>CM065464.1:37341211-38776317 GCA_032872475.1 Leptopilina myrica (nomen nudum) | reverse complement strand
ATGGTTATTCACATTTATACCAACACGAGTCCATCACTTCAAAGCCTTTGGGTTTCTTTCTTGTGCGTTGAATTCTTTTTTTCCAAAAAGAAGAACATTTCGACTATAATTGTAAAGAAAGTATGGGTATCAATGAGCGCTCGCTCTCCCTGGAGAATCAAGAACGGAATTAATACTCGACAATCTTTTAAGTCCCGAACGTCCGAAACGTGAAAATTCGATCAGTCGAAATCCGCGCACCTTTGTGAAAATCAGATCATGCTTTAAAAAATTCATTTGACAAAGTACTTCATCTCCTGTTGTAAAATTCCCTTTGAAGTGAAGGTGGGTCTGGTTTAATGTATATAACTCCTGAAAGCAACTCAACTATGCGACATTACAGGTCGAAGTTTGGCGTGCCAAGCACTATGGTTTCCTTTCGTCGTGTCCGCTTTAGAGAGAGCCCAGGCATAGTCAGAAAACTTGCCTAGTATTTTATCGACTTTTCCATCATATAATGGACCCAAACAGGGTCATATTGATTAAACTATATCTATATTTCTTATTTATAACCGCTCTGGATATTCTGATGACATACTCGTTATTAACATCGTTGAATATTTACTCAACTCTTTTTTTTTCCTGCTTGTTTGAAATCGCATAAAGTTTCTCTCTGTCTCTCGTTCTATACACACATTCATTTCAAGTGGGCAAAAAAAAATCAGCAATCGCGTGTCGGTTACAAATTTGTTAAAAGCAACTTGGAAGTCTATAGGAAACCTTTTTCCCCCAAGTTTCACGCGAGTACACTGCTGACCTAATCTACATGTTGTTATATAGTTTCCATAGTCGACCACTCATCCAAGCGGTGTGGTGGGATGGAAAACTTTATTATAAAGTCGTATCAGAATCTGCACTCACTTTAACCCAAGTGAAATAAGTTTAGGGAAAAGTTTGTTTCATTTGGAAAGTCCTTCATCCCTCAAGTGGAAGTACTTTCGAGAGAATAGAAAAAAAAGAGGTATTCCTTTGTCCTCCACACTCACGCCAATTTTCCACAACGTTATCATTTTTAATTATTTTCGAAATTCTACAAATGTCTACAATTTCTGCAATTTCTACAATTCCTACAATTTCTACAATTTCTACAATTCCTACAATTTCCAGAAAATCCATCATAATAATTTATAGGACAAATTAGAAATACTTCCATTATTTTCTTGATATCCTTTTTCCTCTAGTTATACATTTCGTTATATCGATTTCAAATAAAATCAGGTCATTC
Source organism: Leptopilina myrica (nomen nudum) (assembly GCA_032872475.1). Lineage (NCBI taxonomy): Eukaryota > Metazoa > Arthropoda > Insecta > Hymenoptera > Figitidae > Leptopilina > Leptopilina myrica (nomen nudum). The sequence continues at coordinate 38,775,053 of CM065464.1, read as the reverse complement.
TTACCGCAATAAATATCTTCTCACTGAGAATATTTCTTAATTGGAGTACAAAAAATTTATTTTCTCTCCAGAGACAGGTAATAAAGATTTCACTTCTCATTGTAAAACTGGATCAATTTGTATCGCAGTGGGAAAAAAATTGATCTAGTATTCGGAAAATATTCACCATCTGTTTCATTCATTTTTTTTTCAATAATTCAGCAGTGATTGTTATTTGCAAAGGGGGTGGGAGGGATATTTATTTTCCAAACGCGTGGCTATTTCTTGAGAAAGATCTCTCTTTCTTTCTCCCCCTTTTCTGTCCAAGACAGCAGCAGCATCCCAGTGACTTAAATGTACGGAGTGTACTCACTAAGAGAAATTTATAGTGGTCCATTGAAAGATCGATTTCCTTCGTCGCTAAGAACATGAAAGTAAAGGAGAGAAGGGGGGTTTAAAAAAAAGGGGGAGAGAGAGATTCTCGATCCGCAAAAGAAGACAGGAGGACGCGAAACGGTGCTTTCCAAAGAAATTGCAGCGTTTCTCTCGCGAAGAGCATTTTCATTTGTTCCTTCACACACTTGTCCTCTTCAAGACACACGTATTACTCGAATAGCGTGAAAAAGTTCCCCTTGGACGACCCATACAAAACGGATTTTCTCTTTTGCTTTCTTTTCCTCTTTGCTTCCTTTTTTTTCCACCCTCATCCTTTCCTTCCAAATGATGTCTCGGATTTTCCACCATGCGAAATAATCGTTATCTTCACCATAATCGTTACAATTAAAATTTTCCTCGATTTCTCAATAGAAAAAATCTCTCTCTCTCTTTCTTCCTATTATGATTTAAATAATTTTTCATTTTATAATTTAAATTTTTCACTGTCTTACTTTAAAAAAAAAAAATTTCGAATAAATTATGCGAATTTTAAAGTAAATGTAAAAAAGTCCCTTTAAAATTTAAACTGAAAAGTTTATACATACTCTACATTCAATTGTCTCTTGACGTTATAAAACAGAGACAATTTAATTTCATCAATTAGAGGGAAATATTTCTTTTTTAATTTATATGAATAAACGATTGATAAAGAATTATTTTTGGTTTTTGTTAACAAAGATTTACGATTTAAATTTTCAACCATTTTGAGTCTGAATTTCTTATGTCTGAATGTTTTATTTTTTAAATGATAAAAGCAAATGTATTTAAAAATAATTATTGAAATAAAAGAAAAGCGAATACAAAGAATTGCCTTGTGCTCAACGGATTAAGAAATGGCTAACAATAGCTTCATTGTTTGCCACTATGTATTCTCGCCTCAAGGGGCAAAATCCATAATTGAGGGATGATGAAACAACAGTCTTATGGCTTGCTCTGACAACAGTCTCAAAGTTACGGATTAATTTTGATATATACAAAATTTTTAAATCACCTGTCACGAAATAGTTATCAAAACAAATAAAAATAAGTCGTCTAAATAGTTTATGATTTTCAATTTAATGCACTTAAATTTCCGCATCTTTTCATGGAGCTGAAACTGGCACCCAGGTAGTAGAACCCATTTCATTTTTATAATTGAATTTTAAAATTAATAGGTAAACTTTCTTTTAAATATTAAATATTGGAAAATTAACTGGGTGTCAGTTTCAGCTTTTATTTTTTAAAGATCAATAAAAAATTAAAAAACTGGGCGTTGATAATAGGTTTCTAGAATCATCTTAATTTTTTTTTAAATAAACGTAAAATTGTAAGAAAATAACCTGGGTGCAAGTTTCAGTTTCTTTTTCTAAATCAACATGAAATTTGAAAAAAAATTAACTAGGTGCTGCCTGGGTGCTATATATTCAGCTTCATTTTATGAAAAATAAACAGAAATTTGTAAAATAAGTAGACAGATGCAGTCTGGGTGCCAATTTTAGTTTTATTATTTGAAAATCAATATAAAATGTAGATGAATTAACTAGGTGCTGATAACTTATAACCACTTTTAGTTTAATTTTTTTAAAGCAACATAAAATTGCAAAAAAAAGAACTGGGTGCAGTCTGGGTGCCACTATCAACTTTATTTTATTTAAAGCAAACACAAATTTATAAAAAAAATAACTTGGTGCAAGTTTCAGGCTTCATTTTGTTTGAAACCAACATAAATCGTTTTAAAAAACTAACTAGGTGCTGTTTGGGTGCAAGTTTAAGCTTTATTTTGATATTAATCACTAGTAGAAAATAAAAAAACAATTGAGTGTTGAGAATTGGGTTTCAGTATCAAATTAATTTTTTTAAAACCAATATAAAATCGTAAAAAAAATTAACTGGGTGACGTCTGAATGCTATTTTTAGCTTTACTTTTTCAACTAAACATAAAATTAAAAAAATTAACTGAATGCTATTTTCAGGTTCATTTTATTCAAAACCAAAATAAGTTTGTAAAATAATTAACTGGGTGTTGTCTGGGTGTTAATTTTAGCTTCTCTTTTATAAGATAAGCATAAGATTTAGAAAAATTGACTGGGTGCTGATAATTGGGTACCAATTTAATCCTTATTCTTTATAAAGTGACAGAAAATTATTAAAAAAAATTAACTGGGTGCAACCTGGGTGCTATTTTTAGATTCATTTTATTTAAAACCAACATAAATGTGTAAAAAAATAACTAGGTGCAAGTTTAAGCTTTAATTTTATAACATCAAATTTCGATAATATTAACTGGGTACAGTCTGGGTGCTATTTTCTGCTTAATTTTATTTAAAAAACCATAAATTTGTTGAAAAAAATTAACTGAGTGCTGTCTGGGTGCAAATTTTAGCTTAATTCCTTTGTTTAATTAACTTTTAATTAATTTTTCATTTTCACTTTGGAGATTTCATCAACTATTCCCTATAATTCATAAATTTTATCTACAAATCTAAAAAAAAAATTACCATTTACTAATTAACGAACAATTTCGAATTTTTTCACTCGATTACAACAACAAAATGATTGAAATCCGTTATTTGCATTCTCCTGTCAAAAAATTATTATTACTATATTAATTCCAAGGCCTATGCTACCAGAAAGTGTGCTATCGACTCCAGTAGAGTCGTAATTTATAATATATAAAGGAAAGGCTGCAGACATGTTCAGATTGTTAATCTTCGTGGTTCGACTTGCAAGGTTGAAAATTGAATGAAACTTTCAAGGTTTTGTAATTTCGTTAGAAAGTACAATTTACAACTGCGTTATATTCAAATTCAATCGAATCAATAGTAATATATAAACATTATTATCATTGCCGCATGTAAAATTTTCAATTTATATATATATACACAGACTATGATGAAATTTAAATGAATTTAATTCAATTAATATAATGAAATTATTTCAATTTGACGAACGATATATTATATACCTACTGTTATAAATCTTTTCACGATTGTAATCGAACAATGATATATTATTATCATTGTTATCCATGTCTGAAGAATGGGATCAAAAAAAATGAATTATGTTAATTCTATTGCTTTTTGGAGCTCAATTTTGTGCCTATTCCGAATTTGAATTTGATTTTGAATTTACTTTTAGATTTGAATTCTTTTTCTGTCGCATCAATTTTAATATTGAATTTTATTTGTCGAGAAGCTATAGGATGGGAAAAGAAGTGGAGGGGGGGTTAGCACTAGTGCGCTTGCGCGAAGAGTAAAAGTGGGGATTTTGGGGTATAAATTCAGAAGCTCTGGCGTGTTCGGCGCAGATGCAGGAGCTCCACCAGTAAATTTATAGTTATGCTAACTAAATTCAATTCTTTTCGCATTTCGAATCAATGATTTTCGCCTAACTTTTCGATGGGGGGTGAAAATTGTTTTTCCTTTCAGCATTTTGGAAACGTTGAAAACTTGAGTTTCATGCAGTTAAAAGTAATTGTTATGGGGATGTACAATGGTCTAGTAAAATTTGCACGTTTTCAGTTTATCAGGAGGTCAGATCCGTGACTGGATTAAACGCCTAGTTATTTTGGTTGAAAGCAGACTTGCATTACGTTACGGTTACGGTAAAGGAATTCGCGTACGTGAGCTGAAACGGATCGTTATCGTCACTATATACATATATACTATATACACATTTATATATGTAGTCATCTAACTTGCGTTTGTAATACGAAAGGTGAAAGTTGACATTGAAAAGATGCCACGGTCGCACATATTCTTTTTTTTTGAAAATTTACAATCTTTCGGGTAAGATTAAAACGAGATATAGAAACAAACTGTATCTATTTATTAAACGAAATATTTTACCATAAAATTATAAACAGAATTTTTAGAATTATAAAATAAAAGAAATTATTGATTCTACTATTATGTATACGAATATTCTCCCTGTCCTGAATGATTGAAAAAAATTTCAACATGAAAAGAATCGATGCAATTAAAATAGAAAATGTTCTATATTTCCTTGTGTGTATATATTTTAAAACAAATATCGAATTACAATTGTGCATTATTGAAGTTTTAACGGATAATACTCATTGAACGATATTGGGGGTATATGTATTAGTGACGAAATCTCTCTTCGATTTAGCAGATTTATTCAAATAGTGAAAATGTAATACACGGAATTATAAATTTAAACAAACAATTTTCACACAAGCTCTCTTGTTTTCATTTATTTTTCATTTCGATCAACAATACGCTTTAACAAATGTCTATTTTTATTTTCTTATATTACTATTGATATTCTGATTATTCAAATTTGAAATCCTTAATACAAATTTTGGGCACTAATGGATTAGAATTGATAATTGTGACGCGATCTGAAGAAAGGGTCCTTAGAACGCAAATCACTTTAAGGTTATGTTAGTCTTACTTTTTTGTTAATTAAAAGTTTCTTTTTACTTTTCGAAAATTGAAATCAGTGTTTATTAAATATTTCAGTTGTAATAAAAAGTTAAAAATTTTTGATTCTCATTGACAGTTGATCATTCTTTTTGTATTTTTATTTCAAAAATTGCAGACATAACCTAAAATTTTTTGCTTCTAAGGTTCCTTTCTTCAGATCGCGCCACAATTATTAATTTATAATTGAAAAAATTTGTCAATTTTTTGAAAAACAGTTGATTTTTTTCGGTCAACTTTCACCTGTAGGGTTAATGAATAAATTACGTTTAATTCAGTAGCAAATCAGCGTTTACGGTTATTCCAAAGGTTATTAGAATGGATTTTTTTGCTCTAGCTTTTTTTTCATCGCTATGGAATATAAAGAAGAAAAGTGGGGGTGGGGGTCGTAATTCCATAATTTTCTATTGTATTCTTCAGTGGCTGCAAAATTAGCGCATACGCTGTTAAGCGTATTAAAACGTTGCTCCACCGAAGGGCCCTGAGAAGAGCGGAAATGGGAGGCAGCGCATATTTTAATTATATATACAATAATCCCTAGAAGATTATTCCACACTCACGCCGCATAGACTTCTCTAGAAGTATTATATGTATAGAGAACTTTTTTTTGTCTCATTTCTCTCGTTATTTTTCGCCAAAAAAAAAAACTTTTATTTTTCTCTCCGAAAAAAGAAAAGATTTTTTTTGTCATTTTTTTAAGGGGTTGTAATTTTTGGTACTTGTGTCAATTTATAGCTCTTTTCACGCTCTAACGAATTTGAAATCACATTTTTTCCCATGAATCATAAAATAATTAGCATTTTTTGAAAATTGATGATAACATTTTTATGAGACGATAATTACTCTCTGCATTTATTTGTCTAGAGAGTATACAGTTTTCTTGTAATGTTGCCAGAAATGATTATAAATAAATACATCCTATGGTGAATAAAGTTCGACGACCGTACAATTTTAGCTATTTCATTTCCGTCGTTAGAACTTGGCTCGGCAATAGATGTCGCCAGTTGTTATACGAATTGGAAAATAGCTTTTGTATTGCTAGCAGCGTAAGTTTGCATTGGTGCGCTGGTAATAATTCTTAACTTAACACCCCCTCTACTTCACTCCACTAGAATGTTTCTTTTCGGATCACGTAACTGTATTTTTTATCGATCATCCAACTATTGCAAACTGAAATTTACAATTCTTTCACGCCTTTCTCATATTTTTCGCGTATAAACCCTCGACTATGTATAACTATTACTTGAAGAAAACGGTGTCTATATTGTTCCCGAGCTCAATTCAACTATTTTCTATTTGAAAAAAACAATGGAAGAAAAAATAAGTAGTCTCGAAAAATTGGTCACGGAAAAACATATGTAGAGAGTAACTTTTACCATATAGCTGTGTAAATCATAAACTTTTTTTGGAAAATTTACATGTACTTTTATGTGGTAACTTTTTTCGTTAAACTTCCGGTATGGTACATTTTACCACCGGCTGAAATATATTCTGCTAATTTTTGTTTGCTTTAATTTTGCTTCGAAAATGGTGAAAATTTGTAAAAGTGGACAAAAATCAAGCACTTTAGGTTTCATTACAATCGAGTATAGTAAAAATCACTTTATTCGCACTTAAAAAGTTTATTTTTTGAATTAAAGAATATTTTAAGGAAATTTTTAACACTAGTCAATTAAAATTTCTTTGAATTTCACTTGCAAGATTATCATTGTAAAGGAAACGGGAAAAAAACCAAGAAATATACGGAGAGATAAAAAAAAATGTATCTCAAATGAAATTCGCTCGAAAAACGAAATGCAATCCACAATGGGTTTTTTTAATTATATATCTATATCTCTTTCTCTCTCTCTCTCTGGTTCTTAGAAATATTGTGTCTGGCGTAAATATCACGTGATTAATTTGAAATTCATTATTTCCTCGGGGCTTTTATATATAGATATAAATATTCATTGTTCAGTACAATACTCCTCCTTAGTGTAATTAAATAATTTTATTATTGTTCGCAACAAACATACAATCTACAATTAATATTCATCACCCAAAATTCGCTCCAATTGTAATTTGATAATATTATCTATACACTAGATGCAAAATAATTACCGAGGAATTATATTATCGTTTATTTTATTTTCCTTAAATTTTGATTCTTGTTGATAGTGTATAATTTCTATATGTAATATACCGTAATGAACTTTATTAGATACTCATATTCCATTTAAAGGCAACTTTGAGTTAAAATGTGAAATAAGCGCTGTTGGATAAAACTGTAATATTCCTCTTGTGCAACCTATGAATAATGAGGCAATAACCATTTTATTTTCTCATAACAGTAAAGAACTTTCATGAAAACAGCTTGCAACATTTATGTCCTGGCGTTTTACAGAAAGTGTTTTCGGTTTAAGTTTTAGCCAAAAAAAAAAGAATCTTTAAATCTACATCGATTTAAGTACATTATTTATTTATTAAATATGTAAATTTTAGAATAGACAGAAACCTTAAATGTTGAATTTTCAAACAAAAATTTCTTATTTTCAATGAATTTTTTTTTTAAACTACCTTTGACTTTCAATTTTCTTTCTGACCATCAGGTTTTCTTTACCTTTCCAAAAACCCGAACAAAATTCTATACCTGCATTTTGAGAGCCGTGACGAACTTTTATTGCGAAAGAATACGAATGAGTCCCTCCTAATGTACTTTTACATTTTCTATTAATTTCCTTCCCGCATTCTTTTTGTCGGCAAAATTTGCCTCTAAATAATTCCTTCGGAAAGAAAATCAATAATATTCTGCTGTACGAATATAGAAGGAAAAGTGAACAGACAGTAAGGATGAAAAAATTATTTTCTAAAAATTCTGAAAACAATCGGTTTGGACAAATTTAAGGCAACTGCAAAGGACATGCAGCGCCACGGAAAAATCGGTACTAAACATATGGCGCTGCCTGTTCTCTGAGGAAACGATTAAATTCCCATTTATTCTGAATTAAAGTGAAAAATTAAAAGGAATTTTTTTTTCATACACGAAAATAATATAATTTTTCTAATCAAAAAGCAATTGCGATGAAAATTAGAGGCTGCGGAATTACATAAATCTGAAAATTACTTGCGATTAAATACGGACATCTGAGCATATGATATAGCCAGTATAATTTGCGCGGTACGTCTAATAACGTTCTCTTTGTGAAGTGTCCCACAATATGGCGAATATAATGCGCACATAGACGTGTACACCTAACATATATGTATATATATCTCAACGGTTTCAAAATTCCACCAGTATATAGTATATATATATATATCTCTACAACCATTCCACTATATACGTGTATAATATTCTCCGTCCTATATTTTCCTCACATACAACGAACCCATTTGATTCATTTTTCAATATTAATTAACATTCTATAATTAAATTAATTTTAAAATATCGATATCATAGTTTGACAATTTTCTTCCATTAGAAATTGCACTTTGAAAACAGAAAATCATTATAAACGCCCAAGTCATGAAACTAAATATAACCATAATTATTTCCAAATTTTGTTTTCATTAAAAACTCTCAATCATTTTTCCAAATATTTTATTACTCAAAAAATTTCCAACAAAAAAAATCTGAAAAATGGAAATATGTTAGATTACTATTGAATCGGAGTAAACTGTTCCGATTTTCAAAAAGTGGAAAATGGAGATATTGAAAAAATAATTGGAATACTGTGGAAAAAAGAAACGAATTTCCAGTAGATTGGTGAAAATAGAAATTAAAGAGCAAAACTATAGGAAATAATAATAATAATAATAAATTTTTTTGTCCATATCGTTGACAATATTATCAGATTTCACTGGCGGAATCGCGTTCGGCATTCAAACGGATACTTATCGAGAGGTACCTATTCAATTTTAATTGCGCACGACAATTAAAATAGAAGTGACATTCTCCCTATAGATATTGCAAACGACAGGTTAGTCAGAAATTCCAATCTCGGATTAACAATTGCAATTAAATGGGCAAATATATAGTTTTCGATTAATGTATCTATATCTATGATGTGAACGCTCTTGAAATATAAATTTTACGCGCATTATGATTATATTTTTTGGGTTTTCGTGAATAAAAACAATTCCTTAATGTGATTTACAAAATTAATGTTTTATAGGTATAAATCGCAAACTCTGCGTGAGTGCGCGAGGAAAATAATAATTTGAATTTGTGCGTGATTAGGAACTTTCACGACCCGGATTAAAACGCGAATAAAATTAAATCGCCACACGCTGTTTTCATTATTAGATGAGGAAATAATACGGCGGCACATTTCGTGCACTTTCTCCACTTTGTCTCGACGTTTATTTATATATATATATCGAGACTTTGTTTTCGCTTTTTGTGCACGTGTGCGCAAAAATTTATGTCGCACGATTATTGTTCTTTTGTGAAAAAGAGAAATTTAAGCAGTCATTATCGTTTAGAATTATTTGCCATAGTTGTTGATTTTTATTTTTAAATTTTGAACTATAAAGGATTTTTTTCAGTCCTTTAGTCTTGATTTTTAAACTTCAAGATTCAAAAATGCAAGATTGACAAATTTAGGATTTTTTAATTCAGAATTGCAAGATTTGAAACTAATATATTTTAGAATAATAGGATTTAAATCTGCCAAATTAGGAATCACAGTATTTAGAATTTGTAAACTTAAAACTTTTAAGATATTGATAGACTTATAGTTACGTATTCAAAAATTCAAGTAATTAAGACTCAAAATAAAAAAAAACATGAACAGTGAGAATCAACCTTGACAGATTAAAAATTTTAAATTACAAACGATAACATTCAGAAGTGACAAATTTAGAACTGCCAAATTCAGAACATCGAGATTCAAAACTTTTAGATTCATTATATCAAATTTTGGAATTAAAAAATTCAGATAAAAAATATTAGGAATTAGCATATATTCAGAACTGATAAATTCAGAATTGCAAGAATCAAGATTTTTAGATTTTGAATAACAAAATTCAGAATTAATAGATCAGTTTGAGAACAAGAAGATTTGGAAAGTTAAGACTCGAAACGGAAAAAAAACCAAAAACAAGATTCGAAGTTGTTGAGTTTAGATTAAAAACTACAAAAGATTCAAAATTATCATATTAAGAACTGACAAATAGAGAAAAGCAAGATGCACAATTTAGCCCTGTGCCAAATTCGGAACAGTCATGTTTTGAAACAAAAAATTCAGAACTACCAACTTCGGAATATCAATATTTGGAATTACCGGATTTAAAAGTAGACAAATTCCACAGATTTAAAATTCAAAACACAAAATCCGAACAAAAAAATTTGATAACAGATTTGGGAAAAAAGATTCAAAACTAACAAATTCAGAAAAAAAATTAGAATTACCAAAATCTGAACAGAAATTTAAAGAAATGTCATCCTTTGAAATGAAGAATTCAAAAGTGTCAAATTTCAAACAGAAAAATTCGGAACTGTCAAATTCAGAACAGCAGGGTTTGAAATTTATTCCAAACTGCCAAATTTTGCAACTGCCAGATTCCAGAATTGTCAAATTCGCAACGTTACCATTTTCGGAACATCCAAAATTCAGAACAGCAATTTATTTTCTAACAAAACTCACTCGTCACTATGTTAAAAGGGTGAAACTAAATTATGAACCATTTTACCATAAATATGAATCAACATGCACTTTATAAATGCTAAGTTACAAGCAATAAATCTCTTCCGCTTTCGAAATTAACTGCAATTAGAATTAAACGCCATTCGTCATGTTGATAATTCATTTTTTAAACAAGTGCATTCTTTCAAATTGTCATGTTAATTGTTTACGAATTTTGTTTAAATAAATAAAGCTAAAATTAAATAATCAAAATGTTAACACAACTGAAATAAATATTTATTCAACACCCAATTTAAGTGAATATTTATTTTGAAAAACAAAGAAGTTAATTCTCTTCAAATAAAAGATAAATATAAATTCTCCCAAAATTTTTGTCATCAAGTGGTAAATAGTAGAAATTTTTTATCAAAAGAAATACTTCATTCGAAATTGTGCTTAGATGAAAAAAGTAATCAACATTTTTTGAAGCACGAGTGATTTGGGAAAAAGGGAGTTTCAGCAAACAGAGTTTCGTCCAAAACGAATTTCTGGGTTAACTCAATTCGTGGAATAACAGAATTATCGCTCTCTCCGCAACATCAAAACCTCTCCCCGCAACAAATCTACTAGGAAAACTCTCACTTTTTCGATAGGGAGGAAAAAAAAACAAGTTTCTTTCTAAATTATTGACATTTCATTACTTTTTAACAGTTTTACCTATGGGGTTTTTTTGCATTGTTTTTTCTTTTTTGTAGTTTATTTTATATTTCAATATAAGAAATAAATACATAACGTCGTTCCACATTTGGATTGACATTCAGTTTAAGTTTCAGTTCGATCGGATAAACGCTCGAATTTCTGTGAAATCGCGTTTGAATCTCTTCCGGAGAAAGGAGCTTTTTTGCTATTCCAAATGCGACCTTGCGTGAATTCTAAGTCGCGTTGCAAATTTTTCACGGTTACTCCAATGCATCTCTCTTTCTCTAAAATGTGTGTGTATGTATATGTTCTTTCATGTATCTTCGACATTATCTAAATATCTAATTTCCACCTTTAGAAAAAAGGGGAAAATTAATTGAACAACGCACTTTGTTTTAGTCAATCATATGTGCGACATTTAAACTTTAGTCATTTTCTAGATATAAATCTCCCGTGCTTTTGAAAAGAGAAAATTTGCATGAATTTAAAATTTCCTTCTCGTTGACTATGTTTTACGATTTGCAAAAATCAAAGTATTTTAATTTCTAAATCGAAGAATTGAAAATAGATAACTTGAGAATGAGGGATAAAATTTCTGTTGCATTCGGAAAATTATTATGTGCGTTGGTTCTTTTTTTTAAATATAATGATCTGAAGCGGAGAAAGGTTATTGCACTGAGTGAATTGCGAGCTCATGGTCGTTGATTGAGCAACAATAAACAGCGAGTGCCGAAGATTTTTTTTTTAAATGTTAAGTGACGACGACGGTAATTATTTTCAATAGAGGTTGTTGAAATCAAGAAGTTAATTTGCTCTTTGATTTTTTAGCCATAAAATTCTGATTAATTGGAAGGTTCGCAGAAGTTTGTTGCATAATATCGTTATCTTCAATTGCAAACCAATTGAATGCGATTTATTCTATTAATTCTGTTTGCAGAAAAGTTTGCTGAAGAGGCGCCTCGGATACAATTCAATTGTCTATAGGGCGCCTTGTAAATTATTCAATTTTTACAAAAATTTGAGTCGAAAATTGTGCCTTTAATCTTAAAATCAAGAACTAAAAATTAGATCTTAGAGAGTGGAAAATTAGATTCAGTTTCGTTGTGCAGCTGTCACTCCGGATGTAAAAACTCTAAAAGTAGTTTGTAAAAAAATTTCAAAATCCCCGTGCTTGTAACGACCCATTTTTAATTCAGTTACGATATTTTTAAAGAATGTTTTCCAACCACAAGGACATCTGTCGACAACGCCAGTTTTAATTAGTCTTCATGAAGATTTACTCATTAGAGTGGAAATTAAGTTGCTATTTCAGCTTATCTTGTTACAAGAGCATATTGTACAAAAGCATTCACAATACTGTTGTTGATTGCTTCATTCAAATACAATTGAAAACGGAAGTGAAAAATTTCCTCAATTTCGGGCAATAATCCACTTTAGTCGAGATTAATGCGAATCATCAAACACTGCGAACCAAAAAAAAGCTTCAAATTTCAAGGAATATGGAAATTTTTCCACCCCTATAGCAATCAATCATTTTTCGTCGAAAAATTTGTTCTGAAATTAGTTACTCTTTCTAAGAGTACCCAAAGTCCTTTCATCGACAAGGAAAGTTTTAGGGGTTAACCGAGACAAATTGGGATGCAATTTGCCCGCAGTTGATGATGGGATAAAATCTTCTATAGTGTAAGTGTGTGTGTGTCAACCGTACCCCGTTTCGAATTTAACGGTTTTTACACGTCGATGATTTTCAGTTAAACGTAACTAACCATCAGCAACGATTATCACCAGGAAAGGTATTATCACTAAAGCCTTCCATGATTCTAGAGGGACAAAATTTTGTTTCCAACAACTATATATAGCCTCTCCGACGGGATACTCACCGAAGTACAAGAGTGAAAGACTGAAGATAATCCGCAGTGAACTCGGAATCCTAAATCCTCCTGAATCCATAATGGAAATATACATCCACATGCACTCAAACTTAATCAAAAAGAAACCTCTTTCAAAACACAAAAAAAACACTATTTTTTTTTGGTAACGGTCCCTAATAATCCACTTTCACCTGCGATTGGTCATTGCTTCACCTTCAACACCTGTCGCGCCTCAACATTTAAAAACACCATTAGGCTTCACTTAAAAACCCTAACTTTTTTCGAAAGAACACAGAAATTTTTATCACTTTTTTTTTGCAAATCACATTGATTAACAATCACTTTGGTTGTTGATGATAGATCCACTGATTTTGTTTTTAAATCCTAATTGTTTTGATATGAGAGAAACGAATGGGTGAAGAAGTTTTGAAGAAATAGTGGGTAAAATATCCTTTGTTGTTAGTTTAAGCCACGTTCACTGATTTGTTGTTTTTTTTTTTTGCAGAACAGAAAAAAAAATGTGGTGCTATTTTCTAAAGAAGATTGAATCAACAATCTTCTATGGGGGAAATTTGTGTGCGCACCTCTCAACAGTCGCGCGGCAACTGAATGTAGAGACGCGCGGTACCAGCGCAACCCCCCCACCTATACCTTCACTACCACCCTATTTTTTCACTCGTGCAGCATGCAACCCGCCGCACGATGTTCTTGGGATAGATGGAGGGGAATTCAAGTGAGGGGACTCGAGTGTTGGTTCGACGAAATGGGGGTGGGGGGAAGAGAAGAAATATGGAGTGGGAGAGGGGGTACCGAAGCGACGTTGAGGTGCCCCCACCGGTCCCCACGGCAGGTGGTTCTTTCTTCTTCGGGGCAAACTGCAGGAGCCCGCAGGGACCACCGACCGTTTTTGACCGCCTGCGCCAACTTTTTTTTTTTTTAACGATGCTTCAGCCCTCGGGATAGGGACCTGTCCCGAGGATGAAGGGAGATGAGGGGGAAGACATATATTTTTCGGCACACGACTTGAAGAGTTCTTTTTATTTTTTTTTATTTTCAAGGTTAGCCCTTAAATAGTTCAGAAATAGAGGATTCGTTACGCTTTTGTTTCGCTTGAATTTTTGTTTTTGGAATTTTATATAGTTGACTATGTGGATAAAATGGAGAATCATTAGGTAGGGGTGATGATGATGATGATGATCTATTCTCAGGTAACAATGGATTACAAATTTGAAATCCACATTGAAGATTTAAAAGTCGATAGAGAGGGCGAATTGTTATCGAGGAAATCTGATGGTCTTCGGTTTATTGGAAAATTTTTTCAAACACCTTTCGAAATCAACATCGTAATCACAGATTCTGGAAATCTTTGAGAAAAAAATACTCAAATGGAATTGGGAAAGCGAGATTAAAAACTTTTAAATTCCGGGCAACAAGATTACTAGATTAAAAAATGCAAGATTCAAAACTGCAAAACTGACAAAATTCAGAATTGCAAGATTTAAAATTTCAAGCTTCCGGATAGCAAGGTTTGGAACAAGATTAAAAACTCCCAAATTCAGAGCAGTATAAGATTCAGCATTGACGGATTCAGAAATTCGAAATTATAAACTACAATATTTATAATTAGTAGATTCTGAACAGGAAGATACAAAAGATTCAGATTCATTCTATCAAGTTTGGGAAATTAATTAAATTAAAAAAAAAACATATTTCGAAAGAAAAAATTGATTGATTACATGACTCAAAGTTTGTAGTGATCAAATTTCTAATTCTAACATAATTCTAAATTTTTATTTATGTTTACTATTTTAAAAATGTTTTTGTTCACTTACGGTAATAAAATAAACAGTATTTTAAGAATATGATCCAAATATGATCATCCATTCTTTTTTGGGAAAATTCTCCAATGTTTTAAAGAGAAAATTATACAAGATTTTAAAGGGAAATTTTTTTAAACTTTTGGGAAAAATTCCCCAAGATTTAAAATGGAAAATTACACAAAAATTTTAAGTGAAAGTTCCTCAATCTTTAAAGGAAATATTCCACGATATTTTAAAGAGAAATTTCCACAAGTTTTAAGGGAATTTTACTCAAGCTTTAAAGAAAAATTTTAAAATGTTTCAAAGAGAAAACGTCACAAGATTTTAAAGAAAATTTGCCTAGAATTTTCGGAAAAATTCTCAAAAACTTAAAATGGAAAATTACTCAAAATTTGAAAAGGGAAATTTCCACAAACTTCAAAGGAAATTCCACGGTATTTTAATGTGAAATTTTCTCAAGTTTGTAGGAAAAATTCTACAAGTTTTAAAGGAGTTTTTCTGAATCTTTAAGGGAAAATTTCCCAATGATTCAAACAAATATTTCCACAAGATTTTAAAAGAAAATTTTCTAAAAAGACTTTAAATAAAAAATTACACAAAATTTTAAAGGTTAATTTTTACACGTTTTAAAGGAAATTTCAAAGTATTTAAAAGGGAAATTGCCTCGAGTTTTTAGGGAAAAATTCCTTAAAATTTCAAAGGGAAAATTCCACAAGTTTTTAAGGGAAATTTTCTTAAGTTTATTTTGTAAAAATGGACCATGTTTCAAAAGGAAAAGTCCACAAAATTTTTTCGAATTTTTGGGAAAAATCCCACTAGTTTCCAAATGAAAAAATACACAAAATTTGAAAAATTAAATATCCAGAAGTTTTAATGGAAAATTCCTTAGTATTTTAAAGGGAAATTTTCTCGAATTTTTAAGGAAAATTCTCCAAGATTTTACAAGGAAAATTTTCAAATTTTTCTTAGTGGAAATTTACCATTCCTAGTTTAAATTACGTCACCAAAATTTTTGAGGATTTTCTCCAAAAATTTCTTCAAGTGTATAGAAATTTCATTTAGAGAAACAAGATTCTGAACAATTTTGCTTGATTTTCCAAAAGAGTTTATCTCCTTCATTAGACCGCGTTATTTGCCGAATTTCCAGAATCGAAATTTACATCCATGAATGGCGACTTAAAATATTGTAGAATTGTTTTATTTTCAAAATTATTCGATCAGTTGGAAGAGTTACTTTGCTCATTTCTAATAATTATAACTTTGATTTTTTTAACGTTGTCCAAAAAGATAATTTAAATAGGAAGTTTCAGACAAATTTTTGATAAATTTCGACCACATTGGATCAGCCATTTTGTATTTACGAATTCAAAAATTGAATCCAAACTTCTTCGATAATTTTGTTAATTTGTCACTTAAAGAATTCTTTTTATTTACAAAATATTTAGAAAATAATCGGTTTGGAGTTATACTGTTATAGTTTTGCGACACAACTTAAAAAATTATCTATTATTTATAAATATTGTTTATTAATAAATACTTGCTTTGCCTAATTCGAATTTCTACTATGACTTTGGGAAAATTCAACTATGGATTCGTATAATAATCGGTTGATGAATTTTTTTTATTTTTTTTTAATTTTTTATTTTTGTTATAGAAAGTTTTCATCGAATTGATTCTGGATAATACTTGGCGGACATTTTGGATCAGCCATTTTGGTTTTATAAACCTGACTTCAGTTTCGTATAATCGCTCCAAAATATTATTATTAATATTATTATTATTATTATTATTATTATTAATATTATTGTTATCTTTATAATAAAATAAATTGATAAGATTAATCCATCAGAGACAGCTCTGAAGTAAAGAATGTATTTCTCCAATTAATTCTCTCAATGAGTTTATAAAAATAATTATATTGTTTTTTATTATAATAAAAGAAAGTCCCGACTATTAAAACAATATTCTATTAATAGAATTCTTTGAGAAAAAGGTATTTTCTTATATCAACAAAACTCTATTTGCAGCTTGAATTATGTATATGCAAAGTGTAAATAATAAGCGTGAAACAAAAGAATATAACGCAAAGAAGTTTGTTTCGTTCATTAGCGATTTTTTCTTTTTTTTTTGCTGTGTTGACTCATTCCAACTTTTATCTAACGCAGAATGGCGGTTTCTGTTTTTTAATGAAAATACTTTTCAAAGTACTTAAACTTTTTTCGTTACACACTTTTTCATTCTGAAAATAAAAATGTACACCTAATGCTTTGGGTTTGTGATTTAAAAAAAAAGAATAAATAGGAAAAAAATAAAGCAGAACACCTTGACAAAGAGGAAGAAGAAGAAGTAACCGAAAAAACAGGTCTTTATTTATTCTCATTCAACAAAGAGCGGTCATTTTTAGGAAATTTATTTAAAAGAATTTATTTAGTCTTCAAATTTTGAAATGGGTTCCAAAAAAAATTGTAGTCAAGTATAAGAACCCGCAAATATGTGTTGAAGTTTGAAAATTATGGGACGACATTAGGTATTCAATCGATTTAGGCTAGGTAAATTTACCTTTTGCCGAATGGAGAAGGACTGCGAAGGAAAATGTGTTTGCATAACAGGTAGAGGAAAACTTGATGATTAGTTCGACTTTTTCGGTTTTTGTTGAAGTTTTAAATGGTTTTGAGAGGACAGCTGATACATTCTTGATTGACTCGTTTAAATAGAGTTCATATTTAAATTGTCCTCTTTATAGAGACAGTTTATCAACAAACTTTTACTTTCTTTTTAATACAAATATAACAGAAAAACTATATACTCTGATTAATTATTTATATTTACAAGACCGAAGAGTTAAGGAATATTTTATTCAAGCCTTGGGTTAAAATGGATCAATAAAAAATTAATGGCACAAATTTTCCCTTGGTCAGAATACTTAGAATAAATACGAAATTTGTTCGAGATCATCGAATTACTTATTTCTGATGACTCACGAAGTTTCGAAAAATTGGTAACGCACGGGTTAGCAGCTGTTTCTGGATGAAAATAAAAATTCAATACCCGCAACACCTGGCCTTGAAGTTCAATATGCTGATGTGATCAATTGGTAGCAGAAGATATTGTTATTTTGCTTTAATAAATTCAATCATTTTTTTGCGTATACAATTTTTTTTTAAATACGAATCATTTCTTGATTGTCGAGAAAAAAGGGTGAAATTATAATTATAAATTTATTTTGGGGAGGAAGAAAAGTTGGATTTTATTTTATTTTTGCTTAAAATATGAAGGGAAATTGACAAGTTCACTCAATTTCTAGATGCATTATTTGGGACACGCGATATTCGTTATTATTATCGTGTCCAAGAAACGAGAAATAGAAGTATTTCGAGGAAGAAATTCAACTGGAAGTAGGCTCTGCAAATATTTATTGTGTCTACCCGCGCATCAGAGATGCAAGCTAAACAGAAAAGTGCATGAAAATTGTAGGATTGCCAATGGGACGAGTTCCATATTTACATGTTTGCTAAGTCACAGAAAGCTCTGAGTAACTCCGTTATAGACAGGACTTTAATACCTTCGACGAAGTTACATGGTACAATTGAATATTTACCGAACAGTATTTTTTAGGATGAAGAAAAAATCCTCTTTAGAATTTAGAGCGACCAATCAGAGAGAGTAATTTTTCGATAAATCTCGATAGATCGATATATCTCGATCAGCTTACGACTTTTACCGTAACCTACAAATTTTTCAACTAAAGAGAATTGATTTTCGGTTGTTTCCATTGTTGTTTCACGATTACAAAGCGATTATGGCATTTCGGTCCCCCTTTCTCCTTTTGTCCCCTTTTTCAATTTTTGTCAACTTGATTAAAGATTTATCCCCCTTTCCCCCATTTTTGTGATTTCACTCCTAATTATGAGTAACAAATCCCATACTAATTTATGGAAATAATATTTAACTGAACTGTAAACAAAAACTTGAAAACAATGTAAAAATTGATAATTTTTCCCTTTAAAGAATTTTTTAAACTGTAAAAATTTTTTTCTATATCGTAACAATGGACAAAAAATTGAAAAATATGCGGAGAAAAGACAAATTCCTTTTTTAAATAAAATTTATAGATTTCAAAAAACCAATTTTCTTGTTTTAACTGCAGTGGGCAAAAATTTGAAGACGATGGAAAAAAGCAAAATTCTTCCTTTTGATGAAATTTTTAGCTTTTATAAAAAAAATGTTCTTCTATTAATTGTGAAAAAAAACTTGTAAATAATGAAAAGCAGAAAAATTTTTCCCTGTGATGAAAGTTTTCGCTTTTATAAAAAAAAATTTTTTCTGTTTCTAACTGTGGGCAAAAATTTGACAACACAATGGAAACAGAATTTTGTTGTTGTTGAAACGATTAATTTCATTGAAAGGGAAAATTGTTTTTCTTTTAATTAATTTTAAGTATTTGACCGCAGTTGAAAAAAAAAATTTATTTTTTATAAACGCGAAAAGTTTAAACAAAGGGAAGGCCTTAATCTTTTACCTATTGTCTATATTCAAAACTTAAAGTGAGAAAAAATTTTGTCTTCGGGAAAGAGCAGAATTCTTACTATTGATGAAATTTTTCGCATTGATAAAAATATTTTCTTATATAGTAAATGTGGGCAAAAAACTTAAAAACCATATAGGAAAATGACAAATTTTTTATTTTTAAAAACCAATTTTCTTGGTCCAACTGTGAGAAAAAACTTGAAAACAAATGGTAAACAAAAAAAATTTTTCTTGTAATAAAATTAATCGTTTTTAAAAAGAAATTTCTTTTTATAGGGCCAATAATTTGCAGACAATGAGAAAAATAAAAATTCTTTTCTTTATCAAAATTGATCGTTTTTGTAAAAAAAAATTTCCTTTTTAGTGGGCAGAAATTTGTAAATAATGTGAAAAAGAAAAATTCTTCGCTTTGATAAAATATTTCGCATTTATAACAAAAAATTTTCCGTTTTTAACTGTAGGCAAAAACTTGGAATCAGTATAGGAAAAACAATTTTTCTCAAAGATAAATTTCACAAAAAGAAAAAAATTATCTTCTTACGATTGTTTTCAAGTGTTTGTCCACGGTTGCAAAAAGAAAAGATTTGATTTCTTTAATACCGATAAAGTTTCATCAAGGAGAAAAATTTTTTCTTTTACTTATTACTTCATGTTTTTGTCCACAGTTGAAAAACGAAATTTTGATTAATTCTATACATTTTATAAAAAAGAAAATTTTCCTTTTCTCTATTATTTTTCAAAGCATTTGCCCACAGTTCAAAAAAAAACTTTTTTTGTAAATCAAAAAATTTATTAAAAAGGAAGAATTGTTCCTTTTTCTCATTGTTTTCAAGTTTTTGTCAACAGTTAAAAAAAAATTCTTTTAGTAAATTCGAAAAGTTTCATCAGAAGAATTTTTTTTATCCTTTGTCTTCAAGGTTTTGCCCATTGTTAAAAATAAGAATCATTCTTTTTTCATAAAATCAAATAAATTCATTGCTCTTTTTCACATTTTTTTTTCAATTTTTATCCACAGTTATTTTCTTCTCAAAATTATTCTCTACAACGTCACTTTTTAAATTTTCATTAAATAAGCTGGCCGTTTTGAAAATATATACTTATATTTGTTTCAAAGAACATTTCGATTCCTTTTTAAACAAATACGGATATTTTCAAAATATTTTTTTAAAATAAACATTATTTAGAATGTTGATATAAATTATAAATAATAAAAAATATTATTTAATGCATACAAATAATGTACGAAATTAAATTATTTTTAAAAAATGTGGAAGCGAAATGATGAAAAATTCGAATTATAATATACAAATTGTATGAACAAATACATGTTTGTAGGTCTTTGATATTTTTTTGAAAATTTATATTTAATGTTTCTCCAGAAAATGTTATTTATACTAATATTATAATTTTTTAAATGTTAATTATTTTAATGTTAATTTAATGTTAATAATACATTTTTTTAAAAATTCCATTCCTTCGGATGAAGTTTACTTAGTGGTTAAAACCGTTTAGAAATAATAGTAAATAAAAATAATAATAATAGTTTTTAAAAATTATACATCCGATATATTAAAATTTTTACATAAAATATTAATTATTCTTTTTTCCTAATGTTAATGTATTTATGAAACTATGTTTTTTAATTTATATACATAACTTATGTTTATTAGAATTTTTCCTATTATTAAAGTTACTTTCTGTCAAAGAATTCAAAACATCAATAACTTCGAGCATTAATATACATTCTAAATATAATTTTTATATTTCAACAAATTTTCATTTATTGTAAATATATTTTTGTCCTCCCCGTTTTCACCGTCTTTGCGAGAAAAAAAAATATTCAGGATGCCCACGATTTCGAAAGATTTTTCCTTTTCACAATATTCTGTATATATCGTAGAATTATTATATTATTATGTAATAAAAATCATTATCCACATGAATAATTCGCCAACTGTATATTGTATGTTCAATGACCTATAAAAGCAGTATACTAATAATGCAATACGTAACAATAATCAATACTTTACATTTATCGTGACGTAAAAAAGGGATAAAAAGTTTCAATCCAATAAAAAAAATAGAAAGCTAAAAAAAAAATCGGCAACTATTTGACTTCCACTCAAGTAGAAAATTCCTCACGTCTCAGAAATCTTCCCAAGTAAAACGAGTGCCCTCTATGAAAGGCCAGGTTGCATCGTTTGTAAACGCGAAACTTTTATACCCCCCAGGGGAATCGCGGGAAATTCTCTATATAAGTTCAGTGCGAAATTCCTTCATACAGCAATAGTGTGCCCGAAGCGTTCCAAAAACTTGCGGATAGGCTTATTATTTTTTTCAAAGAATGATGACTCGATCGAAAAATCCCGCGCGCAGGTGCGTGTATTTAATTATTTCAATGATTAAGAGAAAAAGATTCGAGTATTTTAATTAAAAAATCAAATTAAGAGAGAGAGAGAGAGAGAGAGGAAAAAATTATGTAGAAAGCAATTCTCCTTGGAATCTTATGAGGAGAGTGAGAGAGAGTATCGGAGGCTTGAGGACTGAAATGGAGGAGGGTAGAAAAGGTGGTATATACGAACAAAAGATAAAGGGAAAATCGGACGTGAGGGCTCAGGTAGAATTTCTTCTTCTTTCTCCCTCTCCTCTCTATCTCCGGTTCTGATGCACCTGCCCTATCCTCATGGACACGAAGCGTTCGATGCACGCCGGAACGCATGTAAATAATGCATTACCATCCTGTTTTTCGAAAGGAGTTTTAGGTTTCACCAAAGATGTGTAGGCACGTACGAACGTGATCCCTCTCTAAAAAAAAAAATCCCCCAAATCGACTTGTAGAAATAGAAATTATTTTAGAAAAAATAATCACCGGACTGTCGAAATAGAAGGAAAAAAAAAACGATCCCTTTATGACACAAATCGGCGAAACTGTAAACGTGATACAAACAAATAATTTTTGAACCCCTAATTTCTATATCGAAAAATTTTATTATTACCTCTGAAATTAAAGTCACGTTTCTGAAAGTCGAAAGAAAATATAGTTTCTTCCCTATTGGAAAACATTTTCAGTTGCATAAAGTTTTTCTAAACGCACTCCTAACAGGAACAGTCTGAAAAGACTCTTTAGTTACACCGGAGTGAGTAAAACAATGAGTGCGAAAGAGAAACACAAGAACTTCTCTCTCACTCCCATTCTCCCCACTCCGACGGGGCGCATGCGCCCTTCTCCCAAGTTGACATTTTTACGCACCAATTAACTAAACGCTGTAAATTATTCCCTCACAAATGCGATGAAATTTTAACACCAATATTTCATTATAATTTCAAACTCAAACGCACTGAATATTGTCGATTATCCAATATATAGAATATTATAAAATTAAATTGCAAATACATATCAATAATTAATTTACAAGTGTTAATATTTATTAAACGTTAATTTGCAATAATTTACGGTAAATGAATCATTGTCCACACTGGCGTAAATGGAGAGCCATTACCTTCACTGATTAATTAAACTTGTAATTAAATGACGAAATATGTGTTACTTAAATAGATTTTTGTTTGTATATTAAAAACAACTATTTTTAGATTTTTGAATAAATATATTTCAAACGATGCGATGTGGCAAAAATAAAAATTCAATGAAAAATGTAATTTAAAAAGAATTTTTTTTTTAAAGTTTATTATTATATTAAAAAATTTGTTCTTTGGAAATGAGACGGTGCGCGCTTTTAATGTTCGCTCAGGCGTTTTGTTGATTTATGATTCAATTTTTCATGGTTTTAGCAGTGCACAAATGAGGGAAATTCTTAATGAGTGTGTTTAAATCGTCTCCAGGAAGGTTTATTACATTATAAAGGTCGTTATCACCGAAATATTACACAATTGGAGAAAAATTTTTGTGCAATTATTAAAATCTCTTGAACATGGAAATTTATATATATAGGTGTGACGGGGGAAAAAAGAAGAAAAAAATCAAGAAATGCAATTTTTTTTGGTGTTAAATTATTTCTGTAAAATTTTATGTATACAAGTTTCTTCTTTTCATTAAATCGAAAAAACTACCCACGGACTTTGTATAGGAAAAATTTTTAAAAAGATTAATTTTTTAAACGGAAGTATACGGTTCTGTATTTTTGTTTTAACAATTCAAAAGCAGCGCCAGAATTCAAATATCATTCTCTGTTTTTGATGAAATTAAAAAAAATTATACTCTCAAAAGAATAAACTCGCAGATTTTTATTGGAAAAAAATTAAAAACCATGTTTTTGTATTTTTGTTAATACAACTTGTAAACAAAGTCACAATTACTGGCCAAAATCACTTTGTGTTTTGGTTATAACAATATGGAAAAAATACATTCTAAAAAGCAAAAATTGTAAAAAAATAACAGAGAAATTTTTTAAAAACTAATTTTGTTCTTTTTATAATATTTTTTGTTAGAAGAAAATTACTGAAGGTATTTTAATTAAAAAAAATATTTTCGGTCATTTCTAATAATTTGTGCTTTTAATCATTTTTTTTGTATTTTTAATTGTTAACAAAAATATTTTTGGTTTCTGAAAAGCACAGGTAGAGCTGTCGAAAGAAAAATACAGAAAAGTACACAGAAGAAAATAAAATCTCAAAATGAAAAGAGAAAATTCCGCTTAACAAATATTTTTTCATTTTATTGTTAATATACGAATATTCATTTAAAAAGAAGAAAAATTTTTGTTTATATTTTAAAATTTGTTAATTAAAGGATGAATTTTAATCATTCTTCTTTAATTAAAATGATTCCTTTTATATTGAAACACATTTATACAAGAAAGAATATTTTAAGTTGTTTTTTGTTTCTTTGAACGCAGCTTTAAACTGTTTAAAAAGTGATATATTTAATAGAAAATATGAAGAAGGAAAATCCTCTCAATTAGAAAAGAAAACTTAATTGTCCATAAAAGAAAAAATTCTGCAAAAGAAGAGGAATCGTCTAAAATTGAAAAAAAATTGTTTCTATGTATCTGTTTAAAAAAATATATTTCCAGTAAACTCTTTGTCCTATACCTTCTAAGGGTAGTTTTTTCTATATAAAAAAAATTAGAAGTCAATGGATCAATTCTGATACTTTTTTAAGTTCTTAGAAAAAACATACAGAAATTAATTCTTTTGTTTTAAAAATAAATTTTTAAAAAAATTTCTTCCCTATAAAGTATGAATTTTTTGTTTTTAGGAAATTTTTTGCGATTTAAAAAATATAGAGATAGATGTTTTAATTCTGGCATTGTTTTTTGATTGCTCAAAGAAAAATGTGTGGAAATTTATGGTTTTTTTAAAAAAAAACTCTTTTATTTCCTTTTTTTTATTTTGACGTTTCAATTTGTACATTTTCAATTTTAAGAAAAACCAAGAGTGATGGAGCAAATCTGACGTTGCCTTTAAGTTGTTGGAGCAAAAATACAAAAAATGTATGCTTACGTTTTAAAAGTTGATCTTTTTTTTAATTTTCATTTTTTATCTAAAGTCTGAGTTTATACCTTTCAGGATAGGTTTTTTAGAATTAAAAAAAGCGATGTTTCTATTCTGACAATGTCTTTGAGTTATTTAAAGAAAAGTACAGAAATTTATAGTTCATAGTTTAAAAAAAATCTATTATTTCATTTTTTTACTTTAAACTTTGAAATTGGAAATTAAAGAGTAGTTTTTTAGATTTAAAAATCGAAAATCTTTTTTAAAATAAAGAACAGGGTGATGGAGCAATTCTGACTACAAATTCGTTTTCATTATCCTAGAATTTTATTTTTATGTACTTTGATGAAATTTTATTTCTTCCCTATTTTGACAACATATTTCATTTATATTTTCACATTCCGCACATTATTAGAATTTTATTTTCACTCTCATTTTAGTATTTTTATGTTTACATTTTCACTTTCATTTCCACTTTGAGAGTTTTGTGTTTTCACCATTTGTTAAAGTGAATGGGAAAGTGAAATAAAAAGTCTATCAATATATAAATTTTTCTCATTACTTTTACTTACACTTTCATTTTGATAGAAAGAAGTAATACAAACTTGTCAAAAAAGTTTTATTAAATAGATAAAAGTGAATTTAACATTGAGAATAAAAATCTTACAAAATGAATGAGAAAATTAAAGAGAAAAAGAGAGTGAAAAATCTTACAAAATGAATGATAAAGTTAAAGAGAAAATGAGAGTTAAATCGGTAGTGAAAGAGAAAGTAGAAATAAAATTCCGTAATCGTTCCTCTGGGAGTCAATTCTCTAAATTCACTTCACTGTCCCTTCATTTTTATTAAATTTAACTTATCTTCAAAATTTAAAAAAATTTCAAATGTTAAAAAAATTGGATTAAAAAAAGAAAGTGACAGAGATGGAGAAATGAAAATAATGTAAATAAGAAGTGCATGTGAAATGTAAATTGAGGTGTGAGAGAAGTGAAATTTAATTAAGAATGAAGTGAAAGTCAGGTGAAAGTTAAGTGAAATCAAAGTGAAGTGATAATGAGGTAAAGTATCCAGTAAGTATCAGTAATCATTTTTTATTTAATTAAAAAAAATTTTCACTGAAGTGAAAGTACAATTAAAGTAAAGTGAAAGTGAAGTGTCAGTAAGGTGCAAATGAATTTGAAGTGCAAGCAAAGTGTAAATGAAATTGAAGTGCACGTGAAGTAAAGTAAAAGCTAAGTGAAAGTGAATTGCAAGTGAAAGTGGAGAGTAAGTGACGTGCAAGTGATAGTGAAATAAACTGAAGTGAAAGTGCAATTGAAATAAAGTGCAAGTAAAGTGTAAATGAAATTGAAGTGAAAGTGAAGTGCACGTGAAGTAAAGTGAAAGTTAAGTTAAAGTGAATTGCAAGTAAACGTGTAATGAACAGAAATGAAAGTGTATTTGAAGTGCAAGTGAAGTAAAGTGAAAGTTAAGTGAAAGTGAAGTGAAAAAGAAATTGAAGTGAATGTGAATTGTAAGTGAACGAGAAGTGAACTGAAATGAAAGTGCATTTGAAGTGAAGTGTAGTTAAATTTCAGCATAACACCCATGGTTCTATAAACAAACAAGTTTTATTTTTTGTGTGTCTTTGATATTTTCTTTGAAAAATTGCTCATCTAAAATCTTTCTTTATTCGCAAACTAATTTTGCAGAATCACGTAAGAAATAACAGGTAAGAATATATGTCGAAATAAAAAAGATCGTCTGTTGTTTTCAATAATGAGCATGCTGAGTCCGTTGAACGAATACCATGTATAGAATAAAGTATCGAAGAGGTATAGAAAAGAGTGAGAGAGAGAGAGAGAGAGAGGAGAGAATAGAAAGACAGATCCCGACAAGACACCCAGTATATGGGATGTACAAGAAAAACAAAATGCAGTTTCGAGGAACCTCTCTTGTCTCCGTTCTTCCGTAACGATCTGCAATTTTCTCCTAACCATCCAGCCGATAGAAAAGGGGCACAAGCGTGGCACAAAAAAAGAAGAGAGAAAAAAAAATATAGAATCGAGTGTGGACGGTCATTTAAAAAACGTTTCCACTTGGTTGCTCCATCAGCAGTCTTTGCCTCCCCTCGAACCCCCTTTGACCAAGCAGGTGTCCACCAACTCTGCGCGTTTTCTTTCGATCTCTGTCAGACGTTGTTCGCCTATACCTGAATCCAAACTTTCTGGACCATCTGCCGTCATCCTACGCATGCCAATTTGCCTTCTTATCTCCCTCCTCTCTTCTCTTTTTCTTTTTTTTCGACTGAACCAAAAATTCGTGTTTCACCTTCCATATGCATATATATATAGTATAACCCTCTTTTTTCACTAACTCTTTGAAAATCTCTCGTTTCTTTTGTTAAAAGCGTCATGTCCCATTGTCATTGCGAACCCCTTTTTATTCCTCTGGACCAAAGACGGAATTATATATTGAGTGGTATGCTGCTGTTTTCTTCTCTCCTTTTTTTTTGGTGAAAGAGTTTGATAATCTGCACAGGAAATGGGAGTGATTTTTAGATATTTTTTCGTGCATGCATACAATGGGAGCAGTATGTAGTAAATAAGTACGTGCAGGTAATATTTTTTTCCAAAGGGAAAATAATAATTTGCCAGATTTTTTTTTTTTTTAGAATTCGAACATATGTCACTAAATTGCACTAAACGGGGAAATTGCTATTGTCGAAAGTAATAATTTTAGCGATATTTTCGTTTTCCTTTCTTTAGGAAAACATTTATTTCTATGAGAATATTATTCGAGAAAAGTTGAAAGAAATGAATTTTTCCCCTGGGGAGTAAACTTATTTCTTTTCTCCCTAAGGGACCCTTTTGGCAAGATTTAATGAAAATTTACTAGAAACTACGTCGAAAAGTCGATAAAAAATTTATCTATTATTATTATTACTCCAGTTTAGAATCTCCAAAAGAGTTTGTTGGAACTTCTAATTACGAATCTAATTTTTGTTTCTAAAAATTCAAAATGGCGGATCCAAGATGGCGACTAAAATGATGGAAATTCTTCGCACTTGCTGAAAACTTGTTATTTTGAGGTTTTTAGGGTCGATAATTGCAAATATGAAGTTAAATTTTTAATATTCAATATACTTGAGGAAAAACTTGAAAATTAATCTGATTTTCTTTGTACTTTTTACTTGAAAATGTTTTAGGATTTCTGGTTAAGAATTTTTTTAACTTATCAAGGAATTATTTTTTAAAAAGTGAAAGAAAATAATTCATCCCTAGGGAGTAAACTTATTGCTTTTCAGCCTAAGGAACATTTGAAAAGATTTCCCCAAAATTCTCCATTGAAATTTTGTCTATATAGGAATTCCGAAATATAATTACGCCTGGAATTGGAAAATTGTTAATTAATATTTGATTTATCATGAATTTTTTTCCACATTTTTATTTCGTTGATTATTGAAGAAAATTTGCAAAACAACTTTAAGTCACGTATTCATTTGCAAATTGATTTTATTTTACGGTATTTTTATCAGATATAGACAGCGTGTATTGTCATTTTAGTCAATAAAAACTTTGCGATGTCGTTTTTGTTTTCTCAGCTGGAGGTAATGTATGTACACATGCTTCTATAACCGTTATATTAAATTCGCACGCGAACACATGTTAAAAAGTGCTCAATGGAATATTACAATTGACTATAGTTCTATATTTATTTTCACTTCCTCTCTATACTTCCTCTATACAAATTTTCTCGATTCTTGCAACTGTATGAAATCTAAAGCTATCCATTATGCAATTTCATTTTTATTTTCACTTTCATTTTTACTTAATTTTTAATATTTAAAGTGAAAATAAAAATTGCGAAAAAATATAATAGTAAAAAAATTAATCTCTTAGTGTGGAATGATGAATTACGTAAGTAAAAAAAAATAGTAATGAGTCACTTTTTTAACACCCTAACACTGCCGACTAAAGTCTAGAATTAGAAAAATTTAACGAAAGTCAAAAAATAATAGAAAAAAAGACAAGACAAAAACTCAAAAAAATATTAAACAATAAAATAACTAATAAAATTAAAAAAATTAATAAACAACTAAAATGAACAAACAATAGAAATAAATAAATTAAATATTTGCAAATTCATTAAAAATTAAAACTCTCTAAAAGTTCAAATTTCTCGAAAATAGCAAATATTATAGTAAATATAAAAATCTAGAAAAGCAAAAATGAATAACAAAGTGAAAATTATGCATTATTAAAATTTACAATCAATCGAAATTTTACGTGTTATAAATAATTATTTGATTAAATATAATTTTCCGCATTGCAAAATATAATTTAAAATTCAATGCTATAACAAAATTTTCACAATTCACAAATACAGACTGAATTTTTAATATAAGTAATCAAACATTTGTAGTTAAATTTACAAACATTGCATATTTTTGATTGTTTTAAAAAAATATACAATTCTACTTCAATAAGAATGCAGTAGCGGTCAGTTTTGTGGAGCATGCATGCGCAAGTTTACTTATTTAATTTTCAATGTAAAACTTGATAAACATCGAGTGAGAGAGAGAGAGAAGTGTTTATATTTACGTGTTTAATTTATTCACATATTATAAAATCCACACGTTGCCCTCAAATCCTTTTTTATTGAAAAGAAAAATACCATATTTTTATATTATATACAGACCATAATGAATGATTTCAAAATTTTCAATAAATAAGAAAACTAGAATTTTTTATTTGTTTACAAAAAAATTGAAATAAATTGAAAATGTGTTACAATTAAAATTTAAAAAAATACAAAAAGATAATGAAGAAAAATGTACGGGAAGAGAAAAAATAAAAATGTTATTGCAGCATAATTTTTATTTTCAGCAGGTATTTGTTTTATAAATTGTATACTTTTCTATATTTTAAAAAATAAACAGAAAATGCAAACTGAAGATTCGTTTGTATTTTTCTTTAGAGAAAAAAAATTCACTAAAATTTACATTCCAGTAATTTTAGAACTTTAATTGACGAAGAAATTGTAAATTTCAATGGAAGAAATATATTGTCAGTTTGTGAATGCGAAAAAAGTAATAGAAATAATTAAAATACTCTATGAATTCCAGTCACATTAACGAGGTTCATGTGCGCCTTATTTATTACTTTTTTCCATGATAAATGTATCCGGTTTTATTATATCTAAACATCTGGTATCATGCAAATGTACATATATATATAACACTTGATAAAATTGTCTTTTGTGTTTCTTTTTTTCATGACAACTTAGAGGGCTTATTTGCAGCCTCATCAGAATTACTACAATGTTCTTTTTTTTATTTTCACGATGCGTTATGTTGAACACGCAGAATCTTTCCAACGGAAGTGGAGAAAGACGATGAATTTGTATCAATTGTTTTAATGATGGCAAAAACACAAAATTTTTATTGACATTATTTAATTTCAAATTAAAATTAAGGGGATTGAATATAATTTTAATTTTAATTATAATTATAATTTTGATTATTTAATTTTGTTTTGGTTTTCACTTTTTTTTACATAAATGTAGTCAAAATTTAAGAAATATGTAATAAGGTTAAAATTAAATCTAACATTTAACAATTGGAGTTACAATGAAGATCAATGTGAAAATCAAAGTTAAAATAAAAGTCAATATAAAGTTGAACGCATATAAGTAAAACATTTCCTTCAACTTTTGAAAATTCAATTGAAAATCAAAGTTAAAGTGAAATTAAAAGTGAAAATTAAAAGAAAGGTTAATTTAAAGAGGTTTTAGTGAAAGTAAAAGTCAAGTTGAAGGTAAAAAGAAAAATAAAAGTACAGTTTAATGTGAAGGATTAAATGAATGTCAAAATAAAGGTGAAATTAAAGTTAGCGTAAAAAATAAACTCAAATAAAAATACAAAGAATTAAAGACAAAGGTGAAAGTGAAACTAAAAATAAAACTAAAGATGAAAGTCAAATTCAAAGTAAAAGTGAAGTGAAAGTGAAGTGAAAGTGAAGTGAAAGTGAAGTGAAAGTGAAGTGAAAGTAGAATTAAAGGAGAATTAAAGGAGAATTAAAGGAGATAATGAAAAGTAAATTAAATCTGTAGGTCTAAGTAAAAGTCAAAGTTAAATTGATAATTAACTTGAAGAACAAATGAAAACCAAACTGTCAGATTAAATTGAATTTAAGGTAAAAGTAAATTTACAAAAAGTTAAAAATGAAGGTAAAAATAAAACAAAACTATAAAATTAACGTAAAATTTAAGTACAAAGTAAAAATCAAAAGAAAAATTAATTTCGAAGATGATAAAGTGAAAGTCCTTTTGAAAGTAATAGTAAAAGTAAAGGTCAATGTGAAAATGAAAGTCAAAGTCGAATTGAAGACGAAAGTAAAAGTCAAACTAAAGTTTAAAAAAAAATTATATGAAAAGCATTAGTAAGAAAAATTTTAAATTCAAAAAATTTAAAGTGAAGGTCAAAGTCAAAGTCAAATTGAAGGTGAAGGTGAAAGAAAATGTCAAAGTTAAAGTGAAAATTTTCACTTTTATTTTAACTTTGCCAGAATTCTTTTTTTTAATTTCACCCTTATCAGATTTTTACTTTCTTCCATATGTTAGATTTTCATATTCACTTTGACAGAATTTTATTTGAATTTTAACTTTTCTTTTAATTTCATTTGCACTTTTTTAGTCACTTTCACATATATTATTAACATTTTTTCACATATATTTTCACATTGACTGTAATAGAATTTTATTTTCACTCTCATTAGTATATTGCAAACATTTTTATTTTCCAATTCACTTTCCTTTTGTCAGATTTCGATTTTCACTTTCATTTATATTGAAAGTGAAAGTAAAATGAAAAGTTTATCAATACATAAATTTTTATCTTAAATTTCACTTCTACTTCCATTATAATTCAAAGAGGTAATACAAATCTGTCAAAGTGGCAATGAAAGTAAAGTTAAAAGTAAGAATAAAAATCTGTCAATAAATGACAAAATTTAAGTAAAATTAGTAGTGAAAGTGAAAGTAGAAATGAAATTATGTGATGGACGCCCTAGTGGTCGATTATTTAACATTATTTCACTTTCATTTCACTTTCTTTTTATTTTAATTTTACTTCCATTTCACTTTAAATACAAAGATTTAATGCACTTTCACTTCATACTAATTTAAATTAACTTATCTTCAAAAGTTAAAAAAATTGAAATGTTAACAAAGTTAAATTTAACAAAAATAAAGTGATAGTGAAAGTGAAAGAAGAGTGAAGTGAAAGTGAATTAAAAATAACTCCTGAGGATAATTTACTATTTAACTTCAATTCACGTTCACTTCACTTTATTTTTATTAAATTTAACTTATTTTCAAAACAAAGTAAAAATAAAGTGAATGTAAAGTGAGAAAGAAAAGTGATAGTGAGAGTGAACACTTTCACTTTATATTCATTTAAATTAACTTATCTTCAAAAGTTAAAAAAATTGAAATGTTAACAAAGTTAAATTTAACAAAAGTAAAGTGATAGTGAAAGTGAATTAAAAATAACTCCTGAGGATAATTTACTATTTAACTTCAATTCATGTTCACTTCACTTTATTTTTATTAAA
This sequence comes from Leptopilina myrica (nomen nudum), assembly GCA_032872475.1. Classification (NCBI taxonomy): domain Eukaryota; kingdom Metazoa; phylum Arthropoda; class Insecta; order Hymenoptera; family Figitidae; genus Leptopilina; species Leptopilina myrica (nomen nudum). Next base: position 38,742,646 of record CM065464.1, on the reverse strand, counting down.
TTTAATTTATTTTCAAAACAAAGTAAAAATAAAGTGAATGTAAAGTGAGAAAGAAAAGTGATAGTGAGAGTGAACACTTTCACTTTATATTCATTTAAATTAACTTATCTTCAAAAGTTAAAAAAATTGAAATGTTAACAAAGTTAAATTTAACAAAAGTAAAGTGATAGTGAAAGTGAATTAAAAATAACTCCTGAGGATAATTTACTATTTAACTTCAATTCATGTTGACTTCACTTTATTTTTATTAAATTTCACTTATTTTCAAAACAAAGTAAAAATAAAGTGAATGTAAAGTAAGAGAGAAAAGTGATAGTGAGAGTGAACACTTTCACTTCATATTCATTTACATTAACTTATCTTCAAAAGTTAAAAAAATTGAAATGTTAACAAAGTTAAATTTAACAAAAATAAAGTGAAAGAAGAGTGAAGTGAAAGTAAATTAAAAATGACTCCTGAGGATTAATTATTATTTAACTTCAATTCATGTTTACTTCACTTTATTTTTATTAAATTTAACTTATTTTCAAAACAAAGTAAAAATAAAGTGAATGTAAAGTGAGAGAGAAAAGTGATAGTGAGAGTGAAAGGAGAGTTAAGTGAAAATGAAGTGTAAGTGAAGTGAAAGTAAGGTGAAGTTGAAGTGAACCTAAAGTAAAGTAAAAATTATGTGCAAGTGAATTGAAAGCAACAATAAAAGTAAGAGAAGAGAGTGAAATAAAAATTAAAATGAAGTGCAAGTGAAGTAAAAGTAACAGTGAAAGTGAAATGAAAGTGGAGTGAAAATGAAAGAAATGAGCATGTGGAGTGAAAATGAAAGGAGATTGAAGTGGAAGAGAAAGTGAAAATCAAAATAAAGTTGAAAATGGATGTCAAACTTAAAATCAAAGTAAATGTCAAAATAAAATTCAAAGAGGAGAGTCAAACTAAAGCGAAGTTTAAAGTCAAAGTGAAATTGAATGTAAACTTCACGTTGAAGGCTCAAAAGAAAAAAGAGAAGAGTAAAAGAACTGTAAAAAAATCAAATTGAAAGAAAGTCAAATAAAAGTCAACATAAAAATAAAAAATTGAAATCCATCCTAATTATTTAATCGATAGAAATATTGAATTAAAAAGAGAGAGAAAAAAAGAATGTGCGGGTAATCGTTGATAAGCCAGCCGGCGCCTAATTAGTTCGTGTCTTAAAATACTTGGAGGTCTTGGCCCAATAATAATGGGCAAAAAGTTTCCCTTGTACGCCTTCAAAACTTTATACTTTTCTTTTCTTTTCTTTTCTTTCTCCAGTTTTCGTGTAGATGAAATTTTAATGCGTGCGAAGGATTGTTCCAACGCCGCACAATCCTCGCGGCCATTAAGTAAGCGAGCCTCGTTACATCGAGCTTAAGACGGTGAACTTAATTCGCTAAGAGCCGTGAAACGCAACTTCTCCAACAAGAATACAGAGCGTTAAATAATATTTACGAGGCATGAAAATTATGTCAAAGTGTTATTGTCGATGTTCTTTCTGAGATTCGAGGGGAAAAAAATTGCCGAGCTTCCAACAATTTTTCCATATTCAAATAGGTTGAATTTACTTACACTTTTTTCAATTATTTTTCTAGACGAAAAAAAATTTTCCTGTATTATAATTTAAAAGTGAATGAATAATCGAATTTGTTGGGGAAAAAACCCAAGTAACAAGTTTTCAGTTTTTTAAAGGTACGATTTTCATTTTTATTTTTTTAAATCTGGAAACAAATACTAATGACACTAAAGTATTAATTTCCTTTTGATTTATAGGGTTTATTATATGTAAAAAAATGCTTTTGGGTAAAAAAAAGTTTATTAATGTATATTTTTAATACTCATTTGTTCAACACACCATTGTCCCGCAAGTATAGGCAAAGAAACAAAGATTAAATATTTTAAAGATTAATTAGTATCGAAGTCATTAGAAGTTTCACATAGCTAATTTCATTATTCGCTTGCGCGCGTTTTGTGCGACGAACAAAATTTAATTAATGAAGGAGTATAATTAATTTCGTTGAGACATTAATCTGCGATAAAATTCTGACCAAGATCTATTATAATAGCGAAAGCGATTTTCACGCTTGTGTGTTTGAAAACGACAATTTTCTATATATGTATATTTTATCGAGAGTTAACATTTTTTTTATTTATATATACATATATAGTGCATACACATATGAACATCATATATCTATATGTACCGGTGAAATTTAAACAAGATTCATTTTTATTGCAGAATTATGCCGCGGAACTATTTATTGTGAGATTATACTTTAGTCCAAGGACTTTAAATAAGTATCAGAATAATGTAGAGCACCATATAAAATAATAGGAGAGAGAGAGAGAGAGAGAGAGAGAGAGAGAGAGAGAGAGAGACAGAGAGTTGTCCAAATCGTATAACAACAGCAAAATTCCACTATATAAATATAATAGTATTTACTTGTAGTGAGACAATGTTAGATTATTCTCAAACCATTTGTTTCGTGCTCGGTGTTAAATTCACTCAATTTATAATTTATTATGATATATTTATATATATATGTATATATAAATATTTTAATAGAAAATAAATTATTTGACGTTAGCATATACTTATTCTTTTTTGTGTTTTGAGAAAAACTAGTTATCTAGCTCTTGAATGAGAATTATTTATTATTTGTTTTGTTTTCCTTCCTATTTTCTATATATACTACTTCCTGAAACTGATTTAATAATTTATTTTGTTTTATTATTCTTGAAAATAGTTTAAGAAAATTGGTACATTGTAGTATCAATATTGCACGGCAATGTTGCATTTATTTCTTTTTCTATAAGGCAAGGAAAATTGGGAGCGAAATTGCATCTGTTTTGCAAGCAGGGTTGCTTTAATATTGCAAGCGTAATTTGCATCAATATTCTAAGCAACATTCCAAGAAAGATTAAAAATAGTGCTAATTTTTTTACACTTAATGTTAACTTTTTGGTTTTATTTTTAGTACTTTTGTAAAACGTTTGGCATCTGCTTAAAATTGTCTCGTTTATAAAGAAATAAATAAATTAAGAATTTTTTTTCAAATCCAAGTAAGATTGATTTTAACCATTAATATTGCAATCAACATTCGATAAAATATTCAATAAATATATAATCAAGAATTTACTAATATTTCGAGCATGTTTGCATAAATAATGCAAGTATAATTTACATTAATATTTCAAGCAATCTTGGAATTAAATCACTTTAAGGTTATGTTAGTGTTACTTTTTTCTTGTTTGAAAGTTTCTTTTTTACTTATTACAAATTAAAATCAGTGTTTATTGAATATTTTAACTTTAATAAAGACTTACACATTAATTATTCACATTGTCAGTTGATCCTTTGTTGGTATCTTCATTTAAAAAATTGTAAACATAACCTATAATTTTTTGCTTATAAGGTTCTTTTCTTCAGATCGCGTCACAATATTGTGTCTAATCAACAATATAAAATACTTTAACGATCATGTCTAGACAGTGTTTAAAGTCGCTGATTACGAAACTGGGGTCAGTTTTTAAAAATTCAAAATGGCGGACCCAATATGAAGGACAAATTTTTTAAAATTAATCAAATTTATTCAAAACTTGTTACTTGGGGGTTTTCAAGGTTGCTGATTAAAAAATAAATTCAGTTTCTTTAAAACATAAAATGTTTGATGCATTAGAGACGATAAATATTCTTCGAAATTATTTAATTTATATGAATATTGGTACCTGTGTAATTTTTGGTATACTTAATTGGAAATAACAAGTTTCAAGCGATTATTATTTTTTAGCATTATTTTTAAAATTTATATATATATATATATATATATTAAATACGTCATTTTTAGTTTTAAAAATCTGATTTTATGTTTGTAATCAGCCACCCCAAAAACCCCAAATAACAAGTTGCAAGTGAATTTGATTAATTTCAAAAATAAGTCCGCCATTTTGAATTTTTAAAATCATTCTTCATATTCGTAATTAGCCTAAAAACGCCCGAGTGTCAAGTTTCAAGTGAATTTGATAAATTATTCAAAAAATGTCTGCCATATTGAATTCGCCATTTTGAATTTTTAAAATATGAAAAATCTGCCTTTTAATTTTTAATTATCGATCCTTAAAACCCCATAAAATGTGTACTTGGTTATTAAATCCCTTGACTAGAAAAATGTTTGCTTTAAAGGGTTATTTTAATTTCTATAAATGTTAAAAAGAAAAGCATATCAAAAATAACACCATAGAAAAATGTTTTTCTGTGTTTTTCAAACACTTGAATATCTTTATTTTCGCACCACATTTCTTGTCATTTCAAGAAATTTTTAAGGGGTAACCCTATAATACTTTCAGACAATAAAATTATTTTTACTAAAAAAATCATTAACCATTCAACTATTAATTTAAATATCTAACAAAGTATATGGATAACGACTAGAATTTATTTTTTTCAAATTTTTACATTTTTATACAATTTTTTTTTTTGCAATTTTAGAAGCAAAAGAAGAATCTGACTATATGGGGGGTGTGTCACAGTATGATTAAATAGTACAGAATAAATTCATGTAAACTTTTTCAGCTTTAAACAAATTTTTTTTCACAATGTATTGAAAGAGTTTGTCGAAGTATAAAAGAACAGCTAAAAACAATTTTCGTGACGATTTTCAATTTTTTAATTTTAACAAAGAGTTCTTATCTTTTGGAGTATGACAGAGATATGTTAAGTTTTTGTCAACAGCTGATATTATTTCTTGTAATCAAGAAAACTTTTCATTCTTTAAAGAATGGGCATAATCATTACTTATCATAATGTTTGGAAAATTTTTGAGTTATTCTGCAAAAAAATTTCTTTGAATTATCATAAACTGGGCGATGGCAAAGTATCACAAAACCAATCTTATTTTGAAAAACTTATAAAGTTTGATGGAACAGTAAAAAAAAATGTTTAAAAAATTGATTCTAATGGTTGCCAACGAATATGTTGTGCTACTTAAAAAAAACTGAAAATTACCCTTAAAAGATTGACCTGAATGACATTTTTCTGATTTTCACTAATTTGAGGGCAAAAAGGAACATTCGTGAAGTGATGGGGCGTTATAAAGCTCTATATAAAAATCAGATATACTTTTATTGATTCTATGATTATATACAAATTATTCAACCTCTAATGTGAGCCGCGCGACGTAACCAACGAACCATGGTTCGCTGGCTTATATCACGTGCACGAGGAAATTACTAGGTGGGTAACACAAAGTAAAACCACATTTACTACCAGCAATGCACGTTTCAGTTTAAATGTATTGTAACTGATCCTACTTGGCTTACGTGCGAGAATGCACTTATTATTATTTTTTACTTTACATTTTCCAACCATGTGTAAATGAATGATTCTCAACTAAAGCTCCTAATTCTACAGTCACCGATATATATATAAAAATAATACAAAGATAAAAATAATAATCTTCATTAAAACAAATTCTACCCATTTATTCTCGAATATAAAACAAGTGGATTTTACTTTCAGATTGAACATTTTTTATTAACGTATTCCTTTAAAGAGCAAAAATTTTTTTTTGTATATTCATTTATTCCTCGTTTTTGGTTTTATTGGAAGGGGGAAGGGAATAAGGTCGAAATGTAAAAAAATAATTAAAAAGAAACTGGTTCTTTTTTTAAATACATAATTTTGTACTTTTGTAAATCTATTTAATGCAAAAATTGTAAAGTATCCATTTAAAAAAAAATTTTTTAATTAAAAATAAAACTGACCTAAATGTATTCATTTCTTGAACTATAAAGAACTTGGGGTTCGTGAAGAGTAAAACTCATGAATGAGACAGTGTATTTATATATTTAAAGTAGAAACAGTGATACAACGCGACAATTAGTTGAAAAGCGGGTTTCAGCCTAGAAATTAGGATGTAAATTAAAGTGAATTAAGTCGAGTTACAAACGATCCCGCGAGCTATTTCACTTTACTCCTCTTTCGTTTCGAGCTCGAGAGAGCATCATGAAGGTCGTGTCGTGTGACAAAAATTATTTTTTTTACACACTAGTTCTTGTCAATTGATTTTTTGCAAATTTCTTTCGCCTTCTTTGATGTTTCGAATGTTTTTTTTCAAATTGATTTTCTTACACTATAAAATATTTATGATATATAATCGAGAACTTATAAAACTCTCAAGCATCAATTCAAATTGATTTTCTCTTGAATTTCAAAAAAAAAAATATTATACATTATTAATTCAATTGAGTTACTTTTCGAAATTAATTATTTTCAAATTAAACTTGAAATGAAAGTGGATTTCTTTGATAAATTAAAAATATTTGTCAAAGTATTTCATTATATTCACTATATAAATTCTTTTTCAAATGTTTTTAGATGAAATAATATTTTGTTGACTCAGAAATTCAGATGAGAATTTTTAATTTAATTAAAGCTTTTCTCAGCACTTGTTATTTGGAATATTTTTAAACTTGTGGGGTTTACTTTTGACGTTAATTATATTTTTTCAAATGTATTTAAAAATTAGAGAGAAAATTATTTTTACATTAAAGGACAAATTTGCATTTACAAACCGGAGAATATCGATGTATTTTTTTGTTGAAAAAATCGTTTTTGTGCCAAAAAGAGTGAAACAAAAAAAGTCTCTAAAAAATTTAATTTTGCTAAATTTTTTATTTTTTGGGTTTTTCGTTAAGAATTTAAATCAAATGCTGGTTTTTAATTTCCGTCCGCCATATTGTATCCACCATTTTGAAATTTTACCTACTAGAGAAAATCCAAAGACAGATTCGGACTCGACTTGAAAATAATTCCTTAATAAACCTTTTTTAATTTTCCACGTCCAAAAGTTGATAAAAATTAATTTTTCCTATGACAATATTTAATGATATTCCAGAAAGAATGTGCCTTGAATAAAAATGATCACTGCAATTATTTTTTATTTTCGTTTTGAGAAGAAACTCAATCATAAACGAAAACACAAGTCTGAATAATAAAAAAAAGGGAGAAAAAAAATGAAAAAGAAGACAAAACTCGAGAGAAAAACAATCTCAAACGCATTCCTTTCTCTGGAGAGGGTGTATTCATCCCTAAAGCCACCCTCACTCGAATCACCCCTTGTGCTTAACGATATCCAAACCGCCCATGGCTCGTCCCAGAGTGCTTCTATAATCATCGACTCCCTTTCTTTTCTTTCTATCTCGGAATCTTATATACTCTCGTCAACTTATCGTTGAGCCTACGAGTGCAAATAAAAATGATAGCAACATAATTCTTTTACTTTAGGACAAAAGAGGGTTTTCCAAAACGATTTAAATGATGAGAGACTTAGAATTACATTTTCAGTCCATTAACACTTGGAAGTTGAATGAGTCTCTAAAAAAAAAAGTTTCTTAAAAATTTATTTCTTGAACTTGAATTATGCAAATTTAAAATTAGCAATGTTAGCATTATACTTTATACGCTTTTATTAAATAATGTAATTTTAAAATGCAATAAAGTTATTTAACCGTGTGAAACCTTGTAAAATTTATTACACCAAAATAAACAAAAAAGGATTAAAACTCGACAAATAAATGTTATTTAAATTCACAAATGTTTCAAAACCAAAGCTGAAAAGTTGAATTCTTTTATTTTACAGTATAGTGTAAAGTGACAAATTTTCTTGCAAATTAACTTTTTAAACCACAATATTACGAATCTGATGTTTGTTATATTTTCAAAATGGCGGATCCAACATGACGGCTGAAAACGATCGAAATTCCTCGGATATTCTTTAAAATTGTTACTGGAGGCTTTCTGGGGTCGTTAATTAAAAATATGAAAACTGATTTTTAAAAATTAAAATGTCGGATTCAATATGTCTGACAAAAAAGTAAGTAAGACTGATTTTAATATATCAAAATGGTCTCAAAAAATATTTTTTACAATTATTATTATAAAATTAAAAATTCGTAAAACAAAAATTCAAAAAACAACTAAATTCTTTTTAGAATTTAGTTCTAAAGGGGAACAAAGAATTTTTCATTTTAGTTCAAAAATTTTTACTAAAAGAGAGAAAAAATGTTCATTTTATAAAACACACTAAATTAGTTGATTAAACTTTAGTTAGACTTTTTAATGAAATTTACCTTTCGTATAAATTTATTAGAAAACCTTCTTGTTCTCATATTCAACGCAGTCTACCTCGTAAAATTAATATTTCTTTTTCCATCGTGAAATCAAAATTGAAACTTTGCATTCATATGATTTCGTATATTTTTCTACTTTTTATATCTGACTGCAATGTATTAGTTTTGTCCGCTGAACACGATCCTGCGGGTTCAAAAATTGCACAGTACATCAGGATTTTAACAAAAGTGGAGGTAACTAATTAAAAAGGTATTAAAAAATTATATTTCGAAAACATTAAAATTTTTTTTCAAACATGGACAAAGTATGACAAAGCATTAGATGAAGACAACTTTTATGTAAATTTTTATAGTTTATTGTCACAAATTTTTTTTTCTGTTTCATTTATATCTTTAAAATATGGGTAACGTAGGGCAAATCATAATATTAAAAAAACTAATTTTTTCATATCTTTGAACCGTGGACAAAGTGTAAAAAAATGTAAAAATTTTTTTTTTTAATTTTGTTTCTAAAATTTTTTAAAATAATGTTTATGTGATAAGCCTGTAAGAATACACTATATTTTACTTTAAAACTTAAAAAATAATAAAATAATGTTATCATTTAGAATATTATATAGAATAATAAAATTATTTTTTTTTTAATAATGTTTTCTATTAAATCAATTTAGTTTTAATATAGTTATACGATTTTTATTATTTTTTTTATTAACTTTTTTTATTTTAATAATATTTTTTTGATTAATTTTTGATCAACAATAATTTTGTTGCATTAATTTTTCTTCTAAAAATAAATTATTATTTATAATAATAATTTACTATTTTTCTGATAGAGAAGAAGGATAAATAGTATAGATAACAGACTATATATATATGTCTCTAATTTCTTTTTCATTTTGATAAAATATTTTTCTGGAAAACTTAAAAAATAATGTTTTTTATTAAAGTAACTTAGTTTTAAAAATAATTTTGCTGAATAAATTTTCTTTCGAATAATAATTTATTAATTAAATAATCTTTAACGTTCGAGATATTTCATAAGTAAGTCAATAGATGAAAACTAAAACATTCGGACAAAGTAACAAATTTTATTTACTCCAACGTTTTGAAATCAAATTGATTTCCTATTCAGGGAGTCAAAAAATAATAATTAAATAAATGAAGACTTAAAGTTCAAACCCTGACGATGGAGTAGAGTCATAAATAAATAAATAATCCGTCTTAGAAAACATATAAATAATAATAATTCACAATACAAAAAAAAATTACAAAATAATAAAATAAAATGTATTGCAAACTGCAAAGTCAAATTTAAAACTAAATTTTAAATTATCTTTCTATTTTTTGTGACAAAATGTTTTCCTAAAAAACTTACAAAATAATGTTTTTTATTAAAGTAACTTAGTTTTAAAAATAATTTTGCTGAATAAATTTTGTTTAAAATTGTTTATTGTTTAAAAAATAGATTATTATTATTATTATTATTAATAAAATAATTAATTATTTTTGTGATAGGGAGAAAGGATAAATAAGAACTAATTATATCTTTCCATTTTTTTTCTAACTGAAAAACATTTTAAAACATAAATTTTATAGAAAACTATAACATTTTTTCATTTTTCTTTTTTCTATTTTTTGAAAGATGGTAAAATTTTGAAAAGAACAAAAACTTTCATAAGTCATTTGGACAATATTTCATTTAGATATTTTTAGAAAATCAAAATTTCTAATGTTTTACAAAAATTCCAATAACTTTTAAAACACTGAACGTTTTTTAATGATCTTAAGCTTATTTTAAAGTTAATTTTCTACAGAATGAGAATTCTTTATAAGAATATACGTGAAATTTTTGTCTTGGAAAATGCAGATTGTCAGACTGGGACCAAAAAAATTTAAAAAGTTTGAAACAATCTTATTACCATAAAATTAATTTTTAAAATTCAAACCTATTTTCTTATTGAGAATTATATCTCCCAAACTCTCTACACATTATTATATTTAATATATTTTCTTGAATAGTTTTTAGTACAAACAAAATGATTTAAATGTTCTTCAATTTTTTTTGTTTAACTTGATCTTTAAACTAAGTCTAAAATCATTAAAAAGTTATTTTAGAAGTTATTCAAATTTTTGTAAAACATTGAAAATGACGATTTTTTAAAAATATGGAAATAAAGTAGTGGAGCAAATAACTCTTGAATGTTCTTGTTCTTATTAAAATTTTATCATTTTTCCAAAAAGAAAAAGATTTTAGTTTCTATAAATTTTATGTTTTAAAATGTTTTTTATCTGAATAAATTTATGGGCTATTAATTTTTTTTTAAATTTCAATACAAACGATAAATTTAAAAAAATTTAAATTGAATTTCTTTGATGTAAATATTTCTTTTTCTATGAAAAAGATGTCTTTGCTGAAATGCCGCAGAAACTAGTGCAAATTTTTGAGAATAAACTTTCAAAATATAAAAAAAAATTTTTCTTCTCCTCATGCCATGACATCTTTTGCGCCTATGGTTCAAAAATAAAAGAAAAATGAAAAGTTTTGTAAAACCTTGCTTTGAAAGCAATAAAGTAACTCACAATCAGTCATAAAATATATGCTTTAATTCGTTTGTCTATTTCTGGTATACTAACCATGATAACCTCATACGTTAGGGTGAAATAATTTTTATTATACAAACATGATAACAAACGTTTGGTGGTGGTTTTGGGACAATAGTAGTTCGGGACCAATAGCAATCGGACATGCGGTTAGTTAATGCTAATTTGTGGGTGGACAGTAGTTTAGTACGATTTGCACCATTCATGAATAGATACTGTTACTCGGCGTATCTCATGGCTCACAGAGTCCTTTCGCTTCGCGTTACGAGAACTGAATCATTGATGGTCTTTGGTCCATCCTGTCTCGCTTCACTGTGTATAGCTTTCATTAAGAGACTGCAGCTAATTATGTTTCTTGTTTACCGGCCCGTTTCACATAGAATCGAATATAATAAGTTGATTGCCAAAATCGATTCAAACCACTTACCAATGTATATACACTCCAAAATCCCCATTGAATTGCTAATATGCAGACCTACTTAGGATTCAGCGAATTCCTTAGACAATCAAAAGGTGCTATATAGTTATGCAGTGCGCACACCATTTCTGATGGATAAATTTCATTATTATTGAAATTATACAAAGTAGATAGAATTTTAGTATTCTTTACGAAGTACTTCTTCAAAAAGATGCACTATTTCCTAAACAGTTCGTTGAAAAGAAAATTAAATATCCTGTTGATTTCTTTTCGTTATTCAGTTGTATAGTGAAACTTTGCAGACTCTAATGAGATCCGTACAACAATTCACGTACTGACAGACACGTCTTTTATTAATTTAAACCTGCGTCATTTCTGTTTTGAAAATATAATTTGATTCCTAAAGATGTTTCTGTTTACCGAGTCAGTTTTCCCTTTGTTTTGTCAATATAATAGTCTGACGGTTAATTTCCCTTTAAACCAGGAATCTCGCCCAAGATAATGCGAACCTGTTATTGAAGCTGATCATCGATTTCTTGTCCACACGTTTGACGAGACAAAGCCATTGGACTGTGTATATGTCGGTAGGCACTTTGAGAAACAAAATTTTTGTTTCATAATGAGTCTAGAATTTTTGGAAATTTTATTAAATAGGTACAAATGCAGATTATGAACCTTGTGAAGTTAAATATAATAGAAATTGTCAATATTCGCTGTATTAAAACTTAAAAGTTTGATCAAATGTAAAAAATAAAGAATAAGGAAAGCATCAAACATGTAAATTTTGAATCTAGGTATTTTAAATTTTAACTATTGACTATTATACCATTTTATACCATTTTATACCATTATTGTACCATTTGATGTTATCTATTGTATGTCAATATTCGTAAACATTAAGGAGGCGAATTTTTAAAAAAATGTCCGCCATATTGGATCCGCCATCTTGAAACTTGACAAGTGATACCAGATTCGCAGTCAGCGATCTCAAAAACCCCTAAGTGACAAGATTCATGCGAATTTGAGAAGTTTTGAAGAAAGTCATCTGCCATATTGGATCCGCCATTTTGAATGCTTCAATTTGGACATGAAATTTTTAACTTCGTCTAAAAAGTCCGTTTTTTTTATTTAAATTTTTAATAACCATTTTCAAAGAGGATAGACTAAAAAAATTTACACACCAATGTTTCTTTTCTACTTTTTAGCCCACATTTAAAATCTGCAAGGAAATTTAACTTGTGACTTGAGAATTAAAAGTTATGATTGTTTAAAAAAAAAGTACAACAATTTTTTTTTTTAGTAAAAACTACAGTGTTAAAAAAAGAGTACTAAATTAGAGCTGATTTCGGTATTAAAGTAGAACAAAATTACCCTTTAGTACCGGAATTAGTACTAAATTTGCACTTTTCTTTTTACAGTGTACATTTTTGATTGGAAATCGCGTCAGGAAAAATTTTGGAATAAAAAATATCGCGACCTTTCATTTAATTTATATAGGAATTATTAGACATAGTCAGAAAGAAAAAAAAACAAATTGCAGACACATTTTTTCATTAAAAGTGACTTAAAAATAGTACGAAACAGAAATCTATAATAAAATTTTATCATATTACAACTATTTTTGACACTATATATTTTAACAGTATTTTAAACAATTTTTATAAACAAATTACTTTAAAAAAAATACAAACAAGGAAAAAAGGTTTGTAGTTTTCATATCATTTTTATTTACAAGTTGCAATTACTTTTGAGCATAAAAATTGTTTAACATTATTATTTAATAATGTTCTAACTATTTTATAAGCAACTTAAGATTTATTAATAATTGAAGATAAAAAATATGTACGATATAAATGATTACAACATTATTTAACAACATTATAAATAATTATTATAAAAAAAATACAAATTAGCAACAAATAAAGGTGAAATGATTTTGTTTTTTATTCGCTATTTTTTCTATAGGATTAAAGAATCTTGAATATAAATGTGCGTTACAGAGGATCTTGAAAATTAAAGTTAATTTTTAACTCTGAATTTGTTGTTAAAACACACTAAATAATTTATTTACAATTGTTTATAATTTTATTGAAAAATAATAATAATTAAATCTAAGTTTCAACATACGTTAGCCTTAAAAAAAGGACACTGATTAACAAAACGATTTTTTTATATTCAAATATCACAACAATTTTTTATAACTTTATTGAAAAATATTAATAGGTAAAATAAAGTTTCAAGATTCAGTGATCCTGTGGAAAAAATAGTGAAAGAAAAAAGAAATCTTTGCTCCTTTAATTTTTGTTTAAAATAATTATTTATAAAATTGTTGAATAACGTTCGGTAATAATTTTAATCGTACCTATTCATTAAGCGAACTGCAAAAAAGTCAATGAAAGAAAACACTATTTTTCAGCTTCCATTGTTGTTAAATCCTAATTTGTTTATGAAATTGTTTATTTAATCGTTAAATAAAATTTTTAAACAATTTTTATGCTCAAAAGTAATTACAACTTAGAAATAAAAACGATATGAAGACAATAAACTTTTTTCCTTGTTTGTATTTTTTATAAAGTAATTTGTTTATAAAAATTGTTCGACTTAGTGTTAAAATATAGTGTCAAAAATAGTCGTAATGATAAAATTTTATAATATAGAGAATTCAGTTTTATACTAATTTCAGTAGTTTGAGAGGAAAAAATATGTCTGCAATTTGTTTTTCTGCTTATTCAAAATTTTAGTTATATTTTGACCGCCATTTTTGAGAAGCCATTTTGAATTTTGAAAAAATTTAAATTTCTAATAATACCTAAATGTCTTACATTTTTAACGCGATATTTTTTATTCTAAATTCTTCTGACGCGATTGTCAATGGAAAATATAGTTTTCATTTTAAAAAATTCTGAAATTTTCATATTTTTTTCCTTAAACAATCATAACTTTTAATCCTTAAGGCAGAAGGACCGAAATTTTCTTACAGATTCTAAAAGAGGACTAAAAAATGTATAAGTAATACTGTGTGAAATTTTTTTTAGCCTACAATGTTTGAAAATGGTTAGTACAAATGTAAAGGAAAAAAACGAACTTTCAGGACGAAATTAAGAATTTTATGACGAATTTAAAGTATTTAAAATGGCGGGTCCAATATGGCAGATGCCTTTCTTTAAAACTTCTTAAATTTGCATGAATTTTGTTTGTCGGAGGTTTTTGGGATGGCTGATTACGAACCTGACATTAGTTTTTCAAAATTCAAAATGGCGAATCCAATATGGCGGTCATTTTTTCAAAAATTTGTTTTCCTGATATCATGAATACTGAAACGTATATACAAGCAACTAAAAAATTTTCAATTTCTACTCTTGGATTTCGACAATGAATATTTGCTAAAGAAAAACGACGACAGAAAAATGTTTTATTTCTTTCATCTTTTATTTTATTTGTGCAAAGAGAAAATTTTGTCAATATATTATATAATTTTCACGTATTTCTGAATATACATTTCTTTTCATAATTTTTATTTCATTATACATTTATAACAGTGATTGTGTTGAAGATAATAATTACAAGTGCTTATGCATGCGGGACATGATAAATTTTTGAGTAAAAGTTTCCAAACGCTCAAGATAATCAGGGCGTAAATGGATAAAAAAAAAAGTTACAGCATCCATTTATCAGGATGGCCGTAGTAATTTGAACTTTTCACGATCGGAAAACGATTTTTATGGGTCATAAGCACACAGTTCGAATAAAAATTAGTTCAGTTTATGAGGCTCTAGAAAAAGATCAGAAATTTTATACTACACTTTTTAATATCAATTTTGTTTCGACACTAGATATATATATAATATAAAGTTGTTTAAAAAAACTCTATGAAAAATACGTGTCTTGAATTTTTGCGTTACATTTCGAAAAAATAAACTTGAAGAAAAAAATATTATCCTTTCGGAAATAGAATATATGAAAAGTATTGAATAAATTTTAGAGATCAATTGTGTCCTTGGTTTGAATTGCAAGTGCTGCTCAAAGGAACCGAGAGATAGAGGGAAAGAGAGAGAGAGAGAGAGAGAGAGAGAGAGAGAGAGAGAGAGAGAGAGAGAGAGAGAGAGAGAGAGAGAGAGAGAGAGTACGTAAGGAGGATTCAACAATTGATGGATTCAAATCCTAGACATAATTTAAAGTTTATCGCGTACATAAATAACATAACTTGAAGTATATGGAGAATTTCAACTGGAAAAAGCAAAATGATTGAAAATAACAATTTGAAAAAATAGAAAAAGTTAGAGGAAGGAAGTTGTAATAAATTTTTTTTGAAAGAATTTCCTCTCCATTGGGATAAAATTTGTACCCTCTGACACTCGCTGTTTGGAGAGATTTTCTCTCGTATTCTAAACATTGGAAGAGAAGAGACAAAGTAGAGAAATCTCTTGGTGCATTGATTTCACAACCGTCTAAGAATAAGTTTTGTGAAGGGTTTCGAAATCCTGGACAGAGGTAAAGCCATGTTGAATTCTTGTTTATCCTGTGGTAGTGACAGTGTATTCTCCTAGGGGAGAGAAAGAAAGAGAGAGAGAGAGAAAGAGAGAGCGTACAACTGAAATCCGGAAGCGGATCCTACAATGGAGGCGACGACTTGGCAGCCGAGGCGCGTGTTTCGCGCTTACATACACATGAAGACATTTCCTCTGGTTGCCGACGACCAGAAATCCGAAATTTCCATATTTATATACGGGGGGTGGATTAGCCCGAGAGAGAGATGCCATTGCCGGTCGACGAGGAATTGAAAATGTGTCTGAAAAGGGGGAGGTTGGGAAATCTCTCCTCCTCATGTCCTATTGAAGGGTGTGCGGCTAAAATAGTCAGAGAAAAGGGAGATAAGGGAAGGGAGATTGAAGGAATGGAAAGGACGATGTACAGAAATCCGCTACAACTCCCGACAACTGCAATTCGCTCAAATTGAGCGGCCCAATTTGCAAGGGATTGTGATGCTAAACGACGACCCGCGAGAGACGAAAGAACCAACGATTTTGACGCGGACGGCTTCGTCTTCCACCTTCATGATTTTCTCTAAAGTTTCTGGCAATATCCAAATTTTAGTCGCCCTACGGGTCCTGAATTATATACACTTGATAAATGTTATACACCTGAGCTTGAATTTCATGTCATTTACTTTCGACGATTTCATTAGAAAGTAAAATTCCTCCACAGAAACTGTTTTGGAAAAATCTACTATAAATATTCCTTTATTTCAGTATATCACCGATGGGAATTCTTAGGTTCCTGAGGATCACGGATTTTAAACTTAAATAGTTCGTACCGTGTGATGGCCAAAATTTAAAGCGTCCGAATTAATTTTTTTCGATCTCCATATTGGATCCGTCAATTTGAATTTTGAAAAACTAATGTCGGATTTCTAATCAGCGACCCTAAAAACCCCCAAGTAACCAGTTTCAAGCAAATCCAATCACTTTAAAAAAAAATGTCCGCCATATTGGATCCGCCATTTTGAAACTTGAAATGTGATACCAGATTCGCAGTCAGCGACAAATGGTAAAAAGTTTAAGGTTCTAACGATTCATTGTCAATCTTTACGAAAAATACCACAAAAAAGCTAAAAAAAACATCCATCACACAAAATGGCCTCTTTAACATCAGATTTAAGAAATTCAAAATGGCGGATCCAATATGGCGTCCAAAATATTTGAAAGGAACACCTGTATTTCTAAATGTATCAGGAAAATAATTTGGATACCCAATAATTTTAATATTTCATTAAATTGTTGTAATTTTTTGGCAGGTATTAAAAATAAAAAATAATAAAAAAATAATCTGACTTTTTTTCGAATTTGGGTGGTTAATATAGTTTTAAATACACAAAAAAATTGACAAATAAAATGTTTTTTGCAACTTTTGAAGCACTTTTTTGAAAATAAAACTGTATAGGCTGAAAATGCAAAAATGTTATATTCTTAATAAATTTTATAAGAATAATAAAAATTCAAAAGTGGTAAAAATATTTTCTCACTGATTTTAAGTTATGACAATTAAATTCCTCTTAACAATATTACTGTAAATACCATTTTATGGAATAATTGAATTATTTTTTTGATTTAATTAAAAATATCAGTGTATCCTCCTCTAAATAATAAACTTATTTGTTTAAAAAATTTTCCTTTTCTCGGGTTTTAGAATCAATGAAACCAAATTTAATGTTAAAGTCAAAAAATTCAAAAAGGAGGATCAATATTACAAACAGAATATTGAAAATTATCCAGAGTTGGCTAATACATTCTAATCTCAGGTCTTTTCAAAAGTCTTGTCCATCATATGTGACACACTCCCAAGAAAGGTACCTAAGAAGCAAAAAAATTTGAGGTTATGTTCTTAATTTTTTGAGTAAAAATACAAAAAGATAATCAATTATTAATTAAAAATTATTGATCTTTAAGTCTTCATTATAACTAAAATATACAATAACAATCGATTTTAAATTCAAATAAATAAAAATAAAGTTTTAATCAAGATAAATCTATCACGACCCTAACCTATAATTCCTTTGCTTCTTAGGTAACTTTCTTGGGAGCATGTCACATATTAAATCCACACTTTTGAATTTATAAAATCAGACATTAAATTCGAATTTCGTGAACCTAAAGACTCCTGAGTAAACTCTTCTAGTTTTAGTGAAATACAATAATTTTTTAAAATTTTAGTCGCCATACTAAATCCGCCATCTTGAATTTCTAAAATCTTACATATGTTCAACGCCCAGTACTTTCAATCTAAACTACTTTTCGAATACAAAAATTAAACTATTCTCGTTGGATAAATAAGGCTGACCCGTAAATTTATTCAATTTTAGGGAACAGTTCTATAGTTAAAAATAAATTCCAAAAAAATTTTTTTAAAATAATATAAACATAAGTATGTTTTTGTAACACTTGCAAAAACTTATATAGTAAACTCGTTAATCGTTATTCGGAGTTTTTGAAATCGCTGCTTACGAAATCAAGACAGTTTTAAAAAAATCAAAATGGCTGATCAAAAATGGCGGGAGAAATTTTAAAAAATAGAGCTAAACTTTTTAAAATCAATACTTGGGAGTTCTTTTGGGTCCCTTATTACGAAAATGATGCGTCAGTTTTTCAAGTTTTTTTTAAATTCGTCGTTTTTGATCATTTTTTCGAAATTTTGTCAGGCATATTGGATCCGACATTTTGTATTTTAGAAAACTGATAACGGATTCGTAATCAGCGACCCCATAAACTTCTGACTTCAAACCTTCATAACTTTGAATAAAATTAAAATAGTTTTGATTTCCAAATACCCAACAGTGACAAATTTATTTTACTTTGTGAAAAAATTGTAGTGCAATTAAAAGAATTGTCAATTTTTTAATTATATTAATATATAATAAAAGAAAAATATTCATTGCAAAATTTACAACAAAATTACAAAAATCGAAAATTAAATAAAGATAAGCTAAAAAAATGGACTGCTCGGAGATTTTTAGAGTCACTGATTACGAATCCGATGTCAGTGTTTTTAAATTCAAAATGGCGGATACAATATGGCGAACGATTTTCTGAAAATCTGATTCGTTTAAAACTTGTTACTCGGGGGTTTTTAGGGTCTCTGGTTACGAATATGAAATTACTTTTTCGTGAAAAAAACGGACTGTTAATTTAAGTTAAGTGTTCAGATTTATTTTTACAAAAATTTTCGTTGTTCGACTCCAAAACCTTGTAAACCTGTATTTTTTCTATTTTTGAAAAAAGTAAAATTTTTATTTCCATTTTTTGTTTTTGCTTGTCTATTAGGATAGTAGCATACTGACTACAGTGAATTGTTAAAGTGGCAATTTGGTGAATAGAAAAATCGCTAATCTGCGAACTAGCTTTTCAAGTTGCCTTTGATATAATTCTGTTTATCGTCAGTGTCTTCAAAATTACGGGGGAGAAATTGGAGAGGCAAAATTGCTGGAGCTTAGTGTTAAGACTTAAAGCTTAAAGCTCAATAAGACCAGTTTTAGTCTTTTAGAAGCATCACCAGGAGCTTGGAGCTTTTGTGGTAAAAGGTACAAGGCACAACCAATTTATAGGTATGGCGTGGTTGGTCGCGCCCTCGGTTAATTAGAAACTTGAGAGAAAATATTCTCCCCTGTGAATGCAGTTTTACCAAGAATGTTAATAAAGTCTGATTTTGTCACGAACTTGCGTAATTACCCGCGACGGATGCAAAAATACCGGGGAAAATTCCATGCTTCTCGCGAGACTCATTTTTGGAGGTATATAAGGTCGAATTTTAATTGAAATTAGAAAATCCTTTTTTCGTCGTTTCATCTTACGAAAATTTCAGGATACAAAGAATTTAAGACAATGGAGTTTCAAAAATTAATAAAACAAACGAGTAATTTCCGCTGGGTTTTCTTTTTCTTGTATTGAAACTCGAAGGACTGGAGTAGAGCCAAAATTAGTATGTAAATACACGAGTCGATAAATTGTCTATTCACACTCATGCTGCGTGCGTTCAAAAGAGGCCTGTTCCTGCGTCTGGTAAATATCAATAGATTCTTAAGTATTCCGTGAAGATTCATTCTCAAGTGGAGAATTATTTTTTATCCCCACATTGCGACATTTCATTGAAATTCCCCATTTAAAAAAAGAAAAAAAAACGTGAATAGAATAAAAACAGGACAATATTTTGAAATAATTCCATCAATATTTTGAGTCTCTCTCAAAAGAAATTGAGGGAATGTTTACAAAATTATCATCATTGGTGAATTAAACCTAATAAAGATAATAATTCTCTATAAATATCTTCCAGAGGATGAATGACATTAAAATTATATTTCCACATTCAAAAGGAAATAATATTATTAGCACAAAGTTTGTTGATGAGAGCGAGAAAATAGTTATATGCGTGAAATAATATTGTCACCGAATGACTATGGACTTGGGGAAATTAATATCTTTGGAAAAAAGTTTTTCTTTAACTCTAATTGGAATAAGTGAAGTGGGAACAATTGTCGATTGTTGTAGGCGAGCTCGAAGATAATGAAAACGAGAGAAAGAGACAAAGCGAGAAAATAGAAGGATGATAGAATGGAAAAGAAGGAGGGTATAAAGGATGCCGTAACCAAAGTAAACCGCGTGGTTACAAGAGCAAAAATAACCTGCCACTCCAAACGGAAATCAAGCTTGGGCACAAGCCATTCCCTGTGTCTCGGTAAATCGCAAAACAAAATAAAATAAACTAAAGGGAGAAAAGTAAATTGACAATCCGGGATTCAAACGTTCCTGACCGAATGTCAATGTCATTCGCTTCCAGTTCGCGGTCTTCCCTTATCCACCAAAACAGAAGTTTTCTGGTCTTATTTTTGGTTTTCTTCAATTCCATTTTCCCTCTTGATTTCTTTCCCTATTCTATAGACTTTTTCATGATTGATAGCCAAATTACCACCGATTTCAATGCTTTTTTTTTCTCTCTCTTTTTCTCGACTAGTTTTTTTTTTACTTTTTTTCGATTTTCGACTACGGAAAAATAAATTTAGCTAAATTGTAAAAATTGCACAATTCCCGTATAGAGAGAAATGTCTTCGTTTGAGATAACTTTTCTTGTTTCTCCAGGAAAGCGAAGATTTCCTTGGAATTGACAATTAGAATTTAACGACAAATATCGAAGGAAATTCTAATATAATAAATATACAAAATATGAGAGAAGTAAATAGTTAAACATTTTTTGTTAAAAAAGTTGCACTTGAAGAGTTTATGAAGAAATTTGGAGTTACTGTTTTGTGAACTTCATCTTATTTACTATGCAAAAGATATGCTAATGAAAGAACAAATTTGTTTTCCTTCGTCTAGTCATGAATAAACTTATTTACAACTAGTTTCACAATCTTCAAATAAATTTTACAGTTTTCCTCTTATGTGAAAAGTGATATTGACTTTAATGTGTATATGAACCACAAGAAAAAGTTTTTAATGTGTTGACTGGACCACTATTGATTTTATGGTGTCTGCAAAGTTCTACTGCACTTATTTACATGGAAAAAATTTAATTTTTGATTAAAAGTGGATTTTTTCTTTTAGGGTTAACTTTTAGTTATCATAGTGAGCACATCTCAACATGAAAAAAGAGTGGGGATAATGAGAAAGAGAGAGAAGTTCTTATGTTTCTCTCTCCTACTCATTATCCTCACTCTTGATCTACGCAGTGGCGAAAAATGTATTTTTCGTTTCAATTCACCCTGCCAGTCACAATTATAAATCAAAAACGACTTTTTGTAAAAAATATTCTTCATTTAATTTTTCTATCGATCTGTCGAGCTCGATTTTTCATTTTTAGTTTTGAATCATTTTTTTCATAATAAAAGTAAGAATAAAAATCATAAAATTGTAAACAATATATTTTTCAGTTTCATTAATCATAAGAATATCAACAGGGTTGCCACAAATATTTAATTTTTTTCCCTGACTTTTAACTTGATTTCCAGAAAAAAATTCTCACTTTTTGTCTGACCATAAAAAATATTCTTATTCACTCTGAAAATTATTAGATACTCAAAAAAATGTTCTATTAAATTTATTTACAAATTTCATTAATTGTAAAATTATTCAAAAACATCAATAACTAAATTTTTAAATAAGTATTTATTTATTTAATTATTACTTTTCCATGGGAATTAAAATTCTTAAAAAATTTTAATTCAAACCTTCCTGAAACTCAACAATTTATAAGAATATTATTTGAATATGAAAAAGAATTGTATTATTTATAACAATAATTGAAATTTTGACGAGAATTAAAAATTTTTCTTTTTAAATAATTGAATATTGAAGAATTTTATTCTTTATAAAGATAATTGAAATGTTGACAAAAATTTTTAAATCTAATTGAATTTCTGCGAAGAATTTTATAGTTTTAAAAATAATTTAATTCTGCCAACGAATTTTATTCAAGTTTATAAAAATAATTAAATTTCGGTGAAGAATTTTACAATTTCTAAAAATAATTGAATTCTTGAAAAGAACTTTGTTAAATTTTTTACAACAACTGAACTCTTGCGATTCTTTTTACATAATTGATATTTTCCAAAAAATTGTTTGAAATTATTTATATTAACTTTTATTACTTTTGAAAATAATTGAATTTTTGTAATTATTTGTAACTTTTCTAAAATGAAATTTGTTTAGTATAATTAATTAAAATTCTTTTATCAATCTAGTATTTATGAAAATTGTAAAAATTATTCATTATATAATTTATAAGTCATAATTTTATGATAGTTCTTTAAAAATTAAATTATGAAATTATTGTCTGAAATAGAAAAAATTATCTTTACCTTTTTAATACAACATCTACTGATGATTAAAAATTATAAATTAACTATTTAATCATTGTTTAAGCAATTTTTGATTGTTGTTCTTTTCATAAACTATACTAATGATAAGAAATTTCTGGTTTTTTTTCAATTGCACATTTTTTCGTAACTAATAAATTTAAGTATAAAAATCTAAAAATTAATTATTAAATCTTGTTTAAACAACTTTTGATTGTTATTTTTTTGCCAAACAGATCTTAGGGCTAGAAATTTCTATTTTTTCCCAATTATACAGTTTTCTTAAACAAAATATCTGCTGATGATTAAAAATAAAAATTTAATTATTTAATCATTGTTTAAACAATTTTTAATTGTTATTCTTTTCTAATTTTTCTATTGTTATTCTTTTTTTTAGTGCAGTAAGGGCAAGAAATTTTTATTTTTTTCAATTGTACATTTTTTTGTAACTAAGAGATTTAAGTATAAAAAAGTAAAAGGTAATTATTAAATCTTTGTTTAAACAAATTATTTTGTTAAATTTTCAATATATTTCAGTTTAGGGTAGAAATTTCTAGTTTTTTTCGCAATTATTTAACTGTTTATGATTAAAATAGTTGATTATTCTGCATTTTTTAAAATTAATGTATAATCTTCGCGTGCTTCTGATATTTTTCTTATGTGATTTCATGGCTCTTGCTTAAGTAATAGACATATATGAATTGGCTGATTTAATTTATCTTCGGACCCCTAAAATTCATATTATTTAAATTCAATAATTTTTACTTAATTGTTATACCTAAAAAGTTGTATTATTAAAAAAAAAGTA
The DNA here is from genome assembly GCA_032872475.1 of Leptopilina myrica (nomen nudum). NCBI lineage: Eukaryota > Metazoa > Arthropoda > Insecta > Hymenoptera > Figitidae > Leptopilina > Leptopilina myrica (nomen nudum). The sequence goes on along the minus strand of CM065464.1, from coordinate 38,719,342 downwards.
TCATAATTTTTAAACGTAAATACAATCAGTTGAAAAATTAACAACTATAAAATGTTTGACCAATGGTTAAATAGTCAATTTTTAGTTTTTCTTTTATACTTCAATGATTAAATTATTAAAAATTTCAAAATTGAAAAAAGTAGAAATTCCTAGAGCTAAGTGCAGCTTATGACAAAAATACCTACAATAAATTGTATAAGCAATGTTTAATCATGTAGATTTTAATTATATTTTCATCAGTAAATATTTAACTCATGAAGAACTAATTGCAGAAGTAAGAAAAAACTAGAAATTTATAATCTTAAGTCTTTATGAAGAATTTGTTTAAAATTTAATTATTAATTTGTTTTAAATTTGTTTAATAACAATTTAATAATTGTTATACCTTTTTTAAACATAAAAAATAATCAATCATTATTTTAATAGGTTTGTAAAATAATTTTCTTAAATTAATAAAGCTGAAAAAAATATTGTTATTATTAATGCTTATTGTCATTAAAAAAATGTGTAAAACCAATATCAAGCAAAAACAAAATCCAGCTCGACAGATCGATGACAAAAAATGGAAAAAACGAAGACATTTAGGTTAAAGAATTGTGACCTGTAAAATTTACGTTTAAATGAAAAATGGACTTTTTGTCTTTTCGTTATTTCTACTTTTTAGAAATCTGTAAAACAAAATTAGTTAAAAATTAATTATTAGTAAGATCGTGAGTAGATTATAACGTTGGCTAGACTGGTGTAAAAATCACAACTTGCCGGAAAAGAGTGGGGGCAATGAGAAAGAAAAAGAAGTTCTCATGTTTCTCTGTTGTACTCATTACCCCCACTCCTGCTGCACTTCCAAAATATTTATAGTCCCATTGGTTTCATTTGTAAAACAAAATTCCAGATATATAGAAAGTTACTCACTTTATAAGATTTTTGCAACAATCTTCACAATTTTGTTCAATTTCGTATAATTTTGTGTAATTCAACACTATATTGAATATTTTCAGTCAGAAATAAAAATAACTAATAAGCAAACATTTGATAATTCTAACTGTTTATAGACATCAATTTTCATCAATATAATTTCCAAAGAGATATTCCGGTGGACAGTCAGCAATTTAATTCCCGATTAGATTATTGAGTCATTATAAATGCATTACCGGTAAATCTCGAATCGTGACCTGTAATGAAGCAATGTGTTTTCATATAGTTTCTCTTAATTCCCCCCACCCCCAGTCTCTCTCTCTCTCTCTCTCTCTCTCTCTCTCTCTCTCTCTCTCCATCTCTCTCTAAAATCGAGTGTTGATTCGCGATTCTATTTCTGATGTCGTTACCGTATAGTGGCTTATAGTAACGGATAAATCCATTATCAAGAGTCCCACGGCGACGCGTGGGACCTTCTTGACCATAGCTGACAGGTACACAACATTACCATTACATACAGAATTATAAAGTATGTACATACATTAGCGCACACAGATATATGAATTTATTATTTACATATAGAGCCGCATTGCAATCTCTCTTTGGCCAAGAAATAAGATCCGCTCTTGTCAACCCATCTCTGATGGTAAAAGTGCAACCAAGTCGGTTGAATTTGTGGTCGCACTGAAATTCATCTCAAGGATTTTACTTTTAGAACCTTTTTTATTTAAACTTATAAATAAAAGTCAGATAAAGTTCGAAATATGAAAAATATTTTTATTTTTGTAATTACTTTGTGTCACATACGAAATTTTTGCATTGTGTAACAAAAATTATCGAATAATGATTATAGTAAAACCAGCAAAAATAACAGTTGGAGGTTATGTCAGTGGAAAAAACTTGTGCGCAGACGCGCGGGAGTTTTATGACAGAACTTGCGCGTAAAGGATGCGTAGATTAATAGACTTGCGCGGAAGCAGAACATGCGCAGAAATAACCTAAAATATTCACTATAGTATTATAAAAATATAAAATAAAAAAATATTCTAACTTTATAGTAGCGCACAAGCAGAAAATTTTATCTCTATAGCTATAGTACAGAAGCTCTGGAGTTTATAGCTGACTAAAAATAATTGAAATCGTTATTCTATTATTATGATTGATTTAAAAATAAAATGGACATGACTTCATTAATTAAATTCACAAAATGAATTAAGTGGCGATCAAAATACATCGGACCACGAGCTTCTTATTTTAAAAAACAGGGTCAAAAGTTGAAAACGAAAATATACTTTCTTTTTTCACAAACGGAGACAAAAATGACACGGGCAATTTATTTAAAAAAAAAGCCTTATTTCTGTGCTAAGTTCTCTCTCTCGGAACTAAAATCTCAAAAGTTTTCTGCGGGCAATAAATGACAAACTTAAACAATTTTCCCCTGATAAATGTCTACCAATATGTATAGAAAAAGTTTGAAAAAAATATTTAAAATCTATTAAAATTCTTTCCCCTGCAGTTGAAAATATCGCTCAAGTTTTGTATTAGTTTTACGCTTTTATGACATAATAGTGAAAAGTGGATCAAAAAGCGCTTTTAAATTTAAATACGCATTTGGTGAAATATCAATGGGACTTTTGTTAATGACGTCTATGCACATTTATAAAATATACCATTTTTAGTCGATTATTATAAAATATTTTTCTTTTCTCTAAAAATGAAAAAATCAAGGTAAAAATAGTATTATGTGGTTAATAATCAAATTAGTATCGGTACACTGCTTCTATATTGTTATTGAAGGTTATATTTTATTTAAAAAACATTAAAATATAGATAAGAGAAAAAAGTACTGAAAAATATTTTAACTGTACTTAATACCTGTTTAAACAGTTGATGGAATAAATTTCAAAATTTATGTAATATTATAATTAGACCAAATATTAAAGATAAAAGTTTGTATACCAAGAAATCTGCTTTTTTATCATTTTTTGTTAGTACGTAAACTTATTTTTTTTTAACGGAAACTTTTGTGAAATTATAAGATTGTAAACTTTTTTATTAAAATTTACAACAAATACTGATACTAATAATGTTAGACCCAACAAGTAATTGAAGTTGTTTCTTAGCATAACTATTTCAGGAGTATATAAAGTTCCTCTTTGTGTATGTCTACTAGAGACAAGTAATTTTCCATCTAAAGTAAACTTTAGTTGAACAATGTTGTAAATGTGAAGAAGACTCTTTAGAACCCTCTGTTAGGGTCAATTTCGTCGAAACTATTTGGTTTATGACACTAACAATCAAGAATTTACTCTCTAGACGGATACTTTTGGGTACAATTAAATTAAATCGTTTCAATATTCAAAACTATGATGGAAACAAATTAATTAAAGAAGAAGAATTTCTCTATAACAGAACGTACTGTAAGACAATATCAGCTTTAAATTAGTGAAGAAAGTATATATATATAAGGAACATGTTTTGCCGAGTTCTCTAAACTGAAAACTTTCTTCTTTATCTTCTGTTCATAAATTTCCTGAAAAATATTTATCCGGTTTTTCTTTGGAACTTTACTTTTGTGAGGGTTAGAGAAACTTTTTTCTTCCCCCTTTTTGGATGAACAAGTTTTGACAAAGTTGAAGCGTAAGATTTACACGTGTGCTAGCTCCCTGTGTTGTTGTTGTTGTATATATGTGTGGGACATTGATAGTACGGAGGTTAATATTGTTTGAGAGAAATATCTTTTGGTGATGGTTCGTTAAGGATATGACCGATAGAGAAATCATCGTCTTCTGTACGATCGGTCAGAAATCATTGATGAGTGAGTGTGCAGGCGTAGTAAATGTTATAGGTATCTACAGTTGCTTCCCCTTCGGCTTAGGATGACCTATATCAATGTACTAACTTGCTGTAACAGCGAATGCATCAGGATACAAAATAGAGAGAGAGGGAGAGAGAGTACTATAGGTAAACCAAAGCCGTTTGCCAATGCCATTTCTGCATAACACTATTTGGTTTCTCGAGGAACATGTGACTATTGGTCGATGCTCCTCTAACTAGCTCGAGAGACACTTAGATTAGGAAGATCTACGGTGTGATCCTCCACGAAATGCTCTATATATAGAGCTGTGAATTATTACCCTCATCGTAAGACACTCGAATCATCCATAATTGCACTTCAATTCCCAATTTTGTCGAAAATCAAAAACTTTGCAATACCTTCTTCTCATTTTTTGTGTTTCTCTAAACTCTATGGATATCAGTATTAAGCGAAATAAACTTTTCTAATTATAAATCGACTACATTTTTAGTCTATAAAAGTAAGTTAGACGACAAGACGCGTGGTCTTTGCGCCGCAGTGGAGTGGGGGCAATGAGAGCGAGAAAGACACCGCGGAACTTCTCTCTCGCACTCATTGCCCCCACTCCGGCGCTTGCGCACCTCTGTATCACTCAAATGTACGGAAAGAAAAAAGCCCGTAGAATAAAAATTAGTAAATTACTAGCAACTGAACAGCTATGTTTCTACTCACCTTTTTAGATAAATTTAATTAAAAATATTTAATTAACTATTAAAAATAATGAATTTATTTCTATAACTACATTTATACATTTTTGAATTACACAGTTAAAAATACTAAAAATTTGATTTTTCTAGTAGTTACAAAATAATTGCATAAAAATTCAATTAAACCCCAATTATCTTTATAAATAATAAATTTTTTCCTCATAATTCAATAATTTTCAAAAATATTCCTCAATTTAATAATTTTCAATAACTCTACTATTTTAATAAAACTACAAAAAAATCAATTGAAATGTTTTGTACAGAAACCGCATAAGTCCATTTTTTTCCAAAATCACCTTTTTATTGAAAATTTATCTTTAAATGAAACTTTACAATCTGATAAAATATTAAATATGTGACTAAACTCTGAATCCTTTGAAAAAAATAATTAAATTATTATTTGATGCAACAACAAGTGATATTCTTTACTAAATTTAAATTTCTTGTGAAATCATCGACTTGTATTAGTATTTTATATCAATCAGCTTACATTATAAATAAAATTCACTTCAATAGAGCAAAAAGTGATAAATTGCAGACTGAAATAATTTAAAATTATAAAATATTGAACATTGGTTAAATTTATTCTTAAAACAGTTTTATTATTTATAAAATGTTACTAAAAATTATCCAAATTCAATATTTTAAACAAATGTTATTAAATATTTAATAAAACATTTATACTTTACTTGATTCAATAATGCATTTTCTGTGTTTTTCATTTCATTTTGTACAGAAACAGCATAAGTCCAAATTTTAATTTATTGTTTTATTTCTTATATTAAGTAGATAAAAAAGTAATCACATTGGATTGTTCAACTTATAGGTTACTAGAATATAATGTAAAAAGCAGAATAAGAAAAAATCTCAACATTCATAAGTAAAACAGTTTTTATTGATTCCTGAACAATTTCGATTTATGGACTTGTGCTGTTTTTGCACAAAACGCTTCTATTACGAATTTGGTGAAAAAATTCTTTATAAGAATCAAATTTCAAGAAACGTTCAATTTTTCTATATGTAATTTACTTTTGTATATGAATAATTGAATATTCCTAGAATTTTCGAATAAAAATTAATTTAATAATAAATTTTAGTAAAATTTTAGATAATAATCGAATAGAAAAATAAATTGGAAGAAGCTACAGTGAAAACATAAAATTAATACTTTATCTCTCGGTTATATTTAATAATTATAAAAAATGAAGAAATAACAATATTTTTAGTTGTTTTTCCAAAAAGGTTTGAATTTGAAATTTTTTTAAATCTTCATTTCTATGAAAAAATAAACATAATTTTGAATGTTTGCTTAAAAAGGACGTTATTAATGTTTTAGAATAATTTTGCAATCAAACAAATTCGTAAATAAATGTAACAGAATATTTTTTCCTTTATTTTTGAAAAACTTTTTAATTTTTTAAATAATTTTAATTAAGAAAAAGAAATGATGTGAAATATTGTCCTTATGAAACTTGAGTATATTTTCTACAAAAATATTATAAGATAGGAAAATAGGTAATTTTTTTCTCCTAAAATAAAAGAATATTTTCGTGAACAATTTTGTTATTAAGAAATCAAAATTGTGCATAAAATGGGTATTTATTTTCTATTTTTTAATCATAATTTTTTAACAATCTTCTACTTTTTATTAATGAAAAGGAGAAAAATTAAACCATCAGTCAAATGAAATTTTGTTATAGAAAAAAGCTTCTAATAAATTAAATGGTTATATTATTCATTTAGACGTATCATGATTTTTCTTTAAACTTTTTAATTTCTAATATTATTTTATTATTATTAATTGTACAAAAATATAAAATAAAAATAATAAGTTTATAAATATTATAAAATTATATAAATATAAAAATCATATTTCCGATTTGTCAAACAATATTTTTTAAAGAAAAAAAAAGAAAAGCATACTTAAAAAAATAACTTTAAAATGCGAACAGAATGAATGAAATAATAAGAAGATTAATATTATTTTAACATTCTTAGTGAATATTATGACCCAACTTAATAAGTAAGTAATAATAATATTCAAAAAATAAAACGTATTTTCTAAACACAATAAAACATAAAATTCTTAAAATAACTTACACATGTGGAAAGTTATTGATTCACAGGATTATTGATCACTCACCTGAAACATAAAAAATAGAGAAAAAAATTAGCTTTTTATCACAACAGGAAGAATTTTTTTAAATTACATACATTTTTGAATATTGAAAAAAGGTAAATTTTTTAATAATATAAATGCACTTTAGGCAAATTTAAAAAATTGGTAAATATTTATATAAAAGAAACAACACATTGATGAATTAAAAAATGCCCAATATTTCAAATGTTGTAAATATTGATTTCATTTTCGTTATTTAATCGAAATATTTTTACAAAAGGTAATTTAATTATCATGAAACATTGAAATTGCGATGGCGGAAATCTGGTATTTTAATATTTATATAATGTGTAAAAAATTAATATTTATACAATTTTTTTTCTTGCTAAAAAATTGGAGAAATTTCATTTTTCTAGAATTTAATATAAAGGGGAAAAAATATGTGTTAAATTCTAAAATTTATATATGCGACAAAAGACAAAATGTGAATGACACGTCTTTACTAAAATAAGCGCAATATAATATTAAACTAGTTATCATTCCGCGAGTTCGTTACTCCAAGTTGGACCTTTTGACCCATGTATAGATGACTTATATGATTCTAAAATTAACTCTCACCGGAAATTGCAAAAAAAAAAAATTTTTTATTATAAAAACAGATTTATCTGTATAACTATATTTGCTTGAATGACATAATTAAATTCTTAAGCCACACGGACTTTATAATAAATAAAATAGATATATGTAGATATATGTATATTATATATGCAGAAAAACACACACTGAATTATAACGTTTATGAGACACTTTGAAAATGAGAAATAAATGTACAAGAACGAGTAATAATTATATAAACACGCACGAGTCACTCTCGAGAATTTTAGAGTGAAACTCTGGCTTTCAGTATAAAAGCATATAGTAAGGGTAAAAAGAAAATAAACGAGAAAATTTAATTATACATTTTTTTTGTAATTTGATTTTTCTTTTATTTTCTTTTTTCATTTATTGATCGAATTTTCTGAATTCAATTTTTTCTTCCATTAGAATTAAATTGATAAAAAAAAAAATTCGAATTTTGACGAAATTTCTGCAATGTTGACATATGAAAGAATTATATAGAATTTCAAGGAGTGATTAGGTACTGAAAGCTTACTACGAAATGTTGTAAAATTTCTGAAATCTTGCTGTTATAAAAAAAAATATTTTACATTTTAATAAAAATTATTATTAAAAACATAATGTTTTATTTATATTTGACATTATTTCGTTATACTTTTATTTAATTTATTCCACTCATCTTCTCTTTTATTTATTTTCTACTTTTCATTAATTGAAATATTTAAACCCGAATAATGATTGTTTAAAATTCAATATTGAGATAATATTTGTAATTGAAAAAAACTCCCCTTTAAATATGGTTTTTATTTTAAAATACAAATTTGATAATATCGAGTCATGTAAACGCAGAAAAAAGAGAAAAAGGTTAAAAATGAAATAAATAATTAATTAATGATACATAATTTCGTGTTTTAACTTTTTAACAAAATGCTTCTATGGGAAAGTTGGTAGGATATGGGCCATTCCACGTGAAATATTTCTTTCTTTCCAATGCTAAATTTTAATAAAACCTTTTAAATAATTCAATTTTTTTTAAATAGTTAAATCTTTGCAGAAAATTCAATTGTTTTCCAAACAATTTTGCAAAAGACTTTATTTTTTCTTAGTTCATTATAAAATTTTTCGAAGGAATGAAATTATTTCCTATACTATTTTAAGAAATTCTTCGAAACTATTCAACTATTTTTATAAATAGTAAAGTACTTCGCAAGAATTCAATGATTTTTATAAATACAAAAATTCTTTAGAGAAATTAAATTTGTAATCCAATTTTGATCGGATCCCTCGATAAATATAATTATTTTTAACAGGTTTATTAAATTTCAATTTCAACAAGAATTTAAAATTTTCTTAAAATAATTCAATTATATGCAAAATATTTTTTAAAAATTCTATATGAAAAGTAAATTACTTTACAGAAATTGAATTATTTTTGAAACAACTTTAATTGAATTTTTTTAAAAGAATTTAATAATTTTCAAATATTTCTATAGAATTTTTCAAAACAATACAAGAATTTAAAAATCTCTATAAATAATTCAATTATTTTCCAAATATTTTTAAAAAATTCTATATGAAAATTAAATTACTTTCAATGCAATTTTTAAACGTTTTCGAAAAAAACTGGAGGAAATTGAATTATTTTCGAAAGAATTTAATTATTTTTAAATATTCCTATAGAATTTTTTAAAACAATACAATAATTATTATTTCCTAAAATTTTCATAAAATCTTCTGAACAATTTAATTATTTGTTTAAATTATAAAATTCTTCGCAAGATTTAAATTATTTTCAATATAATTTTAATACAATTCTTCTTTATATAAAATACATTCGCTTTTAAAATTATCAATTGAAATTATTTAAGAAACTCCATCATTTTAAAAAAAATTCGAAGAAATTCTTCAAAAAAAAATTAATTAGGATTTTAATTTTATTAAATACTTAATAAATTTTTATTTAATTAGAATTTTTAAAATTGTTATAATTTTTTTCTCGAGAATTCAATTATTTTTGTAAATATTTAAACTCTTTGAGGGAATTTTATTGTTATCAAATGTTTTCAGAAAACTCTTTCCAACAATACGAAGATTTTCAATACTTTAATTTTAAAATTGAAATTATTTAAAAGAAAAAATCACTAAAAAAGTTAAGAACTAAGAAGATAACAACTAACTTCAAACTGTCAACAGATTACCAGAATACAACGATAATTAACATAGATATTACTTTTTTTTAGTTTTGTGTTGTTGTTAAAATTTTTCAGTTATTAATTTTTTTAAATTTGAGATTTTTGAAAGCAGAAAAAAGTTTAAAAGTATTGAGTTTAGAAAAATGTCAGGACAGAAAGAAAATTGAGATTTTTCTTTAACCTTCCAGTAATGGAAAATTATTTTTATTTTTAATTGAAAAAAATTATTTTTTTATAAATAAATACTTTTTTTTTAATTTGGACATGATTAATTTTAATTTTTTCTTTATTCTCATTCGTACTTGATAATGTGCAAAAATTTTCTATAAGTCCCAAGACGTCCCAATTGTTAATTAGTTTAAGGTGTTTAAAAGATTTTTCAAAATTTTTCAGTGCCATTTTTTACAATTAAGAGTTAACTCTTTGAAACAGTCAATATTCTTCATTTTTTTTGTTTAAAGCTTATTAATTACCAAAAAGCGTGTTTTTTTCATTTTCTGTTTGTAATATGTGAAGAAACTGACAATCGAATTTTGGTTTAAAAAAATTAATTGTCCGAACTGGTGAACGATTGTAATATTTTTGTACTGTTTTCCAGATCGTATGATTCGGTAAATTAATGTTCAAAAAAATTAGTGTATATTAATAAGAGTTTTACTACTTTACTTCATGTCAAAGAGAATAGCACATAAATAATACAATTGCGTAAAAGTAAATCCAGTATGGAAATTGGAATAAGCTGTAAACTTACAGGATATATATTCAGTTCTTTCCTGAGGATTATATATTATTTTCTTAACGTTTTACTTGCTGTGATAACGGTTTCTCGTTCGATAATAAAAGTTGACACCATAGAAACGTGTATGTATACGTAAAGTTTGCGCGAGTACATAGACACGTTTCTCCTTGTCTTCCCAAGGGGGTCACAAAGTTCGCTTTAACCATCCGGGAGTCATACTAGTAGGTTACCTGAGGGCATGGGTAATATAACTGCTGGCAACAGCAAAAAACAAAAAACTGTTTTGTTGCCGTGATTTTTCCAATTCTACCCCCTTCCCCTCACTTTCAGCCCTTCTAACCATGAATCTCCCGTTTTTCCACGACTTCCGTTAACTTCTTATTCTCACAACCGATAATAATCATTATACATGATTCTTCTTTTACTTCCTCTTTAAATTTATTCCCGACAACGTCTTTCAATTAACTGTTATATTGTCCATTATCGCTGATGAATTTTTTTTTTCATTTCTTGCAACAATTTTACCAAGAAGGGATTTATTTCTCTAATTTTCTCGTTAAGCAAAAGTTTTTCTGTATATACAGAATTCTGAGAATAAAGTAAATATCACAATTAGTATTTGAAAGTTTCACAATACTTAATAGTAGAAAAACTTTATTGTAAAAAAAAGACTTAGAAAAATAGTTTTTTTTTACTTTTTTAATTAAAAAACTTTTTACACACTCACGTATTATATTGGGACATTTTTCTTAATTTATATCTATACATTCTTTTTAGATCGAAAGTATATGTTAATTTTTGATGATTGATGTGTTGGACGAACAAATTTAATTAAAAAATTTTTTTTTTAAATTAACCGTGTGTTTTCATATCGGAAGGTAAAGAAAATTGATAAGTCAGGTATGAATTTTTCATTTTCGAGACCTTTGGATCCTCATCGTGTGTAAGAGAAAAAAAAAAATGTTGACTTTGATGGCGTTGACAATTAATCATAAGCATCGATTAGCCTCTCGGAACAGAATTGCCTGACGGCTACAAAACCGAAAGACAGTAACGATTAATCTGTCAATTAATCTTAGGAACATCACATTAAAGGATCAATGCCAAATTTGACTGCTAGCCTATTAACGGAACTCCTCTTAAAATCAAGGGAGTGTGAAATGATCATTAATATTTCATTTATACTTATAACTCTTCCCTGTGATTATAATAAATATTTTGAAACAAAAACATTCTACTTTTTCTATGTATGGTAGAAAATGAATAATATTGAATTTTTTTTACTATAACTCAAAAAATAATTAGAATGAAAATAAATTAAAGTATCTAAAATTGTAAATAATTCATCAAGAAGAATTTTTTCGATAAATGTACGGTTTTTAATTTTAGACCATTTCTGGCAACATTTACTATACCCTTACAGCAAATTTTAGTAAATTTTACTATTCTGTTTACTAAAATATACTGTAGTTAATTTCTGACCATTTCTGACAATATTTACTTCTTATGAATGAGCTGTTAGTAAAATTTACTATTCTGTATGTCATTCTACTCACTGCTTGAAATTTTCTGATCATTCCTAGAACTTTCTACAATTTCCACAAATTTTTCGAAAAAGTTACAAAATTTTATTAACTAAAATCTATTGTTTTAATTTTCTGACTGTTTATGTGAATTTTAATTATTTCTAAAGTAAATTTAAGTAAAATCAATGTCAACTTTAGAAAAAGTTTACTATTTTATTTTAAAGCTGAAAGAAAAAGAAGAAGGCTTAAATTACTATTCTATATTTACTCAAATATACTGTTTAAATTTCTGACCATTTCGGACAACTTTTATTACTTTTAAGTAAAACTTTGGTGAAATTTACTATTTGTTACTTTTTATCTATTTTTTTTTACTATTTTTAAATTAAATTTTGGTCAAATTTACTAACATTCTTACCACTATATATACTTATTTATAATTTCTGACCATTTCTGCCAACTTTTGATGTTATAAATCTAGAAAAACAATTTTTTAAAGTAATTTTTAGTAAAATTAACTATTCTATTTATATACCATTCTATTCACAAATTTTACATCTCTTGACTTTTATTTAAAATTTTTAGAAATTTTTGTAAAATTCACAAATGTATTTACTAACATCTACTGATTTTATTTCTTGATTGTTTATGTCAATTATTTTAATTTCCAAAGTATAAATTTTAGTAAAATCAAGGTCAATATAATAAAAAGTTTACTATTCTATTTACTCAAATATATACTGCATAAATTTCTGACTATTTCTGGAAACTTTTATTATTTATAAGTAAAATTTTTGGTAAAATTTACTATTCTTTTGACCACTCTATTAATTGCTTAAATTTTTTTGACTATTTCTGATAACTTTTACTATTTTTAAATTAAAATTTAGTAAAATAAATAATTCTAATTATACAATTGTATTTAGTCGTTTTTTCTGACCATTTCAGTACATTTTTACAATTTAAAAATAATGTTTAGTAAATTTTACTGTACTCTTTTGACCAAGATATACATTTAAAATTTTGCTGACCATTTCGGAGAATTTTCAATAATTTTCAATAATTTTGAATTAAGTTTTGGTAAAATTTATTATTATCTTTTCACCATTCTATTCAGTTATTTTAAATTTCTGACTATTTCTGAAAACATTTACTACTTTTAATTTTATTTTTTGTAAAATTTACTAATATTTTTATCACTCTGTTTATTTATTTTAGTAAAGCAAAATAAATTTTAATAACTTCAAAGTTATAATTTTAGTAGAATTTAATCTTTGTACTGATAAATGTACTATTGTTAATTTCTGACCATTTCTGACTACTTTCACTATTTTTACATTACATTTTCCAAAAATTTATTATTTTATTTCTACCATTTTGTTCATTAATTAAAAATTTCATACCTTTTCTGTATGTTTTTACCATTTTAACTTTTAAATTTTACAACAATGTACTGCTTTTATTTTCTAACTGTTTATGTCAATTTTTATTATTTCCAAAGTAAATTATAGTAAAATTTACTATTCTATGTACTAAAATATATACTACAGTTAATTTCTGAGAATTTTTAGCAAATTTTACTACTTTCGACGTTAGTATTTTTCAATATTAATAAATTTTTAAATATTTCGATGTAGAATTTCTGTATATAATTTTAGAAAATAATGAAATTTGACAGAAATTCGTAAAAATTCAAGACAAATGAAGTTTTACTGATAAAAGCAGAAAAAGTGATTGTACTTTTTCTCTATACACGCATTACAATTATAGTAATAAACTTTTTTATTTATCTCCCTTTTTTCATAATTGAAATATGTATACCCGAATGATGATTTTTAGAATTCTTTATTGAAAAAATATTTCTCTAAAAAAAATCTCCTCTCACATATAATAGTTTTTATTTTAAAATATAAAATTGATGATATCGAGGCGTGTGTACATAAAAAGAAGAGAGTAGATTTGAAAATAAAATAAAAAAATTAATGAAAACTTATTTTATGTTTTAACGTTTTTTTATTCCACAAATTGTTTTTTTATATTTATTTTTCTGTATATATATATATATAATCTTCACATACAGAGGTAATAGAATTTATCTTCACCAAATAGAAAATTGAATAGGAAAAAAAAGCAATCGAAAAAAATTAAACTCTATTTAGTGAAATAGAAAATTAAATTTTCATTAACGTTCGTGCTCAATAGTATTCTTATATAAAATTTCATTTGAAAAATACTTCTTCAAATTATATAGAAAGTAGAAACGAGAAAAATAAAAGAACATTTTCGGCAGTAAATGTCAAACATGAAATAAACTCGAATAAAAATAGTTCTTCAGAAAATTGAATTCTCCATCTTTCTCCTTGGCACCTTGAACATCTTCTTTTATCCGTCTGTCCATTTCTTTCTCAGATATATACGTATAAGACGCCTTCGCGAAAACTTTCTATGCAAGTGACTTCGAAAAAGGCTTTACATCGAATGTTTTACAACACAGGCCAGTTGATCCTTGGGTTTTATTTATTTTTATTCGATACGATTGACGTTGAACAAGTCTCTGTCTCTCTCTCTCTTTCTATCCCTTCCAGAAAAAAGAATCGGGGAAAATTTTTTTATGCCACTAATTTTTTTTCACTCTTTTTTCTCTTGATTTTCTTTTGTATCAGTTTTCGAGGACCGAAAGGATACTTTCAGCTGAACTAATTGGAAAGACTCGTCGCGACAGAATTCATCACTTTCGAGCAAAGAAAAGACGAAGGAAAGAAAAAAAAAAGTTTGATTTCTGAGGTATAGAGAGAGAAAGAGAGAATAAGGGAGTCCCTAAAGTTTCGTGGGTTGGCTGATTATTTTCAACGAGCAACCTCTTATCGACTTAACTTTACTGCTCGAGGATAGAGGATACTTGGACAAGTAGTTGAAGTATCGACCTGACCTTCCCTAATGGAGAGGAAGCTTTTCTTGTAGTGTACTGCGAATCACAGTGCTGATGGCACACGTTCCGATTACACTCCCAAGTCGTGGAGAATCCCAAGTGAGAGCTATTTCGTGTATTCGTAATGGAACAAAGTTACTTTTGTCAATTTCACCTAAAACTGTTGTTTTTTTTCCCCTTCTGTCGACAAAAAATATTTTTATTCCCTTTTTTGTTCAAACTTTACGATTACCAAGTATAACGACGAATTCCATATTTTTTTAATGCAATGAAAAAGTTTTTCCATCACTGACGAACAAGAAAAACGTTAAGCAGGAGTTTGGAGTTGGACAGTGCGAAAGAGAAGGAGAGAGAGTGGTAAGAGGCCAGCGGTGTCTCTCTCTTACTCACATCCCCTCCACTCCATCTCAAGGTCAAGTGCTACCACCAGAAACTAATAAATTCTGTTACGCTTTCTTAATTAAAGAATTTATTTTCTAAATCTCTTTACATAAAAGCTCTATAATTCGTTCGAAAATTTAAATTGTCAAGAAAAAATAAAATGAAAAATAAACACAAGTGTAAAGAATTTCAAACAGAATATGTGGTGTAGACATTGTCAAAAATTAGAGCTACCTTATTCTCTTCAATAGCTCAATTTATTCGATAAATATCATAATTATTTCTTCGTAACTCATCGAAAATGCCCGAAGCACAGTGGATATTAAGATTTAAAAATGGCGCGGATTAGACAGAGTAATTTTGCGCCTAAAGTTCCTTTCCTCTTTCTTCAGCTCCTTCTCTTTTTTCTCCTCTTTTCATAGTCTCTGATGTGTTATGATCCAACGAAAAACAAAGCCGAAAAGTGGTTTCAACTGAGGCAAACAAAAAACAGGTTCTTTTTAGCTGTGTTTCTTTAGCACGCTGACCATGGCCAGTAAAATAACTTTGGGCCGCCTATTTCGGGTATAATTTAGGCCTTTCGAAATTGGGGTCCTACACAGGCGGCTACATTTACCGCGAAATAGAATAGGGAGAAAAAAATGGGTCTACAAGCAGACACACCAGGCGCCTTGAAAAATTACAGTTTTAACTCCACCCTTGTTCCATTCCATAACTGCGAAGAAGCAGCAGCAGAAAAAAAAGAGAAATAAAAACATTATAACGAAAAGGTTGATTAGAATTCTTAATTAAGAATTCATTAGTTTACATTCTTTCATGACTTGCCGTAATGTTTCATTAAATTGCCACGAATAGGAAACTAGTTATTTTTTTTTGAACCGCCCTCAATATTGTGCGAAAAATAGTAGAGTTAACTAAATTAGTTTGGAGTTACTCAAAAATAGAGCTGAACAAAAGAAAGCTTATAGAAGAGCAATTCTCAAAAAAAAAAATTTCACAAGAAAAGAAAAGTATAAATTTTAACCTGATTTTTCTCTGATACAGTTGTATAGTAAAGAAAATTTTGATAATTTTGGAAAAAAATATATCTATAGATTTTTAGAGTTAAAAAATTTCAAAACAATGTGCACTTAGTAGCTATTTTACATAAAATTAAATCATGTTTAATTCGCGACCAAAATTAAAAAAAATATTTACTTGATGCTAGCATATCATTCAAAATGGGATAAAACAATTTTTGTTAATTTTGGAAAGAAATGTGTTCGAACACTTTTAGTGATTAAATTTTTCAGACTTAAAAAAAAATATTCGCATCGATAAGTCATTTTTCGCAGAATTTAGTGGGCTTTAAATGGAGACAAAAAAATTAGGAAAATGTTAACACAATTGTAAAATATGAATGAATAAGTGAACGAATAATTTTTTTAAATTTTTTAGAAAAAACGATTTCTAATACTTTTAGTGATAAAAATCTTTAGAATTAAAAAAAAACGTTCATTTTTAGGTCAGTTTACACAGAATTTAGTAGGTCATAATTAAAGAAGAAAAAGATAAGAAAAATTTTAACATAATCCAGAAATATTATCAAATAAATAATCAAACATTATTTAATAATTTTGGAAAAAATCGTGTCCGAACAATTTGAGTGATAAAAATCTTCAGAAATAACGAAGAACATTCATTTTTAGGTCAGCTTACGCAGAATTTAGAGAGCTTTAACTTAAGACCAAAAAATTGAAAGAATATTACCAAGAACTTGAAATATCATTGAATAAGTAAAGGAACAATTTTTATTCATTTTGGGAAAAAACAAGATCCAACACTTTTATTGATAAAAATCTTTGGAATTAACGAAAAACATTTATTTTTAGGTCATCTTATGCAGAATTTAGTGGGCTTTAATTAGATACCAAAAAAGTTGAAAAATATTAAGGCTATCCCAATATATGATGGAATAAATAATCAAACATTTTTTGATAATTTTGGAAAAAATCGCGTTCTAACACTTTTATTAATAAATATCTTTAGAATTAATGAGAAACATTCATTTTTTGTCCAGTTTACACATAATTGAGTTGGATATAATTTGAGACGGAAAAATTGTAAAAATGTTAAAATAATCCCGAACTATCATTGAATAAGTGAACGAACAATTTTTGTAAATTTTTGGAAAAAAAGAGTTCTAATACTTTTATTTATAAAATTTATTTAAAATTAACAAAAAAAATTTGTCGACATGTTTTTCGACGCAGAATTTAGTTAGCTTTAATATCAAAACAAAAAGTTAGAAAACTGTTAAGATAACCCAAAAATATCATGAAATAAGTAATCAAAATTTTTTTGTTAATTTTAGAAAAAATCGTGTTTGAACACTTTTAGTCATAAAAATCTTTAGAATTGACAAAAAACATTTATTTTTAGGTCAGCTTACGCATAATTCAGTGGGCTTTAATTTGATAATTAAAAAAGTTGAAAAATATTAAGACAACCCCAAAATATCATGAAATAAGTAATCAAACATTTTTTGATCGATTTGGAAAAAACCGTGTTGGAACACTTTGAGTGATAAAAATTTTTTAAATTAACAAAAAGCATTCATTTATAGATCAGCTCACTCAGAATTTAGAGAGGTTTAACTTAAGCCCATTAAATTGAGAGAATATTACCAAGAATTCGAAATATCATTGAATAAGTGAACGAACAATTTTTGTTCATTTTGGGAAAAAAACAGTTCTAACACTTTTATTTACAAAATTTATTTAAAAATAATAAAATATATTTGTCGATATGTCTTTTCCTCTCATAATTTAGTAAGCTTTAGTTTGAAAACAAAAAAATAGAAAAATGTTAAGATTAGTAAAAAATATCATGAAATAAGTAATCGAACATTTTTTGTTAATTTCGGAAAAAATCGTTTTGGAACACTTTGAGTTATAAAAATCTTTAGAATTAACGAGAAACATTCATTTTTAGGTCAGCTTACGCAGAATTCAGTGGACTTTAATTTGAGACCAGTTAATTATTAAAATGTTACCATAATTCTAAAAAATCATTCAAAATCTGAATGATCAATTTTTTAAGATTTGAGGGAAAACATTCCTTCGGATACTTTTGATGTTAAAATCATTTAAAATCATTTTAAAAAATCATTTAAATCTACAGTAAACTGTAGATTATTTTACACAAAATTTAACAAACTTTATTGCAAAACTTGAAAAAGTTAAAAAATTTTACCATGATTCAAAAACATTATTAAAAACGTAACATTCTAATTGACGATTTTGGGAAAAATCTTATTTAGACACTTACAGTATGAACATTTTTCAGAAATATTAAAAATCGTTTGTCTGTAGATCATTTGTTGTAAATAATAATAAGCAGATTCTAAGCTACATCTAAGTATCTTGAAAAATATTTATGTTTTTCTCAACTATAATGAAAAGTATTATATTCACAATTTTTTATAATGTAGAAAAGCACTTTTTCACCCCCTTGTAGAATAATTAAAAAAAAATGTTTTTTCTACTTAATTTATTGATAATAGCAGCAATTTAATTACAGTGATTAAAACAAAGTTGGTCTCAAATTGAAAATTTAGCGTATTGTATGCATGTAATTAACATTGGAATAGTATAGTAAATTTCAATGTCTAATAATGAAATTCGTATTAGATAGTATTGGATGGAACGTCACCTTGTTTCCTATCAAATATAGAACAGAATACTATGAATTCTAGCATTCTAACATAATTACTGAAATCGCCTCACTCAATGGAATGCTTCGTAATAATAGTAGTTCCTGAATTACGAACGGAATCCGCGAATAGCCATCGAAACGCAATTATTCTATCCCACAATGACCCGATACGAAGGTTGCGTGCTACTTTGGATTTATATACACCCCATAGCAAATAGTTTGGTATTCAATTAAAAGCATTTTCCGAGTAAACAAGTAACGTATATATATAAAATACAGATTTTCCAGAATAATAAAAACGAATCTTCAATCGCAACGATCAAAATGGCAAAAAATAATGATAAAATTTGTTAAATAATTTTAAGAGGATAATTTTATTTTCTGAAGAGAAAAAAAATTAATTTTATGATAATAAATCCTTTTCATTAGGAGAGTTGAGGGAGAGTCATTAGAAGCGACAGAAATGAGATGTCTGATCGTGACATGACTAGGAAGAAGTTGAGTGTCAGGGAAAGAATAAAAGGAAAATAATAACTGAAGGTTTTAAAAAAGCAAAGGAGGAACTAGTCGTTGTCATTCGTCACTTCCGCTAAATAAACCGGGATTTCTTCCTTCGTCGAGAATAAAAAAGCTTTGTCTCTATAAGTACACATTGGCGTTCTTTTATTCCTTCTTCCGGACTTTTTCTTTAATCTCCTCTTTTCTTTTATCCCCCTGACCTTCGACCTAGACACTTCCTTTTTCCGACTACACACTCCTTTCGTATATCACAGATTCCTTCAGGCGACCCACGAATAGTCGAAACCCTTAACTATGACGCCTTTACCCCTCGAATGAACGTAATTCATAAGGAAAAAAAAAAGATAAGAAAGGGGAGAGTAGGCGATATAAATAAAAAAAGGGAACGAGAGTGTTCGACTATTTCCTTTTCTTGTTGTACGAAATATTTTTCGAAAAGGGAACATATCGAGAAGAGAATCTTCAATGTTTATCACAAGTAGAAGTTTTAAAAAATATAACTCACTTTTATAAGTTAATTAAGAAAAAAAATTGTCTAATTAAGTATAATAATCGAAAATTTATACACTTAAAGTTTGACTTTTGTGTATGCTTTTATTTTTATTTTCTTTAGAAAATATTTACAATTCGAAAATATACAGATATTTTTGATGATTTTTTCCTTATAGAATTTGCCATTGGAAAATTAGAAAATTAAAAAAAAATTATGATTAACAAATAAATTTTGTTTTTTATAATATTTTTTCATGACAAATTTTTCTTTGACTGATTTAAATTATAACATTTTTTTATTCATTTATTAAAAATATTAGAAAATTGTTAAAAAATTATAATTTAGAAATTGGAATTATATTCATGTTATACATCATTTTTATTCCTCGCATTAATTCATATTTTTTCTTTTGGGAAAATTCCTTTTTCTTAATATTTTTGTAGAAAATTCTCAATTTCCATAAAAAATAATTATTTGCATTATTTCTATTTGTTAATTACAATTACTTTAATTAAATTCAAAATTTTCTGGAAAATAAAGAAAACAATTTACTTTAAAAATTATTTGCTACATTTATTTACAAATTTATTTAATTGTAAAATTAGTCAAAGGCATCAATTACTTTTTTTAAATAAATACTTAATTATCAATATTTTTCAAGAGGAATGGAGATTTTCGAAAATTTCAAATTCAAACCTTTTTGAAATTAAATTAACAGCTTATTATAAAAGTATTATCTATATTTTTTATATTAAGATTAAGAATATTGTTGTTGTAACTTCTTCAAAAATTATTTCCATCGTTTCAATTCGGTTACTATTTTTTAGAATTTTTAACAAACATTTTTCTCTAAATCAACATATTTTTAATAGTTTTGTTGAAAAACTTATTTAGGAATTTTCAAATACATTTGTCTAAAATTCAATTTTACGTAATTTCGATTATTTGGAAATTCTTCTATTAAATACACTGTAAGAAAAATTTTGGAAATTTTCCTAAACAATTTACGAATCGAATTCCGCACAAATCATTCAGAAAAATTTATTAACATAGATAAAGGAATTTCTCTAAAAAATTATCGAAAACTTCCTGCGAATTTAGAAACATTCTTATCAAATAGTGTAAAAAGATAGAAAAAAGTTTTGGAAAATTCACTTAAACTTTTAGCAAAATTCCTTTACAAATACATAAAACTTTCTGAAAACTTGGAAAAATTTCCATGTAACTTCCATGAGATTTTAAATTATTAAAAAAAATTAACTTAAACATTTTCAAAAAAATTGATTCTTCAAAATTGACAGTTAAATGTATAGAAAAAATTCAAAATTTTCAAATAGTTTATTATACAACCTTTTCAGAATTATTCAATTATTTAAATACAAAAGTAAATAATTTATTGAATAGTTCAATGTTTTTTAAAATTTAATTCCATTAAAGAATTTTATCCAAAAAAATTTTTAATTAATATTGAATTCTTTTGACGATTTTTAATCAAATTTTTAAAAATAATTACATTTTTCGAGGAGTTTGATTAAAATTAGTGTAGTAAATATAATTCAAATTTTACGATGAGCTTTATTATTTACGAAAAAAATTGAATTCCTAAGACAAATTTATTATTATCTAAGTACAATTTTATTAAAAAATAGAATTCTTTTGAGAAATTTACTAAAATAATCGATATTGGAAATTTTTTAAATGAGGCAAATTTTTGATAATAATTGAATTTTTGAGAAGAATTTTATTACTTTTTAAAAATAATTTAAATTTTGCAATCATTTGTAACTTCTCTAAAATTCAATTTTTTAAAATGTTTTAACTAAAATTTTTCTATATATATCCATTATTTTTAATAAATAATTAACTATATATTGACAAATTTAATTATATTTGAAAAGAAATTTAAATTATTAACATTTATTTTGAAATATTTAATTAAAATTATTCACTAAATAATAAATCATTACTAATTCTTTGCATTAAAAAATGACTCAGCATCGAGAAAAGCGAGTCAGTTTTCAAACACTAAAAATCTATAAAATTTAAATATACTTTTCAAATTATTTCTATTTTCAATTGAAATAAATATTATCTATAAAAATTGTTCAACTATTCAACAGATTTATTCTATATTGAAATAAAAATAAATTCTGTATTTTTGTTTTCTAAGCAACTGTATTGTTTCAATAAACACAATGTTAAAGCGTATTTATATTTTTGTATCAAATTAAAAAAAAGTGATTATTCAAACTTTTCTGTTAATATAAACAATAAAACAAGTATTATTTAAAAAGATTGAAAAAAGTGTGTTTCAATGAAAAAAAAGAAATAAAAAAAATAGTACAGAAAGTATAATATTCAGATAATGATACTCGTTTGCTGGTTTCATTATCGCTGAACAAATACTTCCATTCCAATTTTTCATACCGAAAAGAAACGAAATTTTCGTTTTATATTTCTACTTTTATATATAATGTCGGACAAATGAGATATTTTTTCCAATAGTGTGTATTCAAAATTTGTGGAATAGAAAGAAAGGAGTAAAAAAAGTAAAATATATACGGGACATATACGATTTAATTAATAAAACTATATATATAGAGATTCTCTTACTAATATTAAACGTTTTAATTAACAAAGTGCTAATAACACATTTCATTCTCTGTAAATTGAAAAATATCCAATTTCACAAAAAAGTATATTAATGAATGTAAAAAATAATCAATTCTTAATTTTAAATTAAAATCAACCTCATAATGAATAGCTTCAATGAAACAAAAATAAATATATATTTTTTTTTTCTCTTACGTGTGATTCGTGATTTGCTGAAAAATTTATTATCATTTCTTGTAATTTTCAAAATCAATTAAAAATAATCTCCATGCTTGTGAGTTTTATTCTCGCAATATTTAAAGGATTTCAATATTTTCAGATAAAATTATTATTTTCGTTTAATTTAATTTTCAAAATAATGATGAAAAATAATTAGGAAAAACAAATGATACATTATTGACAAGCATATACGTAATAAATAGAAGGTTTAATTCAAAAATAAAATTAATACCGAGAGAAGTAAATAAAATGAAGTTAATATTTGTTGTAAAAATTATTTACATTTTTTTTAAATTTTACATACAGATTGAATTTTATGTTCAATATTCCAGGTTATCAATATTATACGCATCATTAAATCAACGAAATATTTATTCGAACATTAATTATTCTGCTGCACTGACCTTTTGACCTGTAATTTAATGTAATTATTTCTAAATTTGTATTTCATATACGTTTGTAGTAGAGATTTTTTAAGAATTACTTTGTTCCTATTTGATTTGTACATTTTGAAAGGAACAATTTTTTTTAGAATTAAAATGAGGATCAACTTTTTAAAACCTGGAAAATCTATTTGAAAAAAAATTGAGAAAAACAATTTATTATTTTGAGGACTTAACACAAAATCGACCTGTTACTGTTAAATTTAAGAAAGAAATTTATTAACGAATTTTCAATTTAAAAACTTTTGGACATAATTTTTATGTTTTTTATTAGAAAAAATGATTGAATTATGATAAAGTTTATTTTAAAAATTGAACGTCTTATTTATAAAAACATTGTTACAGAAATAAATTATTACAATATCTTAAAATTAACTTTGGTTATGTGAGAAAAATCATTTGTTCCAATTTCTTAAAATAAGAAAATGTGGATTTAGTTTTTAAAACATGTTCCTCAAATATAGTTCATAATTTTAATAATAAAAATAATAATAAAAATAATTTTTTTTCAATAATGTAAAGCACTTGAAAATGATGAATATTTCAGTTTAAGAGATTATATTAATTCCATTGAAAATGCAATATTTAAATAATCTATAGAAATCGAAGTGTTATTAATAATTGAACATGATCATTTGATAGCATATTCATTCTCGATTTTTTTCTTCTTTTTTTCTGATCACAATAAATGACTAGATAATAAAGAACTACAACTGCGTGACTGGCAGGTTTGTCACGTTTAGGAATAAAGCATTTTATTTTCGATAATTCGATGCTGTAAAAAGATGTAGCCTTAGGGTCAATGTGGGGTGAAGAATCTCTTTGAAAACAAAAGGAAACGAAAGTAACAACCAGCAAACTACATAAAATCAAAGTTGTGTAGTAATTTTTTTGTGATTAGTTGTTTTGTTAACAGAATTGTTTTCCCCTCTTCAACCTATCGTTGTAGACATTTAATTTACATAGAGAAACCTTTATTTTTAGCACATTTTATCTGTTGTAAATTTATCAAGTAAACAATTTATAAAATTAATTCACGTCCGTCTTTCCAATAGAATTTAATTAATGCAAAAATATATACAAAAGAAAGAAAATAATCTTAAATTAAAATTTGATAAATTTGGAAATTTTCCGCAGTTTTTATTATTTATACGAAAAATTAAAATAATTATTTATACACGTATTCTGGAAAGAATTTTATAAACTTTACTCAGAATTAAATAATCTGAAAAATATTTAAAAAATTTTAAAACCTAATTTAAAAATAATACGGTGATAGATTTTTCTCGTTTTCGAAAAATGAAAGATTATTATTGATTTAATAAAATAACTTTATATAGAATTTTATAAGATTTTATTTAAATCGAAATAACGTAAAAAATATAAACATGACTTCCAAATGGAATTAAAAAAGTAGTTTCGAAATTTTTGATGATTTTCAGAAAAGAACAGGATAAAAACTTTTAGAAGCAATAAAAAAAAAATTCAACCGTATGTCATTTCACGCACAATTAAATAAGCTTTGAAATCAGATATAAAAAGTTTAAAACGAATTAACATAATTTCAAAATGTGAATGAAAAAATAATTTCAAAATGTTTGGATCAACTTGAGAAAAAATGTTTGCACGTTCATAATGACAAAATATTTCAGAAGTAATAAAAAATATTAAACTATATAAGGCACAATTTAATAAGACTTTATTGAAAACGAAAGCAGTTAAAAAATTAAAATAATTCCGAAATAGCTTAAAAAATGTTATTTAACAAATTTTTGATGAATTTAGAAAAAAAACTATTCAAGCACATGGAGTTATAAAATCTGTTGGAAGTAATAAAAAATGTTCTTTTATGAGTCATTTGACGCTGAAGCTCGTAAGCTTTTACTAAATACTAAAAAGTTAAGAAATTACGAACGTTATTCGAAAATATCATTCAAAATGTGATATAACAATTTGTGATGATTTTTGTGGGAAAAAGTTATCAAACACATGTAGTGATAAAATCTGTCAGGAGTAATAAAAAAGATTCGTCAACGGGTAATTTAACGTAGCTATTCATAGGCTTTTCTTCAATGCTAAAAAATTTGAAAAATATAAATAAGATTCAAAAATATCGCCAAAAATGAAAAGTGCTAATTTTTCATGAAATTGGAAAAAAGTGTTTGAACATTTTTAGTGATTAAATCTGCTAATGGTTCATCTATAGATTATAAATGGTTAATTGGTAATGGTACTTTATAAATAGTACATTACAAATAGTTCATCTATAGATTATTTTACGCAAAACTTCATGAGCTTTAATTTCAGCCTTAGCAATTTAAAAAATATTGAAGGAATTTTGAAATATCACAAAACATGTAATTCAACATTTTTTGATGATTTTAGAGAGAAACTGGTTCAAATACTTTTCGCCACAAAAATCATTAGGATTGATAAAAAATGTTCATCGACGAATCATTTGAAGCGAGACATCATAAGCTATCATTTAAAACTAATAAGTTTGAAAAATATTGAAGAGTGTTTGAAAAAACATCAAATACGTATTCTACTGATTTTTGATGATTTTGACGAAAAAATTATTCTGACACTTGTAGTGATAAAATCTTTAAGGATTAATAAAAAATGTTGATTTATAGATCACGTTACGCAGAATTTAGTAAGCTTTAATTTAAGTCTAATTAGTATAAAAAATATTAAGAAGATCCAATTATATCGACAAAGTTGTACGATAGTGAATTTTACATGAATTTGGAAAAATACAGGCTCTGACATTTTTAGTGACAAAATCTGTTAGTATTAATAAAAAAATATTATTTCTAGATCATTTTTGGCAGAACATTATAAGCTTTGATAAAAGACTAATAACTATTAAACACATTGAAGAGTTTTCGAAGAAACATCAGATATGTTTGCAATGGATTTTTGATGATTTTAAAGAGAAAAATTGTTTTGACACATGTAGTGTTAAAATCTTTAAGGATTAATAAAAAATGTTGATCCATAGATCATTTTACGCAGAATATCTTAATATTCTATTTAAGACTAATTAATTAAAAAAATATTCAATTATATTCAATTATATCGTCAGAAACGTAACATAGTGAATTTATAATGAATTTGAAAAAGCACAGGCTCTGACATTTTTAGTCACAAAATCTGTTAGGATTAATAAAAGAAGAATATCTTTAGATAATTTTTCACAGGACATCATAAGCTTTCATGTAAGATTAATAAGTACGAAAAATATTGAAATGTTTTTGAATAAACATCAAATATGTTTGCAATGGATTTTTTATAATTTTAAAGTGAAAAATTGTTTTGACACATGTAGTGATAACATTTTTTAGGAGTAATAAAAAATGTTGATTTGTAGATCATTTTACGCAGAATATCATATTCTTCTATTTAAGACTAATTAATTAAAAAAATATTCAATTATATTCAATTATATCGTCAGAAACGTAACATAGTGAATTTATAATGAATTTTTAAAAACACAGGCTCTGACATTTTTAGTGACAAAATCTGTTAGGATTAATAAAAAAAGATTTTCTTAATCTTATTTGATGCAGTACGTCTTAAGCTGTCATTTAAAACTAATAAGTTTCAAAAATATTGAAGAGCATTTAAAAAAACTACAGATCTATTTTATTGATTTTTGATGATTTTGCGAAAAAAAAATTGTTCCTACACTTGTAGTGATAACATTTTTTAGGAGTAACAAAAAATGTTGATCTATAAGTCATTTTTCGCAGAATTCCATAATCTTTTATTTAAGACTAATTAGTTTGAAAAATATGAAGAAGAAACAAATATTTTTAAAAATGTAATACGATAATTTTTTCCTGATTTTCGGAAAAAGTGGTATTGTAGATTTTTAGCGACAACATTTATCTGGGATGTTAAAAAATATTTAGCTATAGGTCATTTGCTGCAGACTTTTATGTCTTTTAAATCTTTCAAAGAAACCTAAGAGATACTAACAGGACTTCATTACATCTTCAGAAATGTGATTTGGCAATTTATTCCACTTTTGCAAAAAAAAAATGATTCAGACACTTTTAGTGTTAAAATCTGCCAGGGATGGAAAGAAATGTCCATCATGACATACTTTCTAGTTAAATTTTTAAATAATTTAAGAATTAATATTGTAAAACGACATTCGACAATTTAGCTTGTTTTCGAAAAATATCGAAAATTGTCAGTGCTATTTGTATTGCATAATCATGTTGATATTAACCCCACCTCTGGCTTGTGAATAATAATAATTTATTCAATTTCAATATAATAATTTATACCTGAATGATAAAAATTATTGTACACAGCAAACAGAAAGTAATTTACGATGAAAATAAATTGGTACTTATATTTATTTTTCGTCGAAGAACACGTCACGAATATCGAGTGGAGTGAATGAAAAAAAAAATGTCGAAACTTATAGAATAATAAGTATCCTCATGCATAGGAGGAAAATTTGATAGGAATATATAATAAGAAAAGGACATAAGTTCCTTTGACAAGTTTCTCTCGTGAGGGAAACGTAAAATTAACTTTTCGAACTCTGGACCCAGCGAGGAGGATAAGTTGTAGGGTATATCAGAGAGGACAGGGCTTCTTCCAAGCATCTCGAAAGACTTGAATTCTATCTCGTGGCTACTGTGGCTGCCGAGTCACGCGAGCCATCAAAGATTCAAAGCCCTCAGGGGCAGCAGATGGTCGTCACGAAGCCCTGTGAAAACTGGCAACATCGCGCCACACATACACATTGAATTTCTCCAGTTGGAATTCCTGTTTTGTTGACGTGTATTCCTACTTGAGGTGAATAGATGTGGCAACGCTGTTGGGGCCTTTAGGCCCGAGGCGGGTTGCCTGCGTGTCAAGAACCGGCTGGCCCCTGACGCCGCCATTGTCTCGGTTATCCAGAGGCTCCAGAGTTGCTTGCTCTCTCTCTCTCTCTTGCTCCTTTATTTTTCCTCCTTCTTTTTCTTATTCTCCTTCTTTCCCCACAGAAATACTTAGTTGCCCCTCGCGCCTTCCTTAGAGCTTCTATGACTTCTCTTCCCCCTCCTTCTCTCACTTCACCGCTCGACAAGTTCCTGCATCATTTCTGGGTCCATGCCCCCTCCATGAATTGTGATTACCGCGTGCCTGACCCCTTTTAATACAGCAGAGGCGACTTTAAGGCCCATTACTCTCTTGAAGAAATTTCTCCTCAAGATCAAAGATTGAAAAGTAACTTAGTTCATCTGGTGACAACTTCATTCAAACTTTTTGTTATTTTTTCTCATTTCTTCATGATATTTTGAAAAGAAATTTTGGGGGCTTTTGTTAATTGTTGTGGCAATTCAACTATTTCGAGGAGTTTTGACAACACACAAGTATATATTATTTTCAAAGAGAAGATTCTTTGAAACTTCTTTCAGCATTTTGAATCTTACTTCCGAATAAACACTGTTTAAACAAAATATCTTTCGGCAAAAAAAATGGTTCTATAATATTGACGTTTTTTCGAAAGTCGGAAGTAGCATTTTAGAAGCAATTTTGTAGTGAAAAAAAAGTTTATGTGAACACCTGTCCTTTTTATGAAGCTATTTCCTGTTTTAAACGAATTCTAAAGAATATATGGTTTTATGAGGATAAAATCAGTTTCATAAAAATTTATATATAACTTCTTTACAAAGGGAAATATTTTAATTTAAAATTAATATTTTCTCTTTTTACTTCTAGATATAGCAACAATGTTCTTTTTTGATAAGTTTCATTGCTGTTGGATATTTAAATAAATTTTATGGGCTTTTTTTCTAAGCATGTAAAGAATATATTGCTTCATGTACATATCTGACCTCGTACACTTTGGCCGTCCTTTCACAAGCTTCAACTATGACTTCTAAACGTTAGCTAAACTCTATCTATAGTCTATTTTATATGCCGGAAGCATCGATACATGCGCCGGATGAATCGCTTTGAAAAAGGTAGCAAGCTATGATGCAATTTTCGCTCTTTCTTTGTGCAACATGAAAAAGCTTTCGGATATCGAAATGTTCTAACGTTAAAATCCTCAAAAACATTATCCATTTAGGTCTTTGGAATTCAAATTATTATTTCTGCATGGAAATTATTAATGTCAGCCGGATAGTGATAAATAATTAAAGGTAAGTAAATAAGTAGTGTATTATCAATATTTTGTAAGTAATTACTAAATTTAATTAAATTATTTCGACTATTTCGATAAATGAGGTAAAATTCAAAACAAAAGTGAATTGGAGACATTGCAGATCCACCATTATATGGGATTTAAATCCCAGGCGATGTGTGCAGGCCCTAAGGGAATCCCATCATCTGGTTCAGTGTGCATTTGACGTTCAGGTAGGTAAGAGAGGTGGATTATTTTATTTCTGTGGTTTTATCCAGTCTATTGATAATTTAGATCTGTGAATTATATCCGAAAAACTCCATTAATTATATAAAAATTTTATTATTTATAAAAATACATACATCATAGTTTAAGGTTATGTTAACCCATTTAGTTATAAGTCGGATTTTTTAAAACCCTTAAATTTCTTGTCTTACGATTTATTACTTTTTAAAAAAAATTTGCAATGGTCCTAAATTAATTTCTTTCATATTTTTCTACCACTTTTAATGCAAATTAATAAATAAATTATGTAAAATTTAAAATGGGTCATCAATGAATTAGAAAAATTAAAAAAATTATTTATAAATTTTTAAATAAAAATGTTTTTCAGATTAAGGACTTTTGAACCTTTATGACGTCACAGCATTAAAATATATGCTTTGCATCAATTGTGACGTCGTAATGGTTCAAATGCCCTTAAAGTAACAACAATTTTTCTAATGTGTCAAATATTTTTTACAATTAATATAAAAAATTATTATTATTTTCAGGGATTACAGTTAGTTGCATTTTTTATCTCTATACACGCAAAGAAAATAAATATTATATTTTTTAATATTTATTACAAAATGTAAAAATGGAGAAACAGTGCGACACAGCAAAATTTTGATATAAAAAACACTAAACTTAAAAAAAAAATTATGTGATATTTAGTATAATTATATCCAATATCAAAAATAATAATTAAATTCTAATATAATTTTACTAAATATCACATAATTTTTTTTTTAAAGTTCAACATTTTTTATATTAAAATTATGCTGTGCCACATTTTTTCAAAAAATTGGTAAAAGACTTTTACAAAATTTATTATATATTTTCTTTACATATGCAGAGAAAAAATATACATTATACATTTTGTTAAAGTATTTTTCTTTTTCAGGAAAAAGTGCTGTAAAGCAAAAAAATTCTAAAATTAAAAAAAAACTTATGGTGAAATTTAATAAAGTTATATTAAAATTTAATAAATATAATATCAATATTCTCTTTTTTTGATATAATCATACGAAATTTCACATATATATGCGTTTTAAAGCTTAACTATTTTTTATATCAACATTTTGATTCATTGCTTCTTTTCCCCAAATTGTAAAATATTATTACAAATGTAATATATATCCTCTCTCCTTATAATCCCCTTTTTTAGCTTTCCCCCCTTTTTATCCCCTTCAATTAATAAAATCCCCTCTAACATCTAAAATCATAAATTTCCTCTACTTTTCCCCTTATTTTTAAGAAAAACTTGTAAAAATCCTCAATTTCTGTAAGTTTGAAAATTTTTTTTTAGTTATGCTTGAAGAAAATCTTTTACTTTTCGGAAACTTTGGAAAAATTTTAGCACTTTAAGACTTAAAAATTTTTGTATATTATTTCTCAGTCTTTGAACAGAGACTTTATTTTATGAAAGGTAAAAAACAAAAAATTACTATTTCATTAAATAAAATTCAAATTGTTTGGATTTTTTGACAAATTTGATTAATTTCAGAATAAATTTTTCCTAATTTCAAAGTATATATTTTACTAATTTTTAATAAAAATAATAACTAATCATGAAATTTACCCGGAAAATAACGAATTTTAATACTAAACGTTACTATTTTTAATGTTAACTTTTATTATATGAAAATTATTCAAATTTTCTTTGAATTTTACTAGTTAATTAATATTAATTTAGAATTTATCACTAGATAACATTTAATAATATTGATGATTTTATCAATATTACAATTAACTATTAAAACTCATTTTTAAATAAATTTTAGGTTCATAATAAAATAATTATCTTTGATAATAGTAAAAAATATATTTAAATTAATGGAATTTTAAAACAAAAGTAATAATGTAATAAAAATAATGTTTAATAATATTGATGACTTTGTCAATATTATTACAATTAACTGCTAAAACTCATTTTTAAATACATTTTTTAGATCCTTATTTTTGAAGTAAATTATTGTAGTTTTATAAAAAATAATTTTTTTTTGAAAACAGTAAAAATATATTCAAATTAATGGATATTTAAAACAAAAGTACGAATGTGAAAAAAGGTGATCAAAAATTTAATAGAAAGTTATAGACTGCGGAAAAATTTTTGTAAAAGTTATCAATAATTAGCAGAAAATAAACATTTATTATGATCAGAAGAATTAAAAAAAGTTTTTAACATTTTTTCACTAATTTATTATAAATTGACTGATAAACATCTCTCACATTTTTATTTAAAAAGTTAGTGAAAAAAATTTAACAAAAATAAATAATGGTTTCGATTCTAAAAAACGTTTTTAATAAATTTTATGCATTCTCCTACTACAATAATTTTTACTTGTTATAGAAATTCACATTTTTAATCTGAATTCCATTTTTTAAAAATAAAATCTTTTTTCCAATAATATTACAAGAATCTCTAATATTTAAAAAAAATTGTAATGGTCTTTATTTTCTTCAACATTTTTATTATGAATCTGAGATATTTGCCAAAAAATTATGTAAAATATATGAAAATGTAACATTAATAGTTTTTCAGAAAAATAAGAAAATTATTTGTGAATGGTTAATGAAAATTATTTTGCAGATTTAAAAAAACAACTCGTTTCCCAATTAGTCAAGTATTTTTTCCAAATTATTATCAAATATTGACATTATTATTTTATTATTTCCCATTAAAGTATATTTTCGAATAGCAAATCGAACTTAATGTAATAATTAATATTTCAATTATTTTCGTAAATTAGTTTTTGTATTAAATTATATATAATTTGTATTATTTGATAATCCAAGAGAATACGATATAAATGGTAATAGGAAAATAAAATAATTATTAATATAGAATCATTATAGAAATATACATAATAACGAGATGTAATTACATCGTTGATAATAATTTAAATCAATGCATATGGTGAACTCAGCCCTTTTTCCCAGAGTTCGCAATTACTTTCTTGCAACAATATAAATTTACTAACCAATACTATAAATAATTACCAACTATAAAATAAATAAGTCCTTTTTGAAATTATATTTAAAGTGATATGAACTAATTTTTCCGTTTGTTATCACATATAGAAATAGGGATAATGTTTATTTAAATGATAGTGTCTAACTGGTTTATGTGACCCGAGTTAGCGAAACATCAACTTTTCGAAATAGTTAATAGCACAAGTATTTCTGAACTTGTTGAAGCAGTTTCTCTTAAGAATAATATAAAAGAAAGAAAAATTGTACTATGTTAAAATTTATGTATCTGTTGCTTCTAACTTTTTCAACAAAGGTCAAAGCACAAGTAAGTTATTTTATGAGATACGGAAAAATATATAAAGTAACTTTTACCGTTAAACAAAGTATGTAGAAAGTGTGCCTAATTTCTGCGCAATTGCCAACAAATGTTTTCGTAGTAAATTTTGTATACTCTCTTTTTTTAATTTTTCTATTTATACTATGAAACGATTCGTTCGCGGGAGGAAAATTTTCGTAAAAATCCTTTACAAAATTAAATTTTTAATTTTTAGAACGGTCTCTATCCATTGACGAATAAATTTACTATAACAAACTACGAAATTCAACCTAACAATGAGTTTCTTCAAGAAAAACAAAGGGGTTTTATAATGTGGATGAGGACAATCGCGCAAGACACAAATGAAATAAAAGTAAGATCATTTTTACATTCTCATTTTAAGAACAAAAAAAAAGAAACTAAATGCTTGTAATATTGTGTATTTAAAAAAAAAGACCGCAATAGATATTAAAAATGATATAGCATCTACTACAATACAGGTTTATGTCCAATCATTGTCCGTTCAACAACTTTTGCCAGCTGGAGATTTATGTTCCCCAACATTTTTCTTTGAATATCTTAGACAATTGACTGCTGTTTTATCAAACGGTCGATCTTGTCCGATAAGAACGGTGCGTATAGAAGAATATATTCGAAAAATTATTTTTTTCTATTCACATTCTTAAAAATTGAAACGTAATCCAAATTATACGAATACTTCCAAAGAATATGATTCCATGAATATTAATAATCTGATTGTTCACAGGGAACAACGATTGACATATTCAAAACATATACTGAAAATCGCATGAATCCCCGAAAAACTTGTCTTGGTACTCAGTTTCTAAATTTTACACTTTATGACAAATTGGATAAATTCAAGTTAATTACTCTAGAGGCAGAAACAACATCCAGTGGTCAAGCGTGCATTAATGGTTAAAAACTTCAAAAAAAATATTTTTTCGCTAAATTACAGGGCGGCTACATGTCAATAAAGTCAGTAAAGTCTTGGAAATGTCAGAGAAACAAAATTTTTGTCACTAAAGTCAGAGAAAAAAATTTTTTTTTGTCAGTAAAGTCAGGAAAAAAATTGTTTTTCAGGCAAATTAAGAAAATTGAGACTTTTTTCGACTTATTTTCAAAAATTGTGACTATTTCGACTTTTCTTCTAAACATTGCGACAAAATACTACGACTTTTAATAAAACGATGCAAGTTATTTTCATTTTTATTATCTTTTCGAACACCGAAAAAATAAAATCTCACGGTGAGAAGAAAATTCCACTTAACAATTATTTTTCATTTAATTGATTTTAATTAATTTAATTTTTGCTTTTAAAATACTAATATTCATCTACAAAAAAGAGAACTTTTTGTTTATATTTGAAAGTTTTCTTGAACTAAAAGATAAATTTTAATATATTTCCTTTGATTGAAATTATTCCTCTTCAATTGAAACAAATTTATGTTAAAAAGATTTTTAATTTGTTTTTTTTTATTTTTATAAACGCAGCTTCAAACTATTTAAAACGCAATATTTAATAGAAAATATAAAAAAGAGGAAAATCCTCTCAATTAGAAAAGACAAATTTAGTGCCCGCACATATAAGAGAAAATATTCTGCAAAAGAAGAGGAATCGTCTAAAATTGGAAAAAAAATTTTTCGGTGAATCATTTGTTATCATAATTAAATCTTTTAGCTAAATCTATAATATAAATGTTTTTGAATAGTCAAAATTTTGTAAAATTTAAT
Organism: Leptopilina myrica (nomen nudum); assembly: GCA_032872475.1. Lineage (NCBI taxonomy): Eukaryota > Metazoa > Arthropoda > Insecta > Hymenoptera > Figitidae > Leptopilina > Leptopilina myrica (nomen nudum). Next base: position 38,684,938 of record CM065464.1, on the reverse strand, counting down.
TGAAAGTAATTTATTTATTTCAAGTAATTTGTTACAACTTTGGGAAATTAACTTTTGAAGAATTTTAATTGCAAATTTTGAAAATAATTGAATTACCCAAATTTTACCTAAAGATCTTCAAAGGTAAATTTAAAAATAAAAGTTAATGAAAATTAGCTTCCAATTTTCTAGAATTCAGTATTTTTATTTACACATTTCCAAAAAAATGCAAATACATACGTAGAATAATAATACTTTAGAATTATTTTAACGTTTAATTGAAAATAATTTATTTATTTCAAGTATTTTGGTACATTTTGAAAAAATTAACTTTTGAAGAATTTTAATAGGAAATTTTGAAAATAATTGAATTACCCAAATTTTAATCAAAGATCTTTAAAGGTAAATTTAAAAATGAAAGTTAATGAAAATTACCTTCTAATTTTTTAGAATTCAGTATTTTCAGTATTTTTATTTACATACTTCCAAAAATTCAAATACATAGGTACAATAATAATAAAATTTTAGAATTATTTTAACGTTTAAGAGAACTTATTCATGTTTAAAATTTTTAATTAAAATACATCCAAAAATTAATTAGTTTTTTTTAAATTATACAAACATTCTTTTAAAAATTTCAACAATTTTCAAAAAAATACATTAAAATATTTCGAAACACTAATTATTATTCAAATTGTTTTATAATATTTTTTTAAGATACAATTATATCTGTGAACAATGCAAATAAAAATTTATGAAAAGTTACTTTTTGGACTTATTACATTTTTTGAGAAATCATGATCTTGTTTATAATTGAAATTCTTCGAAAATTATTGAATACTTTTATTTATACTTTTCAAAAATTCACTTATTTTTAAAATACTATTATCTTTCAAAAATTATTCAAAAATATTTTTAAAAACTTAATTGTAAGAATTTCTTTATAATATTTGAAAACTTTATACTTTAATAACTTAAGAAAAATATATGGAGAGTTACATTTATTATAAAAAATTGAGATTTTGTATTTAAATAATTGAATTTTATAGAGGAGGTTTTGGAAAATTATTTAAATTAATTTATTTCGATATAAAGTTTAGTTGAAAATTGTAGAAAATAATTTAATTCAGGACGGGTTTATAATGTAGTTTTTAGAAATTATTAAAAATCATAAACTTTACTAATTTTCCTGTAAAAATATATAACGATGTCAGAGAACGTAATTTTAATGTCAGTAAATTGTCAGGGAAATATCAGGAAAAATTGAAAATGTGAAAATTGTGACCACCCTGAATTATATACTTCATATTGAAAAATAATGAAAAAATTGAAGTACTTTCATTTCTTCTCAGTAAACACAAGAGTACTTGAAATGTACAGTATTTTAATACAATAAAAAATGTGTTGTCAATTTAAGTAAAATAAGTGTGATTTTGATAAAAATTTCAAAAAAAATTGTAAATGGTCCTTAATATGATAAAATGCGTGTAAATAAAAATATACATTTTCCTCATTTTCAAGCGGTTTTTGAAATTAATTTAAACGTGACACAATTATACTCTCATTAAGTGTGTTTATCATTAATCTAGATTAAATGCGTGTTTCTCTCATAATTTCTATTCTTAAAAATGGGAAAATATTCAGAGTAGAGAGAAAAAAAGGGAGAGAGGGAAATATACATTTCGAGATGTTTAACATTAGTTACTCATAAATTGGGACAATTGTATTTCTTTCTAGAGGATTTTTCTTAGGATTTACTCTTCTCATTATGCAAAGCTTCTTTTTCCCCACGCCCTGATTTCACCATTGTTTCACTTCTCGTTAAGAGTCGTAACTGATATTTTATTGTTTTTAAGAACGGGAACGGTGAATGTCATAAAAAAAATATATCAGACTAAGAAAAATACATTTATAATTTTAATTAAACAGTTTAATTGTTTCATTGGATTAGAGTTTTTTTTTAATTATTCATTTCCGAAGGAATTGTATATATTTATGTGTGTATTTATTTGTCTAATATAATTTACAGGCTTTTGTGTACTTATCTACTAAAATCAACTTTACTACTTTTTAACGATTTGATACTATTTAGATACTTTTCTTCTATTTGTTATACTAAAAGCTACTTTTTTCTTTTTTTTCTTCTCAAGAATTAAATTCTTTTTTAAAATTCTTTCATACAATTTTTATAAAAGAGATATAAAATTAAAGTCATAAATTCAATTATTTTTATAAATAACAAAATTTACACAAGAATTTAATTTTGGAAATACTATAAATGCCAATTATGAAAATTATTTTTATTAAATTTTAAGAAGAGAACAAATAATTAATTAAATGAAAGAATAAAAAAACCAATAAAATTGTTTAAAAATGTTTTATAAAATTGTTCGCAAGAGATAAATTACTTTTAAAAATAAATAAATATTTCAATTCAATTCAATAATTCAATTATTTTTGAAAATTTTAATAAAATTTTTATAAAACAGAAAAGATTTGAAAAATTATTTTAAATTTTAAATTCAATTTTTAATAAAATTTAAAGAAGAAAATTAATTATTGAATTGAAATTGTTCTCAAGAATCCAATTATTTTTGTATAAATAATAAAATTCTTTACAAGAATTGAATTTTTTTCAGAAATTTAATAAATATTTTTGTGATAGAGAAAGGATTTGAAATAATTGTTAAAAAAATTTTATAGAATTCTTTAGAAATATATATTTAATCATTTTCAGATAATAGTAAAATTTTCACTGGAATTCAAATGGTTAATTTCAAAAAGACTTTACATTGAAATCAATTGAAATATTTTAATTCCTGTGGTGAAATATATATCTAACAAATTTTTCGAAAAAAACTAATTATTTAAAAACGATTTTTATAAAAATTTTAGCAGGAATTCAATTATTTTGAAAAATTGTTAAAAATTAATTGTAAGAGTGCAAATATTTCAAATTTATATTTTTTAAGATTTTAATTGTTGTAAAACCATAATAACACTTTTATTTTGAAATAAAATTTTTAGTTTTCATACTTGAATAATTTATTTAAAAATTACAACGAAAAATAAAAGAATTTAAAAAGAATTGCAATTGTAATTTTTAGTAATATTGTTAAATTTCAAAAAGGACTTACATTGAAATCAATTAAAATATTTTAATTCCTGTAGAAAAATAAATATGTTATTTAAATATTTTTTTTAAATAATGTTATTTTATTTTTAAATATAATTTAATTTAGAAGTTATGAAAACATTGAGTAGTCAAATTTAATTTATCCATATCTACATTTTACTACTTTATTTAGTTTTAAAGCTACTTTTATTTAAAAATTAAATATCGAGTATAAGGTCTGTATTTATTTTAAAATTATTAAGTTGTTTTTCGGTAGTTTATAGGCTTAGGTCGATTGCTACTTCTTTGGAAGTGTACATAGTAGCAGATACAAATACAACCGAGAATGTTTTTTGAAAAAAAGGGGAAACCCATACAAGCGGGCGTTAAGACGTAACCTCTGCATTCTGACACGTTTTTCTACTTTTATGACTAAACTGTTTACAGAAACACCGGAAATATTCAATAATGCTGGATTTGATTTTTGAAAAGGCTATAAATAATATTTGCGTGTTAAATTACCAAATCAACTGTTGTTATAATTAATGCAAAATAGCATCCTTTGAAAACGAATTTTCGTTTTATGCGCCATCTACGAAGCATTTACGATAAGTGACCAATATTTCTTCTAAAGAGTCTCACTCTTATTTCTTAAAGTTTCGGACTTATTTTTGATCTAATTCGGACAAATTAATTCGAAAATAGAAAATATTTAATATTTTCTGTTGTTTTTTCGAAAGCAATAATCGTAAGTCTTTTTTGTAAGAAATTAAAAATGAATTCATAATTGGTACAAAATTTTAATCATAAATGCGATTTTGAAATTGAATTTGAATTTTCATTCGATATTAATATTGTCTTTTAAAATAAAAGTGAAAATAATAGTTAAAGTCAAAGTCAAAGTGAAAAACAAAATTGAAGTCAAAGCAAAACTTAGAGTTAAAGTCAAATTCGAATCGAATATAAAAAATTCTATTCTATTCTAACAGCAAATATTCTACCTGAGAAATCAAATGGAAAAATAAATTTATACAAAATTTAATAGATTCAATATTAAATATAAAAGTTACGATTCAAAAAACATGTTTAGAAATGCATTTAAAGTCAAAGAGAAAATAAATTCGATGTCGAAATGAGTTAGAAAGAAATAATAATCTCGAAGGGATCTACAATTGCGTAATCGACATAAAGTTATTCAAAAGGTACAGCACAAACAATTTTAAATGTAAAAAGAAAAGTGTAAACGATAAATTGAAAACGAAAAGCAATATTCATTGAAAATATATTCAGTACTAACTGAAATTTTAATATTTATGAAGAAAATTTCGTTTAGATTTCAACGTTACACAACCTCAAATTAAGTCTTCTCAATTTCTACGATTTCCAATATTATTTTCACACATTCAACACGTAAAATTTAATTTTCAATATGAAATTTTCCATCACTGAAAATAAATTATTAACCTTTAATTACAAACACTTGTTACTTAATACGACTCTATATATTCAGCCAGAACATTTTGTTTAATTTTCAATTCTTTTATAAACTATAAAGCGAGATGAATACAATTTTTATAACAAAAAAAAGAGGAACAAAAGAAAATCATATTGCTTTGGTAGGAAAACATAATTTGCAGCAAGAGAAAAAAAATATATCTCTGGATTATTTTATATTTTCCACGAATCATAAATTATAAAAATAATAAAGTTTTTACTGTTGAAAATATTAGAGACCTTTTTGTAAGTACAAGTAGCAAGTGCTTTTCTTGGTAGTGATTTCTGATACGTAATTTATATAATATTGGGCTGACCTCGGGCGGCTGCAACGCCTTCCAACTATTGCATCCAGTGCAACGTGCAGATCGCATCGTGATCTCTTTTTCTTTTTCAGAGTACGTCTTTAGGGTCAATTACACTCCAGGAACTTGAAACTAAGGAACACGTTCAAGGACTCAGTGCAGGAGGCAGTAATTCTCTACAGGACAAATGTACCCCTTTTGTATTTACAATTATGTTTTTTTGAAATAAAAGCAATTCGTTCTTTTTATAATAATATGTATTTTAATTTTCTGTTTTTTGTAAAAATGAAAAAAGTGTCTAGTTCTAGGGTCGATTGTTAGTTTTTCAAAATCCAATATGGCGGATCTAATATGGTGGAAATTTTTTTAAAAATTGAACCTGCGTGAAACAGTTTATCTATTGATGATATTTGTGACAAATATAATTAATTTTCATGATAAAATTACAATAAAAAAATTCAAAAATTCAAATATATAACATAGAAACATTTTTTTCTTTTTATCAATTTACTTTTCTTTAAAATGTCACTTAATTCTTTAATAATGATTGTATTTCTATTTTTTGACAAACTAATTAATTAGTTTTGATATATTAAACTAATTGAATAAAATGTTTTCTGTTGAAGATAAATATACTTAAAGAATCCATTAAAATTTAAAAAAATTTTGCAAAAATAAAACGATTGTATTTATTTAGACTAGCAATATATTTCTCAGTCGTTAAAAAAATTAAAATTTGTCTTTTAAGAAAGTTAGAAAAATTATATTTATGTTTTAAAAATATTTAAAAAAATATTATAATTCTAAAAGTAATTGAAATATTTTAATTTTCTTTCGCTTATAATTTAAAAAGAAATGAATTGCAATCAACAAATATTATTAAAAATTTCAAAGATTTTTGAGTACAATAATAAAAAAAACAAAAAATTTATAAAAATGTTATACAGTTGTTTAAGTAAAATAATTTAAAAATTTTAAATATATAGAAACAGATCATTAAAAATTTTTTTTAAAAATGCTTTTAAATGTTTTTATATTTTGTACATATTTATAAAATTAATTCGAATAATCTTTAGAAAGAGTAATAAACCAATCGAAAAAATTTAATTTTATGAGCAATTGTTTTATTTAAATTTATAATTTAAAAAGAAATTAATTGCAATCAACAATTATTATTAAAAATTTCAAAGATTTTTTAGTACAATAATAAAAAAAACAAAAAATTTATAAAAATGTTATACAGTTGTTTAAGTAAAATAATTTAAAAATTGTAAATATATAGAAACAGATCATTAAAAAATTTTTTTTAAATGCTTTAAAATGTTTTTATATTTTGTACATAATTATAAAAATTATTCGAATAATCTTCAGAAAGAGTAATAAACCAATCGAAAAAATTAAATTTTATGAACAATTGTTTCTTAATAAATAATAATAAACTTAATAAAAGTTTATTTTTTTATTAATTTTTTTTTAGAATAAAATTCTTGAAAATTAAAGAAAAAAATATAATAAATTCCTAAAAATTAATAAACTACAGATCATTTAATAGCGAATTCAACAGATTTTAATTTAACCCTAAAGAATTAAAAAAATGTTGAAAGGGCTTCGAAATATAATAAAAATGCAATTTTCCAATTTTTGATAACAGCTTTCGGTAATTTTGTAAAGAATTGTGTTCCAAAATTTTTAGTGATAAAATTCTTCGAAATTAATGGAAAGCATTCAACGAAACATTATTTTTTGCAAAATTTAATTAGTTTTTTTTTTTTTTTTTGAGACCAAGAAATTAGAAAAATGTTAACATAATTACGAAATATCCTCAAATAAGTGAAAGAACAATTTCTGTCAATTTTGAAAAAAAAGTAATGAAACAGTTTGGTGGTGAAATTCTTCAGGATAAACGAAAAAATCGTCTATAGGTGATTTTGATTTGATATATAACATTCGTAATGTGAATTATCACTTTTTGATGATTTTTGGAAATATCGCTTTTAAATATTTATGCGATGATAAAATATTTTGAAAGCAAAAAAAATGGTTGAACTCTAAGTGACTTTACGCAGAATTTTCTAAACTTCAATTCCAGACCAAAAAATTAAAGATATACTTTAAACACGATTCCAAAATATCTTTAAAAACATGGCTTATTATTTTTTGTTAATTTTAAGAAAAAGTGTTAAAATACTTTTAATGGAAAAATTTTAAGGATTAATAGAAAAATTATTGTCTTCAGGTAATTTAAGACTGAACTTAATAAGCTTATTTAAAAAAAAAAGTTGACAAAAATATTAATTTTATACTAAAATTTCATTAAAAATGTGGTTTACTAAATTTAATGTAATTTCAGAAGTAAACGTGCGTGTGTATGTTTATAGTCATAAATTCTGTTGCAGTTAATTAAAACTGATGATCTGTAGATTATTTTACGCACAATTCAGCAAAATTTTAATTCCAGCCTAAACAACTTGGAAAATGTTGAAGAGATTTGAAAATATAAAAAAATGTTATGATTTAATTTTTTTAATCAACTTTAAAAGGTGATATATTGTTTAGAAGAATTATCATATCAAACAATAACTATTACGTATTTAAATAAATCGGTAAATTATCCTTGAAATACGTCAAAAAACATTAAAACGTGTAAATAATTTGCAGAAATTATGCTGAATAAAAAAAGGTAAACTGAAGACTTTGATGTCTCTTGAAAATTAATAAACTTTGTTTGTTTAAGGCTTATAGATTTAACTAAATTTTATTTACTCATAAATTCGTAATCTATGACAAAAATCCTCCATAAGAAATATAGCATCGTTTACAGCTGTATTAACAAAAGTATAATCAATCGGACATGTTTTTTTAATATTGACTTAATTTGTAATTTTCAGAATAAACAGAGCTTGGACCAAATTTTTGTTGACTTTACATTTTATATAATTGGAAAATTTGTGTATATTATGAAAAAAAAAATCCAGCGTATTTCCGAGGATATTAAACAATTCTTGCAATATCTCAATTGAAACGTTTATCAAAATAGAAAAAAAGTTTCAATTACTCAAAATCAACTGTAAAAAAAAATAAAAAACCGTAAAAATTACATTTCAATAAAATGTCCAATATATCTCGATTTCTGCAATAACAAAATTTATCTTCAATTTGAATTCCCCTTTATACGTTCATTGTCCTATATATTTTATTTCCATTTTGCGAATTGATTGCCGCGCAATTTTTTTTTCCTTCTTTCTTTTTTTTCTATATATGGACATATGGCGTTCTTTTGAAATTTAACCACACCGAGAAATGGGGAAAAAAAATCGAGAAATAAAATAGAATAGTGTTTAGTTAAGGATATGTTTGAGGAATAATGTAAGGGGAGTCAATAAATTACTTGTTGTGTACTAGGATTTTTGCGCGTGTGTGATCCGAACGGTAAATATAATCATTGCTGCTTATTCTTTGAACCGTCACACTTTTCATTGTCTGAATTATTTTTGATTTGAGAGAAAAAGGGGCCTTACACTCGCCAGGACATTTCTCTTCTAAATCTATATAGCATCTATATAGAGGAATATTTACTCTACGAGACAACGGTGACTTTTCCTGACCCTTTTGTCCTGTTGCGTTAAACGGCCACTTTCGAGGGGCTGAACGAAAGGTGATCTTTCAAAAAATTCAAGCCAGTAGTTTACATCTGCCGAACCCCCCTCCCCCTTTGGTATCGATTTTGATATTAAAAACGTCAAGTCAGAAAATAGAGTTACAAAGTTGACAAAAGAAAGAATTTTGTTTTGGACATTCTTTTCTTTATAAAATGAGAATGAAAGATTATACCGCAGAAAGGAATTTAAAGATTTTTCCTGATACGTTCAGCGCTGGAATGTAGCTCTTTAAATTTGAAAATGAATTCGATTTTGATATTGATATGAGAGGAAAACAAAGGGATAAAAATAGAGAGGAACTTCTTTTTTCCATAATGGGTTCAATCGAACTCATTTTTACAGTTATAGAGATAATCAGAAATATTGGTTTGGTTGGTGACTTTATAATGCGATTCACTCTCTTTAAACTTATCTCAACGAGAGTTTTTAGCGAATTGTCGGAGATGTAAGTTTTTGTTTGAAAAAAGATATAGAACGCGGTGTTGAGAGGGAAAATTTTAAAGATTAGAAGAAGAGGAATCTTGAGGAGATGATAAGAAAAGAGAAAGGAAAACTATAATACAGATGTTCAAAATGAGGAAACGAGCGCGAGTACTAAAAATGAAAGAGGATTTCCGCGGAAAATTGTAAACGTTAGCATTTTTCCTTATAAGACGAATTATTCCCGTGAGGGAAATCGTAAACGACGACAAACAGACAAAGTGTAGTATATTTTTCTCAAGAGAAGTAGAGAGATAGGGGAAAAATTACTCATTGTGAAGTTTTTTTTTCTGTTGTAGATAACACGGAAACTAGTTATGCTTTTAATTGTAAAAATTAGTATACATTTGGAATAAGTTTCCACAATGAACGTAACAATTACGAGGTAAATCGGTTGTAAAATTTCCGAAAACTTTCTTTTCATTGAACAATCTGCTCATTAGTTTGGATAATTTATATGCGTTCTGGTTTAAATTATACCATTAGATAAGACAGGAATGCCACACCGGAAATTCCGATTTTTAGATAAGTAGGAATACCAACTTTGGAATTTACGATATTTTTGTTAATTTATAAAAAATGGTTTAATATTCAAATATTGTAGAAAGTCCTTAAATTATTGTACAGTCCAAATTAAAATTGGTTTAAAGTCATTACAAATTTGAAAATTATGTAGACCTTCGTGATGGAAGTTTACAATTTTTGAAAAAGAGTCGTTGCCCGTTCGTAAAGATGCAAATAAAAAATAAAAACATTTATTTGTTGGTTATTCAAGGAATAAGCTTTAATTTAGAAAAATAGTTTAAATAATAATTTCATACCGAAATATAATAAAAATATGATGGAACAATTTTAATAGGATAATATCACTTTACAGCTATTATGTTGACTTAATCAATAAAAATTATATGATATTTTACATAAAATTTAAAAAGCTTTAAGCCAAAGTAGCTAAAAAATTAATGGATTTCGAAATATTTGATCTCCCAATTTTTTATGATTTTGGAAAAAAAATCTTTTAGTAGCAAAGTAGGAGGTTAATCTATATAGCTTATTTAATGCAGCATTAAATGAACTTTACCTTAAACCAAAGAAATTAAATAAATATAATTCTGATTCAGAAAGTTCATTAAAAATACAATTTACCAATTTTAAACGATTTCAGAAACAAAAGTTTTTGTAGTTTTTTAGTCACAAAATATGTCGAATTTATCGAAAATTTATTATTTATAGATCATTTTACGCAGAATTCAGCAAATTTGAATATCAGCCTAAAGAATTAGAAAAATCTTGAAAGGGCTTCAGAATATAATGAAAACAAGTAATTTTTCAATTTTCGATGATTTTAGAGAAAAAAAAACGCAATCTGACTTCAATACAGATAACATCTTTCAGGGTCAACTAAAAATATTCATTCATAGGTAATTTGATGTAGAAATCATTAAGCTTTAATTTAAGACCAAAATGTTAAAAAAAAATTTACATGATCAAGAAATATGATTAAAAATGTTCATAAATAATATTTGTTAATTTTGTAAAAAATCGCCATCGAAATCGTTTAGTAGTAAAATTCTTTAAAATTAATGAAAAACATTAGACGAAACATTATTTTTTGCAAAATTCAAAGTATTTAAACAATTTTTGAAATATCTTTCAAAATGGGAATCATCAATTTTTGACAATTTTTAGAAATATCACTTTCAGATATACTTTTGACATTCAAATCTTTTGAAAGGAATAGAAATAGTTAAACTCTAAGAGATTTTATGAAGAATTTAATAAGCTTTAATTCGAGACAAAAAAGTTCAGAAATTTTAATTTGAACCCAAAATATCATTCAAAATTTGAGGTAATAATTTTTGTTAATTTGACAAAAAGTTGTTAAAATACTTTTAGTGATAAAATTCTTCAGGATTGATAAAAAATGTTTTTTCATAAGTTATTTGACGCAGAATTTAGCAAATTTTAATTTTAATCTAAGAAACAGAATGGTTTTCAAAATATGATACAAAAAAAAGTTAAAAAATTTTAAAGTGTACCCAAAATATTTTTAAGAATGTGAAGTAACACTTTTTGTTATAATTTTGAAAAAAAGTGCTGAAACAATTTTGGTGTTTACGTTCTTCAGAATTAATAAAAAATGTTTGTTCACAAGTCATTTGGCGCAGAATTCAATAAACTTTAGTACAAATGAAAAATATTTCAAAATTATTAACATGATTTTGAAATGTCGTTCATAATGCGAATCATCAATTTTGGATGATTTTTGGAAATACCACTTTCCGATACTTATAATGATAAAATTTTTTGAAAGCAATAAAAATAGTTGAACTCTGAGCGAGTTTATGCAAAAATTTAATAAGCTTTAATTCGAGACAAAAAAGTTGAGAAATTTTAATACGAATGCCAAAAAATTTTTCAAAATGTGAGGTAATAATTTTTGTTAATTTAATAAAAAATGTTTTAAAACTCCTTTAGAGACAAAATTCGACAGATTTAATAAAAAAAAAGTTTGTCCGTAGGTCATTTGACGAAGAATTTAATAAGCTTTAACTCGATACTATAAAAGTTAACAATATTATAACATGAATCCGAAATCTCATTAAAAATGACATCTAATAATAATTGTCAATTTTGGAAAAAATTTTTTAAAAGTATTGAAACATACTTTTAGTTATAAAATTCTCCAGAATTGATAAAAATTGTAGTCTATTAATTTATTTGACGTAGAATTTAATGAGCTTTAATTTAAGAGAAATGAGTTGAAAAAATATAAATTTGATAATGAAATTTTATTACAAATGTGATTTATCAAATTTAAAATAATTTCAGTAAGAAATGTGTGTGTTTGGTTTTAGTCATAAGATCTGTCAAAATGATTAAAAATAGAATATGATCTAAAAATCATTTTAAACAAAATGTAATAATCTTAAATTTAACTCTAAGTTAAAAAAAATAAAAATGTATTTTGAGATATCATAAAAAGTGTGATCTATCAATATTTCCATAATTTCGGGAAAAAAAACGTTGGTCGTTTATATTTGTAGAAAGTCCTTGAATTAGTGTGTTGGAATTGAAAATTGGTTTAGGGTCTTTTACAAATTTAGAATTTACAAGCAGACCTTATGTTAGCGTCATGTGACCGAGAAATTAGTATTCATTTTTAGAAACTTCAACGGGGAGAGTTTTGAGGAAAACCCCTACACATGGGGGTTTATGTGTTTATACACACTATTTAAGATAATTATCAAAAGAGGCGGAAATTTTTCAGAAAACACTACTAACATCATATGGTCGCATATGTGTGATGATGACTTTAACAACTTTTCTCCAATACATCGATTTAAATTTATAATTGACAAAATTATTTTAAAATCACCATTGTCTGCGCATGAAACTTTCTTTCTCTGAATATTACATCTAATTAAAATTGATAAACTTTCGCAAAGCTTCTCTAAAACCTCATCCATAATGAAATTTTGCGCGATAGAAAATTGTCTCACTACGCTATCAATTTTTCACGTGAATATTTAAAAAAAAGCTTAAGAAATTGATGATTTAAAATAAAAACTTAATATTAACTATTTTGCTCTATTAATAGTAGGGGTCGATGATCGTTCTTTTTTTTTTTAATTTTTCCCACAAAACTGAGTTTGATTTCAACTATTTGGCTGATATTGGTTTTGGCAGTGGTTCCAAAACTTACTGGCTGATGGTTTTTAATTAAAAGCGTCGACTCACCACTTTTGCTGTTCCGTACAGATTTCTCCTTCCGATTGACCGAATTTTTTGCAATTTGCTTTTTTTAATTGTCCCGTGGATCGATGCATTTATTTTATTTTTTTTTCGTCGAAATGTGTGATGGGTAATAGGCAGTATTATACCGATGAACCATCTGTTTCGATACATCGATTGGACCTCGAGTTTTATTACCGGATGCTGTACTGTTATATACGAATAATAATAATAATAATAATAATAATAATAGAAAAAAAGAATAGTAAATGCTGATTGGCTGAGTGCTTTTGACTCTCGCGAAATGAACATATGTTTTTTTTTGTTTTTTTGTTGTTGTTAAATATCGACAGTCGTATAATCAATGGAAGACTTCCGTTAAATGATGAACGTCGAACTTGTAAAAACCGGAAAATCAGGATGTTCTGAATCTAAAACAACAACATCCTTTTCTTTTTCTAGTTTTACACTTATTTACATTTATCCATTGCTTGGAAATCGTTCTGCACCTGCATCGTTCATTATCTGTATTCGTTTCCCCGCTGCTCTAGAAACAGGTGCAAATTGTTCTTTTACCCCGGGAAAATGTTAATTCACCTTGGCATGTATAATTAATTCTTTATTTCCCTCTTTTTTTTTAAATGGTGGACAATTTTGTCACATACGGTAAATAAGATTGTTTATATCAGAGTTGGGAAACCCTAATGCATTCATATATATTTTAGCCTCAGATTAAAATCTTCCGATAGAGGTCATCATTTCTTAAATTCTCCTCTTTTTCTGAACAGAAAAGAAACAATTACTGGAAGAATGTAATAAAAAAAATTATTTAATCATTAATGAAAGATTTAAAAGAAATTCGTAGAGTTTTTCGAAAAATAAAAATAACATTCAATATCTAAATGCTATATTAATTAAAGCATTCTGTATTCCCACTTGTACAAGAAGATCTCCCTATACAGTATTTAATAATTAAAATTCATCGCAATTTCCTATTCGGTAAATGTTTCAAAATAATTTCGAATTATATTTAGTAAAACCAGAAGTCAATAAAGCGTTTATTTTGGAATAAACTTAAAGAATCATTTCCTGTGTTTAATTCATTCATTCATAAAACGTTGTGTTTCTATTATTAAATTAACAATGCTTAAGGAAATTATAATTTTATGGTTTTTAGAAATTCTCAAATCGTCGATAATACGATTACCAGGAAATGTTTTTAGAATAACAACTGACACGGTGGGCTGATGATGACAATAATATATCCCTCTTTTTCTCTACTTGGGCGATAGAAATAAAAGAAAGGAAGAAGCTGTAAAAAAAACTGGAAATTTTGTGGTGGTCATCACGTTGTAAATATGTCCCATCATCATTAAACATTTCCGCCTCTTAATTATCTGCTAAAAATCACAACACTCAGAGAAAATTTCTCCTTTTTCTCTACGAAACGTTTAATTCTTAAAGAATTAAACTCAGAATTTAATAAGATCTACTTCGCGATAAAGAAAGTAGAAAAAAATATTAACATGATCCCGAAATATCATTAGAGATTTGATCTCAAAATACTTTTTTTTATTATTTTGAGAAAAAAGTATGAGAAAGTTAAAAAGGGATAAAAATCTTTCAGGAACAGTAAAAACTGCTTAACTATGGGTTATTTTATGCAGAATATCATTAGCTTTAATTTAAGTCTGTGTAACTTGAAAAATGTTGTACGGATTTTAAAATATCATTAAAAATGTGATACCGTAAATTTTCATCATTTTGTAAAAAAAAAACTTTAGTGGATATTCGTAGTGATAAAAAACTTTCGGAAGCAATGAAAAATGTCATCTATAGATCATTTTACGCAAAATTTGAAAAGTTTTAATTTTCGACCAACTATAGTTAAAAATATATTAAAAGAATCCCAAATTATTATTAAACAATAAATCTACATTTTTTTATGATTTTAGAAAAAAAAATGTTTAGGAACGAAAATGTCCTATAGAAGCTACGACATTTCAGCATAAGTAATTGAAAAAAAATGAAGAAAATTTATTGTATCATTTAACATGTAATCTAACAATTTTTGATGATTTTGGAAAAAAACAAGCTTAGATACAAATCGCTATGAAAACTCTTAAAAGCAATGAAAAAATATTTATTCATAATTTATTTGATGCAAAATTTATTATGCTTTATTTAAGAATCAAAATATAATTAATATTCGTTAACATGTTTTCAAAATATCAACAAAAAAGTATTAACACATTTTGTCATGATATTAAAAAAATTGTATATGTAAATTTGTTATGATAAAATATTTTGGTAGTAATAAAAATCGTTCTGTTCAATATCATTTTATGCAGAACTTAATAAGCTGTAATGCATGTCTAATCAAGACTAAAACGATTAAAACAATTTCAAAATATATTCCAAAATGTAATCTAACAATTTTTCATGATTTTGCAAATAAACCAAGCTTGGACACATGATGGTACAAAAACTCCAAAAATCAATACAAAATATTTATCGATAGCTCATTTGATTCAGAATTAAATAAGCTTTAATTCAGGACCAAAATAATTAAAATTTGTTAACATGCTCCCAAAATATCATAAAAAAGGTACTGTCATATTTTTTCATATCTTTCAAAAAAACTGTGTTTTCAGATTTGCACTAATAAAATGTTATATTTGTAATAAAAGCCTTTCAGTTCTATATTGTTTTATGCACAATTTAATATGCTTTAATTTAAGTCTAATAAAGACTAAAATAATTAAAACCATTCCGAACTATCTTCCAAAATGTATTCTAACAATTTTTCATGATTTTTCAAATAAACCAAGCTTGGACACATTACGCTATAAAAACTATTACAAGCAACGGAAAACGTTAATTCATGTTTGATTGGATGCAGAATTTCATTAGCTTTAATATAAGGCCAATAAAGATTAAAATTATTAAAAAAATTTCGAAATATCTTCGAAAATGTAACATCACAATTTTTGATAATTTTTGAAAAAACCGAGTTTGCACACAAAATGCTATAAAAACTCTAAAAGAATATGAAAAATATTTATTTATTTTTGGTTTGATGCTAAAATTTATTATGCTTTATTTAAGAATCAAAATATGATTAATATTCGTTAACATGTTTTCAAAATATCATCAAAAAAGTAATAACACATTTTGTCATGATTTAAAAAAAAATTTGTATATTTAGATTTGTTATGATAAAATGTTTTGGTAGTAACAAAAATTGTTATATTCTATATTATTTTATGCCGAACTTAATAAGCTTTAATGTATGTCTAATCAATACTAAAACGATTAAAACAATTTCGAAATATACTCCAAAATGTAATCTAACAATTTTCCATGATTTTGCAAATAAACCAAGCTTGGACACATTACGCTATACAAACTCCAAAAATCAATACAAAATATATATCCATAGGTCATTTGATTCAGAATTAAATAAGCTTTAATTTAGGAGCATAAATATTTGTTAACATTCTCCCAAAATGTAATAAAAAAAGTAATGGCATATTTTTTCATGATTCTCAAAAAAATGGTTTATTCAGATTTGTACTAATAAAATGTAGTAGTAATCAAAATCATTCTGTTTTATATTGTTTTATGGCGAATTTAATAAGCTTTAATTTAAGGCCAATAAAGACTAAAATTATTAAAACAATTCCAAAATATCTTTAAAAATATAATATTAACAATTTTTGATAATTTTGGAAAAAACCGAGCTTGCACACATGAAGCTATAAAGACTGCAAAAAGCAATGAAAAATATTTAGTCATATTTGATTTGATGCAGAATTCCATTAGCTTTAATTTAAGGCCAATAAAGATGAAAATTATTAAAACAATTCCAAAATATCTTCGAAAATGTAATATCACAATTTTTGATAATTTTTGAAAAAACCGAGCTTGCACACATGATGATATTAAAACTCTAAAAAAATATGAAAAATATAGATTTATTTTTGGTTTGATGCCAAAATTTATTATGCTTTATTTAAGAATCAAAATATAATTAATATTCGTTAACATGTTTTCAAAATATCATCAAAAAAGTAATAACACATTTTGTCATGATTTAAAAAAAAATTGTATATTTAGATTTGTTATGATAAAATGTTTTGGTAGTAACCAAAATTTTTATATTCTATATTATTTTATGCCGAACTTAATAAGCTTTAATGTATGTCTAATCAATACTAAAACGATTAAAACAATTCCAAAATATCTTCCAAATTGTAATCTAACAATTTTTGATGGTTTTGAAAACAAACCAAGCTTGGACACATGAAGCTATAAAAACTCTTACAAACAACGAAAAATATTTATTCATATTTGATTTGATGCAGAATTTCATTAGCTTTAATTAAGGGCCAAAATAATAATTATTTGTTAACATTCTCCCAAAATATCTTTAGAATTGCAATGTAATGTTTTTTCATGATTTTGCTAACAAATTGAGCATGGAAGATTTGTAGTGATGAAATGTAAAGAAATTATTAAAAAACGTTTATCCCTAGGTCATTTGACACAGAATTTAATATGCTTTAATGGAATACCAAAGAAATTAATATTTTATGACATGATCCGGATATATCATTAAGATTGTGATTTACAAAATTTGAATAATGTTAGACAAAAAACTGTTTTGGCGCTTGTATTCAATAAAACTTTAGTTCAAGAGCAAAGAAACTAAAAGATTATATGATTCCAAGATATTAAAAATGTCAATTAGGACTTCTAAATAATTTTGGACGCTATTTTCCTCGATTTTAGAATTAAACGTTTTTAAACACTTACATTGATAAAATATTTCAGGAATAATGAAAAATGTTCGCCCATAGATCATTTTAGGCAGAATTTAATCTGCTTCGATTTAAAGCCGAACAGTTCATAAAATTTTATTATGAGCTCGAAATATCATTAAAATTGTGATTTAACTCTTTTTGATACATTTTTCGAAATAACGTTTGTCGACTTTTGTAGTTGGAATATTTTTTAGGATTAATAAAAATTGTGGATCTATACAATGAAATAGCTTCATTTATATATAGTCATTTTACGTATACAAAATTTAATAAGAGTTAATTGGATACTAAAACCTAAAGTGTAAACGGAAATTCTGAATGCTATTACAAGTGGTGTGAATATAATAATTACTTAATAACTTTTCGAAATGAGAGATTTGGCAATATTACTAATTGAGTACAAGTTTTGACGGGAAATACATAGTCGAGTCTCGTAATTGCAAGAATCATGATAATTTCCAATTCTTCCGTTTTCATAATTGCAAGATCTGTCTATCTTTCAGTTCGAAGACACAACGAGTCTTGAAAATGTGTCTTCCCACATTAGGTAAATTTTCAACGAAAGAAAAAAAAATTATGAACTTTAATTCTTTTATAAATTCAACCCTTTTGCGGAATATGATAATAAAAAATGGATTACGTTAATATAGGGAATGGTTGTACTGGATGATAATTTTGCGAGTAATCATATAATTTGAATCAGTGGGTACGTGCAATTTTGTATGCATTTATTCTATATAGATAGATATAGGAGTGAGTAATGTGTTATGCTAACAATTCTCTTAGTGAACGTAATGACTAGCTGGCTGTACATCGTCGTAGTCGTCGTCACACTCGTGTAACTTTGCATGCATTCCGTATACACACTAAGATGCCAAGACTGCTTCTTAATGACACAGAAGATAAAGGCAATTGCAGATGAGTTTGCGTAAGAGACAAAATGAAAGGTACAAATGGAATAGCCAATTGGACACGCATTCTAGAAAAAAAAAGAAAATACCAATAGCATGCATTCAACTGAGTAAATAAAATTTTACAAACAATTTTCTTTTATATCCTCTATAATTTTTTCGTTTTACTGTTACTTTTAGTGTATTGTATGCGAGAAAACTGCATACCGCAAATGTTTACAAAAAAGGGAAAAAGAAAATTAAATCGAAAATTCTAAATCGAGTCGCCATGTTTAGACACCATTTTAAATATCTTTTTCTAAACATATCTAAGATATGAATTTCTCCTAAACCGTAGATTTTAGAAATTCAATGTTTTGACTTTAAATTAATTATAGTACCTAACGAAACGAAAATTTTCACCAAATGACTCATGGAATAATTTATTCAAAAATTATGTGGAAAAATTATTAAGCAATTAAAAAGAAATACAGACAAATATAACCTTTTAATTGGTTAAAGAATTTAGGATCTGATTTTACGTTAAGATAACCTAATTATGTCTTATCGGACACATTTCTTTTTCTTTAAAATGAATAATATTAATGAGAAATCTTAACGTTTTTTTTCCTCCTTGATAATTTCTTCAAACTGATTTTATAAAATTATGATAATTTAAATTTTGTTAACAATTTTCAAATTTAATTTTCAAGCTATTTTATTTTTATATTTAAACTCTATAAAGGTAAAATCAGAAATCCAATTTAAGTGAAAATGTACAATTAAATTTAAATTGAAACAGAACAATATCAAGAGAAGTACACTTTCCTCTCATTATTCTATTTTTCAACTTTTGTGCAGTGCATTTCTCACAAACCATAAAATAAATTATATAACGCATTAAAAGTATATATATATATATATACAAAAAGAGTCACTTTTTGAACCTCTGTATTCTCTATGCTAAAAAAATCAGTATTCATTTCGTTCTTTCGTTAATAGAATTTAATGTCGGGAAATAAATGTCCTAAAAAATAAAAAAGTTTGTTTAATATTTTCCGAAATAATGTTTTATTTTCTACTCTTTTATTTTCTCGCAAAAATTTACGCATCTAGTGAAATTAAAATTTGAAACTGAAACTTTTTTATAAATTCCACGTCCATAACAGACAGTGTGATAAAGGGTAAATAACAATCTTGCAATTGAGAATATTAGGCAAAAGGAAATTATCATTACATCTTGCAATTATAAGACCTGGATTTAAAATAGTGACAAATCAAAATCTTGCGATTACTCAAACTTTCATAATCCTTAATAATTTAAGATCGAAATAAAATAATATTTGTTAACATGCTCCCAAAATATCATAAAATATATTTCATATTTTTGTAATATTTTTTCATGTTTTTCAAAAAAATTGTGTATTCAGATTTGTACTAATAAAATAATATGGTAGAATTAAAAATCGTTCTGTTCAATATCATTTTATGCAGAACTTAATAAGCTTTAATGCACGTCTAATCAAGACTAAAACGATTAAATAATTTCAAAATATAATCAAAAATGTAATCTAACAATTTTTCATGATTTAGCAAATAAACCAAGCTTGGACATATTATGCTATAAAAACTCCTACAAGCAACGAAAAATGTTAATTCATATTTGATTTGATGCAGAATTTAATATGCTTTAATTTAAGTCTAATAAAGACTACAATGATTGAAACAATTCCGAAATATCTTCCAAAATGTATTCTAACAATTTTTTATGATTTTGAATTAAAACCAAGCTTGGATACATGATGGTACAAAAACTCCAAAGATTCATACAAAATATTTATCGATAGCTCATTTGATTCAGAATTAAATAAGCTTTAATTCAGGACCAAAATAATTAAAATTTATTAACATGCTTCCAAAATATCATAAAAAAGGTAATAGCATATTTTTTTATGATTTTCAAAAAAATTGTGTATTTAGATTTGTACTAATAAAATTTTATAGTAGTAATAAAATTCATTCTGTTCTATATTGTTTTATGCACAATTTAATATGCTTTAATTTAAGTCTAATAAAGACTAAAATAATTAAAACCATTCCGAACTATCTTCCAAAATGTAATCTAACAATTTTTCATAATTTTGCAAATAAACCAAGCTTGGACACATTACGCTATAAAAACTCTTACAGGCAACGGAAAATGTTAATTCATGTTTGATTTAATGCAGAATTTCATTAGCTTTAATTTAAGGCCAATAAAGACTAAAATTATTAAAACAATTCCAAAATATCTTTAAAAATGTAATATCACAATTTTTGATGATTTTGGAAGAAACCGAGTTTGGACACATGAAACTATAAAAACTCTAAAAGAAAATGAAAAATATTTATTTATTTTTTGTTTAATGCAAAATTTATTAAGCTTTATTTAAGAATCAAAATATAATTAATATTCGTTAACATGTTTTCAAAATATCATCAATAATAACACATTTTGTCATGATTTTTAAAAAAATTGTATATTTAGATTTGTTATGATAAAATGTTTTGGTAGTATTAAAAATCGTTATATTCTCTATTATTTTATGACAAACTTAATAAGCTTTAATGTAAGTCTAATAAAGCCAAAAATGATGAAAACACTTACGAAATATCTTCTAAAATGTAAACTAACAATTTTTAATGATTTGGAAAAAAACAAAGCTTACATGACGCTACAAAAACTCTAAGGATCAATTCATCAAAATATTCATCAATAGCTCATTAGATGCAGAATTTCATTGGCTTTAATTAAGGGCCAAAATAATAATTATTTTTTAACATTCTCCCAAAATATCGTTAAAATTGCATTGTAATGTTTTTTTCATGATTTTGCTAAAAAATTGAGCATGGAAGATTGGTAGTAATGAAATGTAAAGGAATTATTAAAAAACGTTTATCCCTAGGTCATTTGACACAGAATTTAATATGCTTTAATGGAATACCAAAGAAATTAATATTTGATGACATGATCCGGATATATCATTAAGATTGTGATTTACAAAATTTGAATAATTTTAGTTAAAAAAGTTTGTGGAGACTTATAGTCAAATAGTTTTTATTTTTCTGTTCTATATCGTTTTATACAGAATTTAATAAAACTAAACTGATTTAAACACTTTCGAAATGTCTTAAAAATATAATCTAACAATTTTGGATGATGTTGTAACAAACTTATTTGACACTATTAAAACTCTAATACACAAATAAATAATATTTATCCATGATTCATTTGATGCAGAAGTGATAAATAAAATCCTTGCAATTGCGAATTTTGTGGAAAAGTAAATTACCCCTAAATCTTGTATTACAAAACACCTGACTTTTCTTTCGAAGGTACATTTTATTTACTCATTATCAGATAATTATTTCTGAGCTTACAATTTTTATTTATAGTATAATTTACTACATCATTTACATTTTATTACGTAAAGAGAATTAAAAAAAGTGTTTCACTTTTATATAATGAATAAAATAAAGCTGAACGTTCAGTTTGCTTTCTCATGTATAAAGCTCACTTTGATGAAAGATAACGGCCTCTCTGTAAACTCAAAAAAAAAAAATCCTAAACGTAAAAAAGAGCTCTATAATCTCGGCCCCCATTCATCATACTGATTACAAAATACGAGGGAGTAAAAAAGAATCGAGATTCAACGTCCAGAAATCAGTAAATGGCACATGTTTAATATTAAACACTTTCCTGGTTGTTTTTAATTCTATCGAAAAATATTTAACGAATGTATAAAGAGTGCAGATAACTTGGCAGTAAAGGAAGTGAGGAAACCGTTGATTGAAGAAAACAACCAACTCTTTCATTCCAAAGTCTTTGCAAGCAAAGTCTCTTGTTGGTCATAAAGATTTTCTTGAAAAAAAGCCTCTCTCTCTCTCTCTCTCTTTCTCTCTGGCTCTCTTTCTCTCTTTCACTTTTTATTCTCCTATTTTTCTTTTACCTCATTTCTTCATTCTTTTTCTGTCTTTCTCCCAAAGCTTTGAAACTATAAAACTTTAATATCGTATAGAGACGACGATAGCGGCTACCTTGGCTCAACCAGGGAAAACTCTTCTGAGCCCTATCTCTCGGGCGTTACGAGAGGAATGCGTCAAAGCGGCGGTTATCTCGAAAACGACGAAGAAGGTTTATTGAGCCTGAACTACAAAGCCGAAACGAACCATTTTTCTCCTAAAAAATATCCCTTTGCCTCGTATTCTCCTCGCAATTGCCTTCACTTTTATCCCCCTTACCACATTTTAATTGCAATTCTAGAGCGAACAGTTTTAAAAAATATTTTTTAATATTATACGAACCGAGACTCGAAATTATACTCGACAAAGGACTCTTTTTTTTAATCCAACTATCTAACGTATATAATTTTTATTTTTCAGGAAGAAAAAAAAGCCTGAGTTATTGACATAGTTTAACAAATTTGAATTTTGATTCAAAAATTTCTCTCTGACTTGCTCTATGATAATATTTTTTCTTTATTAAGATAACAGTTTAAAAAAAACAATTAAATTCAGATCAACTATATAAAAAAAAGATTATTTTTTTATTGCCATATTTCATATCTTTCATGACTTCCTTATCAGAAGTCGAAAGCAATTAGATTATCAACACCATAAATTTCACTAGTGTTTAAAATTTTTTTTTTATATCTACACTATTTTCTTTATAGGAAAAGAGGGCATTGTAAAGTTTAATAATATTTAATTAAAGAAAAGTATAATTAGCTTTTATAATAATTTATCATCACTTTGAAAGCTTGAAAGTGTTATTGAAATATTTAATGCTGCCAAGTTATTGGAGTACAAAGAGATAATAATTTCTCAAAAGCTCTTTTGCATATTTTCATTGTGATAATTAATATTTATTGCAAGGAAAACTTCACTTTGGAAACTAAAATAATTTTCTAGTTTATTTATAATATGCTTTTCTAAAAAAAAATATCGTCTGATTGATATATAAATTATGCAAAATTTTTTGTTTATTTTTATTTATTAAAACGATTAGAAAATTGTTCATTATTAAAAAATTATAATTAAAAAAAAAATATACAAATTTTATGCCTAATCTTATTTCTCAATAAGAAACTGAATGTTTTTATAAAAATAAAGAAAACAAAATAATTAAAAATTTTGTTTGTCAATTACAAATTTTAATTGTAAATAAAATTGTAATTTTTTTACAAAAAAAAAGAAAAAAAATTCCAATAAAAAAAAAGTTCTGTTTCAATTAATTTACGAACTTCTAAAATTTGTAAAATAATTCCAAACGTCAATAACTTCTTTTTTAAATAATAATATTTAATTATCATTATTTTTTACACGCAATTGAAATTTTCAAAAATTTAAAATTCAAAATCTTTTTAAAATTCAACAACTTGTAATAAGTAAAGAGAACCAAGTAATAAAATCATTATTTTATATTAAATCAATTGTTGTTGTAACTCCTTCAAAATTATTTTTATCATTTTAATTTAATTATACTATTTTTAATTATTTTAAATATTTTTTAAAAAAGTTTTTTGTCAATTTTCAAATCCCTTTGTTTGCAAATAAATTTTACGAAATTTCGATTATTCGGAAATTTTTTAATTAATCATTTATTAGAAAATAAAAACATTAAATAATTTATGAAAAAATTCAATAAAAATTTTTTAACAAAATTAATTATATAGAACTGTCGGTATAATGTGTAAAAAATTAAAATTTTTAACAAGTTTACTTTGAAAAATTTTCAAATATTCAAATATTCTAAAGGAATTTAATTATTTAAATGCAAATTAAATAATTTAGGAAATAATTTAATATTTCATAAAATTTAATTCTCATAAAAAAATTTTTAAGTTATAAAGAATTCAAATTTTCAAATATTAAAATTTGAATCGTGTTTTTAACATTTAATTGTTATTTATAATTTAGACTAAAATTAATTTTGAATTAAATTTTTCTTAAAATTGAAGTCTCATAAAGAATTTAATAAAAAAAATTTTGTAAATAATTAAAAAAATAGAATTTTTTACGACTTTTATTTTATTTTATTTTTAAGAATAGTTACATTCTTCGAGAAATTCAATTAAAATATTGTATTAAAAATAATTGAACTTTTGTGGTACTTTTTATTATTTCTGAAAATAACTATACATTCTCTCAAAGAATTTTATTTATGATAACAATTAATTATGTGTTGCGATTTGTATTATTTATTAAAATGATTGATTTGTAGCGAATAAATTAATAAAAAAAATTGGTTAATTTAATTCATGTGAAATTTTTATTGTTCTTAAAAAGATTAAAAATTTTCGTACAATGTTAACAATTTTTTTTTTAAATAATTGTATTCTTTATCAATTTTTTTTAAAAATAATAGATATGAAACATCATTAAATTCGAGAAAGATTTTGAAAAGAATTAAATCTGAGAGAAGAATTTCGTTAATTATTTTAAAGGGAATTAAAATATCAACAAAATTTTTAAAAATATTTTAATCATAATTAATCTTCTATGAAGAATTGCCTATATTATTTTTGAAAATAACTAAACGGCTGCACAATCAATCATTTGTAACTTCTTTAAAATTTCATTATTTTTAGTGGTTTTGATTAAAATTTTTCTACAAATTCGAATTATTAAGATTTTTCAAAAATCTAACATTACTGTAAGTTTCAAAAAGTTCTGATTAAATTCATTAAAAATTTAAATTTTATGAAATTTCAAATTGAAACTTTTTGAGAGACAAATTACTTATAAATAGTATAAAAATACAAATGTTTTAAAATTCAATTAATTTTTAAATATTAATGTAAAATTATCCATTAAATAATTTATAACTATAGGTAATCATTTTATGTTTCTTCAAAAATTAAATTATTTAAAAAGAATTTTCTTATGAATTCTGGAATTTTTTTTTCTAGTACTTTTAATAAAAATCTCTGACTTTTTCCTCCATTCCCTTTCTCAAAATATATGATTATTATAGTCATAGTAGCATTAAAAGTACATTCCAATTCATATTTTATTTTTATGATAAGAAATTTTATTTTAAAATTTTTAAATTATATTATTTTTAAGAACGTTATTTTCATTTTTAAAAAAACTAAGTAATAAGTTAGCCGCTCAAATTGTTGCTATTTATAAATAAGAATTTATTTACTATATAATTTGTAATTTTTTTAATTAATTACTTAATCTGTAATTTTGTTGTTAAAATGTTAAATTTTTTTAAGGAGAAGAAGAAGGAGAAGAAACTTTGTGGTCACGAGAATCTTACCGTGAAGCTGGGCTTGAAAGGGCCATTGGCCCATCGTTAGAGGCTAATTTTAGACTTTCTCTGTCTCTCTCGTCTTCAATGACCAGCCCACGCGATTTGTAAGGGTTATAGGTGCTTCACCTTTAATTCTCGCCTCTGACAACATGATCGATATTCTGCCAACACAATCTCCTAACAAAATGCACAATCTGTGTTGAACATAATAAATAAAAATAAATATGAAATACAAGCTAACGATAAATAATATTAAAAAACAACCACTTTGACAAATAAGAAATATAAAAACTTATTTCCTTCCTTTCATGTATTCAATTATTTTTCTCACTTCATTTTGAAATCTATATTTTACATCAAAAGAAAAAAAAATTGAAGAATTATATTTCTTCTTCTTCTTCTTTGAAATATTTTTAAATATTTCTCTTAATATGCGAGAATATTTCTCACAAAAATAAAACGAATATTTTCTCATTAAGTAAAATTCAATGGAAAATTTTTGCCTAACAATGTCGGAACTGAAGTTATCCTTTATACCATGAACAATATTATCTGTAATATTTTTTACTTACATTCCGGACGTTCGCAAACTCGAAGAAAGATAAAATGAAGGAGAGAAGAAAGAATATTAAATATGTTGAAAAATTGTTACTGATAAATATAAAAGGCGTTGAAGGTTTTAGCAATAACTTGGATTCTTTAATA
Organism: Leptopilina myrica (nomen nudum); assembly: GCA_032872475.1. Classification (NCBI taxonomy): domain Eukaryota; kingdom Metazoa; phylum Arthropoda; class Insecta; order Hymenoptera; family Figitidae; genus Leptopilina; species Leptopilina myrica (nomen nudum). Next base: position 38,658,450 of record CM065464.1, on the reverse strand, counting down.
ATACTCGTGCGGTTATGTAAAAGAAAGAAAAATGATTCAGAGGATATATTAAAAATATTTAGAAATTGTGAGTCATTTCCAGGATAGTTTCTAGTCGTTAAATACTCCTTGGGAGTTTTCTCAATAAGAATTCCATGTTTAATTACTATACGCATAGTGATTTGAATAATAAGTGCAATAGTGTCAAGGGTAAAGAATTTTTTTTCCAGATAGTTTCTTTCTTAACATCTCATGCGTTGTGATCTTTATTCTTAACTAGAAATGTAGTTATTTTTATCTTTCTTTAAAAATTATAATCATATTTGGAAGTAGTGAAAAAACTTTATCGATGACCCGAACTATCCCGATAATTGGTGATTATGCTCGATTTTTTTGTTGTTGAAAAAATGTTGTCGGACACTTTAACGATAAAATATTACAGACATAATACATAAATTTGATAAAGAGTTCATTTTACGCAGAATTTAATAGGCTTAAACTGCTGTGGACCTAAATAAACGAAAAAAGGTTTAATTGGTATACCGAAAAATAATTAAAGACAATTTTTGATGATATTGGAGAAAAAGTTTTTGAGACTAATGTAATCGTAAAAACTTTCAGGAATTGTTAAAAAAAGGTTGATAATGTAGGTCATTGGATGCAAAATTTAATAAGCTTTACTTTTCGTCTAAAAAAGGTGAACATTATTTCAAAATGTCATTAAAAATTTAAACTAACAGCTTTTGATTATTTTATAAGTAAACGCGTTCATACGGTTTAAATAATAAAAAATGAATGAAAAATTGAATAAACATCAACTTAGTGTATAGGTAACCTTAAAAATATAAAAGGGATTCTAAAATATCTTTACGAACGTGATCTAACGTTTTTTGATCAGAAACGTGTTCGGCTATTTTTACGGATAAAATCTTTTCAGGCTAACAAAAACTGTCCACCCATAGATCGTTTTGTGCATAATTTAGCAAGCTTTAATCTGAGACAAAATTTTTTTTTTTTTAAATACTGACTTGATCTCGAAATATCATTAAAAATGAGTCGGTATCAAAACTACACAACATTTTTCATAAAAATGTTACATTTTACAAAAACAAAATAATGTTATTTTATCATTTAACTTTTTTGAAGGCGTTTGTTTAAACATTTATTTTTTATGAAATATGATTTTTTACATTAATAAAAAAAATGTAAAATTTAAATGTTATTTTGTACAAAATAAATTTCTGTTATTTTATTCATGTTATTTTTTACAAAATTTTTTGTTATATTGTGCAAAAAAATTTTGTTATTTTTTACATTTAAGGGCATCCGAGAAAAATTGCCCCAAAAAGTGCTTTCGTGATTGACGTCTCATTTAAAAAAAAAATATTTTGAGTCGGGAATTTTTTGTAAATATAGATTAATTCTTTGGGATTAGCGGCCCTTTCGAAATTTTGAAAAATTTTGATAAATAATAATTTTCAAAAATTGTTAAAACATACGGAAAAATGGGTGTTTTAACGGTTTGGTATCACTGTCTCATTTTGAGAGGATAAAATATTTCTGGTTCATATTTGCAGAGGTGATAAAAGAATACTCACTGAGGAGCAGTCCTCTCCGTTTTTGCAATAATTTTGCGAAAAAATTATGTGGAAACAATTGAAAAATTCGTAAATAAATAATATTTACGAATTTGTAATTTACTTTAATTATATATACTTTATAAATAAAAAAACTTTAAATGTCACATAAGTGAATAAAGTTAATTTATTCGTTTGTCGATCATCATTGTAATATGATGTTTTGCATCCTGGGATGCAACTAGCCATAATTTTGTAATTTTATTCTCATACAAGAAAAACACTGGAAAATAAAATAATAAATTTGTTTGGAAATAATTCGTTCTATTACTCAAAATAATTTTATAAATTATAAATATTAAATGTAATGTAATTAAATCTAATAATTGTAAGTATTATAATATTATTAAATCCTACCTACATTCTATCAGCACGAATTCCCCTAATTATCCTGATAAATCAGAACAAAATATCTTTAATTCTTTAGAAGTGACACTTTTTGGGGCAATTTTTCTCGGATGCCCTTAAATGTAAAAAATAACAAAATTTTTTTGCACAATATAACAAAAAATTTTGTAAAAAATAACATGAATAAAATAACAGAAATTTATTTTGTACAAAATAACATTTAAATTTTATATTTTTTTATTAATGTAAAAAATCATATTTCATAAAAAATAAATGTTTAAACAAACGCCTTCAAAAAAGTTAAATGATAAAATAACATTATTTTGTTTTTGTAAAATGTAACATTTTTATGAAAAATGTTGTGTAGTTTTGATACCGACTCTTAAAAATGTTATAGAACAACTTTTGTTAATTTTGGACAAAATCGTTCTTGAATAGTTTTAGTCATAAAATTATTCCTAATTAATGAAAAGCTTTACTTTATAAGTCATTTTATGCGGAATTTAATAAGTTTTAATTTAACATAAAAAACAATGAAAATAGTTCATGTGAAACCGAAATATCATTAAAAAATGTTATCCTAACAATTATTGGCAATTTTAGAAAAAAAATGGGTTCCAACATTTTTAATGATAAAATGGTTAACGAATAACGAAAAGCATTGAGCTATAACTAATTTTACGCAGAATTACATAGGCTTTAATTTTAGACCAAAAAGTATAAAAAATAACGACATGTTCCCGAGATATCATTAAAAATGTTATGGAACAATTTTTGTTAATTTTTGAAAAAAGGTATACCAGCACTGTTAATGGTAAAATTCTTTCCTAATCAACAAAAAACATTAATCTATATGTCATTTTAAGTGGAATTTAATAAGTTCTAATTTGTGTCTCAAACGTTAAAAAAATATTGACATGATCCCAAAATATTATTAAAAATGATATAGAGCAATTTTCGTTAATTTTGGAAGAAATGGGTTCCAACAGTTTTAGTGATAAAACTCTTCAGGATTAACAAATAACATTCTTCTATAGGTCATTTTACGCGGCAGTTAATAAGTTTTGATTTGATTCCGAAAAGTTAAGAAAATATTGAAATGATCCTAAAATATCATTAAAAATGTCATTGAACAATTTTTGTTAATTTTTGGAAAAAATGGGTTCCAACAGTTTTAGTGATAAAATTCTTCGGGATTAACGAATAACATTCATCTATAGGTCATTTTACGCGGAAGTTAATAAGTTTTAATTTGAGTCCAAAAAGTTAAAAAAATATTGACATGATTTCAAAATATCCTTAAAAACGTTATCGAACAATTTTTGTTAATTTTTATAAAAAAATCGGTTCCAACAATTTTAGTTATAAAATTCTTCGGGACTGACGAATAACATTCAGCTATAGGTCATTTTACGCAGATATTAGTAATCTTCAATATCATATCAAAAAAAATTAATATTTATTAATATGGTCCCAAAAAAATCATTAAAAATATGATGTAATATTTTTCGATGATTTTAACCAAAACTGAGTTTGGATATTTTTAGTGATTAAATCGGTTAATAATAACAAAAAGTAATTTCTCTTAGGATATTTGACGCAGAATTGAACAAACTTCAATTTAAGCCAAACTAATCCTAGAAATACTGAAGTGTCTCTAAAATATCATTAAAATTCTGATCTATCATTTTTTGCTGATTTTAGAAAAAACCTGATCTAACATTTATGCTCATAAAATTTTTCAAGAGTAAGGTAAATAATTGTTCACCTATGGATTATTTAACACAAAATTTACCAAGTTTTAAAAAAAATGAGAATTTATTGAGAAATGTTAACATGATTTCAAAATATTAAAAATGCAACATATCAATATTTGATGATTTTGTGGAAAAATCATGTTTGAACACTTGCAGTGGTGAATTTTTTCAGGTGCAATAAAAAATGGTCATCCATAGTTTATTTGATGCAGACTTAAATAAACTTTAAAGTACGAAAAAGTAACTTGTAAAATATAGAAACGTTTCTGTAATATTCATAAGAAATGTAATTTATTAATTTTTTATGATTTTAGAAAAAAAAGCGTAGGATTCATATATAAATTCTGTCAGTTTTAATAAAAAGAAGATTATTAATAGTTTATTTGACGAAGAATTTTATGAAATTTAATTTTCATAATTAACTATATTTTGAAATGTCATTAAAAATGTATAAATCAGCTATTGCGGGTATAAAAATGTGTTCGGATATTCGTAGTTTTTATTTTTTGTAACTGAATTTTTTAACACATTTTTGATTTTTAAATGAAGTTATTTTTTACAGTTTTTGTAAATAACGTTGAAATATTAACTTTGTTTAAAAAAGGACGAGTTTTTTTCAAAGCTTGTAAAAGGTTTGCATATGTCTATAATCATAAATTTTTGTAGTGGTTTTTTTCAACAAAGAAATTTTTAAGTATTATATTTTTAAATTATATTAAATTCTGTATAATTTATAAACCTACTTTTAAATAAGGAACATATTTTTGAAATACGAACATTATTTTGAAATTCGAATTGAATGTTTATTAAAAGTTTGTCGGCCAGCGTAAATTCAAATTGCAAGTATAGTAGCGCACTGACTTTCCTGTACCTATGTCCCGTATTTTTAATGACGCACTCATAAAATTCTACGACAACTTTTCATGTACATTCTCTTTGTACGCAGAGACACGTTTATACGTACACACTAATACATAATGTTGACCGTCTTATGCGCTGCCTGTCTTGAATATATGGCCTCTCTAGCATCATAGGGGCTGCTGTTGCGCTGATATGGAAATATGTTTGTAAAATGAAAGTTGGAATCGAGAAGAGACTATCTTTTGCGGTCATTAATTTATACGCTGTGAAAAAAGTCGATAAAGAAAAAAAATATTTATTCTTCTCCGTTTTTACTGTTGCTTCTTGTTAGAAAATAATTTAAAAAAGTACTTTTTTTAGCTGATAGCAGAATTTTAATTTACAATTTTTCCGAATTGTTTGGAATCAATAACCTAGGTAGCATTTAATCTTTATACAACTTCGTATCGTAAGGTTTTCGGGGTAACTGATTACGAATCTAATATCAATTCTTCGAAAATCAAAATGGCGGATCCAATATGGCAGACATTTGTTAAAATAAATCGAATTCGCCTGAAACTGATTACTTGGGGGTTTTCGGGGTCGCTGATTGAAAATCTGACATCAGTTTTTCGAAATTCAAAATGGCGGATCCAATATGGAGGATGACAAAATAAAAAATTAATTATATTGGCTTGAAACTGAATTCGGTGTCGCTGATTACGAATCTGAAATTAGTTTTTCAAAATCAGACATTTTGAATTTTGAAAAACTGACAAGCAGGAAATTTTTTGAAAAATTGTCTATTAAAAAATTCATGTTACATCTTCATTTTTTAATACAATCAGTAAATCGTAGATTGTTTGTGTTCCTTTGTCCGCTGGCAATGGAAAAAACAAATTTTAATAATGAAATTGTACACAGTTTGTTCATTAGGATTAATAAAACATGAAGTTTGTATGCAGTCGTTTCATAATTGTAACAACACAACGAGAGCATTGTGCCACACACCATCGTATTTCATATTCTCTGTCTTTTGCGAATGCAACGAATATACTACATCTTGTGCTCCAGATTTCTTCTGCAAGCCACTATGAGCTATATGCTTGTTGTCGTGCTACGACTAATCGTATTATTCTAATGTCACCTGCAGAAATAATGCTGACGTGTACTCGGTGAAAGAAGAAAAAATATATATATATATTCACACCTCATTTTAAAAAGACAATATGAACCTTTAGATTTGAATTTTTCAAACAAAAATACTAACAAGATTTTTGTATGAAAAAAAAGAATTTTCATTTACAAAACATTACCCTTTCTTGAAAAATTTTTGCATTTGAGAAAATTTATCCTACTAGCAGAAAAAACAATTTTAAATTTTGCATAAAATTTGCTTTTTTGATGAAAAATAAAATTAATTCTATCAAATAATTTATGTGCCTATATAGCTCTATTAGTAAGAGAAATAAATTTATTTGTTTTAACTTTAAACTAATTCTGTATTGATATTCTTGTGGATAACATATAATGTGAATAATATTGCTGATAAAATTTTCTTTCCTTTTTAATTACAATTAAAATTTCTCTTTTAATGAAAACTAATTAGTGAGATAATATAATTGCTGTTCATTATACAATATTGATAAAAAAAAGAGTCCGACGTAGAATACTTTTCATTTTCATCTACAGCAACGATTGTTTTAATTAAATACCATTTATAGAGCGGATTGTTCGGATATAATTGGAAAAATTAATTATTCCTGTTCTGAAAAAAACGTAAATTATTGTTAATTATGAAAAACGTAAAAAAATTTTTTTAACTATTCAAATTGCTTTAAATAGAAAGACTTTTTTAATATTTTAATTTGTATTTTTAAAAAAGAACTCTCTCATTCTACTTTTATATAATTTCTTTTTTTGAAAAATGTTGATTTAATTGAAAATTTTCAGGAATATGTTTAAATTTTATTAAAGTGAAATTGTTATGAGCTTGTTTAAAAATGTATTATTTCTGTATTTAATTCTCTTTTTTTCTGTCTTTAATCGAGAGAAAAAAATTATTTTTCTCTACTACAGACTTGCGAGGGATTAATTATTACTGTTTTCACAGCGAAGAATAAATGCTATTTTTAGACATTTGCGACCGAGTACAAGGGCAACTTGGAAGATGCTGGCTTTAAGTTGCGGTCGAGGGAGTTAAGGATGAGGACTGGTAGAGGAGATTTGCATTTCTTTACTCCAACCTGTTTTTTTCCAGGGTCGCAACTCCGATCTTCCAAGCAAAGAGGATCGTTGAACGGCGACATTATCCTCAATATTGGATGAGAATGAAAACTAAAAGATGTCTCGACTCGACAGAAAACCAAGAAATGAACTTTAAACACTTTCTAAATTCTCTGTGACTTCTTTTTTGTTTTTTTTTCATCCTTTTGTACGTTTACTTTTGAATTTCACAAATTTCTTTTTTTTCCATTTATTTGAGAAACTTTAATGGAATTTTAAATATATATAAATGGATTTAACGATAAAAAAATTTGTTTCCCTATAATTGAAAGTCAAAAATGTAAATTCAGTGCTTTGTTTACATTGGTTAAAAAACTGTGATGTGCTTTAGAGGAAAATAATAATTAAAATCAGCAGTTGTCAACGACAAAAAAAAATTATCTGTAGATCACTTGTCGCAGAATTTAATAAGCTTTAATTAAACACCAAACAAATTAATATTCGTTAACATTATCTCGAAATAACATAAAAAATGTGATGTAATATTTTTTCATTATTTTTGCAAAAAAAGAGGATGGACACTTATAATGATAAAATCTGTTGAAAATGATAAAAAATTATTATTCACATGTCATTTGACTCAGTATTAAATAAACTTTAATTCAAGCTAAAATAATCAGAAAAATATTTAAAAATATTTAAAACATCATCAAAAATACAATCTAACAATTTTTGATGATTTTCGAAAAAAGTGTGTTTGGATACATAGAGCGATAAAAAGTCTGAAAAGCAATGAACAATGTTTATCGTTGGATCATTTGATTTAGAATTTAATAACCTTCAATTAAACACCAAAAAAATGAATATTTATGAACATGGTCCCAAAAAAATCATCAAAATTGTAATATAGCAATTTTTCGAGATTTTTCAAAAAAATGTGTATGGACACTTTTAGTGATAAAATCTGTTCATAATAACAAAAAATGTTTATTCTCAGGTCTTTTGAAGCAGAATTGCATAAGCTTTAATTTAAGCCTAAACAAGTTGAAAAATATTACTGGGATTTCAAAATATAGTTAAAAATGTAATCTAAAAATTTTTGATATTTTTTGAAAAAAATGAATTGTTACACTTAGAGTGATAAAAACTTGAAAAAGCAATAAAAAATGTTTATTGTTGGTTCTTTTGATTCAGAATTTAATAAGCTTCAATTAAAAACCAAAAAAATTAATATTTATGAAGATGGTCCCAAAAAAATCATCAGAATTGTAATATAGCAATTTTTCGAGATTTTTCAAAAAAATGTGTATGGACACTTTTAATGATAAAATCTGTTCATAATAACAAAAAAAGTTTATTCTTAGGTCATTGGAAGCAGAATTGCATAAGCTTTATTTTAAGCCTAAATAAGTTGAAAAATATTACTAGGATTTCAAAATATCGTTAAAAATGTAATTTATAAATTTTTGATATTTAAAAAAAAAATGAATTGTTACACATAGAGTGATAAAAAGTCTGAAAAGCAATATAGAATGCTTATCGTTAGTTTATTTGACTCAGAATTTAATAACCTTCAATTAAACTCCAAAAAAATGAATATTTATGAACATGGTCTCAAAAATGTCATCAGAATTGTAATATAGCAATTTTTCGAAATTTTTCAAAAAAATGTGTATGGACACTTTTAATGATAAAATCTGTTCATAATAACAAAAAAAGTTTATTCTTAGGTCATTGGAAGCAGAATTGCATAAGCCTTAATTTAAGCCTAAATAAGTTGAAAAATATTACTGGGATTTCAAAATATCGTTAAAAATGTAATTTATAAATTTTTGATATTTTTTGAAAAAAATGAATTGTTACACATAGAGTGATAAAATGTCTAAAAAGCAATATAGAATGTTTATCGTTGGTTCATTTGATTCAGAATTTAATAAGCTTCGATTTAAAAGCAAAAAAATGAATATTTGTTAGCATGATCCCTAAAAAATCATCAAAAATATGATAGAGCAATTTTCCATGATTTTGGAAAAAAGCGTGTTTGGACATACAAAATGATAAAAATTTTAAACAGCATTAAAGAACGTTTATCGCTAGGTTTTTCGACTCAGAACTGAATATACTTTAATGTAAAACCGGAAAACTTAATATTTGTTAATTTTCTCTTTTAAAAAACCATCAGAAGTTTGTTGCCGCATTTTTCGATAATTTTGCAAAAAAAATGTGTATGGACATTTGTAGCGACAAAATCTCATGAAAACAATAAAAATCGTTAAAATTTAGATCATTTCAGGCAGATTTAAATAAGCTTTCATTAAAGCCGAAGAAGTCTCAAAAATAGTAAATGACTTACGAAACATGATTAAAAATGTTTGATAACAATTTTTTATAATTTTTCAAAAGAACGTCTTTGGACACATGAAGAAATAAAAATTTCCAAATGCAAAGAAAAAATCTACAATTATATAATTATTTGAAAAACTTAACAATTTTTAATTGATGACCTGAAAGTTGTAAATTTCTAAAATAATTCCGAAATATCATTAAAAGTATAATCTAACAATCTTTTATGATTTCTGGAAAAAGCGACTTTGGATACGTAGAGTGATAAAAACATTCAATAACAATATAAAATTTTAATATTTAGATCGATTAACGAAAAATTTAATAACGTTCAATTTAAAACTAGGTATCCTGAAAAACTTTAAAGGATATTTCAAATATCATCAAAAATATGATCTGCAAATTTTCAATGATTTTGAAAAAATTCAGGCATTTTTCAAGAGTGGTTACAATTGTTTATATTTTTTTCAGAATTAAATTAACTTTTTTGAAATCTCAAGAAAAGTTCTAGATATTCTTCGGCACAATTATATTTTGGAAATTATTTTTGGAATTTTGGATTTGAATCTTTTGTCTCCAAAAGCAATTTTCTAAATGTTACACAATTCTCTTTGGTTTATAATAAAAGTTCTTTAAAATTAAAAAAATAATTTTATCCCCTTAACAGAGAGACGAACTTCAAAATGGTTCTTTATAATTTGTAAATTATGATTTTCGTATGAGAATCCTTTCTCTTCCGGCATCTGGAAATCTTTCAAGAGTCTTTAGATGAAAAGATTTCATTGAAAGGATCACTTCTTCCTTTTCTCATTTTGCCTCCCTTTTATTTCATTTCTTTATTGTTCGTTATTCAGAAAAGAATGTCGATAGAAAAACAGTTTTCTTACCTTTTCAAAGAATTTTTCATGTATTTTTTGCCAATTTTCTTTTTTTTGGTTTGTTTTTTTAAAGCAACTTAAAAATTTTGTAGGGCTTAAAAATAATGGAAAGATTTAGGTGGTAAAGATAAGAAGGAAACTAATTGGATCATATATACGTGCATTTATACCAACTGGGAGATGAATGTGATTGATGCAAGTTGATTTTCCTGCTATGACATCACTAATTGGAGAAGTTCCACTTACAGGAAGTCAAAGAGTCTCTTTAGAGTTGATAAGTTTCGAATTCTCTTTGTGACTCACAGAGACATTTTAACTTAATGCTTGATAGCGTCTTTTATGTGGATTTCATTTCCGTTGAACAATTTTCTCCATCTCCCATTATATAATTTGATTTTAGTTTCAACACTTTGCGCTGAATTTCCAAAATACATTTTCTCACTTCTTGTTTTTGTCTGGGGGAAATTTATACTCCATGCTATGTATTGAAATTAGAAACATTATTTCGGTAAAATTATAAATTTGAGAGAAATTATATTTCGTTTTTTGTTTGAAAATAAAAATTAACAGACGATTTTTTGTATCAACAAATTGTTTAAAGAATCAAAATAATTCTCGTTATTCGGATATGAAGAGATAAAATAAATTCTTCTGCATGAATCGAATTATAGATAATTGCAAAAAAATGTATTTTTTTTTATTTCCTCTTACATTTTAGTCATTGTTGAGATAACTATTTGAAATAGAATAGAACTGAGATGATTCTTGAAATGCCGTTCGATTGGTTCTTTCAAAACCGGAAGATGCAACTTCAAGTTCTCCTCATGACGACCTTATTTTGAAAAGGAAAATAATCGTTCAAGGTAACATGTCAAGCGAGTTATTTTCTCTATAATTCTGGAAAAGAAAATTATCAATCGAGTTTATAACTATTTATCGAAAACATTTTTGAAAGTAAGTTAATTCTTCAGTATTTATCATGAATTATTTTTATTAGATGTACTTTCTCTACTTCTTAACTTTAATTATTATGAACTCCTCAAGTGGGGTACTAAATTACCACAAAATTGTTTCGTTTCCAGATAGTTTGTACTTTTTCAAAAAATGAGTTTAATAAAATGCATTTTCTTCAGGGAAATTCAGGGGAAAGTCAAGAAAAGTAAAATTGATCAGTTAAAACAATGAAATTAGGAAAGAGTCTAAGAATTTCATTAAAAATCATGAAAAAATATTAAATTTCTAGAATCGATAGGAAAATTCTGGATTTTGGTGTCTAGCAGTCTTTGAAAGTGTTGTAATCAATTAAATCCTTATTAAAAATGATAAATAATAATTATAATAATAATAATAATAATAGTAAGAATTGAACTTTATAGAATATGGAATTGAATATTTTTAATTATTGAAAAAGAATCATAAAATTATTACTTAAAACAATTTTGTAAATAATTTTACTTAAAAATTTGAAAAATAATTTAATTTTCCTACATTTGCTATTAAAATTTCTAAAGATAATTCAATTTTAAAAGATTTTAAATTTATGTTTAAAAAAAATGAAAATTATAGAATTTAATAATTTTGAAAACTTCTCTTAGTTATTTAGCAATGATATATCAAAATTTCAAAAAAATTTAGTTACTTTAACTAAAATTAGGTTTACAACTTCCACACAAGTAATTAGATTTCAAAAAGTTACAAACTACAGTAAATACAGTTTTAAAAAATTTGAATTTAAAAAAAATTCAGAAAAGTTACCTAGTTTATTGACCAATTTTAATTCCAATTTTTATTAAATTACTTAAATTTTCGAATTTGAAACAGTCAAAAATTTATAGAAAAATTGTTAAATAATTAAAATGTTATAAAATTAAATTCCAGACAGTTAGATTTTAAGAAATATTACAGAACTTTTGTTTCTCTGACTAATTAAATTTTTAAAAAACTTTTTTCATAAACTACTTTAAAATATTGATTTAGAGAAGAGTTTTCGTTAAAAATTCGAGAAAATAATTAAATTAAAGTCTTAAAAGGAATATTCTAAAGATGTTACATTGGGATTTTTTTTAGATTATAGAAATTGAAAAGGTTAAAAATTTAAATATTTAAAAATTTTAATTTAAAATGGAAGATCAAGAAATAAGAAAGATTTAAGAAATCTAAAATTTAGATTTAGATTTAGAAATTTTAAATTGACATATTTCTATTAAAATTAAATTCTCGGAGGTTTTCGGGGTCGCTTATTATGAATCTGAGATTTAATCATCTAAATTCAAAATGGCGGATCCAATATGGCGGACAAGAAAATGAAAAATCTAGCGGATTCGCTTGAAATTTGTTACTCGAGAGATTTTTGGGTTCATTGATTATGAATCTGAGGTCAAATTTAAAAAAATGAAAAATGGTGGATCCAATATGGCGACATTCGTTAAAAGTTGATGGTTTTGTCTATAATTATTTACTCATACAGCTTTTAAAGTTACAAAATTCGAATTTAATGTGAAATTTTTAATTGTAAAAATTTCTTTTTGTTTCTTTTTCTTTATTCAAGCTACACAATTAGTTTTATATATTTTTAATCATTTTGAATTTTCGAATTCTGCATGAGATTTTAATTTGGTTTTAATGTTTTGTCTCCATATTAAGGCTTTTAATTTTTATTTTTTAAATTTAATATCAAATTTGGATTTTTAGAATGAATCAGAATATTTTTTAGAGTCGGTCAGTTAACAGTAAAACTTCTCGCCCTTGAAAACAGGGAAATGTTAAGAAAAAGAAAAATATTTTTGTTGCAACTGTGTAAATGACATTTTTTATTGCTTGACATCTTAAATCATATATTTAGTAAAAACAACAACAAAATTACTAGAAAACGATTCGTAGTATGAATTTTAACTTGAGATATCTAACTACCCCAGTTAGAGAGTCGTGATACTTTCATGAATAAAAATTTTTTCTCTTAATATACAATAATAATAAAAATTCAATGAGGAAAAAAAGTGAAAATGATGAGATTAATTTGAATATAATAATAAAGTAACTGTGAAAATAAAGACAATAATAATTGATAGGTTTGACGAAAAACTGAGAAGCAATTTCTCAAGATTGTTTTTGTTACACTTTTGCAATATAGACGGACAAGAAAAAGATGGTTTGTTGTGTATTTATATATGTATTGTATACGCGTATACGTATAAATTCTGCATAGAATAGAGGAAAAAGGTTTTTGCCGTGCGAACGTGCGTAACTCGCAAAACGAAGGGAAACCGTTCTTCACGGGAAGACGTTCCGAACAATGAACGAGAGCGTGGGACAAACTCGCGTACATGTTCGTAACCCCTTGGCACTCGAACTCAGGGGCCGTTTGTACTGAGGAGGTTCACGATTGTGGAAACTAGAAGCCACAGTGTCAAAGATCCAGGTCGTCGAGTGCACCTGAGCGTGATCCAATTACCGAAAATTGGTCACAAAACTTGTTCCTTTTTTCCTTCCATTTCCTACGTGTACTTTGAACCTTGAATCACGAGACGAAAATCACAGTTGCCCTTTTTTTCTTTTTCTATTCTTTTCTTTTTTTTTTTTTTTTTTGATGCATTTACAAAATTACAGTGTATTTGTGACAAAGCAAAATTCTAAATAATACTTTGAAGCCAGATTTTAAACTGTTTCAGTCATCAGATCCGATCGATTAGAAGACTCAAAAACAGTCGTTTCAGTTGAATTGAAGTAAAAAGATAAACATTTGATTTTTCCCTTTTTTGCTTTTCTCCTGATATCCACAAAATTGCTTGAAATTTTTCGATATAGATAACAATCAATGCTTTTGTAAAATTCAATGTTTTTCAAATAATTTTTGGAAATTTTACTATATTTTCCTCCAAGTATCGAAATTATTTCCAAAAACTGTAATACAATTTTTTTAAAACATAAAATTAAGTTATATAATTACAATTTAATTATTTGTAAAAATAATTTTTTGAAATTTTACTATATTTTCCTCCAAGTATCGAAATTATTTCTAAAAACTGTAATACAATTTTTTTAAAACATAAAATTAAGTTATATAATTAAAATTTAATTATTTGTAAAAATAATTTTTTGAAATTTTACTATATTTTCCTCCAAGTATCGAAATTATTTCCAAAAACTGTAATACAATTTTTTTAAAACATAAAATTAAGTTATATAATTAAAATTTAATTATTTGTAAAAATAATTTTTTGAAATTTTACTATATTTTCCTCCAAGTATCGAAATAATTTCCAAAAACTGTAATACAATTTTTTTAAAACATAAAATTAAGTTATATAATTAAAATTTAATTATTTGTAAAAATTGTAACTAAAATTTTCCTACAATGCAAATATTTTCATAGAAGTTTTGACTGAATTCACTGAAAAGTTCATTAATTTCTGAAAATAATAATCTGTTTAAAATTTAAAATTAAATATTTCAAATTTAAATTTTAAAAAATGTTAAATTAAGGGCATTTGAACCAATATGACGTCACAATTGATGCAAAGCATATATTTTAATGCTGTGACGTCATAAAGGTTCAAATGCCCTTAAAAATTTTTTGAAAAATAATTTATCTGACAATTGCTACTAGAATTTCTCCAAAGTATAATTATTATCTTTAGTAGTTTTTAAAAAAGTTGTTCAAGATTTTAATTTAATTGTTAAAAAAAATTCAAGTTACCAAATTCTCATTATTAAAAAGTTTTTTACATAAACAGTAGGTAATGTTTATTTAAAAATTAAAATACTTTCAATAATTAAACTAGAACATTTTCAAAAACTAGATTCTTTAGAGTTCAAAAATTTTTATTTACTTACAAATTTAAAACTTTTAAAAAATGATAAAATATAGTCACAGTTTGTTATTATAAAAAAATTTGATATTTTATATTAAAATAACTGAATTATAAAATACGATTCCGAAAATTATAAAGAATAATTAATTTAGAGGGGAATTTTAGATAACATTTTTAGAAAATAATGGAAGATAGGAAAATTTTACAAAATAAGTTTTTAAAGATTTTAAATTTAAATTTATTTAAAAATTTTGTTATTTTTTAAAAGTAAGTAAATACTTATGAAAAAAATAAAATTTTTAGAATTACACAGAAATACTATTTTGAAACTCTTCGAAAATTAATTATTTCTATAAATTCCAAGTATAATATCCTCAAAATTAAATTATTTTCGACAATTTTAAATTAAAATACTGCTTTAATCAATAACTATTTTTAAAAAATTAGGTAATTTCTTCGAGAGTTTAATTATTTAAAGTAAGATTTATTTAAAATTCGCCCAAAATATATAATTGTATGTATAACTTAATAGGTGTTATTAAAATGTCATTATCTGAAAGCTCTATAATTAAATAATAAATATTCATAAGTTAAATTAAGTTTAAGATTTTAAATAATAATATTAGTGAAACTAAGTTCTTTAGAATTTATAAATAAAGTTATATTTAAATTTCAAAGTTTCAAAAATTTGAATTTGAAACCTTTTAATATGTATTTTTATAAATTTATGCAACCTTAATTATTTTCTAAATTTAACTAAAATTATTCTTCTTTAAATTAATTATTATCAAAAATAATTTTCAGAATTTTATTTCAAAATTCAATTATCTAAACATGAAAATTCAAATTTGATTTTTAAATATCAAACTGTGAACATATTTCGTGATTTTTGTAAACTTTGAACCTGGAAAAGAAAATGCAACAACAATTTAAGGTTTTTCAGTATTTAAAAAAAAAACAAAAAAGAAATTTTTTTCTAGTATTTTTAGAAAATTGATATTTTTCCTCACTACTTTGGGCAAAATTTTTTAACTTTTATATAAATGTTCTGCGGTAACTCTTCATTTGACAAAATTTATAAAAATATAATTAAAAATTCAATTATTAAAAAAACTTTTTTAATGATAGTTTAAAACCAGGTTTAAAATATTTTTCAATGAATAATAATTACATTTTTTGAACTACTTTAAAAAAATGTTTGTAAAATAATAACATGATTTTTGAATTAATATAAATTTTAGATACAAATATATTAAAATAAAACACATAAAAATAAAAATTTTTCCTTTTTTAATAAAAAAAATAAAATTTTTACCACATCATTGTTGTAAAAAGTAAATGAAAAATATTTTTATTTATAAAACATTTGACTTCATATTTTCTTTCATTCTTAACTCTTAAGATAATCAAGTTCCATTGAAAGACAATGCTCGCACTTTGAAATATTTAACACCCAGAATAATCTCATGTTTGATTAAATTAAACCTTATGCAAGAAGATCATATTCTCATCGCACTCATTATCTTGATGACATCACAGGAAGTCGAGTATCCGGTTAACTATTTTTCTCGGGGAGGAAATTCGCAAGAAATATATATAACTTGTCTTTTTTTTAAAATTAAACCCAGGGTAAAGATTGATTGACGGTTTGGTTTTTTTTTGAGAATTTTAAAAAACGAAGTAATGTGCCACTTTTTAAAAAGAAAAATATTTTTTTCTCTCTCTCTCTCTCTCTCTCTCTGATTTTTTTGTCTCTTATTCTATTCTCGGTCTTTCGCAACTCTCGGGGCAACAGAGAGCCTCACGAGAATGCGTTTGAAATTCGAACAAGCGTCGCTTCTTCGTGATATAAACGAATTCAAGAGTTCGTTCAGTTCCAAGGGATAAGAAACATGAAGGAGGAGAAAAAGAGAGAAAAATCGGCAAACTACGTGAAAAAAAGAGAAAATAAGAGAAATCTCAACGTTTCCTCAATATACAATATTATGAGATATATATATATTTTTCTCTTTTTCCTTCATCGAGTTGTCAGTATAATTTTTTCTCTTTCAAATTTTCATAAAAGTCAAGAATATAGTTTTTTTCTTCTTTCTTTCCATCTTGAGTTTGTGATTTCAAGAGAGACTGAAAACTAAGGTAAAATAGCTGGCTTACAAATTATTAAGACAAGATTTGTTATTTAATTAACAGAAGTTGATAGCCATGAGGGACAATATATTTTCCTCTCGAGGCAAGACAGTTTCTTTCATTTAAAGAGATAATCTATTCGAAAGGATGAAAAAATTGGTAGTTTAAAAAATTCTAAGCAAAAATTAAATTTGTTTTGTTCAATTTTGAATTTTTGTGCTTTTTGTCGTTGTCGTACGTTTAGCGTTTTTTGGTGATAAATTTAAGCAAGTGATCACTTCGGAATGGACAACTGATAACTTTTCTATAAATATTACTGGCCACTTTGTAAAGTAACATCTTTAAGATTATGTCACAGGACAAGTGATAACTTTGTATCATGAAAACAAGTCGTAACTGAAACATATGCAAATTTACAGCATTAATTAATTCAGACAAGTGATAACTTTGTTTCCAACATTAAAGCTACTGATAACTTTTCTAATGAAAATATTGCAACTATTTTGGAACCTGAAAAAAGTCTTCAGCTGAAAACCGTAGATTTTGTAATTTTTATTTTAAACATTTAACGGTCAAGTATAACGATTTAATAATCAACAGAAACCTGACAAATTTACAGATTATCGGCAGTAAAATTGTTAAAAAAATAGCTAAACTAAGAACAACAGACAACTTTATAATAATGATTAGCAAAAATTTTTTTAATTAAATAAACAGAGATTATCAACTTTTACACCAAAAATCTAATTCATAACTTTGCTGTTGAAGGCAGTAATGCACTCTTGAAACAGAATCTTTAAGACAAGTGATCACTTTTCATTATAGAGATGATTGACAATTTTGCTGCTGTTGATTGCTTGGAGGCAACAGCAATACTCACCGAGTTTCCGCCTTCATTTTGCCACTAATTTGTCGTTTTCATGCTAATAAATCAAAACAAGTAATAATTTTGCACGAAATATGGACAACTGACAACTTCGCACGAAACGCACATGTAACAGATTTTATGCCTGAAATATAATCGACAGTCCTTCGTCAGAATCGACAGTATTTTTGCAGTGTGGATTAATGTACCTTACCAGGAATCGCGGTACAATTTTTTTGACAATTTGTATCCATGTATCCTCGAATTGTTGCCGATAAGTATCAAAAAACGAACGACCTGGTACGTAATCAATGTTCCTATGTTTATTTTTTCTATTCTATAGCTGATTATAAAAGAATGAATTGACACTAATAAATCTTCTCATCAGTAGTTTCTTCCAATTAAAATTTAAACTTTTCATTTATAAACGCAGTGTTAAAATCGATTCACAACTTTGCTTCTAGAAAGGATATAGTCATAAACCATAGTCTGTAAAGTGTAAACCTAATGTCAGAGTCCAACGAAACTTGGTATTTTTCCGCCAAAGCCTTATAAATAAGTGTTCACATATAACGGACAAGTGATAATTTTACTTGTAAAAGCAACTAACTACTTCTCAGGACTGCTAAAACTACATTTTCTTATTCATTTGGTCTAAAAGAGACAATTGGTTACCGTACATTACGTGATTACCGGCAAAATTTTTTTAAAAAATGTGACAACTTTGGGTACAGCATAAAAGTACACACTACTCTCTCCAATTTATATTTTAATTTTCAGTTTATACATCAAAACAAATGATTATTTTAGCGCTAACAAGACAAATTGTTTTTATGCTGTTTTAGACAACTGAAAACTATGCATCTAAGAAAACATAGTGTTTCTCTAAAGCAAAAAATAATCAACCACTGAAATTTGCTGTGCGATATGAAACTGTCTAGTGAAGAGACAACTGATAACTTTATCATTGTAGATAAGTGACAATGTTATGACAATAGTGTTCATCTAATAATACACACTTCGAACCGAATAATTAAAACAAGTGATCACCTGTATTTTGCTACTAATTTGGCGTTCTCATGTTAATAAATCAAAACACAAGTAATAATTTTGTTCGAAATATATAGACAACTGACAACTTTGCACGAAATACACATGTGACGTATTTTATACCCGAAACATAATCGACAGTTCTTTATCAAAATCGACAGCATTACTATCATATGGATCAATGTACTTAACCGGGAATCACGGTACACTTTTTTTGCCAATTTGGATCCTTATGTCCATAAATTATTGCGGATAAGTGTCTAAAAGTAGATCAATTTTCTCTTTAAATTGTTCCTTTACTCTACAGTTTGTTAAAAATTCTTAATTAATGCTAATAAATCTTTTAATTAGTAATTTCTCCTGATTGTGGTATTTGTGTAATCTATAAAAAGTAGTCTTGAGATACAATTGATAACTTTTAATCAAGACCATATTTTACATAAAGCAGGAGTTATTTATAATTGGACAACTGATAACTTCACTGGTAACAGCAACAGACAACTATGTGTCATATTATGAAAACAACGTTTTTTCATTGATTTTTTAATTAAGATACAAATGACTTAATTACCCACAAGGACTACTGATAACTTTAAGAAATTCTGAAGAAGTTTTAATTAATGACTATTAAAATTAAATGATTACTACATTTGACGCAAAAGCAGTTGACTAAATTGTCGTAGTCGTTCGACTGATTTTACGCCAATAAATCAAAACAAGTGGTCATGTTGCAACTTTATAGGACGAACAGTGTAGTTAAAAAATAATCGACAGCCCTTCATCAATATCGACAGCATTGCTCCAGTATAGTTCAATGTACTTTACCAGGAATCGCGGTACACTTTTTTTGACAATTTGGCTCCTTGTGTGTCTGAATAGTTGCGGATAAATGTCTGTAAAAGCGAAGGACACTACATAATTGATTTTCCTGTTTAAATTGTTTATCTACTTTTACTATTTATTAGAAAAAAAATAATTGCTGCTACTTAAGATTATCATTAGTCATTTCTTTCGGTTGGAGTTTATTCCTGCGATCAATAAAAGTAGACTTAAGATGCAATTGATAACATTTGAATTTAGAAGTGATTGAATATAAACCAGGAATGTATTTTGAAAGTGGGTGCCAAATTCCAAAATGCAAAGCAAAAAGGCCTTTTTCTCCTATGGCCTTACGGAATTGTAAGCAACGGACAACTGACAACTTTACTGGTTGATAGAAAGTATTTATTAACTGATTAATAGCTTTATTTTTCGTATGATGATAATTGAGAGACAATTTTTTCTCTGATTAGAACTTTTTCCAGAATAAAGCATTCATATAATTTTAACACTTTTAGTATCGATTTATATTAAGTGTTTAAAAATTCCTTTGGTTGTCAAATGTTTTTGCAATTATATGGTCATTAAAAGACCTAATTAAAGAGAACTACAATCAGAGAATTAGGTATCAGAAAATACAAATCGTAACAACGCTGCTCTACTGCAACTTCACCGACTAATTGAAACGTAAAACTAATTGAATTGTGAACCGATTAATTGTCCTTTATAAAAGCCTGTAGAGTAACATCCTATATTTGCTCAAGCGAAAAGAGAGCTTCTCGATTTAAAAGGCATCCGGATAAGTAGGATAATCATGGAAAAAGGGGACGAAGTGGAATTATCATTGTTCGCGTGTCTGGGTGTGGTTGGCGTTCGAACGAGGAATTTGCACTAATTGTAATGAAAGACCACTCAATTAGTAAAATATCCCTCTTTTGTCTATTGAAAAATAGCTTCACTGTTTGTTTTTTTACAAGATTTCATAGATTATTTTTCCAAGTAAAGTTATTAGAAAAATAGAAATTAATTCATTTCTCCTCCTTAGGAGATAAACATAGTTTTGAAAAATTGTTTCCGTTTTTCTAATTCGATCAGTTTTTCTTTGTGACATTTCGCTTTTTTTATTATATTTTACTTTTTACTGAAAGTAAGCCCAAAAACTGAAATCAAAGTATGTTAGACTGTACGAAAACTGTGCTCAGTTCTTGCCACCTGTTGCACGGATTTCCGGCACACTTCCCACACTCACTTCCCCTTAACCGCCACAACGTCACCCCCCTCATGCACCCTCTCCCTCCCTCCTTTCCACCTACATTAAGGGTGGAATACATGTATATATAGATATAACTTTGTACATTCCTGGTACATGAACGTGTCAGCCCGTGCGTTCGCATACGTTTTCTGCTCGACATTTGCCACTTTATGTGTTTACAAAAGAGAATGAGAGATATATCTGCGAGTTACTTAAGAGACCATGCTCCCAAGATCATTAAAACGAAATTTCATTGTTTGCCACATTTTGCATTTCATTTTGAAAATTATATTTTACTTACAATGCAGGATTTTTATTTTTAAACATATTTTTCACGTTAAATTAATATCTTTCTACATTGTTGACAAAAAAAAATTTTGTTTTATTTTTCACATCCTTTTTGCCAGAGTTTCAGATAAAATGGTGACATTTTCCCTGACGCTACGTTTTATAGAATTATTTAACAAAAATTCTTCTCTATACGACTTATTTTCATATAATAAAACATTTTATTGAATAATTAAAGCTTTCTTAAAAGTTAATTCTTATACATAATTTTATCAATAAATTTTCGAATCATTAAATCCTCTAGAGGATTTTTAATTATTTTTTAAAGAATAATTACAGTTTTCCAGAAATTTAATTAAAATGGTAATAAAAATAATTGAAATTCTTCAATGAGTTTTTTTATTTATGAAAATAATTCAATAATTGCTAAAAAAATTTATAAAACTGTTTCAAACAATTGATTTTTTTTTGAAAATGTTTGCAAATTCTGTGTTTACTAATTGAATTCCTGTAAAATTTTCATTATTTTAGAAAACTTTAAAATTTTAAGTTCTTAATTTGAATCTATTTTTAATTACATCTGAAAATTCACATGTTAATGCTTTCAATAGTTGATCATTCTCTGGAATTTTATTTGAAATTCAATTTTGAATCAATTTCTATTAAAAATTCTACGCTAATTCAAATATTAAAATATTAAAATATATAATGTATATTCAATTTTAAAAAACATTGAATTATATAATTAAATGTTTCTCAAAATGAAATTCTTATCATGAATCTTACTAAAAATAAATTTTAGAAAATATACTTTTTCGTCGAATTTTATTATATTTAGTTTTTTAAAATCAATTTTTATTGAAAAATTCTATAAAAATCCGATTATTTAAAAAAAAAAATTTAATTACTGAATGTTCCTTAAAATTGAATTTTCATAAAGAATGATGAAATAATGAATATTAACAATGAATTTTCAACTAATGAGGTTTTTTCTGCTAATGAGTTTTATTGTTTATAAAAATAATTAAATCTCTTTAAAAAAATGTATTATTTACAAAAACAATTGAATTATTGTCCAGAAGTTTATAAAAAATTTGTAAATACTTTAACTTCCTGTGAAATTTTTATTATTTATGAAAATAATTAAATACTTACGTCGAATTTTATTAAACGTTTTTTTAAATAATTGAATTTTTTTGAAAAATTTTATTCAAATCGTATCTAGATATTACAAATCATTCAATTAAGGAAAATATTTTAAAATAATTGAAATTTTGACAAGAATTTTATGAAAATTTTGACAAGAATTTTATGAAAATATTGAAAATAATTGTATTTCGGCGAAGCTTTATTATTTATAAAAGAAAATTAAAATTATGCTAAGATTTTTTTTAATTTTTTAAGCATAAAAGAAAGAATGAATTTCTTTGGAGTATTTTCAAGTAAATTCAATTTAATTGATTATTTTATTTTTAAATTCTGTGAAAATATTATTATTTGTAAAGAAAATTGTATTTTTGGATAATTTATTTTTTAATTGTATTAAAAAATTCTTTAAATAATTTAATTCTTAAGGAAAGTTATATAAGAATTTTTCAAAATATTTGAATTCTTACAAAGATTTTTATTGTTTACAGACAATATTGATTTCTTAGAAAGAATTACATTAAATTTTTGTTTAATACTTGAATTAATAAATAGAATTATATTAATTAGAAACATAATTAAATTCATAAGAAAAATTTAAATAAAATTTTGAAAAATAACTGAATTTCCATAAAAAAAATTTAATTAGTGAGAAAAATAATTTAATTCTTGCGAAGAATTTTATTATTATTCTTCAAAAAATTTATTTGGAAAAAATTTGTTGTTTAGAAAGATTATTGAATTCTTGTCAGGAATTTGATTAAATTTTTTTGAAAAACAATTAAATTCTTACGAAATTTTATTAGAATTTCTCAAAATAATTGAAATACTGAGAAGAATGTCTTAATGCAAGAACTATAGTCGGAGCAATCCATTTAATTTCAATGGCTTTTGTCTGGTTCTTTTATCAAGAGGTTCAATTCTAATAAATAAATAAAATAATTGTATTTCTGCGAATAATTTTATTACTTTTGAAAATACTTAAAAGTTCTTCAATCATTTGTTACTTCTACAGAATACAATTTTCTCTTGTCTTTTTGACCAAAATTCTTTAATGAATCCATTCTTTTTTAATACTTAATTGAATATATATTTAGAATCTTAACTAATTTTAGAAGAGTTTGAATTATTAAAAAATTTTCAAAATTGAAGTTCTTTAAATTTTCTAATTAAATTAATTCCAAAATTGATACTATATAAAATTTCAAATTAAGACCTGTAAAAGTTCATCTATTTATAAAAATCGTAAACTCAACTCTTTACAAATTTAATCAATGTGGAATATTTAAGTAAAATTATTCTTTAAATAATTAATAAGTTATCATTTTATTATAGTTCTTCAAGAAGTATAAGTTATTAATAAAGAAATTATTGACAGAAAGAGGAAAAATTGGTGGTTTTGTATTAGAATTCGTGGTAATTTTATATTTTTCAAAGCAAACAAAAAAGGACACAAAAGATTCAGAACTTTTTGACTTTTTTATAAATTCTGAAAATTAATTTTTTTTGGTAATTTTATTAAAAATTCGGAACATTTCCCTGATTTTCCTAACGAATTCTACATTCCTCTGACTATGCCCGGAATTTCCTGTCCAGTGCGGCAACACTGTAAAAATTTCTTATTTCTTGTCTTTTACTACAAATTTTTTTTTTCTCTTGCTTTTTTATCTCACACTTTTTTCCCCGTTTCCTTTCACTCATTTTTTATTCTATCCTCACCCTCTCTCCAGTTTGATTTCATTGATTTACTCTCATCCCTTTTCTCTTTTTTTCCTTTCGCTACTTGCTTTTTTTGTTTTTCATTGATTTTGAAGAAAAAAACATTGTTTGGCTTATCCAGTTTTCACGCCTGTTAACGACTTGGAGAGGCAAATTAAAACAGCGCTTGTTCCTTCCTCCTTCTCATGTTTGAATTGTTTGTATTTTTTTTGAAGCATTTTTTCCTATTTTTTATTCGAAAATAGATATTTGTATATTTAACTATTTTCCAAGTTATGATGCAAAAATAATTGGACATCCGCAAATTCCCGAAGGGAAAATTGTTCAACTATTTTAACGCTAATTTACATTCACGCCTTGCTGAAAGTATATATATCTATTGATCGCTGTAAGGGTTATTGAGAAGCTACTGTATATAATGGAGGAGAAAATAGTTTCAAACATGGATTTTAATTGGAAGGGGGTTGAATATATAATCACATTACGACAGCCGACAATAATTTACTCCCTTAAGGGGAAAAAGGATGATTTATTTTCGTCAAAATATAAGTCTTTCTGGAATATCACTACTGAAGAAAAAGAAATTTTTACCTTTAGGCGAGAATTTCAAATACCAGACAATCATTCGATATAACGGTTTTCACGTTTTCTATCCTCTAAAAGGTGCATAAGAACCGAGTCTAATCTTTTTCCACCTCAAGATTATATATATAGAAGAATCTCTCAATTCTTGTCTACTGTCTTTTTTTTTATCATTTCCCTTCTATCCTTTTTTCTATCATGCTTGACATTAATTATCCCAGTTTTTTCCCGTCATTTTCAATCGTGACTTTTTTTTATCAAACTTTTAGAAAGTAGAAAATAGTAGAAAATACTTTTTAAAATAAAATGAGATAATATTGTAACACTATTATATCGTTCTCATTCTTTTTCCCTCCCGTTAATGTAGAGCAAACTCCTAGTTTATCAAAGATTTTAAAGTTTCGCAAAAGAAAGGCTCTTATTTCACGCTCGACTTTTCTTTTCCGCTTTTGCTTGTCTTCGGAAAGTCCTCACAAATTCATAGAAGAAGAACTTCCATCGGGGGATGCTTTGTTTGCGTTAATGAGTACAGGTCGTTGGTAAGAAATCGTTCGTTAGTCGAAAACTTTAGGTAGGCTTCGTCCCGAGGGCTCCAATGACAATGGAAACTCCCTTTGTTCCTATTTGTTCCGTTCTCAGTTTCTGACGTTTGACTCGTTGAGACTCTATAGGAGATCTGATCTTCATCTTGAAAATTTTCTTGCCCCAGGGCACAAAGACATTTTTTTTTATATATTTTCCTGGTGTCAAATACAAAACGAGTCACACTTTAATGAGAATTTTTTTTCCCGAAGGTACTTCATTAAAAAATTTGTTTTACATTATATGAAAAAGTAGATAAACAGCTTCTAGCAAAAAAAATTGATTTTTCATTATTACATTGTCTGAGACTTTTTTATTTCATTTGTCCTATTAACAATGGATTACCAAACAGTAACATTAATTATAAAACTATGATGTGAAAGTGAAATTTAGTACTCATATCCGCAAACGACTTTTGGCTCTAAAATAACTTTCAGGCGACGTTACCATTGGATTGCAGTTTCGCGAAAGTTGTTTTAAACTTTTCTTACGCGCATTGAGTTTTATGAAGCAAGTTTCAAAATCGTAATACACCAGGAAGCTAGGAACGTATACTAGAATTTCACAAAAAGCAACGGAATCAGAAAACCTTCCAAAATAAATGCTACTATGAAATAATACGAATAGAACAAACTCTCTAACTTTTACTCAAACAATCAGAAAACAAACTTTCATGCAAACAACAAATGCTACAATATGTATTGTACCAATTACAAAACTATGTAATGTAGATACAGAAATAAATGGTCCAATTAGAATCAGTGTAGTGGATGATAAATTTTACTATACTGAATCGATCCTACGCTCCTAATTGCAACAACCAGAAACAATACTCGAGATGATACTGGAGAAATTGTGCCAATTGAAAGCCGTCATATAGAGGCAAAAAAAAATAATAGTAGTCGAAACCATACAGTAATTGATCCTAAAATTACAGCTTTAATTAGAACCATAGTATCACGTTCCACTAATTGGATATTGTACCAACTCAAAATTGTTACAGATGACATGTTACAAACTGCACAATTATAAATTTTTGTAGTGCGACGATACTAAAATTTTTGAAAACCATTTTAATTTTTGCATTTGAAGAGTGTGACAATTATTAATGCTTGTATTTTGTAATAAAAAGACCGAAATACTGATAGTATTTAAGAATATTCCACAAGAAGACAAAAGGTTTAAAGATTGCCGAAGCTTTCTAAACCAGTGTTGAATGTCACCAATTTAAAATCAATAGATATAAAAGCAAATAAACAAATTGGAATCACTACAGATGATAAATGGTGATGTGAATTTCCACTGTATCCTAATTGCATCATTCAGAAACAAAATGAAATTAACGAAGTGCACCAATCAGAGACTATACATATAAATGCGAAAAACATGATAAACCCAAAAAAAAGATTATATGCTGTAGTGAAAAACCTTCCACAGTAGTTGATGCTAAAACTACTATTCTAATTAGAATTGATGTCACAATTTGCAAATTAGATAATACAGCAATTTTAATCCAGTTATACAACAACCCAGAATGGAATGAATGAGAATTCTGTTTGAGTTGCTGTACAATCATCAAACTATTCTATGATTGATGTTTTTTTAAGGATTTTAACAATTACAGATCAAGTTTTAGATGTTGCTAAATAAACAGATTTCACAAGAAGACGAACGTTTGGAAAATTGTAAGTGATTCTATGTGTATTGTACTATTTACAAACTATAATATAGATAGAGAAAACAAATAGACAGATGGGAAACAATGGATGATAAAATGTACCATTGTCTGAATAGTTCATTTGTCTACATTACAATTTCTGATTGATGCACTTCTGTTAATTTTATTATCAGTATTGTTTCTGAATGATGTAGTGAGGATTCAAAATGAATATTTGGATGGTATCATTCAGAAATAATACTAGAGATGATATTCAAAGAAGTACATCATTCAGAAACTGTATAATAAATCTGAGTATTAATTAATCTGAGGATAAAGGGAAAAGATGGTTCTATAGGGATACAGAGAATAGTTGTAAAATTCAGTCTTAAATTAGAATCAGTATCAAAATAAATTGACTGGAATTAACAGTTCAAATCAGTTACAGATGACATGTTACATAGTAAGTTAGAGTATTTGATAATGATGCGATGCACTACTTACAAACTATTTTAAGGTGCTAGAAAAATTTGTCAATTACTGATTGTACTTAAGATGTTGGTAAATTTATATTCCACAAGAAGATAAAAGGTTTTGGAATTGTGGAAATTTTTTAATGTTTTGTAGCCATGAGCCGTACTTATATCAAAATAATGATAGAGTGAAAATGTTACAATTAGGGGAAATGATTAGGTAGCATTTCCACGAACCCTTTTTTAAAGGTGAACTTCGTCGATACGAATTTAAATCATCGAACCAATAAATACCAAGAGTATTTTTAATTTGATCCAACTGCAAACTTTGCGTCATCTAATTTCGATACTTGGCAATTATCTGCTAACCATCTGTCAACTATATTATCTTTTTTTGACTACCAACGATTGTCAAACGTTTACCAATTAATCTTCAACTTTTGTCGACCGTTTGGCTATCAAATGCCTTTTGATTGACAAACTTCTACCAACCGGTTTGCAAACACCTATGGTAAATTTTGAATCAATCATGTAAAACAGTTCTAGTAAATTAAATTGCTAAGTAAAGCCACACTTTTCTTTATTTAACATTCTTCAATATAAACACTTAGGAATAATTCTGCTTTCAGTGAAGCTGTATCCTATTCTCAAGAAAAACTTCTCACCTGCCGATTTCGTCGAGATAAAGTAAATAAATAAAGGACAAAATATCTCCTAATCTTAACGCATTAGTTTTCTTAGGCTGTACCCTTAGTTTAATGACGTTCCCTTTGCTAATAAATCAGGCAAACATTTAAAATACTAGTACTGATCTCCTCCTGAGACGTAACAGTAACAAAAAAGTAGATCCAACAAAAAAATGTACAAATCGGAATGGTAGATTGTATCACTATCCGAATATCCATATTTTGTATCCTAACTGCATCACTCAAAAAAAACTGATGATAAAATTGACAGAGGTGCATCTATAAAAAACTAATGTATAGATAAAAAATTACTGTAAAATTACTACTTGAAATAAAATCAGTATCCGAATTTGCTGATTGGAATCTGTTAAAAATTGTTCCTTATGGTAAAAACTAATTGTAATAGAATAAAAAATTTGGTGTTATTAAAAGAACTGTACAAGTGTAGCATCCTAAAATTGCTGCTCCAATTAAAATCGGTATCACAACTTACTAATTGGATATTGTGTGGCAAATCAAAGTTGTTACATAGTGCATCAATAATTCTTCTAATGATGATGCAAACTTTTTTAATTTTCGCATTAGAAAAATGTGACAATTACTAATTATATTTAAGATGATGGTAAATTAAAATTCCAAGACGAAGCGAAACCTTTAAAGAATGTTTAGCAGTTTTTAAATATTTTGTACTGAATAAAAATAACGCTTCAGATCAAATAGCAGATACCAGTCGACACTGAAGAAAATGAATTAATACCCGAATTGTGATAAAACCACAAGACTATTCTAAGTATATTATCAACAAACAATATTTAAGATGATAAAGTAATTGTAACCTATTTTTTTTAAATTAATCATTCCTAATGTAACAGAGTCTTTAAGGATACGATTGGAGCTGCATAATTATGGAATACTCTAACTGCATTCTGAGTAGATCCAAATTGGTTCTAATTTCTAATTGTATCACAAATACTACTGAACGGATTATTAGCAAATAATTAGAATTATAATTCTGTGTTCCTCTATTTATAGTCATTGCAAATCTTATTGCAAAATGGCAGAAGACCTGCATTTTAGAGGTCCTCATTTATATCCCAATTTTATATCCTGATTTCTTTCCATATAGGTATACAATATTTATGCGGAAAAAAGGTTAAAACAGAGATATCTATTTAAAGTGGAGGATAACTGCATTTTTTCGGGATTATCATATCGCTGAATATTAGGTTTTCTTTTTTACAGCTTGCAAGTATCGTGATATCATTTTCCTTCCGCATTATGCGCGCTACGTTCCTGATATTCTATTCCTTTGTGTCCTTCGTAAGCACTATGCGCTTAAGAGAATATGAGAACAGACGGCTCAAATCTAGTCATACTCTTCATCTGCATTTTCAAGCCATATATCTTACGTACTCTAGAGAGTTTTGTGCATTTTTTTACCTCTTCTCAGCCCTCGTGTGATCCTTGAGCTCTAATCTTAAAGTCACTTTTTCATTCACTATCCACTTGTTTCCTTTAAATTGAATTCAGTTAGCTCATTTTCCAAAGATACTAGAATAAGAATTTCTCTTTGAAAAAATGTCTAATTTTGTTAATATTCGGATAATTTTTTTTCAAATGATTTTTAAGATTTATACAATGCGGCTTGAAATTTTCGATTCGACTCTTGATATTAAGGGACAGGTGTTCGAAAGACTTGTTAAGTGAGGTAAAAGAATCACGGCAGGTGAACACGTTTCATCCTCTTTTTAAATTTTATACGTGAGTAGTGGTATCATGCTGACGGAGACTCGGACAATTAAAAATGCATTTGGAAATGTTCAACAACTCAAGTCAATTTCTGTCATTTTCTTTGTGAACAATTCTTGAAGAATGTTAAGTATGCTTCCTTTTAATTTGAAATTGTTTCTGGGGGGGAATTTTTTTTTTTTTTTTTTTTTAAAGAAATAATTACGGAAATAATTTTCATTTTGTTGTAGACAATTTACAAGGATTGAAAATAAGCAATGGTATTTAAAATTCTCGAGATTATTTAACATTTTTGAAGTGTTATATACATTCTCCGAAAATTTCCTAATGATTGGCAGAGCGAATCTAATGACACGAAGCTCAAAGAGGAATTTTAATGATCAAAAAGTAAGTACTTTTGTCTGCACAGTTCCATTTTCGCATTTTTGATGCGATAAATGATCCTTGGCGATTGTTTCCTCGACCTAGATTTTAGACAATGCAACGATCAAATAATATTAGAAAAAATCCATCCACTTTTATAATCCCTAAAGACAAAATATAAAAGTGATAATGGAATTTCAACATCAGGAATCACATATTGTAAAAAAAATGACTTTTACTTATTTTTTAAGAGAATTATTTGCATTTTATGGATATAAGGGAACGTTATTTATCACTACCGTTCGTCTTGATGGTAATAAATCTTCATTTTTTTTGGTATCGATTCTTTTTGAATTACTTCTTTTTTGCAATGGGGAAATAATTTAATAAACACTGAATTAGTGGAATGGAGGAGCGACCAATCATGTTCGTCGATCGATCGATATAAATCGAACGTCAGCTGTTGATAACATAACCTCTTCAATTTCAAAGATAAAGGAGTCAGGAGAGATGTCTTCGATAATAAACTGATCAAGAATAAAATTAACGACACAGGAGATTTTTTTTATAATGACAACATCAGTAAATATTACCAAGAAGGGAAAAATATTATTCATCCATATAAAGGAATGACTGTTTTCAAAAGGAATAATATATATGTTTTGATTTTTCCTCCAACAATTCAACATAAACCCAAAATGTGTCTGGGTCAAAGGAATGAAACATAAAAATTCCAAAATGGATTGACCAAGTTCAAGTGTGACGAAAACTATATTCGAGGGTTCCATATGGATGTTCACAGCAGGCAATCGACGACGTGACACTGAAGTATAAATACAGTCCAAGAAGAGGTGGCGGGTATACAACTTCAACTTTCAAATGCCGTAAAGGCGACCGTCGACAAGCAACATAACGTGTTTCTTGCCAGTTGAAGCGAAAGAGGATGCTGCTTTGAAAGAAAAAGAGAGATGAAAGTCCCTGAGACAAGGCAAAGAAGGCGTGGGCGACACAAACGAGGGACATAACACACCTACAACTATATATATACGTATACTTTCAAAGGAATATAATACACATTCTTATTATACACACATCCTTCTTAAAGATACATTCACATATAATAAATAAATTCGACTCATATCAACTTCCATATCTTCCATAGAAGGACCAACGGGATATGATTTTTTTATAAGCCCGTCATTTTAAATCACCGAAATCTGAGCTACACAATTATAAAGTGAAAATAAACATTTCGGGAGAAATGACCCGGAAAAAGTATCTTTTTAAAAAAAAAATTTTAAAGGCAAATTTCTTTCTCAAAGAAGATATAAAAATTTTTTTTTGTTCCTTTATCTCCTGAATATCTTTGTTGTGAAACTTTTCCCTCCATCAGATCAAAGTCAAAATCGGGATTATCATTCTTATAATGACAGAAAGAAAGTTTTCCTTTTCGTCAACACCTTGAGTCACTTATTTCAATGCAATAAAAAAAAATTGTTTTCTAAACTATTCCAGGTAAATAAAAGTTCTATAAAAAAAAATTCTAATCCTTTTCCAAATGATTTCCGCATCGAACTTTTCGATTAATATTCACAAAAGAATCACTAGAAATTGTCAATTTATACAGTTGTCCCGTTATATTTAAAAATGATCCATCTCTTTCTGAAAGCAATTTTTTTTTATTCTAGCAAAACTAATTGATCTATCGTTGAAAGGCAAACTCGACATTTAACATGTAAACGTAATGCAAATGTAAAATCGATATTCTGAAAAGGGGTGGTGGATTTAAATGAAACGACGAATATCCGTGATCTGTTTCCAACTTCTTCGTGTTTTTTTCCCCCTTTTTTTTGCATAAAAACTTTTTCAAGATGAGTTTCCAATTTTCGACTTCTAAAGAAAGTTGTTCGCGAACACCTTTTATATACAGTGGTATATAAGAAAAGAGGGATGGTTGTATTATAGATATAAGCGCTTCGAAGTAAGGTGATTCCAAGCAGGATGTTTAAAGCTGCTCATGGAAGAAAAGAAAAAAAAATGTATATTTAAAAAAAAAACGGATAGGATTTCTCAACGGGTCCCGGAGAGTACACAGTCTTTGAAGATGTACCACGTAACTGAGGGATTTATGACCGTCACTATACCGATTGAAAAGGAAGGAGACCCGGGAATAAAAATGTAACATTCTTTATGAATAATCTCTCAAGAATATAGCGTGAAATAAATTTCAAAATGTCTAGTTTGCAAACTTGCATCAAATTAATTATACATCCTGAAACCTTTTACTGGAAGGATCTACGTAAATTCAAATCAGAAAATTAGTACAGAAAATAGTACAGAAATGTGAAAAATAATTTAGAAAATAATATATTCAATCTGCTTTTTTCTGAATCACATTCAATACAGAAAATAAAAACAAATTGAATTTAAATGAAGAAATGATTTTATTTTAAATGTTGACTGGTTAATGATAGGGCAGGAAAATTAGGGAATTCAGGGAAACGTTAAGAATTTTTATATTACATGTACTAAAAAAATTAAATTTAAAAAAAAATGAAAAATTTTATGTTTATTTTTATTTTTGTTTACTTCGTTTGTTATTTCATATCTCATAAACTATAAGATTACCACAAATTTAAAAAAACGTAAATTTTTTTTTCATAATTTGACAATAATTTATTTTAAATAACTTTATTCTTGCGAAAAACTGCCAAACAGTTATTACTTATAAATCACTAAAAAAAAGTTTTCGTCAACAATTTAATTATTGAAATTAATAATAATTAATAATAATAATTGCTAAAATTCAATTATTTTTTGACAAAATTTTAAGAAAATTCAATGCCAAAATCAATTATTATTTTCATAAATTAACAATATTTATCGGAAGAATTCAATTATTTTCAAAATTAATAAAATTCTTCGCAGAATTTAGATTATTTTAAAAAAATGTAAAAAATATGGTTGTTAATATTTCAATTATCTTTATAAATAAATAGCACAATTTTTCGACAAAGTTCAATTATTTTCAAGAATTTTAATAAAATTCATTAAAACATTCAATTGTTTTTATAACTAATAGTATTTACCACAAGACTTTAATTATTTTCAAATATAATAAAATTCAATTATTGGCAAAAATTTTAACCAACTTTCTGGTAAAGTTTCAATTATTTTCAATTTTTTTAAAAATGTTTTTCAATATTCTACTATTTTAATAAAATTTCTTAAAAAATTCATGTATGACACAAAAACTCTACACGAACATCCAAACTGTTGCCAAATAAATGAAGCCTTTAGGAAAATTTTTTTAAAATAATAGATTCACTAATTATTGAACAAAAAAACTTTTTTTTAATAACTAAAATTTTGTTAAAAAGAATTTTATTAAAATTTTTAAAAATAATAGAATTTTATTACTTTCAAAAAAAATTAAAATTTCGAATGAATTCAATTATTTTAAACAGATTATGCGTATATTTTTTTGAAAAAATACAATGTTTTAAAATTTGGTATTAAATTCTTTGTAGTAATTCAATTATTTTCATAAATTTTAAAATTCATTTTAGGGATTAAATTATTTTTGTAAATAATAAAATCATTCGGAGAAAGTCAATCAATTTCTCAAATAAAAATATGTATAAAAATAATTCGATTATTTTTAAAAATTTTAATAAAATTCTTAATAACAAAATTTTAATTATTTAAAAAAAAAATTTTTGTTCAATAATTAGTATATTTATTATTTCAATAAAATTTTCCTAAAGATTTCATTTATTTGACAACAGTTTGGCTAAAATTCTTCACGAAAATTCAATTATTTTCTAAAATAATGAAAACTTCACAGGAATTCAATTATTAAAAATAGAATTTGTAAAAGTTTTTCTATTTATATTTAAATAATTGGTTTTTTGAAAAGTTTTACAATAAAAATTCATATAAAAATCCAATCTTAATTAAAATTTTAGATAATAATTGAATTTTAGAGATGTTTTTAGAAATAATTTAATTTTTTAAAAGTTTCATATTAAAATCTTTGCAAATCTGAGTTTAGCTGACTATTAATTAAAATTCTCTTGAAATATTTTTTGCAAAAAAGTTAATCTTTTTTTTAAACTATTTCATATATAGTTCTATATAGTTTTTTTTCAAAAAGTTAATCAAATTTTTTAAAAACTATTTCAAGTTTTTTTTTCTAATAATGTTTAATTGAAGAATTTCCGAATAATCAAAATTTCACATAATTCTATTGTTAACAATAGAATTTGAAAATCTTCCAAAGAGTTTAATAAAAAAATATTCAAAATAAATAAATAATTAATTTTAAGAAGAATTTAAGTTAAAAATTGAAAAAAATAATAATCGAATTGAAATGATGAAAATAATTTTAATCTAGTTACAGTAAGAATATGCTTATAATATAAAATAATGATTTTATTACTAGGTCGTCATTAATTATTATAACACATGTCGAAGTCTCAGAGTGATCAATTTATTCATATTTTATAATAATATATTCTTATAGTTTCTTAAATCATAAAATGTTAAAATTAAAATTGTTTTTTTTAATCTATTTTATTTAAATTCCTACAGAAAAATAGCAATGATTAAATAATTATTCTAAATTAAACTTATTGGTATTTTTGAATGTCATAAAAATTTTAAAAATTCGTAAATAAATGTAATAGAAAATTTCTAGAGCAAATCAAAATATTCGTCAAGATCATATATAGGGAAAAGTCAAAATTTTGTTCGGAAATTAGGAAAAAAATTTCTTTTTTCCGGCAATCCTGGTTAAGTAAATAAATTAAAATCGTTCTATCAACAGTTTATGGTGTTTAAATAGCATAAAACTGTTCATAAGTATCGCATACGGAAGTAACCGTTTTTCACCCCCTAAAGTAAACTAAAGCTGAAAAATACTTTAGGGTGAATACAACTTCCGCACTGTGTAACTAGGGGAAATGGAATTTGTTTTTATTAATTTTATACAGTCAAGGTACAATATTTATATCCAAAACATAAATTTTTGAAGCATTATCGACTCGACGTTGATAAACGCTAAAAATACTTATTCCAGATATTTCTCAAGAGGTGTACACTGAATGATATACAAATTGTGCATCTGGACTTTTGCTCTATTCAATTTCATCCAATCGCGATATACCAATTTCTTTATAGAAACACAATTTTCTTCATTACCTATTCTCAAATATTGATTTTATCATATGACTCTCAATTTCCGCCTCTATTGTCAACTTGATTATTTATGCAAATCTCTTTTACTTATCAACATCTAAAGCTGTTTCTTGATGTACACAATCTTCTAGTAGTCAATTCGAAGCAAATTATATTATGATTTCGATTAGTATGAATGGTATAAATTTAAATACTTAAGTATACATTTCTCAAACATCTCTTTGAATCTTCAAGACACTGGGAGAAATGAATAGTTGTGGTAACCATTTTTTCCAGGATTATTTTCAGTTGGTAAACTATACTGCTGCAGTAACTTATAGGTTGGTGTTGCCATTTTTATTAGTGTAGTCAACTATTTTGTTAGTTGATTCAATTACTTTTTTTCTTGGTCTACACTGAAAAAAAACCTAGCCGATTTGACTATGCTTCTAGTTACGAGAGTCATCCACTAAGAATTTTGGTTACTTTAACTAGGAATCCTGGTTATTACAGCACTAAATTTGTCAATATAATGGATTCTTAGTTAAAGTAACCTTAATGCTATAATGTATGCTCAGATCATTTAGGTATTTTTTTCAGTGTACCTATTTAATTAGTGACGTAACTAAATAGTAACAGTAACTAATTTAAAATTAGCAGCGTGTTATTCCCAACCAAATAGTAGTCAGAACTATTCTTTTCTCTCAGTGCAGAGTTAGATGTTCTGCATAGGAGTAATTTTGATGTTTCAGGTCCTTAAATATTAAAAATATTTTCGATTCTTGGTTAGAAAAATTATGGATATTAATAAGGAGGAATTCAGTCAGCGTAAGCAATCAGCTACCAATAATGAAACTCGACCACATGTTGCCGAGGATGGCGGCGGTGGTGGTGGCGGTGGTAGAGTTTTATACATCTGCGGACCCGTCACACCGGTCTCACTTGTAGCCAATGGCGTCGAACTTAAAGAAGGCTTCTTTTTTTTCCTTCAAACAATTTCCGATAATACTGCTTCCCTTCATTCTAATCAGCATCCACATATATACAGTTTATTCCTCTTGAGTCTCTCTCTCTCTCTCTCTTCCTATATAGGCAACAGATTCATCCAAAGGGAATTTCCATATTACCGGTTTTCGCCGGGAGACTTCTTACGATAAAAGTCCCCCCCGACCACTTAGCGTCGTCCTCTTGGTGCAATTTACATACCAAAGATAGTAGCTCATTGTAAAGTAGGTTTCTTTTTTCGACGACTTGGTCGTTTCCAAATTGCCGGCAGTGTTTTATAAAAAAAAAGAAAGAAATTTGAAAACACACATGAACCACTTTCCGGGTCATATACTTTCCATTAATGAGAAATCGTTATGTAGAATTTTATAATATTTTTCAAAATCTCCAATAATAGAAGAAAGAAAAATCCACAGTTTCATGATAACAATATTGTAAAGATTATAGGAAAAATAAATTCAACAAATATTAATCGGAAAAGGAATTACGATTGAATTTTCCAAAAGCTTTCTATGCAATATACGATTTTTGCTTATTTGGGAGAGGTTATTTTTATTTTCCATTCGTTTTATACATATTTCTCAAAAACAACTTTTTTGAACTTCAAATAATATACGTTTTGCTTATTTTAATGGAATATATATATAAAGTAAAATTTTAGAATGGTAAATAATAAATTTTTAAATACCTTTTCATGTTTTGAGGTAAAAACGAAATTGGTAAGACTGATGAAACGGAAGTTTCGAATTTGAGACAAGAATAAATAATGCCAAATGTTCAAAGATTGATTAGGATTATTTGGATATGATTTCGATTTGTGGAATCATAATAATTGCTATAATATCGAATGGAGAATTATACAAGCGAGAAGTAAATAAATACATGATGCTCCAAAACGTTGAAGAAATTGGTCAAAACAGCGCCATTACAATACCTCAGCGGCAGATGATAGAAACTTAAACTAAACGAAAATTATTGTTGATATATACGAGATTTATTATTTTCAATACTTGAAAATAATAATACTAACGAAAAAGAAAATGCTAACTTAATTAACGCTAAAGTAATTCTAACCGTAAAATTGGAATATATTCTGGTGAGTCACTAGGAATTGAATGAAACTTCGCACATTTAAAGGTCATCATAGAAGATGCTATTGCCCTTTAAATTTGTTGCCACAATACACAGAAAACAAAATAATGGTGCAAATTAAAAAAAATTAGAATTTAAAATAAAAATTTCCTTGAGAATAATTACTGAATAGTTTTTGGAATCGCTGATTACGAATTCAAGGTGAGTTTTTTAAAATTCAAAATGGCCGATCCAATATGGCGGATCCAAATTTAAAATTTCATCAAATTTGCTTGAAAATTCTTACAATTGGAGCTTTTTAGGGACACTTATTTCGAAACGGATATCAGTTTTTCAAAATTTAACATGGCGGATCCAATATGGCGGACCAAAGTTTAAAATTTAATCTAATTTGCTTGAAAATAGTCATTAGAGGATTTTTGGGGGAGCTGATTATGAATCCGATGTCCGTTTCTCAAAATTAAAAATGGCGGATCCAATATGGTGGACAAAAATTAAAAAATTATCCTCGGAAGTTTTCAAATTTGCTTTGAAATTTAATCAATAATTTTCAAGAAACTGATTAAATTCTAATTTTTTAAAATTTTTACTACCACATATTGTGGGCGACTTTTTGTTTTCTATGAATTATGGCAAAAAATTTAAAGGGCAATAAAGTATATTTTTCATGATGACCCTAAAATATTTCAAGTTTCATTTAATTCTGAGTGACGCATCGGAAAATATTCCCTTGTGAGCATCTGATTCGAAAATTTTAATCGCTTTTAAAAAAAAACTAATTCGTTTTATGTATTTAGGACAGGGAATCAGAACACATGAAAATTGAAACCTCGAAAATTGAAACCCGGTCGTATTCGATTAGAAATTTTTGTAACCCAATATTTGGAATAATTTTAATCAGCTCGGTGTTAGATATAATTTTTAGAAACCACTTGAAAGTGATTTTGACAAATTTCGACTTTTTTTGAGAAAATTATTTTTTGTAACATAATACTTGGAATAGTTTTCACAAAAAAGTCTGGTATTAGAATAATTTTTGTAACCACTTATACTTTTATATTTAATTAAAAAATTTTTTTTTGTGTTTTGTAAAAATTTTGTTGAATCAACATATGCTTTCGTGAAGAAGAAATACGCTTTAAATATTAGGATTTAAATTTCCAGAGCCCTTTTGTTCCACGCCAATGATGTATAAAGGCAGTCCGTTATATCTTACCTTTCCCCCCTTTTCTTTTCCTCACTCCCCTTCTAAGAGCTGTGGTTACCTCACGTTCAGAACCGTAGCTAGTCGTCCCAAAGCCTATACGGTTGATAAATTTATCAAGAAAGAAAAATAATTTTCCACGTTTAATATTCATATTTATCAATTCATAAGAAGTCAAATTAGTTTTGAAAAAATTACTTTATTACCATCATTTTGTTTATGATCAAAAATAAATATGAAATTATTCAGTTTTATTATAAACGTTCGTTAATGGATGACGCACTAAAAATTTACTGCTTCAGTCGTAAAAAGTTTGTTTCATTTTAGAAATACGATTAAATTTATCTATATATTATCTCGATAGTTCGTTTTTGGTAAAATAGGAAAAAACGGTAAATGGTAAAGTTCTGTTTTACCGATCGATGATTAAAGGGACCTAGATAGGAAACTCACTTGTGAAAAAAGCTTTTCATTGTAAAATCAGTCAATCGAGAAATTGTATGAAAATCTTTTTTTAAGTAGAATTAAATTATATACACGGAAATAAATTACTTTGGAAAAATTGTTATAAATTGAAATAATTAAAATGTAAGTTCATGGATTAAAAGTTGATTAAATGGTATTTAAACGAATTGAAAAGTAGCATTATAGTAGTAATGTTCGCTTCTCTCGTAATGAAACGTGATAAAATTGCAGAGAATACTTTTGCCTCGTATTATTTTTCTTGATGTGTGTTTGTGCACTATCCTTGAATAATGTTCACGTAGTGTGAAGCTATTGGTATTGTTCTCCAACTCATAAAGAGTTAGGTGTATTGTCAAAGCGCATCATAGATCGAGTTTGATTGTGATGTATACTCACGCACGATATCACACACCTTTCATACCTGATTACTCTCTATGCTTCGCCACGTACATTAAAGCACACGCACATTATTGCCACATTTTATTAACTCTTATGAAGAAATAACACGAGACTCCACTTTCCTAATATTTATTTTTAACAGAATTTTCATTTATTTTTAAATTTAGTTATTAATTTTAAACTAATATTAATTAATATATTTAAATATTCTTTCGGATTTTGCCCCTCCCAGTTTCTTTCCTTATTTTTATTCAACTAAAAGGTTAAGAAAGAGTATAGAAAAGTCACAAGATTTTTACTACACCACCGTTCTCAATATTCCAAAGAGTTTTCACTCTAGTATTTTCGTAGTCTAGGGTCGATAAAACAGAAATAGCGCGAAAATTTAAATAACTGAAATATTTTTCTTAAATTAGACGTTTCAACTAAAAATACTATTATTCATAGAATAAAGTAGATTTTAATTCTGTTTTCCAGCCATTAGATAAATATATTTTATTTCTATTGAAAAAACAATTTTTTTCAATTACATTCGTTAGAAGAGAAATTTAAAAAAAAAACTTTTTCTTCCTATAATAATATGCTAGTTAGATTTATTCTTAGAAAGTATAGTAATTTCACGTGGTTGAAATTTTTTTTCGGCAGATTATCGTTATGTTCAGTGACGCCGGTATTTTTCAGACCACAAAATTCTGAAGATAAATTATGATTAGTACCAAAAAAAGCAGTGGAAACGATTCCTATGATTACCTTTTTCTCAAATCAAATCCCTTCTTGGGCGTTTCACAATACTTTATACTAACCGGTTGGTTAAGCTCGTTTTTATGGTTGAGGAGCAGGGGAAGGGGGGGCCAGATTTCAAACTTAAGGGCGTTGACACCAAAACCCAAAACACTTACCTGAAACAAAAAAATTTAAGATTCTATATAGAAAACATGAAAATTTTAATAAAAATATTACATTATTATGCTAATATTATGTTTTTAAAAATTAACTGTGCCTAATTATCTGATAATTCTGTCAGTTAAATTTATCTATTCTGTCCGCAGTTTGAAGTTAGCATTTGTAAATGCTTCTGTTTTTTTTAAAGAATATTGTTTGACAAATAAAAAATATGAGGGTTTTTTATGATTTATAATAAAACAATATTAGAAATTAAAAAATTTTGTTAAAAATTAAAATTAAGAGAATATAAACCATTATGACGTAACAGTTTTAAAGAAAATGCTTTAAACAAATTGTGGGTTATAATGAATCAAAATGCCCTTAACAAATCAAAAATATACCCATTTTCATCATTTCAGTTCAATTATTCTTTTCTAAAATTTATATCTTGTTTTTTTCTTTAAAACAAATTTTTTAACGATTTTTAAAAATGTTTAATTGAATTTTAAAAAAATTATTTGCATTTTTAGATTAATTGTAAATCCATCAATGAAATGTATTTATTGGAAAATAGAAACTATAAAATAATTCAATTAAATTTTTCCATAAATTGTTAAACATAATTTACTTAAAAAACAATTTAAGTTAAAAGTATGAAAAATTCAAATGTTCAAAAATTTTAATTTAAAACCTTTTCAAAATTTAATTATTTTAAAAAATTTACGCACATATTGCTTTTAATATTGAATTATAATCTAAAATATTAACTGAAATTCATTTTTAAATCAATTTTCACTAGGAAATTCTACGTAGATTCAATTATTTAAATACAAAAATAAATAATTTGAGTAATTGAATTTTTTTATAATTGAATTCCCATCCAAAATTTTTAAATAATTGAATTCCTTTGATGAATTTTAATAACAATTTTTAAGAATAATAACTTTGTTGGAAGAATTTAATTAAAATTACAATAAAATTATTGAAATTTTGCTATGAGTCTTATTTATTATAATAATTAAATCCCTGTAGAAAATTATTCATGGAAATAATTGAATTATTGTAAAGAAATTTATCAAAAAAATTCGTTAGTTAAATTCCTGAGAAAGTTTTATAGTTTTTTAAAATAATTAAATGTTTTCGTAGAATTTGACAATTGTTTTTTAAATAATTAAATTGTTAAAAAAAATCTAATTAAAATATAGCCGATGATGAAAATCATTGAAGTAAGTAAAAGTTTTGAAAATAATTGAACTTTTGACAAGAATTTTATTAAAATTTTTGAAACTATTAACATTTTAGCGAAGATTTTCATTATTTATTTTGAAGAGAATTGGAATTTCTAAAAATTTTTCAACATAATTGAATTTTGCAAAGAATTTCATTACTTTTGACAATAATAATATTGAATTTCTGCAATTGCTTTCGTAACTTCCCGAAAATTCAAATTTTAATGTTTTTAAGAAAAATTCTTCAATGAATCAGTTATTTTTAATAATTAATTAAATAAATATATAAGAAATTTAAACTAATTTATGAAGAATTTTAATTATTCACATTTTTTAAACATCTGACAAAATTTTTTTTTTTAAGTTTTAAAAAATTTCTAATTAAATTGATTCACAATTGAAATTTTATAAAATTTCAAAATTAAAACTTTTGTAATTCATATATTTTTGAAAATTATACATGAACTCTTTTAAAATCAAAGTCTAATTTTGAAATATTTAAGTAAAATTATGCAATAAGTAACTTAATAATTTTATGATTGTTGTTCAAGAATTATTAAGTTATTTGAAAAAAAAATTGTTGTCAGAAATAGAAAAATTTGAGATTTTTGCATTAAAATTCATGGGAATTTCAAAATTTGTAAGGCAAACAAAAAAGGCACACAAATTCAGAATTTTCTTGTTATAAAATTATAAAAACCTAATTTTTTCTAGTATTTTTAGTAAAAATCTCTGACTTTTCCCAAAATTTCCCTGTCTCATAATACATGAGCCTGAAATAGTTATAATACTTAATTAATTTAATTTTTAAATTAATTGTTATATTAATTATATAATTTTATTAAAAGTTTATTCCAATTAATATTTTATTTTTATGAAAAAAAATTGGATTAAAAAATTTTTAAAATCTATTATTTCTAAAATTGTTAAATATATTATAAAAGGTAAATAATAAGTTAACAGCATGGCGAAATGTTTCTAATTCACATGAAAATTAATTAATTTTTAATGAAGTGTGAAAAAATTGTTTATTAAATTTTACTATCGATAATTTGATCCTGGTGTTATGTTTTCTAGATTGCATGCAACGAGAAGTGTTGCTCATTTGGCAACACGTTTAGTATATTATCCTTACTTAATCGTATGTAGAATAGTTACACGTACAGTGAGGCGATGTTTAAGCGACAGTAATGCGTGTTAATTCCACTGCGAGTGATATGCAGTAATATATCACAAGTTCTCTTTACTAAATCAACTACACTCTATCACATAAATACTTTTTCTTTTTTAAAAGGAAAAAAAAGGCAATTTAATTATCACTACCAGAGGGGAAATTTTAACCGCATTATCTGCCATATTAGTATCGCCATTTTGAATTCTAGAAAAATTGCGAAATTCCAAAAAATCAATCTTTCAAAAATTTCATAGACTGCAAATAAATAAAAAGAATTGTTTAATTCATTTATTTTACCCATGGTAATTTCTTTTATTTTCTTTTTAAAAATTTGAAAATCATAAATAAAAAGATTGAGTTTCATATTCATGAAGATAGCTAGGTAAAATTTGTATTTCAATTTTTTATTTCTAGAGAGTGAAATGTGATGTAACTTATATCCTTGATTTTCCACTGACTGGAGCTCAAAATGAATCACTAAAAATCATTCGAATTCCATTCATTTAGAACAAGAGATATTTTTTTAAAAGTGAATCAGAAAGAAGAGATGAAACTTTAAAAATGCAGGATACATGAATATAAAAATTGAAATTAAAAAGTGTTTTAGAAAAATTTAAATACATTGAAATTTAGGTTCTACTTCAATGAACAAATGTAATAAAAGTAGAAATAATGCATGTAAAAAGAATAATAATAAAATTCTTTTTTTTATAAATAAATAATTTATCGGAAAATTTAATTTCGCTGTTCCGTATATCGTACGTATAAAAGCGGCAAAATCACGTCTGCTCCAATTTCGTAATTAGGTTAAAGAAGGGATTATATTTATAATAATATATACTGTACGTGGGCGTCATCAAAACACTTTTGAACTTCGTGAATGGCGATTCATCTTTAGGTAAATGAGGCACGAAATTCCACGTACGTTTTTGACACGTCATTCAATGGCATCTAAATGTATATTATAAAATACATTTCTCATTTTCTTCGATGCTTAGTAATGCAATTTCAAAATTCATTCGTCATAAACAATATTCTTATTTTTGTAAATTATTCTCCACTTTCATGTATATTTTAATTCTGAGAATTATTTATATGCATTCAGACAATTGAAACTGATTGCTAAATAATTGTTGTTTCGCTGAAATAATTTTATTTTTATCGAAATAAAAAATTAAATTAGAAGACTTTTGAAATTATTCGATATTTTACTGAATGAAATACTAAAATTCGAATTTGAATAGAAATTTATGAAATGAAAGTGAAAAAATGTTGAAATTATTATATTATTACTTAACTACTATCTAGACCTCGGATCTATTTTAAGGGCCAAATAAAGTAGGTTTAGATGATTCAAAATACTAAAAGAACAATAAAAAAACAGGTTTATTTTTTTACTTTTTCCTCATTCAAAAATAATCTTTTACATATATATGATAATTAAAATTCTAAGTTTTTGTAAATTCAAACTTATGTATAAATAATATTTTTTTATTTTTAAACATTTTTCTTCAAAAAAACAGTTACTTTCAAAAATTGAAAACAAAACTGTTTAATCATAAAACAAGGTTCGAAAATAAAAAGTTAAATTTTTTTACAAAAATTACAACTTTAATTTCCTCTGAAATTCAATTATTTTATAAAATTTGTAATTAAATTTATTTACAAGTTTAATAAAGTTTTCGAATCTGTATTTTTTTTTGTTAAAACATGATCATCAATTGAGATGTTAACAAAAAATTTTATTTTGAAACTAATCTTTTACTATTTCTAATAATATAGTTGGCATTATAACTTCTCTAAAATTAAACTATTTTCTAAAATTTTTAACAAACATTCTTCTTCTCATCAATTATTACTTTTTATAAGTTTTAAAGTTTTGAGAAAGTGAGAGAGTTTTAATAATTTTTAAAAAAAAGTTGACTTACAATTTGTCGAA
Source organism: Leptopilina myrica (nomen nudum) (assembly GCA_032872475.1). Lineage (NCBI taxonomy): Eukaryota > Metazoa > Arthropoda > Insecta > Hymenoptera > Figitidae > Leptopilina > Leptopilina myrica (nomen nudum). Next base: position 38,613,703 of record CM065464.1, on the reverse strand, counting down.
AATTAATTTATTTTTAATTTAATATTACCTATAATTTTTCACCATTTGAAAGTTTTTTAATTAAATAATATATCCAATTGGATAATTTAACTTTTTTTTTAATTCTGAACTAAAATTTTTGAATCAATAAGTTTTTTCGAAATTTAATTTACATTTACTCAAAATATTAATTTTAAAAAATTTCTAGTGGGAATCTTTGAAAATTTAAATTATTTCTAAAAATATTTAATACAACTTTTTTCAAAATTCAATTGTTTTCTAGAATTTTCAATTAAGATACTTTATTAAGTCAATTATTTTTAAAAGTTTTGAAAAAGTTATATCGGAGAGTTTAATTTAACAAATTTAAAAAAAAGTTAAAATAACATTTTTTTAAATAATAAATTTTTCAGAAATTTTTATTAAATTTTTGTACAATTTTTCAGGAAAGTAGGTATTTACAAATTTCTAATTATATAGTGATTAAAAATTCGAATTTTCGAAAAATTTAAATTTCAAACATTTCAAGTTCAAATGTTTCTTAAAATTTTTAATATAATATTTCTAATATTTTATATTATTTTCTAGTAAACTAAAATTTTATTTTCTAAATCCATAATATTTTTAATAATTTTGAAAAACTTTTTCGAGAGTTTAATTATTTTTAAAAAAAATTTACTTAAAATTCGTTTAAACTTTAATTGTTGTCATTTTAATGTTGCGAAATTTTCATTATTTAAAACTTTTGTAAGTAAATAATTTACGTTTAAAACTTAAATAAAATTTAAAATAGTTTTGAACTAAAATCGTTCAGAAAATTAAACTTTAAAAAATTTGTAATTATATGAAGTGCCTAAAATTAAACTTTTTGAAAATTTTAATTTTAATTTGAAATCAACTTCCAAACATTTTTAGTACCAACCTGTATTTTAATATTCTATTATCTTCTAACCTTTTAATAGAAATTTTTCTTTAAATCATTTTTTATTTTTTATAAACTTTAAACATTTATACAAGAATTTTATTATTTGAGTACAATAACTAATTTCTTTTATAAAAATGTCAAACTAATTTTTTATTGTTTGTTTTTAAGTTTTTAAGGTGGAATTTTTTTTTGCATTTCTATACATATTTTATAATTTTTCACTACTTTTACGATAAAATTCTTTAGCTTGTCTAATATTTTTGACCTGCGGATCTCATTTATAAAAATGTGAAAACAAGTCTGATTGAATTTTTTTTTAATATTTAAAGTGTTTTGAAAAGTTTAAAAAAGTGGTATTTTTTTATGTATTTGAAAAAAATTCAAAATAATTGCATTTTATTAAAAATTTTTGAAAAAAGTCATGTAACATCCGAGGTTTCAAGGAGTGAAAAATTTCCAAAAGGAGAAATTGTTAGGAGATAAAATTCACAACAAAGTTTCGCTTCTATGTTTACTAATTCATGAATCGTCGGTAATGCAGAGCAAATATATATATATCGGTTCGAAGAAAGGCGCAATATTTTAAATTGCAAGCGAATTAATTTTCATTCATCTTCAATGTCAGTTAAAATTGAAACTGAATTTATAGAAAAAAAAGATATAACTACTGCTCGCATTTCGATACATGAAAAATAAACTTTTCTCTATATATCAGAAATATGAAGACATATTTTTCTTTCGACTATCTTTATGGCCATAAAATCTAGTCTCGTAGACTTTCAGTATAGACTCCCATAAATTTTGCACGTGCCTGTATATATAACTCTATTTTTCCGTTTCAAACGAAAACAAAAAGAAAATTTCCCTGTTTTCACTCAAGCCACACAGCTTCCATTACATTTGGGATAAAGTTTCTCAAACAGCGTTATGTCTATACATATATATATATATATATCTAAATATATATATAAGTGTTAGAATTTCAAATAGTGACTAGAATTATGTGCCCTTGATTGAAGGCAATTATTGAACTGGAGCAACACTTTATTCTAGTCAAATATACCAAACTGATTGAACATCAGTTAGTTTCAAACATGAAACTTCGATGATCCACTTTATGCTAGAGTTCGAACCAGTTAGTACACAACACCCTTTACTTCTAGTGTATGCATATATAATACCTATGAAATCTTAGCCCTGCTTCTAAAACTGAAAAATGATACTGATGGGAATAAGGAAGCATAAATTGGAACACATAAAAAAAACGAAGTAGAAATACTTGAGCACTAAAAACACTATCATATCGAAATTTCTAAGAAGACAGCTCTTTAAAGTCCATGCATATCTTGATACGAAAAAAACGAAATTGCATAATTTGACACCATTCAATATCAAATACAATGTTTCCAATTTAAAAAAGAAATGAAAGAAAAAAAAATTCATTCCGTACTTTCAATTTTATTTTAAGTCTCTGTTTCATTTATGACATTTTTTTTTAAGACTTTTGGAATCGTAAAATTTCGATTCGTAATCAGATTTATGGAGAATTAAAAATAAAAGAAAAAGAGAGAGAGGAAAAAATTCTAAACGATTTCCGCTTTAGTGAATTTTAATGGGACCGATAAGAGAATCTATATACATATATATGCATCGAAAGTGAATAATATTTATTTTTTGAAAATTCATTTTTCTAGAAAATGATTAAAAAATAATCAATTTTTCTTTCCAGTATATTAGATTTCAAAAGAGAAGAAAAATATATAAATGGTCCGAGTCATAAAATTCTTCGGATGGAAAAGCTCATCAGCAATTTTTATAGAAACAATTTAAAAATGGGTCAATCCGTTTTTACCTTCAAAGCGAATAAATTTCATTTCACAGAGAGTATTGTAAAAAACGATTTACAACTATGAACCGCAAAAAGTGAAAAAAAAATGAATGACTCGTGTAACAACGTTTTGTATACATATATAATAAATATTCAATTAGAACATTTTTTGCAGAAAAATTAATTTAAATTTTTTATAAAATAAATTATACCTACGTTTCTTTTTATTTTACTCCCGCAATTTTAAAATATTCATAAAAAAATTGTTTCTCTTTTGGAAATAATTTTTAAACAATTTTTAAAACTATTTTTCATCACTCGACAGGATATTTTAATTTAATATTTACTATTAAAATAAAATTAGAATATAACTAGACACGAAAAATTAAAATTGTAGAAGGGAATAATATTAAAAGTGTTATATTAAATTATAGCTGAATTAAAAGAAAACTATATAATCTAACTAAAAAGGATTTAAAATTAAAAGAAGTTAATTAAATATTTATCAAAATGTTAAGAAGTAAATTATTTATTGAAGAAAATGGTAAAAAGGGAATATTGAGATGATGAGAATAAATCATAAAAATTTTGTTATTAAAAAAATTTGATCTTCTATTGAAGAATTTGGACTATTTATAAAAATGTCTTTTCTTTAAATATATATGAGATAATTGTAATTTCTTTCTATTGAAGTGTATTTCTTTTAGCAGGAATATTTGTTGTGGAAGATAGCATTATTTGCTGCCAGTAAGTAGCATGTATCAAGAGATCTTTTATTCCAGAAAAGCATTGTAATCGACCACACCAAAGGCGGATTTAATTTATCGAAGCCTCGTCCAAATACGGGGATAACATTCTTTTTTCCATTTCTACAACTTCCACATACTCAAACCCAGAAGCTCGTTACTTGGGATTTTTCTGGATCTGTCCCCTCTTATTCTCTCTCTGACTCTCTTTTTTCTCTTCTTATTCGTCTTTCTTCTTTATCCTTATATTCTTTCTTCCCTTACAATAGACGATAAAGCATTACTATATCACTATCTTAGTAAACTTTATTGGATTGTAATCATTTTCAGCTTTCCGGCAGATTCTATATTTGAAAAAAATAACTGTAATAATTTGAGGAAAAATTTTTTCCTCACAATATGATTTATTTTTATAGCAGTCACTCTGAATTTATCACTTATTTCCTAAATTCGAAAAGGATGGTTCAATTGATCGTCTATAGACACAATTATATGGGTGTAATGTTATTTTTCAAAAAAATTATATTTTTTGCTCTTGGATATCGTTTTTTGAAGTTTTTAAAGGTGGTTAATTTGTTTTTCTTGGCAATTTTTGGTTATAAAAATTGTGGAATCTGTAACTTTATTACATTTTCACTTCACTTTCACTTTATTTCCATTTCGCACTCACTTCATTTTCACCTCATTTGCAATTTGTTGTTGAATTTAACTTTTTGTAACTTCACTTCATTTTCACTTTACTTTAATTTCACTTAAATTTCGCTTCATTTTTATTAAATTTACCTTATTCATGTTTTTTAAAAAATTTGGAATGTAAACAAAGTTAAATTCAACGAAAATAAATTGATAGTTAAAGTGAAATGAAAATGAAGTGTCAGTAATGTGAAAGTGAAGTGAGACATGATTCGTGTTTTTAAAAAATTTTGGAATGTAAACAAAGTTAAATTTAACAAAAATAAATTAATAGTTAAAGTGAAATGAAAATGAAGTGACAGTGAAGTGAAAGTGAAGTGAGAGTGAAATAAAAATGAAGCGAAAATGAACACTGAGGAAATTATTTATTTGATTCAAACATATTTTGTTTAAATCAAACTTAAAATATCTTCGCTATACGCAGTCAAACAAATTTAAGTTTACTTCAAACATATTTTTTGGTTCATGTATAGAAATAATATATTTAATTCAAACACAATGAATAGTTGATTTTAAATTATTTATTATCAACTTTTAGGTTCCCAGCTGAAAAAGTTCTATAGAATTTCACTAGAATCATTCTATAGAATCGTTCTATATGAATTCTAGTGAATATTCTATAGAATTTCACTAGAATGATTCTATAGAATTTCTACATAAATACTATTAAATGTTAGTGATTTTTAATTAGAAAGACTTTAAATTTGTGAAATAATATTTTTCAACAAATTTTAGGCCAAAATAATTGTTTATATCCTTTAAATATATAAAATTCATTGAACTTCGTAATCATACGTAACTATAATGTTAAAAAAATTATTTCACGAAATTTATTTTGGCCTAAAATTTGTTGAAAAATATTATTTCACAAATTTAAAGTCTTTCTAATTAAAAATCACTAAATTTTAATAGTATTTATGTAGAAATTCTATAGAATCATTCTAGTGAAATTCTATATAATATTCACTAGAATTCATATAGAACGATTCTATAGAATGATTCTAGTGAAATTCTATAGAACTTTTTCAGCTGGGTTTTAATCAAACTTAACATTTTTTAAGCATATTTTTTGTTTAACCCAAAACAGAAAATATGTTTGAATTAAAAATAATTATAGAAACAAAAATTATTTTTAAATCAAAGCAGTAAATATTTTCTATATATTGGAATCAAGCTTACAAACTAATTTCAATTAAACAAAATCATTTAAAATTATTTTTTTACTTATAACGAGTATAATGTTTTCTCAGTGAAGTGGAAGTGAAGTGAAGTTTCAGAATCAACATTTCAAAAGTAAGGAATAAAATTGAATAAATTAAAATAGTTTTATTAACTTTAAAAAAAACAGATTCATTAATATTGTTAGTGAAATGCTAAAAACAGTTAATGAGCTTTCTCTGAATTTTGTAATTATATCATTTTTAGTAGAAGACTTTTTTTATATCATTTCATTATAGTACAACTTTCACTTATTCAAATTTAGAGTAATTGATTTTTAACTGTTATTTTATTATAATTTAGACTATGTTACAAAATTCCAGCTCAATTTATTAAATATTTACAGAGAAAAGTGGTGGAAAAATTACTATAAAATTTCTAACGCTTACATGCTGTTAAGCTATAAAAATTAATCTTTAATTGTGTACAAAATGACAATTGATAACTTTGACAAAGTTCGTAAAAGAAATTCACGCCTATATAGTTAAATATTAATCAAATTTTACAGAAAAAGTTAGAAATATCACTTATAGTTAGTAAACTTTTGGAAATTTTTTAGTAAAATTATAATAATAGACATCTAATTGCTTCCTCATAAAGGAAGCCTTATAGTGATGTCGATTTCCGAATTTTTTAAAATCAATTATTTTTACAAATTTTCAAGTGTAGTATATATAATTCGTTGAGAGGAACAAATGTCCGGATGTATGTGTGTATGTATGTGTGTGTGTATGTGTGTGTGTGTGTGTGTGTGTATGTGTGTGTGTGTGTGTGTATGTCACCGATTCTTGTGGACAAATTTTCTCTTACACATCTTGATGGATTTTGATAAAATTTTGTAGGTGTATTACGGTCACGAATATCTTGAATCAGACAGAAGGATTTTCAAAAATATCTAAAAATAAAAATTTTTTAGCAATTTTTTAATTTTCGAAAAAAAGGAATTTTTTTATTTTTTGAAATAACTTCTTTATTTATTAAAATTTTTATTAATTTTTCTCAGCATTATATTCCTGGCATGAAAACAAATCGATTCATGTATATAAAGTATATATTTCATGAAAATTTATGGAATTAATAAATATTATAATTTTTTACAAAAAATTAAAATTTTGTATTTTTTGACATTTTATCATAACACTTTAAAATAATTATTCTATAATAAAAAATTAAATAATTAATATTTATTCAGGGTAGTTTACCCGGTTTATTAATTATATTTAATAAACTATTATAATTATTTAACTTTTAAAATTATATATAATAATATATATTGAGGAAGCTAAATGGTCATGAAATGAACAACTTGTTCATTAAATAATAGTAATTAGTGAACTTCTACTAAAAATCAGTAAAATTGCACTGATTGCCAATGAAATAATCACTAAATCATTTCGAAGACGATATTTCATTATTTGATTAATAGTTATTAAGAATTATTTCTATTAAGAAAGAATCTGACAAACAATCAGAACAAAAAGTTAGTTCATTGTCGCAATATCGTATTTTAAAAAAGAAAGTAACATTAAATTTTTAATTCCTTCCGGTAAAAGCGTAAGGAATTTAATTTTCTCCATTTTGGACAATTTAAGGTTGTATTTAAATTAAAAAAAAAAAATTTTTTATAATAAATTATTTAAGTAACACAACCTAAAATTTAATAAATGTTTCTTATTAACAGAAAATTGTAATTTTTATTTTAATGCAACTTTCAATTGTTTCAAATGTTCGAAATTAAATTTTTCGCACTTCCACCAAAACAAATTTAAAATTTAATTTGTCTTTTTTTTAAATTTCGAAATTATGACATTAGACTAGCTTTTGTTTTGACTGCACGTACGATTCTTCCTTAATTCAGATTTTGAGAATATGATAAAAATGTTTTTCCTTGAAGTTGCTTTTAAAGAATGACTGCAATAATAATTTTGTTGTTTCACATCAACTTTAAGGCCAACAGCATATTTAGATACTTAAAGGGATGTCAAAGTTTATAGGATTTTTAAAACAACTTTCAATGGAAACATCGATTTGACTTTGACATCCTCTTAACTATTTAAAGCGTGAATTAAAACCACTGATTTAATTTCTATTACCACAGTTGGCACACAAATAGGATTTTCGGTCCGCTGATTCTGAATCTGAAGTCAAAATTGCAAAATTCAAAATGGCGGTTGAATATGGCGGACGAAAAAATTGAAAATCGTTCAAATTGATTGAAATTTCATACTCAGGGTTTTTTTTTGTCACTGATTAAGATTCTGACTTCGAAATTGCAAAATTTAAAATGGCAGTTGAAATTTTAAAATGAAAATAAAAAAAATTGCTTGTAACATGCTACTTGGGGGTGACCCTAAAATTCTTTGAGTAACAAGTTTATTGAAACACAAATGCTGCAGATTTTCAATTTTTTCTACCATTTTTAATCCGCCATTTTGCATTTTTTTTCAATACAAAATTCAAATTCGTAATCAGAGACCTTGAAAACCCCCGATTAACACAAATCATACTGATTTCAAATTTTTATTGACATTTTTAAGGAAGAATCTGGCAAACAATCGGAACAAAGGTTATAGTCCAATGTTATATTTTCGTATTTTAGAAGAGAAGGTTACATTACATTTTAAATTTCTTCTTGTAAAAGCGTAAGGAATTTAATTATCTACATTTTGAAGAATTTAAGGTTGTATTTGAATAAAAATAAAAAATTTTTTGTAAAAAGACAAATTAAATTTTGAATTTGTTTTGGTTCAAGTGAGAAGAATTTAATTTTGAACATTTAAAACGATTGAAGTTGCATTTAAACATTAAAAATTACAATTTTTTGTTTGTAAGAAACATTTGTTAAATTTTAGTTTCGTTACTTATATCATTTATTATTGTCGAAAAATCGTAATTTTCATTCAAATGTAACCTTAAGTTGTTTAAAATCTCAAAAATTAAATTCCTTACGCTTCCATCAAAACGAATTTAAAATTTAATTTCTCTTTTTCTTTTAAATTACAAAATTATGATGTTGGATAAACTTTTGTTTTGAGCATTCGTCAAATTTTTCCTTGGCGTAAAGTGAAGTTGGATTTTAAAAATTTAAAATGGCGGAAAAAGTATGGCGTCAAATTTGTTAATTTTAGTCAGTTTTTCTTTTGTGAACTCTGGATTTATCACTCTAGAATGTTTGGAGTCTCTGATCGCGAATCTAATTTTACTTTTTCCAAATTCAAAAATACTATTAGTAATAAAATGAAGAAGAAATCTTAATGAGAAATTTAAAACATTTTTTTTTCCAAACAGATGCAACAAAACTTTGATTTTCGTTTACCAAGTGTACCAACGTTTCTCTTATTTCTCTAGACGAAATTCCTATTCTCTCTATGCTTGGCGTGTTTATCCCTTTGCCTCTAATTATACAGTTCCACCCTATCTCTTCTCGTGTAGAAGATTCACGGCCGAATGATCTCGAGAGATATCGAGATCCCTTCGACCAAGAAATTAAAGTTCGGCTCGTCCATTGAACTCCCGAGATTTTCTGTTCCATTCTCCGGTTATATATTTTTCGTTTAATACATATATTCCGTAATATATTATATGAGTGTGTGTGTCTGTATGACCAGCAAGTTATTAGCTTGATCCGGATTAAGGTGTGGGAGTCACAGTAGGGAAGCAAATTCTTTTGGGCTTCTGTGTTGCATCTTTACACATCTAATGTGTGGTTACAGTATACGGCACCAAAATACACACACATTTTTCCCCATATTGTATAGAAAGCATATATCTTTTGATCTCAAGCGCAAAGAGACATCAAACTCCGTACAAGAGAATTTAAAAAAAGTTTTCAAAAATTTTTACAAAACTTTTCTCAAAATTAGGTTTGCGATAATTATTAAAATTCAAAAACTGGTTTTATAATTTCTTCAAAGACAATTTCAGTATTTCGACAATATTCTGTGAACTTGTTTTTCTTCTCAAAAAAGTAAAAAAAAAACGACAATATTATATTTCCGGTAGAGAATTTTATTTTAATGAATCAACACTTTTTTTTATGACTAAATTTCCGTTTTAAATCTCTCTCACAATAAAACCGACTATTTATTCTTGATGAATTAATTTATATAATTTATATTAGCGTCAATAAATCTAAATGTCATCATCGTTGGGAAATTATTATAATTCAGTAGCGGTGTCAAAAAAAAGAAAATAAATTTTAACAAAATTCTCATAAAATGTTTTTTTATTTCGTGAGTTTGGCTATAAAATTTTGTTAAACTGTAAACAGGTTTTTTTTTCGTTGAGAAATTTTGGAGGAAGGAATAAGGTAATGAATAAATCATGGACATTTCTTTAAATTTTGAATTATTTTTTCCTAGAATGGAGAAACTGGTCTAGAAGTAGGTTTTGTTGGACCTAAGAAAGCAAAAAAGAGAGAGAGAAGAATTTCTCATGTGACTTATTAATCGTTGTGAAGAACCTTTTTTTTGCTGATTCGGTATATTTAGAGGAACGTTTATGGGTCCCATTGGAACATTATTTGAAAGCTTCGCATCGACGTGCTGTTGAAATGAATAGGGTGAGAATTTCTTTCAAATCCAAACATTGCTACCAGCTACACTTTTACCGTTTAGAGAGAGTGAGAGAGAGAGAGAGACCCGAACATGAGAGAATGCACACATAGCAGAGGCTATTTCATTCGATTGAAGGATTTAAAAAGAAATTCGCCCTGCGAGTTTCCAACATCGGTCACTCCCACGCATTCACAAGGTAAAGACTTTCCAAGTGGTTTTCCAAGCATCATCTCTCTCTCTCTCTCACTTTTTCACTCCCCTTCGGAAGTTTTCTTTAGTCGTAAAATAAAATCTCTTTGGTAGGTGGGTAATTTTTACTTTCTCAATGTCCTGCTTTATTATATACTTCAATAAAATTAAGGATAATCTTTTGGAGCAAAAAAAAAATATTGTCTCTCCCACACATCATTATTGACCAATTTTGGGTGAGATTTATGGGCTACAAATTTATGAGATGATGTTGAATTTGTTCCTTGTTAATTTCCTGCTATAAATTGCTGTTTTATTACGAATTAGATAATTACAACTAAATTAAACTGTTTTTTAGTAACAGGTAATAAAATTTTTATGCGGGTTTACTAAGAAACTGTCGTTAAGCAAAGAATATTTCACTGTTTCTTAGTATTTAGGTGCGTTTAGCAAAAATTTAACAGCAATTTGCTAAGAAATTTTCGCTCAACAAAATATTATTTACTATTTCTCAAATAACTGTTAAACAACAAACAGTTAAAAATCTTTGTGGAACAGTTGAAAGACAACAAATATTGAAACTATTACTTCCATTACTATTTTTTTATACATTCTTATATAAATTGTTAAATTGTTAAAAAACATTGTTACGAATATTTAACAATGATTGCTATGAAGTTTACTAAAAATAACCTTTGTTAAATATATTTGACATTGATTGCTGAGAAACTGCTTTAAATTAGTCACTGTTAAATATTCTTAACAAATGATTGCTAAGAAACTTCAAACAAACTGCCTAAAATGTTAAGTAATATCAATAATAGTAATTTGCTGTTTTGTTAAATATTTGTTTAACATTTGACAATTGCTAAAAAAATTGTCGTTAAGCAACAAATATTTTCCTATTAGTTAACAACTGTTGACCACATTCATTTATCAATGATTGCTAAGATGATGTCAAAAAAAATTCTACTTTCCAGCAACTGCAAATGAATAATAATTAAACGATTCCTATGAAATTTTTGTTACGCAAGAAATATTTAACTGTTATTTAACAACTATTAGGCAACAAAAATTTAACGATTGCTAAGAAACAGTTTTTAAGTAACAAATATTTATCTACCAGTTAACAACTGTCAGGCAGCAAAAATTTATCAACGATTGCTAAAGAAAATTTCAAAGCAAAAAATATTTTATTCAAGCAACAGATATTTAAATACTCCTTAGCAACTGTTAATTACTAAAAATTTGACGATTCCTGATAAATGGGAGTTAGGCAAGAAACATTTAATCATCACTAAACAACTGTTAGGCACAACAATTAAACATCGATTGCTAAGAAACTGTCGTTAAGCAACAAATATTTAACTATCAGTTAGAAACTTGCAGATAAAAATGTTATATAGCGATTGCTATAATATTGTCATTCAACAACAAGTATTTTTCTGCTTCTTAGCAACAGTTTATGAAACAAAATTTTTTTAAAAAGATTTCAAAGAAATTTCTGTTGCGGAAGAAATATTTATCTGTTATTAGCAACTGTTAGACTATAAAAATTTATCATCAGAATGTCAAAACAACAAATATTTTATACTTCTTAGCAACTGTTAATAAATATCAATTTAATAATTTCTAAAAAAATTGCAGTTTTGCAACAAGTATTTTCCTATCACTAAACACAATTATGTTAGGCACAATAATTAACCAACGATTGCTAAGAAACTGTCATTGAGCAATGAATGTTTAACTATTAATTAATAAGTTTTAGATAATAAAAATTTAATAGCAAGTACTATGAAATTGTCATTAAGCATCAAATATTACAGAATATTCATTTAAATATTTGTGAAATTTTCACAAATTTTTCAGGGTAAACTTTTTACAAAAATTTTGGCGAATAACTCACAAAATTTTAAGACTCTTTCTACAAAATGCTTTCAAAGTTGCGTCAACAGAATATTTATTGTTGTAAAATCGTAGTGCAATAGTAATTGATGATAAACAAAAATTGTCAAGAAATTGTTAAATATTTTTTGTCTCAAATAATTTATTATTTATTATTAAGAATAATTATTCCTCAACAGTTGTTGAACATTTATTTTATATCTATAACATAAAATTTTTGCTAAACAACAATTGCTACGAAGCTGCATAAATTGACTGTGTTTTGCTAAATAATTAATAATGTACAATAATTGTTAAGAAGCTGTAAAAATTACTTGTGTCTCGCTAAATAATTACTACTGACCATCAATTGTCATAAAACTTTAACAAAAATGTGATAAACAGCAAAATTTGTTATAAAAATGTTAAATATTTATTAACTATTATCACACATTCACTGCTAAAAACAAAAGTAGTTAATAAATTGTTAAATATTTGTTGTTTGTCAAAAAATTGATGTCGAACAACAATTGATAAGAAATTATATATATATTTTTTTCTTTTGCTTTAAAGAAGTTAATACTGAACAACAATTTCTTCAAAAGCTGTTAACGAAAACGTTGCTAAATATCTGATGATAAAAAACAGTTTCTAAAAGTGTTATTGAATATTTGTCATTATAAAAAATGATTGCCGACTATTTGATATCTAATAACCAATGCTAAAAATCTATTTCATTATTTCCGAAATAACTCTAAAATACTTCTATACTTATTTTAAAAAATTGTATAGCTATAAATATTCGATGCTCAACAACAATTACTAAAAATCAGTAAAATGCCTGAGGATTAAAACCATTGCTAAATATTTAATATTCAAGAAAAGTGACTAAAGATGTTAAGTATCTGTTTACCATTAAATCAGTGATGTTTAATAACAATCGATAAAAAATTCCATCAAATATTTGTTGTTGAACAAACGTTGCATAACAATAATTGACAATAACCATCAATTACAAGAAACTGTTAAATATTTGTTCTAGGACAATAATGAAATTACATTTTCGCCTAAATCAATTTAGAGGAAAATTTAATTGGAGCATTTAAATCTTTAATCAATTTTTACTATAAACTAGCTTTTCGTTTCAATACTCCAGGTAGTGCAAGTAAATATTTAATAAATTTTCAGGAAATTTTCGATGCTGTAGGGGTAAATATTAGTTGTTGAATAGCAGTTGCCATATAAAGTTGTCAAACATTTGTTTAACTATACTTTTGTTTCGAAGAATTATTGCTAAATAATTAATGATGAGCGACCAGTTGCTTAGAAGCTATTTAATATTTGTTGTTTCCAAACAATATTGATATAATATAATTAATTAATTAAAAATTTGCTAATGAACTGAAACATTGCTTAATTTTTCTTCGACATATTATTGATAAACTATTGTTCGTCAATAATGTTGATAAATAATTACTTAAAATTTGCCAAACAAAAAGCCTGTGCAACATTAAAACCTTTGTTGTGTTCTATTTGAAAAATATTTTTAAAATTGAAAAATTTTCAATCTTATGTCAGTTTTAAGATTTTATCCAACACACTGCCTGCTCGTGACTGTGGTACTAAAGTATATTTTCTTCTCTCTCAATATTATCCACATCGATATTTACCTCGAACCCCAGTCGTCTTATACCTCTTTGTTTCTTCACTCTGTGTATATACATATACAGCCATCTGTTTACAAAGTCTACCGTTATTTTCGAAAATTATTATTTAAATTCATGATGTTTGTTTCCTTCCTTTCTTTTAAAGAATAATTGCATTTAATAAACAAAATGTATAATAGAAAATTCAATTTGCAAAAGAAGGTTATTAGTATAATAATTAATAATGGCAAATATTAATTTTTCAACTAATGGAAAGTTGAAGATTAAGTAGTAGAAAAATTATCCAATATATAGCTTTTCGAAAAGAGAAAAAATAATAACGAAAGATTAAAATGCAAAGGACTCACGAGACATGATTATAAAAGTTTGGCTTTGTAACTATATATATCTTATCACCAGGGTAGCCAACTTTTTCGTTTTCATTTCCTATTCGAGTTTTCCTGAACTTACAGTCCGTCATGGGATTATATATAAGACGTATAATGAGTTCCGTTGGATTGTCAATTTTTTCATTTTTTACCTGAGTTTTAACCATAAGCAGCGGAAAGTTTAAATAAGTTAAACCGTGAGACGCTATTTTTATTCTGTCTTACTGTTTTTAATTTTAATAATTATTCGTTTATATGCGTACATAAGAGGAATACATTTTTTAATGTTTTATATGTATATGTAGGTATACAATTGAGCTAAAGAAAACGAGAGCGGTCTGTTTCTGTGTGTAGAGCCGTTGGTTGTACGTTAAAGTGGTTAACTAACCGCAACTAATCCGCTTTGGTGTTAACGTACTCTACCGAAGGACATTCAATGCGGCAGTCTCGGTTTATTTGTACATTCACCAATTTACTCTCATAGGTGCTAAAAAATACATGCGTGAGAGAAATTTTTTATGTTTATGTCGAGGAAAAATAATAAAAGATTGCCTGCAATTTTTCTCTCGATATAAATATTATAAATGGACCGAATTTGTCACTATTCGACTTATTTTGTAATCTCACTTTGTTTTCACTTCACTTTCACTTTGTTTTCACTTCACTTCACTTTGTTTTCATTTCACTTATATTTTGTTTTCACTTCACTTTTACTTTCACTTGACCTTCACTTCACTTTTGCTTCACTTTTACTTCACTTTCACTTCACTTTATCTGAATTTCGTGTCACTGCACTTTCACCTCACTTTGTTTTCACTTTACTTTCATATTCACCTCACTTTAACTTCATCTGGATTCCACTTCATTTTTACTATAACTTCACCTCGATTTCAAGTGAAATGAATGTAAAATTAAATTTACTTCACTTTACTTAGAGGTAAAGTGAGAAGAAGTGTAATGAATGCAAAGTCAAGTTAGAGTGAGGCAAAAATGAAACTGAAAGTAAAGTAAAAGTGAACAGAAAGCATAGAAAAGTGAAGTGAACTGACAGAAAGCACCTCAGGGGATCAATTATGTAGTTTCATTTCACTTTCACTCCAAATTTATTTTCACTCCACTTTCACTTCATTTTCACTCAAAATTACTTTTCATTCCATTTTTACTCAAAATTTATTTTTACTACACTTTCACTTCATTTTCACTCAAAAATACTTTTCATTCCATTTTCACTTTACTTTCATTCAAAACATATTTTTACTTAAGTTTCACTTTATTTTTCCGTTGGACAACGTTGTGGACTTTACCTTGGTATTAAAGAAGAAGAATAATGAAATAAAATTTGATTAGAGGTAAAAATATTCTAAAAGTGGATTAAAAATAAATTTGGGGTGAAAATGAAGTAAAAAGGGAGTGAAGAAAAATTGTGATTGAAAGTGACGTGAATATGAAGTGAAAAAATATTTCCGATGAAGGTGAAAGTGATGTGAAAATAAATTTCGAGTGAAAGTGAAGTGAAAGTGAAGTGAAATTTTTTTCAGTAAAAGTGAAAGTGAAGTGAAAATTACGTGAAAATAAATTTGGAGTGAAAGTTAAGGGAAAATAGAGGGAAAAAAAATTTTGAGCGATAGAGAAAGTGAAGTGAAATTATATAATCGACCCCCTGGAGGGTATATGTATTCCTAATTAAATTAACTTTCGTATACATTTTGGATAAGAATTCACGAAGTTATAGTGATTTAAACTTAAAAATAAGAAAATTATAATTTAGGGAAAAGCGACTTCAAAGTTTCAGTTTTTAATAACAGTTGCAAGTTCCCATAAACATTACCTGAATATATTTTTCTAATATAACATTCAAAAACATGCGCACGGCAGTATTGTTAAAAAATTTCACTCTGAAAAATTGTGACAAAAAATTGAAAAAATTTCTCAGAGAATTATTTGAATTGAAAGATGTTTGCTTATGAATACAAAAGATTTTTCCTTGTCATTGTCGGCAACCTGAATGCAGTAGTCAGTGAAAGTTTATCTTCTCGAAAATGTCGTGCAACGTTCGCAGAATCGCAGATTTTTCACATGGAAAGAGAGAAAAAAATAAAAAAAATAGAACAAGAGAGAGTGAGAGAGAGAGAGAGAACTGCTATTGAAGGCTATTTGGTACCTGTCCTTTAAAGATACAAAGGCAACACTCCAACAACATCCTCCAGGTCCATTCCTGGTGTTGAGTGTATTGAGAGAGAATAACCGTGTCCCAAAGACGGAGGAAAAATAAGAAAAAGTAGAGATGGAAGGCGATTTACTTATCGAAGATTGTACTGTCAAGGAGCGATTGTCTGGCAATTGAACGTGGCATTCAGTCGTGACTTTGCCTCAAGTAAAAAGAGTTGAAAATCTACTGTCTGCAAATTCACTTCTCTACCTGTTACACAAGTACATAACAAAAAGGTCCCGGTACAATTTATGTAATTTCAAATTCAAGGGAACTCGTCAATATTCAATGATTTAGAGAAAATCTGAAAAAATTATTCAATAGCAAAATTTACAATTTAAAAAAAAATTTAAAGGAGAAAACTTACGACAATCATTAGATAGGCAAATGAGGAAAAATTTTGCTAGTAGGAAAATTGTTATTTATTAAACAGCGATTTGACATTTTATATTTATTGGTTCTTATATAAGTGAGTCTGAAAATTGAAAAATTAGAAAAAAATGCATCTTTTTGGGTACAATAGAAAAAAAGTTAATAAAAACAGCTGCCAAGTTATATATTTTTGTTATCATTTTGGTGTTCATTTCATTCGTTTTCGTAAATCTCGTTTTCATTTCATGAACATTTTGCTTCCTCATAGAGATGTTAATAACAATAAAGTATAAATTTTGAACAATTATTCTCAATTGCTGTAATATTTTTTCTCTTTATTTAATACTTCCACATAACAAAAATTTAGATCAGAATTTCTGTTTTTTAAAATATGAATAACTTATCTTTATCTCTAATCGAATTAGCTTCAAAAATAAGTCAATCAAAGCATTTTTTAATGCTCTACAAGTTGGTAACTATAGTTTCAAAGTTATTTCTACATTTTTCAACAAAATTTTCAAAAAAGTATTATTTTCCAAAATTTTAGATTTTTAAAAGTTTAATATCTCCGATGAATATGAACGAAAAATGTTAATTCTGGGCTCAATAGATGCGTCTAAAAAACTCTAAAAAATTAGAGAAAAACATTTATAGGTGTCCTTACATTTTTTTAAGTTATGGCAAAAAACGTTTTTTTGCAAAATTAAAAATAAAAAAAATATATAATTAAACTTTATTAATCTAACTTAAAGTACTCTTATTTTATGTCCGCATATGAGACCTACAATTTAAAAAAAATTCAGTCCAAAAGCCCTTCATAATTTGGATATATTTATATGAAAATGTGATGTTTACACATACACGGAATGACATTTTTTAAAAATATTATTTTTGAATTCCTAAGGTCAAATAACATAAAGATATTTCAAAAAATGTAACACGAAAAATTTTAATACTACAATACTTTCTCTATATGAGGAAGCAATAACATCAATTATTTGTTTAAACAATTGTTAAAATGTCTATTTAATATTTTTCGGTTATGATAAGTAGCTTCATTTTCAAAATTAGAAAAAAAAACATTTGTTTTCTAGGTGCAATGGGTACAAAATTAATAAAAAACAGCAATTGTTTATTCAAACAATTTAATGCAATAGTTATAAACAGTTTATTAGTATTTAATATTACATATATATGTGACGCGCTCCGAAGAAAGGTACCTAAGAAGCAAACGAATTATAGGTTAGGGTCGTGTTAGATTTTACTTGATTAAAAGTTTATTTTTAATTATTTAAATTTGAAAGTAATTTTTATTAAATCTTTGAATATAATGAAAACTTCAAGATAAATCATTTTTAATTAATATTTGATTTTCTTTCTGTAATTTTGTTTGAAAAAATTAAAAACATAACCTCAAATTTTTTGCTTCTTAGTTGTTCAGTAATCCATATTTTTTATTTTTTATTAATTTAAAAAGCGAAGCTTTTCATCCATACACGATGGACCTCATCAGGCATCTCATTCACTGCAAATATGACAACTATCAATACTTACACAATAAATAAAAACTTTTACAAAAAATACATAGAAAGTGAAAATGAAAACGTCTAAAAATATTAAAGACAATTTAACATTGTATGTTTTGATTATTATATATAATTATTAATTTAATACTATGAAGTATAAAGAAGTTATTTGTTTTATACACTAAAAGAAAATGTATGTTAAATTTTGTTAAAGTAATTTGCAATTTAGGAAAAAGTGAAATAAACCGAAATTTTGATATAAAAAATACTAAACATTAAAAAAACTTATGCGAAATTTAGTTAAAATATATTAAAATTGAATGAAAATTCTTGATATTTGATATAATTATACTAAATTACACAATTTTTTTTAAAGTTTAGTATTTTTGTCAAATTTTCGGTTTGTTGCACTTTTTTTCCTAAATTACAAAATAATTTTACAAAAATTAATATAAATTTTTTTTTAGTGTAGAAATTTCTTGTTTCTATAGATTTGTTTGAAAATGCCATAATATTAAATTGTTTAAACAAATGAAAAATTGATCGTAACATTAATAAATTAGATAACTAGGTAACATGACACAATTATAGTAAAAAGTTTCAATTATTTCAAGGTTTTTTTTACCGAAAAAATATTGAATTTTTCTTATTTCAGTGCATAAGTAATATTCTCCTCTTGAATAGGGATAAAAAATAATCCTCTTATTTTAAGAGGATTATTCTCCACGTAAGAATATTCCTTTTAAAATAAGTAAAAAATTCTCGAAACGATTAAGAGTGATATTCTTCATTCAATAGAATTTTTGCCAGAGGAATAATTTTCCTCTCAAAAGAAGAATATTTTTTCCAGTGTTTAATATGCCAATAAAAAATCATTAGAGGGTAAAAAATACCCTAGCCTCATACGCTCGGTGTTACAAAGTTGAAGCTTACGCTCGACAGGTTAAAAATATGTTGTTATTTATTATTATCTATAGGTTGAAAGGGAATTATGGTAAATAGAAAAATTTGTTTGTTTTTCTATGCGAGATAAGTTTCCATAGAAATTATAAATCGAGTATCGATTACAATCTAACCGCATGTAATAAGCTTATTTCTGAAATCCGATTCTCCTTCACAATACTTTTGCTAATTAAGGTGTCCTTTGGAGTTAATGTTTGTGTAAGTTTCCACTTTCTATCTGAGAGCTCGCTATGAAGAATAGAATTAGTGACGGCTAGTTAGTCCCTTTGACTGGGGTACTCGAATCTTACTATATATCTCGATGAGAGAGAGAGAGAGAGAGAAAAGTGTATTTTGTAGTTTGTAACGAACCAGTGTCGAGGATATACCCTGAAAATCCGACTCCCACCGAGAGGACATTCTACCTTAAAATAAATTACAGAGAGAGACACTCGTTTAACTTCTTGGTATTTCTCACGTTTCACGGATACCTGTTGGAATTAAACGATCCGCAACGAGCTTGAGGGCACGGAAAATCGAAAGAACCTGCAACCTTCTCCTCTCTCTCTATCTCTCTACATTTATATAGCTATCTATAGCTTTTCTTGTCGAATCGTAAAGTCACCTAAACCACAAAGAAATTTTCAAAGTCACCCAAAAAGTCTACGTTCCAATGAATAACAAGTTTCATTTTACAGTTGGACCTTCTCATTCAACGTGTATAGCTTGCCCTTCAAATTCAAAGAATGTCGTGGAAAACTACTTTTATTGTATTCCTAACTTCAATCATCGTCAGGTTGTATTGACGAGGTCAAGAAGTCAGGAATTTCTTTTCAAAATAAGAATCTATTTTTATTTACCGATTCGAAATTGAACGCGAATGTTGATAGTATTTGTTGTTAAACAATCACTACACTGAGAAAACGTTATACTTAATTTAAATAAAAAAATAATTTTTAGTGATTTTGTTTAATTGAAATTAGTTTGTAAGCTTAATTCCAATATATAGAAAATATTTACTACCTTGATTCAAAAATAATTTTTGTTTGAATATGTTTAATTCAAACATATTTTCTGTTTTGGTTTAAACAAAAAAAAGATTTAAAAATTTTATGTTTGATTCAAACTTATAAGTTGATAATAAATAATTTAAAATCAACTATAAATTATGTTTGAATTAAATATATTATTTCTATAAATGAACTAAAAAATATGTTTCAATTAAACTTAAATTTGTTGGACTGTATAGCAAATATATTTTAAGTTTGATTTAAGCAAAATATGTTTGAATCAAACAAATCGTTTTTTCAGTGTATAGTGAAAAAAAAATTGATAAAAAGTTGATAAAAAAGTTAACAAAAATAATGTTGACTGACAACAACCGATAATTAACAAATATTTCAGAGAAGGTAAAGAAAATATGAAAGTGTAACTTATATATGTAGCGACTGCTAAACAATTACTCTATATAATAGTTTATTATTCAGAAATTCATTAATTTAAAATATATATTAGAAAATAAAAACTTTAAATAATTAAAAAAGAATTTAATTAAAATGTTTCAAGAAAATTTGTTGCAACATTCAGATTTTTATAGAATTTAATTTGAAACCTCATAATCAAAATTTAATTATTTCTAAAAATTTATGCTAAAATGCTTTTAACAGCATTAGAAATTCAATGTTAATTTTCGAATACTTTTCTCTTTAAATATTTAGTAAATTGAGCTGAAAATTTGTAAGCAAGTCTAAAATATAATAAAGAAGGACGAAAGTTTTAATAATTAAAAAATAAACTATAATAACACACTTTTAGACTTTCGTGCAAAATGTCAGCACAATTTATTAAATAATCCAATTAAGGCGAAAAGTGGTGGAAAAAATAACCATTAAGAACCTACAATCGCATGCTGTTAATATTTTATTATTATTTAAAATTTTAACTGAAATTAATTTTTAAATCAATTTTTTTTCGAAAATTCAATTATTTATGTAGTAAAATAAAAAATTTATTGTACAATTGAAGGTTTCTTAAAATTGAATTATTGAAATAGGAAAATAATTAATTTATTTCATAAGTGAATGTTTCTTAAAATTAAATAATTATAAAAAAATCCATTAATAATTTTTTTACTAATATTAAAGGCTTTCGCTTTATTTTAACCCTTTAACGCCCAGCGCTTTCAATGAAAATCACTTTTTACCTTCAACCTTTATAACCAATAAAAATAAAAATATTTTTGATTTCCAAACAACTGGTACCCACTTATTTATTCCTGTTTATGCAAAAAATTTATATTGCAATAAAAAATAACAAATTTTTTAATTAATAAAAAAATATTGTTTATGGCAGGGTTTAAAACAAAATTAGAAAATCGAAATTACAATAATATTGAAATATTTCATAAATAATATTAATAATAATTGGGAATTAAGAATTTTTTTTAAATTGAAATTTTTCAAAGAATTTTATTAAAATATTTGAAAATAATTAAATTTTTGTATGTTATTGTATGTATGTAATTGAAATTTTTTTGAATAATACGTGTAACATAAATTTCGAATTATTTAATAAAAATTCAATTACTTTAAAGTTTAAAACAAAATTAATCATTACATTTTTTGCAATAATCAATTAAAATTGTATTAAAAATAATTGAAATTCTCTTATCATTATTATTAATTGTGGAAATAATTGAATTTATATGGAAGAATTTTAATAAAATTTCTTTTCAATAAATGAATATTTTAGAAACAGTTTATTAGATGGATATTCAAAATCATTGAATTGAGGAAAATTTATGTAAATAATAAAAATTTTGTAAAGAATTTTATCAAAATTTAAGAAAATAATTGATAAAAAGATTTTAATTTAATAATTTATAAATTGAATTGAAATTGTTACTAGAATTTATAATTATTTTTAAAAATAATTTGATTTTTTGCAATCATTAATAACTTTTCAAAATTTCAATTGTTTAGTATTTTTAACTAAAATTATTCTATAAATCCATTGGTTTTAATAAATAATTAAATGTACATTAAAAACTGTAACTAATTTTAGACGAATTTAAATTACTAAAATTTTTAAAAAATCTAAATTTAAAAATATTTTTATTTAAATTCATCAGAATGAATACAATTTTTTAAAATGATGTTAATTTATTTATAAAATTTGTAAACCAAACTCTTTTAAAATTCAGTTAATTATGAAATATTTAAGTAAAATTATTCATTAAGATAGTTCTTCGGCTGGATACTATTTTAAAAATTGATTTTCGATTGATTTTCTTTAAATTTGGAGAAAATGTTTCTAAGGGTGTGCCTTTAAAATGTGGTAAAAAATTTAAAATCTTTTGTCATGTTAAAAAAGGAAATATTGTGCGGTTAACCATTTTTATTTTTAACATAATCGCATGTAAAAGTGAAAGTTTGAACTTGAATAACTGGAAATTTAGCATCACAAAGGGTTTTGAAATTTTTACCACATTTAAAGAGTATCTGAAGAAACGTTTTTTCCAAATTTGAAGAAAATCTATTGAAAATTAATTTTACAAGAGTAGCAGTCTAAGAATAACTATACCCTTAATAATCTCTAAGGCATGAGTTTATTATAGGTACTTCTTATAGAATTTAATTTAAAAGAATTATTTTTATCAATAGAAAAAATCGACGAATTTGTATTAGAATTCCTGGTACCTAATTTCATAGTTTACAAGACAATTAAAAAAACTGAAATACAGAATTTTCATGACAGCATGTGATTGTTAGATTCTCAATGTTGATTTTTTCGACTACTTTTTCATCAAATATTTAATAAATTGAGCTGAAACTTTGTACGAGAGTATAAAATACAATAAAAAATGGCAGTGATGTTTAAAAGTTTTAATATTTTTTAAATTAATTATTACTAATTACTTTAAAATTACCATTGGTTGATTAATTTTTTGGTTAAGGGCATTTGAACCTTTATGACGTCACAACATTAAAATATATGCTTTTCATCAATTGTGACGTCATAATGGTTCAAATGCCCTAAAAATTAGAACATTTTCAAAATTGTACTTGTAGTCAAGGTTCAACCCTCAGTGCAATTAAGCTTCTAAATATCACATCAAACGTCACTTAAATCGTCAAACGTAAATATTAACAAAAATGTTTCGAGAATTCTTATCATTTCAATTTCGTTTTCAGAGTAAATATATATTTCTGACTATATACTTGAGAAAAATCGAAAAATCTAATATATAATTCACGATTATTGCGCAAATAGCTGAGAAGATAAAACAAAACTAGTTCACCCTGGGGTTATGGTTGAAAATAAATAATAATAAGAGTAAAACTATCTATATATGTATATATAGTAAATGTAGAACGCTAAATATCTTCAGGAGCACGTACGAGGGTAAAGAGAGAATTCGTGAAACATTCCTCGTTCCAAGGATTTCGCGGAAAGAGCGAGAGGAAAGCTCGAGACGAAGTCGTGAGATTTAGTAGCGGACCCCTGGTAATAATTCGCGAATTACTTGCAACTTTCTGGGAAGCTTAGTTATTTTCAAAAGTACTTTCTACTTTATTCCTGTGTATAAAACTTAGAGACCGTCTAACATTTTCAAGTTACTCCCAAACGCTAACGTTTAAATTAATACTCGCCTCGCCATAGCAAGTCGATATATATATACGAATGCAATAAATAATTACAATTTTCTGAAAATAGTATCACTGTACTACTTAAATTCGAAGCTTGATCAAATTTTTATTTGCCCCAAAAGAGAAAATTGGAAGAATTAAAATTAAATGTTAAAAAATTGCTTTTTGGGCTGGTTCTATAATATACTGTTTTATCGACCCTGTGACTAAGGAGCTAATATAGATAGGAAACTCTGTGGACAAAAATTTTACATCAGTTATTACATTATAATGTACCCTTAAAAATTTCAATTTAGTATCTTTATTTTACAGTATAAATGCGAATAATGTAATATCATCGTAATAACACTTGATAAATTATTGGTACACATAAAGGACCTTAATTAAGTTTTTAAAAATCATTTTTACGTCTCACTCTTTTTGCACCTTTATGAAGGTGTGCTGTTTAATAACTCGTGAACGTTCATCTTTTTTTCCCTTAATAACGAGACCACCGTTAACCCCTATAACGAGGATCTCAACATAACTTGGAATCCGTTTGGTAGCTTGATAGCCTCAATTCGAAGCTTTAATAAGAGAGGAGGTGAGCTTTTCATATACTCTTAAAACCACTTACAAAGGCTCTCTTTTCCCTCCATGACCTTTCATCGGTTCGAGGATGACTCCTGTTATTTGATCGTTTCTCAACGACAAAAACTATAATGAATATATATATTATTTTGTGTTGCAAGTTTAAATTTTCCTTCCTCTAGATTGTACAATATATTTTTAAACTTTTCAGGAAAAAATTTTTTTTTCAGGAAATTTTTCAAAGGTTTATTAAAATTAGCTTACAATGGTTCCTTGATCGAATTTCTAATATAAATATGAGCAGTGCAATTAAATTGATTATAAAAGATATAAATCACTCGAATTAACTTGAATTTTTTTGTTAAAGTTTAGTATATAATAATCATAACTTAAACACGTATTTTACATTTTTTTCGTCCACCATATTGGATTCACCATTTTGAATTTTTAAGTTTCAACCCAAAGCTGTTGATTTTTAATTTTCTTTCTCCGCCATTTTGATATTTTTCCAATAAAAAATTCACAATCAATAACATCCGAAACCCCTTAGTAACACTTTTTCGGCAAATTTTTACCGCCATTTTGCATTCGACATTTTGAGATTTAACATGCTAGAAAAATTCAGCAACGAATTGAAATTGAGGGTAAAAAAATACGTTAAAAACATTCTTGCCTTTTCTGGTCGAAAAGTTGAATTTCTGTTACGATTTAAATTTAATAATTTATAAATGTAACTGTGAATATAATTTGTAGGTGTATAATTTCCATTTTTGTAATTCTAATTTTAATTTTAGTTAATTGCAATTTTAATTTTTTACAACATTAAACAATTGTTTCTGAAAATCAAAACATATGATTTAGAATAAAACAGTCGTAACTTATTAAAAAAGTTTCTCAGGTAGCTGATTACTAATTTTAAGAAAGATTTTTAAAAAATCAAAATGACGGATCTAATAGGGCGGACAAAAATTTTAAAAATCGAACAGATTTGCTTTGAAACTTATTACTCGACGAAAATATTAAAAATTAAACGGATTTGCTTTAAATCTTATTACTTGAGAATTTTTGTGATTGATGGTTACGAAAATAAAGTCAGAGTTTTATACTTACAAATGGCGGATCCAATATGGCGGACAAAGTGAAATTAAAAATCAAGCGTATTTGGTACTAACTTTGATAAATAAGTGTTTTTTGGCTACTAAAATACAAATCTGAAGCTAGATTTAAAAATTATATACGCTGAATCCAATATGGTGGACGAAAATAAAAAAAATCTAAAACTTATTTTCCAATAAAGATGAATTTCTAAAAAACTTTTTTCTATAATGAAAGTGATTTTCTAATTTTCTGTATTTAAAAATATTTTTAAAAAAACTTTTCTAACATTCAATTTTTATAATGACCATCAAATAGGAATATGAATAAACAATAAGATTTTTGAAAATTTTCGAATTAAAAAGAAAACTTGAGACTTTATTAAAAAACTGAAATAAAAAATAGAAATGATGCAAAAAACATTTTAAATAATCTCGTTAAAAATCCTAATTGGGAAATAGAAATTATAGAAAGAAAGAAAAAAATTTTATGCAAATTTTTTAATTAGTTAAAAAAATATTTAAGATTTCATTAAAAAACTAAAATAAAAAA
Organism: Leptopilina myrica (nomen nudum); assembly: GCA_032872475.1. Classification (NCBI taxonomy): domain Eukaryota; kingdom Metazoa; phylum Arthropoda; class Insecta; order Hymenoptera; family Figitidae; genus Leptopilina; species Leptopilina myrica (nomen nudum). The sequence continues at coordinate 38,587,735 of CM065464.1, read as the reverse complement.
TAGAAATGATGCAAAAAAATGTTAAATAATCTCGTTAGAACTCCAAATTAAGAAACGCAGAAATTATAGAAAAAAAGAAATTTTATGAAAATTTTTTAAATCGTTAAAAAATACTTAAGATTTTATTGAAAAACTCAAATAAAAATGGAAATTATGCAAAAAAATATTTTATTTAAATATATGAATTTTGAAAATTTAGTTATTAAAATGATTCAAACTATTATTTCTTTTTTTCAAAGATGAAGGGAATTTTATTCAACTTTTTATGACAAAGAAACTAAAAATTTTGTGAACAAAGTTCTAGTTGAAGAACAGAAAATATGTAAAGTAGTTTCTATTTCCAAAAACTTAAATTTTTAACAATTTTCTAACTTTCATTAAAATTATAGAATTTTACAAATTTCAAGAAATTACATATTGGAAACCATATAACGTTTTAGAAAACAATTTTTTTTATTCAAAACTTTTTAGAAAATAGAATTTTTTAGAAATAGCTTTTTTAGACAAAAAGGATTTGTATTATATTTTAGAATATTTTAGAATATTTTTCAAACAAAATCTGACTTCATACTCATAATCAGCAACGCCAAAACTAATATTTCAAGTAAATGATATTTTCCACCATATTGGATCCACCATTTTGAATTTTGACATGTTAGAGAAAATGTAATGACAACTTTAAATTTAGCCTAAAAAATGCTTTTATTCTAATTAATTTTTATTTCAATTAAACAATTAAAAATGTTACTAAATAAATAAAAGTTAAAAAAATAAAAACGTTTTTACTTTTCCAGGTCCAAATGTTGACACAAATTTCTTTTTCTGTATAGTATTTTATAGCTTAATTCGAACGATTATTCTAACTAAATAAATAAAGAAGTCAACTTTATAATATTTAACTGTTAATATTTAACTTTTAATTCAATTATAAAATGTCGTGTGAATTTTTCACCTTTGATGGAAAATAGCCTCCCTCTTTTATATGCATATATACAAAAAACATAGAAAATTCATATAATAATAATTAATTATATAAAAAAAACACGCGCAAAGATTGAATGAAAGTAGATTTTAATTAAGATTGTAATTTTAGTAATTATTATAGTATATTTCACTTCCATTATTAAAACGGATTACAAGATAAAATTCAATTCACAAAATTAATTATTTTTCACTATATCTAGAAATGAATTTTCACATTGTATATTTATGAGCATTATTCATTTAAGCATAGAAATTATTTTTGCAAAAGAAAAATTATATAAAAATTCAGAACAATTTAAAAACAAATTTTATCCAATTTAGGAAAGGAAAGGGGAATAATTTACATTTTAGTTAATTCTTTAAATTATCAATTCTCTAGCAGTATTTAATATTTATACCGACAGTATATATTTATCTACGAAAAGTAATAATAATTAAGCAGATAATAGAATGCTTCCATATTTTATTAGTTAATTAAACATAGAATTGAATAGGAATGATTTTCCAAAGAAGAAATTATTATTGTCTTCTAAATGGGAAATTCAACTTGATGTTGTTTCCAGTTTAATTTTAAACTACATAATGTTACAATAATATGTGTGTAGTAATAATAATATCATATTATGTTTGAAATTAGAATCTATTCACATTTTACAATGGTAAATAGTTGAGGATAATGAAAATTGAGTAGAAGTTAAAATTGTTTATGTTAATTATAAATTTTCCCAGTTTTTGCAATTATTATATATGTGATGTATTTCTTAACTTTTTTTTCGTTATATTTTTGTCTCGTAGAAACGATCCTTTAAATTGTTGTTTCTGTGAATAATGAGATAGCACGCTTGACATATTTATAGTAACGATTTTAAGTCCAAAGGATAATTAGGATTTTAAATATAAAGATGATTAATGAATGAATTTTAAATATAGTCTAGTTTTTGTCTAGTGGCATGTATGTCAATTAAAGTACACTCCCATCTATAATTCTTTATTCTAGATTGAATATTTTCCAATTAAAACTTTATGAAAATTGATTATTAAAAATGTTGAAATGAGTTTTATACTCTTCAAATAAACAAATATTTTGGAGCAAAAAATATTAATATTGGAAAGCATTCTTTTTAAATTAAAAAAAAAATAATCTGTTATTGTTTTTCCCCCTTTACGGACATATAGCGGTTTTCCACAATGTACTATATCGATTATTGTTGTTCACATATTTGAGGTCATTTCCTTCTTAAAGTCATTAAATGTGACCACCTGATTTCTCACGTTTACGAAGCGTGACCAACACATCCTTTATTTTTGGCTATATTACAATATTCTGTTGAATTATTTTCAGGAGTCTTGGGGTCTTTTTCTTTTTAATTCTTGTATGCACTTTTGTTTAGGGTGCTGCACTGTGTCTTGGTGTCTGGTGGATATTCGACTTCCCCCTATATGGTAAACGAATTACCAACGGAAAACATCGGAGGTATATAAGAAGCCAGGTTATTAGCTCGACCTTATTTATAGAGCCACATACAGTGTATAGAGCACACATAGGCGCACTGTTTATGCTCCGAAGGCTTCCCAAGTTACAAGTGCCTATAGTGTGCACTATGCACCCATATAGTCTCTAGAAGAACTATATTTCCAGTAAACCATAATACACTCTTAACCAAGCTGAGGCGCCTTTAATAAATGCACAAGCCACCTGTATATATATGTGTATGTACATTTTATGTGTTTATCAAGTGTATATTTATACACTCGGAATACAGTAATTCGAGTCATTTAGATAGTTTCACTGGATTATGTGTGTATATAATTTTCTTTTTTGAATAATGTCTGTTTTAAATAGATTATACAGTTTCTTTTTTTTCGTATTTACAAAAGTTGAGCACTTTCTCTTTTTACGATTTATTTAACTTTAATCAGAATTTATATCTGGATAACTGAGACAAAGGTTAATAATATAGGATTTAACAAAAGCAGTGCGTATACGTAAAACTGGGTTATATTTTGTTTTGAAACATAAAGACAAATGATGACTTTGCATTTGTCGTGATATTTATTTCTAAATAGAAAAAACAACTGACAATTTTTTCAGTATTTACGTGAGCGAGTACACTTGACCATATTTATTTTAGGGATAAATGTAGTTTGTGGCTTTGTGGAAAAAAGATAAGTGACAACTTTCCGAAATGTAAAGAAACCAATTTGAATTAATATTTATTTTGTTTTTTGAATAATAACAACTGATAACTTTTCTAATAATTCGTAATAAACAGACAAATCTTAATTTTCATCGAGATAAATTATTTCGTTTTTTGTTTATACATTTTCAGACAATTCGTAACTTTTTACCAAAAAGACATGTGACAACTTTGGAATTTAACATGACGAGAAGGATATTTTCAAAAGATTTGCAATATTTCTTCGTAAACATAGACAACTGAAAGTTTTTGAAAACAAAAAGAGAATTTATGACATTAAAGAAAGACAAGTGATAACTTTCGAAAAGTGAGAAAGTATTGTGTACAGCAGGCAAGGAATAAATCTGTGTGACTATAGGACAACTGATAACTTTTCCACAATTAGATCAACTACTGAGGGGCAAAGGTTATTATTTGAGTTGAAAAATTGATGAGCTTTTGTCATCAATTTTTTTCTATTGATGACTGTAGAAAAGACAACTGATATCTTTCATAAGAATAAAACATTTATTACACATCGAAGGAAAATATATTAAACCTAAAGACCTAACTTGCAATTGGATCAAAACATAAATTTTTCACACCACAACTGTTTTTCAGACTGAGTCTCCACGAACATTGTCTTCTAACTGTTTATAATTCTAATTTCGTCAAAATGCAAGTTAGACATTTTTGACTACTTACCGTTTTATAAAAATTAAAAATTTCAAAAATAAATACATCCCATCTTTTGACCACAATCAGACAAGGATTAAAAATTGTTAATTTAGTTCTAGTTTCTTTAAAAAAAAATCTTTAAAAAATAGATCAATTGTACAAAGACATTGTAAAAATAAAATTTTACTTTCAAAATTTTAAAATGTTATCGTAAATTATTTTCATATTTTTATTAAAAACTATAGGTGTGAAAACAACAGTTTTCGTTATAAGAGCTATGAATTTGATTAATTTTTGGCCGAGTTATAAGCTTTTGAAAATAAAACTTACCTAAAAAACGTGACATTTCAAAAATCTGTATCTCTTTAGTAACTTCATGAAAAAAAATGAAAAAAATTATGGGGTCAGTCCATTATATTTCACCTGATGAAGCCGTTGCGGCCTATTTTTTAAAAAATCTCATAATTTGTAAAAATGATGTTTAATATCATTCATTTTATATTATAAAATTAAAAAGTTAGCACATATTATAAAAATACATTAAAAATACTTTACATTAAATAGTAATAAGTTTTTAAATATTTATATACTTTTTAGAAAAGTGTAAATAAAATGTAGTGACTTTTGACATTTTATAGTTAAGTTTTAAAATCAATTTTTATCTATTAATTTGGGTTTGTTTACATAATAATCTATTTATACAAGTAAATTAGCTCATTTTTAACAAATATCAATCAAGAAATTTGTATTATCTTAATTATTTCCATGCTTCTTTATTAAATTTTCATAACTGTCAATCAAACTTTTTTTCTGTGCATCTCAACTTAAAAATTCAAATTCTAAGTTTAATTCAAAAAATTTTATAAAATAATTTTAAAAAATGAAATCTACGGATATTAAACATCATTTTTACAAATTATGAGATTTTTTTAAAAATAGGCCGCAACGGCTTCAGGTGAAATATAATGGACTGACCCTATGGTATCGAAAATCAATTTTTACAAGAGCAACAACCGGAGAACTACCTTAAAAACACGTTTCTGGAGGGGGGGGGGGGTTATAAACCCCACTTTTCTTTAAATTATAAAGTGCTGGGCAATTTTGAGTACCGGGATTGTGTTCAGGAACGAACATTACATTGAAAACGATTCCAATATGAAAAATAGAAAATATATTTTGAAAATGCTAAATTACACGTTTTTTTGCGTCAGTATCATTTTGACACAAAATTTTTCTCGAAGATCGTTTTATTTTACAATCGGAGATATTGTTATTTTGTTCAATATTGGTAAAATAATAATTGTTATTTTGATCAAACAATATAATTAAACTTATAAAATAAATAAAAAAATATTTTTTTTGTAGAATATTCTATAAAATAAGTTTTTTTTACATTTTTTATTAGTTATAGAAAATAAATGAATAGAGAATAATATTATAAAAATTTATTATTTTGTGTAAACTTTTTAATTAATTTTAGAAAGTTTAAAAAAATTAATGCTAATACCGTCATTCAACATATAAAGTTGAATTTATCAGGAATAAAAAGTAATAAATTAGTCTACACTCTATTTAAAAAATGATTTCTCCGTTATAAAAAATCTAATACTGTGGAAGTAAATAAATAATTTGAATTAAGGTAGTTTAAAATATTATTCTTCCTTTTTCCATTTGAAACTAATAAAACATGTAAAATCCTATTTCAGAATATTTTATATTGAAAATCCATTAAAAAAAATTTTTTTGTTTATTTATATTTGTTGTCCAAAATAACAATTTTCATTTTACCTGTTGTACAAAATAATAGTATTTACGGTTGTACTATATAACAATCTTCAAATAAAAATTTGTGTCAAAATAATACCTACCCGTTTTTTTGGATATTTACCCCCTCTTTACTCAAAAATGTTTTATTTTTTTCTTTTGCATCGGGGGTATTAAGTGCACATTTTAAACTTTAATTTAAGATGTTACTAAAATTTTTACGCTCGTTAGGTTGAGAAAATTTTTTTTTTTGAAAGCCCTTAAAAACACGTTTTTGGGGTCTTTACCCCCATTTTTTTCAAAATTCTAACGTGCTAGACAAGTTTAACAACCGGGATCGTGTTTAGTAAAAAAAAAAAAATTTAAAACCACTCTGATAGCAAAAATGCAAAAAAAAATCTAATTTTGCTGTCATTGATTACAAATCAGAAGCACAATTTTCAAAATTAAAAATGGCAGGTCAAATAAAACGGAAGAAATTTCAAAACTCATTGGAATAAGAAACATCTTATTTGGAGGTTTCTGTAGGATCACCGGTTACGAATCTAAAACTGAATTTTTGAATTTCAAAATGGTGGATCCAATATGGCGGATGGATTTTTTAAAACTTATTCGATTCGGTTAAAACTTTGTACTCAAAGGTTGCTGTGATCGCTGATTACGAATTTGATGTTTAATTCTCAAAATTTAAAATGACAGATCCAATATGGTGAATGAATTATTAAAAACTTGTTGAATTCGTTTAAAGTTCTTTACTCGCTGGTTTTTTAGGTCGTTAATTACGGAGCTAAAGTTTAATTTTCGAAATTGAAAAAAGTAGATACAATGTGATAGTCTTATTTTAGAAGATTCGTTTTACTCGGTTAAAAGTTGTTAATTACGTTCTTCAGGTTTAAGATTTTCAAAAAAAATTTTAATCTGTATTCGCATTTTTAGCCGATATTTTAATATTTAATAATCTCAACACCTATTAGTTCTATCTTGAAACCAAGATATTTCTGTTGCGTTATTTGCAACTTTTAGAGATATTTTTGCTTTTATTTAGTAGTAAATTTAGTTATTTCTCTTATAAATTTTTTATTTCTTTTATTATGGCTTTGAACAGAACACATAAGAAATGCTGATTGCAGAATTTTTCTACTCGTTTCTAAGAGATATATAATAATAATTAGTTATAATATAACTTAAGTCTCTATATAATTCCATTTATTGCAAAACAAAATTAAAGTGATGTTGATGTTAATGGTTTAAGTTAAAAAATTATTTTCCTTGAGGTATATAGCGCATTATTGTTGCATTATAAGTTGCTCGCAGCCTCCCTCACACTTTAAGGTTTAATGCCTCGTCTTTATCCTCTTTCGCACGTCTCGTAAGAAATCATTAAATCTAAGTTATTCCCGCACCTTTTGGCGTATGTCTTCCCTTTAACAGCAATTTTTTTTTATTCTTTATTCATTCCACCACTTATTCTTTTTTCTTATCCACCTTATATTTCCACACTGATTCAGAAATGCATGATGTATCCGCGAGGAAAAGTTTCTAATGAATTCACCACGAGTAAAGCCTAGTAAAGAAAATCGCGAGAAATTATTATGCCGCTGGACGAAGTTAAGTCGGGGAAAAAGGGGCTTTATTGTATATGGAGTTGAGGTGAGAGAAGTTATGGTTGTAGGTAACTTTTGCATCCTATCAACCTTTTTTCCTAGTCTAAAGTATAAAAGAACTGCGCAGTAGGAGGAATTTATCTTCTTAATGTTCGGGGGTAGACAAACTTTTTTAAATTGAGTGTTTTCAATTAGAAAAATTAATCAAAGTGAAAAATGTTTGGAAAATTTGTTTGAAGCAAACAAATTTTGGTTGATTCACCCAAAAAAAACTACAATGCTACTATAACTCAACGTTTCTTTGATATATTTGTGACGCGATCTGAAGAAAGGGATCTTAGAAGCAAAAAATTAGAGGTTATGTTTGCAAATTTTAAAATGAAAATACAAAAAAAGAATCAACTAACAATGTAAATCATTAATGTTGAAGTCTTCATTATAACCAAAATATTTAATAAAACTGCTTTTAATTTGCTATGAGTAAAAAGAAACTTTCAAGCAAGAAAAAAGCAATGCTACATAACCTTAAAGTGATTTGCTTCTAAGGTCCCTTTCTTCAGATCGCATCACATTTGTTTGATTCAACTGAAAAATTGAAAATTTCCTTCAGAAGTTATTCTTTTTTCGAACGCAGATTTTATATTACACACCAAATGTTTATTGAAATTAAATAAATATATATTCACAACTTTTTTTTGGAACAAGCTTCTTAGTTTAGCAAAATAAGGTTTATGCAACAATACAGTTTATTTAGTTCAAACATAATTGTTTTTCTAAGTGTATAGGTATATCATGAGCGGATTTTAAAGTTTAATATATAATTTTCAACTTCTATTATATATAATTTATTTATTATTCATGAATCAAGGTATGATGAAGTTTATCGGTTGTTTTAGTTATTGTTTTGATTTACTAGTTTGCTATTAGTTAATATTCCACAGAGGAGCAATTATTTCGTGTGCTTTATTGTTTATTGTATTTGATAATGGGTTAGGCAATTTGATGATAATTAATCTATTCAATGATAGGCCCATTTGATAAATTTATGTTTCCGTATTCGAGAACAATTTGTAAACTAATATTAAACATTTTAAGCATGTGATAATGTTTGAAATGGAAGTTCATAACTTTAACGATTTAATCGAAGAAAAATATATATGCGTGCATTTTATTATTTTTTTAACCGAGGATTACCATAATGTACATTATGGAAATTTTATTGCAATTATATTTCAATTTGATTGCATTTGGTTGATGTATGTAATGATCTGTGTTTTAAAACGAGTTCAGAATACAGGCCACGAATAGTATGACTTTTTAAACTTCTTTCGACTTATTTTTATTAAATGCAACATTTTTTTTAATATTGCAACAAAATGCCACTTTTTGGGGGTAAAATTTAATTTTTGAATATACTTCAACAATTTCGAGTTTTATATTGTGAAAAATAAAAATAAGTAAAATAAAAATACTGTGACTATAATCTTCTTTTGTAAAAAGACTTACTTCTTTACAAGTCTTTTGTTGCACTGAAAAAAAAGTTCTGGTTAGGGTATATTTAACACGATATTCTAGTTACATCAACCAGAATTCTGGTTATATTAACTAGAATTCTGGTTAACCTAACCAGAAAAGTTCTGGTTAGGGTATATTTAACACGAAATTCTAGTTAAAACTGGGATTTCTGGTAATTCCAACCAGAACATTTTTTTCAGTGTGTGTAAAGAACAGTTTATTCTCATTGTAACAAATAATTAGCAAATTACAACAATATTGGCATTAATTCATAAAAGAAATTTTTAGTACCTACAAAACATTTATTTTTTAACTGTTTTAATATAAAAAAACGCCTACAAAACACTAAAAAAATTATGACTTTGAGTGTACTTTGAAAATACTATAAACATAAAATTGTTAATTAATTCGCAAATTTTTAGCATTGAATTCTCTAAAGTTAATAGTCTTTATAATTCAGTTATCTTTAGATTGCGTAGGGAAGCAAATGAGTTTATAAGTATTATTGAGTTTTTTGATATCCCAATTAATTCTTTTGTTAGAAGTCTACGAGATTGTATATACGTAACAAATAACAATCAAATTAGTGCGGCCATCTCAATATCGTGAACAATTTATGTATCTTTTTATTATTAGTACGCTGTACGAATGGGCACAGCCCGTATATTTGAATAAATAAATAAATAAATAAATTCCCACTTTTAGAAAACCATAAAAAGTTACAGTTTTAAGTTATTATTTTTAAAAATGAATTTTTTGCATTTAAATAAATGAATTAAAATTTTACTCTGAAGGAGAGGGCACACCTTTTTTTAACTATATCAAGAAAATAATTTAAATATTTTACAACATTATTTTTAAGGTAATTTTTTGTTGAAAATTTTAAATCAAAATTAATTTCATTAATTTCTTACCTAATTATAATTATTATGTATGGAAAATACAAGAGAATTAGGATAAAATTATAAAATAAAATTAGATAGGAAAATAAACAAATGGATTTTTATTTTCAACAATTTTAAAACATCAGCATCTTTTAACATTTTCAGGGAATTTCTATTTTCAACAATTTTAAAACAGTAGTATCTTTTAACATTTTCAGGCTAAAAACAAAATTTTTTAAAAATTGTTTCAAAAATTATAAAATTAATTTTTCTATTTGGCATTCTTTATGGATTCAAAAGCATTTTCTGATCGATTTAATTCCTCTCAAAAAAATTACTTTAAAAATAATTGTGTGAAATATTTAATTAATTAATTTAAGTAAATTATATAGTTTTTTTAAATAACTTACATTTTTTAAATGTTTCTGAAAGTACAAACTTTTTTTGTTATATTGAATTTAAAACGATTGGATAATTTCAAATAAATCACTAGTAACAATTTTTTAAATAATTAGTTTAATGAAAAAGAATTTATATTAAATTATTAAAAATAATTAATTTAGAGAAGAATTTTATGTTAGAATTCTAGAAAATAGTAACTTTTATTAAAAATAAAATTTTTTTTGTACATTCGTCGGCAACATTGCATTTGCCATTTTGGATATTGAAAAGCTGACATAAGATTTTTTTAATAAACATTCTTTTTTCGGACGAAATATTTTTTATGTATTAGTGTCCTCTACCCGAATGTCATTTAAAAAAATTATCGAAAAATTGTTTAACAATTTTTTCTACAAATATTTAAAAAATCGTGCAATTTTTAAATTATTTTTATTGATAATTCTTAAATTTAAATTTCTTAAAGATTTTTAATTCAATGTACAATTTTTCTAGAAATCTGTCTTGAAACTATTAACTCGGAAGTTTTCGGAGTCGCTGATTACTAATCTGATATTAGTTTTTCAAAATTCAAAATGTCGGATCCAATGTGGCGAAAAAAATTTTCAAAAATTGATTACTAATCTGGTATTAGTTTCTTAAAATTTTAAATGTCGGATTCAATATGGTAAACAAACTTTTTAAAAATCAGTCGGATTCTTTTGAAAATACTTCCTCGGAGATTTTCGGGGTCGCTGATTACGAATCTGATATTAGTTATTCAGAATTGAAAATGGCGGATCCAATATGGCGGACACTTGAAAAGATTTATTGGATTCACTTCTAACTATTTACTTGGGAGTTTTTAGGGTCGCTGATTAAAAATTAAATATTAGTTTTCCAATATTAAAATGTGTTCTTCCATGTAGTGGGCAAAGATAATTTTTTGACATGATATTCGGGCAGAGAACATTCTATGTTTTCGGAAGAGAAAATAGTATGTTTATTAAAAAAATATTTAAGTTTAAAGTCAGATGCAAAATTGAGTGCATTCAGACGTGAATGAGTTAAATCGAGTGAGAAAATAAATGTGCGCATTAGAAAAAATGATATTGTCAATTCTTACATACAAAAATATATTTTTTCAGTGCGGACATAATGTACGTATTTTATAGCTAAGTTTTACGTACCTTAGCTAACTTGACTTAATGTTATATTAATAGAATGAAAAGTTAGCTATCAATGAAATAGTAAATGAATTTATCTCCCCATGTAATTGCATATCTCAAAATACAACAATTTCCAATAAAAAACGATAAATTGAGAATTTAAAATAGAAATTCTTCATGATCCTAAACAGCTGATGATGACGACGATGGTTGTCTACAGTAACAGATATCATTTACCACGATCTCTAATTTTGCTAAAAGAGATAGGTATCATTTGCAATCTTGACTCTCGTGGCTTTGACAGAATACCGCATTGAATTGGGTCAACAAAGATATTATCATTTGATGACGAATATAAACTTTTCAAGCGAAAGTATCAATCCGAGAACTTGACTTTTTGAATTTAAGAAAAAAAATCCCCCATCATTTTAAGTATAATAGACTTGTGAATTGAAATATATTTTCCTCTGAGAAAAACTTCATTATTCTCCCTTGTTTCTCTTTACCCAACGCAACTCCAAAAGGAGTTGACAAGGTTCCAGCTCTTACCCTCACCATTTATTCCCCCAGAGGACCGACAGGCCTGGAAATACAATAAAAATCATTCAGCTTGTTGCAGGAAGTGAGTTAACGTTCTTTCCTCCTCTCTTCGTCTATGTTTTTTTTTATATCATGATGTCGTTTTCGTCCACGATGGTTTAAGCAAGTTTTCGTGTAAACAGGTTAAGGTCTGGTCTAAAAGGACAAATCGTTTCTGTCGACGATAAATGAGGACATATATAGCACAGACTGGTATAAAGTAGTGGAAAGGTCAGGGAAAAGAGGGATGAAAGTTTCAAAAGAAGGTGACTTTAGGAAATTCTTTTATTGCAAGTGTCTTGTGTGCTATAGTAAAAGTAACGTCACGACAGTAAACTTAGTTTTTTTCCAACTCCCACTCTTCGTTGTCGACAAACGAAATCTTCGGAGGATGTTACTTTTTGGCTGCTAGTCGAAAAATGGGTCGAACCCTGAAGCAGCATTTTAGATTTCAATTCGATAATTCTGCAGATTTTGATCTCGACAAGTTGAGCTGACGTTTCAAAGTTTTTTTTTGGGTTTCTTGATCTTGCGGAAGTATTGCATTGTTGAGGGAAACATGGCGGATAAATGTTGTCATTTAGGAGGGAAAATTTAAATGAAAGTTTGACAAGAAAATGAGAGGAGAGAAATAATCATAATCGAAAATCTGAATTTTTCTTCTCAACAAGAAAATATAATAACAAGAAAAGGGAGAATGAAGTTTATAAACAAAAGTTATTATGGTCAATGACCACAAGTTTAAACTTGGAGTGTTGTATAATCGTGTCGATCAATAAAGGTGGCATTGGTTAAACTCATACAAGGAACTTGCTTATATGTTGCATTTATAAAAAGCTGTCGAGTATTTGTACTTTATTGAAATGTATATTATAGACTGTATAGATATGAGAAAACAGTTTGTTCTATAAGCTTATAATTTAAAAAAAGAACCATCAATGAATAAGAAATTTCTTCCTTAGTTTGTATTCATTTCTTTCATCTTTCCGCATCTTTCTTAGAGAATAATTTATTGTGTCATTTAGTCACATTATTTTAAAAATAAACAAAGCTCTACATTACTGTTTGGAAAAAGAATAGAAAGCCTTTTTGGTTACGAAAATTTAGACAAAATTGGTAAAATTTGATTTTATGAAAATTTAATAAAATTTAAATTTAACAATACATTAACAGTACTTTCTGCTTTTTTGTATCGTTATAATTGTAACAATACTTTTTACAGATAATGAACTTTTTAGATTTTGAGACATGGTCCAACCTTGATTACATTTTTTTCTATTCTTTAAATGCTTTTAACTTTTTTAGTTTTACTAATCTTTAAAAAAATGGATATGATATTCAATAAAATTATAAGACCATTTGTTAAACGTTTTTAATATTTGATATAACTTTACTGAATTTCTAATAATTTTTTTCAAAGTTTGACATTTCTGATATCAAAATTTATGTTTGTCGCATTTTGTCCTACAATTGTAAAATACTTTTATAAACTTTGATAACTTTCTTTCCCTGTAATGTTCTGAAAAATTGCTCCTTTTGTAAATAGTTTTAATAATATAAAAAAGTTGCTTATAAAGTTATTTTTCAAAAAAGGTTATAAACAAATTTTAAAAGTTTGTCCAACTCTGACTATGTTCCCCTAATTTAAATCTTCTAAAATTTAATTATTTTTTAAAAACACAAATTCAAATATAATTTGCTAGAATTTGCTAAAAAAATGATCTAAAATACTTCTCATAATTAATTATTCTTATAGTATTCTTGTAAAAGCTCTAAGAAAGTTTAATTATTTATAAAATTTTGACTTAAAATTCGCTTAAAATTGTCCAATCATTTTTAATTTAATATTACCAAAATTCTATTATTTAAGTGTTTTTTAATTGAAGAAAATTAATTACAAATCTAATGTCAAAATTGCATTATTCAAAATGGCAGATCCAATATAGCTGACGATAAAATTAAAAATCAATATGATTTATTTGCAACTTGTTACTTGGGGGTTTTTAGGATCACTGAATTCAAATATAAGGTAAAAATTGCATAATTCAAAATGGCGGATCCAATATGGCGGATGAAAAAATAAAAAATTGATGCGATTGACTTTAAAATCGATTCTTGGGGTTTTTTTGCTGTTATCCGACATTTAAAATTTTGAAATTTTGACAGCACATTCAAATTCAAAGACCCCAAAAAACCCCCGAAAAACAAGTTATAAGTCAATCATATTAATTTTTTATTTTTTTACTTCGTCATATTGGATTCGACATTTTAAATTTGAATTTAAAAATTTCGACTGCCATAGAAGAAAGTCTATTTTATCTATTTATTTTTAACTTTTATTTCTTTCTTATTAGTTGTGGGAAGAGTTTGATTAGAGTTACGAATTTGGAATTTTTAGTAATGTGTAAAGAGTTAATTTGAACTCATATAATATTTAATTATTTTTTAGTATTTTTAACAAAAATTCTTCTCTACATAAATTATTTTAAATAATTTTGAAAAATTTTTTCGAGAATGCAACCTATTTAAATACGAACATTCAATTATTTTTTAAAAAAATGGCTAACTGTAACACTTTATGGTTTTTAAAAAGTCAACTAGATATTGATAACGTAATTTCATTTCATTTCACTTTAATTTGATTTACATTTTAAGTTTCATTTTCAATTTCACTAAGATAAATTTTTATGTTAACTCTAATTTTGACGTATTAAAAGAATTTTATATTCACATTTAACTTTGATAAATTTTCACTTTCGCTTTGGTAGAATTTAATTTTTACTTTGATAGGTATTTTATTTTTTTATTGAAAATGAAATACAAAATAAAATTCTGCTAAAACGAAAGTAAAATTGAAAGTGAGAATAAAAATTTGTCAAAATGAAAGAGAAAATGAAAGTGAAAATGAGAATGAAATTGATAGTAAAAATAAAATATCAAAGTAAAAATGTCAGTAAAAATAAAATCCTATGGAAATAATTAAGTTAAAAAGTTAAAGTAAAAATGAAAATTGTCAAGGTTAAATTATAAAATTATTATTATACAATTTACGATCTGGAATTTCTGATATTTTTTGTAAGTTTTTATTCTTTTCAATGTAAATTTAACCATCTCTGGCTGTCAGTTATGAACTTTCATTCCGAATTTCACTTTCATTCTAACTTTTATTTTTATTGACGGCTTCTTTATATTTTCTTTCATTTTTACTTTCATTAATATTTATTTTTACATTGACTTTGTTAGTTTTTTTATTTTCACTTCTCTTCTCACTTCTATTTTCGATTATGTACTTTCATTCTTGAATTTCACTTTCATTTTCACTTTGAATTATTTCTTTCTATTTCATTGAAAGTAGAAGTGAAAAAAGTGGGAAAAATCTCTTAAATTGAAACCCAAAGAAAAATGTTTTTTAAAATAAATACAAATTATTTGCGTTAAATAAAAAAATATTTCATACATATAGTTTTACTATTTTCGAAGTAAATTTTTCTTTTCCTAAATAGTTTTTTTTAATAAAAATTACTAAAAATTGTCTGACTTGAAATAACAAATAAAATTATTTCTTTCTTAACATATTAAACATTTAACGAATAAGAATGTATAAAAATTGTAGCTATACATATTTTTTTTACTTTTTCAGGTAGTAAATTATAAGATTTTTTTTAATACTCACTAATAACGAAGTTGATGTCAAAATAATGATCTTATTAAGACAAAAGTGTAAAAATGAATGAAAAATATTGTCCGTTTTTAACAAAAGCCCGAAATCCGGGAAAAGAGTTTTTATGTGAACCAGAGAGAGGTGGCGAGTTATACGAAAAGATTACGAGATTGCCACGAGGGGATTACTGAAGATGGCTCCCGAGAAGGTCCAATCTCAAGGATAAACACTTTCTGACGATCTTAGTGCGACCAACCCTGTCTTTGTCGTATGTCAAAAACATTATTTTCTTTCTCGATTTCATATTCTCTACTCTCCAAAAAAAAACCTCTTATTTTTTTTTTCTCTCTATTCTCTTCTAAATAAATTTTACAAAAAAAAACGAAATAAACTTCTTATTTTATCAGAAAATTCCTTTTCTACATTTTTATTAAAATTTATCTCATTTTATCAATTTAAAAAACGATTCAATATTTTTATCTCGAAAATTCAATTTAATATATACAATTTTTTGATCAATTGTATCCTATATATTTTATGTATCTTATTTTCAAAAAGAAATTTCAATTTTACTACAAATAGATTCGAATATTTCATACAAGTATTTGTAGCTATGACATTTTTAACAAAAAAAAAAAATCCATACAGAGCAGTGCTTATCAAATTTTGCAGGAATCAATTATAAACGAGCGAGAGTTTATATTTACACTGATTAAGCTTTAATTTATCGAACAAGCTAAAATTCTAAATATTATGACATTTTTAATAATGAAACAATATATACAATACTGATAATAATTAAAAATAATTGTTTGACATTAACTAAAAACGGGGAATTTAATTAAAAGAGAGAATATAAAACATATTTTTTAACTGTACATAAGTACCAGTTGGTTGAATATTTTATAATAACTTTTGAATTTTTTAAAAACACATATGAAGAGAGTGTGCGCTATATGTATATATATATATATATATATATATATATATGAAACTGTGCAAAATTTAATTGGGACAGTTGTTAAAAAATTGATATGATTTTAAAATAATTCTGCTAGTTGAATATTTAAAAACGTGCCTCGTTAAATGACAGATTCTTTTGTATGATAAAAATGGCCAGAGTGTCTTAAAAATGAACGTATGTCTTTGTATATATATTTTCATTGTAGAGACGAAAAAAAATCTTTTTTTTTTATTTTCTTTAATTTTCGCCAGTTCTCAGTTTCTCTCACTAAAATTGAAACGCTAAACAGAGAAACAGTAGACCTTTATTTAGAAATGTGCTGATCGAAAACTCGCTCAGCTCTTTGTTTTAACGAAAGGTAAACTTTCATCTCAAAGGCAAACACACAACGAACTTTTCTATATTTACATTTTATTTTTCTTTCTCCAACAGATATATATAAAAATAGTTTTTGTTCTTTAGAAGAAAATTAATTTCCGTTTTCAACTATGTAATGTACGTTAAGGAAAATATAATAAAAAAAGCGATTTTAAACTGGAATTTTTTCTGAAATTATAAATTTTTAGTATTTGAAATTTAAGTTTTGGTTTTTAAATTTCCATATAGATTGCAAGTCGTTGTGTGACAAAAAAGTACAAGAACAAAACCCTACAGGTTTCCAAGCCCTTTTTAATAAATTTAAAATTTTATCTTTGTATTCAGTCTAATGAAAATTATTTAATTCAAAAAAATTATAGGAAAATCAACTGAGATCCAAAAGTAATATATTTCCCGTGATGTTCTTTATACTTTTATAGAAATTAAATAATCCACTGAGAGAAAAATCAAATTTCAAGGTTTTCCTTTCGTAAGCGAACAGATTTTGAAAATTCAAAATGGCGGATCCAATATGGCGGGCATATTGTTAAAAATTTAAAAGATTTTCTTGGAACTTGTTAGTTGGGGTTTTTCGTGTCGCTAATTACAAATCTGAAGTTAGATTTCAAAAATTCATTATGGATTTAATAGATTCGCTTGATTCAGAATTTTAAAGCAAAATGACTTGTACTTTTTTTAATATTCGTCATTAAATTCTCTATCAATTTACTTAATTCGATTATGTTATTTAAATAAAGAATCTATTGATGATTAAATTTTTTTTAATTATTTATTTAAACATTGTTTAAACAAATGTATTGTTGTCATTTTTCATAAACGGCACTTAGGGTTAGAAATTTTCTAGTTTTTCCCAATCGTGCAATTTTTTTTTAAAACTGTATTTGGGACTAGAAGTTTTTAGTTTTTTTCAAATTGTTCAATTTTTGTAGCTAAGATACTTAAAGTATAAATAGAAACTAAAAACTAATTATTTAAACTTTGTTTAAACAATTCATTTTGTTAATATTGCAATAAATTCTTGGAAAATGTTTTAGTTTTTTCTTAATTGTCTAATTTTTCGTAAATAAGATTTTTTAGTATAAAAAAACTAAAAATTAATTATTTAGACTTTGTTTAAACAATTCATTTTTTAAATATTTAAATAAATTCTACTTAAGGGTAGAAATTTTTAGTTTTTTCTGAATTGTTCTATTTTTATAGCTAAGATAAGTAAAGTATAAATAAAAATAAAAACTAAAATTATTAGTCGTATGTCGAATTTTTCGTAAATAAGATATTTAAGTGAAAAAAAATAAAAATTTTTAATTTAACCTTTGTTTCAACAATTCACTTTGTTAATGGTTTAATAAATTCTACTAAAAGGGTAGAAATTTTTAGTTTTTTTTTAAATTGTACAATTTTTTTGTAACTAAGATATTGAAATATTAAAAGAAAATTAAAAATAAAAGATTTAAACTTTGTTTAAACAAAATGTTTTGTTAATTTGCCATTAAATTGTACTTTAAGATTAATTAAACAATTGTGACCTAATCAATTGTAAACTTTTTTATTACACCCAAATGATTAAGTTCAAAAATATTGAGCAATTCAGCAAAAGTAGGAATTTCCAATCCAAAGTGCAGTTTATGAGAAAAATAACAAAACAAATTGTTTAAACAATGTTTAATGAACAAAGTTTTAATATTTTTTCACCAGTAGATGATAATTCTCATAAAAAATTGCAGAATTGAGAAAAAACGAGAAATTTCTAATCTCAAATGTAGTTTATAAGAAAAGTAACAAAACAAATTGTTTAAATAATTTAATAAATTGCCATTAATTAAGAAAATGAAGTTGAAAAAAATTTTTGCAAAAAACATTTTACGATTTTACGACTTTTTTAATACTTAAAAAAAATGTTTTAAAATAAAACTTTTAAAATCATCCTGGACAAATCAATATAGAATTTAATAGCGAAAATTTAAAAAAGTCGTTTTGGTTAAAAATTGTGATCTGTCGAGTGATTTAAAACGAAAAAATACATATTCCCCAGTGTGGCAGACCACTTTTTTTAAAACTTGAAATTTTTATCCAATTTTAAAAAATTTAAAAAAGGTCTCTCTCTCTCTCTCTCTCTTTAATAAAAATTTCGCAAAAACTTCGAAATTCCGTAGAATTGTTTCACGGGGGCAAATCAGATTTATAAGAAAAAGAATGATAAAAATTTATAAATATTGCATTTCTTTTCCGCTAGATTTGTTTAATGGAAATTCTTAATAATAAAAATTAAAGTATTTTTAAGTTTGTCGGTGTTTAATTTTTCATTTTCCCTCTTTAATTTATGACAAATTATAATGCAATCAAATAGTAATCCACATATATTATTTATAATTGATTTGTATGAATATTTATGCAAAGATTGATTCGGAGCGATGAAAATTTGAGTAAATTATAAATCAAAATGAATCTTTTGTGTTAATTATTATATAATGTTTGAATATTACAATAATATAATGTTTAATACAGAAGAGATTCTTAATATTTAATATTGTTAATATTTAATAGCAGGATATGTGTTTAAGAATATATTCTATTTATTTTTATTGTAATATGAAAAATAATTTTCCATTTATTTAAATTTCAATAATATATATTATTTTCTTCGAATTTCAAAATAAAAAATATCTTGAGACTGTTAATTCGGTTTTTTTTATAAAAAATAACCGGAAATTCCGGTTGTAGTTGTGAATGACAATCGTACTATTTATTCGTATTCGGACATACTAGAAACAAACTCGTGTTTTCGTGAAGAGTCTGAAGGACACAAGTGTTTCAGTGTGGAGCTTTTATCGTATTTATCTTTCCTGGCTTTTTTGTTTTATTTTTCTCCTCTCCTAACCCTCTCTCCTCTTCTGTCTCTCTTTTTCTCTTGTCCTGGGACGAACCTGCGGTCCCACCTATATTGTCGACTATTCTATTTATCAACGAGCTTGCGGGCACGAGCTTTTCTCTCGGTGGTTTGCATATACAGCAGGTATGCTTTGAAGCTTGGGGGAAAAATAGTGGGATTAGTTTCTCGACTGGCGTTTGATTTTTACTCATTTCGACTCATATATATGTGCGTGTAGAAGATAGACAAAAATGCGAAAGACATTTTTATTTAATAAAAAAGGCTATGTAAAAATATTCGTCACTTTTTAGTTTTTACAAAAAACAATAAGAAACAAAAAATTTTTCTCTTGATGTTAATATACATATATTTATCAAAAAATCCATAATTTTATTTCTAGAAAAAAAAATTTTCAAACATTTTTAAAGTACATATCTATAAAGAATTATTTCTCCCTGGATTTTAATGTTCTTTCGTTTAATTTTCCATTTTTTTCTGCTTTCACGAAATATAAAAATTTACAATATATTAGGAAAGTTTTATTTTTAAAGAGACTTTTTAATAGCGTGAAAGACGGAAGACAAGGAAAGTCTTGAAAAGTTTGCAAACGAAATATCAGCATCACAAAGAACGCTTTTATTTGATCTCGGAGGTAATGTGCTTTTTAAAATAAACTCGTAAATCCGACAAAGACGGGAAGGGAGGAAAGTTCCTCTTGGTTCGACACACCATGAGTGTGAGTAATGCAGCTGTGCCTAGTTTATATGT
Organism: Leptopilina myrica (nomen nudum); assembly: GCA_032872475.1. Classification (NCBI taxonomy): domain Eukaryota; kingdom Metazoa; phylum Arthropoda; class Insecta; order Hymenoptera; family Figitidae; genus Leptopilina; species Leptopilina myrica (nomen nudum). The sequence continues at coordinate 38,567,363 of CM065464.1, read as the reverse complement.
TATCGCTTGGCTCAACAAAAATGCGCATGAATGATCTTTGATTTACATGCGACATATAGGCGTCAACGAAAACGTAGACGCTAATAGTAAAAAAAAGACCTGTTTATTTGCTCACGTACCAGGAATATGGTTAGGATGGTTGCCGTCCATAAGCACGTGGGCTTTAAATCTAAATTTATTTTTACAGGCATCAGGAAATGTATGATTCTTTTTTTAGGAGAACATTTGAAACAAAATTTTTTTTATATCCACATACATATTGGGTGACATGTGAATTTAATTTGAAATAATTTTTTTGTTATAAGTGATAATTTTAGTTTAATGGATTTTTAAATTTATATTTAAAAATGAGTATAAAAGCATCGAATATTTTTTATATAGATATTTTTGGTTGAAAAGTTTCTATATAAAAGAATTTGCACCTTGCTATAAAAGACAACTGATAACTTATACTAGTTAAAGAAAAAAGACTACTTTACTAAGAGGATTTGATGTAATTGGTATAAAAGCATTGGATATAATTTTTAGACACTTTTAGATTGTAATTTTCCAGAAAAAACAACTGATAACTTGTTAATAAAAGACAACTGCCAATTTTACTAAAAGGAAGTGAAACAGTGACTGTTAAAATAATTAGACAACTGATAACTTGCAAGAAACAGACAACTGATAACTTTATTGAAACTAATGGAAGCAATAAGTATAAACTTATTTTCTTCTAAACGTAAAAACATCTGGTGATAGTATAAACAGACAGCTGATGAATTCCAGAAATGTAAAATAACGAATACTTAGAGTTACAGTAAGTAATATAATAAGTCGTAACTAATAGAAAAAAGACAACTGATAACTTTCATAAATGTCGAAAATGTACTGCATACTATGAAGGCAAGTATTTTATTTCTTCTTGATCAATATTCACTTAAGAGTTGTTTTTATTAAGAAAGACAACTGATAACTTCATGAAAAACGCAGAATATTAACTGCACAGAAAGACAACTGAAGACATGTTTTTTATTTTCAAATCCAACTGTCAATAGAAGTATCTACTGCATATCGAAAGACAATTTTTTTTTGATAGCATAATATTCACATAAAACCTGTTTTTTTATATAAAACAGATAATTAATAACTTCAGGGAAAACGACAAACATTAAACACGCAAAAAGACAACTGATAACATTTAAAAATTTTGAAAAGACATTTTTAATAAGAAGGCTGATAAGTACAATAGTTATTGATGACAACTTTCAGTTGCAATAAAAATGGTTGAGTATTGGACATAATTGTCCATAATTTAAAGAAATATTGAAAAAGACATCTGACAACTTCGTAGTATGTAACGAAATAATTTGTCTCTCATAATTAATATAGTTCTAATAGAGGAAAACAAATGATAATTTTGTACAAGAGACAACTGATAAATTTGTATAAACAACGTATGATGACTTCGTACACAAATTATAAGTTTGTACAGAATTACAACTGAAAACATTGTATACACTTGCACAAACTTTGATAATGATTTTATAGGAAGTTTACTTACATAATTACAACTTTCTTAGATAGAAGGAAGTAATTGATAATTAATAATATAAATATTATTCTACTTACACAAGGACAACTGATAACTTTCTGTAAATTAAAGAATTATTTTTTGTTTCATAGAAATATTTTGTAGAAGCTATTTTTCTATAACAGAAAGACAACTGATAACTTTAAACCAAAGGAAAGATAATTAATATATATAATAATAAATAAAGACAAAAAAAGAACTGATAACTTCCTAAATATAAAAAATGTGCTGTATAACAGAGACACGAGCAGAATTTGTCGAAAGAAATTTACTTCTCCATAGAAATATTTATTTACAAACTGTTTTTTAATGAAATGCAGACAACTGATGACTTTTCACGAAAAGACAAGTGCCAAATTTCGTAAAATTAAAAAAGAAAATTACACTCAGAAGTGAGAATAGAAAAAGTCAATTTACAATTTTCTCGAATAAAAACGAATAATGTGTAAAAAAAGACAAGTTATAACTTTCTTGTGTACAATTTTCTTTTTGGAATTATTGACAGATACATTTTTCTGTAAACGAAAGAACAACTGACGACTATCTACAATGCAACAAATGAATTTTATTTCTTCTTAGGAAATTTTTTTTAAAGCTAATACCAATTCATTACTTGGCTGGTAATTTCTTGCAAAGACTGACGATTGACAACTTTTTGGAAAATAAATAAAGACATCTGAAAACTTTCAAAAATGCAACAATAAACTTGATTCCTTCGGAACTAAAATGTTTTTTGATGCTAATATCATTCAATAACTTCATTGATAATTTCTTGCAAGGACTAGCAACTGACAACTTTCCAGAATACAAGAAATGAACATGATTTCCATCTAAGCAAATTTTTCTTCAAACTAATATCAATTACTAACTTGGTTGTTAATTTCTTGTAAGGATAGACAACTGACAACTTTCCAGAGTGTTGTTGCTTCCAAGCAAAAATTTTTTTTACAGCTAATATCAATTACTAACTTATTGTCTGATAATTCCTAGAAAAGGGACAAGTGATAATCTGAATAATGACAGTGAAGAATTGTAAATTATTTCTTAATATTCCATAGTTTAAAAAAGAATCAGAACATGTTTGAGAATTATCCTTCATAAGGATCAATGTACATAACCAGTTGTCGCGGTACACTTTTTCTGTCAATTTGGAACCTTGTAAGCAAAGCATTGTCGTGGGTCACTGGCTAAGACCAAACATCCCCTACTCGTGACTATCACCACAGGCGTTTTCCTATATTATGTTTTCAAATAAAGTTAATAAATTAATAATTAGATAACGTCCAAACTGAAACAATGTTTAAATTGCCAAAAAATTTGGTAACTGATTTATCTTTCTAATCCGGGGAGACCACCTTATCGATTTGACTAATAATCCTGATGCAAGTTATCAGTAGTTTCAAGTTTCACACACATCCTATTTGGATTATCGCAAGACTATATCTTTCGACATTAAATTTTGCATTAGCAAAATAGTTTCCCCTTATTTCCTAAACTCTCTGCTCGCTCTGCCCGATCCAGCTTTACCCGTTGACATCAGGAATCAACCAAAACGACCTCGTGTTTTCCAGGTTTACAAGTTGGAATATCCAGAATGTATGGGATCCATGTAGGGCTTTTTGTCGTAATTTCAAACTAATCCTTAAGTCCGGTTGAAACAACCACGCAGTCGACGTATTAACAGATTATGTTTGACTACAAAAGCCAGATTAGAGACTTGCATTCAGTTGCAAAACTTGAATATGTGCATTAAAAAGGAGAAAAAAAACATGTAGATTGATGGAGGAAAGAGAGAGAGATGAAGGGCTATTAGGGGGTTAGAGGAATGATGAATTGCGGAGAAAACGAGTTTCACCTTAGGTAAGGTTGGGGAAGCGGTGGTTTTCATGAAATATTGGCACAAGGCTAAGCCTAGACTCTAGAGAGAGGCCTTACGATATACACAAGAGAGAAGACCTACAAGAATTGCTGATGCGACCTCGTCACCAGACATTTTTTTATCGTAGGCAATGCACTTTCAGTCTCGAGACTAATCATCCTCCCTTGGATCGAGAGAGAGAGAGAGGCATCTGCGAGATGCACTAGATGCATCTCTAGCTACTTTACTTCTTGGTTGGTAGAAATGGATCCTTATGCAACGCTCCACTCTCTCTTGAATGGAGCATTAGTTGGTTAATTATTAATTGCATGTGCCCTAGAAACAAAAAGTTATACAAACGATCTTGAACACCGGTGCGCTCCGAGGCAAATTAGCAAAGTGCAAGTATATTATGTGCTTTAAGTTCTATGAATTAACAAGCAGCTACAAAAGACGACTGAACAAAAAAAAGAAGAAAATGCAAAAAAATATGCCACTGGTGTGTGTGTGTGCATGCGGTAATGATACCGTCGGTTATGATATTTTAGTCTTAATGTTGACTCTCAAGAGTGGGTATAATATTAGACTATCAAATTCCAAGGGAGAAAAATTGTAAAACTCCATAACCTGAAATTTGAAATTAAAAAAATAATGGAGCCATTCTCTTATGCACTATTTTCACAGCAACTTGCAAAAATATTCACAATATACGAAACCTTTAATTAAAAATGAAATTTTCTTTTTGTAAATTAGGAATAAATTAAAAATATTTCAGTAATGGTTAAATGAGATGAAGTAATTGTTTAAATAATTATATTACTTTCTCATCTATTCTTCAAGATCAATTTCTTTCTAAAATTTTATTCCATTGAAACGTAATGAATCAAAAATTTAAAAAGTTGCACTTTTAAAAAATATTTTTCTGTGTTACATTTTGATTTAAAAAATATGAATCTACGTCTGTTACATGTTGATTAAAAACTTTGCTAAAGGTTTTTTTTTCATTCTGTAACACATTGGTAGACAAATAATATAAAGAGTAGTTTGACCTACAATTATCAAGATTAACAAACGTTTTTGCATTTCGAAACTTTTGAAAAATTGTTTTTGCTCATGAATGGAAAAAAATGTTTTAACATATTATATAATTATTTTTCATCATAGTAAAAAGTAATTCTTAAATTAAACATTTGTGTTTGAAAAATAAAAAATAATTTATAATAATTTTAATAATGTTTTTTTTTACTTTTCAGTCACTTTAATAAAAAAATTACTTCGAATCCTATAATAGTTAAAAAAAAGTGGTAATAATGAAGAGTATAGAAAAATCACTTTTAATAACATTTTATTGGAAAATAAAATTAAAATTTTGTTTAAATTCTGTAGTATGCAGATTCTAGATTGAAAGTTATTTCACTATTTTATCCTCTTTATGTTTAAAAGTTCAAAATTCAATTTAATTCAGATTAATTTTTTTGGTCAAAAGTTTTCTACAAATTTCAATAACTATGGATAAAAATTGGAAGTGACAAGAAGTGTTGCACGATTTTTGATAAAATTATTAAAAATTTCAAGTTTTTCGAAAGTATTCTTTGCAACGATATAAACTCCAAACATTTTTCACATTTACAAATCGCCAGTTACGCGAATTGTTATTTTTATAAATTGTTATTGTTGCGAATAGATATTTTTACGATTTGTCACTTTTATGAATTGAAACTTCTACGAATTGTCACTTTTGCGAAAATACTTTTAGTAAACTTGTATGCTCACATAAATTTACTGCAGAATTTTTCTAAAAATAACAATTTTTTAAAATATACTATGCCGGGAAATTTTTCCAAAATTGTTCCCAAAAGTCAAATTAAATTTAAAATTACTTAAAACTTGTAATTTGAGAGTTTCTATAGGGACGCTGCTCAGGAATTTTATTTCAGTTTCTAAAAATTTAAAATGGCGGATTAAATATGGTGAAAGGTTTTGTAAAACATCGTCAGACTTGCATCTACAAAATATATAATTATTTCATAAATCTCAAGAAATTGCAAAACGGCGAAAAAAATACATTCATATTAAGATATAGGTAACACATCTGTAAAAGAATTAAAGCAATCAGAAAGCATAAAAAATTTTATAAAACTATTTGAATATTAAGTATTAAAATCGTTTATTGTTCAAAGTTACAGGTATATTTATTTGTTTACTAAATTTTAACAAAAATCATATTTGAACTTGAAAGTAGTTACTATATTAATTATTATTTTATTATTATATTCATTTTTACTCATTAGGTATGTAATACTTATTTCACTTTACTATCAAACTTACTTTTTGAAGATATTTTTACATAGAAATTCAAACATTTCGTAAGTTTCACGACAAATATAAAGAACAAAATAAATTGCTTTTCCAGAAAAAACAGTTTCTGTTTACTCTTTAACATAATTTTCAAGGAGAACAAAAATTTTAAAAGTATTCAACAATTTGCATTTTGGCCCACAATTTTTAGGATAATATTAAAAAAAAATTTCCAACCTCAAGTTAATAACGTTTTAAGCAAATTTAAATAAATTTTAAATACTTCTTCAGCCATATTAAATCCGCCATTTTGAGTTTTTGAATTTGATTCAAAAATTTATTTTAAAGAATTGTCAAAAATTGTCGTTTCGCGATTTGGCATTTTATTCTTGTGTATTTTATTATTTTTGTCAAAATTCCAATTTTTTTTATAGATTTAAGATTTTTTTTCTCTTTGGAAATTTCTAACCTATTTTATAAAGAAAAATACAACGCTATAAAGTTGAATTTTTCTGAAAAAAATTTTATTTTTTGCATGCACGCATAAAATTATACAAAACGAATTTGACATCACAATTTTAAAAAATCCAAAAAAGCTTATCCAATATGCCAGACGTAATACCCTTTTTGGCCGTTTTGATATAGATCAAGTCGTTTGTGGCTTCTAGGGATGAAAACCACTCTTAAATCAAAAATCACAAGATATCTTCTAAATACTATTTACTTTTCATGAAGCTTATTATTGTTATCTAGAGATTTTTAGGGTCGCTGATTACGAATCCGATGTCACTTTTTCAAAATTCAAAATGTCGGATTCAATATGGCCGCCAACTTTTTAAAAAACAGATTCAATTTGCCTGTAACTCGTTACTCGGTTGCTTTTGGGGTCGCTGATTACGAATCTGATGTCAGAATATCAAAATTAAAAATATCGGACACATTTTCTAATAAATCAACAAATATTTCTGAATTTGGTTTACTGGGGGGTGAAGAGTTTTATCATTTATTAGATTTTTCATAAAAATTATCCACTTCTAGAGATGAAGTGCACTGAGAAAATATTATTCTCAATTTAAATATAGAAAAACAATTTTAATTGATTTTGTTTAATTGAAATTAGTTTGTAAGTTTAATTCCAATAAATAGAAAATATCTAGTGCCTTGATTCAAAAATATTATTCATTTGTATAATTACATTTAATTCAACATATTTTTTCTTTTGATTTAAACAAAAAATATGTTTAAAAATTTTATGTTTGATTCAAAATTAAAAGTTGATTATAAATAATTTAAAATCAAGCACAAGTTATGTTTAAATTAAATATATTATTTCTTTAAATGAACCAAAAAATATTAAATTTAATTTAAACAAAATATGTTTGAATCAAATCGTTTTCTCAGTGTAGGCCTTTTGAAAATACAAAATAATTTTTAATAGAGTTGCATTTTGCTTGAATTATAGTATTTATATTAGCAAATAATACATGAAAATAATTTTTTAACATTCGTTAAATTAATTTAATTATAAATGGCTTTCCCTTAAAGTTCAATTGGATTTATTTGAAACTATACAATTTCTGTCCGTTATAAGAAGACGAATGTTATCTGACTAAATTTTAAATATTACGTCAGCTATTTTGGATTTTTGAAAACTGTTGTTGTCTTCGTAATCAGAGACCCCAAAAACTCTAGATAAAAGGTTTGAGGCAAATTCTAAAATTTGTAATCATTTTTCTGTCATCTTAATTTGATCATTTTGATTGTGCAAAACCTTTAGGTTTTGGGCAAAATTTTCAGCAAGCATGGTGCAAAATAACCTGCTATCTGGGATGTGCCAAAATAAGATACGCTTCTTAACACTTCACATGCTGCATTGTTTCAAGAGAGCTCCTTTGGAAAAAACTTTAAGATCAAGGGTAATGTATCGAATTATTGGAGAAAGGGATGACTGTCTCAGAGAATTTCGAGTCCTCTCTTCTGTTTATATATAGTGTTGTGTGAAAATATTTAGCGAATCGAACCCTAGGGGGTTGCATTCGATAGGCTCGCAGGATTCCATTTCGCCCTTCTTGTATTGTGATGTAATCCTCTTTAGTAACATTCGCAGTCTCCCATTCACCCGCATCGAAATGCGATACGCAGTTTGCATCAGAGAAGAACAAGAGACGTGGATATCGATACCAGTCTCACGGTATTTGTATGTTGAGAATCAGTGAGGAAAAAAAAAGACGGCGAAAAAGAAGAGAGAGTGAAAAAAGTGTATAAAACAAAAAAAAATGGTTTGAAGAGATGTTGGATTTAAATTATTCGAGTGCATCGAGGATTGAGTGGAAGGTGCTAGTAGAAAAATCAAATAACCGAGTTATCGGATCCGTTCTACTACGGTGTCCCAGTGATTGAATTAGCATTGAAACTACTCAGTATCCAGCCATGTATACTGGAATGATTCGATTATCGACAATCAATCGGAGAATAGGTTCGACATAACAGCCACACTGCAGAAGGAGAACGTAAAATTTGACGGAAGTTAGCTTTATCTATAATCCTTTTCAACATTTGGTACCCAATGCCGAGCACCTTTCACATACTTGCAGGGATGTATGCTTTCGCCAATCAAATTTAAGCGGCGACTAGAAACGAACTTTGACGTTATTGATCACTTTTGATGAGTAAATATCCAGTGAAAACTTTTGAAGCTCTGCTGGACGTTAATTAATCCTGATTAGTTGTTATGCCCCACCTGACGAATCAATAATTAAAAACAAGTATCGAGCATGTACGCTATTTATAGAATTGTGCTTGTGAATTTTTATTTCAAATTTAATTAGCTTTATTAGCCTTTCTATTTAGTTTGAAATAAACTTTTATTTGTTGCAATTTAATGACACGTTAATACAGAAATTTTAAAAATCACAATTTCTACTTTTCAGGTATTAAAAAATGTTATTAGTGTTGACACAGGACAAGGAATTCACAGGAAAGTCAGGAAAAGTTGAATTTATCAGGAAAAAGTCAGCGATTCTTAATAAAAGTGATGGACAAAATTAAATTATTAGGATAAAATAATATTTTCTTATTAATATCATAAGAAAATTCTAAACTTTTGTATCTTTTTCGTTTGACTCATAAACATTGAAATTAAAGCACGAATTCTAATACAAAACCTTTAATTTTTTCTATTTCTGACAATAATTTCTTTTAAAATAACTCAATTCTTTAAAGAACAATAAGAAAATTAGTACTTATAAATTATTTCATAAATAATTTTATTTAAATATTTCCAAATTCATTGAACTTTAAAAGAGTTGCGTTTACAATTTTCATAAATAGATGAATTTCAAATGCTTTTAATTTAAAAACTTTGAAGATTTCAATTTTAAATAAATTTAATTAGAAATATATAAAGAACATAGGTTATTCTAATTTTAATAATTCAAATTCTTCTTAAATTTTAGTAAGTTTTTTAATACATATATGTAATAAATAATTAAAATTAAAAGATTTATAGAAGAAATTTAGTTTACAAACACTAAAAAAATTGGATTTTGGAGAAGTTACAAGTTATTGAAAAAGTTCAATTATTTTCAAAAGGAATTAAATTTTTCTCAGAATTTCAATTATGGTTAAAAAACTTTTTTTTAATTCTCGTAAAAATTTCAATTATTTCTATAAATATTAGAATTATTCTTTACAATTCAATTATATTCAGAAACTTATATAATTCTTTGCAAAATTTTAATTATATTTGAAAAATTTTCCTTTATTCAATTATTTACAATATCTACTATTTATTTAAAATTTTCCAAAAGGACTCAATTCTATAAAAAAAAGTAATAAAATTCTACGCAAACATTTAATTATTTTAAAAAATAATAAAACTTTCACTGAAATTCAGTAAACGAAATAATACAATTTTTTGTAGGCATTAAATTATTTTTATAAACAATAAAACTATTTTCAAAATTTTAACTATTTTGAATACTCCAATTTTTAAATATTCTAATAATTACTCCAATAATGTAATATTTCTTAAAAATGTTATTAATATAAGTCAAACGAATTTAATTAATTAACAATTCGTTGATAAAACTCTTGAAAAGAATTTAAATTTAAGAAACATTCAATTTTATATATTAAATTTGATTAACTTTAAATTTTAAGTAATAGTTGAATATTAAAACACAACATTATAGCATAAATTTTTAGAAATAATTTAATTTTAAAAATCTTTCAAATTAAAATATTTGAAAATTTGAATTTATCAAACATGTAACTAATATTTTAATACACAATTAATTTTTACGAAACCGTTTAATTTTTTATTGAATTTCTTTTTAAATTATTTAAAGTTTTTATTTGAGAATATATAATATTTAATTGCATAATATCCGAACAAATGAAACTTTGTAAATTGTATTATAAACAAAACGATTCTTTTAAAAAATTAAATTTTAATTCTTTTCATTAATTTAATTGTTATTTAGGAATTTAAATAAAACTCTTTGGAAAATTCAATTATTTTCATAAAGAAAAATATTTATCATAAGATTTGAATAATTTCAAAAAGTTACAAAATTCTCTCTAAACTTAATTATTTTCAAAAAATTTTTTAACGTTCTCGTCAAGATTTTATTTATCTTTAGAAATAATAATATTCTTTCTAAGGATTCAATTGCTTACCAATTTTTTTCAATAATTCAATTATTTTCAAATTTTTTAAAAAAATAAAGAAATTCTCCTTTTTCAAAGATTCTAATAATATTCTTTGCAAAATTAAATTATTTTGAGTAGTAATAAAATTCTTCGTAGATATTCAATTATTTTTGAAGACTAATAACATTTGTTAAAAGAATTCAATTATCTCAAAAAATTTTGTTAAATTCTACGTATCATTCAATTATTTTTACAAATGATAAAGCTCTTCTTAGAATTTTAATTGTTTCTAATACAATTTTAATCAAATTTGTCAAAAAAAAATAATTATTCTTAAAATTCGTCAAAAAAATTTAATTAGTTAAAACTACGTTGATAAAAGTCTTCATAATAATTCAGTTCTAAGAAACATTAATTAATTCAATACATTCATTTTAACATTTGAATAATTAAATTTTCGTATAATTTTCTAAAAATATTGATTTAAAAATGAATTATAGTTTAAATTTTAGATAATAATTGAATATTAAAAGAATAGTATAAATTTACATCTTTAAAAATTTTACTTTTTCGTACTTACTTATTGCATTGAAATTATGAAAACAATTTTGAAAAAATCACACTAACAAATTTATATTTTTATAATACAAAATAATGATTTTATCATGAGTTCTTAAATTTCAAAAAGATTTAAATTTGTTATTTTTGAACATTTTCGATAATAAAAATATATTAATTGTCTGTGACAATCATGAATGTAATATTTTAAATCATAACTCACAATTTTCATCATTCACAAAAAATTCGTTAATAATTGTCTAAACTTTCAGAATTAATCAAAATACGTAGATCTGAATGACAATCCGCTAATAAAATTCCCTTTTAGTTCAACTTCATACGACTCATAATTCCTGATAGAGAGAATTATTTTATTGTGAAAATTTTATTGCTCTTTAAATTAGAAACTGGGTCAGAATCCTTTGCCTGTCTGTGTGTTTGCTGAAACCAAGTTTTTATATTCATATATATATAGTTTGAAAATGTAACGTGTTACGCAAAGTTGTAGTGGTGTACTTGAAATCCTGACAACCATCCAAAAATGGACCATTTTTATAAAGTCGAGTGCAGTCTATTTTTTTCCTGCTTTATTTTCCTTTTTTTTGAGATTTATGCTCGCACGAGTTTTCAAGATACGCCCTTGGACATCGTTACCGACCTGACATTTTAGAGACGTTTCGTATTACATTTGAAGACACAAGACGATGTGCGACCTCGAGGTATATACCAACATGTATGGTCTGCAAAACATCTGGACTTCATGGTGAGTACAGCGAGTGAGGCATGATACTGGAGCGTAACTCTTCTCTTGGAAAAATGAGAAAGATTCATCTACACCAATGAGACACGGTTTGACTTTAAAAATGTATTCTACTTTGGTAACAAAAAATGAGGAGAAAAAGGAAGAGTCATTCTTGGCGGAGGCTGTGCATGTGCCACACCAGGCAACATTGTGTGAGAAAAGGGTTGACTTATTTCAAGCTTCTGCTGAAGTAAACAAAAAAATTCCACGACATCCAAAGAACATGAAGGAGAGAATAACACATGTTGGCAAATTTATAAGAAGGGGGGAAAAAAACAATAAAAAAAAACGGTGAAATATTTTATTCTCGTGTATCATTTTCTCAATGAACGTTAATGATAAATGCTGTTGCTTTACAAAATATTTATTTTTTTAATTGACATTCATTTTTTGAATACTTTTCCCACTGCTTTCGAAAATTACACCGAGTTAATATACTTGTGTTGAACAGTACTTTACACAAAAAGGTTACAGTTTTTTTTTAAAAACGTACGGAAGACACTGCAAAAAGAAATGTGCTAATTAAGTACCAATTTTGTCACTAAATTATAATTTTGTTTTTTATACAAAAAAAAACAACTGACAACTTTCTCAACTAACGAAAATGGTATGCAAATCAAAGATAATAAACTTTTTTCTTGGAAATGGAAATTCGATGAGTCACTTGAACAAACAACTGATAAATTTAAACCAAAGAACTTCTAACTTCCAGAAAAGGGAAATTTGTCATCTTTCCTAAAAGTAATGAATAAAAGTAGAAAATACTTAATTCTAGTAAATAAATATAGCATAAACTTATGATTTACTTCTCTTAATAAGAAGACAGCTGACGATTTTATACAAGAGGAAAACTGATAACTTTCCGAGAAAATTTACTTTCAGAGTAGAAATTTTACTGCATATCAAAGGCGATAAATATTTCTTTAAAAATATAAAGAAAGTTGATAACTTTGTAGATTAGAAGATAAGTGACTTTGGACAAAAAGACGACTTATAAGTTTGGTACCTGTTGAAAATGTACACCTCGCTAAGTTCAAGGAATACTTTTCTACAAAATAAGGACAACTGACAACTATATAAAGAAAATAAATTAGTTTAATTTATTAACGAATTAGTTAAATTCGTATTGAGAACAAACTGATAGTTTTGTACAAAAAAAGTAAAACTGATAACTTTGCGCAGAATTTTAATAACCATTTACACTAAAACTTAGGAATATTTATGTTTATGAAATTGTGGACATCTAATGATTTTGAACAAAAAGGCAACTGACAACTTTCATAAACGGCGAAAAATCACTGCACACTGAAATTAAATATTAATTAACATTTCTTTTGAAACAAAGATCATTTCATTTTTTTTTTAAGTAGTAAGACGGATGATGATTTTGGACAAAAAAACAACTTTTCACTTTCAAAAATACCTAAAAATCACTGCATCTTGCAGAAAAAGGACAACTGATAACTCTCCTAAGGAAAAAGAAGGTTAACTCTAGAAGTTGTCTAAAGTTTTTAAGTTGTTATTTACAAAAAGAGAAAACTAACGTTATGTAAGGACAACTGATAACTTTTGTAAATTTTTAAATTACGCTGTACGTCAGAAAAATGATGGCATTGACTGATGTTACACAGATACTTAAAATCGAATAACAATTTGCTATAATAATACAACTGATACTTAAAATCGAATAACAATTTGCTATAAGAATACAACTGATAAATTTTGTTCAAAAATTGGTAATAACTTTGCCGAAGGTTTTAAAATCCATTTGCATTTAAAGTTAGAAAAATTTTTCTCTTTAAAAATTGTGTGACTGAAAGACATAAATGATAATTTTCTTGTTTATAAAAAATACTGCAGATGAATGTCAATAAACCTTTACTTCCAAAAAAGGCAAATGATAAGTAGTTTAAAACCAAAACTGATAACTTTAAGCAACTAACTTAGAAATGCTACAAAAAGCAAATTTGATAATTCTTTTGAAAGTAATGAATCGCTAGTAACAAAGATTTGGTTACAGTTCTTTAAACATACAATGAGACAACTGATAAATTTTACAAAAGCTCGAAAGATAGTTAAACTTTAAAAGTAAGAATAGTCCCTTAAAATAAAAAGACAGCTGATAACTTTGTAGGAAAAAAAACTAAAATTTTTTACAAACGGTTAACAAGCAGTTAAACATTATAGACATTAAATAGTCACTTCAAATAAAAGGACAGTTGATAACTTTGTAGAAAATGACAACTGACAATTAAGCAGATGAACAACTGATGCCTTTTATAAGTAATTTAAAATTAATACTTTGCTAGAAAAGTTTCTCAATACACTTTGACTTAATTATTCTCCACAAAAAGACAACAGAAATCTTCCTTTTAAATGTCGTAAAGAGCAAATATTTTATTTACTTTGAACTGCTAAATATTATAATATCAATAACTTTAGAGTAAAGAACAACTTTACTAACATAACTTTACTAACTATTGAAAACCCATAGCATGTTTATTAATGTCTTGAAATGTCTTTTTATAAAACAAGGACAACTGATAACTACATAAAAATTAAAACGAAAGAGACAACTGCCAACTTCCCTAAATTTTTTAAATGTACTGCATTTCAAAGAAAATATTTTTAAAACATAAAGACGAATTTTACAATATTTTAAAGTTGTCTTTTTGGAAAAAAGAAAACCTCAAACTAACGATTACTTAAAGGTAAAAAAGAAAAAGACATCTGATAACTTTCTTAAATTTTTAAAATGTTACTAAACAGTATTGAAAAATATTTTCAAACCGTTAAGAGGAATTTTACAATATTTTTATATTGTTTTTTGCAACGAGACAACTGATAACTTTGTATAAAGAGAACACAAAGTGTTAACTTTGTCAAAGAGTTGGAAAGCAATTCGAATCAAAAGATGGAAACATTTTTCTGTGGAATCGTACACAATGCTGATTTTTTACTAAAAAACAATTAATTACTATTTGGATAGAATAAAAATTAGTACCTATTTCTATAAAAATAATTATGTATTTTAAATCTGGAAGAAATTTGAACCTTTTTCGAGATATAGTGCATAAAGATCAATGTACACGACCAGTTGTCGCGGTACACTTTTTTTGCGGTTGGGATCCTTGTAAGCACAGCATGGTCTCTGATCTAATATCAAATATAAATACAAATATACAAATTTTAAAATATTTTGTATTTTTACAGAATTTTTTATAACTAATTAACAAAATAGCATCTTATCTTATGGTATCAAAATACCATTTAAAACAAACAATTTTTCTTAAATGATTAACAATGAGACAACTGATAACTTTGTATAAAGAGACAAGTAACTTTGTCAAAGAGTTGGAAAGCAATTCGAATCAAAAGGTGGAAACATTTTTCTGTGGAATCGTACTCAATGATGACTTTTTACTAAAAGACAATTTACTTTTTGGATAGAATAAAAATTAGTACCTTTTTCTATAAAAATAATTATGTATTTTAAATCTGGAAGAAATTTGAACCTTTTTCGAGATATAGTGCATAAAGATCAATGTACACGACCAGTTGTCGCGGTACACTTTTTTTGCGGTTGGGATCCTTGTAAGCACAGCATGGTCTCTGATCTAATATCAAATATAAATACAAATATACAAATTTTAAAATATTTTGTATTTTTACAGAATTTTTTATAAATAATTAACAAAATAGCATCTTATCTTATGGTATCAAAATACCATTTAAAACAAACAATTTTTCTTAAATGATTAACAATGAGACAACTGATAACTTTGTATAAAGAGACAAGTAACTTTGTCAAAGAGTTGGAAAGCAATTCGAATCAAAAGGTGGAAACATTTTTCTGTGGAATCGTACTCAATGATGACTTTTTACTAAAAGACAATTTACTTTTTGGATAGAATAAAAATTAGTACCTTTTTCTATAAAAATAATTATGTATTTTAAATCTGGAAGAAATTTGAACCTTTTTCGAGATATAGTGCATAAAGATCAATGTACACGACCAGTTGTCGCGGTACACTTTTTTTGCGGTTGGGATCCTTGTAAGCACAGCATGATCTCTGATCTAATATCAAATATAAATACAAATATACAAATTTTAAAATATTTTGTATTTTTACAGAATTTTTTATAACTAATTAACAAAATAGCATCTTATCTTATGGTATCAAAATACCATTTAAAACAAACAATTTTTCTTAAATGATTAACAATGAGACAACTGATAACTTTGTATAAAGAGACAAGTAACTTTGTCAAAGAGTTGGAAAGCAATTCGAATCAAAAGGTGGAAACATTTTTCTGTGGAATCGTTCTCAATGATGACTTTTTACTAAAAGACAATTTACTTTTTGGATAGAATAAAAATTAGTACCTTTTTCTATAAAAATATTTATGTATTTTAAAGCTGGAAGAAATTTGAACCTTTTTCGAGATATAGTGCATAAAGATCAATGTACACGACCAGTTGTCGCGGTACACTTTTTTTGCGGTTGGGATCCTTGTAAACACAGCATGGTCTCTGATCTAATATCAAATATAAATACAAATATACAAATTTTATAAACATTTTGAATTTTTACAAAATTTTTTATAACTAGCTAACAAAATAGCATCCTATCTTATGGTATCAAAACACCATTTAAAACAAACAATTTTTCTTAAATGATTGATATTTGAAAACTGTCCACTATTTTTTTTTATTGTTCAAGAAACAATAATCTGCTAAAAATAATTTAAAATTCATTTAATTTTTCCAATTTTATTAGAAAATAAACTTTCTCAATGCAGAAAATTGGAAAATCTTTTGTAGAGAAAGATTTTTTTTGTAAGCCTGCAAAATGCACAATACATATCCTAAAGTTAACATTTGGAGACGACGAAGCTATTTTCCAGCACGTTACCTATGTATATATAGCACCTTGGCAATATTCCCTAACAGGGCAATGCAGGATAATCGAGAAATTAAAGTTACAAGCAGTGATTTTCTTAGAGTGCCACTTTGAGACTACTATATATATACATGATATTGTTCAGGCGCGCACATATTCCAAAGGAGAAGCTGCGCGTCACTTCTGATTTTCTCTTCGAAATTATAACCACAATTTCCTATAACCTGTGTGGAAAAGAGACTTTTGTGTAAAAATATCAAGAAAACGAAAAGAGAGCACAGTTAAAGACTTTGTTTTTATTCTCCGTTTATTGCTGAGATGGTATTTGGTATTTCTCGTGCCTACAAAACATCTAAAAGAAACTCAAACATTTTCAAACTCAAAAAGCCGTTTCTTCAGTCCAGAGGAAATACCATTCTTTAGTTTCATTACATTTCTAAGAGGTACAACAATTTTTACATCCCATAATTGTTTCGCGACTGTAAGAAAAAAAGTAAATAGAATTTTAAAGTGTTTTACATAATCGAAATATCAAAAGGGCAGTCAGTGAAAAATATTTTCTGTTTAAAAGAATTCCTCATTAAGAATTAAAAAAAAATTATTGAGAAAAAATTTTTTGTGTAACTACTTTAGTGTTTAAAACTTCACGGAGATAATAAGGTTACTAGAGTGACAATTAGACACTAGAGTGTCGCTGATAGCAGGGTTGGGTAACAAACACTGATAACTCAAAGAGGCCTACCCAACCCTGCTAATATTACTATAGAATGTCAATCCTAATAAACCTTCTTTGAAAAAAGTGACCATCTTCTTAAATGTAAATAATTGAATTTATTTTATTCTTTAATCGAAATTTTTATCATCAATAGCAATAAATTATCTACGAAACATTAATTAACTTATCAATCAATTACTTTTAATTAATGGCTATAACAAATAATTTTATCAATTATAATTTATTATCAAAATATCGTTGAGAATTTAATAGTTGAGTGAAACGTGAAATTTCTAATAATGATCGCTTAATTAAAACGCCATTGGTTTTATTATTGAAATATACGTGCACATACAGTGAGGGAGATTGAAAAATAAATCAGTTTTTTTCTCCTCTTTTTTTTTGCTAGAAATCATTCCATTAATATGTTTTAAGCGATGTCATTTTTCAATGCACCCAGGCTTTTATCGTTTCAAGAGTCGAATTATTAACGTTTTATATATTGTCAACGACCGACGAAAGCAACGAATTTCGAACCCTCGATTAAATGACGAATCTGCCATCGACAGACGTACATATAAGGGGGATGGAAGAAAGAAAACGGAAGTTGGTCTCAAAATAGTCGCATATTGAGAAAGAATTTTAAAAGACGTAATTGCTCTCACTTTTTTCAAAAGGGCAATGTTTAAAATCACCCTTTAGATTTTTTGAATCTTTTTTCAATTAATTTTTTTTCAAATAAGGTACGAAATGAAAATATTTATTTTTGGAAATTTTTTTTATTAACTCTTGAAGCAAAAAATGTAAAAGTAAATAAAATACATTAAAAAAGGGATATTTTATTTTGTTATTTGTAAATTACTCCCTGTAAGAGTTTCGCTTTAATTAAAAGTCAATATTTGAAATTTACAATATTTAAATCAACATCTGGATTGATTAAAGTTTTTTTCAATGACTTTTTTTTCTGTGAGTAAATAAGAAATGAAAATGTTCATTTTCGAAAAAATGGTTTTATGTTGAATTTTTACACTGCACAAAGGGATATTTAACTTTGTAATTAGTAAATTACTCTATGTAATTCTTTTGTTTTAATTAATACTGGATATTTGAAATTTACAATATGTATTGAAATATCGAGAATATTATATGTATGACTCCAAATTATACTAATTAAATTGTTTTCATTATATGTTTAAAGTAATATTTCAATTCAATTGAACTCTGTAATTAATTTAGTTCCATTAATTTCAATTATTTAAAAAGATTATAATTAAAATTAATGTTGGTGAACATATATATGATGACGAACTAATGAGATCAAAAAAAAATCTGACACTACTTGGAATTCTTATAGTTTTGGTTTTCGTCAACAAGTTTCGAAGTTTAGACTTTCTATCAATATTAGACTAATATTATATATTAATAATCGAAATAATTTGTCTTCACGTAAAGTTAGTATTTTTTTATTCCAAATTGTTTTATAGTTCAAACAATTGTTTTATCAAAAAAGTTTGTCAGTTAATTTTTAAATAGTGAAATAAGTGAAATAGGAAAATTTGATCCAAAATTTAAAAAATTTAATAGAGACAAAGTTGCAATTTTAAAAAATAATTAAGTACTTTATATATTATTTATTTTTGTATTTGGATAATTAAATAAAATTCTGGTAGTTAAATTCTTATAATTAATTAAAAAAAAGAATTTTAGTTAAAAATTTAGAAAATTATTAAAAGTGTTCAAGTACAATTATTTTATAGAAATAAATTTTAAAAAGTTTTTAATTTCTAATTTTTGCAACTACTCTAATTATTGTAAAAGTATTGTAATTAAAAGTACATTTAAATGTAAACAATTATTAATTTGTTAGGTATCTTGAAAATAAAAAGTTTTAAAATAATATTATTTAAAAATTCTAACAAGTAATTAAATTTTGAAAAATTTGCAGTTTAACTTTTCCTGAAACAGTTTTCAATTATTTTCAAATTTTAAGCAACGTTAAAGCACAAAAAGTATTTAATAATTATTTTACAAAATATATTAAAATTTGAAATATTTATGGAAGAATCTGACCAAAGCAATCAGAGTCAAAATTAATCAAATGTCATAATTTCGTGTTTTAAAAGAGAAGTTCACATTAAATTTTAAATTGTTTTCGGTTGAAGCGTAAGGACTTTAATTTTATACAATTAAAGAATTTAAAGTGATATTTGAATAGAAATTAAACTTTTTTGTCAATAATAAATAACTTAACAACCTAAAATTAAACAATTGTTTCTTAACAACAGAAAATTGTAATTTTCATTCAAATACAACTTTTAATCGCTTTCAATATTTAACATTAAATTATTCGCTTTTCCATCAAAACAAATCTAAAATTTAATTTGTCTTTTTTTTAATTTACAAAATTATGACATTAGACTAACTTTTGCTTTGACTGTACTTCAGATTCTTCCTTAATTTGTGAATTCTAAAAAAGTTATGTCTTTAAAATAGTAAATTATAATTTTTTCTTGAACTCCTAACAATAATTTTTAAAAAATTGAAACAATTAGAAATTATTAAAAATAAAACAAAATTTTCTTAAAATTGATTTTATGTTTTAAACGATTTCTCTTCTTTGAAAAATAGGTATTTATTATTTTATCTTTTAAAATACATTATTTTATAACAAAATATTATTTTATTTAAATAATTCAATTCTCGTTATTGAATTCAGATAGAAATTGATGGAAAATATTTCTGTTAAAATTTAAGACAATAACTCAATATTTAAAGTGTATAACAGAAATTTTAGAGATTAATTCAATTTTAATCGATTTTTTAAAACAATTTTAAATATCAGTATTTTTCTTTAAAAATTCTTAGAGTTCTTAATATTTTTATTGGGAAATTCTAAAAGAAATAATTTAATTTTGGAAGAATTACAGTTGCAATTGTTAGAAATAATTAAATTTCAACATTTTTTTATTGAAATTATTTGAAATTTTAATTCCTATGTAAAAATACATAAAAATAGGTTTAGAAATTTTTATTTAGCAAAAATTATTGAAGTCTTGAGATATTTAATTTAAAAATTCGAAAAAAATTTGTTTCCTGAATAAATGTAATTAAACTTTGTGGCGATAATTGTATTTTTGAAAGTAAGTTTTAGAAATTTAAATTTAAACAATTAAAAAATTGGCCAAAGTCCATTAAAATTAATTTTATTTTTTTAAATGAATTTTTTTTGTTTACATTGAAAAATTATTTCGAAAAATAATCGTATTTTTTGTAGAATTCTAATTGAAAGTTTGAAAAATATTTAAATTTTAATACAATTTTGATTTAAACTCATTACAAAAATTTTCCAGTAGTACTTGAAAGTTATATTATAGTTAATTGAAAATTTCATACTTTGAAGTTGTTAGAAATATCTAGGGAATTTCTATACGAGATGTTCAAATAATTCTAAATTTATTTTTAATTTTAAAGAAAAACTACCCGAAATTTTTTTTTAAAGCTAAGTATTTTTATTAAATTTCGAAAAGAAAATTCTTTTGAAATAATAATGCCACTGAAAATGTTGTACGTGCGCGTGCATAACGCTAGTTATTAATACAAATTTCTATGTTATTTATATTTTTTAGTATAAATTATAAAATATAATGTTTTTCTAAATTCTACATTTTTTGTTCGGCTAGAAAGAAAAAAGTTGTAAAAAAATATATTTTATACAAAATGCAAAATATAATTCAACACAAAAACCTATAATTACTGTCTTTCAACTATTGTTGTCAAATAAAAAAAAAATTATTGCAAGGGAAAAAAATTCTTCCTAAACGGGTGTTGTGATTTCATCCAAAGCCAAAGGCATGCTCGTTTAGCCTCCTAACCCATTAGGTGAGGCTCGTATATACCGTTGTTGGGTGGTTTCTAAAAAACCCATTAACGAACAGTGCGCCTATCAAAAGCACACGTCTCGCAGAGAGAAATGGAACACAACAGAGCGACACAAACGCCTAGTGGATTCGCATCAGTGACTTTTTTTTCATTGAAATATTTAAATCATACTGTGTGTGCTCCACATTTTTATGTATTATGCTATTCCTTACAAGGGTCACAAGTAAACGCGCTATATCCACGAGAGAGAATATATTTCATAATTTTACTTCAAATTCGAGCTTCAAGAAAAAAGTTAGGAAAAAATTGTTAAAAAAAGAAAAAAAATTTCTTACATTAGCAAATTTGTTAAATGGTTCAAAAAAGTTTCCCATTGTCATAAAAATGAATAAATATTTTAGTCGGTTTTATAATTATTCACTTTATGAAAATTAAAATTTTGAAAGACTGATTCAGATGGTTTAGTTTAAAAATTCTCATGGCGATTGTGATTCAAAATTAGACTTTTGTTAATGGCATATTTTGCATCCACTTGAAGAATCAAAAAAAGTTTTCATTTATGTAAAAAAAAATCGAAAAAGCAATTTACTTAATTTTGACTTGTGACGAAAATTTGTTTTCCTCGTTAATTGACTTTTTGATTTCCAAAAAACTTTCCTAACTTTTTCTCTTATATCCAATAATAATAACAACTTAAATCTAAAGTTTTTGTAGAATTCGTTTTTCTTTAAATTATTTCTTATTACCTTTTAAACTTTTTTCTTTGGAAAGCAAAATATTACTTTCAAAAATTGAAATGAAGTTTATTAAAACATAAAAATTATTTCATTAACAAAAATTAATTCGTTTTAAAATTACAACTGTAATATCCTTCAGAAATCCAATTATTTCCTAGAAACTTTAACTAAAATTCTTTACTATATTTATTTCTTTTAATAATTATAAAAATGTTTTTCGATAGTTTAAAGATTTTAAAAAAATTTACCTACAATTCAGCTAAATTCAATTGCTTTTTACTCCATATTACAAAATTGCACCTACTCAAAAGTTTTTTTAATTCAATAATATTAATTTCAATACTTAAATATGTAATTTTAAAAAATTTAAAAAACAAACTAAATTCTTTTGATAGTTTAATTATTTTAAATTAAAAATCGGCTAAAATTTAATTGTTTTCAACTTTATATTAGAAAATTTCCATTTTTCAAAGGTTTTTTAATTAAACATTATAGGTATAAATTTCAATAAATAATACCAATTAACTGATTTGTTACAAAAAATTAAACTAAATTTTTTAAACTTTTTAATTAAAGTTTGCTAAAATTCAAATTTTAAAAAAATAAATTGAAACGTTTACAAACTTTGTTGCTTCTAGAAATTTGTATTAATTATGTCCAATTAATTTCTAGAATTTTTAACTTCAATTCGACCAAACTTAATTATATAATAATAATTTTCAATAAGTTATTCAAGGAAAAAAAATTTTTTCATAAAAATAATAAAATCCTAACTTTTTATGGTTTCTTTAAAAGTTTTTAAGGTATATAGGAAAGTTCAAGGGCAATATTTGATGAGAAAGTTTTCAAAACTTGATAAATCTATATTTTCTTATTTCTAGAAATTGAAACAAATGACTCTTCTTACATTTAACTTAATTTTAAGACAGAAAATTTGTAATTTTATTTCCTTAAACTTTCTCATAATTAAGAGATTTGAAGGTTTTTATATGTTTTATTAAAAAATATACGTCAACTTTTTTTTAAAGTTGGAAAGATTTTAATTTGAATATTTTTTGTTAATATTTCTTAACATATTAAAAATCTTTCTGTATTCTTTTTTTAAATTCACCAGTGAGAGGTCGATTTGTGCTGTTCTTAAAATTTTTAATATTTTATTTCTTTTTTCATAAAAAATTAACTTTTTCATAATTAAGTGATTTGAAGGTTTTTATATTCTTTTCATGGAAAAATATAGTTCAATTTTTTATGAGTTATAATATTTCTTAAAATAGCTAAAATCTTTCTCTATATTTTTTTAATACACCAGAGACAGGTCGATTTGTGATGTTCCTAAAATTTTAAATATTTTATTTCTTTTTTCTTAAAAAATCAATTTTATTAGCTTTTGAAAATTTGGTTCTCTTTTAAGGTTTCTAGTATTTTCAAAGGTCACAAAAAATCAGAATTGTTTATAGCATTTCTAGAATTTTTATATTTTTCCAATACATTGGATAACTTTTCAGAATTTTGTTCTTTTTCTGACCTGGGGCAACTCTGTTGTTATTGAAATTTATAAAAATGTAAAAATAATAGTTTAAAAAAAAATTTTGTTGGAAAAAATATTCTAAGCTATATTTAAAGAATTTTTTTTTGAACAAATTAAAAGAAATATTTTCAATCAACACCGTTTTTAGGTATTGACAGTAAATCAAATGGAGCTTTAGTGCTTAAAACTTTCATTTTCGTTCTCATTTTAATTTGCATTTTCATTTTGAATGATGTACATGCAGTTCGAAAAAAAAATTTTGACATCAAATTCGAATTCAGCGATTCCAAAAACTCTATAGATATGATAAAATCAAATTTTTTAAACATTTTTTCTGATCGTTTTAGGGCCTTAATCAATTTTTTACTGGACTGCGAAGAAGTTAACATTTAGAGGGAAAACATTTCTGCATTAAATTCACACATTTAATTTATCACCATTGGAATAAATGTTTAAAATTTTTCCACTTATTAAAAATGTGTTATAAAATTAATAATAACGTTATTCTTTCAATTTTTAAATAAAAATTTTATTGAACAATGTGCATTAAACTTTAACATTATTATACTTGAATTTTGATAATAAAATGTCAAATTTTCATCTCACACAAAAGAGTCAATAATTTATCAAAATTCATATTTAATCTTTAAATGTAAATTATTAATTTTATTTTCAAACTTTTATTAATATAGTAAACTAATAATTCACGAATTATTGGAATCAAATTAATTTTTTCATACTCGTCACTGTAGTATAATCAATTATTATCAAATATTTTCCCTTTATTCATTTTTTCTTATCTGAAAAATGATAATCGTGCTAAATAAATTAATATTCACTTGAAGAATGTGAATAATTTTTCATCGACTATTCTTTTATGAAATTGGAATTAAAATGAAATAATAAACAAAAAGCAGGGAGGGTAACAAAATTATGATTATTTTCCTAGGAGAAGGAAAATGAAAAGTCACTGTTTCTCATTTAATCATTTTCTGACCTTTGTGTTTTGAGGTTGATTATTAATCTAATAGTAAAGTCACAGTTTGTTCTCGTGGTTTTGCTATATAATAGTGAGAGTAAATTTATGAATTTGTATGTAACCAAGTGTTGAGATGATGGAGGATTTTAATGAATAGCATAGAAAGTTGGTGAATTCATAGAAACGTTACGGATTTGTGGTGGAAACTAGAGTCATTTCCATCCGTTTCAGTGGGTTAAGTATGTTTGAGTATATACTAAGGGATTAGCGTCGACTTGGTGTAATCTGGGAGCATTGACCCGCTTGCTGGCCCTTCACCACTCACCAGGTTTCTAACGTTGACTTCAAAACACTGTTGAAGAAGAAAGGCAATGCTGCTGACTGCTATTGGGACGCAGTTTGTCTGGAAGCCCCGCAGATGGCTGTAGAGTACAGGCACGATACTTTAAACATTGCAAGGAAGCATCTTCAAGAGAGACTTTTCTCCTCACCTAGTTTTAAATGTCACGGAATATATTCACAAGAGGTCACGAAACAATTTCTATTTACTTTTATGAATGATTGCACTTTCATAAAGCAAATGCCACATTTACAAGTTGGATTATAAGACATCAATTAGAGATTTATATGTTCGTCGATTGTGAAATGTCCAATCATGCTGTTACATTGTGCAATGGAGAATTATGGGTGTGTGGGTGAATCGCAAATGCGTTTTTAATGCCGTTGCTAATAAGGATTAGGAAATAAATCTAGTGGATAGTGGTTTTGTATCCGTACAGAAATAGAAAGATGATATTCTCGAATATCCTTTGATGAACGTAATTTTGCTGAAGCAATTTTATTTCCTCTTTGTTTCAACTTTGCATTTAAAGATTCTTTTCAATAACCCAGAAAACATCAAATAATTGTTCCATAATTGTTCCATATCTATGTCACCCTAAACTTACAAACAGGGGATGTTATAAGTTTCAGATGGCATAGATAATGGAACAAATCTGTAACAGTTGTGGAACAGTTATGGAACAGTAATTTGACGTTCACTGGGAAACTTGTTTTAACATTAGCAGCCAGAATCATTGGAATAGTCACCAAGATCATCAAAGATTAGGATTCCCTTAGAAATTTCTAATCCATCATTTATTGCTTACAAAATTAAAAATTACAATATTACTGAAACATTAAATATTCCAAAAAGAGGAAATCAAATCAAAATTTTCAAGCGGTGGATATGCAAATCGTGACAATTTCATTGGATAGAATTTTAGAAGGTAATATTAATGTTGTGTATAACCTGTAAGTGACAATTGCTAAAGAAACTTGTACAATTGACAATTTTTATATAGAATTTATGACAGAAAAATGTTAATGAAATGTTAATGTTTGAAGACTAAAGTAACTATTTGAATGCTGTTTTAATTGTTAAATATGCTTGGAATAATTGCTTCTAATATTTCAAGTTATTGTAATCGAATTACCATATTACTAATTATTGGAAACCGAATGTTTGATGATATCGGTTACCATTCCAATGCGGTTTTAATTAATAATTATACTTAAGGTAGCTTCTAATGTTACAAGTTAGGATAAGCTTATTGTTTTCGAATTACCCTATTCCTCAATGAAAAGAATCCTAATAATATAGGTAACTATTCTAGTGGTTAATGAAGCTACAGAAAATTGTTTTTAATGTTATAAATTAGGATAAGCTTATTGGATTTAAATCGAATATTTAGTGCAAGGAAGAAAGATAATTTGGCTAAAATTACTATCTATTAAAATCAAATGATAATGTCATGATAGAGGCTTATTATTTGTAATATCTTTTGGTACAACCACACCGAATTTAAATTTAATGCTCACCAAATTCATCACAGACATTGGGAATTTTAATTTCATGCATATCCGGACTTATAATATTACACAGAATTGAAATTCCGGAAAATAGGTAAACGGTAATTTGACTGCAATTTGCTTATCCTAACTTGTTGCATTGGGAATAATGCAATTAACAATTAAAACTATATTCGAACATTCACGTGGATCACAAAATGTTAAGACTCTCTTTGCAATCTTTTACATGGATACTATAATTTCTAGAAAACTATAAGTAGGTAATAATAGATTACTCATTTCAATGAAATTATCCTCCTTCATTGTGATTCGATTCCTATAAGCCTGTCTTATCTTGAAACATTAAAAATAATTTTCTTTGGTATGATTAAGAATTATAACTGAAAGAAAATAGTTACTAATCTTATCAAACAGAATCCTGGTAATTTGAATTACTATAATTTGATTAAAAACAAATTCCCAAAGCAATAATTAACAAGAAAAACAGTTTAAGAATAGTTACCCAGGTTATACATAATTAAATCAAATTTCTTCCAGAATGTTCTTACTGTAAATTCTATGTGTTAAAATTACAACTATAGAAGTTCTTTGTCCGAAATCTATCTTAATTAACATTCTTTTCAAAAATTAATAACTTTAAATTTAAACGAATTATTCTTTTTCATCGTCGAAATATAAGGTAATTATATAATTACAAAAATTTCCTCTGGAATAATTAACAATGATAGCATAATTTGGAATATTTACCAAGAATATATCAAATCTTAGAATTACGGTAATTAGGAAATCTATAATTTGATTACAATAAGCTTATCGTTACTAATAACATTAGAAACAATTTCCACTGGCGTAATTAACAATTGCCACAGTATTTGAGATCACCGAACGCTATTAGCCTAAAGGGAATTCTGATAATTTGGAATACGGTAATTCGACTCCACTTTACTTATTTCCAAGCTTATACCATTTGCAGAATTACAAATAACAATTATAACTATTGTTTTATTGCAAGAATCACTTGAAGCGTAAAACATAAAAATTCTCTTTGTTATTTCGTAATTGGATTATAATAAACTTATACTTACTTCTAACATAAAAACAATTTTCTCTGACATAATTAGCAATTGCAATAGAAATGGTGGACATCAAACACCATTGGAGAATGAAAATTCCGGTGATTAGGAATTAGGATTCGATCATAATTTACTTATCCTAAGTTGTAACATTTGGAATAATACAATTAAAAATTAAACACTATTATAGAAGAATCACCTGAAGCATAAAACATTAGGATTTCCTTTGTAATATCCATGCCATCAATTTTACCAGTCAAAATAAATAATTACAACAGTATTCAAATAACAAAATTGTCATACACATTAAGATTCCATTCGTCCTCTACGTTGGGGATAAAATGTATCCTAATTAATAACCTTTTACTAGGATGCTATCATTTTCAAAAGTCTCAAAATTAAACTCACTGTATGCTATACACTATATCCTTCATTGTTCTAAATACTATAATTCTTTAATAAACAATCGTAAAGATAAAGGTAATTAGGAAAATTGCAATCACAATAAACATATCCTATCCTGGAACATTAGAAACAATCTCTCTCAGCATAATTAACAATTAAAACAGCATTCGAATAGTTACTTTAGTCATCTAAGCCTAGTTACCTAGGCCATCGCAAATGTTAAAATCAAGATGCATTTTGGTAATTGGATTACAAGAAGCTTAGCCTAACTTGTTACATATTGTAAAAAACTTCATCTGCACAATTAACAATTACAACTGTATTTTAATAAGTATTTCCTAATATGATAGTCGAAGTACCTTAAAGTTAATTACTACCAAAATATTTAACAACCCTTTTTTTTGGTATTTTATCAATAGAATCAGCTTGTTTGATAGTATATGGATTCTATATTAATACAGCATATTAAATTGGTGAACGCACAAGCAATCTGATGAGATACCCGATCATCCTAGACGCAGGAGTAACAACAGATGTAATATGATCGTCAAAGTTTAGATTCTAAGAAAACGTAACTCCAAGGTCACGATACTAATTTGAGAACCAAGTTAATTTTGCATAGTCTAAATGATAAGGAAAGAAGAATAACAATTTAGATTTTTGAAGTGTTTAGATTTAACATTTCGAATCATTTAAGCTAATTTTATTGCCAATACACCAACTGTAGATTGCTTCCAGGCATAATTAACAGTTACCACGAACAGTTCACCCAGATCATAAAATATTTGGATTTCCAAAAAAAGTTTCACAGTTGGGAATGCTCCAAAAAATATTTTTTTTTCTTTTTAAGGCTGCTATTACTTTTTCATTACCAATAATGTTAGTTTAATGATTTTTTTTTATTTTATTTCTTATTCCTTTTTACATTAATAGTAGTAATTCTGTAACAATACATTTGTTCTAACTTGTAACAGTCAGAACAATTTCTACTATCATGATTGGCATACGCACCTATAGATAATAAAAAACTAACTTTGGATTGGTAAAGGGGCTAGTGAATCAAAAATATCATATTAATTAATATCCGTTTAGTGAAATTCTATATGATTTTCAGGAGACAAAGAAAGCCAACCAAATGAACTTCCTTCCTTTAAATACAGTAGCTCGATAATAATAAACCCTTTCTAAACAGAAATATATACAATAACGTGGAACTAAATTAACATGACAAAAGAAATATTCAAATCTGAGGTAACAGATAAATATACATATCGAAAAAAAACAAACAAACTAGATGCTTCTTTTTAAAAGCCACGTGAGGAATATGTTATGACATTTCATAATCGTATGTGTACGTATGTGTTTCTATTCTTTACAAAACATGTTCAAGGAAAGAGGGGATTTTTCCACAATGACCTACTCTAAAAAAAGAGTGGATTGGACACGTGACTAATGTACAGTGACGTAACGATTGGCACCAACAATATCAGAGCGATCTATTAGAATATAAAATCGTGCTGCTGTTACGCTCACTTTGCCGCATGTGAGTATTTTTATTGTAGTACAAACTCTCGTAAGACGTCACCAACATTTACACACGATAGTATACATAGTGAGTGAAAGAAACCGGTTTTCAATTTCGAACTGTTCCCCGGTGCATGACCAACGAGTATCTACAACAACTATACATCCCGTATGCTGCAATTTATATATACATATACGTTAATTTTTTTTTCTCCACAGAAGGTGAAAATGCAGTTTTGAATTTATATTTAGTTTCTTGAAATTTGTTTATTCGTATGTGTGTATAATTATGTACCACCACATTAAGAATTTGTATGTTTGATAATGAAACACTATACGTGTGTATATTCTTGTATGTAATTTTACACATTGTGTGGCGTGTTGTGGGTGATTTTACCATGAAAATACGACGATAGTAAATTAGAAAGCACGAAGGAAACAACGACACATGTATCAGAGGCCCCGGATTTGGGAAAGTTTAAAGGCGACCCAAGTCAGGGCTTTTCGTGTGTACAATAAATCTCTCGCAATTCTGTGAATTAAATTGCGTACACATATTGTGCTAAAAATTAAAATAAATTTTAAACATGTATTTCTAATTCTAATTGTTGTTTTCAATTTTTTTTATATTTTCAAGATTATGTAATTTTCGAAATACAGAATATAATTTTCGTTTTAGAAAATAATGAGTGTATACAAATCCGGAATAAAGGAGTTTTCTGCAACTATTCAGTCATCTGCCTGGTTAAATTTATTTCTAATGAATAGAAGATATTAGTTTTAGAGAGTCGTGGAGTTCAAAGCGCGCATAATCATATTCTGCAAGTTTGCATATACAAAGTTTGCTGTGCATTATAATTTCAGCGACTAGTATAATTCAGGTCTCAAGTTTTCATGTAAAATGAAGCCAAAGGATTTCGTAAGGTAGAGAAGGGCTGCTGTCTTCTTTACTTCCGGTCGTACGCCATCCGTTTTAGTCCCGGACATGTTGCAGCCAGATGTGGATTTCCCCCCTGCTGAAGGTGTTATTCTATATCTATAGCAAACAAGGCTTTTTTTTGTTTTCTTCATGTTCCTCCTCTTGTTTTTTGCCTCCTTCTTTCATTATCCGTTCGACATTGACTTCCTGAAAGGCTCATCATACGTCAAGGGATAATTGAAACGTATTCAACCACCTTTAGCGATGAGCCAGAAATACCTACGCTGAAAACAAGAAGGGTTTGTAGTAATTGCTGACCCATTTCATTTCCCTTTGACAAAGAGACTATTTTGTCTCTGCAGTCATCACATGTCAAACGTTGAGAATGTGCGGCTAAATTTATAACATGCATATCTAAACGGACACACAAGTGAAAGTCGGTTTATTTTCGAGATGGGCGTGCATATCTGTTGGACAGATTCCAAATTTAAATTCGATATCGTTAACTGCATTCGAAAATTGATGTCTTTTGAAAATGCCATCGTGTCAAAAAAAAAAAGAAATGTGACATACGTGCAAAAAAGATTGACTGCTTCAGAATGTTTCACCGTTAATGCTGACATGCTACTAATATACTTGATGTGATGTATTTTAAATATATTGCATTACCTAGCATTGTGTAAAATAACTATAAGTTCTTGTGGATAATTAAATTTGTAACAAATCTGTCATTTATGACATTTACGTTTAATTTCTTATCTGACTGAAATTTTTATTTTATTTTAATTATTGTTCTTTTTAAATGCAAATAGAGCAACTTAATTCTGATGGACATAAGATTCATTTTTAATTCCAATACTATAGGGAAATAATAAAATTAAATTGACATTATTTTTAACCTATTTTAATTCAACGTAATGTCATTCATGTTATGTTTAATAAAATTTATATTTGTAATGATATGTTTTTTTTGTGTACATACATTAATTTCTATCTTATATTCTTATAATAAATTTATGAGTCAAGCCATTCTTATCGAACACAAGGAGAACACAAAGACAACTGATAACTTTTTACCTGAAGATAATTGGCAACTTTCTTTAAAATAGAAGGATCAATATCAACTTTAAGACAAGTGATCACTTTCAAATATTAGTACAAATATTTGGACAACTGATAACTTTTCTGAAAATAACAGTACTAATGCCTAATGATTCTTTCAATGTTAAGAAAAGTTTCGTGAGTAATGTCAAAAATAGTTTATATAAAAAAATAACCGCTAACGATCCGTAAAATGTTGCCCAACGAACAAAGAATATTTTTTATTATGGTTCTGCTGACCATAAACTTAATAGTTAAATGTTTAGACAACTGATAACTTTTGGAATGATCTCACAAAAGATTTATAACCAGAAGTATAAGATAAATTTTGCCGACAATTTAGGGAACAAGTAATTTATTTATAGTATCTTAATAACTAACTCTTTAAAAAATAAATTATGTTCCTAGGTTTCTAGAGATTATTGTAGAAATACCCGATAACTTTTTAGATAAATTGTTAGAGACAAGTGATAGCTTTGGACAACTTCTTTAACAGTTTAACTAGGTTCCCTAAAGATACCAATAATAATTGTTGCATTTTAAGACAAGTACCATATTTTGCTACTAATTCTTTGTAATATTTCCTAAATGTTGGAATAACTCAGCATTCTTGGTTAAAAGTGAGGAAGCAATTCATATACTACAATAACAACTGATAACTTCTATAGAACTTTCAATTAGGAAAGAAGGACAAGTGATAACTTTGATACGTATTGTAAAAATATTACTTGTAGAAGATTTTTAGAAACTTCTAGAAACGTTTGGAAGATTGATAACTTTTCTTAAAAATAACAAAACAAAATATTTATCTCTATTATTGAAGCTAATTACTGTCTAAAGAGGTGAGTGGTTATATTCCATAGAAAGACAACTGATAACTTTGGAAAGTGAAAACTAGTAATAGACACTGAAATGATAATTAATGATTGGTAATAAAGTAATGTAACTATTTCACAACAATAAATATATATTTACATGTTTCTTTCGTTTCGTTTGATAAACATAATTTCAAAAAGGTCGTCAATAAAACCAGCACCTTGTGAATTAATCTCCCATAACGACCAATGTTCTGGACCATCAATCGCGGTACACTTTTTTTGGTGATTTGTATCCTTGTAGAGACAGCCGCGGTCGAAGAATCATGGTTCCTTAAGTGCGGCAAGCATCATAAACGTTCTACAATTTTGTAGTTCTCGTTATTGTTTTTAATTGTATAATTATATAACATTCGATACTTTAATAAAAGACTAATGATTATCAAAGGAAGTGATTATTTAATAGTTTACTATTAAAAATTTTTATAATTTAATGTATATTTACGTAGAAACGCAATTTAAGGAATGGAATATTATAGTAAAGAAAATTTTTTATAAAGATCAAATTAATTGTTGCAAAAATTTGAAAGCCATCACCTGGTGTTGTTGTAAACACATATGGCGAAACAATGTTTCATATATGTACAATGGAGAATATTGTAAGTCATCTCTTAATAGGTAAAAAGAGACACCAGAGGCGTACATGCATCCTATCGGATGACAAGATCCAGTCGATTAACTGGTGCCTCTCTCGATCGCATTTGAAACAACATGCTTTTGTATACAAGCGCGTAGGGAGCTTGATGATATAAACGACATGTACGCATGTCCCACGATGATAAACAACGGTTGCAATATGTGTTCGCTCGTTTGAAATAACAATTATGTTTGAAACATTGCCAGACAATTTCACTATACACAAATGCTTGCAAGTAAGAAATTATATTTACCATATTTTAATTGAATTAATTTTTAATAATGAAATCTGTTCTGAAAATAAATTAATAAATAATAGATTAATTAAATAAAAAGTTTACTTTTAAATAAAATTAAACAACTTAAAATTCTTCACCAACTTGGTTAAGGATCGTAAAGAGGTTTATCAAAAAACTATGGATACATTTTTAAGTATACTTACAACAGGACAACTGATAAGTTCCAACCGAAATTCATTCCAATTTACTCAAATTTAAATTGTTCTGAATTATAGTTAAGGCAATTTAAATATTCTTCGAAAAAGATAACTGACATTTTTTTAGATTTTATAAATAAATTATATTAATAAAACTGATATTTTTCCTAATGTACTAATGAACATGAAAATCAATTAACATTTTTAGAATTAAAAGACAATTTATGCCTTTCACAAAACATTTCACACAAAATATATACTAATTAACTTCCTCCAATTTTTCAAAACTTTCAGATGATTAATAACTTTCCAGAAAAGGCAATTAATAACTTTACTAAAAATTATAAAAATTATTAGCAATTCAAAATTTGAGAAAACTATATCTGAACAAAAGATAATTGATAAATTTCTAAAGGAATATTAAAAGGTTTTAAAAGGTAAAAAGGAATAAAATGTAAAAATTTTTGAATTTGAATTTTTTTACAAAAATAAAATATGTGTTGATGGAATGTTTTAATAATACTATAATCTTAATAATTATAAATAAGAACATAAGGAATAAAGGTAAAAGTCGGGAATTTTTATTAAAAGTACTTGAAAAATTTAATTTTTTAATATGTGTATTTAATTCATTTTTGAAAATAATGGATTCATTTCAGAAGAACTTTAGTTAAAAACAGTAAAAAATTTCATTTTAAAGAAGATACAAATAATTGCAAAAATTTAATTATTTAAAAACAATTTTAATAACATTGTTTCAAACAGTTTATTATTTTCATAAATAATAAAAATTTCAATGCAAATCAAATATTTACAAATTTTTTTCAATTTTCTTAGTAATTCAATTATTATTTTCGGGAAATAATAAAACTTATTGCAGAATTTTAATTACTTTTAATACAATTTTAATGAAATCCCTTTAAAAATGTAACTATTCTAAAAATTTTTTATGAAAATTCTTTAAACGAATTTAGTTATTTAAAATTTGTAAAATAAAACTTTTTATAAGAATTAAATTTTAAAGAAATATTTAAATTCAACAAATGATTCATTTTTAAATTTAAATAATTGAGTTCTCGTAGAATTTTTTTAATAAAAAATGTATTTGAATATGAATTTTAGCTTTTAAATTTTATATAAGAATATAACATGATAATAATTTTTAAGAAGTTACAGTAACAATATCTTTGTAATAAAAAATAATTATTTTAATACTTGATCTACTTTAATTATTATAAGATATGAAGAAATCAATCTCCGAGTGTTTTTGTGTTGAAAATCGTTTTCTTAACATTTTGAAACTATATTTTTAAAGTTGATTAATTTAGAAAAGGTTTGAATTTGAATTTTTTAAAAATCTTATTTCGATGGTGAAATAATAATAATGTATTTAAAATATTTAATCAAGAAATTATTGTTTTGCATAATTTTACAAGAAATTCCTAAATAAATTCAGTGGACCATTTTTTTCAAAAAAACACTTTTCCTTTATTTTCTTAAAATTTAAAAATTTTTTATTTTTTTCTTTTATTTAAAAAACATTGAATTCAAATAATACCATGAAAATTAAGAAAATTGTAAATATAATAAAATTAAAATGAAATAGAATTGATGCAAATTATTTTCACATGAAAATTTTTCTACAATAATATTAAGCTAATATTTGCCATTTCAAAAAAATAAGTTTGTAAAGAATATTAATTATTATTGAGACTTCTAATAAAAATTTTTAACAATTCAATTTTCTAGCATTCTTTACAAATAAAAAGCAAAAAAAAATTGCATATAATGATTTTATCAATCAATCGAAATTTCTTATAGGAAAAAAGCATCTAAAAAACCAAATGGGTATATTTTTTATTTGTTGAGAATAATTTTTTAAAATTTAATGAAAAAAAGCATATAACTAACTGTAAACTGCAGACAGAATCAATGAAAGAACACGGAGATAAAATATATAGTTTAATTATGTTTTAAATAATAAATTTTATTTAGCTTTTTTTCAGAAAACATAGTGCTTCGGTAACATAGTAAAAAGTTACGGCAACTAGTAGGAAAAATTTCCAAAAATGTAAATGGATTTTTCGAAAGATCGTAGAGAATGTTATCGGCACGCTTATAATTTCTCATATTGAGAGCAAATATTTTTCAGTGAAATACCATTTTTCGAATATGACCCCCCATATATGGCGGCATGTTAATGTGTAAAATGCGTCTGGATGACGCTATATTTAGAACACTGCCAGTGTAACAAAAGATAAACAAACTGCGTATGTTCGGACAAATATTCCTCGCTTTATTCAGTGGAAACGATACTATATTCTCGTTATAAAAACAAACAAATCTGCGGTTCCAAGAGAGTATAGTTGCGGGGAGTGACCCTATAGGAGGAAAGAGAGAGAAAGAGAGAGAGAGTACTGTGTGTGGCATGCCTGACAGAGGAAATCTGCCACGTTTTCAATTAAACGCATAATTACAAATTCGATGGGATATTTTATATACAGGGCAAGGTCTACCGAAATGGTATGTCATGTGTGTGGGTGTATGTGTGTGTTTGCAGCAAGAGCGGCACGTGCGTGCTTGTTCAACGGGTAATTACACTTTCGATATTTATGCGCGCGAACATTAAACCGGCCAGTCGTTTCGTACAATGCGCGCACACTCACGCGACGAAAAGGCAAAAAAAAAATTCTAAAACCAACATAACTTTTGCTTTTTTTTAACCATGAAAAAAAAACCCACTGAAATATGTCAGCGAAGGGGATGGGATGAAAAAGGGACTTTTTCCTTATAATGTTGGGATAGAGCCGATAGTATAACAATTTTCTCGTCAGGTCGTTACATTTTCAAACTCGGCACCAGTAGTTTGTATACAGAGTGCTCAATTATTTAAATGTACCGGAAACAAAAAAACGGACTCTCCCATAATTCTTGAATAAATGAACTTTGTTTTTAGATTATGATGTTACTTTCATTTGGAAAGGAAAATTTAAAGCCATATCATTAATTTTACTCGAAAATAAAAATCTTATTTTTGAAAAAGAATAGCAACGAAAAAAAGAATTCTCTTTAAATAACATTTTGTTGTCATCTATAGAAGTTCTGGAAATGCTCCATTAACGACCTTATATGTAACGTTCTTTTCCTTCCTTTTGGAAAACTCCCAGCGGAAGGGCGTTGACTAAAAGTGGAAATTTAGTGTGTCTAGGAAAGTATTTTACATTGGAGTCGGCAACTTGTTTGTTTATGTTCAAGATTGCATTTGAATTTCAATTTTTTTTTGTCGACTGTGAGCGCAATTTTGAAAATAATTAAAAAATCGTTAAACTTTAAAAGGGGTCAATTGTGAAAAAAAATTTTACAACCCAAACCCAGTCGCAAGATTCGAAGAATTTTGTTACTTTTAGAGGAAAAATTTTATATTCTCCCTCGTATAAAACTTAATTACCATGATTATTGCGCTCCTGATGTCTCTTCATATCCTTTTCAACGCGTGGTTTTAAATAGCCAACTCGGCGTAAACATTTGTGATATTAACGGTCCGTGAGAATGAGCCGGTTGGCTTAATGGCACCGATATATAGTAAGTACTGAGACTGCTTGATGTTTTGCAGGTGGACTCTCATTATCGCCGTAATTCATGGACCAAAAGATCGTAAATGTCCGATCGTTCAGAAAGCTCTTATCCTGCTTTTAAAGTCTTGACGAATATCGATGGACTCTAGAGATAAACGCTTTTCTTAGGACACCAAATTACTCGTTATATTATACACTATTGCAAAAGTAAGCTTTGCACTTTAAGTTTTATCCTAAAATAAGAAGTTCATGATATACTCTTAACTGAAGAGGCATTTACTAAAAAAAAGTACAAAGTGCTTTCCCGTCAGTTTCCACTTGTCATGTTATGTTTTGGAAAAAGTTTTATCAATTTAGATTTTTGCTGAATGTACTGCATTAATTAATATTTAAATAAGAGTTGTTTACCTTTGCGAATTTCATAACGTTGACATTCTTAATGGTTGGTTTCAACTTACCTTCAACAGAAAAAATTTTTTATTAGTAATACTCAGTTTGTTTAATTGTAGGAGTAGGAAATAGTTTTGAATCGTAAATTTTAGTGCGAAGAATTTAAATAATTATTTAGACAAACATAAACGTTGGCTTGGTACAAGAGACCGCTGATAATAATTCGGACATTGCGAAAAGGAACCAAAAATAGTCTGAATTTTTAGAAGTATATACAGTTTACAGAAAGTCTACAAAAAAGACAACTAATGTCTTTTGTTATTGCAAAGAAAGTTACTTTCACTTAAGAAATTGTAATTGTTTCTAACACTTGAACTTATCATAAAAGATACAGCTGATAACATTTCTAAAGGCGACGAGAACATACCCTACAATAATAACCGAAAACTGTGTATAGACATTTTGTTCGTTGACTGAAAAGGACAACTGATAACTTTTCCAAAACAAAATTTTTAAAAACGTTTACAAAGGGGATTTATCAAAATCTTTAGGTGTACAAAAATGGACAACTGATAACTTTTCTAACCAAAATTCAAAGCAATTCATTTACATAAACTATTCTTAATGTTTAGACAACTGAAAACTTTAAGGAAAGGGACCACTGACTTTTTGTTATACGTCTGTTTCTTATTAGACAAAAACAAATAACATTTCTTTAAAGAATTAAAAGACAACTGATAACTTACACTAAATATTTCATATTAAAGATTTACTCAAAGTTTTCAACGTGTCCAAAAATTAATAATTTTGTACAAAAAGACAGTTGATAACTTGGCTTAAAAATTTTAAAAACTATTGCTAATTAAGATTTGAGAAAATCTATCTGATCAAAGAGACAACTGATAACTTTTCCAAATTATTTCTGACATACTATGAATAAAATAATTATTGGATTTTTTCGCATGACAAACACAACTGATAACTATGTTGCAGATTTTTAAATTAATTTGCATTGTAAGACATAAGAGCATTGTTTCTGAAAAAATTAAAATAATACGATTCTTAATATTTGTTGAAGGTTTCAGAATCGAAAACTAAAAAAAATTTTCAAAGCAAAAGAAGAAATTGTGAGTCCCTAAACAGAATAAAAATTATATGTAGATGTTACTTAACTTATCACAGTTTTTCAAAGTGTAGCCTAAATTTTATTGATGACGGTCCTTGTATTTCTTCGTCATTAAAAAGACAACTGATAACTTCTTTAAGGATTATAAAAAGTATTAACTATAACCATGCACAGAAAATTTGTTCGTTCAAAGAAAAGAACAACTAATAATTTTTCTGAAACCAAAATCTTTGTTAAGAAGGTTTACCAAAAACAATGTATCGACATTTTATTCGTTTACTACAAAGGACAACTGATAACCTTTGCCAAATAACATTCTTCAAAAACATTGTTAAGGATTTTCTAAAGAGCTTTACCAAAGACTGTACGTTTACAGAAAAGAACAACTGATAACTATTTTGAACCAAAACTTATTTCAGTTTCCTAAATTTTTCTAAACGTTTAGAGAATTAAAACTGCATAGAGAAGTACAACTGAAATTTTTATTGTTGATTTTGAAAAAAAAACCTGACAAAAACATTTGCTAAGTTTCCTAAAAGAGCCAAAGGAAGGACATGAACAAGTCTTACTCTTCCTTTCTCTTCAAAAATATAAAATTGGTGTACCTTTACGAGGATGAGGACAAGTGATAACTCTCACAAGCAACGGTCGAAGAAATCGTTCTCTACATTTATTATTTAATCAATTTAATAAACAATTAATAATATTTTTATTTCATTAGTTTCGAAAAATGTTATTATTTTATTATCTATAGAGAAAACATTGCATTGTTTAGAAGAAATCGCTCATAAGGATCAATGTTTTTAACTAGCAATCGCGGTACACTTTATTTACCGATTTGGATCTTTGAAGATATGACGTCGCCAGGCAGTCTAAGACTAAATGTGGCATTAGTGAGACAAATCTCCTCTGGCGATTTAGTACAGATTATTTTTCCTTGCAAAAATTAATAGAGAACTTCTGAAAATAAACTTATTCTCTTTATACTGCGAGAGAGAATTGTTTAGTAACAGATCGTAGCGATGTTGATTATATATCAAGCCGTTGTTTTAATCAACAATTTCAATCGAGTAGGTGGAACACGCCCGGTGTATAGCACAAACGAGAAGCGAAGGTACGATTAAACGATAGGAAAACAATTTTGTTGCTTCTGGAACGTGGTCAGTACCCGTTCTGGAAGTTTGTCATGTTAATAGTTTATATATGCTTCGCTTAATTAAACTGAAACTTTGTTACATTTCCCCCGTCATATGAGGAAAAGGTGTTTAAACTATATTTACATTGAAGGAAAATTTACACCAGTTAGTTCTCCTCTATATTATTATTTGTACGTTCAATCAGGTTTGTTAAATAAGTTTCATAAACTATGGCGCAAAATTTATCAAATTAAAAAAAGTGGGCATAAAAAAAAGAAAAATACTTTTCATTTTAATTAGTCAAACGAGAAATTCACTTTTTTTTATACAGTAATGACATTTTACCCCATTACAGAAGACATAAACATTTTCACGATCCGTGGTGGTACGTTAATAAAAACTTCAATTTGAAAAAGCTCCAACGAAATCTCGTTAAAAATAATTGGTAAATATTCAGTATCCCGTCAATCTTTCTCGTTCAGAGTAAATTTTGATAAAGTCAATAAATAAAACGTTCATAACCATATGGCAAAAAGGGCTTGACTAAACATAAAATTGGCTTTTAGTAAAAAGTTAATCCCAATACTATTGCAAATTGTTGTTCATTCTCAAAGCATATCACACGTGTTTTGGAAAAAAATTGTTTTCGTCTGAATAAAAAGTAATAGTTCAATATTAATGTTTGCTTTATATGCGGATGAAACATCGAATACCTGTTTTGTAGAAAAAAAATATTTCAAAACTCTATTTGTTTGTTTTTAACAAATTTAATTGTAGGTAGAAGAGAAAAAATGCGTTTTGAGAATTTTTCTCCTTACTCAGGGAAAGATTTCGAATACACATCTTTGAAGGAGGGGCGATAAAATGAAATTTTATACCTTGCAGGATTAAAACGTAAGCTGATGATATATGTCCTCAGGAAACTGCAGAAACCGCTGCGTCGACGGAAACATTATAATGTCAAATAAATTCAAAGACAAGTAATAAAATTTTCAGAGAACTAATAAAATTTATTTTTCTCCCAAAGCTAATTATTTCTGTTACTTAAAAACTCTCTAAACAAAAAAAATATCTTCAACGGATGTTGAAATTACTTGGAGATAATTATTTGCACATTCAAGAATATTTAGTCTCCCATTCAGAATGTGATCATAAAGAACTTGAAAGTAATTGCGGATATATTTAACCGGTAATGAAATTGTAGTGATTTGCTATACGTTCTGTATAATGAATCATAAAACAAAGTCTTTGTTGTTATTGATCTTTTCAATTTTTCCTCCTTTGTGGGATGTATAATTTCTTTTTTGAGGAAAAAAAATTTGAGGGAGATTGGAAATAGCGAAATGGAATAGCGTTTTGAGCAGAAAAAAAAGAATTCTCCTTCTTTCATTTTGTTATTAATGACGTGCTCCAAGCAAAATCATGAATAATCTTTCTGGAGATGATAATTATTTTGCGCATGTGGCATTCTGTAATTATGAAGACGAAGGAATGACGAAGAAGTTGGAAGAAAGGGGGCGGATTTTCATTCCAAGATTGACGGACTCGATGCACTTTCGCAAATTGCTTGCGCTACGACCCGACCGGTTCGTCAGGATTCTTCGAGCTTGACTCTTGTCCAGTTGTTGTAAAGAAGGGAGAAGAAGTCAAGAACCCATGTAAAGAAGGTCTTGACGTTAAAGTTGTAGCAAAAGCAAAGGTCCTAAGCATCAACTGACCTTCCCTCCACTTCCCACATGCTCGTTAACATTCAACATTCTATTCATTCGACGAGTCTCAAAAAACTTCTTCTACAGAATATATGGCAAACCCCTGCAACCCACTACTTCTATTCCCCTTTTGATTACGAGGAGGATAAAAGTGATTCCATTATAAAAATTTGTTCCTTAATTAACAACAGTAATTTTATAATCTTGCTTTCTTTATCGTGACCAAATTAGCAAACTGTGGGCAACGAAAAAATATTTCAAACCATTTTCGAAAATCTAGCAACCATCGTTAAAGGAAAGTTTTTAAACCAAAAAAATGTCTTTTTTAACAAATTTCGGATTTTTAAATACCAATAATTTCGAAGTGTATGATCGAATTAGGTTAAATATTGGTCAATCCGATTTCAATACTCTATAAGCTGCTAACGATATTTTTTAAGTTACTTCTATATTTTTGAACAAAATTTTTCAAAAAGGTTTATTTTCAAAAATTTTCGATTTTTAAAAGTTTAATATCTCCGATTAATATAAACGAAAAGTTTTCAATTAGGACTAAAAAGATGCCTCTGAAAAACTACAAAATTATGGAGATTTTTTATACGTGTCCTGACATTTTTTTGAAGTTGTGGACAAAGAACGGTTTTTGGCAAAATTGAAATTTCAAAAAAATGTAGTTTAACTTTATTAATTTATCGAAAAGAACTCTTATTTTATGTCAGCACATAAGACGTATACAATTATATAAATTTAAATTAATTAATTTTGAGATATTAATAAAAATAAAATGTTAAAATTTTCAAAAGTACAATTTAACCCTTATTTTTTGAAAAAATTCTCAAAAAATACAAAACTTTGGAGAATATTTCTTTTAGATCCAATTTTAGATGTAATACTGATATATTCAATATTAAGTCACCAAAGGTATTAAACATGTTTCCGATAATTTTAATTTAAAAACCTTCTTTACGTTTTAAAATTTTTTGTATTTTTTAATTTAAAATGGCACCATGGAAAAAAATTATTTACAATTTAACATAAAAGTGATAAAATATTCAAAAGTTGTTAAATTCGCTTAAAAGTTGTTACTCGGAGATTTGTAGAGTTGCAAATGAAGAATCTAAAGTCAGATTTTCAAAATTCAAAATGGACAATCAAATATGGTGAACGACAAAATAAAAATTTTATCTTACTGTTTTTAATTTTTCTTACTCAAAAGTTTTCAGGATCGCTGATTACGAATCTGAAGTTAGGTTTTCAAAATTTAAAATGGTGGGTCCAATATGGCGGACCTCAAAAGTAAAACTTTCTCTTATTTTCGCTAAATTTATGTTACTTGAAGGTTTGGGGTCGATAATTACGAATCTGGCGTCAGATTTTCAAAATTCAAAATGGCGGATTCAATATGGCAGAAGACAAAAATAAAATCTAAACGTACTGTCTTTAAATTCGTTGCGCGTAGATTTCCGGAGTTGCAGATGAAGAATTTCAAGTTAGATTTTATAAATTCAAAATAACGGATCAAATATGGTGAATGAAAAAATGTAAATTTTATTCTACTGTTTTCAAATTTGTTACTTGAAGGTTTTCGGGGTCGAAAATTACGAATTTAAAGTCAGGTTTTAAAATTCAACATGGCAGATCCAATATGGTGGACGACAAATTAAAGCCTTATCGTATTGTCTTAAAATTTGTTACTTAAAAGTTTTCAGGGTCATTGATTATGAATCTGACGTCAGATTTTCAAAATTCAAAATGGCGGATCCAATATGGCGGACGAAAAATTAAAAGTTTATCCTATTTTATTCAAATTTGTTAGTCGGAGATTTTTGGGGTCGCTGATTACGAATCTGACGTCAGATTTTTAAAATTCAAAATGGCGGATCCAATATGGCGGACAACAAATCTCATCGTATTGGTTTAGAATTTGTTACTTTAATGTTTACAATAAACACAATGTTAGTATAAAATTTGTAGCTACTTAAGTAGGCAAAGACAAAAATAGTTTAAATCCTTCAAATTTTGATTTTTTATCGTTAAAGTTGTAGCGAATGCAAAGATCCTAAGCATCAACTGACCTTCCCTCCAATTTCCTCATGCTCGTTAGCATTTAACCTCCGATTCAATGACGAGTCACGAAAAACTACTTTTAGGAAATTTTCCCCCTCAACTCACTTATTTTTATCACCCTTTTGATTACAAGGATAATTAAAATGATTCCATTACAAAAATTTGTTCCTTAATTAACAAAAACAATCTTATTGTTCTTTTAAACAAACAAAATTAATTACCCCCAGATGTAGAAGTTTAAAAATAATTCAAATTAATCAATCTACAGCACGCAATTGTAAATTATTGTTATTACAATTTTACACTTATCGCAGAAGGAATTCAGCTTCATTCTGATATTTCATTTAAATTAAAAATAAACAAAGAAAATATTTTGCATATCATTTAAGTGGCAGGAAAATAAATAATATAAATTATCAATTTAGAAAATCTTTTTCATTATTATATGTCGTGCCACATGCTGTTGGAACGTCGTCGACACGAACCAAATAAATAAAGGAAACACGTGGTGTGTGATTTGGGTCATCAAAATAAACTCCGTTTCTATAACCATCCGGAAAACATTAGAATATCAATCAATTCAGATTATACCAATTTTTAGGAAATAAATTTGAAAGAAATTAGTTTTTCAATTTAGAAAACAAGTTTTTTTTTAATTCTGGAAATGCTATTTTCGTCAAATGAAAGAGAGAGAATGAGGGAGTGAGTCTGTCAAAAGGTAAAATTGAAAAGATTATATCAGTTTCATTAAAATCTACCAATTCTAGGCATTATTGTGGTGAATTCTTTTTTTTCGGCTAGGGAATATTTTTTTGCATGAAAAAACTTGGTGATGTATGCTGTCATCGCGAATTCTCTTTAACGTACCTCTTTCTCATTTCTTCTCATGAGAGATTCAAGACTCATTTTACGAGACATACTTCTCATTCGTTTTCGTGGTCTTTGTCGTCAGTAAACGCAGGTGTACCCACAATGCACTCGCTGCCAGACGGTATTCATACCACTACTAGTGCTGGTGACGAGGAACGACCGGATGCGGGGGTGAGCTAACCGGGACTAGAGAGTATATACATATATATATATATTTGCGAGAGAGAGGACAGGTTTAGCATAAGTATTTGCAAGAGGAAAACAGAAGCCTTGGAAGCTGTGTGTGAGAGAATGAAAACCACGATTTCGTTCCTCGGTGCACCTCCAAGACTCCTCTGAAGGTGGGCGGTCCTTTATAATAGAAATTCACGTTTTGCTTTATAATCTTTTGGCATGTTCATTGGACTTGTTTTCTTCATTAACATCGACTAGGGCAAGTTTCAGACTCGGGCTTTAAGCAAAACAAACAGGTGCAGATTTTTTTCTCAACTTTGCTCTCTTTCCTTGATATTCGTTGGCAGGTTTTTTTTCATCCTCTACATGAAACAGGTTTTTATTAAAAAGAAAATCAAAAATTAATATTATTTCACTGAAAATTGATATTTATTAGAATTAATTTCTAATCAAAAATTGTGATTTGAATTTCTGACATAATATTGCCTAGGCAAAGCTTCTATACTACTAATGAAAATTTTCAAATAAAGCTTCTGGAATTTCACACTGGATGCCATGGTTATGTTGTATGATAGAGACTGGAATTCA
The DNA here is from genome assembly GCA_032872475.1 of Leptopilina myrica (nomen nudum). Lineage (NCBI taxonomy): Eukaryota > Metazoa > Arthropoda > Insecta > Hymenoptera > Figitidae > Leptopilina > Leptopilina myrica (nomen nudum). The sequence goes on along the minus strand of CM065464.1, from coordinate 38,522,421 downwards.
AAATTTATTGATTCTAAAATAATTTCAATTAACAAACATTAAACAAGACAGCAATTATTTTGTTAGACCGTTTTAATAAATACAAAATTAAATATTTTTCATTCACAATTTGTGTTTAAATTGTTTCCACGTGGAAACATAAAAATGGCAAATTCTAGCTAACTACGGGAAAAGAATTTATTGAAAGTAAATAAGCTCTGATCTGTACATTGAAACATTGACCGCACTTTAAAACTGCATGTGGCCATTTTCTCTACTATAAAATAATATACACTGTTAAAATCTAGAAAACAAAAAAATAAATAAAAACTTTTTACTATTCAAAATTTACAATTATATTTTTAAAAACAAATTTTTTTGTAATTTTCAGCTAACAATAAGTACAGAATTACTGAACCATGGGCAACGACAGAAATATTTTAAACACTCAAAATATACATATTTTCACCGTATTCGAAAATCTTACAAATCATGACAAATGCGGAAACTAGTTTAAATCTGAAAATATCAATATTTGACTATGGTCACAATTTATAATAAATCAGGGCTAAGGAAAAAAGTATTTCAGAAACTTTAAATTTTCTATTTCTATTATGGTTCAAATCCGACGAACCATGGTCAATTAATATTTAAAAACCTATTTAAAATTTGTATATTTTTTACTATGGAAAACAGCTAGCAAATCTCGTTCTGATTATGGCCAATGACAATAATATTTGAAAGACTCAAAATTTCTATTTTCGTGAGCATTTGAAAAAAACTAGCGAACCCAGACGAAGCGGAAAACTAGTTTTTCCATTGTTTGGGCAAAAAGTATGTGAAAAAAATGTTTAAGGGATTTTTACGAAACTTTGAACCATTAGGTTTCCGAGGTTAATTTTTTCAAATTCAAAATGGCGGATCCAATATGGCGGACGACAACACAAAAAATTAATTACTTTTACCTCAAACTGAATACTCGGAGATTTTTAGGGTCGCTAATTACGAATCTGAAATGAGTCTTTCAAAATTGATAGAATTAAGTTTTTATTCTGTTTTTATTTTTTTTATTCCATATTTTTATTTTGGATCTATAATTTTGAATTTTGAAAAAGTAATGCCAGGTATGGGAAATTTATTATACTCTATTATTAATGATAAAATTCCTGGTTATCTTTATGATTTCTTTGAGTTTAAGAACGTTAAAGAATTAATTAGTAGTAGACTTCGAGAAAGAAAATCAGTATTAAAAATGACTTTACATCGTACCTGTAAGATGCAAAAGACCTTTATTGTTAGAAGTGCGAGACTTTGGAATAAAATACCAGTCAATATTAGAGATGCATCGAGCCTCTTAATATTTAAAAAATTGTTTTTTGATTTCTTATTTAAATGTAACAACAATTTGTTTGAAATAACATACTGGTAAATTTTGATATTTGTTAGGATATAGATTATGAAGAAAAAAAAGATAAATAAAATAATTCTTTTTAGTATATATTTAACAACATTTAAAACATACTATAATTATTGTTATCTACTGAGATTAATTTATATTTATGTATTTGTTCCTTAGTGGGCTTTTAGCCCTAGGAACTTGATTATTGTTAAATAAATAAATAAATAAATAAATAATCACTGACCTTCAAACCCCACGAGCTTTCATTTTCAAGTCATTACAAAATTAGTTTTTTTATTTTGTTGTCCGCCATATTAGAACCGCCATTTTCAATTTTGAAAAACTGATGCCAGATTCGTAATCATAAGCATAGACAAAAATAGTTTAATGCCTGCAAATTTTTGAAAATAGTCGAATTTAAAACTTTTATTTTAAGGGATACTTTCTAGTATAAATTTTGTTTGAATTTAAGAGGAATAATTTCAATTAAAGAAGAAAGATTAAAATTTATCTTTTAGTTAAAAAAATCTGTCAAATATAAACAAAAATTTCCCTCTTTTTTTCTACAAAACAATTTTTTTATCATTAGAACAAATTTTAAAAGAATGTACAATTAATTACCTTTCAAAATATTCTACACCCAATCCGATCCGAAAAAACAAATTAATTTATAGTATGGCAAACAGCCGCAATCATTGTGCGATAGTTTGCTAGAATTTTGGCATAATTGAGGTTAAAAATTTTTAAATTGACATGGTCTATCGGTACCTGCAGTTGGCGTTGATCACCATTTGCTTTTAGGCCGATCCCTCTGTAAAGTATAACTAATAAAATCTTTGAAGGAAATAAAAAATATATTTTAAATTGATACTTCTTGGGAATATTAGTTTAATAAAAATATATGTATCAATATATTTAATATATCATCTCGATATTTCAGCCGGAGATTAAGTGTCGATAAAGATGATCACTTATAGACGGTGGATTTTCAAAGGGAACGATTTTGGTAAGATTTCCCAGTAAAAAAGCAGTTGAATACCGTGTGGCCCAATCTCCGGGCAAATTGAATTTTTTTTTTTTTTTTGAGATCAAAGAGGGTAATAAAAGTGACGTTATTCGCGAAGCCTCATACCGGAAGTTAAGGAAGTTGAGAGGGAAGGAGGAAGGGAGGGGGGATAGACCTTCTCGCATCGATATCTGTCCAACTGACTGACTGTCTATCCATTCAGTGAAGCGAATATCAGTGTGTCCCGCACCGAAAACAGAGCTATGAAATCCTTCTAAGGTTCTAGACGATCGTAAAGTCTCCAGAGTCTCCTGAGTCTAGACTCAGTTCTTTGTAATAGTTTTCTCTCCTTCTCTTTTGCTTTCTTCCTCTTCTCTCACTCTCTGTTTCTCTCCTCTTCATCTCAAAGACGCTTTTCTCGATTGGACTAAATCGAGAAGAGACGAATTTTAATATCGCTCGTCTAAGTCCCTTTAAGATGAGACACCTGCCAAAAACCTGGAATATCCGAGGGTATTTCTCAAATTTTTTACCATTGACTGCACTTCCTTTTTATGCGATTCATTCAAGCGTTTATTATTCCAATGCAAGTATTTTAAATGTTTTAAATTCTAATCGTGGGAAAACAAATTTGCTATAAATTATTTTAAACATAGTTGTGTAAAATATTTTTTCTTAAACTAATTCGTGAGTAGCTAAAATATTGTAAATTGACCCAAAAATGTTTAAAATCTTTTCATTAATTAATTTTTTTGATACTTATAGTGTTTACAGGTCATCTAGGTTTTGAGATTGCGAAATTTCAGTAGTATATTTGAATTTTAAAAAATTCAAAATGGCGGAAGCAATATGGCCGACATAAACCATAGAAATCGTTTTATTGCACGTAGACGTCTTCAAAAACTTCAAAGACTTCAGATTTGTATTGCGTGCGAATAAAAAATGTCGGAAATAAAATTTTATTAATATCCATCAATTATTTTGAAACTTTTTCAATTTTTCCAAGTTGAATTTTAGATCCAAAGTTCCACATTTTTTAAATCGAACTTCAAATTCGTAACCAGTGGAAAAAAAATTTAAATTTATTTAGATTCAGTATACTTAAAAAATATTCAAAAACAGAAGTTATTCTATCCGACTGTATTGTATAAAAGATTTTACATTAAACTACCGCATTAAAATTATTAATTTGAAAAATATTTTTTCTTTAACATTTTATTAAATACTTTATAGTGTCTTTAAAGGAAAGAGTGAACAGTGCCATCTGTAGGTAGCGTCTTTAACTAAATTCTTTAGTACAACCAAATTGGACGGACACTGTCTTTATTGAAATACATTTATTAAAAAATTTTTATTGAAAACAGTTTTTCCTTACATTATAATATTTATAAAGAATTTTTTTTTATTTTTGGAAGATGATGGGAAAAATTGAAAAAGAAAATTAAATGTCTTTTTATAATAAAACATTTCGGAGACTTGGTTCAACGCCCTCATCAGATCATTTTAATCATAAATGTTCACAAATTTTTAAACAAATACACACGGAATCAAAATTAAATTACAAATTACTAAAAATAAAATTATAAACAATTACTTACTACAAAAAATAATTATAATTTTATATGAAACTTGATAGTAATAATTAATAAGCATCGAATTAAATATGGTCATTCTTTTAACTTTTGTAATTTTATGATAAAGGTTTAACGACTCGTCTTTATATTTATTAAAACAATATATTAACAAAATTTCCGTAAGCTAGTAAAAAAACGAATTAATTTCCAATTTTTGTAAATAAAAAATCTGAGTCATTCAATTTGCCGTTAGATTTCATTTAGTCAAAAAAAATTCAAAAACGGAAATATTGTCATCTACTGAAATATTAGAATTTTAAATGTATTGATACAATTTTTATTAAACTATTGACATACAAAAAAGTAATTAAAAATATTTTTTCCTTTAAGGTTTTATTAGTTATTTATTGTAGAACCGGCTTTAAAAAAGAAATACAGCGCCAACTGGAGTTAGCGTCTGTAACTAAATCTTTTAAGTCAATCGTTTAGACAGAAATAAGGGGAAAAAAATTTTCCAAAATGGATCAGAATTTGTAAAATTTTCACAAAAAATAAAACGTATTTTTTTAATCGTAATGTTGAAAAAACATTTCTATTTGGCCTGAGGCATGTTTCTACCAAAGGACAGAAAATTTATTTTTTATAAAAGTTATTACAAAATGAATTTTTCTGTAAGTCATTAAACAGAATTTCATTTCTTCTAAATGAATAAACTGATTTTAATGGTCCAAGCGGAAATATAAAGGGGATATAATGTATATTTTGTTCATTCAGAATTAGAAATTTTTTAATAATTATTTAATAAATTTTTAAAAAACAATTTATTTTTTTATGTTCTGCGCCTGTTAAAAATTTGAAAAAAATCTCAACATACAATTAAAACTATAAAGAATGAAAATCCGTTGAGAAAACTTAAGAGCGACAATTATTTTAAAAGTTATAATGAAAATTATATTTCGCGGAGATGCGATTTGGGTACTTTTAAGAATTAAAACATTATTTTCAACTACGAAATGAACAAAATACTGTGAAATTATGCTTTGTATTCAATTACGTATTCATAAAATATATTAAGAACTAAATTTATCGTTGGTGCACTACACTGCGCCAATATAATTTTCATTATTATTTTTTAAATAATTGTCGCTCCTAAATTTTCTGAACGGATTTTGATTCTTTATAGTTTTAATTATATGTTGAGATTTTTAAAAAAGTTTTAAAAGTCGCAGAACCTTAAAACAAATCCTTATAAAAAATTTATTGAATAATAATTATTAAAAAATAAACTTAAAAGTTTTCTAATTATTGTAAACCAAAGTTTATTTTATACTCTTTATATTCTCGCTTGGTTCATTTAAATCGGTCCATTCATTTAAAAGAAAAAAATGTTGATTAAAAGGTCACAAAAAATTTATTTTTTAATATCTTTTATACAAAAAAAATTGTTTTATTCTTTGATAGACACATTTTTAAAGCCCCAAACAGAAATATTTGTTCAACATTTCGTTTAAAAAAAAAATTAATTTTCTGTGAAAACTTCCTGAATTCTGACACTAATTGTAATGTTTATTAAGACGATAAAAGTAATTAATTTCTGTTGTTTGATAAAAATTATTTTAACCCCATTTTTTGTAAATTATTGTAATTAAAAGAAACCAACTAACTCATTTAATTTCCCCTTAGATTTTAATCGGTTAAAAAAATATTCAGAAACAGAAGTTATTGTCTAACTGGGATTAAACCATATTGTTTGATGATAGCAACTGCCTAATTATATACAGTAAAAAGGGTGGTTAATTTTCATAGAGAAGACCTTAATTAAATCCGGAGTTCAATTTTCTTGCCTTCGGGGGTCTTCGCATTAAACTTGTGTACTGCATTGTATGACTTCGTAAACTTGGGGAAACCCCTGTGAAACTTAGTGATGCAGATCGAAAACTTAAAATGTAGGTAACATATCCTGAAGATTTATTTCTTCTTTCTTCCTACATTTTCCTTTTGTTTAAAAAAAATAAGAGTGCGTGCAAATTACACTGTCCGACAAAAATAACTTTTTTTCTGACCCTTTGACAATAATTCTGGTCACTTTCGATATATTTTTTCACACTGATTATAAATCTGACAAGAAAAATACTCTAGCACCTCAAGTTTTTGAAAAAACTAGTGTTAAAATATAAAAAAAATCGTATTTCTGTCTGTCTTTGATTATGATTAGAAAATAGACAAGAGGTGCTAAAAATTTTGTTTTTGGTTTCAAATGAAAACTGGAATTGCAACCAACAATTTCTTTGAGAAAGAATTTAACATTTTATATGATTTTTGCAGGTTACTTATTTCATTCAAGAAACATTTTTATTCTTGACGTATATACTTAATAAAATAAATAAATAATTTAAAATTTTAATTGATGCTTTTTAATCAAAGTACCAATGTCTATTGTGAATGTAGCATTATGTTATTATTGTTTTCAAAATTATAAAATTTCTTGCAGTACAATAAAAAAAAATTTAGTTCCAATAGAAGATAAGCAGACGAAATTAAATATTAAATAAATTACAATATTAAAAATAAGTATTTTAATGTATCAAATAATTTAATTTGTGTAAACACGGAATACCCAATTTAATATATACTTCGAACTTTTATTAATCTGTAATTTAATTTATGTTGCAAGAATTCTTTAATATTAAATTAAATTATTTAAAATTAGGATATAATAATTGTAAAAGACTATACTTATAAGCTACAAATAAATAGAATTAGTGTAACGCAAGATTTATTCAACATTGAATATTTAAAGTTTTCAATAAATATTTCTTTCTTGATTTTAAGTAATACATATTTCTAAAAATTAACTTCAAAAGCATTTATTAAATTTTCTAATTATTTATTTACGTTATTAAGTGTATACGTCACGTTCTGAAGAAAGGTACCTAAGAAGCAAAAAATTTAAGGTTATGTTTTTAATTTTTTAACTAAAAATACATAAAGAAAATCAGTTATTAATTAAAAATTATTGATCATCAAGTCTTCATTTTATCTAAAATATTCAAATAAAATTGGTTATAAAAATAAAATAATTAAAAATAAACCTTTAATTAAGACAAATCTAACACGAACCTAACCTAAAATTCGTTTGCTTCTTAGGTACCTTTCTTGACAGTGCGTCACATATACGTTAAGATTAAATAAAAAATTTCCTGGAATAAAATAAGTAACCTGAAAATTATATAAAATGATATTGATTGGATAGCTGAAAAATTTCCTCAAAAACTTGAAGTATTTTTCTTTTCAGATTCGTAATCAGCGTGAAAAAATCTATCGAAAGTGTGACCAGAATTATTCAAGGGGAAAAATCAGTGTCGGACAGTGTTATATAAACAATTTTGACTGTAAAAAAATTTGTCTGCTACAAATAAAGATTTTTTTTCAAAAATTCTTCTATCATTCTTATGTGTACTTGCAGTTTATTTAAGGGACTATTTTCCAGGCACGTGTACAATTCTTTATGTTTCATTTGTTACTCGAGATCACATCGCGCGCGCAATTGCGCGACAAAGCATGGTGTCACGATTCAAGTTTGTGTGTATCCGTGAAATGAAAAATTGCCTTTTTAGGTTCATCTGATATGATAAATGATGGTCACTTATCTTCGGATTTAGACAACCTGCACGACGATTGCATGTTACCCATCATTCTTTTTATTCAAATCAAGATTCAACTAGCACAAACACCGCAGCAAGGATCTAAAATCACTTGATATTTTTTTTCTTGAAAATGTTCTATACAGGTTTTATTAATATCGATGACTTGTTATTGTCTTCTAAAGTGATTTTGACAGATTGAAGTGAATTAAATTGACAAGTGAGGGGTAAAAAATGCGATTAAATATCACTCCTGATCAAAAAGTGATTGGATAGTAAAACTGGTAAAGGTAAAGAGCGTCTGCTACAAATCAAAAACTCTTCCTCTTGCCGAGAAGCTATCAATTTCAATTTCCTTGGAGTACTATCATCGTTATGATAACTGACTGGCGGACGATTGAGGCAAGAACTTACGATCTGCTAGAACCCACTTGCACGACAGATAATAACCGAAAGTTCCTATACGTTTCTTCCCTTATCTTGTCTCCCTTCTTGAAAACCTTTCCCTCCTTGTTATCAATTTTCCATTCGCCAAAGAATCTGATTTCCGAAAATGTTACACCCACTCCTGATTTTAAGTTTTTAATACCATCACGTCCCCGATATTTATCAATAATTGAAAAAGTCAAGAACATGTGTTGATTTATGAACACCAAAAATCATTAATTTTTTTCTACATTTTTTAAACTAGATTTTGGAATATAAAATCTTGGACTATGTGCGTGTGAGTGGAACTTGTAAATATAAGAAACAGTTTTGGATATGAAACATAACGGGACGATGTAACAAGGTAATTCTGGAGAATCTTTTTCGAGAGTGGAATAAAAACAGGAGAATAGGAGATCATTGAAACCGGAGAGCAAAATTCATGGGACGTTTTATGAGGACTTATTTGCCCTGGTTTATATAGGTATATATGTGGAAAAAAAAGAATCTTTCGAGACATTTTCCGAAGAACCTCTCGGTTATTCTCTAAATCATAAAACGATTCTCGGAAATGAAAACCAACGCATAATATTTTACACACTTATGCAAAAAGCTATATCCATGAGATTTTCTTTAACTCTCCATTTTTTCGAAATGCTTCTCTTTTCTCTTCTTCCCTTGTGCTTTTCTTATCATCTAATGAGCCTTTTTATTCTCTCATGAGCATTTCTAGAACATTTTTCCCTTTCTTCTTCTTCTTCTTCTTCTTCTTCTTTTTTTCATTTCACAATTCCTTGCGGGTGGAGAATGCTATTTTCGCGAGACCGAAGACCAGCGCAAACGTTTGCATAAAGTTAAGGCAATAAAAATAGCTGTAAAGTCAGGTGTTATAGTCACGCAGTCTCTCTCAATTTATGTTAATAGAGTTAGACCGGTCCCTCTTTGAAGATGCTTTACGTTTACGGTCGTCTGTCGCGAAAAAAAAAGCCAAGAAATGTTCGCGGCGCGCTTCAACGATGAAAACTTTCTGTCTAAAGTCACCTCTCTTTTTCCTCGTAGCTCAAATTCTTTAGCACTATTAGATATCTCTCTTCCTTCTTCCACTTTTTTTCACTTTGTCTTTTCATCTACCTTCTTTTCTTCTTGACTAGACTTTTGCCATCGTTCTTCGCTTTTTTTCCTCTCCTCCGCACTTGATCCTCTTTTATTCGACTATTCCAACTCTTTAAAACTCGTGACCCGCTTAAACGCTATGAGAAAGTTGGAGCACCACTTCTTTAGATCAAGGATCGGGGGAATTAACTATTTTCTACTATGTAATTCAATGAAGAAGGAGAAGATTGAAAGAATGCATAAAAAGATTTCATTTCTTCGAGAATGCCATTTGAGTTGTTCAAAAAAAAATTCCACCTTTCCAACATGTTTTCATATGGTCTTGGAAAATTATTTCCATCATGTAATCTAAACACTCTTCCGAAATTCTTGGTGCATATTTGAGAAGAGTTTTGAAAACGTTGAAACATTTTAGGATACCTTTAAGGCATTCTATTACCCACTGGAAAGTTTGCAAGAATTGTTAGACTACTTTGCAGAGAAAAGTGAGATGAATAATTAATTAATCCAAGAAAGACACTTTTGATGAAATGTAACCTAAAAGATTTAAAGAGATTAGAAGATTTAATAGCCAACGTCTAGGATAGGCGAAAAGAGCAAACTGACCACAAGATAATGGATTACAAAACTAAAAGCTGGTCACCTTCTAGCAAAAACGGAAACCACTCCTTCCTCTTTAAGGAGCAGCAAAAAAAAATGAAAAACGGAATCGAAAAAAAACTTTAGGATCAAAAGAAAGAAAAGGATTCTTATAGAAGACGGTCACGTGGGTAAGAAAGCAGGGACCTTCATCTACAAAGTTTATAGCCGGACGGTAGTACCAAAAGGAAAAGAATGGTCCAGGAAAAGTTTCACTGAATTTAGTAGGTCGACAAAAGGAACAGTGGCCATAATCCTGAGTTTCTTGGTATCGGATTTTTAATTTCCGCCAAAGGTTCAGTGGGATAATACAACCCCTTATCAAAAATTCACTTAACAAAATATAAATTTAAAGCAGTGATAAATTCAATAAAGTGACACGAAATTACATTTCCTTATGATTTAATTTTCAATCGGTTGCGAAATGAGATTAAATATTTTTCATAAAATATTAAAGTTAGTAATTCGAATATCTAAATAAACAAGGAAGCATTAAAGATCAAATACCCCTGTTCATTTTAGCAGATGAATTTCATTAATTTTCAAGAGACTATTCCAGATATCAATTCTCCTTGAAGTCAGTAATAAACAAAGAACTTAGTAGGTCAGCTGTATTGAGTGGATTCATCTTTAATATTCGAAGGTAGCAAATACGTTTCTTAATATATAATTTATAGACATAAGGAGGAAATATCGAGCTTTAATTCTCAATTGCAGAGCTAAGTTTAGCTCCGCCGGTGGGATCATCTTACATCCGAGACGTTCTTTAAAGATCGGAACGATAAGTACAAAAATCCTGGCAAGCACATCTGAATCCAATGTTACTTCCAGAAAAGGAAAATCATTTTTTCAACTTCTCCGGTAATAATTCTTTTCCCTTTATTGATGACTAGAAAACTCTTCTAATCTCAATAAATTTTTTTTACACAAATAAAAACAACTTGTGATTATAGGAAAAGAAATAGACTGGAAGAATTAATTTTTCCTACATAAATGAAACTTTTCTTTTGACTCTTGAAATTACTAAAAGTTTGATGAGTTTTTTTCTTCTCTTTTTTTTGCGAACGAATGAAACAAGAAGAGATGGAAACAAAAATCTGGTACGGCCACACTGATTGAGGACGAGCGATTTCGGTCGATTGAAACGGCAACGCCAGTGAATTCCGATGAACATCAAAAAGTAGAGGAAAGCTTCCGGGCAGAATGGGTCAGTTTCAATCGTGACTCTGAAAATCCAAGGGAGGTGAGGGTGCGTAATTGGCTCGACGAATCTCGTGCAATAAATCCGCGTCACACAGTTTGACGGCCATATACCAAAAAGGTTTTTGAAGGGGAAAGAGAGGGAGGGGAATTGTAGATAGAAATCGTTCGCAGGCGGCAGTACCCTCAATTCAAGGGTTGGTTCTCTTTCTCTCTCTCTCTAAGCCGTTAGGGAAATCAAATACCGCACGATAACGGGTCCACGACCGGACGAATTAAAGTCGTATATTTACTAGTAGTACCTCCTTCGTCAGTCAAGCGAGTGACCGCCCTATGCAAGAACCGTAATTACTCCGATCACGAATGCAAGCGAGAACCCCCTAGCTTGCAGCACATTTCGTCCTTTAAAACCCCTCGGTTTGCTGAAATTTATTTTACGACGGAACCGCTTAAATCTCTCTCCTCAGGATTAGAGGAAATCCACCTCCTGGCTTTTCTTTCGCGCGCGAACTTCCTACTGACTTAGCAAGGCTACAATAATACATTTTGACTGAAAGAATTTGTATTTTATAGCTGCAAACGATATTTGCAACTTGGAAACAATATCAAGATGCTAAATTATTAACTAGATCTGGAATTTATCAAAATACTTCTTTCCAAATAGGGGAGGTTTACAGGAGAGATAACTTTCACGCTTTAACCTCTTTTCTATGAGGAATAGAAAATTATTACGACTCCCAATGATTCATTTAGTTGAAAGATTTCTGATGATGAGATTGTTCCAAAAAATACTACCAACCGCATTTAACCTCCTTGATAGAATGATGATCCTGGGATTATCACGACTCCAAATAATGATTCATTGATTCCTGATGTTCAGTTTGGTTTACTATTTAAGCCCAAAAATATAGCCGAACTGAAGAACCAGTCTGTTTTGGTGAATACCGAATTGAACCGTTAAATAGATCTCCTTTAATTTCTGATGATTATGTTTTAATGTTTCTTCATGTACAACTATTACAACGTCCATAATAATCTATCACACACAAAATGATTAAATATTTTTGGAAACTAGCACAAAGAAATCCGTGACCAGTCGTTTTAATAGATCCACTTGTTTATGAAATACTTGCATTGTATTAGTGGTTAGCGACCCAAAAAATCTCGAGTAACCAGTTTTAGACGAATTTAATAGTTTTTGGAAAAGTTATTCGCCATATTGGATCCACCATTTTGAAATTTGAAAGTTAGACTTCTTACTTCTAATCATTGACCTAGATATCCAGTTTCATAAAAAATTAATATTTTTTCAACGATACTCTGTCACTTTTAATTTAAGAGTTGTTTTCACCTCTAGAAGACCCAAACGACTTGATTCTGCAAAACATCCAGTCACAGGAATTTCTTTTATGATCCTTATTTTGGAAAATGTTTAATATTCCTCTCTGCGAAAAAAGTCGAACTTCGTTGGACGGAGTAATCAACTAAAACTCCTTTTAGTTCAGTTCCACCACTTTTACCACAAAGATTCATCGTGAATCCTGTTATTCATATTGTTTCAAATTCACACTAAAAATACAATCAAATTGAAGAATCGTTTCATCTTGAATTATTAAATAATGAATTGAAGCATTTGAATAGATCTCCTTTAATTAGATTTTCATTTCATCATCAATTTCAAATTCCAAATTCGCGTACAGATCAATAGCGGCGTTAAGTGAGTGCGTAAAGATGCTTGATCACGTAAAATTATCCATATTATCAGTTATACCTTTCGGTACGAGTCAAATACTCAATAACTATTGTTGGTCACGTATGGGTCAGTGAAATTTTTTTTTCTGAAATTCAACGGAATCCAATGAATTACAGAAAGCCCTTTAAATTGCCTTCATAAACCTGTTCCAATGGCTGAATATAAACCTGCACTCTAGTGTTGGTAGTTTTACTTTTACGGTACAAAAAAAAAATATCTAATTTCGTTAAAAGCTTTTAAATCCCACCGTAGAATGGGATTTAAAAAATTTTTAAATAAATTTGATTGGTTAAATTAATTTTGATGGAAGATAAAATGTTAATTTTCATTGTGAAACTAAGCCTTCAGATACTTGGAGAAAATCTTCAGCAGAGCGGGCGTTTGAGTTGAAACAGTTTATAATATGGCGAAGGGAAGGTTGATCACTCTCGCTTAGTGTGGAAAATCGATGGAACGCAATCGTTATCATTCCCTTGAGTAATCTCTTCATTCGACAAGGGTTGATGCATTTTCTAGATTGGCTAATTCGCGACATTTGAATTTTGTATTTTTTTTTCTTTTCCTATCATCGTTTTCGGTGGTATGCTAATTTATAATTCTGAATTGTTTTGATACGATTTGTAAAGGACAAAAAAATTGTGTTTATAGCTTTTTTGTAATCAAGAGTGTCGGTTGTTAACGTCAGGGTATTATATTCGTTAAATTTTGAAATTTCCCTGGGATTTAGCTATGGCTTTGTGTAGGTAGAGAATGACTGAAATCACATAGGTGGGAGTTGGTTTGCCAACTCTCTTGGTTCGGCTATGACATAACCCTCTGGTTGTCCCGTAGATTTAGGTATCGATGGCATGCAAACCCTGTGAATGTGTGCGACGTGTGTGCGGATCCCAGATAAACCCCAACCGCTATGTCGGCTATTCTAATATCCTACGCATCGTGTAATGAACCACCGACCGATATTAGGCAACTGATATTGCACGGCCGCGAACAACAACGCGAATCACTATCATAAAGAGCTACGATTATTTATTCAATCCCAAGCATCAGGCAAACATTTTACGACGAACATTACGGGGAATATTAATTTATGTTTTTGGAATTAATATAAAATTGTAGTGCTTTTAAATAATTAGTATTGTAATGTCTCTAAAGTTGACGTTTAATCAATGGAAGTGCCAACAGATATGAATCGTTTCGGATTTTCAATACGGACGTGTCTTAATCAAATCCGGAAATTAGGATTTCTTTAGTGTTACGCCTCAACAAAGAAAACATTCTAACTATTCTAAAAATTACATTTTGTTTAATGTCCGCATCAGTGGTTTATTTTGTTTTATTCATAGAGTTAAAGGTTTAGATATTAAGGGTTCAGGTCATGACGTAGTATCCCTTTGCAAAAGGAACCTATAAAAGGAGCCATCGTTGAACTGTCATCTAGCTTGTTCTTCATCATCAGTCATGAAAACCACCTCAAGTATCCAAGAGCCTTTTTCGAGTCCCATCCTAATCAAATTCATTCAAGAAGATAATTTCTACTACAAGGTACATTTCTGTTTTTCAAAGGATAGCATTATCACGACATCAAAGTAAAATCAATAATTCAGTCTCTCTTAAGCTAGTCTCCGGACCTTTAACTTCGACTGTCCCGAAAACAATTCAAGGAAAATCTACTGCATTCTCTGTTTCCGCTAGACAACGTCATTTTTTCGACCTCACATTGAAGGAGGTATCGCTTGTTGGGTCTACGACTTTTAGCATAATTTTGTAAATAATTTTATCCCTATTTCAATTTCTGACTGATTACACAGAGTTCTAATTTTGTTTCAGCATTCCTGAAAACATCTGGATCTACTTTTTCTTTCTGATTATAATTGTAAAAGATTCAAATAAAAATTTTAATAACTTAATTTCAATGTAACAGTTCCACTTTCTTAAAACCTTTCCCTTAATATCAGATAATTTACTAATGTCTAATAATTAAGAAGACAGAGACTAAACGTTTCGATAACATGGTTTATCATCATCCTCAGGCTAAGCCTAAATAAATAAGCAATAAATTTACATTTACACCATAAATAAAGACGAAAAATACGGACGAAAAGATGAAGAAAAATTATAAATAATTTAAAAGCTTTAACAGCACGTGGCGATGACAAGGTGACAATATATTGAAAAAGAAATCAATCTTGAATTTAATTTGCTTATTAAGGGAAAATAAATTTTATTTAGGTATAAAATATCCTCCTTTTTATTAATTGTATGTTTGCTAATCTTTATGTGAATCATTTTAGAAAAACATCGTTTATTAAAATTTGGTTCAGGATCAAGAATTTTAGCATTTTCCCAGTCAAATTCATGATTCAATTCAGATTGATGGCCTTTGAATACTGTTTTTTTTTAAAATTATTTTTGGGTTCGTTAATTCGTGTTTTTAGAGCATGCTTTTATTCGCCAATGTAATTCGCAGGGCAATTTTTGCAATTAAATTCATAGACAATATTAGTTTCTTTCCATTATTCTACTTGGCCTTTGCCTAATTTGACAATAGATCTAAGGATTCGTCAACAATGGGAATAGTAAGAATATTGTGAGCTTTTAAGATTTTTGTTAATGCAATATAATGAAATTATGTTCATTAAAAGGTAAACAAATTTTAGGAATTTGTTTATATAAGACATTTTTTGTATTGATAATTTTGGAATTTATATTTATATTCCGATATTTTAAATATAGCTTAAACAAGTTTTTATATGTTTTTCAAAGAATTCCAGTGGATAATCATTATTTATTAAAATTTAATTAACTTCCATTAGATTGTCTTTGGGGGAAAGAATGGTATGATTATAGGATAGGTCTGTCCACGACATTATAAACTATATTAATTTTTCATTGTGGTGGATGATTTTAAAAGAAATTGATAAGTCTGTCCGAAGAAGATGGTTTTTAGTACCAATTATAAGTAATTTTGGTTAATTATAGAAATATCTAAATAGTTAATTAGATTGTTTTCTTGAAGTTCATAAGTGAATTTTAATTTTTGATGATAAGAATTAAATGTGTTGACTACTATATCAATGTGGTCTTTATGTATACACAAAATAGTATCGTCCACATAACGGAAATGAAAAATTGGTTTGTAATTATGTTCTAATCTAAGTTTTTTAAGGCAATAACTTTCCAAATCGTCCATAACAATATCAGCAAAAATGAAGAAATTGGAGAGCCCATGGAAAGTACCTTCAATTCGTTGATAATATTTAACATCGAAGACAAAAAACGTGTTTTCGTAGAAAAAATTTGACTGTTATCAATATGAGATTTAGGAGTGCGAATATTATTTTTTAGTTCTTTATGTAATGTTTTTGCTAAAAAATGCGTTGGACTATTAATAAGAGACACAATAGGATGGAATGGTACATCTTGTTCATGGATTTTTAGTAATGCGTAAAATCTTGGTAATATAGGTGTTTGTTAACGTCAAAGCGTTTTGATGATATTTATAGTTAAGATATTCATTTTCATTTAAATAATGAAGAATCTTACTGGTATTAGATTAAAGTTTGTTTAAAGAGTTGACATTGAGACGTTTGTAAGAGGAAGTGTCACTAGGTAACTTAGAAACCCTATTGAGATAAAAAGATTTATATAAACAAACTGTGCTTTTGCAATTATCTGAATTAGTAAACATGATGTATGGATTTCGTTTTAAAAAATTATTAGTTATTTTAAGTTTTTTAGTGAATTCTTTATCTTCTTTAGAAATATGTAAAGTTTTTTGTAAAGTTGGAATTTATATTATTACCAACTTTATTTCTAATCTCATCTTTGACGTTGTTAATTTTTATTCCGAAGGCTTTTCGCGTGCTGAATTCAAATCTGACCTCAGAATTGACCCATCATGTAAGGTTTTTGAGATAAAATAAAATAACTGCAAGTGGTATTTTAGATTTCCTGTGTCAGCGATTATATATTTGATATCAAAATGGCGGATTCAAAATGGCGGTTGAATTTTGTATAACACAATCGATTCGCATTAAATTTGTCATTTGGTGGGTTTTCGGGGTCGCTGATTACGAATTGGGTATCAGATTTTCAAAATTCAAAATTTCCGAACCATTATGAATTGAATACCAGTCAGTTTACGTGTATTGACAAATTTACCGGATTAAAAAAATTAAATTGACGATATCTCAGTACTAAATAAAGATTTTTTCATGTTTCAAAAAGCTTTTTAAAGGGGAAGAATAGTACTTTTAGATGCCGTAAAAAATTTGCACTTGATTGTATATATGACTTTAAAAAAGGTCAAAAATCTTCTTCTTGGCACTTTTAGCTTAAAATATCTAAAAATCTAAAGTTATGGAGCAATTCTGAGGTCAGATTTAGATTCAGCACGTCACAAGCCTTCGGAAAAGTATTGTCCGGTTCTTGATTCGGAGATTCGTCAAAATTTTGTCGGCCTGTGTAATTTTTGTTTGAATGCAGATAAGTTTCCTGAAGAAAATGAAGAGTAGAAAATTCTACTCATGACAGAAAACAACTATGTGAGAGCAGCTCCACGAGTGATAAAAGCAGGAGTCACGTCACATTTGCGAGTGTAGTTTACTCGTCCTTCACCAAAGTTGTAATTATCGTCACGAGGCGATAACTGTACATTTTTTTTCACGCACACTCACTCTTCATCTGATGTTCGAAAAGTGTAGTCGCTCTCGACACAACAATGCAAGCCCCCCTTGAATTTCGATAACATTATTCATAATCAACAGCAGAATAAAAAGAATTATTTAAAAATACCCTGGCGCATTTGGATTGATCAAATTACCATCAATATTCTTCGATTTTTATTCAAAATTAAAATATAAAGTTTTGAATGAAAAATTTCGAAAAATAGTAAAATTTAATTATGATTGAAAATGTCAATGTACGATAACGTGACACTTACAATTTCAATAAATTTCTAATTAAATTCGAATGAGCCGAATTGAATTTGAAAGCAGATTAATGCAGTATATCGTTCCCTGAATAAATTTATTACTTTGTTATATATTTTGAAATAGTGACACTCTCTCAGGGAACATATTGAATTGATCTTTTAGCTCTGGCAAAATTGTACTGTCCATTTTACGATACACAGTGTATATTGTGAATTGAAAATTTTAATTCATTGTGCGCGCAAGTCTTTTGTGGGCTCGATTAACTTTGCATCTAGCTGGGATCCGATAATTACCTGACGCTGGCTGAAATTAATTTTTACGAGGAAAGTAAAGTGACATTAATTAATAACGCTTTCCGAGTTAGTAAAGGTCTTACGTTGTCTGGTGTTTAACACGCAAGGAAACGAGCCAGAAATGGGACATTGTAAATCTGCTTCGCCCTATCTTTAAGAAAAAAAATAATAAAAAGACGCATGTTCAAATTTCCTCTAGTTTTCCATTAAACCAAACCATTCTTTATAATTAAAACTATTGATTATTTCATTAATGTCCAACTTGTATAAGTCAGTAAAAACATATTATTTTTCAAGTCAAATGTGTCAATAAAAAATCCATTTATAATTAAAAAAGATTAAAGCTTATTATTGA
Source organism: Leptopilina myrica (nomen nudum) (assembly GCA_032872475.1). Lineage (NCBI taxonomy): Eukaryota > Metazoa > Arthropoda > Insecta > Hymenoptera > Figitidae > Leptopilina > Leptopilina myrica (nomen nudum). The sequence continues at coordinate 38,504,106 of CM065464.1, read as the reverse complement.
CGTTTACAGTTTTGTAAGCAATTTAAAAAATTGTTGAAGGTGGATAAAAATTAAAATAAAAATTACCTTTTTCCGATATTGCAAAATACTTGTGAGAAAGAATTTAATAATTATAATAGAAAAAACTGAATTGAGATATTCGGAAAAAGGAAATTTAAGTGTTGAACTGAGTTAGCTAAGGGTTAAGACAGGAATGTCGTTTAAAATGCGATAATTCATAAATGCAAAGACCACCCTTCTATCGACATAACTTCAGTATTAAAGATTCCTTTTCATGCTAGCGACGAGCCCAAATAAAAAAGGGACATCCATCTAGTTCGACCAGTCGGTCCTTTTCTTTCGGATACCGACAAAAGATGAAATTACTTTTTTTAAAGAGCAGTCGATAAAAGGAAATTTTAGTCCTCGGTGTAATTAAATTCTAAAAAAGTAATATTCCTTCCATGTTGTACATATTTATGATTTAAATTTGTCAAATTTTAATTTAAAGTGCCCACGTTACAAAACATTCGCTTTTTTCAAAATTAAATTCTGAATTTAATAAATCTCTGTGAAAGGATTTTACACAGAAAATTATTTTTTATAAACTGAACGTAATACCAACTTGTGAAATAAAAAAATTAAAAGTGTTGTATCAATGGGAAATATTATTCACCACTAATAGATCATTCAGCGGTATTCTAAAAATTAATCTAGTTCGAACAAATAATTATATGATGTCGCAAAAGGTTGTTATTTAACAAGAAAAAAATATCAACTGTAATATTTTTTCATTATCCTATTTATAAAACGTGTTTAATCACATTTGCATAATATTAAAATATTTTTAATGCAAATTCAACCTCGTGCATAGTTCCATAATCTACCTGGCATATTTGAGAATTATACTTGACTCTCACGGGCATCGTGATACTTGGACTTTTGTTGTGTCCCCTTTTTTCCCTTTTTATTATTTTCCACCTTCTCTTTTTTTTCCTTCTCAAGAAAAACTCTTTTTCTTAATTTTTATAATCAGCATCTCTAATTTTTATAAAATGGTACAACTTTTTAAGTTTAAGTAATCTAAATTTTTTATCTTTACAGAAAGTCTAGTAGTTGTGTCTTTTTTCTCATTTCTTGAAATATGATTTTAATAATCTTCAAAATAGAAGCAAAATATATTAATGTAATTTAAGCTTAATAGAAAATGGGCGAAATATTAAAAAAATTACTACTATACTACCTTTTTATGCAGATTGACGTTCATTTACATTTTTATATTAAAAAAAAATAACTAATATTACGTCTTTCCTTTGAACATGAGACAAAGGGAAGATAATCTTTTGTGGACATTGTTCCATGAGCTATATCCTTTGATACAGCAGTTTTATGAAATAAATTTTTTAATGCTGCTTTCAAATTTAAACAAGTATAATAGTGGACATGGAATGATGTTGGTTTGTAAAAAAAGAAGAATTTGTTCTCAGTAATGATTATAATCATCATAACGATTTTTATAAAAATTCAACTATTTTTTTAACAATTTTCCGCCATATTGGATCCGTCATTTTGAATTTTGAATAGACTTTATAATCAGTGATCTTAAGAACCTGTAGATTTTAAGTTTTATAAAAATCCAAGCAGTTTTCATTCAAATTTGTCTGACATATTAAATCCACCATTTTAGACATTAGATTCCGAATTAGTGACCCAAAAAATACCAAGATACTAAATTTTATAAAAATTGAATAATTGTTTTTTAAAAATGTTTCTATTGCACTGTAAAAAAGTTATTTGATTCAATTAACAGATTATTTAAATATTATTAAATAAATATTTACATGAATAAATTATTTGTAAATGAATCAAATAAATTGTAGTTGAATAAAATATTTCAGTATTGGAAGCAAATATTATTTAATTGATTTAAATAAAAATTACTCGATGCAAGTAAAAATTTATTTGATAATAGTCAAATAAACTGTTATTTGAATCAAATAACTTTTTTAGTGTGGACCCGCCATTTTGTATATTAAAAAATAAACTTCAGATTCCAAATCAGAGACAACAGAACCACCTAGATAAGAAATTTGACAATTTAAATCTAGTTTTTTAATTTTTGTCCGCCATATTGGATCCGCCATTTGTAATTTTGGAAATTAGTCTTCAGATTCTGAATCAGCGACCCCTGAACCATCTAGATATCAAGTTTTATAAAATTCCAACCAGTTTTCTTACACTGGGAAAATTTTTTTTTAAACCAAACACATGCAGTAAACTAAAAAAATATGTTCAATTTAAACATATATTATTATTGAATTAAACCACTTACATATAACAGGTTTTATCATATAAATTTATATTTAACAGCTTGTGACTTGAAAATTTAATTATAAAATTTCTCTACTACTTTTCTTTTAAAATATGAAATAAATAAAGCTAGTTTTTTGTGAGTAACTTTAAAAAATAATGATGAAAGGCACTGTGGTACATAATTTTTAATAATTAAAAAATTACTTATTATAAATCCCTTTAAAATTACCAGTTGTGCCGCTCATTTTTAATGAATTGTAATTCGGTTGGGAAAAATCCGGGACAAAAAAATATCGCGTCCAAAATGTTGGGACTATCAAATAGGCATAATGCCAAAATTTTTTTTTCTAATTTCAAAATGGCGCCTCCAAAATGGCCGCCAAAATATTGAAACTTGGAAAAATAATTTTAAAAAATATTAACATTATTTTTTTTAACTTTTATACTTTATTTGAATAAAAAAATGTTGTTTCAACAAAAAATATTGTTATCTGATATTATTTAAAAATTAATTTAAACATTTTTTATAAACCAATTAAAATCTGTTGGCCAAAATAGTAAACAAATTTTTATTTATATGAATTCTCATTTCTTTTTGCAGAAAGAATGAATAATAAAAGTTAATAACTTAATTTAAACTTTTTTACAATGTTTAAAAATGTTATAAACAATTTTTATAAACAATTTGCAAAACATGAAATAGAATCCTAGAAAAAAATTATTTTTTGATTATATTACGTTCTTTTGTAATCAAAACGTTGCTAAAGGTTTAAACTTTCATTTAACAATATTTAAAAATGTTATAAACAATTTTTATAAACAATTGTTATAAAAAAATATTTTCAGAGTGGAAAATAACTTCTTTTCTATCCCACTAGCTTTCTTTTGTCATTAAACAGGAAACTAGAGTATCTGATGCTTATAAAAAATTTGTGAACAATTTATATAAATGTTATAAACAATTCTTATAAATAATTAGTTAAATATGAATTACTATAATAGAAAAACGCATTTTTTTATTATATATTGCACTCTTCTAATCCAAATCTTTGTTAAAGAGATTATTTAACAATATTAAAAAATGTTATAAAAAACTTTCATAGAAAAAACAGTTCAGGGATGGAAGAATAAAAGTTTTTTCACTTTTTGCTTGGTTTTTCATCAGAATAGATATTTGAAATAAAAATCTTCGTCTAAAAGATTTTTTTTTAAATGATTCTATTTCATGTTTTGCAAATTGTTTATAACATTCTTAAACATTGTAAAAAAGTTTAAATTAAGTTATTAACTTTTATTATTCATTTTTACTGCAAAAAGAAATGAGAATTGATAAAAATAAAAATTTGTTTACCATTTTGGCCCACAGATTTTAAATTGTTTATAAAAAATGTTTAAATTATTGTTAAATAATATCAGATAACAATATTTTTTGTTGAAACAACATTTTTTTATTTAAATAAAGCATAAAAGTTTTAAAAAATAATGTTAATATTTTTTAACATTATTTTTCTAAATTTCAATATTTTGGCGGCCATTATGGAGGCGCCATTTTGAAATTAGAAAATAAAAATTTCGGCATTATGCCTATTTGATAGTCCCAACATTTTGAACCCGATATTTTCTTGTCCCGGATTTTTCCCAACCAAATTCGAGTAAATAATCTAATTTTAATGACAAAAACACTTAAAAAACTGTTTTTTTTGTTTAAACAATTACAACTTTTTATGATTAACTGGAAATTAAAATTTTCTTTCAGATTCTAAAAGAGGACACTCAAATCTAAAAAAAACCTATGTCCCGATTTTTTCCAAATTCGTAACTCGTAGAACGGAAAGCTCAAACTTGTACAAAGAAATACGGACATTTGGGACTAAATGGGTTAATTTGTCGCCATATTGGATCCGCCATTTTGAATTATGAACATAATACTCCAGATTTCTAATCAGTGGCCCTAAAAATCCTTATATACCGAATCATGACAGGGAATTCGACTATCTTTCATCTCTTTAACTATTATTTTTGTATGTAAAATTCGTTTCTTGAACACTTTTTAGTTTTTCTTCTCCCAGAGATGAATTTTGTTAATTATCTTTGATTATTTTGGAATTTCGAACATTGAGAAGTTACATGATTTAAATAGGATATCCAGCTTGAAAGTTTTGGCAAAATATATAAATTGTCACGTGTTGATGGAGCTACAATTCGATACATATATTTATTTAAAAGCATTTCTCTCAAGTGGTTTACGAAAACAACTTACAAAGTCCTTTAAAGTAAATTCTACTAAATTTCACATAAACGTGTTCTCTCTCACAGGAAGATTTCTTTTTTATCTTCTTATGCCGCTATTTTCGCAGAGGCGTCGAAGTAACATTTTACGAATAAGTCTGCAAAGTGGAGAAAATGGAGTTGTTTCTGGATTTCGCTTCGAGTAAACGCCAACATCTTATACGCATCGCATTGTAGTAGGTTTTTTTTTGTTTTTTTCCTCTTGTTTCTTCATTCGCTGCGAAGGAAAATGGAGCCCAGCGAAACCGTCAAGGTATATATATATATATTTTTTGAACACGGAACCAGAACGCGCTTGAGCCTGAAATGTACGTGAAATGTAATTTTTGTGGGATGAAATTGCCCAGTAACATTCAGGCATTGTTGCAGAAAGAAGCGGAAAAGCGTATAGGGCAGTCAAGAATCTGCAATCGCCGCCAGGAAAAGGGTCCTCGGAGAAATAAGAATGGAACTCGTTGCGAAATTTATCCAGCCAATGCACACTTCCTACTCAGTTTTGTGAGGATTTTTTCGCTTCTCTCTTATTTTTTGTTTCTTCCATTTTTACCACGATTTCCAGACGGGATATCTCTCTCTTTCTCTCTCTTTTGTTAAAAAGACCTACACTGAAAATTTACATATGACTTCATTGCTCCTATGAGTTTTTCTAAAAATCCAGTCAATTCGAAAATTTAATTTTCTTAATTCCTAATTAAGTTTTTCTTCATTCCAAACATTTGTCCTGGTAAAAATAAAATAATTAACTCTTGACTCACTTGGGTAGTAATTTAACATCGGAAGTAGCTTTAAAAAAATACATTTTCATATTTTATTCACAGATACTGAAGAAATAATTTTTAATGATTATATAATGCGTAACATACATTTTCAATTATTGTGAATTTAACGAGATATTTCTGTTTGTTAATTAAACCTTGTTGTTTGTAAAGTGCATGAAATATTTTGAATGAAATTTTTAATTTTCTACAAAAATAATATTTACCTTTAAAAATATATTTTAAAGCCTATAATAAAGGTAAAACTGTAAATGTTTGATATCCAGATTCAATGCAGAGTACAAAAACTAAAGAACAAATAAATATAAATAAAAACATAACGCGCTACTTTTTTTACAAATGGGATTACTGGAAAACGAGAACTGTGTTATATTGGTCTGTATTCACTGGAGAGAAGGGCTTATGCGTGTATATATTATAAACTGCAATGCACTGAAAAGCCTCGATCAGATGAAAATTTTTTATTTATCTGATCAAAAATATTAAAAAATTACAATCGCATATTTTGTAATAATCAAACTGTAAATAAAACTGCAATTGATTTTTCTCTTTATACTTTCAATTTCGTTCAAAAGGTCCAGAAAATATTGTATACCAAAGTTTTGAATTATTTAGTCACTCTAAACACAAAGGAGAAATTATTTTTAAAAATTTATAGAAAAATAATATATTCTACGCAAAGTTGATAACACAAAACTTCTAATAGAAAAACTATGTTTAAAATGCTGCTACTATAATTAAAAATGTATGAAACGAAAAAATATGGTTCTTTTTTATAGTAAAATTTATCTCTTAAGACTTGGCAAGAGTTTTTTAATTTTTAATTTTGATTACAATAAAAAAAGTTAAAACAAAAGTTTCTCATGTTTATTTTTTAAGGTTTAAAAAAAATTTTTAATCGTTTGAAAAATCGTTAAAATTATATTAGTATATGTAATATGTACACCCACATAATTTAAGCTATTTTTGAATATTTTCAACAATAAATTTGTTACATTTTTATTTTTTTTTGTTTTTTAAAATGTAATCTAAAGTCAAGAAAAAACTTGTCCTATGTGAAAAGTTATCACTTTTAAAAACATTAAAATACCAAAAAAGTGCATTGCTTGTGTCTAAAAATATTGAGAATATATCCACTTCTGTCATTAGTAAAGTTAGCACTTGTCTTATTTAAGTCTTATTTATTGCACACAAAAAACCATTTAACATAAATATAATTTGACATAAAATTCATAAAACACAAATGTTATGTTACATAAAACTTATAACATAATTCCCATTTGACATAAAAATCACGTAACATAAATATCTTTTGACATATAAATCATTAAACATAAATTTCTATTGACAAAAAAATTCATTTAACGCAAATTTTAATTGTTATAAAATTTATTTTATATAAAATTCATTTGACGACAATTTAATTTGGCATAAAAGTTATCGAACCTACTTCTCATTTGACACACAATTCATTTGACCTAAATATCATTTCGCAAAAAATTCATTTAACACAAATGTTATGTTACAAAAATCTCATATAACATAATTCCGATTTGACATAAAAATCATTTAACATAAATTTCTTTTGACATATAAATCATTTAACATTTGACACACAATCCATTTGTCATAAATATCAATTTACATAAAATTCACCTGACATAAATTTCAATTGACGTAAATATCATTTGACATAATTCTTATTTAACAAAAAATTAACTCAATATAAATTTTATTTGGCATAAATTCGATTTAACATAATTCTCATTTGACATAAAATTCACTTTACATAAATTTCATTTCGTAAAAATTGCATTGAACATAATTCTCATTTGACATAAAATTCACTTGACATAAATTTCATTTAACGGATAACTCATTACATATTATTTTCATTTGACATAAAATTCAGTTGACATAGATTATATCTTGTATAAAAATCGTTTGTTATGAAGATATAGGCGAAGATTTCAAAATTAACGAATTACAATGTTGTTTATATTATCTAATTGGTCACTTTCAAAATTCGCGCCGATATTTTAATGTATAATGTAATTATGTGTAAAATGAATTTTATGTTAAGTAAGAATTTTGTTGAAAGACTGTTACGTCAAATGAAATTTATGCCAAATAACATTTATGTCAAATGAAATTTATGCCAAATGCCATTTGTATCAAATAAAAATTATGTTAAATGTTTTTTATGTTGAATGAACTTTATGTCAAATGAAATTTATGTTAAATGAGAATTACGTTAAATGGGATTTTTACTGAAATTTATGTCAAATGAACTATATGTTAGACAAATATTACATCAAACGAATTTTTTGTAAAATAAAACTTATGTTAATTTAAAGAAATGTCAAGTGATTTTCATGTGTAATAAAAGTCAAATCAATTGTATTTTTACTTTAAATGGAAATTATGCAAAATGATTTTATGTCAAATAAAATATATGTTTATTGAAATATATGTCAAATGATTTTTATGTCAAATGGGAATTATGTTATATGAGTTTTTTGTAACATAACACTTGTGTTAAATGAATTTTATGTCAAATGATATTTAGGTCAAATGGATTGTGTGTTAAATGAGAAGTAGGTTTAATGACTTTTGCGCCAAATTAAATTGTCGTCAAATGAATTTTATATAAAATAAATTTTATAACAATTAAAATTTGCGTTAAATGAATTTTTTGTCAAAAGAATGCACTTTTTGGTATTTTAATATTTTTAAATAGTATAAGTGATAACTTTTCACATAGGACAAGTTCTTTCTTATGTGTTATATAAATTTTATGTTTATGGAAATATATGTCAAATGGCAAATAAATTTAAAGTTAAATGTTTTTTGTACCAAATAGAATTTGTGTCAAATGATGTTTATGTTAAATGGTTTTATGTCAAATATGATTTCGGGAGTAGTCGTGTGTCTTTATTTTTTCTACTTTTGGGAGAGACGACAGTATTTTTTGTTCGTGTGTGACTGTAAATAATTTCAATACTTGTTGCTTAATCTAAACATCGAAATTTCATGAAAATACAGTGAAAACTTGTTCACCAGAGTTCACTATATTACCACAAGACCGCGCCTATTAATTTTTATCGCTGCCTTTTTTTGAATCCGACATTTCAACAATTTTAATATCATCAAGTTTAATCTGACGTTCTACAGACCGAGAAATAATGTGCAAATTAGTATCATTAGTATTGTCAAAAATTATCTTGACCAAAGTATAAAAAATTATATTAAAAAACGCCATGGCGCAATTCTGTTTCTTGTTATTTCTTTGCAAAATAATTTTTCCTCTCCGGCAATTCTATTCATATTTATTAAAACTAAATTGTAGATAACGGTTCATACAGTTAAACAAAAATCTTTTTGTCTTTACTGGTCCTGATTTACCCGGCTCCTTACAATTAGTCACAGTCATGCTTTGAATTTCCTTCAAATGCATTATAATATAATCTTATGATACTTCATTAGTATCAGGAGCATAATATAGAAATTTGCGAGAAGATAAAGTTAAAATAGAAATACTCGAGATTCATTTTAAACTGTCAAATGAAATTTAAATTGAATTAGATTATACAATTCAGAGAGAATACGTTTATTATAAATGACAGTTAAATAAGAGCGCATAATATAGAAACTCAATACAATTGTGATAAATGATTTCTTGTGTAAGCCGCTAGTTGTTATAGAAATACTTTCAATATTTTTGAATAAACATCAAATTCAATGCTTAAATCAAAATATCGAAAGAATATTAAATAAAATTAGTTATTCTATTTCTTGCAGATATTGAATCATATTTTTTTTGGACTTTTAATTAAAAACACATTAATATGTATAAGTGGAAATTAATTTTGTTTTTTCTATTTTCGAGGGATGAGAGAAAACTTGCTTGACAAAGAACGCCAATAATTTCTACACGATAACGTGAAAGCGATTTCGAAAACTAAGGGTCATACTCTTGGCGGGGAATTTCAGTTATTTCGTGGATAAATTTAGCCTATCCGGTGTTTCAATGTTTTAATGGCTTGAATAAACTGCCCTGCTTTAGGTGGAATAGTTAAACTGAAATATTTCTTCACTCTAGATGCAAAATTGTAAAAATACGAAGAAAACCATTTTTACCAAAGTAAATATATATTTGTGGTTTATTAAAAAGTAAACAACTCCGTTACTGGTTTAATTTGTAACAATCGTATTTCCATCATTATACTTTTTTCGGAAAGGATAAAAATATTTCAATTTTTAAAATTGGTTCAAACTTACTGGAAAATTGTTATAGAGTGTTTTATTTATTTTGCCACAAAAATTTGAAAATTGAAGACTTTGTTTGAAATCTTGAAAATAACTATGGTTGGAAAAATGTCGGTTTACCGTTTAGTATTTTCTTCCGTGTTATAGGGCCCACTTTTGAAGATCATGAATCATAGTACACGAGTCTACACGTGCGATTTCTAGATTGCTACCGATTTACACTCGACTCACTATTACCAGTTAAAATTTACTGCCCAAGGGTTCGTTCACTTTCGTGCCAGACAAAGAGAAGGTAAAAAAAGTGAGAATGATTTATCCCGCACGATTTTTTTTTAGGTCAGACATACTAATTCGCAACATTTTTTTTCCACAATAAATGACAGTTTTTTTTATTTTGTTTTCAACTGTAACATATTTAAAAGTTGATAAATTAAATTTGATTGTAAAATGTAAATTAGATGAGGTAAATTGGAAAAAATTTATTTAAAACAAACCTGGCGCAATTGCATAAAATGCATTGAGTTATTTAAAGTTCTGGATCAATAAATTTGACAACTGTAAATTTATACACTCACAGGGCTCGGATCTTCTTTAAGACTAAAAAAAATGCCAAAAAGAAAACACGAAATTGTCAAAATTGTAAAAAAATCACATTTCTCGCCAACACATACTTTAACATCAAACAATCTGGAATGATATTTAACAAAATGCATGGCAAACATTTAATTAGGTATTTTTAACATTTTTTTTTAAATCTGTTCAAAATTTCAATTATTTTTATAAATAATAAAATTCTTTTCCAAAATTCAATTATTTAAAAAAAATTTAATAAAATGCCTGTCATAATTTCAATTATCTCTATAAATAATAAAATTCTTCTCTAAAATTCAATTATTTAAAAAAATGTTAATAAAATGCCTGTCATAATTTCAATTACATTCAAAATTTTTTTTTAATTTCTCGTCAAAATTTTATAAATAATAAAATTCATCATGTAAATTCAATTATTTTTACCATAAACATTTAAAAAAAAATCTGTTAAAAAATTCAATTATTTTTATAAATAATAAAATTCATCCTCGAAATTCATTTATTTTCAAAAGTAATAATATTCTTCGCAGAAATTCAATTATTTTCAAATTTTTTTTTAATTTCTCGTCAAAATTATTATTATCTTTATAAATAATAAAATTTATCATAGAAATTTAATTATTTTCAAAAATTCTGATAAAATTCTTTGCAAAATTTAATTATCCTAAAAAAAATAAGAAAATTAATCGCAGAAATTCAATTATTTTCTAATTTTTCTAAATTCTCCCCACAATGTCAACTATTTTTAAAAATATCAAAATTCTTCTTCAAAATTCAATTACTTTCAAACATTTAAAAAAAAATCTGTTCAAAATTTCAATTATCCTTATAAATAATAAAATTCTTCTCTGAAATTCAATTATTTGCAAAGAATTTTAATAAAATTATTATCAAAATTTTAATTATCTTTATAAATAAAAACATTCATCCTAGAAATTCAATTATTTTCAAATTCTTTTTTTTATAAAATCTTATAATATAAAATAGTGATTTTCTTAGACTCGGAGCAATCGGTGTCTTCATGTTTTGTAACAATTTTTTATAAGTAGTTTAATTTCAAAAAAGTTTGAATTTGGAATCTTTTGAAAAATTTTAATTCTAATGGAAAAATAATAATTAAATATTTATTTAAAAAAGAAGTTATTGATGCTTTTTTTTGAAGAATTTGAAAGAAATCTGTAAATAAATTTAACAGAACATTTTTTTTTAGTAAAACTTTTTCCTTTAACTTTAATTTTCTGAAAATTTTAAAAATTTTAGTCGCATTTTACTTAAAAAAAGTCTCGAAAAAGTCGATTAGTCGCATCTTTTCACAAAAAAGTCGAAAAAGTCGCACAATCCGAGCCCTGCACTCAGTTTAAATACACTGTTAACTTGAAAGTATCAAATGGCAACGAATTAATACCAAAAAAGTGGATTAAATAAAAAATTGATCCAGATTTTTGGAATCAATTTGATCCACTTTAGTATCAATTTGATACTTTCAAGAAAACTGTGTAAAATATGTAAGTTTTTAAATTCTTGGAAAAAATACTTTCACAACTCCATGTGGAATTTTATAACCGCTTATAAATTTTTACGAGCAATAATCGATCTGCTAATTATGGTTCATGGTTCAATTATTATCGGATAAGTTGGAGGCGATAAATTTTGATAAATAGCCGAGGACTTTTTAGGTGTTTATTATTATCCTATAGAGGTACTTTTACAATATTTTATGAATTTATAAGTAGTAGGAAATTTTTGCAAACATTTATCAGCTCTGTTGATGTAATCGATCGTCAAACAATAAAGTCCAGGCCTAGTTTCCTGGCCATGTACCGGATAATGTCGTAATGCGTTACGTCTGTACGTGCTCTTTGTTCGTAGGAGACTAGGCAGGCCTGAAATTATGTTCGCGTCCGGAACCGTCTCTAGTGCCAGAACCGTAAACTCGTTCGCACGTGTGCTGCACGTGTAGAGTGCACAATATTATTCCTTGTGTATTTGTTTTCTGCTTAAATTTACAGAATAATGACTATTACGTGTGCAAGTGAAAATTCCAAAACATTTCAGTTATAGCTTACTTTTCATGGGTATTTAAAAATGAAAATTTTTGAAAGTAAAAAATTACTGTGAAAGTAATTCTTTTCGAACAAAGTACAACTATTAATTTGATTCTTTGCTTTAAATGAACGGATATACATTTTTTTAGGACTTGTGTTCCAAGCTCTCGGCACTATGTATTTTTTCAAACTAAACCCGTGTAGAAAATTGTCGCGGCAGTCTAGATCTATTTAAAGCTAGTCTAGTTTTTTCCTCGCGTTGCTATTTACAGTAGTGCTAGATTGGTGCGGTCTTGATTCTATCTAGTTTCCTAGACAAACTTTTAATTTTTATACAGATTTTACAACGTGCTGCAGTTCTAGTAAAACTATGTTAATGCTAGCTTGGTACTATCTAGTTTTCCTAATTATATTTTTATCACGGCGTAAACTGAAATACCAATATAGTTTATTACAGAAATACTAGGTTTTACACTATCAACTATATTTTACTGTTTTTCGCCATCAACTTTTATAATTTCATTATTATTATTAAGTTGACTTTAAATATTAATTATTTGTTCAAATTTCGTTTATATCTCAAGTTAGTAGGATTTGGTTTAGAAAATAAAAAAAAAATTATCGGTATGATAATTATTAACATATTTTGTTGAAAATAAAGTGTTTAGAAAGAAAAATTCATAGCGGGCAGGAAAATTTGTTTATAATTTATTAAATTGTTTAAACAAACTTAAAGAGAGATTTTTTAATTTCATAAAATATTGAAATCTTTTTATAAATTGTTTGGAATCAAAGAAGCATTTATCCAAAAAAGATTTCTCAGCAGAATTATTACTGAAAAATTAATAAAATTTCTTGTAAATAATTATAACAATTAACAAATTCACTGTTTGGGCATTTTTGGCGTAAGAAGGTGTTTTCTTCTAATAATTTATGAAAATTATAGTTATTTATAAAAATTGTTGCGGTAATTTACAAAAATATTGTAGTCTGAATCTCAATTGAAAATTATTATATTGGTAATTTATGAAAATTTTCAAGGTAATTAATGGAAATTTATGCAGTATTTTATTGAAATTTTCGCAATAATTCATAAAAATATATTCCAGATAAGTTACAATTGAAAATATTTATTTTATCAATTTATGGAAATTTTCACGGTTATTTATAGAAATTTTCGCGATAATTTATAAAAATATAAAAAGCAAAAATTAATATTAAAATTTTGGATTTCAGTTATTCATGGTAATTTTTGCAGTAATTTATGGAAATTTAGGTGGTAATTTATAAACATTTGGACGATAGTTTATAAAATTATGTAAAATACAAATTGGAACTAAAAAAATGTATCGTCGGAAATTTACGCGGTAATTTATGGAAATGTATTAGGTAATTTACGGTTAATTTTCTATAATTCAGTTAAATAAAAAGTTAACTAGATCTTTTCAATAATTGTAAGTGTAAAAGTTGTCGAAAATAAAAATTAATTGTTATGTAGCTTCAATAGAGTAGTGGTTAAATGGTTGGGCTAGAAATCCGTAGGTCATAGGTTCGATTCCCCGTAGTGTCAAATTTTATTCAGTAATAGGTTTCCGTTTATTCTGTGTTTTATAAACATTAACTTGATGAAAAGTTGAAAGTTAAGGGTTATTACACGCTTCTAAATACAAATTAATTTTTTTTATTATATTAACATTGAATTGAAATAAATTTCTCATTTGTTTCGTTAAATAAACTTTTCTAACTAGTTTCCAGATCGCAGTAATAATTAAAAAATTTATCTAGTGAGACTATTTAGCGCCAGTCTTGACATGACTCTATCGCGCTTAAAGGATACGAGCGTTACATTTCGGTCTAGATACTAGATTGGAAAGATATACTGGGCCAGTATAGCATCTAGACAAACTAGATAGGAACTAGGTGGCGCCATTACAATTTTCTACAGAGGAAGTTTTATTGTATTAAAGTTATTAACTATTTAAATATTAACAATGGTGACATAAGGAAATTAATTTACAAAACATTAACTGAAGTGATATAGGAGCAACATTAGTTTACTGATCATAATTGCAAATACGAGGAAAGGACTAAAAATCTTGTTTCTGGCTCCATAGTAAAAGGCTAAATAGATAAAAGGTTTATTTAAAAATACCCTGGCGCAAATTTGGTAGACAAATTTAACAATTCAGAAGAAATTCACTCGACAATTATAGGATTAAGATGAAACACAAAAGTTTTCTTAATATTTAACACTAAAATTTTTTATATTTCTTGTAGAAAATTAAATTATTACTGCCTATGGACTGGTATCCAGCAATATTGTTTGCTGGAATGTTGCTGAACAACATTCTGAAGCATAAAATATTTTATTTTTATTTCATTTTTACTAGACACGTGTTTTTCAGTGACAGTTCGTGACATAACGTCAAAACTCATAAAAGAGCTTTTGTTTACAAATTCTTGGCTGACTTTTGGTTGGACATATAATGTAAAAAAGTGTAAATAAAAGTGAAGAGTTGTTTTATTTTATTTATCTACAATACGAACTGTTCTGTTTAAATAACATAAAATAAATAATCATTGATATTCACAATGAATGTATTTCTCTTTTTTTACAGAAATTATCGAAAATTGTCAAAACATCATTAATTCGCCTATGGAAATATCTATTTATTTCTCTGAAAAATTGAATAAATAATTAACTTAAGTAAATTAATATTTTCATGTAATAAATGATATTTTTAGAGGATTAGGTTCAATATTTATCAAATATTTGTAGATATTCGCTTATGAAACATTATGCAAAATTTTCAGATATATTTTATTCTATTTCCTCGACGGTTTATGTAGTCGCAGCTCGTGAATCTAGCATCAGAATTTGGGAATTTTTCGGGTCAATAATTTCGAATATGGCATTAGATTCAAAAAATTCAAAACTAGTGGATCCAATATGGCGGACAAAAATTAAAAATTGTTTGTACTTTATTAAAAATCATTACTTGGGGCTTTTGTAAATAACTAATCAATTTAAACCCCTACTTTTACAACTTTAGTCCAAATTTTAGGTCGACCAAAATTTGTGAGATTAGGTATACTTGCGAGTTTTTTAGGGTCGCTGATTACGTATTGGAAGTCAGATTTTCAAAATTCAAAATAGCGAATGTATTTTTTAATTTATAAGATTCACTTAACGAATCTGGATGTCGATTATGTAATTTCACTTCACTTTCTTTATAATCTCAATCTTATTCAACTTTTATTTTCACTCCATTTTCACTTCACTTGAATTATATTTTTCTTCCACTTTCACTTCAAAATTTACTTTACTTCATTTTCAATTTCACTCAATATTATTCTAACTATACCTTTAGTTAATATTTATTTTTACTCTACTTTCATTAAAAATTTACTTTCGTTTAAATTTTATTTTCACTACAAATTCAAATTTGAAGGTAAATGAAAATAAAGTGAAAGCGGAGTGAAAATAAAATTTGAATTAAAATGAAACTGGAAAAATACTAAAATTTGAGTAAAAGTGAAAGTGAAATAATAATAAAATTTGAGTGAAAGTGAAAATTACGTGAAGAAAACGAGGAAACGAAATTTGAGTAAAGGTGAAATTGGAGTGAAAATGAAGTGAAAGTGGAGTGAAAATGAAATTGAAAGTAAAGTGAAAGTGAAATAAAAATAAAAATTGTGTAAAATTAAATTTGAAGTTAAAGTGATGTGACAGTGAAATTAAACTTGAGTAAAATTACACAATCGATCCCCTGAAGTCCATTTTAAAAAATTCAAAATGGTGGATCCAATATAACTGACATACATTTTTTTTAATTTTTCGAATTCACTTCAAACTTGTTACTCGAAGGTTTTTGAGGTTACTGATTCGTTTATTAATTTATAGTATATTTAATATGCTATTTGCAATTTTTATAACTTTAAATTCGTAAGAAACAAGTTTCAGTCGAATTCAATTAATTTTTAGGAATTTTTAAAAAATTTTCTTCTGTATTGAATCCACCATTTTGAATTCTGAAAATCTAACTTCATATTCGTAATCAGTGACATCAATAACAGCCGAGTAATGAGGTTCAATCAAATCTGAAAAATTAGAAAAATATGTCCGCCATATTGGATCCGCCATTTTGAATTGTTAAAAACAGACTTCAGATTCGTTATCAGCGACATGGAAAACCCCCGTGTAACAAATTCTATAAGCAAATTCAATAAATTAAAAATATATCATCCATCTTGAATCCGCCAAAATTTTGAAATTCTAAATACGTACGTCTATAGACGTACCCTCACACTGAAGGAGTTAAATGAGTAAATTTTTAATTTATATAGTTATTACAATTTGATTTTAATTATTGAAATACCATTTCAAGATGTTTATAATTGAAAAATTAATAATTCTATTAGAAGGAAAGAATTCTATTAGAGAAAATGATTCAACAGAAATGGAACAATGATATAAGAGAACCTTAAGCAAATTTTTCTCCACTCCAAAGAACAAAAAGCAATTAAATTCATTTCCAAAGACGAAATAAAAAAAAGCAAGTTAAAAGTAATTCAATAAATAAAAATAGGGAAGGTTCCTTTCAGTTCTGAAACCGTCTTTGCAGTCTATACCGTGAAAAAGGAAGTCGAGACGGATGTTTCTCACAAACTAAGCGCTTAAGATCGTAGGAAATTCGCTGGAACTCGGCACGAACGACCACTAATTCGATTACCGGTTTGAGAGGAGTCGAGAGTAAAATGTGCAGTATACACGGGCGATAAACGTCGAATAGAAAGCTCGTTCTGCGCGGGCCAGTTTTGTTGTTCAGCTACACACACACACACATATATATATATATATATATATATATATATATATATATATAGAGAGAGAGAGAGAGAGAGAGAGTATAAACGAAATGCAATGTCCTCACTGTACAACGGAAAGGTTTCTCAGTAGTGCGAAATTGCAAATCAATACTAGTTCAAACATACTCTTCCTGTCGTCTCAAGTTTGCAGGGGAAATAGACGAAAAGGTGATTCTGTTGTTGAATTGCCGTTAATGGGTATGGGCTTGCATGGAAAATCGATGTTCACTTTTATCGACCTGGTTAAATCGTTCCAGCCACATACTGCCACTTGAGGCAAACATAAATTCTATGCTAGTTCTTCGAAAGCTCAATTCGAATTTAACTTACGCTACACCTCACACTAAAGCAAATAAATAAAAGACCCAAATCCGTTTATTGTTAGTCGACCAATCGTTTCCCAAGTTCCTCCACTCACCCTTGCAGTAAATGCATTACAATTTACGAAGAAATACGACCATTCTTTTAAAAATTTTCCTCTCGTTCCTTCAAATTTTATCCTTGAGTGCTGCAGTATCAAGATATTGTTTCAAAAAGTTAGTATCTTGAAAAATTGTTTTTTTTCACAAAATTGCAATTTTACTCTCTGAAAAATAAATCCAAAAATTCTGTCTCTCTAAAACTTTGTGCTTCAACAAAGAAGACGCAATTTAAAAATACAAAAAAAATTATTAAACAAACTTAAATTTATTATGAAAAATGTACCTACTTCTTCGTAATTTTTTTTTCAGTGATTAATCTCGAGTTCGTTTCTAAAGAAAAAGTATCTGAAAGAGGCGTCTGCAAACGTAGAAATAAAATGAGAGGAAATAAAAGGTTAAAAAGAAATAAAACGATCTTACGACTGGCGGACATGAGGGAGAGAGAGAGAGAGAGAAAGAGCTTCATCTTGGAGCAGCGACCGGTCACGAGGTCCTTATAAGTCGTCGATCACCCTTCCACAATAGCAACGAGATACTTCTGTCCTTTGGAATTGAAAAGTAGTAGCGGAAGATGGTTTTCATTCAATAGCTATACACTGAACTCTATCTAATCCTTAAAGACTTCTAAATCTGTGCGAATCCAAGTAATCTACGAGATTTAAGAGATAGGGGAACTAGGGCACATCATCCTCTAGAGAATAGTCAAAATTCCTTCAGCATTTTGCCAGATCTCAACGTAATATAATAAGAATAAAATATCTTTTAGTTAAATTCAATAAGCTTATTAAATTATGTAGGAGCTGAAAAAGTTCCCTTTTCATATTAAGGGCCGATTTCACCATTGATAATTAATGTCGTGATTAAATAATTAGGATTATATTTCAAACGACGATTAACAGTTCCTACTATTCCACCATCTTTAATTCTGTGGAAGAAATGCATAACAGCATAACTGACATTTTTATCAAATTTGAAACAACATCAGATTTGTATATATTTAATATTGCTCTTCAAAGTTCAATAGCTGAAAAATTATTAAAATGGTTATTAATGTGGAAAATAATGGAAAACATAATCGCATAATTGCGTTTTTGACAAAAGGATGCATTCAGTTTAAAAAACAATTGAGATAATTAAAAAAAAAAACCTTTGAGAATAAAAACAATAAGAATTTTGTAATGAAATATTTTTAGTAAAATACATTTTTAGTACTTTAAATTAAATATATTTATTTTAATAAAACTGGAACAAATTTTTTATAACATAAATTGTGCATTTAATTATGTACTTATTTTTAAGGCTATTTCTATTCTAAAAAATTTTGGAAAGTTTTTTTTCTTTCCTCATTTTAATAAATTAAAAACATTTTATAAAAAAATAAACTCTTATAACTAAATAAACTCTTATAATTTTTTCTAACGAATTAATAGTTTAATTTGTGTTTAAGTGAACAAATCTTATTATTATAACAAATCAAACCAAAATAAATTGTGACATTAAAAGTGTCTGATGTTGGACTCATATACAAACTGTACTTGCATAACCACATAAGTGCTATAAAACTCATGATTCTGATGAAAAATTATCAAAATTTATACCATATCGTGTGTTTTATTAAATGTTATAAACGAATTTTGAAAATATATTAAATAATAATACTAAATGCAAAAAACCAAACAAATCTGTTGATTTTCTGAATTGACAGAAGTGAGAGAACATTAAAATTAATTCATCTCGAAATCATGACAAATGCAGTTATGCTGTTATGCCTTTCTTCTACAGAATTAATGTAATAATTCTTGAATAAACAATCTAAATTATAAGAATGCGTTGCACCATAATTCTACTTTTCGTTTTTTGAGCGTTCCATGGCTCGTACACTGACAAAATTTTGATTTTACTTATATTTTATAATTTGATAGTGATTAGGTTCCTAAATAAGTGCCAAAATTATTATACGTGTAAAAACTTTTCTTCGTGTATTTACATGTGTCCAAATAATAATAAACTTATGTTTATTTTCAATAGGTGTCAGTTAAAAATGTTGCGTGTAATTTTAACACCACATATGGTGTTAAAATATTATTTTTCTTCTGTTAAATCGCTGTTTAAGTTGTTAAACGAGTCAAATTTGGATAATTAGGTTAATCGGTGATTACTTTCCATTAATGATCATTTGGATTATGGTGAAACGCATTCTGATGGTTAAGATACTTTAATCACGAATTATTACACTAATCACAGGTGGTGAAATCGGCCCTAAGTAAATTATTATTAATGTCTATTTGAGGCTTGTACTGACATTCAAAGTATTCACAGAGTGCTGCAGACCAGTAAATAAAAAGTTTGTATAAAAAACAGCCTGGCCCAATTGGAAGAATTAAAATCCTATTCCACAAAAATTATTTTCCTATTACCTGTAGAATTTTCCATCTCAAATCTTTTAAAACAAAAGCTATTAGCATTCACTGTAAATTATTATTCATCCTTATTTTTATTTCCACATAAAATTCCATTGACTTTATTATAAAAGACTTTTATAAAAAGAATTTTTTTTCTAAAATATTGTTTTCAATTGAATAGACATTTAAAAAACTGAGAGAAGAGTTTGCACACACGACGATGCCAAAAGAACTTGGAACATCAAGTGAAGTATAAAAAACTCGGAAAGATTGGCTCAAGCCACCACACGTCTTTTCTTTCCAGAGAATAACATTTTTCTGTTAAAAGAAACCCAAATAATCTCCGGATTAAACAAACTCCATGAACTCAATTCATTTTGTAAACATTAGTCTTTTATTGTTTGTTGAAATCTGCTAGCTCCTAGATTTATAACATCCACTAAATCAAACAAATAAATGTTGAAAATACTGTTCACTTTTATTTACCTTCGAATGAATTTTTTATACAAAAAAAAAAAGAAAAACTAAAACTGAATTTCTATAACAATTTTTTTTTGTTCGCGATCTCTAAAAAAAATCATGTCAACTATGTATCTGGAAAATTTCAGGTATTTCTATAAATTCCTATAAGTTTTCAGTAAAAATTTTTCTCTCTGAAAATTTAAGAAATTCATCCCTTACAAGAGAACATTTATAGTCTTTTAAAAAAGAGTAGAGAAAATTAGAAATTTTATACATTTTTAAAATGTCGAGAAATTTTATTCAAAGTAGTAAAATAATATTATAAAATTTTTATCCGATATCTATATATAGAGGAATACTTGAATTTATTACAACACTTTTAGTAAAATAAAAAAAAATACAGTAAAATTCAGAAGCCCCATAAAAATTACTTATATATATGTATAAAATTCGTGCCTATGAATCATAAAAGTCTTACACGCGATTTTTAACGTAAGAAAAATATATCCGAGATAAATTTTATAAGCCGGACCAGCCATGAGCTGAACATTGATAAGAATACAATAAAAGCAAAATTAAGAAGAAGGAAATTGTTTCTTACTTTTGTAAAAATGAAGTAAAAAAAGGCATAGTTATGTTCTTGTTTGACTTGATAAAGCGACGAAAGAACCGATAGTGCACACGCAGCATTTTTCTCTCGATAAGAAATGCCAGAGGCTGCTTCTGAATCATAGCAGGAGACTTCTACAACTAAAGCACATTAGATGTATAAAAAAAAGAGTTTTTCCCACTTCTTCACACACGTAATAAAAATTAGTATATGTGTCTCTGTCTATTTCAGAAGGATAATTCAAAAGACTTATTTATCTAAATCTATCTAAATAATAGATTTGGATAGAGACAAATTTTTTGAAATCATAATCCTTACGAGTATTTTAATCATCAACTTGATCAAAACACCGATACATTGTTAACAAGAAAAAAATAGGAAAAGAAACAAATTTTCTTATCGTTAAATAATAGTTTGACAGATCAGCTCTTTTGATTTTACCTAATCCCCCTAAAATCACTGAAAAAAATTTCCTTTCTAAGGCGTAGGAAATTCACATTAAAGATTTATTGTTGAGTAATTATGATAATGAAGCTAATGTTAGAATAATAGGAGCACATCATGATAAGAAGTGGTAAGGAAAATATCAGAGAAGTAATTTTTCTTATTATAAATCTAATTATATAGTATTACATTAATTTTGTCCTAATCGTTTGTATATAGTTTTTTTATCAATGCTTGATTACAAACTAATTTTTAAAAATATTTGTACGTTATAAATGATACAAATCATTAACTTTATGGTAAAAGTGTAAGATTAATGAATTTTCGGTTGATCTGAGAATTAATTCTTGAACTGGTGCTCAAGTTTAAACGTATTGTGGGGGCGCACAATTTCTTGCAATTCCACATAAATAAAATAATAAAAAATAATAAATAAATATAATAAATAATTCCACACATTAAAAAAATTATGTTTATAAATAAAATACATTAAAATAAAGCTCAAAGTACACTTTAAATGTGTAATAATTTTTTAATTGAAATACTAATAGTTTTCTCAGAAAAGAATTCGAAAATATCGCCTTTTTGTCTAACTAAATGTAGCCTTTTGAGAAAATAAAACTGAAAACGACTAAAGGATCAAAAATGTTGATCGCAGTTAACGGAGGAAAATTATATGCGGACGTGTTTGGCAAGCCCCGTAGGGAGATTAACTCCGATGACAGACTCCAGACAGTTTAACACTACAAAGTTCTACCGATGATTTTCTTATAATTATACGAAGGTTTTTCATTAAGATTCTCTTAGAGATTACAGAAAAGAGACTAGTGAAGAATTTATTTTTTTCAATTGACAGATTACTTTAGTAAACCTAGATAAAAAATGAGTTTTTTATACTTATTTGACAAAACAAGTCCTTTTGTACACAGAACTGTTATTGTAGAATGTTTATTATTGTTAATGTTTAATTTATAAGTAAACAAATATACTGATAACGAATTTCAGACAAATTCGATAAATTTTTAAAAAGTCATCCGCCATTTTGAATTTTGAAAATCTAATAACAGATTCGTAATCAGCGACCTGAAACACTCCAGAGAAACAAATTTCAGACAAATTCGATGAATTTTTAAAAAAGTCGTCCACCATATTGGATCCGCCATTTTGAATTTCGAGAATCTAATGCCAGATTCGTAATTAGCGACCTAAAAACCCCATAGTTAAAAAATTCGAGCCATTCATCTTGATATGATACCACAAATAATAGTTTGTTTAAGAAATTTGTTTATAACTATTCTATACTACATTATTGTATAAATTTAAATTAGTTCTTATCTCTAAGTTGAATCACAACGATTTTATGAGATATTAAGTTTTCGTTTTTCTTATTTTTTAGAACATACTGTGAGTATTTTTAAAAAGTCAAATTTTATCAGTATATTTGTTTGTTTATAACTTAAACATTAACAAGAATAAAAATTCTACAATGACAGTCGTCTAAGGAATTTTTTCTAAGAAAAAGTCGTCTGCAGGTTGATTATAAATGAAAAAAAATACATTTTAAACCACTGTGTAGTGGTCTGGGTAGATTTTCTAACCAAAGAGTAATCTTTGAAAAACGAATAAAGTATTTTTAAAAACCTCAAAAATAATAAAAAAATTTCCTTTCAAATAAAAGAAAAATGTTAAATTTAAAAAACATTTTAAAACATTTTTATTTTTTTATTATTACTTTAACTATGTTTTGGGGAGCATGATTTCAGCCAAATTATAGTATTTATAATTGTCATATAATGGAATTTCAAACTTAATAATAATCATTTATTCGAAAGTTTAGTTTCTATACTTTTATGTTAACATTATAACAATATTTAGGATTGATATTTGTTATAATTTATTTTTAATCTAATTTTTATTTTAAATACTTTCTGAGTATTATTAATATTAATTAAAATAAATCTCAAACTATTTAATTATACGTATAATAAATTTTTCAAATAGAATAATTATTTTTTATCATTTTTATGGAATCTAATTATAATTTCACAGAATTTTCAACGTGTGAAATGAAAAGTAATATAATGGTTAACAAACATAATAATTATTTCTTATAATTTTTAAAAAATCTAATTATTATTTAAAATAATAACGGTTTTTCATATTTTTTAAATATCCAAAATTTAAATCCTTGAATTATTATTTTACATAATTTTAATTTAATGAAAGTTTCATTTCTTATAATTTTTATTGTGTGTAAAATACTTTTACAAAATTTAATATACATTTTCTTTTAGTGTACTTTATATATTTTTCATATATCTTAATTTCCATGCTAATGAATACTGAATTCGTAGAATATTTTACGAATTAACAATAGATTTTCATTGTTTGAATATTAAATTTGCATTAATTAGTAAAATATTCTATTAAAGTTATTAATAATATAAGTAAATAATAATAAGTAAATTTAGATATGTGAAGAATTTATAAAATAAACATTATATTAAATAATCATTCTGTGCAATAAAATTATAAGAAATAAAACTTTTATTATATTAATATTATGTAAAATAGTAATTCGAGGAATTCAATTTTGGATGTTTAAAAAATATGAAAAACCGTTATTATTTCAAATAATAATTAGATTTTTTAAAAATTATAAAAAATAATAATTATATTTTTAACTTTTACATTACTTTCCATTTCATAATTTAAAAATTGTGTGAATTTATAATTAGATTACATAGAATTTATAAAAAATAATAATTATGCTTAAAAAATATGTTATACATACAATTTTATAGTGTGAAATTTATTGTAATTAGTATTAATAATACTTGGAAAATCTATAAATTGAAAATTAGATTATAAATATATTATAACAAATATCAATTCTCAATATTTTTGTAGTGATAAAAGAAAACTATGGACACCTATCTTTTGGGTAAATGATAATTATGAAGTTTAAAAGTCCAATATGTGATAATTATGAATATTACAATTTGGTTTTATGTTTATAATTCACTTTTTTAACCCCTTGTTGTTAGGTATCTCGACTACAAGTAAACATCAAGCATCCCTGAGCAGGATAATAATGTATTAACTGAAGAGCTATTGTATACTTAAAGAGGAAAACAGCTTATGGTCACTAAGTGACATCGATGCCTAAATTATAGCCACTCAAGAAGAGATTCTAAAGCAGTGGATACATCGGCTTTATGCTTTAAATGCGTCGACGCTGATCACAAGTTCGCAGATTACAAGCGAAGCCAAAACGGATTCTTGTGCAAAGAGAAATATACTGACAAGGCCAACTGTGTCATGTCGTCAGTAGCTAGAGTCTTCAGGTCAACCCTCGATAAAACATAAAAATACTCGCATGTTAATTAATATGCAAAACCTTTCAAAAAAAATAATAATTACACTATTTTTCCTAAAATGTTGAAACCAAATTTCTGTGTCTTCTTCAGTATTCGAAATATGAACAAAGAAAAACATATTTTCGTTAAAATTTAGAAAATAAAATACTACTTGAAATTATTTCTCAAACCAATGCTATCTTTTAATACTGTTTAAGGCGTTTCCCTTAACAGCAGATTCAAAAACTGCAACTTGAATTGCATGTTGGCACTAAAATCAGTGAATCGATTGGTAGTTCAACGAATGGGACAGGCTTTATTCTGAAGCTGTAACTATTTTAAGCGAATTGCTTGCCTTAGCAAGAGTAACGATCTCTCATAAGAGAAGCCATAAGAATTAACGAGCAGCAGCTATATAGCGTTTAAAATAGTATATATATATCGACGATGGAGAATCTACACTCTGTTTAAAATATATATATATATCCCTACTTGAATTTACGAAAAACACCTAAATGAAATCTTACACTACATTAAACAATCTTTATGACTAAATAAAAATTTTAACACAAGATTGCTAACACTTGGATTGTATATAATTTTTCTAAATTTTCAACGCGTTGGTAGAGAAAGTCAATTTATTTACAAAATAATTTCCAATAAACTCTTGTTCATTTTTACATCTAAAATATTTTTGGTAAAATTATTCTTGAAAATTGCATACATTCAATATCTCTTCTTGATGAATATAAAATATTTTATCAGTGAAATAAAAAGTTAATTTCACTAAAGTTATTTCATATTTTCCAATGCGACAACTTATATAGTGATCGATGAGTCTCATCGAAGGTAGACAATAAAGTGTCAAAAGTTAATTTCGTTATGGCTTTAAGTTGAAATTGAGTTTAAAACTCTGCGGATAAGAATCGTAAAACAGGGTAACAACTTTCCTAAAGAATGTCAGTCAGTTCGGACTTTGAATTTCCGTTAAATAATTATTTGTTGAGTAGATATTGGCTTCTTTGGAATGTCAACAAAAAGTTCATTGTATTTTCTAAGGGGGGCTTTTTTGAGACGCATGACTATATTCTCGAAATCTTATTTGACGTAATACTCATTAAACCATTTAACATTACATAAATATCATTTGACATATAATCTATTTGGTACAAAAAATATTTAACTTGACATTTATTTGACACATACATTTCATTAAACGTACAATTTTTATTGCATAAATGTCATTTTATATATGATATTCATTTGACAAATATTTTATTAAACATAAAATTTATGTAACATATATGTCATTTGACATACAATTTATGCAGCATACATTTTATTTGATATAAAAATAATTTAGCATAAGTTCCATTTAAAGTAAAATTACAATCAATTTGACATTTATTTCACATGAAAATCACTTGACATAAGTTTTATTTAACAAAAAATTCATTTGAGCTAAAATTTGTCTAACATATTTCATTTCACATAATAATTTGATATAAATTTTATTTTTTCCTACAATTCATTTGTCGTTATGTTTATTTGACATCAATTTCACTAGACATGAATTTCATTTGGCATAAATATCATTTAATATAATTCTCATTTGACATAAATTTCATTTGACATAAAGTTCATTTAACATAAAAGACATTTAACATAATTTTTATTTGACAAAAATGTCATTTGTTCATAAATTTCATTTCACATAAAGTTCATTTAACATAAAAGATATTTAACATAATTTTCATTTTACAGAAATTTCATTTACCATAAAAGTAATTTAACAAAATTCTCATTTGACATAAAATTTATTTTACACATAATTACATTTTACATTAAAATATCGGCGGTAAATATAAAAGTAACCAATTAGATATTATAAACATCATTATGATTCAACAATTTTGAAATTTGCGCCAATATTTTTAAATAAAATGATCTTTATGTAAAATGTAATTCATGTCAACTAAATTTTATGACAAATAAGAATTATGTGTAATGACTTATCTGTTAAAAAAATGTATGTCAAGTAAATTTTATGTCAAAAAATTTATTACGTTAAATGGGATTTATACTAAATGAAATTTATGTAAAGTAAGTTTAATGACAAACGAGAATTATGTTAAATGGAATTTATGCCAAATGAAATTTATATCTAGTCAATTTTATGTTAAATAAGAATTATGTTAATATAAATGATATTTACGAGAAATGATAATTTTGTCAGGTGATTTTTTATGTAAAATGATATTTACGTCAAATGGACTATATGTCAAATGAGAATTACGTTAAATGACTTTTACGCCAAATGAAATTGTTGTCGAATGAATTTTATGTGAAATAAATTTTATAAAAATTAAAATTCACGTATAATGAATTTTTTGTCAAATGATTTTTATGTCAAATGAAATTTATTATGTTATTATGTCAAATCGGAATTATGTTATTTGAGTTTTTTGTAACATAAAATTTGTGTTAAATTAATTTTATGACAAATGCTATTTATGTTAAATTGTTTTTTGTGTGCAATAAAATTTATGACAAATAATATTTAATTTATGTGAATTGAACGTCTAAATTTTTTTTTATTTAATTTCTGATGTTAAGTTTTCACAATTCAAAATGGAGGATCAAAAAGTTAAGATTTCATAGATTTTTTATCAAAATTAGTATCTAGGGGTTTTCTAGGTCGCTGATTCCAAATCTGACTGCAGATATTCAAATTGCATTATGGTGGATCCAATATGTCCGATCGAAAATTTTAAATTTGATAAATTTTTATGAAACTTGGCAGCTAAAAGTTTTCAGGGTCGCTGATTACAAAATTGATGTTAGATTTTTAAAATTAAATATGGTGGATCCAATATAGCGGACCAAACTTTTTAAAATTGATAAGTTTTTATGAAACTTAGTACCTAGGAGTTTTCGGGATTGCTGATTACAAAACTGATGTTAAATTTTTAAAATTCAAAATAAAGGACCAAAAATTAAAAATTTGATATATTTTTATCAAAATTATTAAACTAGGGGTTTTCCGGGTCGCTGATTGCAAATCTGACTGCAGATTTTTAAATTCCAATATGGTGGATCCAATATGGCCGACCAAACTTTTTTAAATTGATAAGTTTTTATGAAACTTGTCACCTAAGAGTTTCGGGGTCGCTGATTACGAATATAAGGTTAGACTTAAAAAAGACAAAATGGTGGATTCAATATGGCGGACCAAGAATTAAAAACTTGATAGATTTTAATGAAACTAAGTAATTAGGGATTTTCGAGGTCGCAGATTACAAATCTAATGTTAGATTTTCAAAATTTAATGTGTCAGAACCAACATTTTTAAATTTGATGGATTTTTATAAAATTTGGTACTTTGGGCTTTAAGGTTTAATGTTAACTATCCAAATTAAACTGGTTTTTACGTTAAATTGTTAATAACAAAATTTTATCTAGCAAAATTATATTTGCATTTGCGTGACAATTCAATCAAGAGAGATAGAATTTTTTTTTCTTGATTTTAATATATAGAAATGTTGGATTCAATTATATGGGGTAGTGGAAATTCTATTGTGTCGTGTTTCAAAGCATAATCATTTGCAGAAATGAGAAATCTAAGCCATGGAACATGACACAGTTACGCTTCGGAAAACTCTAGCAAATGGATGTCCAGTGACCACTGACTTTTTGTCAATTGCAGCTTCAGTAGAATATCCCGACGGCTTACTCGAGATTCAACCTCTACTCCATCTTCTTTTCTATCAAGCAGGCATCCAAACGCCATTTTCCCATCGACATTCTTCTGATTTTCTTTCTCTTGTTGACCCAATATTCTATGCACTCAAGTAACACATTGAATTCGCGAAATTCCCCAATGGAAGAATAAATAAAAGTTACATTCCCATAGCTCTTCAAAACCTTTTTCTTGTCACAAAAAAAAAGGAAGGGGACTTTAAATCGAAAGAATAGAAAAAGAATTCTTTCTCTTTTTTTTCTAGAGTGAATTTTTTTTTCCTGTAAAAAAGAGATTTTTTATTTTTGCTGTCGGTAATTTTAAACTAATTTTAAACATAAGGTTCTCCTTTAAAGATTTCCATGTGTCATGTGAGAAAGAGGATTTTCATATTAATTAGCGCATCCTCTCACTTTGATAATACGGAAGAAAGTTTTGCATTAATTTCCAACTATACTCTGTGTCTGCTTTTGTCGATGTTGAAAATTACTTTTGTATACTGCTTTGCAATTTGTCTCTGCATTACATTTGATTCTTTATTTCTCACTGCTTTAATTAGTTACTCTAATGATTAATTATAAATATTTATGTATAATAACTCCTGTCGTTAAATACAAAGTTTGCTATTTTGTGAATTGTTTTACAAAGTTCCTGCAGCTTGTAATTAAATTGCTATTCAATTTAATTATATAACTTTGTGCGCAACATTTGTAAATTCTTTATTTCTCATAATATTATGCACAGAAAATCAATTTTCCCCATTCGGCAATTATTATTTGTTATTTAATTAATTAATGTTATAAATAGAATTATGAATTTTTCTCCATTTTTTATTCAAAAATAAAAGGAGAGTAATTTTTTAGTTTGTAATTCACTTCTCTAAAAATGGACTTCTGTTGTAAAAATAACAAAAAAGGTAGAAAAAGTGTCATAGAAACATTTTTCCCAGCAAAGAGAAAATTTTTTTCTAAAAATTAAATTTTTCGAAATATAATCTACAGATGTGCGAGTAAATGATGTAACGAATGTTTTTAATTCGAATTGTTTTCTCGTATTTTAGAAAGAGCTACATAAATAAATTAGGTACTTTTGTAATTCCCCTTTACGTTAATACGGCTGTCTCTTACGTGAAAACTTTCGAGCCGAAAGTGTGATTAAATGTCTCTGTGAACGAAATGGATTCCTACTGAAAAGCTTCCTCTCAAGCTTTCGCTTCGTTTTTCAAGATAAACGGAACATTGTCACGTTTTTCAAATTGGGTTTCACAACCACTTTCTTCTCCTTTTTTTCTGTTTCATTTCATCAGTGATACCATTTCGAGTTTTTATTTATTTTTCTTGAAAATCTTTTTCCTTCTTTCATGGGAAAATAGAAAAAGAGATTAATATTGTCTGTATAAATATTGTTCGTCTCTATGACGAATTCTTCTGAATAGTGGAATTCCTTTAATTAGTTGCTTACTTTTTTCGTTTCTTATCATTATAGAAATAGATTCAAGTAGCTGATAAGCAATTAATGCTTATCAACTTATTAAATAATAATTGATAATGCTTATTAAATTAACAATTCTAATGTTGACAATTTATAAATAAGACCCGTGCCAGGCGGTATCCAAAGTCTTCTCAATGTCAAAAAACGCTAACTGGCGAATTTGTCAAGAATGGCACTTTTTTAGAATCATCCACTTTTATTGCTTCCTAGGACAGTTTTTTCTTATTGATTTAATTTGTAAGCTTGTGATTACTTTCTGTATTAGGTATGGAGATGTCAATTCTACGATGATTATATTTGGTATCTGTTTCCCGAGTGTAAGAATATTGCATTAATAAAATTATTATATGATATTATCACTCGGTTGTTTAATAATATTGCATTAATGTTGCTTCAGTAACAAGGAAAGGAGGATCGAAATTTTAACTTTGCAAAATAATTAATAAAAATAAATTCGATCAATAGAAAGGTATAAAACATAAAAAGTCTTATGTAATACCAGCATTAAGTTGCGACGTTTCTTAATATTTTGGTAACTAAATATAATCGTGTACCACTTTTTTTATAGATATGTTGTTGATACAATCTTATATATTCATGAAGATTATCTTGATCTAGTTTTGTCTGTTTTTTAATTCATATTTAAAAAATTTACAATTTACTCATGAACTCCCAATAATTGACAAAATAATTAATTTTTTTGATTTAAGTTTCTGTGTCGAAAATATTAAAATTTAGCCATTTATGAAAATGGCTCTATTTCCTCTGACAGACTTATCAATTACTTTTCAATTCATCCAATTCAACAAAAGGTAAATAAATTCTTAACATTTGTTTATTATTTATAATTCTAATTTTACTGAATTGTCAAGAGTTTTGATGTCATGTAATATTTAATCCATTACAATTTTTAATTAAAATTTGAAATCAATTTGAAATTTGGGTAAGGATACGAGCAAAAAATGGCAAAAAACGAATGTCGATAATAAATTCAAGTGCAAAGATTATCCAGTGAATTTTACGAACAGTACTAAGCGTCCATTGAAAGTTCGTATCAATAACCATGTGAATAACAAAAATGTCACATCAGTGGTACATACGCATAAATTAAATTTTAAATACGATTGTGAGTAGTTAAAGTAACTTAACCATCAGAAGGCGTTTCACTATAATCCAAATGATCATTAATGGAAAGTAATCACCGATTAACCTAATTATCCAAATTTGACTCGTTTAACAACTTAAACAGCGATTTAACAGAAGAAAAATATTATTTTAACACCATATGTGGTGTTAAAATTACACGCAACATTTTTAACTGACACCTATTGAAAATAAACACGAGTTATTATACGTGTGGATTTGGACACATGTAAATACACGAAGAAAACTTTTTACACGTATAATAATTTTGGCACTTATTTAGGACCCTAATCACTATCAAATTATAAAATATAAGTAAAATCAAAATTTTGTCAGTGTACGAGCCATGGAACGCTCCAAAAACGAAAAGTAGGAGTGAGAGAGAGAACGAAATTCAAGAGTGTGTTGAATATGCAATCAGATTTTACCAACTCGGAAAAAGTTGTGGTTAAATAATTATGTTTATCTTTTAATCGACAATCAAAATAAAAGTAATTTTCATTCCGTTCCACGAAATTTTGATAACACATTTTTAATCACTGTTTACATAGTCCCATGTACTTAATTCTCAAAAACCCATATATTTCTACTGAGACCAATTGTGATTGGCTATTCAAAATATTCATGCTAGAAGAAGTTGTATCATTGGTGAAATCGCGAGGTTTCTGTAAAAATATAAAAATAAAAATCTGTTTTCTATCCTTATTGAAAAGTACAAAAGATGTAAATAATCTCGCTATAATAAAAAATTGGTTTAATAATTATTTTAACATTTCTTTTAACTTAACGTGTAGTAGCATGCTCCAATTCATGTCGAATTCCCTATACATCGTCTAAAACATAAAAATAGTTGTTTGGTCTTTCGTGAATAATTCTTGGCCGTCGATGAACAACCATTTCATCTTCGGAAGATGATGACAAAATTTACTCGTAAATCTCGGTCATTTCTAATGACTACAAACCTTTTCGGTTTGAAGGTTATAATTTCCATGTCAATATCTTTGTATTAATCGCTGATTATCTTATGAAACGGTCAAATTTGGGCAATTAAGTTAAACGGTGATTACTTTCCTTTAATCACCACTAGAATTATGATACAACGCATTCTTATAATTTAGACTGTTTAATCAAGAATTATTACATTAATTAAAGATGGTGGAATAGTGTCGTTTAAAATATAATCCTAATTATTTAATCACAACATTAATTCTCGATGGTGAAATCGGCCCTAAGGCTTTTTATTTTTTTCACCTTCCTATTGATCGAATTTATTTTTATTAAATTACACATTAAGAAGGGAATACTCTTTTCTATTTACAGAAAATTATTATTTAATTAATGTGAAATATAAATAAATGTTTATGACTTATAGGGTCATTTGGGGTAAATGTAAACGGTTTATCTATTTTTTACGAAAAACATCAGTTTTTTTGTTAAAAGGTAAAATGGACGGATTTTTTTGCATAAACTTGTTACTAGAGCTCCCTAGAAAAAATTTATGAGGTTCAAAAAAATATTGATGCACCTGAATCGTCTACAACTGACTGTTTACATTTACCCCGAGATTTTGAAATTTGCCTAAAATTCGGGGTAAATGTAAACACCTCTGTAGTTAAGCGAGGTTTAAGAAACAAGTTATTTCAAGCATACTACTGTCTTAAGGGATGGAAAAACTGAAAAAAAATTATTCGTAGACGTATAGTAAATCAACCAGTTCACTGATAATGTATCATATAAAATAAACAATCAACCATTACAAAATTAGTAATGTAAAAACTTGAATAACTTGAACAAATTTTAATAGATTTTCATTCAACTTGGTAAAAAGAAGTTTTTAAGGTTGCTGAATAAGAATCTAAAATCGAATTTTTTAATTTCAAAATGTCGGATCTAATAGTTTATTCAATTATTTTCTTTTAAAATGTAGTTGGAGTACTGTTTACATTTACCCCGAGTTTTCGAATTCTCGGGGTAAATGTAAACACTTAATTATTTATTAACTAAATTGACGAAAATCAAAAATCAAAGTCAATTTTTGTTGGGGCATGAATAAGGAAGAATTACATATTTTTGTATGATTTTTAAATTTATTTTTATGCAAATGCGAGACAAAATACTGAAACAGAAAAATTTTCAATTTCAAACTTTTTTGCATTAAAAGATAACTTACACTAGGGCATTGCCAATTGTCAAAATAAAATATTGGCAATAGTCAGAACATCTTATAGGTGAGCTGAGGTAAAAATATTCCCGTCGTACTTATTTTTTAATTTGTAAATTTAGCTGAAACATCTACTGTTTACATTTACCCCGCGTTTACATTTACCCCAAATGACCCTACTTAGGGCTGTTTTTACAACAGGCCAAACTCAATTAAAAGTTATAATCATTGATTAAAGTCAGTTTAACGGCTTGTGATTGGTTAATCAAGGATTTAATCATTGATTAACTTTTAATCTTCATTGGTAAAACTGGCCCTTATAAATAAGAATGTTAAATAAAATAATTTACAGTTTGCATGCTAATTATGATGAATAGGAAATCCTTCTTTCCGATGTATACATATATGGCATGTTTTAACAGATTTTACCCATTTTGGCCTGATAACAAGGGAATAATTTTGCAGAAACATGACAATTCTAAATGTTTGATTTTCATACGTATATATAGAGCTTGACATCGTAAAGTTTGGACGTAATGCATTGGACAACGAAAACTAGCCCGACAATGTTTTGAATATAGTGCGGTTTACTACGCACTTTCGAGCGCATTACAGCTGAAAACATATAAATACACATAGATATACATAGTACACACGAAATGAAGGTATATTTATAGCTGAAATACGGCCTCTGTTTTAGATGACCAACGTTGAGGTGGATTTTGAATTAAAATTGTCGTAAATGTAGAAGCCTACGAACTATTGTAAAGCAAACCAAACAGATAAGCAAGGATATCGGATATTTCAGTGCAGAATGATTGCTTTTGGTGTAGTGCAACAAGTACCTGGGGGTAACGCGAGCTGACTATATCGACAAACAATGTC
The DNA here is from genome assembly GCA_032872475.1 of Leptopilina myrica (nomen nudum). Lineage (NCBI taxonomy): Eukaryota > Metazoa > Arthropoda > Insecta > Hymenoptera > Figitidae > Leptopilina > Leptopilina myrica (nomen nudum). Next base: position 38,469,857 of record CM065464.1, on the reverse strand, counting down.
TTTTGTTACTTCGATAGGCTTTAATGTTTCTATTGATTGCAAATATTCGTCATGGAATTTATAAATGCAAACGTATCTTTAAAAAATTAACAATTAGGAATAAAGATGTTAATTAACTGAAAACGGCGTTTGGGAAATTTCTGCTTTTATTTATTTATTCACAACTTTTGCAGGGAGCAATTAAGAATTTGCATGGGAATAAACTTTAAAAACGCAACAACAGAAAACATGATTCTTTGATTCATTTTTGAAAATTAATATTCCTTCCGTGTTGAATGAACTTCGTGTATGTCATATTCATTAAATGTACGTCTATAATGAAAGAAAAGGAGAAATAGTGGAAACTGACTGGGCGAACGAACATAAATTTGCATAAGTTAGTTCGTTGTCAACTCAACTTATATGTACAAGTTGTGACATTGTTAATTGTATTTCAAGGGAGAGAGAGAGAGACGAAGGATCGTTGCGTTAGTTGAGTCCGTCCGATTTAATGGAGTAATCAAATATGCATTCTGTACTTTCAGAATTAGGTTGCTGTTCAACCTCGACACATACTAGGCTTCCCCTAATTATGGCACACTGTAAATAGTAGTGCTTTATCTTACACTTTCCAAAGTACACCAATTTTACTTGATTTAATTGTCAACATCAATGAACTGTTTCTAGAATATACAAACTAATTGGGAACATCAAGACCTGGAAATTTAAAAACTAGTTTGAAATTTAAATCGACTTTGCATTCCACTAGAATTAAAAGTCTTGGAGAAAATATATGTTCCTGAATCAAAAAAAAAAATTGAAGAAGGAATTTTTGCTGAATTTTCAAGAGATATACCGATATTAAAGCGATTATGGCCTGGTAACATTTCTTGACGCAGTGAAATGTGAAATTAGCTGGTAGAGTGAGTGACGTATTGGACGTCAGCAGTCCTCGCGAACCAATTTGCATACTCCTCCCCTTAACTGAGGGAGAAAGGGAGTCAAAGAGGAAGTGAGAGAGGGTATTCTGTCTTGTTCCTCGTTAAAATCCCTCGCATCTCTATTTATGTATGTATTCATTGGTAATTCAATATTCGATTCCCTTGATCCATCTCCCTCCATCTCTCTCTCTATATATATTCCCGTCCCCTTTCATTTGCGACAAGTTGCAACTTTGTTTCACTTGTTCCTTCGACCTTGCTCGACAGGATAGCATGTCGGCAATATTCAGATGTGCGGTTTTAAAATTCATACGCGGCGATAGCTTAATTAAATTTACCATCGCGTCGTTTGTCACGACGGTTTCCGTCTCGTTAACGCGACGATGGTGATGCAGGTCTGTGACCTTCCGCTAGCTACTAAAAACATGCTTCCTACCACACTCCCTCTCTCTCTGAATGCTACATAAATTCCATCATTATAATACACAACCATCTTCCATGATATATTTATCACAATCATCTTTAGTTTTTTCTTGAGTTTCCTTTTCTTTAAACATTTTTTCTTCAAAAATCCTTTTTCAAAAGAAAGAAACAGTATTATTGAATTGGAGGAATTCTCGAATACCAATTGCTGATTGCGGAAAATGGAGAGACTGAAAGTAGCGAATAACTTTGTGGCTTGATAATCTAATATTCTTCCTCGGGGGAAATGTCTTACCATCCACAAAAGGATCACAGTGGCTTGAACGTTAATTAACGTCAGTGTCGTTGAAGGCGTTAGAAAATCTTCATCGATTATTGTCAAACACTGAGAAATTAAGTTCCCAAAGGGAGGAAACCAAGAGCATAAATTATATGAAGGAATATATATAGTTTAAAGGGAAAGAGTTTTCTACGTTAATATTTGGAATTGTTGATTCATCTTCAGTGTTACTTTCCAGAAAGAAATGAATGAAAATATTTTAATTATTTTCGAATCAAAATAGAGCACAAGGAACAGGTAAGAGGAAAAGCAGAGGATTGAAGAATTCTTTTTCACTACAGTACAAAATTTCGTCGAAATTGTCTGCTTGGTTTTCTCTTTTAAAATAGATGATTCTTTTCTGAAAATTTAACTCTGAAAGATTGTATAACAATGGAACAAACGTGAGCGATTGATGAAAAGTTAAGATCGATGAGGAATTTAAGACTGAAGAATAGACGTTATGTGGACCAGTTAATGAAAAATTTAAAGCTAGTGGGTTTTTATACAATCAGAGTCTCCTAACTTTTAGGACAAATCAATTCAAGAAGTGATTGAGTCAATTATTAATTAATACAATTTATCAGTCAATGATTAATACAGAAAAAGAAAAGAATAGTAAAAGTAATATGCACAATGTCCAATTGTAAAAAACAATCAGCGTTTTTGATAAACTTAATGTTGATGATGATAATGTTAATGATGATGATGATGGATACCAAACCCATAGTGATGAGTTATCAGTATTGGAATGTAACTGATTAATCTGATATTTCGCATAAGCTACACTACTCGCTGATAGATATGAAGTTGCTTTTTAGCTAGAAGATGAACATTATACTCCAGTGGCAACTATATCAAGTGAATCCTGCTTCGTTTCCACGAAACATTATGTACATGCTGCGGTTGAGAAAGCACGCGAGCTCAGCTGATTCTGCTAGCTCATCGTCACATTACCTACATCAACGAGATGAGTATTCACGTGTCATGAGATGCATGAGATCCCCTCCCATCCTCTCTTATGACCTCATTTTCCCTAGTTTACTTTCACCCCACTAAGCGCGTTCGAATCACATCTAAATCTCAGAAAATCCCCATTTCCATGTCGACTTTGCACATTTTTAATTGTAACTTTAAAAATTTCTTTAAAAAAATCCCTTTTTATTGTTCATTAATATTTTATACTATCAATCCATTAACGTTTAAAAACCAGAAAATTATTTGAATAATTTCAAGCTATGTTATTGTAAATAAAATTTGTTTGGAAATTTGTACTCGGCGATTTTTTGGGTCACTGATTGCGAATCCGATGGCAGTTTTTCAAAATTCAAAATGGCGGATCCAATATGGCGTACTAAAATTTATAGTTTAATCAAATCTGCTTGAAAATTATTACTCATGGGTTTTTAGGGTCGCTGATCACAAACTCGGTGTCAGTTTTTAAAAATTTAAAATACTGGATCCAATGTAGCGGACCAAAATTTTAAATTTGATGGATTTTTATCAAAATAAGTAACTAGGGGTTTTCGGTGTCGCTGACTATGAATCTAATGTTAGATGTTCAAAATTCAAAATGTGCCGTTCTAATATGGCGGACCAAAAATGTTAAATTTAGTAGATTTGTATGAAACTATCAATAAGTAACTATGGGTTTTCGGGGTCCCCGATTTGGAATCTGATGTTAGATTTGCAAAATTCAACATGGCGGTTCTAATATGGTGCACCAAAAATGTCAAATTTGATAGTTTTTTATGAAAATAAGTCACTAGGAGTTTTTGTGGTCGCTGCTTACAAATCCGATAACAGTTTTTTAAAATTCAAAATGGCGGACCAAAAATTAAAAATTTGATAGATTTTTATCAAAATAAGTAACTAGGGGTTTACGGGATCGCTGATCACAAATTTGATGTTAAATTTTCAAAATTCAAAATAATAGATCCAATATGGTGGACAAAATTTTGAAATTTAATCAATTTTCGAGCAAATGATCAGAATTAAAAAATGCAAAATGTCTGATTTAATATGGCGAACAAATGTGACGGAGATTTTTTAAATTATGCGTTTCCATTAAAATCCAAAGGGTTTTTGAGTCTCGAACATAAAATTAATGTTGTAAACTATTTTTCATTTGCAATTTCATCAAAGTCCACCTTCGTTTCTCTCATTCTTGGAAAAGAAAACAATCGGTGAGTATAGAAAAAATATTTAAAGTTTTATTACATAACTAGAAAATTTCCCGAGAATAATTTAGTTGTAAATGGAAGAAGCACTTTAGATTGAAGAAACCGAAGAGCCCCGCTACTTCCGTGGAAAGTTTCTTTCTCCGCGAAATATTGATGTGAAAAGTTGGCTCTTATTCTGTAAAATATAATTTACTTTTCCCATCTGTTTGGTTTTCTTCTAGAAATGTTTTCTCAGCAAGTTGGACCAAGTTTTCTTCAAAACTGGGATGTCGATCCTTGGAGGAGGGGGGAGGGATTGAATCTTAGCAGTATTTGCCTATTTTCAACTAATTATAGGTACTCAAATTATCTAATTCTACCATTATTGTTATTTCAATTGTTTGCGGGTATTCTTCACAATTTCTGAAAATTGTTTACAAAAATACGAATTATTGTTTCAAATATCAGAAAAAATTTAATTTCCCCAGAATTCTATTATTTCCAGTTTAAATTGTGTTTCACTAACATTTAAGATGGAAATAAAAGTTAACGATTGGATTATAATCCGAAACTCTCACGAGGATCATTAACTTCGAAGAGATTGTTGGATCGTGAGGACGAGAAACTTAAGAAGATGATGAAAAAAAGGGGGAAACACTAATGCAAACTGTATTCTTCCTCTTGAAAATTAGCAAATCGGAATTGAAGTCTAATTTAAAGTTTAATTGAAACAGATTTAATGAGATTGAATCAAGAACAGAGGAGGATGATGATTTACAGTAGTCACAAAAGAATCTAGTGAAACCAATTTCTGGCTTCTAATTACAGTTGTCTGCCAATCGATCACAATCATTTTCAAACGCTTTTAAGACCCGATAATTAAAGTTTCACCCGAAACAATACCCATCTGACGAATGCTATTGGTCCTTGGGGAAATAAGCGCGTCGATGCTGCATTCTTTTTCCTCTAACCACTTTTATTTTTCTTTCATTTTTTTTTCTTCCCTCTTCTTTATCTCTATCTCTATATTTACATCTCTCTATATCTATATTTTAATCTGCACATCTCGTCATCAGGCATTTTTTCCTCAATTCGCTTTCTGTTTTTATGTTCTATTTTGCTCCCAACTCATTGTCTCTCAGTTTTTTCTTTTCTTTTTTTTCACTTTCTCTCTCCGGAGTGTTAACCGGAACACAAAGTGCCTCTCTATAGATCCTGCAACGTCATCCAGTATTTTGTACAATCGAATTGCGTAAAGCGTATAGTGTGTGGTTTTTGCTTGTAAATGCGGACACTTACATTTGCAAAAACCAGCACACACATATATATATATTGAAATAAATTCCCTCCCCGGATAATCACTCTTTGGTGAATTGAAATGATCCAATTAACTAAACCATATGTCCGGAACGAAAATCCCGTCCAGGTTTGCACTTTTTTTCTGCTCCTGCAAATGTCCTGCATTTTTCAAGGTATAATATTCAGCAGTTGAGGAGAATCAGCTAATTCTCATTAGTTTCAGAATATGAAAATGAATTTTGAATTTAATTAATTCACAGAAATTTTGTTATATCATACTTTGTGCCCACGATAAATTATTAATTTTATTTGAAATAAAAATTGAATTTTTAATTCTACGTATTCTATATATTATTAGTGGGGACATTATTATTCTGGAGAGGATGGTTGTCAAATCAGAACGTGTTGTTTAAAAATGTAAAAAAATTCTCATAATTTGTAGTAATGCAATTAAAACTCTAAAAATCCTTTGGAAAGTAGCTGGTTGTCCCCAAGAATAAAATGCTTCTCATGAAAGGGATATTTTACTTTTGCATAAATTTTAACTGAATATGCAGAATAAAGCGTCTCGCACATATTTGAACATTTTATTTAAACGCAAAGACTCTTTTTTTTCTTCTTTTTTCGAGGGATGTGCTATAATATTCTTTGTGGTTTCGACGTTGAAAAATGTTAAGCATAGAGAAAATTTAAACTAGTCACGATTTATTTTAACAAAAATGTTAAACAAAGTTATTTTATGGCTTCATTACTGCGAGCACATTATGAAAATCTGCAAATAAAATTTTTTCCTTTCAAATGTCACACACTTTTTCTTTCAATTAAATTTATTGTTTCCGTGACTCTTGTAATATTGTCACAGACGAAAGAATTTTCTTTCTCCCTTTTGCTACATCCCCTTTAAATCTTAAATATTCACTAACCATAAACCCATTAAAGTGTCGAGGCGAAAAAAGAAAGTCATGATATTCATAAGATAGAGAAAATTTTAATATTTTTCTAGAGCACATGCATGGATGTAGATGAATTGAGATCGTCGTTGGGAAACACGTCGTCGAGAGTGCACGTTCTACATAATGTGGGGTTCTCGTTACTTTCAAATAAGATCACGTGCCTGTGTAAACTTGGATACACAAAAGCACTTACATAGGTAGAACCCAAGATAGAGGGAAACAACTCTAGATGACGGAGGCAGGTAAGTAAGTATAAACAAGTAAATACGGTAACTGGGGTGAGACACAGAAGTCAAACTCCTGGTGGAATTCCTCATTCCCTATTTCAGTCACCACCTTCTCGAAGCCAGTAAAATCACCTACTCAAAACTATTCGCGCTTGCTATTAGTTTATTTGAGGATCTGATGAACAAACGCAACTCAAGAGGCGCCTTATATGCAGTTAGTAAAGACAAAGTTGTCTGAATCATACACCTGTTAAATATACAACAGAGAATCCCTCATAGAGCTTCAGAAACTGGAGGTTCTCTACTTCACACAAGAGATTCAAATTTGTCACACTTAAAGTTGAATTTCAAAATTCTATTCTTTATTGTACTCGCCTAAATGTTGTTGCAATAGACATAATTAAGAGAATATGAAATTAAATAAAATTTTTTAATTGTGACTTAACCATTTAATGCCTATACGCTAACCTTAAATTCATTAGTCATCCTGACCTTTAATGGACTATGTGTATTACTCCAAATTTAAAATTTTCAATTCTCGTCAAATTTTTCCAATAGTTTGTAACAATCCAAAATCGTTTTCTTACTTTTCGTTAAATATGCCATTTTTGATTGTTTCCTCAATTCATAATTTATCGTATTGGGATCCCTTGTACCGTGAGACGCTCTCTGTTGAAAATTTTTGAAACCTTTGACAGTAGGTCGTTTTGTCTAAACTTGTCCAGCTTCCACCAACCAGAGTAGCTTTTTAACGCGGTGTCGAAAAATGGTACTACTGAGAGTAGGTCAAATTATAAAGCCACGCCCCCACAAGAGACCCCAATAAGGTGTTAGCCTAACCATCGGTCGTTAAAAGAAATATAAATTTTGGCGTCAACGGACTAAAGATAAATGGCCCCTTGGTTACGTTGACGATTGCGTGAAAATTCTCAGCAGAGAGAAGCTTTCTTTTTATAGTGTTGTTTACTCCTCACACCGCTATGAACTTATTACTGAAGAATATTTGTGCTGCGATTCAACATCATCAACTGGTAAGTTTGCTCAATCTTCTCCTTCTCATCAATTGGCATTGTCTATTAATTATATTGCAACTGCTCATTTAATTAAACCATTCTTAAAATCTTATTTTGAAGCGTGAAGATTTCGTTCATTAATCCTTATGTCTACTGTCGTGAGCCGAACTCTTATCCTCATTTATTCAATTTTCAAAAATATTAAAGCATCGCGAAGTTCGCCACAAGTTAAACTCTGAGTCCTTCTTTCTTAAAGCAACATTGATTCAATAGTCTTACACCTAAGCAATAGATATTAAATATGGTCTTCAACGTTTTGACACCATTCTATAGGATTACACACCTGCCTAATACAGGGACTAAGAAGCACATGCGCCTAAATCAAATCATGGGAAAAAGATGACCTCGAAAGAAATTAAAGTTAGTGACATTAAAATTTTGTTCCACTGTGAAAAACTTTATAAAGAGTGTCGCACCTTTCGACAAATTCGCCAGTCCAAGAAAGTCCTTCAAGTTAGCTAGTCTAGATATCAACCTTCTTATCAGGTACCTGTGTTTTTTCTATTAGACCAACAACCGCTACCAAGTTAACTAGTTGTGTACTGTCATCCAGTTTCTTATTCCACTTCAGTTCAGAAAACCTCTTCGTTCACCATGTGCCTTTTTCGAAACTTACCTTAGTTAAATTCATTCAAGAAGATGATTTCTACCACGAGTCTTATTTTTGTTTTTCCAAGGCTTACTGTCAATGCTATCGACATTAATTATATTTAAAAACACAAAAAATTTAATATTGACGCCACTGAAAAATCACAACAACAGAATATTACACAAAGTATGACAATCACAAGAACATAGACTTTCAATCGAAAGTAATAAATCTTTGGTGTCTGCAAAGTTAAATATAAACAAATGTTATTGAAAATATATTGTCTTTTAACTTTAACCTTGAAAAGGGAAAGGTTTTTCTGTTTTATAGCCTTCAAGGGATTAACATTATCGTCTATTTAAGAGAACATTTACATAAAAGGCACCGTTAACAGAAATAAAGAAGAAAGGGTTTAATTGCAATGAAAACGTTTTCGGAATAAGATTAAAATTCAACAGTCAGTATCTTGTAGTGTTTGTAACTGAATAAAAAAATATAATTTCAATATTGTTTTTTCACTTAAGTTGATTATTTAATTAATTACATTTACCACATCATTGACTCTAAATTAATAATTCGGTAACTACATAGTTGAGGAGGTTCAATAACTTATTAGTATCGACACCTAGACTCCAGACCTTTTACTTTGATGGTCCCGAAAACAATTTAAGGGTAATTTACTGCATTCTCTGTTTCCGCTAACCAAGGTCATTTCCTCAACTAACATTTTCCTAACTAAGTCTACAACTTTAACAATAACATTGTAGGATAAATTGTTAATATTATAATTTGTTCCCCATATAAATTCTCCTTGATTTCACAAAGTTCTGAATTCTAATTCTGTTTTAGTGTTCCTGATGACATCTGGATCTACTCTTTTTTCTCATTCGATTTGTAAAGGATTCAAAGAAAAACATTAACAATTTAATTTAAATTTAACTGTTCTTGTTTCTTAAAACTGTCTCTTAAGATTAGAGCCTTCCGCTTTTTGAATAAATCAGGTTTGGATCACCAATGGTCGACAAATTAAATTGTATAATTTCAGACATGTTTAGTTTCCTTCTCCGACATAACATGGAAATGCTATTACTTTGATAATAAGAAATGTAAAAATAAAACACTATTTAGCATCCGCTACAAAGTCAACTAATTGTGTACTGTCATCAAGTGTCTTCTTCAACTCCAGTCTAGAAAATTTCTTTAGGACTGGAGTTGGATAGACAATTTCATAATTTAGTCACACCTAGGCACAGTTAGCAAACTAACTGGATGGCGGACGGGCTGTCAAAATTTGTGACCGTTGTTCGTAAGTGTTAGGAAACATTCGTTTCAGTGCTAAATGGGAGTACCGTTAAATTGTGAAGGGTGAAAAAATGTATAATATTCAGATTATTACCTGAATCGTGATAATAGATATGTTCTACTATTTTACTTTTATCACGATGATTGCCGAGCAAGTTTACGATATACAATCGTAGTTAACGAAAATGGCGCTCAAATAATCACAGATAGTAGCTCCAGCATTGCAGGGTATACGCCATCCTGTTAGTATATACATATATCAGTAGGCTGAGGGGTGTTTTATCTAATTTACGTCGACACCTGGACTTCGGACCTTTCACTTTGGAGGGTCCGAAAACAATTTAAGGGAAATCTACTGCATTCTCTGTTTCCGCAAACTAAAGTAATTTCATTGATCTTACACTGAAGGAGCTTACAGGGACCACTACTTTAGAAATAATTTTAAAAAGTAATCAATTAATACTTCAAATTTTTGTCACATTTACACTGTCTTTGATTCTACAAAGATCTATTTTTGTTTCTGTGCTTCTAAGGACATATGGATTTACTCTTTCTCTCTCATTCTAATTGTAAATGTTTCAAATAAGAACATTTACAAATTAATGTCAGTGTCCCTGACATTTGGATCTACTCATTCCCTCTCATTCTAATTGTAAAGGATTTAAATAAAAACATTAACAATTTTATTTCAATCCAACAGTTCTTGTTTCTTAAATCTGTCCCTTAAGATCAGAGCCTTTTAAAAAATCTAGATGTGCCAATAAATTTTTTTAATTAGGATCAAAATACAATTTTTAAAAACTTTTCCGAATACAAACAAGAATTATTAATCTTGATTACTTTAGTAATAAATTATATCCTCTTTCGTAATTATACGCAATCTTTGAGGTAAGACAGAAAAAAATTATTAGTTTCACAATTAATGAGTTTGCGCTGAAGATCTGTTTAAATCAAACTTTTGCGATACTTAGTAGACCTTCTTGAAGGAGTTAAAAGGGATTCGATGCCGATTGAAATATAATTCGGAAATAGTGCAGAGAAGATAAGGCATCGATTTGGAAACTTTTCAAACTGCTTGATTTATTTCACTCTCTATATAGCGTTGAAAACGGGGAAGTGAAGAGAGGATGAGAAATTCTCACCGAGAGGTGAAATACTCAGTCTTCTGACTCCCTCATTTGGTGCATTGAGTCACTGCATCTAATTAGAATCTTCCTCTCCACTTTGGCCTTTTCGCAGTAACTTTCTTATCTCGCACTGGTTACCCGCTTAAGACTTTGACATCCAAGTCTACTGAACGAGTTTTCACAAACTCTCTACGAAAACATGCCTCCATTACTTACTCCAATTATTACTTCAGTCTCTCTTTCTCTCTCTCTCTATTCCTCGAGAAGAACTTTCTTTTGATCCCTATCAATTCAGTTCGATTAAGTTGACTTACCTGAAACAGGAAAATTTCATTAAATTAGTTCTCTCTCCTCATTATGGACTTCTATGTGAAGTAATTTTAATATTCTATTATTTTTTATCAATGTTAAGTTAAATTATTTATTAATACGAAATAATAAGGAATTGGAGGACATTCTTTCCATTCTAGGAGAAGAGTATTATGGCCCAAGAATTGCTGATTAAATAGAAAGTTCAAAAACTTTCAAGTTATAATACACTAAAGTACATTTTTTCTTCTTTTGCGTTTTTCTCGAAACCACAATTTTCGATAACTCAAAAACAATTCAACCGATTGACTTGAAAATTAATATACAGCTTCCCAAATAGATTTTACACAGAGTGACGTGTTCGATTGAATAATTGGAAAATTTCTTATCCAATTTCTTATATGGTACTTTTAGCACAAAAATGTCAATTTATGAAGTGCTTCCATTTGCGTAAGAATTTTTTTTAAATGGCTTCGTCACTCTGCTCAAAATATATATTACTTTTTAAGAAAAATATTGTTTTACTTGTTTCAGACAAAAATTGAGCTGCCAATCACGTACACCATCAAGGAGTGCTCCGGAAAAATTGATCCACGCCAATACTTATATCTCCGCCATTAATAATTAAAAACATTTTTTTTAAAATATTTATAAAGCTTAATATATGTATTAAAGCATCAATAAATGTAAAGAAGTCCTACCTCAAACAGTTTTGTCAAAAAAATTTCTAAAAAGCCCTTAAAATATGTAAATTTTTATATTGTTGACAATTTTTAAGTACGGAGGATGGCGGGACGATTTTTAGACAACTCATCCGCCATATTGGAAACGCCATTTTGGATTTTTAAAAACCGATAATAGATTCGTAATCAGTATATCCACCATATTGGATCCGCCATTTTGAATTTTTAATATTCGATATCAGATTCGTAATCAACGATCTCAATAACCCTCGAGTTGTAGTTCACTAATAATAACTAGGTAGACTTGACTATTAAAAAAATAATAAAAATTAAACTGGTTTTAAAATGTATTTCTTTTTTGTAATAGCAAGTACATTATTCGTTTATGCTACTGCTTGAATCACCAGGAAATAAATCCCATTTGATATTCTCGACAGGATAAGAAAAGTGTGTAGAAAATTTCTTCGGTGTAAGAACCGGTTTTACAGAGGGTATCGAACAATTAAATGCTAGTATTTCTATTGTACCTAGAGGTCAAAACTTCAGGAGTAAAGAGACAAAGAATGAACTCAAGGCGTGTCACCAGTGAGGTGAAAAACATTTTTTTTTATTTCACAACCATTCTATGATAAAATGTTACTCAATCTGTACTTTAAAGTGAATTTAGAATAAAGAGAGGTGCGACTATGAAGACATGATTCACGGGTCGGATTTTAAAATAAAAGTGGGGGCTATTAACAACTTGGAAACTCAACCCCTTCGTGCAAATCTTTTTTCATGAAAAAGAGAATATAGTGGAGTGAGCCCGCATCCTAAGCGGGAGCATCGGCCAAGACTTTCTCTTATTACTTTGGCAAACTTTTAAATACTCAAGAGGGACGGAACTTTTAAATTCCAATAAATATTTAAGCTCCTCCGCATTCCAAGACAGTCTTTGTTCCAAGGCGGTTAATTCTTATACATTCTTCCAAAGCTGTTCAAGCAGAACTACTAGATTATAGATTTTTTCTTGCTTTCAAACTAATTTCTTTTTGTATTCACTTTATAGTTTACAGTATAATATTGCTCCATATAATGGTAGAAGAAAAACTCGCTGTAGTGATTGGACCCGATCTTTCAATTAGAGGCCAATTAATCGTTACTTGATGACTATATTCTCAAGAGTCAGATAGTGATCAATAATTCCCTCTATATGAAGGTAGATTCGACGGACTCTGTAGACTCACTACGCAATTAATAGCCAATTAATGATATCTTTAATCCTCTTTACAATATGGAAAACCACTTACAGATTCTGTGTGCTCTTCAGACGTGGACCAATTTAAGTTTTTTTCTTTATTCTCCAACTGAACGGATTCGTCATCCCCTGTGCGTAAATTTAATCCTCTCTATAGAAAAGTTAGGTTTCAAAGATTTTCTTTACCTTATTATTAGCTAACTAATGATTCCATTTTCTTCCTATCCAAAATAAATTCTTTTTTTATTGTTAAACATCTGAAGAATGAAGTCCAAAAATTTAAACTCAATCGGAATCAAACTGTAGATCAATTATTTTGGTCCGTAGTTTCGACAATCAAACTATTATTTCAAAATTAATGCCGACTTTTTCGATACAGTTTTTTTCTGCAGAACTAATGATTTAGGACATCATTAGCAATATTCAGGATACAAAATTATCACCAGCGAAAAAATAACCCGTTCTTTATTGGCTGAGGAAATAATCCTGTTCATGACATTCTTTCCTTTTTTGTGACTGCTAATATGCTTATTGGAAAATCATTTTGGGTTCGTGAACTTTCAATGTATATGTGATACGCCACCAATATCCAATATATTGTAGAGTCTGCCTCTTTTTAGCTTTCTCCCTCATAGTAAACCACTTCTGGTTTCGCCAACAAGCTTGGCGACTCGTTTCCTATCCTCTAGTCATAAAAAGGAACCTCGTCGTTGGTAAGTGCCATCTCCACCCGTTTTCCGGTTTGAGAAAGAAAAATGTAGACTTTGAAATTTCGATTGCGCTCACCACTTTAGAGTTTATTTTTTATATCATACATTTTTTTCTGAAATCATAATTATGACTAGATAGGAGTTACAAACAAAAAATTGTCAAACGATTATTCAAATTAACAAGAATGTATCTCTATTACGAAAAATAATTTCTCCTCTAATGGGATAATAATTAAAAGTGTTTAAAATTTACAACGTTCTAGAATTTACGTCACTAAAAAGCACGTTCTTTTACAGGAATAATTAATAAATTACTGCATCAAGATAGAAGCAATTAAAACTTTTCCTGCAAATGATTATGTTCAAAAACGAAAAGTTTTCTTAGTTTGTATTAAATATCTCAATTAATTTTAGGATCAAGTACAGGGTTTAATAAACTCCAGTTAGCCTTTTGTAACCTAAAAATTTTATATTCAATTAAAGTGTTGAATTGATTAATGAATAATGCATACTCGACTCCTTATTCCATTTTGGTGAAGGCACAATGGACACTTTTGTATTAAATTTGCATGATATCAGAGGACAGTATTTCCGTGGAGAATCTTCGACTAAAGTATCTCTAAATGTAAATGAGGAAAGTGGGTGTCGCGGTAAGACTTTTTTTTGTCATTTACACACAAAAAAAAGACAGACATCTAATCTCTCGATTGTTTGTTTTGTAAAAATACAAAAGAAAAAAAAATTTACCCCACTGTTGTGTTGTTGATATTCAACATGAAACGGAAATAAAAGACAAATAGATAATCTATGTCGATTTGTCATTTCGTGACTTTGGTTAATACGCTTTTTACCGTAAATAGATTGCATGTGGGTAAATTTATGTGGCTTTTTTCTATAAAGTTGTTCCTTTCTTTTTGTCAAATAGTCTAATGTTCCGTTGGCAGCTTCTACTCGTTTTCATTTGTAGGAGATTTATTTTTAGATGATCTACATTTGAAGCAGAGGACAATCGTATTAAAATTCAGGAAAAGCAAATCGTTAATGTTTGTCAGACATCATCTACACCAAGATTCTGACCCCATAAAAAATTATAAGGTTAGATTAGCAGCGAGCTTTAAGTGCGAAGAAGCCGATCAAAAGTTTGCAGACTCCGAGATCTCTCTATGAAATAAACTTGTAAACGAGTAATACAATAATAAATTTATAAAGGCTGTAAAATGTTACCAATTTTGAATTTAAAATGCTTTTTAACTAGGAGAAAAGTTGTGAGATAAAAATATGAAAAGCTACTTATGATAAAAGAAACGAAAGAGTTTTTCAATAACTCAGTAACTATCGGTTGGTGTAGTTGAAAAGTTTCAGCACATCTGAAAACTGTCTTCTCCAAAACTTCTAAAAGAACATCAAAGTTATGGTTGATTTAAAAAAATTGCACTGCGGAAATTTTTAAATCCATTCCTTGATATTTGCATGCTGCAAAATAACATAATAAAAATATAAAATTTTACAAGCATTTCAGTTGTTTGTTATGCTTTTCCATAAAATCAATAAATACTGCTGTTAAAAAAAAATACAAAATTATAATCATAAAATATTTTTAAGTCTCAAAAAAATACTTTAAATTACCCCTGATTAATATTTTTCAACATGATGGAGAACGGAAAAAAGCATTAACAAATGTTAATCAAATTCTCATAAAACTGAAAGAAGCTTTATTTGATGAAAAATTAAAATTGCTATGTCCATTGCACAGTGATGAAAGGGATAACAACATCATAATCTACCTTTATGTTTTCAATTATTTGTACGACATCTAAATGGAAAATGTTATCATTAAAAATCCACGAATTGAAGATATTTAAAGCATTAAAACTGTTCTTTCAATCTACACTGATAGGAATTATTAAATTTAATTCCTATAATCAATTAAGGATTAATCTGAACTTAAATACTATTGCATATGTTAAAAATTAAACACATTTTACCAGATGAAATCGCAAATAATAAATATAGCAGTGGATCTCTTGCAAGCTTCGATCCACTAAAACCCGTAACCCTTCTCTTAGAGACCTTTATCCACCCTTGAAACTGTCTTAAGATTTTGGTTTTAAGGGGGAGCTTCATCCCTGTAGTAAATGGGACTAGCTTCCGCCAATCCCTCAGAATGTTTTGCATCAATAGTTAAAGTGGGCTTTACTATATACATCAAATTAAAATAAAACAAAAAAGAATATAAAATCAGTAAGTAAAATTAAATGTTAAAAGTATAAGTGTGAATAAAAAAACAATGTAAATGATAATAAATTAATAGAATAAAATGTGCGTGTAAGATTATTGACGCAGTTTTAAACTATCTTCCCTTATTTACTCAAGTCCTTGCGATAGTCTTCTTGGCTACCTCAAAAACTGTTCTGAAGAATCCTCATCCTCTACAGTCTGCAATATTGGTGGTTGACATCTTATTGCCAAACTTTTCTTTATAGAAGAAGTAGTTTGGATTCTAGTGTCCAATCATAAAAACCGCACTTAAAGCACGCAGTCGAAAGCAATCCTCCCTTTAGAATTACGCTTTAAATTGACTGTATCTTAAGGTTCGATGACACCGATCGATAAATTTCCGTTCTATTAATTATACGTAATTATACGTTTTAAGTTTTCTAAATTCTCCAGTCAGGCAAATTTTTTGGCGTTTTCTAAGTACAACCGTGAGCTTTATTCCTTTATGGTTGGGCCCTAAGAATGTCATCGTCTGATCGTTCATTTTGACACCATTTTTATTTTCGCTCAAAATTTATTTTTACTTCAATTTCACTTCAAATTCACTTTCAATCAACATTTTTTTTCACTCCACTTTCACTAAAAATTTATTTTCACTCTACTTTCACCCAAAATTTATTTTCAACTCCACTACCCGTGCAGAAATTAAAATGTGGGCCTGATAGGGTACTGGACAGTTTTCCCGATCTCTGGTGTGGCTCTGGGTAGAGAAACTATTCAGTGCCCGACTAGTGTGTGACGCTGTTCCCGACCAATGCCCTACTTAGGGAAAAACTGGTCAGGGCCTAGTCAGTTGTTCTTAAAATTGCCCTATTTTGTGAGGTTAATTTTATTCAAAAGAAATTACAATAAAATTACGGTACTTAAAAATATTATTATATTAGAAACATAATGAACATATCATTATATATACAACATATTTATACATAACATAATGAGGTATTATAGTCATGTTGACTAATTTAAAAGTGAAAATGATAAAAATAATATAATTTCAAGAATAGAAAAACTTAAAAATTTTTGAAAAATAAAATTTTTGGTTTTATGATTAATTCATTTTTCTTGTGGAGGTTGTCCCTCCTTTCTGCTTCCTTAATTTTATACTATTAATAAAGGTTATAATTTATGTTTCCAAATGTATGAGTAATAATTAATATTTATTTAATAAATATTTTATTCAAATTTATTAATTATGTTTAAAAAATAGTTATTAAATATTGAAGGTGTTAAGTTTAACATCTCTTCGAATCATTTTCTCACTTTAAGCTAATATAATATAAAATAATTATATGTATTAAAATAATATAATATATATACAAAGCAAATGATAAATTCATCCTATAAATTAATAATTATTAAAATTCATTAAGTATAATTTATTAATAATTGTTTATAATTATTATTTTTCAAATTCATAATTTTTATTTTTAAATAAATGTATACTAATTAATTATTTAATAACTGTTATTATTCGTTATTTATAATTTAGCTGTTATTATTAATAAATAAACTTTATTATAATATTGTACTTAAAGAAAAAAAATTATATGTATTTTCGTTTTTTAAATATATTACCATAATTTTTTTAAAAATATAATTATTTTCAGTGAAAGTAAAACAAAAGTAAAAATTGAGCGAATATGATTTTTGAGTGAAAGTGAAGTGAAAACAGGATGAAAAAAATGATTTTGAGTAAAAGTGGAGTGAAAAAAATGTTGACTGAAAGTTATAGTAAAGTGAAATTGAACTAAAAATAAATGTTGACTAAAAGTATTTTTTGTATTTTTTGAAGTATTTTCTGAAGTATTTTTTGAAGTAAAAATAAATTTTGACTTGAAGTAAATAAAAATTGGAGTAAATGTTAATTTTGACTAAAAGTGAAGAGAAATTGGAACAAAAATAAATTTTGTTTGAAAGTAAAGTGAAAATGGGATGAAAAAAAATTTTTGTATGAAAAATAAGTGAAAGTGGAGTGAAAATCAATTTTGAATGAATGTGAAAGTGCAGTAAAAGTGAAGTGAATTTGAAGTAAAAATAAATTTTAACTGAAAGTAAAGAAAATTGGAGTAAAAATATATTTTGACTGAAACTGAAGAGAAATTGGAATAAAAAAAAATTTTGTCTGAAAGTGAAATGAAAATAGGATAAAAACAATTTTTTTATGAAAAAGAAGTGAAAGTGAAGTGAAAGTAGAGTAAAAATAAATTTTAAGTGAATGTGAAAGTGCAGTAAAAGTGAAGTGAATTTGAAGTAAAAATAAATTTTAACTGAAAGTAAAGAAAATTGGAATAAAAATATATTTTGACTGAAACTGAAGAGAAATTGGAATAAAAAAAAATTTTGTCTGAAAGTGAAATGAAAATGGGATGAAAACAATTTTTTTATGAAAAAGAAGTGAAAGTGAAGTGAAAGTGGAGTAAAAATAAATTTTGAGTGAATGTGAAAGTGCAGTAAAAGTGAAGTGAATTTGAAGTAAAAAGAAATTTTTACTGAAAGTGAAGTAAAAATGTAGTGAATTTAAATGTTGAGTGAAAGTGAAAATGAAATTAAAGTACACTGTAAAAAAAAGGAGTTAAATTTTAACTCCCCAGGGAGTCTATAAAAGTCGCACCCAATTTGGGAGTTAATGCGAGGGGAGTTAAATAAAAGGAGTTAAAATTTAACACCCAAATGCTAACTCCCCATGGAAAAAATAACTCCCGCGGGAGTTAAATGAAGGGAGTTAAAAATTAACTCTCTTTTGGAGTTAATTTTTAACTCTAAAAATTTAACTCCCTACTCCCGAGTCCGTTAACTCCCTAAATTTTTTACAGTGTAATAATAAATTTGATCTGAGAAAAAAATTTTTAAAATAATGATTTTTTTTAGCTGTCAAACTGGATGTAACCCCTTAAACATGATATATATTTTTTAATATATTGTATTTGAAATGGTTGTCCTCGTGGTGTTACCAAAGACATAATAAAAAATTTCATTTCTAATCTTAGATCTTTCATCTATAAACTCGATGAAGAAAACTGGAGTTTTAATTCTTTACATAAAAAAATGATTCTCAGATCCTCAAAATCGAAAATTTTTCTTTAATTTTTTGCAGCTATGTAATAAATCTCCAAATATATACTTAAAGTTTATGAAAAATTGTAAAACTTCATTTCTAAGAATGTTAACATCACAAGTCACTATCAATGTTCAGTGTTATAAAAAAAGCTTTTATCCATTTAGTACATCATTGTAATAAAGATTAAAGAAAATAAACCTACTTTAACAGACCTATAAAAAAACTACGCAGTAATATTACAAAATTTAAACTATCGCATGGTAATTATTTCCAAGATGAAAAGAGCACTGAGTGAAATTTTATTCATCTCTTTCTTTGATAAATCATTTATAAGGTAGTGTGAGGGCAGTACTAATCACCAAAGGATTTTGAGATTAAATATTTCATGCAGCGAAATATTATGAAAAATGGTTATTGCCATTTAAACACTTTAGTGATTATAATTTATCCCCAGTAATACGTTTCTCTAACCACGGTCAAAATTAGTAAGCGAGTGTGTCAAAAACATTTCATTACCCACTACCCACAGGTGATGGGGTTAAAAACTGAAATTTTTAGTATGAGGTTTATTTTAAGTGACAAATATGTAGCGTAAATGAGATTTTAATCCATACGAGAATTTTGCTTCTAAGGTTCATGATTAGCTTCGCCTTAGACCGAAAATTTTTTACTAAACTCGTTTTCTATCCTCTTTATATTGAAACACATTTTTGAAAGTTAAATTTTGAAATATGATTTCTGATTTCCAACAAATATTTTTTTAAGCAATTGATACGATTTTTTATTTTAAATTAATTATTAAAAATATTTCACCTGAGCCTAATTATCATTTATTATAATAAACCGAAATATTAATTAAATACTGAAGTTTTTTTTTCAAACAAACAAAATAATGGATGGAAAAGTAACAGTTGAAACTCTAGATATAACTTCATTATATCAATCTTCATTCCCTTGCTTCTCATTTTACAATTATATTCTGATATTCAATTATGAATTTAGTGCGGGTTTCAAAGACTTTAATGCTGAAATAATAATACTGATTTTAGGAAATATATTTAAACATCATTCAAATTCAAATCTTCTTAAAATTTAATTTATTGCTTCATATTTTTAAAGCTCGCGGTAAATTTCTCATTTATCTGAAGGCAAAGCTTCTTTAACCAAGATTTTAATCTGCGAAAATTATTTCCCAGAATCTGATTGTATTTCACATGCCACTAGTCCCAAGATCCAGTCGGGGATTTACATTTAATTAAAAATAAATTATTCCTTAAACTCTCAGGAATAAAAATTGGAAAAAATAAGAAGAATCATGAAGAAGAAGAAGAAGAAAAAGTGGAATTCGTAGATTTAATCCACAGCTGTTTCTAGAAGAAATCCATCGCTACTGATTCTCGTGACAATTTGAGAATTGCCTGTCCGAATAGACCAGCGGTTTAATTTGTCAGCACAACTTTCAAGTTGATTTAAAGTTCGTCAAACTCGATCCGTCTCGTTGCGACGCTTTTCCCAAGGATTATGCTTAAACTCTCTGGCTCTTTCAACTGTCGTCGTCGTCGTCGTCGATTTTATTTTTCTCCTACCATCTCTTTTCTTACCTCTAAAAACTCAAGTTCTAGAGCTTTTCATTTAAGAATTTTGTTATTCTTTCAATCAGTCGTTTAGCTTCTCTCTTATATTTATTTTCATTTAGCGTTTATTCTCCATTTCATCGCTAGCTCTCCAGTTATTTCAAAACTACTTTTGTTATCTATCAATTCAAAAGTTACTTACTGTCAGAACAATTAACCTTGTTTCGTCAAATTTAATTCTTTGCAAATATAATTAAACGTGAAATAGAATTTCAAAATTTTCACCACTCCATTTACTGTAATATTCTCCATTTATTTCATTTCCAATACTAGCAACAATTCGTGCGCTAAAGCGCGCGGCCATAAACTCCTTCGTACTTTAAATAAAATAAACAATTTAAAAAAAATACAATTTAAAAGTTCTTACTTTAAATTTTTATTTATAAAATTAAAATATAAATTGGACTTTAGATTGTTACTATTATAACCACAATACATAATAACATATTCTGAGACAGGTGATTTAAAGAAAATTCAGACATTTTTATTATAAAAGTACTGAAAAAAATTAAATTTTTAGAATTCATGAGAATATTCTGAATTTTAGTGTATTTTTTGTTTACCTCATAAACTATGAGATTACTTGGAATTGTAATTTAAAGCATTGAACAGTTTCTATTTCTGACTGTAACTTCTTTATTAAATAACTTACTTTTTGTAAAAATATCAAACTTATAAATAATTTCATGAATAATTTTACTTAAACATTTTATTATTAATAGACTCTTAACAGAATTTAGTTTATAACTTTCATAAATAGATAAACTTCAATAAACTTTAATTTGAAATTTTAATAAAAATTTTAATGTTTATTAAATTTAATTGAAATTTTTAAAGAATTGGATTTTTAAAACATGTTAATAATTCAAATTCTTTTTAAAATTAGTTAAATTCCTCAATACAGTAAATAATAAATAAAATATTAAATAAATAAATACAATAAATAATAATAAAATAATAAATAAAACTGTTAATTCTTTAACATCATGGATTTACAGAAAAATATAAAAAAATACATATAAATATTATATTTTTTATTAATTTAATTATTTTTATACAAAAATAATAAATTTGTTTTCAGGAATTCAATCATTTTTACATATAATAAACCTCATCGCAGAATTTTAATTACTTTTGGTACAATTTTAATTTAATTCCTCAAAAATGTAATTATTCTTGAAAATTTTATTAAAATTAGTCAAAAAATTCAATTATTTAAAGATTTGTTGATAAAATTCTTTATAAGAATTAAATTTAAAAAAACATTCAATTATTTAATAAATTTATTTTTAAGTTTAAATAATCGAATAATTTTGAAAAGGTTTCAAATTAAAATATTTAAAAATTTAAATTTTCTATTCTTTTAACTGGCAATTTTTAAGAATTAACTTTTTTGAAAAAGTTTAATTAATTTTTTTTTTTAAATAATTTGATGATACATGGAAGTTACATGGAAATTTTTCTAAACTCTCAGAATTTTTTTTGTATTTTCGTAAAGAAATTTCCAATGTTTCATGTTTCTAAATTTATAGGAAGTTTTCGATAATTTATTTAGAAAAATTCCCTTATTTATCTTAATTTTTTCTAATTAATTAGAAAAATTTGCTTCCTACATTTTTTGGAGAGAATTTCTAAAATTTTCCTTACAGTGTATTTATTTAAAGAATTTCCGAATAATCGAAATATCGTAAAATTGAATTTTTAACAAATATATTAAGGAATTTTCAAAGAACTTTTTTTAAAAATTTATTTAAAATATTTTATTTATCGAAGAATTTTAATTGAAAATTCTAGAAAATAATAATTAAATTGAAATTATAAATATAATTCTTAAATAGTTACAGTAATAATATTTTAAATATAAAATAATGGTAAAACTTTTATAAGTTTTTTATTTTTAAGAAGTATTTAAATTAAAAAAAATTTTTTAAATCTTAATTCTTGTGGAAAAAAATATTGAAATATTTATTTGAAAAAAAAGTTATTGATGTTTTAGAATAATTTTATTATAAAAAAAATTCGTAAGTAAATTTAACAGAATATTTTTTTTGAGTAAAATTTTTTCTTTATTTTCTAAGAAATAAAAAAATGTCAATTTCAGTTCAATTAAAATTTTGCAATTGATAAATGGAATTTTTAAATATTTTTTTCGGTATTTAAAAAATTTTTTGAATTTTATTTAATGGATTGTAATTAAGAAATAGAAATGATGTTATTCTTTTATATTTTAAAAGTTAATTTTAAGTTAATTTTAAGCAAGTTATTTTTTTTATGAAAATTAGGAATTTTTTACAAAAATATTAAGAAATAGAAAGATTTTTCCCAAGAGAAAAAAATGAGCTTGTGAACAATGTTTTGATTGAAAAATAAAAATTATGCGTTAAAAGGATATATTTCCTATTTCTTAAACCTAATTTTTAAACAATTAACAATTTTTAATATTTTAAATAAATAAAAAGCAAAACAATTTGTACAGTTTAGATTAACAAACGTAATTTGTTATAAAAAAGAGTTTAAAAAACAATAGCACACTCAAAAGTTCAGCTTCAGGTGTGGACAAAAAGAACGAAGGAATTTTTGATTATTAAACTTAATAATATTGCATTTAGTCATTTTTTCGGTATTAAAAATTTTGACCTTCAAATAAAGAAGATAATTATTCAGTGACCGAGTTTTACTTCACTATCGTGTCCTGGCCTATATAAAAAACCTGCAATGCTCAATCGTGCTGGTATTTCGTAACGAGGGGAGAGCTTTTTTCCATCATTAGCTGATCACAATCGCGCTCCTAACCATTGTGATTACCGGGCAACGTGCGTGGGACGTGCCTAACCAACACTCCCTTCTTAGAGGCAAAAAAATAGGGACAGTACAAAGCATCGTTAGTATCTTGTTCAAAAGAAAAGTTTCGCAAAAACTTTTCATCAGCAATGCTACTTTTATAGTTCCACTAAAATTCCCCAATCGAAAGGGAACAAATGAAATATAAATGCAATTTATAAAGAAATGCTAAAGTCTATGGACATTCAAATTGAATGTTACTTCATTACGTCCCACACACAAGTAGGAGGAAACATGGCAAAAGTCATACAAGGTTTAAGAAAGAGATTTTTTTCCTATATGATTACATCGTCTTCAAAAACTACACATCCAAAGCTAGATTTTCAAAATTCAAAATGGCGGATCAAATATGGCGGACAATTTTTTCAGAATTGTTCAAATTTGCTTCAAAACTTGTTACTCAGCAGTTTTTCCGGAGTCACTGTTCCGAATTTTGAAACATTTACTTTAGATTTGTAATTCATGGTCCCAAAATCCCTAAGTGACAAGTTTCAAACGAATTTGATCGATTTTGGAAACATATCCGCCATATTGGGTCCGCCATTTTGAATTTCGAAAATCTGAGTTTAGATACGTAATCAGCGAACCAGAAAACCCATGAGTGAAAAGTTTTCTTCAAACTTGAGCAATATTAAAAATTATCCGCCATATTGGATCCGCCATTTTGAAAATCTGACTTCAGATTCGAAATCAGCGACCTAAAAAACCTCCAAGTAATATGTTTGAAAAAACTTACCTAAATATTTCAGTGTAATATTTTCAATCTTATCATGCAAGAGAATGTAAAATTAGGATACTGTAGAAGGTAATTTTTTTTCACCATTTTCCCAAAATGATTATAATGTTTAGAAAATAAAAATTTATTCCATACTTTAACAAAATTTTACAATAATAAAATGCGAAAGAAAGCTGTATTTTTATTCTCAACTATGAACATGCTTATCAGAAAATAACTCTAGAGGAAAATCGTTAATTAAATGCACGTAATTAATAAGTCCTGCGGTCTTTCGTAAATTCCGCAATTTTTTTTTCTTTTATGAAAAAAAATAACATGCTCGCACGAAAGCAGATAAGAGTCGACAGTGTATAAAATGCGCGATCATGAGTGTATCGAACAAACTGAAAAAGGGTTGAGATTTTCATATCAAGGAATGAAGGTGTATAGAGATAGAGAGAAAGAAAGGGATGAGACTAAAGCCCGAAAAACGAGAGAAACGGACGTTTGAGCACGTCCGCGGAAATGTTCACGACCAGTCACGAAGACAAGAGCAAGAACAGCGTGCTATTTCCCGATAAAGAGCCTCGTCTGGTTTGCTTGCGATTCTCTTTTCTACACCATACGTTCCAAATATACCGTATATGCCATTGTCATTTGGCCGGTTGAACGCTTTCAAAATACTAGTTTTGTCCGCCTTATCACTTCCTATCACCACACTCCGAATGCCAATCCTTTAAACGACATTTAGTATAAAAATCACGTGACCGCAATATTAAATTTCTTTCACCTTTTTCATTCACTTTACAGTTGAAAATAAAAATAAAGTCTGTAATATTATTTACGCTATCTTAACGCATAAAAATTACCATTTGGTAGATTTTATAAAATAAAAAGAATTTTTATTAACCCCATGAAGTCCAGGGCCCATACATGGGAAAAAAAAATTAGTGATATTTTTCTAGTTATATATGGCAACATTAATAAAAAAAAATACTAAACATAATTCGATTTGCTACTCTCTAAATTTGAATTAGTTAAAAATAATTAATCTAATAGCAAAAAGTCAGTCATTGATTCAAATAGTAATATTTTATTAATGAAATACTTAATAATGACTAATTTTTAGTTAAATTAATTTGTTGGTTATGTAAAAAAGTGACTAAAATTTTTGGTAACTAATTCAATTAGTAAAACTAAACAATTTTTGTAATTATTTATAACTAATACTTAGTAAAATTATCTAGTATAATAATTATAAAAAGTACTCTTAAAGAAAATATATATTAGATTCAGTAAACGTATTTTACAAATTTTTTTAAAAGTGCGACACAGCGGATTTTTTATACAAAAAATACTAAACTTAAAAAAAAATTATGAGAAATCTAGTAAAGTTATATTAGAATTTAATTTAATATTTTTCTATTTGATACAATTATACTAAATTTCACATCATTTTTTTACGTTTAGTATCTATTATATAAAAATTTCGATGTGTCGAAAATTTTTCATAATTTATAAAATACTTTTAAAAAATGTAGTATATATTTTTTTAACTCGTTTGCCTTCTTAAATTCTTCATCTTGAATTTTTATAAACTAGGTTTAAATTCGTAATCAACGATCTTGAAAACTGCCGAGTAACGAGTTTCAAGCGAATACAAAAATGATTTAATTTTATCATCCGCCATATTGAATCCGCCATGTTGAATGTTAAAAATCTGGTATCAGATTTTTTTGGGCCTTTTACACTGATTTTGCATTAAAACGGCAAAAACATAATTCTTATTTGTATTAATGTACACTTCAATATTTAATAAAAAATCCCAAATGGGGTCCCTGGGGGTCGATTATATAATTTCACATCACATTCATTCCACTTTCACCTTATTTTTACTAAAAATTCATTTTTCCCCCACTTACACTTCACATTCCCTCAAAGTTTATCGTCGCTCCAATTTCACTCCATTTTCAGTTCACATTCACTTTACTTTTACTTCATTTACTTTCTCTTCACTTTCAGTAAAAATTTATATTTACTCCAATTTCACTTCAGTTTCACTCCGCTTTTACTTTCAGTCAAAATTGATTATTACTCCAATTTCTCTTTACTTTCACTTTTAGTCAACATTTTTTCACTCCACTTTTAATCACAATTTATTTTTACTCCATTTTCAATAATCTTTCACTCCTCTTTCACTTTCAATCATAAATATTTCTCACTTTATTTTCACACTTCATTTTCAGTTCACTTTCACTTTACTTTTACATCATTTACAAAACTTTACTTTCACTCAAAATCCATTTTTACTCTACTTTCAATCAAAATTTATTTTCTCTCCATTTTCAATAAACTTTCACTCAAAATTTATTTTTATTCAATTTTCACTTTACTATCACTCCTCTTTCACTTTCAATCATAAATTTTTCTCACTTTATTTTCACACTCTATTTTCAGAGTTCACTTTCACTTTACTTTTACATCATTTACTTTCACTTCACTTTCACTCAAAATTCATTTTCACTCCACTTTCAATCAAAATTTATTTTCACTCCATTTTCAATATACTTCCACTCAAAATTTTTTCAATGGATTTTCACTTCACATACAATCATAAATTTTTTCACTTTATTTTCGCACTACATTCACTTTTACCCAAAATGTTTTATCACTTTATTTTCACTTCACTTTCACTCTACTTTCAAATTTAATTTAGAATTATTTTATTTTCTACTTTCAATACAGTTTCACTCAAAATTTGTTTTTCCTCCATTTTCACTTCACATTCACTTAAAACTTATTTTCAGTTCATTTTCACTTTATGTTTACGTTGACCAACATTACTGACTTCACTCATTACTTTTCTTTTTTTGACTTATTACTTTTCTTCGTATTGGATAAAAAGAATAATGTAATAAAATTTGTGTGGAGATAAAAGTAGTCTAAAAGTCAAGTAAAAGTGGAGTGAAAATATATTTTGTGTGAAAGTAAAGCGAAAGTGGAGAGAAAATAAATTTTGAGTAAATGTAAAAGTAGAATGAAAGTAAAGTGAAATTGGAGTAAAGTTAATTTTGAGTGAAAGTGAAAGTGGAGTGAAAAAAGAGTTAGAAATTTTTTGAGTGAATCGGAAAGTGGAGCGAAAGTATAGTGACAAAATTTTTTGAGTAAAAGAGAAAGTGAAGTGAAACTGAAGTGAAAATATGGTGAAAATAAAATCTGAGTGAAATCAAGTGAAATTACAGAATCGATCTCCTGATTATGAACATGATGTCAGAATTTTAAAATACAAAATGGCGGATCCAATATGGTTTGGTCAATAATTTAAATTATAAAAATCTGATTTTAACCCCTTTGCAGTCCAGCTAAAAATCGCTTGTGGTCCAAAACGGTAAAAAAAAGTTTCCAAAAAATTTGATTTCATTGTAATTAAGGTTTTTGGAGTCGCAAAATTCGAATTTGAAGTCGGTTTTTCAAAATTTAAAATGGCGGATCCAAAATGGCGAAATCGAAAATTTTAAATTTTATCGGATTCGCTTGAAACTTGTTACTCGGGGGTTTTCGGGGTCTCTGATTACGAATCTAATGTCAGATTTTCAAAATTCAAAATGGCGGATCCAATATGGCGGTCGAGAAAATAAAAAATCTAACAGATTTGTTTAAAACTTGTTACTCGGGGGTTTTCGGGGTCGCTGATTACGAATCCGATGTCAGATTTTGAAATTCAAAATGGTGGACCTAAAATTCCATCAAATTATATGAATCTTGAAATTATCCGCCATATTGGATTCACCATTTTAATTTTGTAAATCTGACATCATATTCGTAATCAGCGACCCCGAAAACCCCCAAATAACGAGTTTCAAGCGTATTTGATAAATTTTTAAATCTTCATAGTAGCCATTTTGGGTCCACCATTTTGAATTTTGAAAATCTGACTTGAAATTCGGATTCAGCGACCCCAAAAACATTAGTATGCACTTGGTCATTCAAATCAAATTATGTTTAGTATTTTATTTTTGTGATGGACATATATGGCCACAGACGTAAAGGTGGCAACACTTTGTGTGGCCACATATGGGCCATGGACTGTCAAGGGGTTAAATTTGTCATCAATGAACCAAAAAATTTGGGAGTAACAAGTTTAAAGCAAAATTCGCTTGATTTTTCATTTTCTCGTCCGTAATATTGAATCCGCCATTTTGAATTTTGGAATTCAGACGACAGATTTGTAATCATCGATCTTGAAGACCTTTGAGAAATTAATTTCGGTCAAATCGTACCAATTTTAATACTATCTGCCATATTTGATCCGCCATTTTGAATTTTGAAAAACTGACCTCAAATTCGTAATCAATGAACCCTAAAAAGCTTATATGTGATGAAATCATATTTTTCGGAAATTTTTTTTTCTCGATGATTTAGCCTCACAAGCGATTTTTAACAGGACTGCGAAAGGGGTTTTTTTTAAAAGAAAAATAGTGAAATAGGAAACTACTCCACAGTTAATTGTATTAACTGTAAAATATTTTCTGTTTCACGCTTTTTAGATTTTCGTGTCACTAGTCGCCGAACAACATGTGATTGCGAATTTAATCGACCGAATTTTTTCGATCGATTCTGCCGGTGACGTGTTCACTGTCGCAGAGCTTAAAAACCAATATCAAGAGGATATAGAGGCAAGGAGGAACAGATCAAAAGAAAGAAGTTAACAAGTGTATGTCATGTAGGAATTTTTTTTCGATTCAACTTCATTTTCCCTCTATTGCAAAATAGAAACTATAAAAAAAAATTTTACGATTGTAAAATTTTTCACTTTCAAAAAACTATTTGAAAATATATTTCAATCTTGTAAAATTAAATTGAAAGTCGTCGACAAATATTAGTAGAAGCAAATAAATCGTCGAAAGTTATAATTATCTTGAATACTTTATTTTTTTGTTCTTTCCATCTGTGTAAAAAAGATTCAACGGGAAAAGTCACAGAATGTTATTTAGATTGTTTCAAAAACTTTAAGTGAGTGTATTTACAGACCTATATGTGTCTAACTTTGAGAGACAGTTTTATTGAAAAATTCAATGACTTTCTAACAAGGGGACGTTAAAGTTGTGAAATAGAGACGTAATAATATGAAAGGGGGAGGGGAAAAAAAAAGAAGAACTTGTGTGATCGTGTCCCATTCCCAGAATCCTTTCTTTCATCAGGTTTTCAACGGGCTGCAAAAGGGCCACTGACGATGGAAGGAGGAGGGTTTGCACATCACGCGATCCCGCAATCATACGGGGTTGAGTAACATGCACCGTGCTCTTATCGCTAACCGCAAAGTGAAATTATTCCACGTGAACCCCCACTGCTGATAGGGGGGTTGGTGTAACTTATCCCGTCTCGTCTCACAACACTTTCTCGACCATCAATTCTGAAGATCTTATAAGACCCAATCAAGGAGATGTTTTTTTTCCTGTAATTTTGCATCTCATTTTTATTCCGTTGAGAAAAATTTTTTATTATAACAGTTATAGGAAGAAAAATATTAAGTTACTTTTACTACTTTTTACATAAGATATATTTATTCATGAAATTGAAATTATTTATTTAATTAATATTCTAGATGTGCTTATAATTAAAGTTAACAATAAAATGATTACAGATCGGTATAAAAAATCAACTTTCTCTGAACGAACTTTAAATTAAGATTCCCACTATCCAGTAGCTCAAAAAATTGCTAATTAATTATAATTTAACGGCCAGAGCACTTTAACTTTGACATAAAAATTTCCTTAATAAAAATATTTGTACTAGAGAATCTATGTTGAAAAAAACAAGGTAAATTCATTTTTATGTAGGTCACCATAAGTTTTTTTTACCATAATTATGTACAAAATTTGAATAAAAATATAATCAATTCTTAAACAATATATTTTAACTTTAAAAATTCAAAATCATTTAATGATTCAAAAAATAAATTTTTGAATTATAATTTACTCACAAAAAAATCGAGATTACTAATGTTGTTTATAAAATAAACTGTAAGGATTGATCAGCATCTTATGTTGTCGAAATAAAAACAATGAGTGACAAATTCAAATTAATATTATTTTACTACTTTTATAGTAAAAGATTTCTGGTATCTTTTACTACTTTCGGAGTAAACTTTGCTAAAATTTTACTACGCTCAAAAAAAATATTTGGAAAAAATAATTAGTAAAATTAACTTTGAAAAAAGCATACGGATTGCTAGGAAAATAAAATGAAAATTAACTTACACTGTTCAGGAAGATAACTATTTTTAAAAATAATTGGTTTCTCTTAAAACTTTGCCATTTGGGATTCTTTGGAATTCCGAATTACGAATTTAAAATCAGATTATGAAAATTCAAAATGGCGGATCCAATATGGCTGACGACTTTTTTTTGAGAATTTAATGAATTCGCTTGAAGTTTGTTATTAAGAAATTCTAAAAATCTAAAAAAATGTTTCTAAATAACAAAAATGAATTCAAATTTAGAAAATTGGAACTAATAGGTCTTAAACTTTGATACAAAAATTAGTCAAAATTTTTTAAAGAGTGACTTTATTAAATGAATATTTAGCGTCGAACTTGACTGAATTTTTAAATGAAATTTTCGCTTAAGTTGATTTTGGAGCGAACATATTTTTTGTGGGAGTAAGGTGAATCATTATTTTTACTGGCAGTTTTTTAATTGAAAAATTTGTAAGTTTAAAGTAACAAAATGGTGAGAGTAACTAACTAAAATTGATTTATGACCAAATTTTAACAATTTCGATCTAAACATTATAATTTTTTAAAATCAGATTTCATTTTCGTATCATGTGACCCAGAAAAACTTAGAGTAAAAAACTCAAATCGAATATAATTAATTCTGCAATAAATCGTCGGCCATATTGGTTCTGCCATTTTGAATTTTTGAAATCGGATTTCATATTCCTAAGTCGTGTTCCAAAGAACCCCAGGAGTAACAAATTTCATAAGAATTCAATATTTAAGAAAGGATAATTTATTATCAATATTTATTTTATTTATCAGGAAATTTTTTTATGTAAATTTAATTCTTATTTCACTTTAAATTTAATTTTTATTTTGATAGAAATATTTTCAAAATTCATTTTCGCATTCACTTTGAAAAATTTTTATCTTCATTTACTTTCATTTCCATGTATTCATTATCATAGGGGAGATTTGAGAATTGTGGACCATCTCCATTATTTTATAATATTTATAAGTTTAATCAACCATTTTTTTCTTTTGTTCGTTCAAAGTAATTTTTTAATATAGCTTTTCATGACTTTACAACGCTTTACAATTACATATAAACCGTAAACACAACAGTCACCTGAAAAAATGGATTCAAATATTTATTTTGGGCACTCATGTTTTTATTGTTTTTACAAGAATTTTCAAGAATGAATTATGGAAAATATTTTTTTAATTATTGTGCGTGGCATTGTTACTTTGGAGTCCAAAAAGAAATTTTGCATCAAATTTAAATGAATAAATAATACAAAGCTTTTTTGTAAAATGAAGCATTTGGAGAATTGTGGGTCACGTTTTTTGGGAAAACATTTGTTGTTTGTTTTTTGCGATTTAATTGCACAATGCAGGTACATATTATTAAAATCACTCATAGCTATAGTAATTTTACAAAAAAAACAACAATTCTGTTCATTGCTATTCATGCGATAGAGTTTTTCAATTAAAACGTGTAATTAATGGAGCCTACTTTACTTGTCCGATTTGTGATTTCGATTATTTCGCTTTTTTTACTTTTTCTTTCCTAATTTTAAACTAATAATTAAATATTTACGACATTTTTAATATTTTGCTTTCATCTTCACTTTAATATATTTTTAATTAATTAATTTCACTCTCATTTTTACATAAATATATTTTTATTCTTATTTTTATTTTCACTTTAACAGATTTTTATTTTATTATTTATTTTATTTATGTATGAAAGTGAATATGAAAGTAAAGATAAAAATCTGTTGATAGAATTTTCATTTTCAGTTTACAAGTGTTTTTATCTTATTTTTTCTTACTGTTACTGGGGGATGATTCTGTTACTTCATTTTACTCTCACTTCATTTTTACATCACTCTAACACTCACTTCACTTTTACATCACATTATTTTCACTCCACTTTCACTTTTACTTTCACTTGACTCTCATCTCATTACCACTTTCATTCCACTCGCACTTCACTTTCACTTGACTTTCTTCTCATTCTCACTTTCATTCTACTCTCACTTCACTTTCACCTCAATTTGCCTTCATTTCATTTTTACTGCACTCTCACTCTTTCTTTCACTTAACCTTCACTTCATTCTCACTATCACTCTTCTCTCACATAACTTTTACTTCACTTTCACCCACTTCTCACTTTCACTTCACTATCACCTCATTTTACATTTACTTCCTTTTTACTCCACTCTCACTCTTACTTTCACTTGACTTTCACTTTCACTCCACGCCCACTTCACTTTCATTTGACTTTCGCCTCATTTTCAGTTTCATTATACTATCACTTCACTTTTATTGCATTTTCACTTCACTCTCACTTCACTTTTATTTGACTTTCACTTGACTTTCACTTGACTTTCACTTTACTTTCATCTCATTCTCACTTCCCTTCCAGTTCATACTTACTTTTTCGCTAAACTCTTCATTTTTGATGAAAATGAAGTGAGAATGAAGTGAAATTCAAATAAAAGTTAAGTGCAAATTTAGTGAAAGTCTAATGAAAGTAAAGTGAGAGTGAAAATCAAGTTACAGTGTAGTGAAAGTGAAATGAGAGTGAAGTGGAAGTGAAGTGAACTCACAGAATCAAAAAATTTATATTTTCACTGTCATTTTAACATTGATAGAAAGTGAGAATAAAACTCTGTTAAAGTGAAAATAAAAGTGTAACAAATTGATCAAAGTGAAAATGAAATTAGAAATGAAATTACTTAATCGATCCGCAAGGATCAATATAGAATATTAAAAAATAAAGAAGTTGCAATAGAGTAAAAAAAGTGATTGAAAAATAAATCACAATAAGTGCTCTTTTAAAAAGAAAGAACAAAGAGCAGGGGGAAAATGAAGATATTGGAAAAATGCAGAAGTGTCGTGTGTAAAAAAAGAGAAAATTGGTTAAAGTTAACCAATATCGGATATCTTGTAACTTATGTCCATTGGCTTGCCAAATTGAGACTCTGAGCGAAGAGTGATAGTGAGTACATCTATGTATAATAAAGGAGGATGAGAGCTGCATAAATACAGTGGATACCAATAAATCCATGAATGGCGATCCATAAATACTTGCCGCTATATATATATATATATATATGTATACTCGCAGATATTGAAGAAGTGTGGTGTGTGATCATGAAGTTGGCTGTGAGTTGGCCCTCAGCCAGCCCAGGATATTTTCGTACTCTTACACTCATAGTGCATGCAGTGTGGCACTCTATCGACTACCACTACTCGGACTACTTAAATCACTTGGAACGTACGCCGCTAGATCTTTAGCGCCAGATTCCACGTGAAAAACCACCGCATTGCACGAAGATAGGGGGCCGAAAAGGTGGAATAGAGGCACAACGATTTATCGACAAATAAAAAAAAAAGGAAAAAAAAACAAGAAAACTAAAGTCTGAAAAGTCGCGTGGCTTATTCTTGCAAACTGACGTTTAATACCAATTTCAATAAAAAAAAAAGTTAACTTAAAATCTGATTCAATAAAAAATTTTCCATCATCATATTTCTAG
The DNA here is from genome assembly GCA_032872475.1 of Leptopilina myrica (nomen nudum). NCBI lineage: Eukaryota > Metazoa > Arthropoda > Insecta > Hymenoptera > Figitidae > Leptopilina > Leptopilina myrica (nomen nudum). The sequence goes on along the minus strand of CM065464.1, from coordinate 38,436,234 downwards.
ACTAATTAAAATCCATCTAACCGAATTTTTTCCCCCTCAAAAATTCTATTCTACTCTGACACCGCACAAATTTTGAAATCAGAGGAAAAGATTTCTGAGTTTAGAGTTTATAAATTGCTTGTGACTTATTGCAGTGAATTATATGGTTCTTATTTCTCCAGAACTCTTGCTACGTCTAGAGTGTACAAAGATGTTGAAAAAGGATACAGTTAGTTAGTTGAGATGTGTACCTTGGTCGTTATATTATTCCAGCTTATTTTTATTTTAGGTTGCGCATCCTTTTTTAACCGTTCTCTCTTCGTTCGCTTTCGCAAAGAAGCCTTTTGAGAGTGGAGAAATTTTCAAAGTAGACGCTAATTTAGATTCGAGTTTAATTTATTTAAATACTTGATCTTTTAGGAAATATTATCATACTGAGAAAGTTAATAATTATGTTCTGTAGAATAATATTATGTTTCGGATTTATTGAAATACTTTTTACGATTAGATCACTTCTGTGACTATTGTTTATCTTTATTGTGAATTAAAATAATGACAATAAGGTTGAAAAAGAAAATTAGACAGACTCGCTAATTAGTTTTGTGACCTTTGTGGAGTAGGAAAAGTAATACAGGTGGGGATATACCTTAAGTTGACCGTAATATACCTCTTGCTAGAAGGGTTTAGTCCCTAAAGCCTTAGTTTAAAATTCTTAATTAAAGAAGGCTTTTTTCGTTTTTAAATTAAGCCTCGCTATGTGGTTGGCTTTTGTAAGTTGCATTGGTAAGGGTTCGTTTTATAAGAATTTTTATTTTTCAAACAAAAAGTGCATCGATATTCTCCAATTGTCATTTAATCGAAATTACGTCAATCCGAATTGTCAATTTTCAAAACTGACATTTTATTGAACTAACACTTAACTGCATATAAAGACAATATATAGAACTAAAATTTGAATAAAATAATACCCAACATATTTGTCAATTAAACAGATAATATTAACAACTTATTGTATTTCAACTATTTTTTCAATAAAATTCACTTCAAAAAATAAGTTTTTATTTTAAAAAGTTTTACATTTAAACAGTGACTTTAAAAATCCCAAGATAACAGGTGTATTAAAAATTAGACCAGTTTTTTAAAAACAGCCCGCCATATTGATCGACCATTTTGAATTTTAAAAACCAGTCTTTGGATTTATAATCAGAGAAAAAACTATGAAAACTTCGAGATATTAAGTCTAATAAAAATTAAATAAGTTTCTCAAAAATTTTCCGCCATATTGGATCCGACATTTTGAAAATTGTTCGAAATTAAAAAACTTGAATACTTAACTTAAGATTTGTAATCAGCGACCCGAAATGTCTCTACATATTAAAATTTTTAAAAATTAATTAGTTTTCCAAAAATTGTCTGACACATTCTATTCGCCATCTTAAATTTGTAAACCAAATTTTAAATTCGTGATCATCGACTCCGAAAACTCCAAGATATTAAGTTAAAAAAGTTTAACAAATTTATCAAAAATAGTCCTCCATATTCGAACCGCCATTTTTAATTTTAAATATCTGACTTAATATTCGCAGTCAACGACCCTAAAAATCTCTAAATACAAAGTTTAATAAAAATCCAATGAGTTTTTAAAAATTTATCTTGAAAATTGAACTTGTTGCAAAATTTTTTGCAACAAGAACAATTATAGTATTTCTACAAAAATTATTATATTTTAAGCCTATGCATTTAAATTTTTAAGTATATAATTTAATAAATAAATTGTCAGGTAAACATTAAAAGTTACAGTAGCTATATTTTTTGAATTAAACGACATTTTTTTCTTTAAATTATAATCTTTTTAATTATTAGGATTAACCCTTATGTGCTGAATCTAGAGTGAAAATTAGAGAATTCAAAATGGCGTATCCAATATGGCGGATGAGGTTTTAAAAATACAGGATCACAAAATTTATTTTAAATGTAGTATTGACTAGACTATGTTTTCAATATGTTTTTTGGGTCACTGAATTCAAATTCAAAATATTTAAAATTTAAGATGTCGGATCCAATATGGCGTCGATTTTTAAAACATTCTCCCAATTAGCCTGAAACTTGTTACTGGGGGGTTTTTGATGTCGGTGAAAACGAATTTCACCTTAGTTTTTAAAAATTCAAATAGCTGATCCAATATATGGCTGACGAATTTTTTAAAAATTTATTGGTTTTACCTGAAACCTTACACTTGATGGTTTTTAGAGTCGCCGAATACGAATTTCACCATAATTTTTAAATATTCAAAATAGCGGATCGAATATGGCTAATAATTTTTTTTTTTAATTTATCGTATTTACTTAAAACTTGTTACTTATTGTTTTTATTATTTCTATGAAATATTTAAAAAAAATTTTGTTTTGAAAGTAAAAACAGACTTTGAAATAGAATATATTAAATTTAAAGTAAACTTAGCTTCATAACTTTATAAGGACAAATTAGAAACACTTTTTTACCCCAAAAACTAATGTGACACGCTCTATAAAGAAAGGTACCTAAGAAGCAAACGAATTATAGGTTAGGTTCGTGTTAGATTTCTCTTGATTAAAAGTTTATTTTTTATTATTTGAATTTGAATCCAATATTCATTCAATATTTTGGATATAATATAGACTTGAAGATCAATAATTTTTAATTAATAATTGATTTTCTTTCCGTATTTTTACTTGAAAAATTAAAAACATAACCTAAAATTTTTTGCTTCTTAGGTACCTAATTTTCGGAGCGTGCCACAAATGAAATAAAGAAAATATAAATAATATAGTTAGATTCATTTATTTTCGTTTTTTACTGTTTTTCAAACTATACTCCTTAATAATTTAAAACCATCTGAATTCCATCCTTCTTACTAATCATTTGTTTATTGAAGTAAAAAATTGTTATTCTGTAATATTTTAGAGTAATAGATTGTGAATAACCAAATCCTCTTTTTCAACTGTAAGAAATGTTATTCTTAAGAATAGGTTAATAACAATGCAATATATAGACAAATAATAAATAATAAAATTAACAAAAAATTTGTAGAATGTATAAACTGTACTTTTCAAGCATAAACCTAAAGAAATGTCAAAAACCCTCGAGTAACAAGTTTTAAGCAAATCTAACAAATTTTTTAAAAATTCGTCAGTCATATTGGATGCGCCTTTTTGAATTTTTAAAAACCAACGTGAAAATCGTATTTACCAAGCTCAAAAACCCCCGAGTGACAAGTTTCAGGAAAATTAAGTGATATTTTAAAAAATCGACGCCATATTGGATCCTCCATCTTAAATTTTTAAGATTTACGAGTTTCTTTGATTGCTTAACAGTTATAAAAAATTTTTTCAGTTCGGTCAATACTTTTTTTTTAAATTTGCTAGTCTTGTGAAAATTGCTTGTATGTACGCTTAAAAATTACTATTCGGAGATTTTTGGTTTCAGTGAATATGAACCTTGAATTTAATTTCAAAAATTTGAAATAGTGGATACAATGTGAAGGATACAAATAAATACGACCTAAACTCTTTGCAACGGAAAGAGAACTATATTGTTAAGGGTACATTTCAATGAAAAGGATTGAAACTATTCAAAGTAGGTACTAATAAACAAATTCATAAACTTTTTTGAAAACTCGCCCGGCAGTTAAATTTTTTTTAATTTCCCTCTCGGCACAGAACATTAGGATCGTTTTTAGACCGTTTCTAAAACGTTTCATGTCTGGTAAGGGACATGAAACGTTCTAAAAACGTTCTAGGAACGTTGTTAAAACGTAAGGCGATTTTTGTGTCCACTGGGTTGATTTAAAATTTGAATAGTTTTATATAGTTGGTGTCAATAATTCCAAAGGACTTCTGCTATTCTATTGACAGATTTTTTTAGACAATTTGAAAAATAGTCAAACTTTGTGAAATTAGTGTCATTCCCAGCGAAAGACATTTCCGAGCACAATTGTGCTTGTGCATCATAAATTATTTGAAGTAACCAAAAAGTTAGCTGCAAAACTCCCAAAATGAATAATAAGTACCATAATAGAATTACCAGATAAGTATTATTTTTACTGTCGCACATTTTGTATTCATTGTAAAGAATTAATTTCCCCATAGTAGAAATTCAGAAAGTTGAAAGCAGTGCAAAAGTTTTATGAATAAATTTATAATATAAACTGAATGAAAGCAGGCATTAATGATTTCAATACTTTTTTGCTTTGTCCAGGAAAAGCAAACGGCAAGACACGTAAAATACTGTATTAAAGGAAGAATGAAAATATACAAGGATAATTCTGAAAAGCGTGTCTGTGTGTTAACTCTATCCTGTATAAACGAACAAACGGATAGTCTTTATAATGATTGCGCAAGGGCGCACACAACTGCTGTGGGCAGCTTGATTCTAAAGCCCGTGGAACCGCAACCAACTAAATATGCAAATACTGATTCTTTAAGCCACGTACGCATTTTGGATATTATACTCGACAAATATCACTTTCAGTAAATATTACAGTATCCGAAATCGAAGTTAATACCGATTTCTATCTTTTCATCTAAATAGTAATTTTTTTTGTTGTTGTTTTGCTTCTTTTTCTTTTCTCTAACATGCAGCGAAATGTTGCGATTCTGATGGGAGCAGCACGTAGTAGATTAAACGATAATAAACTGGCTACTGCGTGTTTCGATGTCCGGAAGTCGATAAGACGATAATGCTTTCCGATTAGCTGATGATAATACCGCCCAGTAGTTTGCGTGAAAAATGTAGTGCGTTCCACGTGAATTGTTTCCACTAAACAACCAACAAGTTTTCTTTTTTATTAACTAGATTTAAACCAGTGATTGTAGATTTATTGTTTCGCATGACCAGCATTAGCACTTGAAATTAATTTTTATTTTCAAATTTTTCATAATTTCCAAACTTTTAATAATAAACAATTTTTTATTGTTTATTATTCGAAATTATTTTTTCTTACATTAATTCATTTTACAGCAAAAGAAAAAAATAATAAATTGACCTCAATAGATTATCCCACTTCGAAAGAGGAAATTATTGATTGCCAGACGATTCTCAGGTTATAACTAGAAATTATTTTCTTTCAGTTGTCAGTGGGCGAATGAGATTTCTAATTTATAAGATTTCACCCACAGCTATTTGAAATGATTGAAATGTCGAAAACGAAATTCGGCGAGTCGAGTGTTAGAGTGTGCGGGTGAAATAGGTTTTTTTTTCTCCCCTTTTGAGTATTCTTCGGCAAAATAAGAGTCGAAATAATTTAACTTCTTGAAAAACGTACCTGAGATGTGGTTTCTTGGTCTATCAAATGTCATTCGGTAGAGCGAGGAGAAAAATGGGAGGCTTTGGGTTCTTCGAAATTGGTTCTTCAACGGACTTCGTTATCCGGACCAACACCCTTAGGCGAGTCACGATCGAAAATCGAGGTATAAATATCGACGGGTCAAGCTAGGAACCGAATTCAAATACGCTCCTCGGGCATCGAGGTTGACGTCACAATTTATTCCTTTTCTCTACAATTCCGCTTTTATCTTCTATATGGGGAATTTTTTCGCTGAGGAAAATTTTGCATATCTTAGGAACGTAATGTATGCACTAGCAACAATTCGCGCGCAGCTAACTTCTTAAATACTTTTTTAAATAAAATTAACAATTTACAAAAAATAGAATTTCAAAATTTTTAATTCATACTTTTTTTTCATAAATATAAAATGTAAATTGGAATATAGATTATTACAATCATAACCACAATATTTATATAGGCACTAGCGACAAAACAGTCAAGAAAAATACTGGAAAAAAATTTTCTTAATTCTTAAAAAAATTCTAAATTTTGTTTTTTTGTTTGACTCATAAACTATGAAATCATCACGAAATAAAATACAAAATCTTCCATACTTTTTCTATTTCTGTCATTAATTTAATTCTAAATAACTAATTCTTCAAAAACTATCATAAAATTATTACTTATACATTTTTTAATGAAAATATGACTTAAATATTTCAAAATTAATTCAATTTTAAAACAATTAGCTTACAAAATTTTCATAAATAGATCAACTTCAAAAGCTTTCAATTCGTAATTTTAGAAAATTAAAATTTTCAATTAATTTAATTAGAAATTTAAAAAAAAACTTTAATTTTTTCAAAATGTTAAGAATGCTAATTTTTTTCCAAAAATGAGTTCAATTTGTCAATATATATTTAATTATTTTTATTAAGAATAATAAAAGTGTATAGAAAATTTTCGTTAAAAACATTTTTAATAAATTGAATTCTGGAGAAACTACAAAAAGTTGTAGAAATTCAATTATTTTTAAATGTAATAAAACTCGTTTTACAACAGTTCAATTATGTTTAAAATTTAAGAACAAATTTTTTGTGAAAATTACAATAATTACAAATGTGACGCGATCTGAAGAAAGGGACCTTAGAAGCAAAATGTTATAGGTTATGTTTGCAATTTTTTAAATGAAAATACAAAAAAATTATCAACTGTTAATGTGGATCATCAATGTTTAAGTTGTCATTATAACTGAAATATTTAATAAACATAGCTTTTAATTTGTAAAATGTGAAAATAAACTTTTAATCAACAAAAAAGTAATATTAACATAACCTTAAAGTGATTTACTTGTAAGGTCCCTTTCTTCAGATCGCGTCACAAATTCTTCTCCAAAATTAAATTATTTTCAAAAATTTCCCTCATTTCAATGACATTCAATATCTACTATTTTAATAAATTTCACAAAATAATTCAATTATCAAAAAAAAATTAAATAATTAAACGTTTAAGTACTATTTTATTAATTTTTATATATAAATATTACAAATTGCACAGGAATTTAATTATTAAATTTTTTTCAATTTCTTCGCATTAATTAAATAAATTTCATTAATAGTAAACTTTTTTAAATGAATTTAATTATTTTTATATATATAATAAAGCTCATCGCAGAATTTTAATTATTTTGAGTGCAATTCTAATAATTAAATATAACGAAAAATAATTATTCTTAAAAATGTTATTAAAATTAATCAAAAGAATTCAGTTACTTAAAAACTTTTTTGACAAAATTCTTTATAATAATTAAACTTTAAAAAATTTAACTAAAATTTGAAAAAACATTCGATTATTCAATGAATTATTTGCTTTTCTATAATTAAGTATGTTTTGAAGGGTTTGAAATCGAAATATTTCAAAATTTGAATTTTGTATTACTTTTAACTTTCAATTTTGAAGAAATAATTTTTTTCAAATTTTAATTTCATTTTTTTACTAATTTGAAGTTACATGAAAATTTCTTCAACTATGGGAAAAATGAAGAATTTTCAAATAATATAAATTACGTAAAATTGAATTTTACACAAATGTGTTCGCAAATTCTGTAAAAACTTTTCCCAAAATTATTAAAAATAGTTTGATTTGGAGAAGAATTTTAATTAAAAATTGTAGAAAATAATAATTAAATTGAAATGATGAAAATAATTTTTAAGAAATTTTCTTAATATAAAATAATGATAATACTTTTCTAAGAAGTTTAATTTTATAAAGGTTTGAATTTGAAATTTTTGAAAATCCTAGTTACGGTGGGAAAGTAACAGTAATTAAATATTTATTTAAAAAAAACTATTTATGTTTTCCAATAATTTTAAAATTGAAGAAATTCGTAATTAAATATGTAATAGAATAGAGACCATTTTTTGAGAACAATTTATTAATTTATTTTTCAAAAATTAAAAAATTTTTAATATTATTTTGAATTAAAATTTGCAATTGACAAATAGAATTTCTAAACATTGTTTTCTTGTATATTTAAAAAACTTTGAATTTTGTTAAATCGATTGTAATTACGAAATAGAAATGATGCAAATTGTTTCCTAATGAAATTTGAGAATTTTCATACAGTAATATTAAGAAACAGGAATAAGTAAAATTTTTTTTCCCCATAAGAAAAGAATGAGTTTGTGAACAATATTTTCATTGAAAAATAAAAATTATGCGTAAAGTGGGTATATTTTCTATTTTTTTTATTTTTCAAACAGTTATTAATTTTATAAAATTTTTAATAAATAAGAAGGAAAAAAATCATAATTTAGATCAGTCAAACAAAATTTGTTATAAAAAAAACATTTGAAAGTTTATTTGTTAACCACGATTTAAAAAAATTTTTATTTTTTCTAATTACAAATATTATTTTATTACAAATACCGAAAAATACTTGCATGTTTTCGATTTTTTCAAAAAACCTATTTTCTAAAGAAAAAAAGGAATACACAAAAACTAACGTCAGAATGTATATGAAAAATTAAAAAATGAGTGAATATTAAGATTATTAACATTTAATTATTAATTTAATAATAATGTTAATATAATGTTAATAATAATGTTGAACTAACAGTATTTTCGCCATTTAATAATTTCATTAAAAACAAGTAAACATAATTTTTTCAAGAGTTAGATTATTTTTTCCAATACTGTTCAATATTGATGATGATTATAAAATGCCATTTTGAAAATGGATTTAGTTTCATTTTAATAATGGTAAAATCGTAAAGAAAGTAACATGCTCAGAATAAATTTCCACCGTTTAAATGCTATCTCCAGTCGAACGTGATTTATAGACGAGAAACAACTCGACACTTAAAAAGTTAGTCTCATTTCTTTCTCCTACAAAAAAAAAAAATAAAGAAACGGGGTAAAATACTTGCGAATGTGTTAAAGGGAAAAATGTGAAAAGAAACAAGTGAAAAAAAGAGTGAAAAGAAAATGAAGTAAACGAGATAAAACAAAGAAAGGTATAGTAGAATATTGCTAGCAACACAAAGCTAACTGAAACGAAGTGGAAACGAGAAAATATCTACATACAAGGGAAAACCTCACAGAAAATATGGCATGGAAAACTTAGATAGTTTGCAACATCGTTTGTTATGTACACGTAGCAATGCGAGAAGGTCGCTATTTATTTATTGGCTTTGTAAGTTTCCTGTTTACACGGACAGACTCGGGAGGTTCCTTCCAGTAAGGTAAAAATTGCTATAGAGAAAAAGGGTGGAAAGTAACCTTCTATATATAGGTAGAAGGAGAACGGTCTGCGCGGGATAATATTCAACATCAAAAGTCGAATTTTCTCCTGCATATGGGGACTAAGGGGAGAAAAGAAATTTTTCCTTTCCTCCAGAGACATTTATTTCTTTCTTTTGTTTTCTTCTCTTCCCGCAGTCGCATATTGAATTCAATAACCTGCGTCGACATTATTGACAGCTGCATTATTAAATATACCAGATTTGATTGGATTCTTTGTTGACAAGACAAAACAGTAACGCTCTGCGGTTGGAAATGTGAATTTTCAGAGACAAACACAAACTTTCACACATGGAAAATCTCTTCTCTTTAGCAAATACACAATTTTTGAGATTGTCCATGTTAGTTCAGACTAAAACAAATACAGTATCAGTTGATATATCAATTTATTTGTTTTTCAGAGAATTCCTATTTTTCAAGCCAGATTTACTTGTTGTAGGAAAAAAAATTTAGATTCAAAAAATTTTTTTTATTACCTTCTTTTCGATTTCTTTTCTAATGTAACTCCTGCACGTTCTGCATGCATTTTCGATGCAATCAAATGTCGTGAAAAAAGTTCAACCTGCATTTACTGAGGAGCAGTCGTCATAAAGCAATTCATTTACATAACATCAAGATTGCACGAACTTTTGATTTACATGTTATCAACATTCTCATGTTTTATAGGACAAGATAGTTTAATCGTGAAAATTTTTTCACCCGCTGCTTAAAAAAAGAAGAATTTAAATAGCAAGAAAATTTATTTTAACAGTTGGTTAAAAATGTTAAAAATGTTGGTTAATGTAAAATTCCTTCTTCTTGATGGATTATTTTTCATTTCAGATTTATTGATCTCATATTGCAAGCTTGATGTATTTTCTAAACATTATTCTTATTTTCGTTTTCATGCGACAAATAATTCATGTCAAGGTTGAAAATACATTGTTGCCAGTTAATTTGACGTTGAATAATGGTCTATAAATAATCGCGAATGAAGGCGTATACCTGTATGGATGTGTATTACTAGTCCAGGCAAATAACAGCAAATATACTTTTGAAGACCCTACCCAGTGGTCATTCCAACTGGCCCACAAACCACAAAACTCATATTGCTTCCTACATTTTTGGCTCTTTTAATCTACAAAATGTATCCTTCAAACTCGAATAACAGCAGCCAGGCTTTTTCAGATGTAATTCTCATAAATATACACTATATTCAAAATCCAAAAATCACTCATCGTTTTTATGAAACTTTTTAAATTATATACTTTTTCATGGAATATAGAATTTTTTTTAATGCTTTTTTTTTAATAATTAATTTAGAAAATAATTTCGAATTTTTGATGTATAAATTTTTAAGGGGTTTTATTTTTATATGTCCATCAGGATAAATGACTAATATTTGAGTATGAATTGTTAAAATCTGATAACTTTTATAACCAGAGGATCGATTATGTAATTTCACTTTACTTTCAATCAAAGTTTATTTTCACTTCACATTTACTTCTGTTTCACTCCACTTTCACTCAATATTTATTTTCACTAAATTTTTATTTTCCTTTCACTCCACTTTCACTTTTACTAAAACTTAATTTCCACTACAATTTCACTTTAACTTTCCCTCAAAAAATTTGTTTTTACATTTTCAGTCAACGTTCATTAAAAATTTATTTTCATTCCACTTTTAGTCAAAATTTTTTTCATTCCACTTTCACTATACTTTTCCTGTGACTAAAAATTTATTTTCACTTTAATTTCATTTCACTTTCACTCAAAATTTATTTTCACTACACTTTCACTTCAATTTCACTCCATTTTTATTTTGCTTTCACTCCACTTTCACTCAAAATTTATTTTCACTCCAATTTCACTCCAATTTCACTTCACTTTCACTAAAAAAATTTTATCACTACATTTTCATTCAAAATTTGTTTTCACAAAATTTTCACTTTCACTTCACTTTAACGGAAAGCTTATTTTTACTCCATTTTCACTTCACTTTCTCTCCACTTTCACATTCATTTCAAATTTATTTTCATTCAATTTTCATGTCTCTTTATTCCATTTACTCAATTTTTTTTACATTTTCACTCTACTTTTACTCAACATTTTCTCTATATCATTTTCACTTTACTTTCACTCCAATTTCACGTTCCCTAAAAATTTATTTTTTTTAATTTTACTTAACTTTTTGTTGATAAGCATTGTGGATCTTCAATTAGTATTGAAGAAAAAGAGTAATGAAATGAAATTTGTATGGAGGTGAAAGTAGTAAATTTTGAAAGTGAAGTAAAAGTGGAGTACAAATAAATTTTAATTGAAAGTGAAGTGAAAGTGTAATAAAAAATATTTTGAGTAAAAGTTAAATAAGAGTAGAAGAGAAATAAATTTTCAGTAAAATTGAATTGAAAATGTAGTAATAAGATTTTTTGAGTGAAAGTGAAATGAAATTAAAGTGAAAATGAATTTTGAGTGAAAGTGAAGTGAAAATTTTTTTGAGTAAAAGTAGAGTGGAAATAGGATGAAAATGGTGAAGTAAAAGTGGAGTGAAATTCAAGTGAAATTACATAATTGGCCGTAAGAAGCGATCCACTAAGATCACATACTTTCACCTTACTTTCACTCTGAATTTATTTTCACAACATTTTCACTTCAGATTCATTACACTTTCCCTATAACTCAAAAAAAATTTCACTCTACTTTCCGTTTTACTAAAAAAAAATTTCCCTTCTTTTTCACTCCACTTTCACTCAAAATTTGCTTAACTCTAATTTAACTTTACTTTAATTCTACTTTCACTTTCATTGCACTTTTATTTCACTTTCACTCAAAAATTTATTTTCACTCCACTTTCACTTCACTTTCATTCAAAATATATATTTTTACTCCACTTTTACTTCACTTTCAGACTACTTTTACCTCTACACAAATTTTATTTCACTATTTTTTTCTTTAATACTTAGTTAAAGTCCACAACATTTATTAACAAAAAAGTGACGTGAAAATAAATTTTAAGTGAATGTGAAGTGAAAATGGAGTGAAAATTGTAGTTAGATTTAAAAATGGAGTGAAAATAGAGAATAAAAAATTGTTAATTAAATTTAAAAGTGGAGTGAAATTAAAGTGAAAATAGAGTGAAAAAATATTTTGGGTGAAAGTAAATGCAGTGTGAAAATTGAGTGAAAAAAATTTATGAGTGAAAGTGAAAGAAGAGTGCAACTGAAGTGCAAAAAGCATTGAATACAAATTTTGAGTGAAACTAAAGTGAAAATTAAATGAAAATAAATTTTGTGTGAAATTGGAGTGAAAGTTTATTGAAAATTGAGTGACAATAAATTTTGATTCAAAGTGGAGAAAAAATGAATTTTGAGTGAAAGTGAAGTTAAAATGTAGTAAAAGTAAAATTTTTAGGGGGAAAGTTAAAGAAAAATGAAGTAAAAATGAATTTTGAGTGGAAGTGAAGTGAAAGTGGCGTGAAATTGAAGTGAAATTACATAATCGACCCTAAGAAGCGACCCACTAAGAGCACATACATCTCATTTTTACATGAATTCACTCCGCTTTCTCACCACTTCACCTAACACTTCACTTTACTTTACCTTACCTCACTTACACATCACTTTTATTTCACATTCAATTTATTTCACTTTTCATTTCACATTCACTTCATGCGACAGTGAGGTGAAGTGAATGTGATGTGAAAGTGAAGTGAAGTGAAAGTACTATGTAAGTGAGGTAGAGTGAACGTGAATTGCAAGTTAAGTGATGTGAAAGTGAAGTGACAGTGAAATAAAATTAAATTATAAGTTAAAATGAGATTTTGTGAATGTGAGGTAAAGTGGTATGAAAGTGAAGTGAATGTGAAGTGAATGTGAAGTGAATTTACAGAATAGACCTCTAGTCTAACCAGTTTATGTTCGGTTTATTTTTGTCGTTGAAATTACTTGGTTACAGATTAAACAAACTGTGTGAAATTGAAAACTACTCTACAGTAATTGACCAACTTTACAAATCTCAAGTAAATTTACAAAAAAAAAATTTAGAAACAATCAAAAGCAGAGGAACCTGAGCCGGTAGCGTCTAATTGTGGCTGTCAGACAAGCCTAATATGTTTCAAACGCAACACGTCTGCCTTAAGTGAACTAGGCTTATCACGATTGCAAGGAGGCCAAGTATGACCGGCTTGAGAATAATTAGTCAAACTGTAACCCATCGCGTGTCGTACGAGGCAACTGAAGAGGGAATTTAAACGCATTACGCCTGTTTCGTTCAGGTTGGGTGAGACTTCTATCTGGAAGCAAAACCTCCGCCAGGTCTCCGTTGGAAGAACATGAGGTCTGTCCTCACCAACACACTCCCACTCATAATGGGGTGTTATCAGAGCCAATACGACTGTAACTATAACTGCTTCTCCATTTCATTGGGCATCTGTCTTCTGCACTCTAGACATTTTCTATCTTGTGGACTTAGTTCCAACAAAGAATTCGATACTTACATAGCCTTTGCTCCTTTCTTAATGATTAAAAGTTCAAGCTGAAGAGAAATCAACTTTTTATTTTGTTGTCTAAGTTGCAGTAATAGTTACAGTAATAAAGCCAGGTCACTAGGAATTTAAAAGACCCAGTCAGGTTCAATTTTTTCAAACCCTTTGAAAACTTTTATTTTTAAAATAAACGATACATTAATAACGCTTTTAGTCCAGACATACAGATGTCTTTAAGGTGTCTGATGCCCAGAAAGTTCCCTAGAACGGATCACGGGAGAAGAAATCTGAATTCAAAGTACAAAGTTATAAATTTCAAATCCTAAGGACTTCACACTTATGTATCCAAAAAGAAAAATTATTATACTAAATTAATCAATCGACAAACAGACATAATTAATTTCATCCAAATTTTAAAAATATTTAAACTAACAACAATGGTGACTACAATAAATGACATTTTTTTTAAAGGAAAATACATTTATAAAATACTTCGCAAGAAGAGAAATCAATAATGTAAATTGAGGTCACAGGAAAAGCTGAATATGTGAATTTTGACACTTTTATATCTAGTTTTTAGAATGAATTCTCTTTCAGAACATTTCACTAAAAAAATCTTCAATTATATTTACTTATTTCAATTTCGTGAAATAGTTAAAGTGTCATATTCATTAGTCTTCTAAAAGTGGAAAAATATTGAAACATATATTTTATGTGTATGTATATAAATCCGAATCAGTTATAACTTGAATCTCGTAAAAAAATAAACTTTTGTACAAGACTTTTCCTGAGTCTGATAAAATTCACAACCATTTGTCGTTCACCACTCAAGCATAGTGCAAAAACTTTGATGATTCGATTACAAAACTTAACGGTTCTTTTAATAGTTTCTGTTTTCAATTGAAATAACGAGAAAAGCTTAATTGAATAAGTCGTACATAAAGATTAAATGCTAAAATTTCGATTAAGTGAAAACTTTACGAGATCTTGTAAGTTAACGTGAAAGTGTTGATTATCTGTAATATACCTAATAAAAGGTACGCTTTTAGCAAGCATTGAAATACGTTTATCTACGAAATATTTTGAAATTTCAGAGATTCAAAGATTATAAATGTATGGATTATTAGTTTTGAAATAAAAACTAATTTTTTGTTGGTTAGTAGAAATTAAAATAAAAGTGAAAAGAATTACTGTCATAATTTTATCTTTAACAGAATTAAAAATTGTGACAGTGCTCGAAACTGTCCCCAATTCGGCAGTTGTTCCTTTTTGATGAGACCACTTTCATTAAAAATTAATTTTCACTCCAATTTCAATTCACTTTCACTCAAAATTTTTTTATTACATTTTTACTACAAGTTCGTTACTTCCAGTCCACTTTTACTTCACTTTTACTCAAAAATTTTTTTATTCCACTTTTAGTTTACTTTCCCTCTGACTAAAAATTTATGTTCACCTCAACTTTATTTCACTTTCACTCAACATTTATTTTCACTACACTTTCACTCTACTTTCACTTTCACTAAAAATTTATTTCACACTAATTTCACTTCACTTTTACTGAAAAATTTTGTTTTTACATTTTCACACCAAGATCATTAAAAATTTATTTTTATTACACTTGTACACAATATTTTTTTATTCCACGTTCACTTTATTTTCTCTGTGACAAAAAATTTATTTTCACTTCAATTTCATTTCACTTTCACTCAAAATTTATTTTCACTACACTTTCACTTCAATTTTACTCCATTTTTATTTTACTTTAACTCAAAACTTTCATTCCAATATCATTTCACTTTCACTAAAGAAATCTTATCATTACATTTCCACTCCACGTGCAAATTGAATGAAAAAAAATTTTAAGTAAGCATGAAAGTGGAGAGAAAGTAAAGTGAAAATGGAGTGAAAATAAATTTTGAGTGAAAGTAAAGTAAAATTTCATAATCTACCCCCTGGTTACAAAAGTTATCAGATTTTAAGAATTTATGCAGAAATTTTAGTCATTTATCCTGATGGACATAAATGAAAAGTGAAAGTAAAGTAAAAGTTGAATGAAAATAAATTTCAGTGATAGTAGTGACAATAAATTTTGTGTGGATGTCAAGTAAAAGTGGAGTGAAAATAAATTATGAGTGAAAGTGAAGTGAAAGTGAAGTGAAAGTGAAGTGAAAGTGAAGTGAAAGTGAAGTGAAAGTGAAGTGAAAGTGAAGTGAAAGTGAAGTGAAAGTGAAGTGAAAGAGAAGTGAAGTGAAAGTGAAAGTGAAGTGAAGTGAAAGTGAAACGTGGTAGTCATCCAGCCCTGATCAGGTTAAATAGGGCCCTGATTGGAAATGAAACACTTTTTCTGATCAGGTCCTGAAGTGGTGTTTTAAAAATAGGCCACATCAGGACCTTATAAGGCCCTGATTACAACCTGATTTGGTATTTTATAAGTATACTTATAATAAATTAGCTTATTTTATCTGCAGTAAAATTTATTTCTATCATTTCAGGTGAAAATGGAAGGTTAATTTTAACATACAAAATGTTTTATTTCTTTTTAATAAAAAACTAAAATTTTGTTAAAAAATTAAAATGATTGACAAATCGAAATTATGCAGATTTTGTTCTCTTTATTTCTAAAGAAATAAAGAAAGTTATGCAAATTTTAGTAAAAAAAGAAAATTATTTTTATCATTTCTATTTTCAAACAATAATTTTGTAAAAAATACTGAATTTTTTTGAAAAAGGTAAAAAATAATTTTTTTAACTAATTACAATTTTTCAACAAAATGTCAAGTTATATTTTTTTATTGTTTAGATTTAGAATATTATATCCGTACCTTCAGATTCAAAAAAATATTTTTTTATATTCATCAGAATTTGGAACATTTTGGATCATTTCTTCGAATTCATTTTAATTAATTATTATTTATTTTCACTCGAACTGCTACTTTTTTGTTGAAACTGACGTAAAGGAATTTTAAATAACTGAATGTGGCTTTTTCGAAGTAATCTGAAACCTGATAAGGTCCTGATCAGGCCCTGGTCAGAGCCTGAAGAATGGCTGTGATAAGTAAATCCTGATCAGGGCCAAACCACAAATAGAATTTACTTAAGGCAATTTCTACACAGGGTGAAGTGAAAGTGAAAGTGAAAGTGAAAGTGAAAGTGAAAGTGAAAGTGAAAGTGAAGTGAAAGTGAAGTGAAAGTGAAGTGAAAGTGAAGTGAAAGTGAAGTGAAAGTGAAGTGAAAGTGAAGTGAAAGTGAAGTGAAAGTGAAGTGAAAGTGAAGTGAAAGTGAAGTGAAAGTGAAGTGAAAGTGAAGTGAAAGTGAAGTGAAAGTGAAGTGAAAGTGAAGTGAAAGTGAAGTGAAAGTTAAGTAGAAATTTAGTAAAAATAAATTCTGAGTAAAAGTGAATAAAAAAGTGAAGTGAAAAGGAAGTTAATATAAATTTTTAGTGAAAGTGAAGTGAAAATATATTTTGAATGATAGTGAAGTGAAAATGAATTTTGAGCGAAAGAGAAGTAAAAATAAATGTTGATCCTTGTGCCTTGCAGGTATTTATAATTTTCATCAAATTTTTTTTCCCTCAACTCATTTTAGGATGTCCTTTAGTGAACTTTCATGACACCAAGACATGCTGTTTAAAGTTTTCATAATC
Source organism: Leptopilina myrica (nomen nudum) (assembly GCA_032872475.1). NCBI lineage: Eukaryota > Metazoa > Arthropoda > Insecta > Hymenoptera > Figitidae > Leptopilina > Leptopilina myrica (nomen nudum). The sequence continues at coordinate 38,419,041 of CM065464.1, read as the reverse complement.
CATAATACTGATCATTGGAAAGTTGCCTTTAAAATGCTGACGTCTCTAGGGCACCAGAGTATTTAAAAAATATTTTCCAAGTAGGGCGAGTACTATCGCTAATTCTTAAGTAATAAAAGCCATATTAAATTCCCGCGATTTAAAGTTACTGACGTTATCGGTTCAATAAAAGAGGTCTACAAAAGTTAAAATTTTCAACGATATAAGAGAAGAAAACCGCAAATGTGTCATTGCGTGCTGACATTGCACGTTACACACGCGTACTTAAGTATTTATGATCTACTACTTGATGTTGCTAGTCAGATAAAACAATATTGATTCAAATATTTCATGGTTGTTCTTTCTGGTTTTGCGTTTATTTTTAATAACAAATGTCAATTATAGAATAATAGAAATGCAGCACACTTGTCATTGTGAAAATCATGTTTGACCTGGAAATAATCTAAATACGGTGGAAGTAAATAAAAATCATCAGCAGTATATAAAACTTTAAAAATAAATAAAGCTTAATATGAATTAAAAAAGGGACGTCAATTAACGATAATTTTGATAAATTTCATAACGTCATATTTTAAGTTATTTTGCACCTTTCGTTTTATAATTCATTTAATGTATCGCACGTATATTCCTTCGAAACTATGCTATAAAGATTGTATAATGATAAATTAATAATTATGCAAAGATCAATAAAGCTTCTCTTATTCGTTGCATACAGAACAAAAATTTAATTCAGACGCCAGTTTCATTTATAAATAAAAAATTGACATTAAAGAGTCGAATCAACAGAACGATTAAATTTTCAAAATCCAAGAACTAAATTGTTTTTAAATGAAGTTTAAATGTTTTATTATTTAACATTTTTCATTAAAGTACTGGTTGACAAATTTCAATAGACTATAAAAGCAATTAATAACTTTATTAATTTAAGGTTCCCCAAGAAATAGTAGATTTAATTTAAAAGATAATTTAAAAAACATAACTCTGATTTTTAATTTATCTCGCTCGTAATTCCTAAATGGCCAGCCAGTGAATTTGAGATAAATCGGAGGGACTATTTGAGTTCGATAATCCGCGACGGTCCTCCAGTTGGGAGGCGCTTAGCCGAATTCTCGTCGGTGAAATCTATTTCAAACTCGAGGCAATTCTCCATAAAACCCGTTGGACTTGGAGTGTGTTGATGGGGAAAAGGGTCGAGCGTTGGATGAGCGCTAAAATTTATTTTTGTTCCAACTTTTATTGTTTTCCAATCCACGGATACGCGACTGCTTCGTGTGTGGATATACATAGCGATTTGCAATCGAGACCCGTTCCATGAACAGAGTGCATATCGATTTGCCGATCTCCATTATCAAAAACGGAGTCCGTGTGTCTGCAGGGCTCAGTCAGTTTAAATGAGAATTCGCAGCTTTCATGAGGACATGAGAGAGGCAAAGAGAGAGAGAGAGAGAGAATATCAGGGAGGGAAAGAATTTCAAATCTTTGTACAGGTTCAAATGTTTTTCGACAAATCGATTTCGAATCTCGATTACATGTTCATTCGTGCGCGTAAAGCCAATCAAAACACCCCCGCCATTACTATACATTTACATCCAGGAAAATGCAAAACAAGAATTGTTTTAATAAAAATGGTTGCGGTTCATTTGAAAACAGAAAAATAAAAAGATCCGAGAATAAATGAAATGAAACTTAGCACAAAATCCTTCAAGTGCACATTGAAGAGGAAAAGGATAAAATAGAAGAACATTACCAGCTCTCAAAGAAATTCAAGTAACTATTGAAATCCTGTACTTTATGAACCCTTGCATGGCAAGGGCTTACTTCCAATGCAAAATGGTGTCGAATAAGCGGATAGTCCGATATTCTTATCGGTGCAGAAGGCATTGGCAGAGGAGGGGTCACGGGTTCTTCTCCAGCGGGACCATCAAGCCAATGTTCTGAATCCCCAGTGATACACGCCTTTTACCCTGCCAGACACATAAAATGCCCGCTCCGCGAGCTAATCTTCCTCGTGGACGACCCTTCTACCCTTGGAGAGCTTTTCCTCCACGTCCCTCGTGTCCTGTTCCACACACCAACTTACCATCTCCTGTTACCCCATTCCTTTTCTATCCACTCGGTGACACTGGACCAACCCTCCAAGATCATAGCAAGAATTCTAATTCCCCTGCCCTCACTATTACAATTTTAAACTCTCTTTTCCGCCAGTTACCTTAATTTCCATATTCCAATCTTGATTGTTGCTTAATCACCCAGTAAAACGAATCCGCAATTTATTCGGAATAACTTACGCGCTAATTAAAATAGTATCTCTGAATAAGAAAACGGCATATATTTCCTATTACTTTCATTCTTCTATTCAATTCAATATTTAAACTATCAGTTTAATTTTCATTTAATAGCAAAATAGAGTTATTAAATTAATAATAATTGAATAGAATTAAATCCTTGCATTGTTTAGTTGATATTTGTTAAGTAAATGATCAATTGAATAAAAAAATCCAATGTGTTTCGTCAATAGTGCGACGTTTCGTTGGCTAAGGTTTGCCAACCTCATCAGGCTAAATTTGTTAAAAACATAAAAAGGCACTTCAATATTTATAAAAGGTCTGAAACACTATTTTTCGTTACGGTAGTAAAGAAGTAATATTTTTTACCTAATTCGTTAAAACATAAAAATACGCTTTAAGTTCGTCATAAGGAATAAAATGAAATAAATAAATAAATTAAAACAACAAATACGATACATATTTACACAAAAAGGATTAATATTATAAATGTTGATAATATATATGATCTTGGGAAGGTGAGACTTGAATAAAAATTCAAAAGTGTGTCGTTAAAGCGACGTTTCGCTGGCCAGGGTTTGCCAGCCTCATCAGGCTAACATTTTATGAAATACAAAAGTTACACATCAGTATTTTTTTTATAAAACGGTCTAAGAGCACTATTTCAATTAATAAACAATAATAATATACCTAAGTTTTGTTAGAACATGGAACACATACTAACGCGTCAAAAAATTAAAAAGATTTCGTCAAATTAATGTAAAAACTAATCATTCCACACTTATAGTAGTAAAATTTTCGAGAAAGAGACGACATTCTCAGAACAGCGATTCACTGTCAACTGAAAAAGAATTCTATTCATCTTATAAAGTCTAGCTAGTAAATACGTCAGAGAAGTCAAAGATCATATATATTATCAACATTTACAAACTATGGAAGGATACATTTCTAACAACTTACTGATTAAAATTATAGTTATAAATTAAAAAGGATGACATTCCTCTTCAATGTCTCAGTGTCAACTGAAATAAAATCTGATATAAGAATGTCAAAATGATGAAAACTAGAAAAGTCAATTAACTGAAATGTAAACACATGTGGTCAACAAGATATGTTATTGTTTTGTCGTTATAGGCATTAGTCTGTACGTCTGAGAAGAGGAAAGAACGTTTTATTTAGAGTGAGCATATCTTCCTTTCTGTTAATAGTGGAACGATTTGTTTTTATATGGATCATTTCAGATATTCGTCGTTTTGTAAAATTTTGTTCATTATCCAAAACTTTTACATTTTCCCAATCAAAATCATGATTAAAATTAGTACGATGCCAGTATACAGAGTTGTCATTCACTTTTTTGTGTCACAATCAAATTTATATACAACATTTGTTCTATCCCACTTTTTCGTCGAATCTTTACCTAGTTTGATGATAGAACTAAAATTTGTGTTGTACAGTTGAAATCATTGAGAATATTTGACAACTTGAAAAAACATTTTTTATTATATGAGAAGCAAAATTTTAGAATTTGGCTCTATATATCAGTTTGGTTATTATTATTATTAACGTCAGAAATTTTTATTTTATTAATACGAATTTTAATATGTTTTTTAATAAACTCAGAAGGGTAATTATTCTATTTTAAAATATTTTTAATTTTTTTCAAATTGTCAAATTGGAATTTTTTTTAGACAGTGAAATCGCTCTATCCACCAGGTTATATACAATATTCTTTTTCTGTTGAATTTGATGATCTGAGAGGTAATTAATTCCCAGGATAATTTACTTAACAAATATTAACAATAATATAATATAATAATAAATTAATTATTAAATTACGATCAGTTTGGAAAAAAATGTTATTTAAAAAGCACCTGGCGCAAATCATCGTGAATAAACTAACTCAAACTGCAAAGACTTTATAACTAAAAAACATAATTTTACTTTTATTAACAATTTTTTTTAAACATAAAATAAATATTTCAAATTGTCCAGATTAATTAACAACATTTACTTTCAATTTCTGACTAAAAGTTTGATTTCTATTTCTGAAAAAAGAAGTCGATATTAACTAGAAAGCAGATTTTATCGAGCCATTAACCGACGTTGTTTTTTTGAAAAGTAAAATACGGAACTGAAGCACATGTTTGATTCACGGAATTAATCCCGCACGGTCGCTAGGAATAAAAAGGAAAACTCACAATAAATCAATAATTGAAAACACTACGGAGATTTTAATCTCACAAATCGTTGTGAAACACGTTAATTGAAAAGTCTGAGATATTGTAAAGACTAATTATACTTTTAAATATTCTATCAGATCAAACATATTTTTTCCCCAACTATGTGCAAAAGGAAAATTATTAATCTGGTCTCGGGAAAAAAATTTACTTTAGTGGTTTCGAAATGTGTAATTAAAAATATAATGCAGATATCGAAAAACAAAATTTACAAGAATTACAATATCCTTATTAGAAACAACTAATAATATTATTTTTTGTGATATCTTATTAAATTGTGCAACGTTTCCCCGAGGACGATTTTTATAACTAGTATCTGAAATTTCTTATTTGTTAGTAAAAATTATAAAAAACATTTTTTTCATAAAGTAAGGGATAAGTTTTGTAACATTTACATATTTATTAGTAATCGGAAGTTAATAGTTAAGAAATTTCGTGCAAATATTTTTCAAGTGTAGAAAATTAATTTAAAAATGCTTCTTATTTATTATAAACAATTCAATGCAAACAAATTTTTTTACATTTCGTTGTTTCCGAGTGCTGTTTATTTAATAAAACATATATTTCATAAAAATACTTAATTAAATACTAAAAATTAATAATAATTGCATATTTTATAATAACTTTTGTAGTAAAAAAGATAAATAAATAAACAATTTATGATTTTTCTTATGAATATTTTCATCGGAATTTACTGTTATTGAATAGCATTATAAATAAGAATTATTTAAAACCGATAACCTTATTACTAAAATAATCTTAATCAAATAATAATAACTATGTTAATTTATTTCATAAAGTGTTCCTTTCTTTTTCAAAATATTTTTAAAAGAATCCACTTATAAAGTTATAGTTTCGTGAAACAATTTAAAAACATTGTTAAATGTTTATATAATATTAAACGTAAAACAACAATAATTTGAACTTTACATGTGAATAAAACTTTTAAAATTATTTGTAATAAGTTTAATAATGTGCTGTAATTAAATACAATTATGTTATACTTTTAACATTTTCCTAATGAAGTATAATTTTCAAAAAAAAAATTTTGTAATAATATTTAATTTCCATAATGACGATTAATGGGTATATGATTAAAAATTAAAATTTACGAAAAATTTTTAATTCTTTAAACAAAATATTTAAGATTTCGTTAAAAAATTTTAATAAAAAACAAAAATTATGCAAATTTTTTAACAAATTTCAAAATAATTTAGTTAAAAATCTTAATTAACAAATAGAAATTACAGGGAATTTTTCCCTAAAGATATATTTAAAATTTTCTAAAATGTGTTTTATAAATATATTAATTTTGGACTTTTTTGTATAAAAATGATAAACAATTTTTTTTTTTAAAGAACAAATTTTTTTAACAAATTATGATAAGTAATAGTTATTTTATAAAATTCTGTTTTCTTTTAAAAAAAAAACTTATAATTTTGTATAAACAGAATTGTGATTGAGAAACAGAAAATTTTCAAAACAGTTTCTATTTTTTAATCTTGGTTTTTTTTAAAATAATTTTCTAACTTTTATCAAAATTGTGGAATTTTACAAATTTCAGGAAAATAAATATTAGAAATCATAATTTTTTGGAAAAACTTTTTTCACAAATCAAAACTCATTAGAAAATTTTTTTTTAGAAATTACATTTCATTATCAATACCCTTTTTAAATATATTATTTACAGCAAACAAAATTACAAGTAAAAAAATAATCATTTCAAATAAAAATGACTTCTCTGACAACTAAAAAGTTCAGGAGAAAATATTCAAATTCCCATTTTGATGCCTGAAAGTAAAATAGGACGTCTGCCAAATCTAATGTTGAGAAATTTTTGTGGCAAGTTTATTCTCTCTCTCTCTCTCTCTTTCTAGTTTTTCCGAGTCGCCAATTTCAAATTTCCTCGAACGGACGTTACCTGCAATGTACATTACGAGATTGTATTGCTCACTCGCTACCGAAATAAGTCATTTTTATCTCCGCGTTGTTAATCAACCTCGACGTAGGTGCTTCTTCCCGTAAAAAAAGCAATTCAGTTTTACATTTTTTTCTCTAATAGATTGAATGTGATTGGAAAATAAAATTTCCTATAGATTGAGGAGATTTTTTTCTTATCAACATTATTAACGTAAAGTACATTGATTAACATATGATTGACATTAAAAAAATTTCATTCCACTAGATAGTCTGACTGTAGTGGCAAATTGTCCAAAATGACTTTTGGTATTGTATGCGAAGCATTCTAACTCATTGAAATGCGTCTCGTTGGCCAATTTGGTTGACAGTAACTAGATGATTCTCGAGGGTATTATGAGTCAAGCACACAGGCAATAACGAGCATAACTGTAGTGTCCATTAGAATAGCAAGACACGATACTAAATTGCGTTTTTTCCCCAAGGTGACGAAATTAAAAATTTTATTTATCAAATATTATAATAAAAATAGAAGTATAAATTTTTTTTAAATTCTTTCATAAACCAACAATATACAGAAATAAATAAATAATATTATTTATTTTCAAAGTATCCATTAATAAAGCTCTATTATTTATTTTCATCGAAAAATGCAATGCTTTTGAAATCCACAATATTTAATTCCAGATTTTTTAAACCATTCTCTTTCTTTATTATGAATAAATAATCCTTTGTTATTTGTGAATTGTTTTATAAATAAATAGAATTTCTCTTTTCGGACTGCGCTGAGTTTTTTCTTCCCATCAGCACTTCTATATAATACTTGAAAAATAGAGTTTTTTTTAAATAAAAGAGCTTTCAATAATACAAATATTTCAGTATAGAAGAAACTTTTTAAATGAAAATGTTACCAAGATAAAAAGGTTTTCAAAATAAACGCGTTCAAATGCAAATGCTTTTAAATTTCCACTTTTAGAGATCGAATATTTCTCGGACTTTTTGATTCAGATCGATATAAAAATTGCACTTCTTTGTAATTTTGTCTCGTTTAATTTGAATAATCCAAGTTTTCAAATTCGAATTTTTTGTATTTTTTGATATGTTTTTTTAATGATGGTCGATGTGCCAACATGTCAATTTGTTTTAACGATTCTACTCGTAATGGTAATTTTTTTTTTGCAATATAAATTGAAATGTAAATGAAGAATCTTTTTTATCATAAAAATTTCCTATTAAAGAAAAACAAAGTATTGAAAAGTTTTTACTGCCAATTGTATAGTGAAGAAATAAAAAATTTTTTTTTCTCACATTGCTTTACATATATTTGAATGGATACTAAAATAAATTCTCAATTGCAGGATCCTATTTGCAAGTAGATTTCGAATCACGCCACAGAATAATCAAATTGCACTTTGCGAAGGTATTTCACACTTGTGTGATAAATTCGTCGCCGTACATTTCACAGCTGTGAATAAAAAAAACTCTCAACGAATAAGCGTGTGGAGATAACCGTTTACGATTCCAATTACCGGAATCGAATATCGGTCGCGCCTTCCGCCAATTAAGAAAAACTAATTTCGAGTACAAACCCCTCTCGCATATCCTCACCTATATCCACTTTCACACCTCTTCCTTTTTACGAGGTGAAATCCTTTTTTTCCCTATTTTTTCACCCTCTCTCAATATATGCTACAATAATCCTAGCGAGTGCACCGCTAAATTTAATTTAGTGGTTATCCTGCTACCCGTACATGGTTAATCGTTTAACGCCTTGAAACTAACAGCGATTAGCTCTGTCTGGGGTCACGTGGGATCAGTATCCAGCATAAGCGCTACCGATATTTTCCTGGGTAGTTAAGTCGTTTGGGATAATTTCCACTAAGCATTGTCCTTTAATTACAAGGTTAAAGCAGAAAAAATAAATTCTGCGCCTTCATCCCGTTATTCAATTTAATGTTCCACAGACTTCATTTTCTATTTTACAAAAAAGAAAATTTCAAATACAAAAATAAATTTCAAAAGAAAAGCCAATTGCGTTTTAAAAGTGTCCGAAAAAATTATCTCGCACAATTGGGTAGAATAAATTAACTGTTAGGCAAAACGGAAAACTAAATTGTAAAATAGAATTTGAAATACGGTTACAACTTTCAAGAGAAAGAAAACATTCTTACTCGTAATTATATGCAAATTTCTTTTACGTTCTATTGAAAGAAAGTTGAAGTCTGCATTTCATTATGTGCACGAAAGACATTTTTTCAAAGTTTCCATGTCAATAATTGAAAAATTCAAGAAGCGAATAATTTTTCAAAAGGACATATATTAAATTTTTTTTGCTGTGTGGTTATTTTGTGCTAATTTGAATTTAGTCGTCATGATTTAGGAATTTATTTGTCGTAAGTAATAATGCGTGCTCACGCATTATTATGTTCCTGTATGTACCGAATCATGAATGGAATAATTAATTATACAAATTGAAACTAATGAGAAAGAGCTGCCAGTAATTTACATTTAACAGTATTTCGAAATTTTCGTTTGATGGCGTGTAACTGATATCCTGTGAATATTTGTTTTCTCAAAGTAGATCAATGTTTTAGTTATATAATTACCTAAATTTTGATATGAATTTGAAGTCCAATTATAATTTTAATTATTTCTGAATGATTATAATTTTAATTTTGAATTAATATGTTTAGAGAAATGTAGCACTGTTTTTAACCCATTTAGTCCCAAATGTCCGTATTTCTTTGTACAAGTTTGAGCTTTCCGTTCTACGAGTTACGAATTTGGAAAAAATCGGGACAAAGGTTTTTTTTTAGATTTGAGTGTCCTCTTTTAGAATCTGAAAGAAAATTTCAATTTCAATTTAATCATAAAAAGTTGTAATTGTTTAAACAAAAAAAAGCAGTTTTTTAAGTGTTTTTTGTCATTAAAATTAGATTATTTACTCGAATTCGGTTGGGAAAAATCCGGGACAAGAAAATATCGCGTCCAAAATGTTGGGACTATCAAATAGGCATAATGCCGAATTTTTTTTTTCTAATTTCAAAATGGCGCCTCCAAAATGGCCGCCAAAGTATTGAAATTTGGAAAAATAATGTTAAAAAATATTAACATAATTTTTTTTAACTTTTATGCTTTATTTAAATAAAAAAATGATGTTTTAACAAAAAATATTGTTATCTAATATTATTTAACAATAATTTAAACATTTTTTATAAACAATTTAAAATCTGTGGGCCAAAGTGGTATAAATTTTTTTTATTTTTATCAATTCTCATTTCTTTTTGCAGCAAAAATGAATAATAAAAGTTAATAACTTAATTTAAACATTTTACAATGTTTAAGAATGTTATAAGCAGTTTTTATAAACAATTTGCAAAACATGAAATAGAATCCTATAAAAAAATTATTTTTTGATTATATTACGTTCTCTTGCAAACAAAGTGTTGCTAATGGTCCAAACTTTCATTTAACATTATTTAACAATATTTAAAAATGTTATAAACAATTTTCATAGAAAAAACAGTTCAGGGATGGAAGAATAAATGTTTTTTCACTTTTTGCTTGGTTTTTCATCAGAATAGATATTTGAAATAAAAATCTTCGTCTGCAATTATTTACCATTTTTTACATTTTTATAATCAATTTTGATTAAAAAAAGGATTTTCTCAAAATTATTTTAAAAATTTTGTCAATAATCAAAAAATAATTTTTTTATAGGATTCTATTTCATGTTTTGCAAATTGTTTATAAAAATTGTTTATAACATTCTTAAACATTGTAAAAAAATTTAAATTAAGTTATTAACTTTTATTATTCATTTTTACTGCAAAAAGAAATGAAAATTGATAAAAATAAAAATTTGTTTACCATTTTGGCCCACAGATTTTAAATTGTTTATAAAAAATGTTTAAATTATTGTTAAATAATATCAGATAACAATATTTTTTGTTGAAACAACAATTTTGTATTTAAATAAAGCATAAAAGTTAAAAAAAGTAATGTTAATATTTTTTAACATTATTTTTCCAAATTTCAATATTTTGCCATTTTTCGCATCTCGTTAATCGATCGGAACTGTAGATGATTTAAAAAAGAAGAAGACAGTAATTGCATGCTGCAATTGTTATATCTCATCACTGTAAAAAAAATGTTCTAAATTAGAGATAATTTCGGTTTTAAAATAGAACCAAATTACGATTTAGTACCAAAACTGGTACTAAATTCGTACCTTTTTTATACAGTTGCAGAAGGAAACTAATACTCAAATTATATAAATTTAAATTGTCGGTATCCAAATCTGATTTATTTACAGCTCTGATCTTAAAGGAAAAGTTTAAGAAAGAGGAACTGTTAAAATTGAAATTAATTTGTTAAAGCTTTTATTTGAATCATTAATAATAATGAATTCTATCACTCGGTTTCCAAATTAATTAAGTGTTGCTTGAAATTAACTATTATTCCGAGTCAAGACAATGGAATAAATTAAAACAATTTATTTAGCAAAGCTGTCCTCTTCAGAAACGATAATTTTTATGAATAAATTTAGACAATAGATTCAACTACAATAATAAAATAAAACATCATTAATCAAATTATTACCATACATGTTGTCTAAATTTATTTAATAAAATTTTAGTTTCTGAAGAGGATTTTTAAATACAACATAAAATTTGTACTCAGTGACTCAATACGGTATAAATATTGTTACCCTAAAAACCTTCCTACAGTATTTGGTAACCACTAGACTCATAATCATATATTCAAAAATTAGATGTTTGTACAAATCAATTATTTACACATACGATTCAAATGGTCACAGAACGTGACATAACATACAACAAAAACCTTAAAAATGATCCTAAATCAAATCTGTACCATTTAATAACAAATATATTTAAAATTGCCAATGGAAAATACGCGAATGTCATTTACCTGTTCTTAATAATTCAAAATCCGCTAACGCTTACAACACATATAAAGCAGTCACACTCGTAAATTCATAAACATGACACATTTAATTAAATACAACGAATGAAATTTAATTTTCAATATAAATTAAATCTCCTTTATTTGTGTGTACAAAATATTAAATTTGAAATGTTGAAAATACTGTATAATGCTTTCTAATTATTTTACTCGTAAACAACAATATTACACAATATACATTAAATTCATTAAATATATAATTCGTAAAATAATTATAAAATGTGTGTACAAAATAATTCCCCACGAATTACATATTTTGCAATTGAAGTGTTACATTGTATTACAAAATTGATGAAGACACTTTCAAATATATTACGATCCATGATTTTGGTATTATATTAAATGTGCATTTAAACGTGAATTTACTGTGAACGTAACAGTTGTTACTTTAATAGCCAAGACTCTAATCAGCTTTAAGTTTTAGGCAGCTAATACGGTTTAATTAATTGAAACAAAAGGGCTTATCAATTCAATTAGGAAATAATTCTCTAATTTTTTGATGAAATATTAATTCCAATAACTTAAATTGTTGAGAATATATTATTTTAGAAATTTAATCTCAATTTAGTTTAATGTAAGTAAATCTTATAAGGTGTCGTTAAAATAGTAGCTATTTCAAAATAATTGGAAATTCATGGGTTCAATGGTAAGATAAATAAAGTCTTGATATTGTTAATGAAAGTGTTGATAATAATTTATTAATAGTATTATCGTAAAATTTTGGTCATATTGATGATGCTGTTGTTAATACTGATAGTTAAACTGATAATAGTGTAGTTGTATTTGATTGTAAATTTGAAAATAGTAAAGGGATGAATTGTACAGTTCCGAAGCATATTCGAGAGCTAGATACATAGACCAAAGAGAAATGTACGTGATCCTTTCCTTCCAGTATGGGATAGAACAATAGCGTCCTATGTCCGTAACATGATTCCAAAGCTTTCACTGATACAAGGACCACTTGTCAGAAACAAAGGAGCAAATCTCCCATGATATCAGTAATGCTGCAAATTGCAGTCAAATCGTTCTAACATCATAACATTGTAATCTGGCTCACTTTGAATAATTAATGATTTTTGATGCACTATATCATACTCAAAATTAACGAAATTTTTCCGTTATTTACTACCTCGAAAGGAACAGTCAAAAATATTGAATTATGTTAAAGCTTAAATTCATAAATTATTTCCAAGTAATATTTACAAAAGATGGTTAAAGTTAAAGGATTTTTTAACTCTATCAGAATTTGTAAATTTAGTTAAAACTTTGATTTCCGTTTAATAAGTTACGTCATGCGCATCAATAGTCAGACTACTATTGCAACTCGGTCATTAGAAATTCGAAACTATTGGTTTTGATCACGTTTACTCTAGATGTCAAGGGACATTTGGGTCTGATAGCTAATTGCAATGCACTTTAATATGTTAATGGTAGAAATATTTAGATAAAATAATATTTCTCAGGATTAAGGAAATAGGTTTCACTGTCAAAACACAAGTAAAACACACTTTATATTCCTTTGTAAACGTATAATTGTTACAAAACACAATTTACATATTATATACACGCGAGGTAATGAAAAAAGTAATTAAGAGTCCTAAGAATTTTTGTTTTTTACTTTTGAATCTAAAACTGAAAAATGAGAATCAATCGTAGTTAATATTGAACTTCATCTTTTGGTCCTACAGGTATCTACCGTAATCATAAACTTAAACTTGTGAGTGTAAATACAATTCAAGTGAGTTTCGTCGCAGTTTTGAAATATTTACTTATTTTTTAAATATATGAAATAAAAAAAAATTCTTTTTGCAACACATAACAAGACTTTAATTGGCAGATTTTTGGAAATCCCCCTGACGTAAACGATTATTATAAATCACCGAACATAAACACTAATTTGCACCCTCGAGACTATCAATTATTCATTACCTATGAAAATAAATATGTCATGAGGATCAATCTTTTGTTGGTTTTTTTATGAAAGTTTTATCAGAAAATCAGAATGCAGAAAAAAATGTGTAGAAGCAGCTTTATTGATTTGTTACTGCAACTCTCTTGGAGGCATTGCTGAATGGACAATGAATTATTAAAAAAATGAATAGAAATTATTTGCTATTGTCTCACTTTAGTCTATTTTAATTTTCCCTCACTTGTACGACAATAATTAAATAAAATTATGCTAAATTGATTAAAAATTTTAGCGCCAATTTTTATAAATTGTGTTTAATTGATAACTGACCTAGTCTGCAACTAGTTAAAGAATCATTTTCCATATTGTTTTAATATTCTTATTTATTTATTTAATATAAAGATGCAATTTATAATTATTTTTATATTTTAGAATGTAGAACAGATTATTGGCGAGCATTAATGCTTTTCTTCCGGTGAGGCTTAAGGTATCAAGAATACATGAAACATTGATTGATACCAGACATTAATGTTTCATTTGGTTTTCATGCTGAGAACTTAAACGGATGAGGAGCGTTGATAATCAAAGCATTAAAGATGCACGAGTAGCAAAATAACCTTAAAGTGATTTATTCATCAAAAGCAAATTTAATGAAAAAATTATAGAACAGTTACTAACTTAGTTTGTTAATTTCTTCTTTCCTGGAATATTTCCTGGAGATATAAAATGGAGAAACCTTAATTTCATTTTTATTATTAATTTCAGATTCATGTGCTCTTAGATATCATAGACAAGTGGGCTCTGCAGGAGCTGGCTTTTTATTTCCTTAGCTACTCGTGGGTTAATAAATTAATTTATACCGGCCAAAAGGGTGTCTGTTTGCAACCTCTTCGGAATCTGCTAGTAAGACGGCATTAAACCCTAAGGTATTAGGTCAGTCTCTTCCAATTACTATTCAGTCAGTCCTTTCGGGTTCAGGATCTGTAGTTAGGTCCCTGAACAGGAGAACCCTAATGGTTTTAAAACGAAACGGTTGAGAAGAGAATTAAAAATGGCATCTATATCAAATATTGATGATTGTACTAAGTGCGGTAGGAACTTTGCACGTGTTGTTCCCACATATTGTTTTGGATGTAAACTGCCTTATCACCAGAGGTGTACAATGCAGATGTCTACTATGCTTGACGGATCATTTGCTAAATGCTGTAAACTAAGGTCACTGAATCCATCAGATGATTCACGGCCTTCCTTTAATTTAGAGTGCACTGTGGGCCCCATTCGGCAATTAACGCAAACTGTCTCCAAAAATTTTACCACAATATCGGAGAATTTTATGAACATACATAAATGCCAAACTTGATGACACGCTCTTTCCACTCACAAGCATGAAGGAAAAAGTTGTTAACTAGACAAATCGTCTTGCAATTCTTGTGAAGAAACTTGGCAAGTATAAAATAGGATGTTCAAAAACAGTTAACTGAACACTTGAGGCAAAATGCCTACATCAATGAAATTGTTGATCGATCGTAAGAGAAGGTGTAATCTAGTTGAAACATTCAGAATTGGATCAAGTGCACAGACCTCTCAAAAGTCTTGTGACTACTTTTTATTTTTACGTCTTTTACGAACATTTGTGCATCAATAAACTCTCTTCGTGTATTAGCACCAAAAATCCCCCACAATATATATCAGAATCAGATAGTATTAGTAAACTGACAGTAAATGAAGTAATCACTTCATAAAATTACATTCTTGTGGATGGGTGTGACGCGTTTCGTTGGTAACATGATCCTGGCGGGCAATGCATATCTCTCCCTCTTTTCGCTATCTCTAACCCTTTCTCTCGGACTGTCTGAACCGCATCGTTCACAATTTACGTAATGCATCGTTCTCCATAAATCCTGTCGAGAACGGATTGACATTGGCGTGCAAGCAGCGTTACAGTACAAGCTCGTTGAACACCGAGGTCAAAAGGGGTTAGAATTGTAGACTCATTGCAATCGATGCTTTGTGTGTACTCTATGAAGTTTTTTTTTGTTGTTACTAGTATTCCCGCCAAAGGTTTTTGCCGTCAGTTCTCCTCCTCTATTCTAGATACCAAGAATTGTGCACACATGTGTTTTGAAAAAAAGCATTACCCAGTTGGCTGTGCTTTTGCAATATTTCTTTGATATCTGCAAAAGTTGAAAAACATATTTCGATAGTTGGAAACAGAACACGTTTAGTGGATTAATGTCTAGCTGGAGTTTTCTATTTAATTTAGAATATTGAATAAAAAATTCGATATAAAATTCCATCTATCATAGTCTGTGGTTCGATTCTCGTTATAGAATAACAAGTAACGTGACTCTCAACTATTATAGATTATTGAAAATTTTTTCCTTTTGTAATTCTATTAGATAATGTCTTTTAATTTCTTTTTAAATATATAAAGCTTTTAAGTACCTTAGATGTAAAAGAGAGTTCTAATTTATAGTTGGAGTCTCCGCTCCGTTTATAAAGTGACCGTGGGCAACGATTGGACAGAGGCGACTTTTCCGGTAAGCAAGGAACGAAATCAGTAAAGCCCTCTCCGTCTGTTTGTGGTAAAACGTATTTTTCCTGTAGACGAAAAATTTCAGAGTTTCGCCTTTGGTCAGCCACTCGTGCACACAGCACGTAGACGAGAGAGGATCCTAGACAGGATACCATCTAGACAGGACTTCCGCTTGCCCTATTCGACGTGAAAGATTCACGGGATTCGTGCGCTCGGTCCATACCGCGAATTATTTATTCCCTCAACCACAGGAGAGGCAAGCGACGACCGCGAGAAAAATTTTCAGCAAAATACTAATTCCAACTGCTAAAAACTTTTCCAACTCTTTCGTGTTATTTTACTCTTTTTTAAGGGAAACAACCATAAAGAGGGAGTGACGTTAAAATATCAGGGATAAAATGCTCGTTCTCTAAATTGCTCAACGTTTTCAATCTTTTAGTATAAATACTTCAACTTTTAACTATTACTGTAGGTACTTACTTTTTTACAGCTTACGATTCTCCAAATGGCATTAGAGAAAAATGTTGTTCATGATAGTATTCACTAGTTGAAAAAGCTTTTTAATAAAAAAAAAACACTCTAATCCATTTGGAAAAATCAGCTAATCGATATTTTTATTTATACAGAAATTAGTGTTAATACTCACTGTTGTCGTACAAGTTAAGAAACTCCTTCAAGCTTACCTGTAACAAAAAATTTTTACAATTAGCTTCGATCTTATTTTGAACATTAAAGCTAACGGATAGCAAAAATAAACTAAACCGAACTTTTACAAAAACATTCACAAAGGGAAATAATTTCTGAAGTACGTGTGACATGAGTTATAAATATTCATAAATGATTCATTGATAATCCTCTCTTAACGAATTTCTTCAACCATGGCTTTCGAGCAGAAGGGATTTTTGGAGCGCCAAAAGCTAAGGTCTTATAAATATTTCAAACCGATGCATGTGCCAGGATATTAAATCTTGAAAGTCTTCGAATTTCAAGCGCCGAGTTTATTGCATTTTTATTCATTATCTCCCCCTCTATTTCCCGCAAAATTTTTCCCATAGCTCTTTAATCCTGTTGAATAATTAGTGGATGGCTCACTTTCCATAATTTCATCACTAGTCAAAAGCAACGAAGAGCAAGCATGTATATATGCATTTAGACCATATCATCTAAATTGCATAGTCTATTTCAGCAAAAGGTATGAGAGTAATAATTCAAGACATAATTTCCAATCTCAAATTGAATAACACAAGAATAAATAAATAATTTACAGGCAAAAGATTCATCTCAAATAGGATGAAATATTAAGGTACTAAAATTGATAAATATTTATCTCCTGGGATGCGCGATTTGTCAAAAATAATACGAAGGATATAGAAGAAGATTTCTTGATATTCTTTTTATATTTTCCAAATTACACAATTGTATAATTTTGAAGACTTGTTTTATATCTTTCAATTCTTAGTGACAAATGATGTGAAAGTATATAAATAGTGTTCATATCCTTATCTTTAGAAGAAAATTAACGAACTGACTTTTGGAGATATCTAGAGGCAGAGAGGTAGGCGACCAAAAGCAAGTAGAAGATGCTGCTCCGCTTCGAAACATATAAGTTGGTATAAGTATCTTTAGTTTGTTGAGAAACTTGTCTCCTCGAATCGAGACGGGTGCGACTTCTCTCTGGCCGGGCTTTACGAACCCTCAACAGACAACTCAGACAAATTGCAAGTGCGGCAAGAAAATTTGTTTCAAAACTTAACTCTCGCGGACGAAATTCTACCCCTTTCTTCATTCACATCCACGCTTTTTCCTCATTTCGTTCATTCTCATAATCTTGTCTCTATCCGTGTTTTTAGCATTAGTAGTCTACACTTCACACTTTTCTCCCATTTCTCCTTTTTTATCAATTCTGAAATATTTTAACATAATAATTTGAATTGAAACTTTCCTCTACGTGTTGCGCTTTCTAATTTTTTTTTCTTCAAACGATTCCTCTTTTTACCAACAATATAATATAGTTAATAATAATAATATAGTTAATTTTTTTAGAACCTATCTCTCTAATAGGCGTCAGGTAGTCAGTAGAGGGATTCTGTTTAGCACTAGTGCTATGTAGCGCTTTTTGCTATTTAGCGATGAAATTAGAAAATAAAATTTTTAATTTGTTAATGATAATTAGACTGATAATATTCTAATATTATTTTTATTTGAAAAGTAATGTAAGATTAAAGAAATAAAAGTAAAATAAATGTAGTTCTACTATATAGCGATTTGGCAAGGATATGTTGTCAAATTACTACGATTATCAATTGTTTATAAATAAATTCTGTGTCTACATGTATGCCGTGCTAACTATTGTAAAAGCTATGTTCAAGCATTAGGAATATAGTGCCAATGCTATGTAGTGCTATGTACTGCCGTCCAAAAGAAAAAGATACATAAGCGACATTTTTATCAAAATTGAGTTATTGGTATCATTGGATTCGTAAAAAAAAGCTGCATTTAACTATGTAAAAAAATTTTTTTAAATAAATTATGTATTGCAAAAAAAGATTGTTTAAAAATGACAAAAATGGAAAAAGTGACGAAATACAGAGTTAAAAAATACATAAAGTACTTTTTGGGCTCATAATTCGGTAATCAACGCTGCATACGTCACCAACTTACAGGACAAAACAATACACAAAGTCGCTTATGTATCTTCTTACTCGGTAAAGGAGCCTGAGAGTGAGCTGACTTTACAGACTAAAAGAAGCGACTGTCTTTCGACTGTCTTTATGTATCTTTTTCCTCTGTAAAATAGTCTGAGAGTGAGTCGAGTTTACAGAAAAAGAAAAGCGATTATTATTTATTCAATTATTTATTATTTTTTATAATATATAATATATTATTTATTATTTATTATTTATTATTTATTGTTTATTATTTATTATTTATTATTTATTATTTATTATTTATTATTTATTATTTATTATTTATTATTTATTATTTATTATTTAATTAATAAAATTAATAATTAATAATAAATAAAATCTCATTCAGTTAAATTGTTAAAAAATGGACTATTTCCCCTACAGATTTCCATTGTTGTTAAGTCTGTTCATTAATTTATTGGATTATACTTCTTAAATTTTTGAAAACAAATTATGTAAATTTGTAAACATATTTGACTTATTTTATAAAAATCTATAATATTACTAATTTTTTATTAATAAAATAAAAACTTTATGCATATAAATTTATGTCTTATTTTCATGGCAAAATTTAAAATCATAAATAAAAAAAAATTCCTATGTCCGTTTTACTGTTTATTATTATTTTATTTATATTTTATAAAAATTAATTAAAAAATAACTTCTTTAGCAAAAAAAATGAAGTAAATTTTTATTGAATATTAATTAAACAAACAATTTGAATTAGAGTTTCTATGAGGAGTTTACTTTCATGTAATGTCGCTTATGTATCTTTTTCCTCTGGACGACAGGATTGAGCTTGAGCAAGTTTACCAAGAAATAAAACACAAGCGACTTTGTGCTTTTATTCGTCTGTATTTATCACTACTAAAAACACGTATGTCCATTTTACAATAGAAATTGTTTAAAAAAATATTTTTTTTTTACATAATAAGATGCAGAATATTTTTTTATTAAATATTGATCAAAAAATTTTTCAAAAAAGTTCATTTGAATTAACGTTCCGGAGGCAAAAAGTTTTCTTTCATTTACTCGAATTGATGGTAATGTCGCTTATGTATCTTTTTCTTTTGGACGGCAGTGTAGTACTCCGAATTTTTGAAATGGAGGAATGGGAAAATTTAAATTCTCTTAATTTTTCATTTTTAAGGTGCCTTGGAGTGAAAACAATTCTAGTCCTAATAATTACCCAGATTTGGCTATAATTATTAGAAAAATTAAAATCTTTATTGAAATTCGTAACGGATACACAAACGAATTAAAAATTTTTTTTGTCAATTTAAAACATATTTTGACCTTAATTTTCTAAGGTTAAATGTTTGTAATCGTTATGATAGCGCAAAGCTTTGTAGACACAGAATTTAACTGTAAACA
This sequence comes from Leptopilina myrica (nomen nudum), assembly GCA_032872475.1. NCBI lineage: Eukaryota > Metazoa > Arthropoda > Insecta > Hymenoptera > Figitidae > Leptopilina > Leptopilina myrica (nomen nudum). Next base: position 38,399,107 of record CM065464.1, on the reverse strand, counting down.
ATTGATGCTCGTAGCAATTTGACAACATATCCTTGCCACATCGCTATATAGTAGCACTAATTTTATTTTTATTTCTTTAATCTTACATTACTTTTAAAATAAAAATAATATTAGAATATTATCAGTCTAATTAGCATTAACAAATTAAAAATATGTGTTCTACTATTTCTCAATAGCAAAATGCACTATATAGCACTATATGGCGCTATATTTCAAATGCTTGAACATAGCTTCTACAATTAGTTAGTACGGTGCTACTTAACGTTGTGCTTGACAGAATCCCTCTACAGGGTCAATAATGTCTACAGTGATTCTTTTCTAGCAACCTCGGGAGTCTCGCAAGGTTCACGTCTTGGTCCTTTAATGTTTGTGATATACATGAATGATATCCAACCCATATTCAGGAATTCCTTGTTTCTGCTCTATGCAGATGATTTAAAATGTTTTACAAAAACTAAGAGCTATGTTATGTCATTCACTAAGGGCAGGGTTAACTTATTTGACTATAATCTTGATGGGATTATTTTGAATAGAGTGACAAGGGTGCGAGATTTGGGTGTTTTATTTACTAATGATTTTTCCTTCAACGATCACATAACTGAAACTGTGTCTAAAGCTACAAAAACTCTTGGGTTCATAATGAGGAATGCCTCAGTGTTTAATAAAATGATCACTGTTAAAACCTTATACCTGACGCTTGTTAGATCTGTGATCGAGTATGCATATGTAATTTGGTCTCCTTTCTATGTTTTCAATATAATCAGACTCGAACGCGTTCAGAACAGATTTCTGAGATTTGCTGCTAGATTGCTCAATATTCCTTTTGATTTTTATACACATGACTATAAAGAATTGAGGGATAAAATGAATATTACTACCCTAACCTCAAGATTCTATTTTTCTGATATGTCTTTTCTGTACAGGCTGTTGAATGGAGCCATTTACTGCCCCTCACTTCTTTCAATGGTTAACTTACGAGTTCCTAGAACAATAACGAGATTTAATACTCTATTCTCGGTTCCTTTTCATAGAACTAATTACGGAAATAATTCATTAATACATCGACTATGTAGAGAAGCCAACTCAATCGAAAGTGATGTTGATTTTTTTGACACTAACGCCTTGAGATTCTCATTGAGATTGCGAAGTTTACTTTTTAACTCAAATAATAATGTGATATAGACTACCTAGCACTTACGCTAATCACATGTTTCATATTGTAATTACCAGATTTAGGAGTACTTTGTACAAAAGGGCATGTCCCGTGATTTTTTTTTTAAATAAAAATAAAATAAAATATTTTCACACGTCGCGTCAAGATAAATAATTCCTTTTAATTCTCATCAAAATGTTTGTTTCCTTTCTTCAGAAGTAAAATAAAAATTCATAGTAAGCAAACTTTATGACGCTTACCACTTTTAAGGTACTTTTATACACAAAAAAATGTTTATCCAACGTGAAAAGTTACTTATGTGACAAATGCAGCGATTTGTCGATATTTAAAGTTTAAATCTCGGGGAATTCTGACCGAGGAAAAAGATCAAGCCAGTGGTAGTAATTTTTTTTACAACGAATGAAAAGCTCACGATTCGTGATACAAATTGTATGCAATTGCGTCGCTGTGCTTGTAGCCAAACGAAATATCATCTCGTAAATTTTATCCAGGTAAAGTGAGAGCAAAACGAGAGGAGGAGAAAGAGAATTTTTTTTTTCTGAAAAAGTAAGCTAAATTTTTTCCAGTAATACTGGAACCGGTTGTAAGGTTCATTGGTGTACATTATCCATGCACGCGCTACCGGTGTACATAAACATTTTAATTCACAGCGATGAAATTGAAAAGCCTCATTGCCTAGGCGACGTGCACCATTTCATTGTTTCCCTCATCCCTTTTTTCTCTCGCCTTCCTTTTTTTTGACTTTTCCATTTTTATTCGTTTATCATTCCTTTCATGCGTACAGTCCTTTTCAATTCTTCCGTGAATTTATCGCGCTTAACCCTAGACGCGTCCTTCATTCATGATCCGTCAATGCTCTCACGTATCTCGAAGATTAGATCGAACGAATATTCCTACGTTTATTACGTTCACAGTTTTTCATTCTCTTCCGATAAAATGAATCATTCGGGTGCAATTTTTTGCCTAGGTTTCTGAAATAGGAAGACGATTTCTAGAAAATATTTAAAATGTAATAAATGTAGAATTACTGCACGGTAGAAAATAATATAAAAGAAACTTTGATGAAAGGAAATTAACAATTTGCTTTCCATTGTAGAAATTAGTGTCTGGAATAAATTGTTTTTTATAGTTCATTGACAATTGGGATATTATTTTATTTCCTGGATATTAAATTGCAGCCAGGGAATGTCAGTCGACGACGACGAAACGAATACGTTCGTACGTAAAAGCGATTTGTTTTGCGAGCAGACCAAACGATCGTGCGGAGCACCATTCGAAAAACCGCTTTATTTATTCGACGATCGCTTTTCCTGCATCCAACCTTCCCCCTTTTACCCCCATTTTAACCGCCAATAGGGTTTTGTCCTCCCCTCTCTCATTCCACTAGGATTGGAATGCACGACAGGGGATTTCGCTTCGCCACTGAAAAACTACCGGGAACATCGAATTTTTCGTTCAAATCCTAAATGCTGGTTTTTTCTTTTGTTGCGAAATAAAAATTAGAGAATGGCTGCTTTTCAATAGGAGAAGTGTTAAACCGACTTCAATCGACCTCCATTTATATTTATTGCTCAATTCCATCCGTTTATTCGTACGGCAATTAAATGAAACGAAAAAAAATCTTAGTTTATCAGCTTTTGCAAACCACAAATCCTTGCAGCTTTTTGAGGATTACACGTACCAATTGCTTCCATCGATTAAATTTTCTTGATGAGAGTTTTCACCATTCAAAAGATTAGAGATTTAGGTTATATGTAAAGTGTATGCTCGTTAAAGTTTTAAAATATTTCATCCTCTTTTGTTCTGATGCAACCACATGGATGTGAGTTCTTAATTGTGGTAGATTGATTGTGATTTATTTCGTACTTGAATGAATTTAATTGTTTAGGTTTCTATTGTGGTTACAGGAGAGGCATCCGTAACATTTAGTTACTTAAAGATTAAGAAATACCTAAGTCTAAAAATTTTACGTCCTTGATTCTAGAGACAATGTAAAGACGTTCCTGGGTTAGGCATGGGACGTTCTATGGACTGCTTATGATCTTTTTCTTCTGCAGGATGATAATAGGCTCTACATCTTTGGTAGGTTGTTGATAGTTGTGACAAGTCTCTTCTGACAAGTAATCAACCAAGACGTGTGGAATTCTTTTGTACAATTTGAGATGTAATTTAAGACCACCTTTGTCATCATCCACTGGAATAACTTGTTAGCCTTTTCTTTAGGGTACTTTGTTTTCGCTTTTTTGGAATGGTTGTTATGTTCATCTATTTTTGAAGTATTCCTCTTCCTGTAGCAACTTTACATTCATTACATGATCCTCTCTGGTAGTCAACTGATCCAATTTAGAATTTGGCACCTGTTTGAACACACTTCTTGTACAACTACTATTCCACAGATTAAATGTGCTGACATCATGGATATGTTCGGTAGACCTTATCGTGGTGGCGGGGCTTTTCACTAAAGGACAACCAAACAGCAAGAATAGAATCAAAGAATTCAGGTTTAGTACCCCATTTAAGCAGCCTGGAAACAGAAAATTTTAGCTCCAGTCCTACGATTAGTGTTTAAGTGTGCATGAATTGGAGGGGCACACAACTTCTTGCAATTCCAGTCGTGGAGGTTTTTGGAACCACAGAACATCATAGAAGGAAAAAGAGTGATTAAAGAAATTGCGTCGAGTCTTCTGAGTGGCAGTAGCGGAAGTACCACACACAGCACTATCTCCTTGGAGGTTGACGATGAGGTGATAAATGAAACTCTTAAAATATGCTTGTAGCTCAGAAAGGAAGAGGCTAACTATCCTCGACAAAATGGAGTTAGGGATCACAAGGATGATAAAGTTTTGCGACATTCAAAAAAACGTAAACAGGACTGTAAAAAATAACCTCAACATCACCCAGGTTGAGTGTAAGCGTAACAAACGGAAAAAGAGCTCCACTTAAAAAGTCAGCTAAGGCGTGACAAGGAAGGGCAAACCTTCCCTAAACCCACTCATGTTGTAAAAACCCAAGTGTCCTGGTCCCTGTATCTCCTGGATTCAGAACTCATCAAATCCCAATCGTCATTCGAATCATCAATAAATCCTTCATGTGGATTTAAAAATCAAATTAAACAAATTACGTTAAAGATCATTTAATACATAAAAATCCAAGTATTATCTCGTGGTTTTCATTACAGACACACCCTCGCATTTTTTTTAACATAGAAATAAAAAGAAAAGTTGAATAAAAAAAATTCTACCCACGTGATGTACATACTCGGCCTTGTGAAACGCATTAACCGCGAGCTCGTTGTCAAGAGAAGGGGGCGCCTAATGGTGTGTGACGCTCGCATTGGATATTTACCAACGAAGAGGCAAATTTCGCATAAATTTCAACTTTATCCCACATTCGTAAAGCTCGTCTCATGCAAAATTGGCCGAATATAATCATCCTGACCGACACTTTCATTTCGCTCGTGAGAAAAATAAATAAAAAATCTAATTTATTTAGCAGTTTAATTTTTCAACCAGCAAATTAATTCCATTTTGAATTACCACACTTTTTTCCAAAAATTGTAACTAAAAATTAATAAAACAGGAATTAAAATAAATTTCCAGATTTATTGTTCCGCTTTTCCGAAAGCAATTTATTCAGAAATAATTTATCAATTGATTCGATATATAACTATACAGAAGTAATTTACATTTGTATCATTACTCAATATGTTGTAACAATTATTATTTATCGTTTTTAATTCTAATTTCATGATCACTGTGGAATGGTGAACTAAAGTAGAAAATCCATAATGTAAAACTTTTGATTGGTGACATTTGTTATAACCAATAAGCATTTCACATATTCAACTGTAGTGTTTTATTGTAGACGTATTCGGAAATACCCGTTTTTTTTAACTGGGACCTATTTCAGTTTTATGGTTGAGAGTTATAATTTTTATACATTCATAGAAATCGTTTTCTGTGACAAACTATTCTCAAATGGTAATCTACTTTAATGTCTCCATCATGTGTTATTTTACTGTCAAGGCAGTAATCTTTGCCAACTTACAGTATATTTTTCTTTCTTATCTCAATACTCAGACGTTTCTTCCTATAAACTATTATTTTATTTGTTTTTTTTTTGAAGTACTTTCTGGAAGCTGTCCTTATCGAGCAGAATGTTTTTTTCCCATTTTTTTATAGTTCTAACATTCCCTTTGATTATACGTTCTTCATTTCATAACTCTTTGCATTGTTGTACTTTTTTTGCACATCATTTACCATGTTTTATCATTTTCTCTTCCCTTACTTGATTCCTGTACTTTTTCAACTTAACCACAAGATTATTTTCCTTTAGCAGTTCATTTCCTTCTTGTTCTTGCGTAACTTTTAATATTTCGTTTTTAATACTTTACCATTTATTATTTATGCTGCTTGAATCGTTTTCTTTTCTCAACTTTGTCACAGGAATATTTTGCAGAATTTTTTTTATACCTCTCTATTTCAAAAGTAGTTTTACAATCTTTATATTGTCTTTGTATTTTAGAATTTTAAATGGAATTCAACGGAAAGAAATTGTGTTTCTCTCAAGTTTTGAATCAATTTCAATTAGAATTACAAACTATTCGAATGCAAATTCAAAAAAGTGCTTCAATAAAGTTTTTAAGTTTCTCGTTGTGGAATAAGTGAGTAGTGTATAGAGAGTATGGAAAGAAGACAAATTGTTTTTTCTCAGCAATCACAAGCAGTGATAAAGTACAGGAGTAACAGGAAACAATGTATATTTATACAAATTGTAATTTTAAGGTGTATTGAACTGAAGTAGATAAAATTTTTTTTAAATTAACTACCACGTTTAATCTCGTATTTTTTACAGGTTCTGTTTTTATTTATTATTTCCTTTTCAAGCGACCAACAGAAATTTGCTATCATATTTTGGTTTGTATAATTAATTATATTATGAGTTGTCTAAAATGTTTTAACGAAATTCTTGTGAATCATCTATCAACCTCGATTTGATATAAAACCACTTAACCAAAAATTCACATAAAATGAACATTATTTGTCATAAATTAAATTCCACACAAAAAACCATTTAATATAAATATAATTTGTCATAAAGCTCAATTAACAGAAATTTCATGTTACATAATATAACATAATTCCCATTTGAAATAAAAAATATTTAACATGAATTTCTTTTGACATAAAATACATTTAACATAAATTTTTTTGACAAAACATTTATTTAACGTAAATTTTAATTGTACTAACATTTATTTCATATAAAATTTATTTGACAACAATTTCAATTAACATTAAAGTCGTTTAACGTAATTTTTATTTGACACACAATCTATTTGACTTAAATATAATTTCGCATAAAATTTATTTGACATAAATATCAATTTGCATAAAATTTACCTGTCATAAATTTTATTTGATGTAAATAATCATTAATTAAAATTCTTCTTTAACATACAATTTACCTGACATAAATTTCAATTGACTTAATTATCATTAATTAAAATTCTTATTTAAGTTACAATTTACCTGACATAAATTTCATTTGACGTAAATAATCATTTAATAAAATTCTTATTTAACATAACGTCAAATAAAAATTATGTTAAATGAACTTTATGTCAAATGTCATTAATGTCAATTAAAAATGATGTTAAACGTCTTTTATGTTAAATGAACTTTATGTCAAATGAAATTTGTATCCATAGTGAAATGTTTGTCAAATGAATTTTATATCTAGTGAAATTGATGTCAAATGAATTTTTGGACAAATTAAAATTTACATCAAATGTATATAATGTCAAATAAAATATGTTAGACAAATTTTACCTCAAACGAATTTTCTGTTAAATTAAACTTATGTCAATTGAAATATGTGTCGAGTAAAATATGTATCATGTGAAATAAAAGTCAAATCAATTGTAATTTTACATTAATTCTATGTCAAAAGACATATAATGTATAAATTTTATGTTTAATGAAATATATGTCAAATGAATATTATATAAAATGTTATTTATGCAATAAAAATTGTATGTTTAATGAAATGTATACCAAATAAATTTCAAGTTAAATATTTTTTGTACCAAATAGATTTTATGTCAAATGATATTTATGTTAAATAGTTTCATGCCAAATGTGTATTATGTCAAATAAGATTTCGGGAGTATTCATGCGTCTCTTATCAACCTTTTTTTCATTTCTATTAAATATCTCCTAATTCCTAATAAATTATATTTTGCAAAATATATTTCTTAACATTTTGATAATTCTGCTAATAATAAAGTTGTAACAAAATAATGTCTCAAAAATCATTTACTTTTACTTTAAGATTATTAAAAAGTTGTTAGGTCCTTAAAAATTATGTAATATATTTTGGTGGATTTTGATCGGATATTTTGGTAAACAACGAATAATTACAGTTTTTGTTAAAATCATAATTTGACTGACGTGAAGGAAATAGAATCACAGGAGACATGAAGCGAAGGAGATCTGTCTATCTGTATCCTATTAAGGGGTGAGCCTTGTGTTGTGTAATAATTGGATAATATGATACGGGCGTGTGGATTAATATTATATGTTATCTAATTTTAGGATAGAGGAGATATATTAAGCTTGGAATCTTGCAAAAAGGATAAATAATTAACCGATTAATGTAACGTGTGCTTGAAAGCTAAACTGGGTGGTTACTGTGCCATTATGATGTAACGACATGACGATATGCCGTCAGCAGCTAATTAAAATTAGTCCATTTTCTCTCTTACTCTCCCCTTCGCTTGCAAATCCTCACGTTCAGATCCTAGTCTTGCTACTAGGAACTTCATGCCACACTTATTGTCGAAATCAACCATTTTTTCCCTAGATGCACAAAGAACAATTATCTGTTCCCTTAGGTTTGCATTCTTATAATGCCCTTGAGCATTTGCAATCATTTTTCCTTATGTCACTTCAATACGAAATACCTTGATAAAGTGAGGATAGAAAATGTAAATCAACTAAATTGGATAATTGCAAAAAACCTTAGAGCAGAAACTCCAAAACTGTTTTCCAGGAAAGCCAATCTGCCTAATGTGTAAAAATATCAAACATTATAACTAAATTTCAGTTGTCATGATGATGATCATAAACAAACTGAAATTCATCGGTATCACTAGTTGCTATCTCCAAAATATATTCTCCAAACATTCCAACTAAATTATAACGTTACTACTTTAAATTAACAAAGTTTTCGATGCACTACAGTAGCAAATGGTGAAATGGATTTTATGTCAGATCATCAAAAGAGGAAAATGGTTCGAAGACGTGGATGGGAAGGGTTCTTCGCAGACGTGGAAGAGCTTTAGGATAAAATGAAGCGTGAAACGGTCTGCTGGCACCTCCAGGGACGTTTATAGGAAGTCTTTTTACCCCATTCAACACTACAGTCTTGAAGCAAAAACGTCACGACTGGTGAGCTTGCTCTAATGTCCAGCCAACTAGTCGAAACGTCGGTATTATTTTCTCTTTTCCCTTTTGTGATAAACTAAATTTGCAACAAGTGTAATTAAAATTAGAGAATAGCATTGCCTAACTCCAAATGAATACAATTGAAACAGATTTAAAGAGCTTCCGATATTAAAATGCATAACTAAATGTATATACATAAATCCAACTTTCCTATACATAAAGAGAAATGTGAAAACAATTGCAGTTCCACTTTAAACAATTTATAAATTAAAAATGAGAATAATCAAATTATATTTTTTCCCTGACTTCGATTATGAATATAAATGAAAGCGTCCACATTGCAATTTTGACATGTTAAGTGCCAGTAGCAAATATCTGTTTTCTTCTATATACGCATTTCATTTTAACAGACAATATATATACACAGGCAAATAACCATAAACAATTAAATTAAAGCGAACGAATAAACCCCCCCGTGGAGTCTAATTTAACCTCATTCAGAAAAGTTACGAGTGCACTCGTCATTTCCTCCTCCACCTCCGCAATCCTCTTTTATAACAGCAACGTTGGCGCGTGCAGGACATAGAATAATTTTGCATGGTACAACGAGAAATCGAGAGAATTTACCATCCATCATTAATAGTGGCGAGACGGGGGTAAAGTGGGGTCAGATAAAACTAGGTAGAAAGCAAAAAACGTGCCACTGGCGCATTATTGCCACACGAAAATACGGATAATTGGTAACCAGCAGGAACAAATTGGAAAATGTCACGTTGTTGGCTTACAAAAGTGTCATTGGGTGCTTGTTATCATTTTGTATGTAGGTATGTTTAAAAAAAATTTCCCTACTGATTATTTAAAAAAAATTGGATGAATTTGAAAATTAAAATAATAACAGGAAAGAGTGTTCTTGATTATTCTATTGTAAAATTTATAATGATTCTGCATTAATTATGCAGCGATAAATATACCTTTAATTAAGGACCTAATTTTTGTACCATCACTTTGAAAAATCTATCTATAAAAGGTTGCCAACCTTGCCAAGTTTTTCAGTCCAAAAGTAACCACCAAATCAACTGCCTTTCTTCAAGTCAGTCAAGGAAACGCCTTCAAGGTAAATAGTCCAAAATTCGCAGCCTAAACAGCTACCTATGTTCTTTCTGTCAGTTCAGCAACCGACACCAAGTTAACTAGTTGTGTATTGTCATCAAGTTTCTCCTTTGACTCGAGTTTAGAAAACCTCTTCAAGTACCGATTGCCTTCTTCGAATATCATTTTAGCCAAATTTATTCAAGCAGATCATTTCTACTACGAGGCACATTTCTGTTTTTCTAAGGACTGCATTACCACGAAATTAAAATCAAAAAAGTAATTCGGTTACTCCAAGACTAAAGGGTGTTTAATCTAATTTGCATTGACACCTTTCACTGTTGCGAAAACCATTCGAGGGAAATCTATTGCATTCTCTGTTTCTGCTAGACAACGTAATTTCATTGATTTCACAGTGAAGAAGGTTCACCTGACAATTTCGACGAGAGTTGAAAAAATAGAGGAAAATTTATCTGTTCCCTTAGGTTTGCAAGTCAAACATTTTAACACTCCATTCTTTTTAGACTTAATCTTGTCTCTATTAATTGGATTATAAAGTCTATGAATATTTGTAAGTCAAATATGTTACCTAATTTTTAACAAAATATGGTCTCAACAGTTACTTAATATACTACTTTAGAAGCACAATCACTCTCAATGCTCATAATACAAAAATAATCCGATACATTATGCCATGCTGAGTAATTATTTCAAGACAATTGCAATCTGAATGACATTAAATTCTGGACATTTGAAATTTTACGAGACTGTCGACATTCGTGACATCTAGCACACGTATTTGCCAAACGCAAAATGCAGAATGCACCATGCTCTACTTGGCCATGCGGCTACATAAATCTAAAGTGAAAAGCTATTTTGGTAAATTACAAAACGGTGCCAGAAAAAGTTACCGAAACGTTTCTTGAACTTGTCTCCATATTTGCATTTCGCAAAAAAAACTCCCCCGATAGGCCGTGAAACATGACAAACTTGTTCCCATTTACCTCTCTCACCACTTTTCCCTTATCCGCTTAAATTAACGAACATTTTTGTCCTTGTTTCAACAAAAAGAATTGAAACTCACATGACAAAAAACTATTCAAAAAGCTTTTTGCCAGTCAAAGGAAATGAATGTGTAACGTATTAATTTAAAAACAAGGCTGAATATCAATATACAATCCATAATAGATAGGACAGTAATTAATTCCACTATTCAGTATAAATTTCGTTTCACGTATGAAAGGAGCCCGTAAGCCTTAACAAATTAGTTTAACGAATCTCATCCTTGTAAATGCAGTGAGCTTGCGGTTAAGATTTTACGATCTTGTAATTACCAAAACTACACTCGCGGAGGCATGCAAAGAGATCAGCCAGTAAAGATCAACGACGTGGTTGGATAACGATCTTGGGGTGGAATTGCCTAATGAGCACTCCAGTTTTAACTAACAGTTAAGCCCTTTAAGTGCTGGGGCTGCATAAAGTGGTATAATGGTGGCATAAGAAGCCGAGTATTCATAAATAGAAAAATTATCGATCGCCAGCACGTGCAACAAAAAGGGTAACGATCCAAGGAACTTATGTCTCCTACCATATCCTCCATCTACTTCCTCTTGTCACGCTCTTTCGTGGTCTCTCGTTATTCGTTCTTGAAAAAAAAGACAGGTCGGTTCGGGTTTCTATTTTTTTTCTTTCTGCTTGGCACGGACTCAAGTTTTTCCATCAAATTTTCAATAAACTATTCTATTATTATGCATTCGAAATGAGAATTATTTTTGAAAAAGGGTTTTCATGGGAGAATAAAAGTGCAGGGGGTCGATTATGTAATTTCACTCCATTTTCATACTTGATTTTTATTTTTACTCTAATTTCATTTTCACTTAACTGTCACTTCACTTTCACTTTAACTTAATTTTTGTTTTTACTTCACTTTCACTCTAATTTCACTTTCACTTATATTACATTTTCACTCCACTTTCACTTTTACATAAAATTTAATCTCACTCCACTTCCACATTACTTTCACTTTCTTTTAATTTCTATTAAAAGTTTTCTTTCACTACAATTACACTTTTAGTCAATAGTTTTTTACTTCATCTTCACTTCACATTTACTCCACTTTTACACAAAATTTTTTTTCACTTCACTTTCACTCAAAATTTATTTTTTACTCCATTTTGACTTCCCTTTCACTCCAATTACACCTTCACTAAAAATTTATTTTCATTTACCTTTAAATTCACTTTCACTCAAAACTTATTCTTATTCCACTTTCACTTTAACTCTGAATTTATTTTTACTTCAACTTCATTTCACTTTTACTCTAAATTTATTATTATTCTTTTTCTCGAATACGAAATTATAATCTACAAATTTGACTTACGAAGAAGTGAAGTGAAAATGGAGTAAAAAATTGTGAGTGAAAGTTAAGTGAAAAAATATTTTGGGTAAAATCAGGATGGAAGTAAAGTAAAAATGGAGTAAAAATAAATTTCGATTGAATCTGAACGTGAATTGAAAGTGAAGTGAAAATGGAGTGAAAATAAATTCCGAGAGAAAGTGAAGTGAAATTTGTTTAGAAATGAATTTTCAGCGAAAGTGAAGTGAAATAATATTTTAAATTAATTTTGAGTAGATGTGAAAGAAGAATAAAAGTTATGTGAAAATAGAGTTTGAGTGAAAGTGAAGTTAAAATTAATTTTGAGCAAAAGTGTAGTGAAAATGGAGTGAACACATATTTTGGGTGAAAACGAAGTGAAAATTGAATGAATAAAATTTTTAGTAGAAGTGAAGTGCAAATAGAGTGAAAATGAAGTGAAAATAAATTTTTAGTGAAAGTGAAGTAACAATAAATGTTAAATAAAAGTGTAGTGAAAATAGAGTGAAAAAATATTTTAACTGAAAGTGAAGTGAAAATGAAGTGGTGATAGAGTGAAAGTAAATTTTGATTAAATGTGAATGTGAATTGAAAGTAAAGTGGAAATGGAGTGAAACTAAATTTTAGTTGGAAGTGAAGTGAAAATGGAGTCTAAAAATATTTTGGGTGAAAGTGAAGTAAAAATAAATTTTGAGTGAAAATGGAGTTAAACTAAATTTTGAATGAAAGTGATGTGGAAATGGAGTGAAAGTAAATTCCGAGTGAAAGTAAAGTAAAATTTGTGTAGAAATGAATTTTGAGTGAAAGTGAAGTGAAATTTGTGTAGAAATGAATTTTGAGTGAAAGTGAAGTGAAATTACATAATCAACCCCCAGTTATTTTATTTTATTATTATCGAAAAAATATATTCTCGTTATATAACGAGGATATAAATTTGATATTTAATTTTTAAGATATTTATAATTATGAAATTTATGAATTTTGCTTCTACAATTACAGATAATGAGTATAATGGTAAAGTTTCTGATTTTCATGAAATTCGAAACTGTATGGGAATCCAACATGCATATCGGATTGATGCGAGTGATAGAATTTTCAGTAGATCAGAATAGAACTAAAGTCATGCCATTATTTGACTATCTGTTAATTTATGTAATGGTAATGTAACTATTATCAGAGAAACACATAATGGAGCATTAAGAGCAGCTTTGCAGGAACTAACCATTGTACTGCATGAACATAATTCGGATGTTTTGTAATCCACTTGTGTAAAAATTCTAAGCTACTATGTTTTTTAATGCGGTCCTATTAAAAGTACACATGAGGTATTCAAATTGAAATAAATTGTCAAAGAAAGAAGAATTTTTCTAATTGTAGGTCACAAAATAATGTTTTGGAAAAGTTTAATCCCTTTTTCTGCTTTGGATCATTTGTTTCACTTTGAATAAAAAAATATGGAAGGAAAGAACTTACACTTTAAATAGTTAAAGTTTAGTTAATGTATTGTTGCACTAACTTAAATAGAACTATTTCTTCTCGGTCTTCCGTTAAGTGTACTTCAAGTTTTGAACATCTTCGAATAGTTAATTGTATAGTAAATGTTCTCGTAGTTTGTTTGGCATTTGGTCATCGAACACGATGGAAAATGGAATCGCGCATTCACAGAACTTTAGGATTAATTGATCTAAATCTACTATATTGTAGATTTGAAAAAATTCAACATTTTGAAGAAGTTAAATCATTTTATTGTTTTATCACTGAAAAGAGTCATTTTCTTTCTCGATGATAAAAGAATTATCGACCAAAACAAAAAACAGCAGGTAATTAAAACTACCACATTTGAAGTTTTAATTAACAAATAATATGCGAACATTTTCTCAAATAAAAGAAGAATTCACAAAAATATTTAGACGAAGGAAAAGAAACAAAAGCATATGATAATAATTTTCCGCTTCCTCGAATTTTCATTGTAATATTTTCCACATTTTTGTTAGTGTAGTACAATTTTAACAACCATCTTTTTTCCTGTAGCACTCTTTTTTTCCATCCCCATTTTTTTGTGGCCCCTCTTAATACCCTTTCAAACTTCCAAGGAAAAAGAATGCCGCATTTCTTGGCGAAATGCTGTGCTTCTGCTGCTTCCTTTTTTTTCCTGCCCTCGTCGTGTCTTATGCGAGAAAAACGAAATGCACAAAATTAGGAGCCAGTTTCTACGTTATAAGACGCTGTATAAGAGATAAAGAGATGAAGAGGGAAATATTTTTTGCAGTGCGCACATCCTCTCGTGGAAAAATATGAAATTCAGCTGCCCGAAATACCACGGGAAAACGAGGCTATCCATTTCGCGTTCTCATTGCGGTGACATCGTCATTTCTGACGCCCCGAGGTGTTTTTGCAGAAAAATCGTGGAAAAATCGAGACTGTGACCTACTCATTCAATAACAGATGTTGAATGTTATTTTTTTCGTCTCTCAAATATTATATTTTGTGCCATAAATATTAATTGGAATAAATTTACAGAATTTAAGCATTCTGCATTTATTTGTAAATTATTCCTTTTAATGTTTAATTAACTTTTAAATAAACTGTTCAACTATTTAAAAATACATATTCTGCTTTCTCAAATATCATAATATTCAGAAACATAATGTCAATTTGGACTCTAATTCTTGAATTCTTCTTACAATTTTGTTTGTTTTATCCAAATGTTACTTTTGTAATAAATAATTTACTAGACTCTTCTCCATTATCGCCTAATAAATTTTGGATGTGGTAATGGCATGACAAAAACACAATGGAATTAAAACAAAATATTTACATCTATGTAATTAGCGTATGTTTTGTATGACAATTTTAGTGGGTCACCAACTTGGAAGCTTTGCGTATAGAATAGGGAAACCTTAGTGAACAAGGATGTGAGATAAAATACTTTCAATTACTACTAAGCAACAGTTTTATTTTAATTGAACCCAAAGTCTTTAAAAATGTATCATCCTTCACTAAATAAAGGAATAAATCCTTTAATAATACACTGTAAAAAAAGGGAGTTAAATTTTAACTCCCCAGGGGATTCTATAAAAGTCGCACCCATTGGGAAGTTAATACCAGAGGAGTTAAATGAAGGGAGTTAGTAAATTAACTCTTTTTTGGAGTTGATTTTTAACTCGAAAAATTTAACTCCCAACTCCCGAGTCCGTTAACTCCCTAAATTTTTTACAGTGTATACTTCACTATAGTAAAGTTTTTAATATCTTTACCTTTCTTGAAGAGATAATGCATTTCGGTTTATTGTTGACAATTTTCAATGAATAGAGGATATAGGTACTGACATGGACAAACGATTGCAGACAGTGACAGCAGTGGTGTCCGGGCAAACGAATCAGGTGAATGCTTAACGTCACTTGCACTTGTGAGTTATTTTGTTTGTTATATTGTTTGCCAATGTTACTGGATGCAGTGAATCTAAGATATTTAACTGCTCCACTAATTGACTTCAAATTATTCCCTTGGCTCTCATCCATTAACTACTCTCTCTCTCTCTCTTTCTTATTATTATAATTAGAGAATTCCTGAGATGAAATATTTAACTTTCATTGAACCATAGAATCCTATACTTTAAAATTAATTCAAACATTTTAATGATAACCGTCCTTTTACCCCAACAGACATTACATTAATCTTTAACAACTTCGTTTTAACCTAAACAATTGGTTTTTAAATTCAAAGTGTAATATGAATATAATTCGAAGGAATCTCTATTTTTCAAAAAATTACTTCTTTGGCACCAGAAAAAAGTTTAAAATGAAGACAAACATAAGGAGGATTATGAACTTTCACTTCATTTCGCTCAAAATTTATTTTCACTCCATTTTCACTTCACTTTTACTGTACTTTCACATTCACTCCAAATTATTTTCACTCCATTTTCACTCCTCTTTCACTTTTACTCGAAATTTATTTTCACTCCTCTTTCACTTTTACTTGAAATTTATTTTCACTTTACTTTCACTCAAAATTTATTTTCACTCCATTTTCACTTCACTTTCACTTTTACTCGAAATTTAATTTTACTTCACATTCACTCAACATTTATTTTCACTTCACTTTCACTCTACTTTCACATTCACTCCAAAATATTTTCACTTCATTTTCACTTCACTTTTACACAGCTTTTACTTTCAGTCACAATTTTTGAACTCTTCATTTACTCTTCATTTTTACTCTACTTTCATATTCACTCAAAATTTATTTTTACTTCACTACTGAAATAAAATTTAATTTAAGATAAAAGTAGTCTAAAAAGGAAGTCATTGTTAATCAAATTATATTTTTATTAAGTACAACATTTTTAAAAAAAAGTTCATCTGTGCAATAATATGATAAAACCTCTGTTTTATGAAACAATTTTTATATTTTTAATTGGTTTATCGATTGAGGTTATGCTATTCTTATCTATTGTTGATGATATAACCGACATATTTTTTATTGTAGTTCCTGATGAGCTGTGTAGACAGCGAAAATTTATTCGAAATATTTTCAATAAAATTGTTATAATGATTATTATAAATATTATGAATGTTATAATTATTATTGAGCTATTGTTGAATTCATGTTTTAAATGATTTTAATAAAAGTTTTACAAAATTCATCCGCCATATTGGATCCGCCATTTTGAATTGGTATCTTTAAGGTTTTGAAGCTAAGGGTTAAAATATTTTAAGGTTTTGAGTGTATGCGCTTGCCTTCTTCGTTCTTCACGTGAAAATAGGGTTAAAAAGAATGTTTTTTTGAATGAATCGTGTTTTTTGTAAGATATTGTCTATAACTTTTTAAATATTCATTAGAAATGAATTTGAATGGCAATATCCGAAAGAAAAATGAATTTTAGTTTGGAAGTCAAGGGACTTTTTTCGTCTATCTAACAATGAGTGTTTATTGGTTAAGGGATAAAAAATTGTAGGCTCAAATAATTGTTAAATGGAGGCTGAAAATTTTGTTCCGGCATCCTAATGAATATTTTGATACATTCAACAAAGGAGTGATATAGTCAAAAATCGTCATCAAGGATACCAAGAGAAAAAAATGTTACAGTTACCAAATCCTTCTAACTAACCAAGAACCCTCCCTCTCTTCTCTTCGATGTTTACCATCGAGGCAACGAACCAAAGATTGAAATTCCAGGACGACAGCTCTACTTCAAAGTCCTTCGAGGTTAGAATAGCGTTTCAAGGATTTTACGAATTCGGTTTTACAGACGAATAATCCGTTGGATGTATTCGATGGAGGAGGTTAGGATAAAAGCAGAATTGCACTAGTGCCACTCTGCTGCTAGTGGTTAAGGCAAGTTGCGTGTTCAGTTTATAAAAGACTCTTTCGATTTGCGAAAGTCACCGAGACGAAAGTCCCTACGAAATGCAGTGTGCTGCAACCTATTCGCCCGATCGCTCTCAAACCAAGTTATTGACTCTTTTATTTACACTGATGGTAGTTCAGATTTATTTTCCACTTCACTCGTAATTGATTCTTGCGATCGATCCCCCGCGAAAATGAACTCAAGTACCTATTTTACTAGTTCGCTTTAACCATCTGACCCATTTATCAAGTGTCACGCGTTTGAATTTCTCTTTTCGAATACACAAATTTATCTCAGTCTTGTGGAACATTTTTCTTTTTCTTGTATTGTTTTACAAATTTTGTCCGATTTTTTTTTGTCGTACGAGGAAGGATTTCTTTTTTAAAACGATAAATCCAAAAAAAAAAAAAATTGATTGATTAATTCGGGCTTATAAGGGGATTTTATTAGCGAATTTGGGAACAACGGTTGAACGGTATGTTGGAATTTCGAAATTTGTCAATTTTTTTAAGCTAACAACTTGTGTCAATAGCTGAAGTTGGAGCCAAAAAGGCATGTAATATCCCTGGAGTTTTGATCCCATCGATTGCTTATACAAGGGACCAGTGTCGGAGTCGATTAAACGCTTCGGTTGATTTGACCCGTGGGAATAGCGCGTTATCAAGCTCGCTACTTTTCTTACTATTTTGCCTAATTAAAACTATATCTCTCCTTCCATTATGTAAATTATAATTACAAACTTGAATTCAAATTTTTCCTCTTTGTAATCATGTTTTTTCTTCGCTATACCTCTAGTTCCAGAAATGACAACTCAAGAAAGAAAGTGTATGAATACCACAAAAATACAAATTCACAAGTCTCTTTCCAAACGAACGAAAATAACACAGGCACACAAAAAAAAGTTGTCTGTTTTTTAAACCAGACATACATATGGGTGATTCTCCAGAAAGATTCATTTTTGTCAGATGGAAATAAGAAAAGAAAAATTTAATTTCTTGAACTCTAAAATTTAGGATCATATTAAGATTTTTAAAATTCAACACTTCTGTACCTTGATCATTCAGTTTTATAACTATTAATAAAGATTTTTAATATTTAAATCTAATGACAAAACGAGAGGTTAAACTTTGTCGCAGGTGTTTTTTTCAAAATAAAGGATAAAAAAGTTTGTTGGTTATATTATGATGCAAATAAATATTATTATATTTGCATCACATCTAGTGCAATATTTTTTCATCGATTAAAAATTATTAAATCATAGTAATTTAATTCTATTTTATTGCACATAAGGACTAGTAGATTTAAAAACACTTACCAAAAAAAGAAAATCTTTTAACCTTCAACAATTCATTGACAAGATTTATATGTTTATTTTTTACTGACAATATACAATCAATTGACAGTTATATTCAATTGTAACCTGAAATTAACCACCACATGAGAGAGCCAGAGGAATGACGAGCCAGAAGAATGACGATTTCAATGATTTTCTATTTTCATTGAAGAGCAATAGATTTTCTCTGAACTTGAAATGTCTTATCATGTTCGTAGATAATAAATTTATTGTAAGAAAGTTTTAAATAATTTATATCTATTAATGTTTCGTTTTTAATTCGGCCCAGAGGAATGACGATTCAGGTTGTGAAATGCTGAGTGCATCTCAATTTATACATTTTTTTTACTTCAAATAATCTTAGTTTTAAAAAAACTACATTACAAATTAACAATAGAGGTGTTAATTGAGTTCATCAACATGATTCTTAATAAATATTTTCTCCTATATTAAAAATATTGAATATTATTCAACAGACCAGAGGAATGACGCGCATTTAGAGGACAACATTAAATTCCATTCTGTAAAAAGTATATATAAGTCCGATTTTTTTATATTTCGTAGAAATGTTCAACAAACTTATAGTTTTCAGAATATATTTATCTATTACTAGTTTTTAAGTTTCAAGTAGGTCCTTTATGTGTTGAAGGAATAAAAATCAGTCTTGGGACATGTCAATTAACCTAACTTTTTGAGTTAAAATTAAAAAAAAAAACATTAAGTAATTAAAATATAGAATTGTTTTTCGTAAGATTTTTAGAAAAAGTAATTATCTAATAATATATGCATTAAAAATGTAATTAATTATTACAAATATTGAGAAAAACATGAGAACATATAAAAGTAACGTTCGTGGAGAATAACCCATATCTTATAGTATTTTTGCCCGCTGAAAACGAATCTGAAGTCAGATTTGCTCCATCGCCCTCAGTTTTTTTTAATTGAGAAAACTACCCTTAACTCCAAATTTAAAACTAAAAAAAAATAGAATAACACATTTCTCTTTAAAACAAAACAATAAATTTATCTACTTCTGCTACAACAACTCAGAAACAATGTCAACATTGCTTAAACACTCTATGTTTTTTATTAAATCGAAAAAACTACCCCTAAAGTGTAAAAATTCAAAATTATAATAGAAAAACCCACATTGGTTTTCAAAACAACAAAATAAATTTATGTACTTCTCTTTCAACATTTCAAAAGCAATATCAAAATCACTTGACCATCTACTGTGTTTTTATATTTAAAAAAACTACCCCTAATATGTAAAAATTCAAAATTTTAATTTAAAAACAATGAAAAACGACATTGTTTTTTAAAACAGAACAAGAAACTTATCTATTACTTTTTTAACAACTCAAAAGCAATGTTAAAATTACTCCATCCCCCTCTATTTTTTTAAAAACTCACCCTTAAATTTACAAAATAAAGGTTTAAATTGAAAAAAATGGAAACCACATTGTTTTTTAAAACAGAACAAGAAATTTATCTATTTCTTTTTTAGCAACTCGAAAGCATTAGCAAAATTACTCCATCACCCTTTATTTTTTCAAAATAAAATAACTACCCCTAATATGTAAAAATCAAAATGTCTCATAAAAAAATGAAAAACCACAACAAATTGGTTTAAGTTATATTAAGAATTAAAACATCATAATTTGTTTTGTTAAATTTAAATTAAACGTAAAAAAAATTTAATTTAAAAATTAAAAAATATTATTTTATTTGTTTCAGCGGACAAAAATACTATAAGATATTTATGTCTGTTTCAAAAAACAAATGATGTTTTAATTCTTAATATAATTTAAACCAATTTGTTGTGGTTTTTCATTTTTTTATGAGCCATTTTGATTTTTACATATTAGGGGTAGTTATTTCAATTTAAAAAAATAAAGGGTGATGGAGCAATTTTGCTAATGCTTTCGAGTTGTTAAAAAAGAAATAGATAAATTTCTTGTTCTGTTTTGAAAAACAATGTGGTTTTTCATTTTTTTACTTTAAACTTTTATTTTGTAGGGGAGACCGAGGTGAGTTGTAACAAAGCCGATTTCTTGAAAGCTATTTTTGATTCACTATTTGATGCAAATTTACTTGACCACCTCAGAAAAGTTTTGGAGATGTATTTAATATGTGTGCAAAAAAATTGCTAAAAGTAAGTTTTTGGCCGAAATTTTGATACTTTATTATTCTACACATATTATATTTTTGTTATTCTAATATTTACCATAATAACTGTTGGATATCCTAGTTTTATGAAATGGTTTTGTTTTTTTGTGTCAGTCTCGAAATTTAAAATAAAAAATAATTATTCGAAGCGATGCACAGTATTCGCACCTAGACGAGTTGTAACAGGCTGTTTCAACTCACCTAGGTTTACGCAAATTTGAGCTTCATCGAATAGAGACTATTTTGACTTTTGCTAAAGTATATTGTTTTATATTATGATTTTAAAAGTATTTAGAATATTACAAATTTTCGTGTAAATCACTTTCATATTTTCCAAAGAAAAAAAAATATTATTAAAAACATTTTTCGAGTTGCTCTTTCACATACAAAAGTCAAAATAATTTCTACTTATAGGTTTTTTTTTGTTATTATTGAGCTTGTTGCTCATTTTTAATTTAGTTTTTGGTTTAATTTGATTTATATTGATCTCATAAATTTCCTTACTCTAATTCTGCCGTCCTGATAAAGAAAGTCGGTACTTGCATTCAGGGCTGAATGCAAGTACCGACTTTCTTCATCAGGACGGCAGAATTTACACCTTAATTATTAAAAAATTCGCAGAAAAAATTATATTATTCTTAAATTTCTATACTTCTCCTAGGGATCGTAAGACCTTGTTGTTGGTGGAGAAGCTTACGGGCCTAATCGGGCAACGTCTCTGGACCCCTTTCTCTCTCTCGTAGTCTGTCGGTGAGGGCCCACTCCCCGTAAAGGAGGGACCGTCCGGGCAGCAGAGGGAGTAGAAAGGTGAGGAAGCGACCATTGGTGGGAAGTAATGACCACCACTGGAAGCGGAGGAGACTGTTGCCTGCGGGGCCTTAACTAAGAAACGGTTCCTCTGGTTTCCGTGGCAAAGGAACTAGAGTATTGAGCGCGAGCTCTGCCCCCAATCTAAGACGTACGGATACGTGTCGATGGATGGATGGCACCAGGGTTACCAAAGCCGCCGCGTGTCCCGGGCGGATCGGCCGGACGTTGGTCTGGGCTGTACTGGCCGGGCTGTGAACCCGTAAAGCTCGGGGGATCGGCCCGGTTGGGGCTCTGGCTGGTGGACGTTCGATCTGTCCGGGGCGCTGTGGATGGTGGTGTCGCAAACGGCGGTCAGGGATACCGGGAGACCTCCCTGTACTAATTTGACTCCTTACTCCTACATGCGGGGCTCTGTAGGAGTGGACATTCTGTTTTCCCTAGCTACTCGTGGGACTTATATGGAATCTCATTTTAAGAACCTAAAAATCGACACACGCCAAGGAGACGAGGCGGCTGCGTCTGAGGTCTCCTCGGAGGCTAAAGACATGACGGCCCCTGTTCCCGAGGTGGTGAGCCAACCGCCTCCATCGGCTGGCCCAACGGTCCCATTGCGGGCTGACGGACCAACGGTCATGGAGCAGGTTGGATCTGGCTCGACTGAAGGGCCCCAGAATAAAAAAAGGAAAAACCTCACCGGTTCTGCAAAGAAACGGTTGAGGAAACAACGGCTGGAGGCCGGTAATAATGATCCCACTTCTTCGAAAGTGGTCGAGACCGGGTCGAAAAGAAAAAACGACCAAAAGGACTCCCCACCGGCGGATAAGTCGGACCATAAAAGACCAAAGTCGGTCCATCATGAAACCAGGAAAGATGGTGGAGGGGCTGGGCTAACTTTGGCACAGAAGACTAATCCTCTGACGATGGTGGTCTCCGACGTCGGCTACCCGGAGGAGGTCCTTTCTGAGGAGCAATTTTGGCTTTTCAGGAAGGCCTTAACGCCGCTCGTTTGCAACGAGCCGGCGGACCGGCTGCCGAGGTTTGAGGCCTCCTTCTTTAGAGGAGGAGTCTTCATTTTTGTCGCATCCAACCCGGAGGCTAAAGCTTGGCTTACAAAAACCGTGGCCGAGCTAAGGCCCTGGGAAGGAGCGCGATTAAAAGTCAGTGGGGTGGAGGTGCTCCAAAGGATGCTGAAGGCTACGGTGCGGATCCCGGGTGAACTGGAGGACGTGCAAGTGGTCTTCAAGACTCTTGAGGCGTACAACCCCTCACTGAAAACGTCAACTTGGCGTCATGTCAATATTGACGGACCTCAGGCGGCTGGTATGGCTGAGAGGAACTTTCTCTTGGTTATACAGGTCCCTGAGAGTCAAGCGAGAGCTCTTGCTGCTCTCAACTTCAGACCCTTCTATGACTTCGGTCGGGTAACCTTTAGGGTTGCTAGCCTTGGTCAGGATGGGTCTGAAGGAAAAGGGGCAAGTGAACAGCAACCATAAGGGCTGCCTGTAAGCTTACCCTTAAACAAATTAACTTGCATCACAGTAAAGGCGCCTCAGCAGTTTTGATGAGGGGCATGACTAGGATGCACACAGGCATATCACTAATTCAGGAACCATGGTTAGTTCGAGGTGCTATTAGGGGACTTGGGGGGGCTGGCTTTAATGTTTACAGGGACCCCAAGGCTACCAAACCAAGAGCGTGTATCCTTACGAAGGGCATTAATGTTGTACCTTTGCTGGACCTGTGCACTGGAGACCTGATGGCGGTATTGACCGACTTCGAGGGTATCGGAAGGATGGTCATTGGATCGGCTTACTTTCCGTATGATAGCAAAGTTAATCCCCCAAATGAGGTATGTAAATTGGTGGATTACTGTGTAGAGAGGGGACTGCCCCTTTTGTTGGGCTGTGATGCTAACTCGCAACACAGGGTGTGGGGGAGCTCAAAGAACAACCAAAGGGGACAGGAGCTATTGGAATATCTATTGGGAACAGGACTGGATATTCTAAACACAGGTAAGGTACCGACATTCAGTAATGCTGTCAGGGAGGAGGTGATTGATATCACCCTCTGCTCGTGCAGTATTGCACATAAGGTAAGAAGATGGAGAGTATCTAATGAACCTTCACTTTCTGATCATTTACAGATAGTCTTCGAGCTGGACGCTGTGGTCCCTTCGGAAACCAAGTGGATTCGTAATCCCAGGAAAACGGATTGGGCTAAATACAGCGCAGAACTGAAGGAGACACTTTCTGTATTACCAGGCAGGATTAGAGATCATGAAACCCTGGATGAGGTGGCTGGTACTTTTACAACAGCCATAATAACAGCTTTTGAGAACAGCTGTAAACCAACGAAAGTTCGTTCGGCAAAAGAGACCTACTGGTGGAATGAGAGGCTAGAAAACCTCAGAAAAGAGACCAGGAAGTTATTTAAACGTGCTAAAAAGTACCGCACGGCTGATAGTTGGTCCACATATGCAAAAATGAGGGACAACTATAGAAATGAAATAAGGAAGGCACAACAGGATAGCTGGACTGCCTTCTGCTCTAGCATCGATAAGGGCAAAGAGGCAGCGCGGTTAGACAAACTGCTTTCAAAAAACCCAGATGCAATTTTAGGCACCTTAAGACTGCCTAACGGAGGATTTGCCGAGTCGGACGAGGAGACGCTGGCTCACCTGGTCCAGACCCATTTCCCAGGCTTTTCTAGATCTGAGAAGGGCGGTCCCGATTCTCGGCCTCTGAGTAAACTACCGCAGACTGAATATAGGCCGCGGAGACAGTTGGCTAATGGAATCGTGACTGCCGAGAGGGTCAGGTGGGCCGTGGAATCCTTTAGCCCTTATAAGTCTCCCGGACCAGACGGCGTTTTCCCCGTCCTTTTGCAAAGGGCGATGGATCAGGCGGTCGGACCGTTGGTAAGGCTTATCAGGGCAAGTCTAACTCTTGGATATGTCCCAAAAGCGTGGAGGGGCACTAAAGTCGTCTTCATACCAAAGGCTGGCAGGAACGGATATACCTCACCAAAGGATTTTCGTCCAATTAGCCTAACATCTTTCATTCTGAAGTTGGTTGAAAGATTAGTGGATAGATACATCCGCAGTGAGATCTTAAAGCAAAATCCTTTGCATAGAGATCAGCATGCCTATAGAACGGGATGTTCTACAGAATCAGCCCTTGCCAGAGCTGTTAACTTAATAGATGGACAGCTACAGGATAAGGGTTTCGCAGTGGGTGTTTTCATGGATATAGAGGGAGCTTTCAATTATACCTCCTCGGAGATTATAAAGGAAGCCATGATCTCTCATGGTATTCCCACAACCATTGTTGACTGGACCTGTCACATGTTGGGTAACAGGAACCTACTAACAACTAAAGGGAGCTCAACCCTTCGAGGAACAGTTAATTCTGGATGTCCTCAGGGAGGAGTTCTATCGCCCTTACTTTGGTGTCTGGTAGTGGATGAACTGCTAAGACTCCTCAGTGAGAAGGGATATCATGCGATTGGTTATGCGGACGATATCTTATTAATCGCTCGCGGTCCTCATCTGGATGTATTACTAGGTGTGGTGCAGCAGGCGTTAAATATGGTAGATGAATGGTGCGGACAAACTGGTCTGTCAGTCAATCCAGCAAAAACGGAAGTTGTTATTTTCACCAGACGATACAAGTGGAAAGCCACATGTATGCTAAAACTGGCTGGAAAAGAACTCCAATTCACAGAGAAAGCGAAGTACCTAGGAGTCATCTTGGATAGTAAGCTTCTTTGGAAAGAACACTTGGATGAGAAGTGTAATAAACTCACAGCTACTCTATGGCAATGTAGGAGAGCTATAGGATGTAGCTGGGGTCTTAAACCGGATACACTTTTGTGGATCTACGAATCGATTCTGCTTCCTAGGCTGACCTATGCGTCTGTGGTCTGGTGGAGCAGAGTTGAACTTAAAACGGCAAAAGACCGGTTGGAGGGCGTAAGGAGGCTGGTCCTGAGGAGCATCACTGGTGCTGTGCGCACTACGCCCACGATGGCCCTTGGTGCTCTTCTGGGACTAGAACCTTTACCCCTGATCATTAAAGCAGAGGCGGCGAAAGCTGCCCTGAGATTAGGTGGGGACAGAGGCCGTAGGGAAGTTGGCAGATGGCGTCTCCCCAGCAAATTGGTGGAAAAACCCATTCTCAATATGATTAGGGATAAGGTGACTCCACTTTACCTCTTTGACAAGAAGTATAGAATAAGTATACCTAATAGAGAGGATTGGCATGATGGGCCTGCCCTTCTTCCCAGAGATGCTATTGTCTGGTATACGGACGGATCGAAGGGAAGAATTGGCGCGGGCGCAGGTGTCTATCAAGAAGCAGTGGGGGTGGCTCTCGCATATAGTTTGGGAACCATCACTACTGTTTTACAATCCGAAATGGTAGCGATTCTCTACGGTGCTTCTGAGGCTCTAGAGTGCTGCCAAGATAGAAATATCTATATTGCTTCGGACAGCAAGGCAGCCATTTGCGCTTTGAAACGATATGTTACGACATCCCAACTGGTCGGAGAGTGCCACGAGGCGCTCAACAGGCTAGCTGGAATTAACCGTGTTACCCTCATCTGGGTCCCAGGACACTGTGGAATTAAGGGTAATAACGTAGCGGATGAACTAGCCAAAGAAGGTGCTAGGAAACGATTTATCGGACCAGAACCAATAGTTGGTGTCTCCAACAAGTGTCTGACTTTGGAACTTAAACAATGGCGGACACTAGAGCACCAAAAAGAGTGGCGGGCAGTTGCAGGTTGTAGACAGGCCAAAGCACTCATTGGGGAAAACTTAAATCCTAAAAGAGCGGCGGATTTCCGCAGGCTTAATAGGAAAGAGGCGAAAGTCATAACAGGTTTGTTAACAGGCCATGGAGATTTACGCTATCACAGGCATAAGATGGGTATCGTCGAGGATCCCAAATGCCGTAAATGTGGTGAGGAAAACGAAACCTCAGCTCACATTCTGTGTCGATGCCCTGCCTTGGTGAGGGAACGATATCAGATCACAGGTTGTTACTTCCTTGAGGAAACAGCAATCGCTACTAAAGAACTGGCCGCGGTCCTGTTTCTATGGAAGGGGCTTTGGGCTTAGGTCAGGCGGTTTAGTAGGACTTTGGGGACGTAAAGGGATTATCCAAGCGTCAGCGGCTGCTAAGCGGCTGCAACCCTAATAGTTAATAATAATAATAATAAATTTCTATAAAATATGTTATATAATATTATTTTTAGCTATTATACAGCTCAAATTGTTATTATAGATCGTAATTAAATACCAAAGATTGATTTAAAATATCTAATTAGTGTTAAAGAAAGCGAAACATGTGATAATCTAATTCTAAAAATAATTAAGGTATTAAAACGATTGTTTTATTCTTTTCTATTAATAAGATGTCTTAACTAACTAATTAAATTTACTTTACAAACTAAACTAAGAATTAAAATTAGAAAATTAAGAAATAGATAAATTTCTTGTTCTGTTTTGAAAAACAATGTGGTTTTTCATTTTTTTCAATTTAAACCTTTATTTTGTAAATTTAAGGGTAGGTTTTTAAAAAAAACAGGGGGATTGAGTAATTTTATCATTGCTTTTAAGTTGTTAAAAGAGAAGTACATAAATTTATTGTTGTATTTTGAAAAACAATGTGGTTTTTCATTGTTTATATATTAAATTTTTGAATTTTTACATATTAGGGGTAGTTTTTTAATATAAAAACACAGTGGATGATAAAGTGATTTTGATATTGCTTTTGAAATGTTGAACGAGAAGTACATAAATTTATTTTGTTGTTTTGAAAACCAATGTGGGTTTTTCTATTATAATTTTGAATTTTTACACTTTAGGGGTAGTTTTTTCCATTTAATAAAAAACAAAGGGTGTTTAAGCAATGTTGACATTGTTTTTGAGTTGTTGTAGCAGAAGTAGATAAATTTATTGTTTTGTTTTAAAGAGAAATGTGTTATTCTATTTTTTTTAGTTTTAAATTTGGAGTTAAGGGTAGTTTTCTCAATTAAAAAAAACTGAGGGCGATGGAGCAAATCTGACTTAAGATTCGTTTTTAGCGGGCAAAAATACTATAAGATATGTATGTCTGGTTTAAAAAACAGACAACTTTTTTTTGTGTGCCTGTGTAATTAATACAATTCTTTATTATTTTAAAAAAATCTACTCCCAGGTGCTTGGAGAATATCGAGTCAAATAAATTCGAAACAACCAATTATAAAAAAAAATTGCATCGATTTACAATTTATTGAAATAATTCCATCGAAACATTTCTATTCATGGTGAATAGAGTTGAGGATTTGTTAAAATAATTAAAATCAATTGAAATGAAAATCAAACAGAAAGAACTAGTGAGTAATAATTGGATTGCAAAAAACAAGTCGTTGAATTCATGGAAAGATTCAATAATAATTGTTTGTTAGTAAAAAGAATTTCTTTTTTTTCTCTTCTTGCTTTTAAAATGTTCCATTTGAAAAAATCTTCGATCTCTTAAAATTGCCTTTAGCTTATTCTCCCTCTTTTTATTATTATTTTTCTCTCTCTCTCTCTCTCGCGCTCCTCTTTCCATTTTCTCGTCGCGTATTGTTTGTTATGAAATTATATATGACCCAATTGGCCCGACTTGCACGGCTTGCTTCGATTTGGTTTTGGTTTGGTCGGTTGGTTTCTCTCCACGACTGCTATTGCACACAGGGTTCAATCTCCTGACTGCAGAATCATTCTTTTTGGGGAAGAATTGTTGGAGAGAAGCAGAGAAGCAGGATAGGTTTGAAACACGAGAAAGAGGATGTGGTGCCACAAGACGATAACTTCGAAGTGTATATATATAGGTGACAGAGGGACAGAGAATTCCCTAGTTATGACTCTATAGATTATTGCCTGAAGCGTTAACAATGGTCGCGTTCGCACAGCCTGTTCAGGATTTGAAAATACTGCAAAACTGCCAACCCCCATTTTCATGCAGTCGAATAATACACATGAAATAATGAAATTCTTTTCTCATTTCTTCTCTGCATTTCATATTTTCAATTATTTGTAGTTTATAATTTTTCATCATAATTCTTTTCATAGGGATTAGGGAAAAAGTCCTGAGGACGAAAAAAATGTGTTTTTCTTGATTTTTATTTTTGACGTGGTTGACTGGAAATATTTTTTGAGAAAATTACACCCTACTAACAACAGGCTAACTTCTTACAAGCGTTTTAAAATAAAATTATCAATTTAAAAAAAATTGAATTTGAACATTTTTAATTCAAAGTTTTTTTCCAAAAATTTAAGAAAATTTATTCAAATAAAAATTATTATAATTATAACCAAAAGAAGCGGCAGGGGATTCAAGAAAAAGTTGGACATAGTGCTGTAAAAAATTAAATTTTTAGAATTCGTAAGAAAAATCTAAATTTTTGGTTCTTGACCAACTATCATGAACTTATTACCTAGAAATCATTTAATGAAAATTTTATTTAAATATTTCACAATTAATTCAATTCCAAAGAGATACGTTTACAATTTTCATAAATAACTGAACTTCAAAAAGAAAAAAATGAACTTCCAAATTTAAAAAAATTTTAATTTTAAATGAATTTAATCAGGAATTTTGATAAACTTTCAGATTTCTGAAAAACTTTAGTAATTTAAAATCTTCTAAAATTAGTTAAATTTGTTAACATGTATTTATTTAATTATTAATAATAATGGATTTATAGAAAAATTGGAATTAAAAACACAAAATAAAATTGAGTTTTAAAGAAGTGACAAATGTTTGCAGAAATTCAATTATTTTTAAAACTAATATAATTCTTCTTAAAAAAGTTCAATTATGATCAAAATGTAAATAAAAATTCTCGTCAAAATTACAATTATGTTTATAAACATTAAAATTCTTTTCCAAAATTCAATTTAAAAAAATTTTTCTTATTCCAATGGTTTTCAATATCTACTTATTTCATAAATTTCCCAAAAGAATTCAATTATTTCTAAAAAATAATTAATAGAATTGTACATTTATTTATTTTCATAAATAATACAAATGTACGTGAATTCAATTATTATTTTTTTTTATAAATTTCTTCGCAATATTTCAATTACTTTTTTAATTTTTCTTAGTATAATTTTAATGAAATTCCTCGTAAAATGTAATTATTCTTAAAAATTTTATTTAAATACGTCAAAAAATTTAATTATTTAAAAATTTGTTCATAAAATTCCATATAAGATTTCAATTCTAAAAACATTTAATTGTTCAATAAATAAATTTACATTTGTAGTTAAATAATTGAATAATTTTAAAAAGATTTCAGTTAAAAAATTTGAAAATTTAAATTTTCTATTACTTTCAACTGTCAATTTTGAAGAAACAATTTTTTCAAAAAGTATAAGTTCATTTTTTTAACAACTTAAAATTATATGCAAATTTTTTCAACTCTGAGAAAATGAAAGAATTTTTGAATAATAGAAATTTTGTAAAATTAAATTTTAAACAAATTTATTTGCAAATTCTCAAGGAACTATGTCAAAAATTAATAAAAATAGTTAATTTCGAATAAGAATTTTAGTTAAAAATTCTAGAAAATTATCACTGAATTGAAATAATGAATATAATTTTGAAAAAGTAACAGTAACAATATTCTTAATTTCTTAATATAAAATAATGATAATACTTTTATAAGCAGTTTAATTATTTTAAAAAAGTTTGAATTTGAAATTTTAAAAAATTGATGCTATTGAATAATTTGAAAATTAAAGAAATTTGTAAACAAATATAAAACAGAACATTTTTTTGAGTGAAATTTTTCCTTTATTTTCTAAAAATTAAAAATTTTCAATTCTATTGTCAATTAAAATTTGCAATTGACAAATAGAGCTTATAAACATTTTTTCTCTTGATTAAAATTTTTTTTTTATTTAAACAGCTGTAATTAAGAAATATTAACGACAGAGATTATTTCAAACTATTATTTAAACAGTTAACAATTTTATAATATTTTTAATAAATAAAAAGGAAAATACTGCACACTGAAAGAAAATGTATATTAAATTTTGTAAAAGTATTTAACAATTTGGAGAAGAAGAACAACAAACCGACATTTTGATTAAAAAAATTTTAACCTTTAAAAAAATTATGTAGAATTTATTAAAGTCATATTAATATTGAATTACAGTTCTTGATATTTGATGTAATTATGCTAAGTTCCACAAAAGTTTTTTTTAAGTTTATTATTTTTTTAATCAAAATTTTGGTTTGTTGCACTTTTTCCCCAAATTGTAAATTACTTTTACAAAATTTAATATATATTTTCTTTCAGCGCACAATTTAGATCATTAAACAAAATTTCGCACAAAAAAGCATATTATTAGTTAATTTAAAAATAAAAATTACTTGTGAGTTCTTGGGGTAGCTAAATACAAAATCTGAGGTCAGTTTTAGAATATTCAACATGGCGGATCAAATATGGCGAACGTGTAAATTAAAAATCCACTAAATTCGATTAAAACTAGTTACTCGGGGGTTTTTGAAGCCACTGAATATAAATTTGAGGTCAGTTTTTAAAAATTCAAAATGGCAGATCCAATATAGCAGACACAGAAATTTAAAATTGTCTAAATTCGCTTGAAAAAACAATAACTGTCTCTGTAATCCAAAGTTATCATTTGTCTTCAGTAATTCCATTTTCCATGACCTTTTCGATTCAAATTTATCACTTGACCTCAGTTATAAAATTTTTCAGTTCCTTTTATGCTAAGTCTCCAGTGCGCAATGCATTTTCATTAAATTAAAATTTCAAGTAAATATGTATATATGCTCTTTCTAGTGATGCCTAATTTATATTTTCTCCTTTTGAATAAAGTCTCACATTATTGGCTACCATAAAATTCCAAGCAAAAAAAAAAAAAAGAAATATAAACTGTATCTTCTTAAAAATCGGGGTTAAGTCAATTTATCCATAAAACTAAAACTTTCAAACGCCTAAAAGAGACTGGAACGTAAATAAGAGTGAAAATAAAATTCTAATAAGAAGATTCGAGCATCCCTCGTAAATTGCTTTGAAAATAAGTCAGTAAGCAATAGCATCTAAGTACCGATGAAAATATTCTGTTGAGTAATAAAAAATGCAAAAGAAACTTCCGTGAAGCGCACGCTTTATGAATATAGAACTACCCTTAGAAAAGTAATGACACGTGTCTGTAAAGGGACTACACGCGAAAGAAACAAAGGGTTGAGTGCATGTATGTATAAGTAGAAATTATGCAAGACTCAGTTCGAACGTTGGTATATAACCACAAGAAGTGGTCTTAACTCTTTACTATATCGATCCATTTCTTTTCTGCATTTATTACAAATATAACCTGTCCAAGACTCTTGAGAGAAACTCCTCCTGATGCATATTTGTCCCATTTTAAATTCAAGGGACTTATTTTCTACTTCTTTCTTTTCTGTTATTTTATTCTTAAATTGAAAAATCGATTTTATTCTGATGAAAAAAAAGCTCCTTACTTACTTTGTTTTACATTCATGCTTTTTTATGAAATAGACGAACAGAATAAATGAGAAGTAAACCTGAATAGAAAACATCGTCAGGAATTGATCGGAAAAAAATGGTTGAACAAAAAATTATGTAAAAAATAGAAAAACATAAGTTTCATGGTTGATTGTTCCTAAGTCGGGAAACTTGCGGTGATAGCTTGCCACTGCCACTGCAAGCTTCTTAGAAGATTATACTTGTATTGGTATTTTTTCACAATTTTGTTTCAAATTTTTTTGTTTTGAAATTTAATGGGGCATTAGACAACTGACACTAAGGCAAGACAAGTGATCACTAAATTAAAAGACAAGTGAAAACTTTGAACGATTTTCTGTCAAGGACAAGTGAAAACTTTAAACGGTTTGCTGTGAAGAACAAGTAATAATTTTGCAAACTTATGATGTAAATGGACAGTTGTTTACTTACTGTTAAGGGCTAAAAAATCGTTGAACTTCAAAAGTTAAGTAGAAAAGCATAAATCTACCAAAGTTACACTGTTTTTACAATCTTAATGGTTTCTGGAAGATTAAACTGAAATGTCTCATAAAAATAAATTTTTTAATTTGCTACTTTCATATTTTAACTAGCAACAATTCGCGGGCGGATGACTTCTCGCCAACTTTTTGAAAATAAAAAAAGCAATATCAAAAATAATAGAACGTAAAAATTTTAAATTAAAATTTGTTTGTAAATAAAATATAGATTTAAATATATAGTTTTAATATTATTATATTTACAATAATTGCACATTCTGACGGAGGAAATTCAGAAAAGTCAGAAATTTTTATTAAAGGTAGTTTTTATAAAGGTTTTTTTTGTTTGACTCATTAGAAACTATAAAATTACCACGAATTCTAATAAAAAACCTTTAATTTTTTTAAATTTCTTTTCAAACCACTTAAATCTTGATAATAATTCGTATAGAAATTATTTAATAAAAATTTTATCTTAATATTTTTAAATTAATTCAATTCTAAAAGAGTTTCGTTTACAATTTTCATAAATAACTGAACTTTAAATGGTTAATTAAAAATTTTTTTAATTTAATTGAAATTTTATAAAATTTCAATGTTGAATGCATTTAATTAAAAATTTTAGTGAACTTTTAGAAGTTTGGAAAATTTTTATAATTCAAAAACTTCTAAAATTAATTAAATTTTTCAATATACATTTATTTAGTTTTAGAAAATAATGGTTTTATAGAAGTTTTAGTTACAAACAATAAACAAATTTAATTTTGCTGAAGTTACAAATTATTGCAGAAATTCAATTATATTCGAAATTAAAAAAATTCTTATCACGTAATTCAAATATGTTCAAAATTTCCAAAGATGTCTACAACATCGAAATTATTACATTTATAAATAAAAAAAATTCTTTTTTAAAAGCCAATTATTTTAAAACTTTAAATAAAATTCTTGTCAAAATTTTAATTACTTTCAAAAATTTTCCTCCATCCAATGATTTTCAATATCTACTATTTATTATTAAAATTGTTAAAAAAATAAATTATTCAAAAATAATTTTAATAAAATTGCACGCAAACATTTAATTATTCTCATAAATAATTGGTACATGTAAATATTACAGAAATTCAGTTCTTTACCAATTTTTTATAAGTTTCTTCTCAATAATTCCATTATTTAATTAATAGAACTCATTCTGAAAATTTCACTTATTTTTATTACAATTTTAATCAAATTCCTTGAAAAATTTAACTATTCTGAACAAAATTTATTAAAATTCGTTTAAAGAATGTAATTATTTTTAATTTTTTCAGAAAATTCTTCAGAAGATTAAAATTTTAGAAAAACATTTAATTATTTAATGAATAATTTACTCTAGTATTTCAATAATTGCATTTTCGTTGAATTTTCTAATAAAAATTGAATTAAAAACAAATTTTAGTTTAAATTTTTAATATTAATAGAATGTAAAAATATTTTTTTAGAAGTTACAGTGACAGTATTCTTAAACTATATAAAATAATTATTTTATCCGTTATATTTTTAAAAGTTTGTCCGCCATATTGGATCCGCCATTTGGAATTTTTGAAAACTAACAGCAGACTTGCAATCAGCGATCCCAAAAACCCTCGAATCCGTTAACTATTTAAAAATTCGTCCGCTCTATTGGATCCGCCATTTTGAATTTGCTAAATCTGATCCCCAGTAGCAAAAAATGTTCCAGTAATATTGACAACATTGAGGCAAAATTTGGTCGATATATCGACAACTGTGACTGAAAGGGTTAATTAAAATTTTTAAAAATTAATAATTTTCTAATAAACGTTTTTAAGTAATTTTTAGTATCATTTGCACTTTTATTTGATTTACATACATACAATAATCAAATAACTTTCTAAACATATTAAATAAATAGTTCAAATAATTCAAAATATTCCCAACAATTTTCCAACATTTCATTAAAAGTATGCACTTTCAAGCATGAAGAAATTTTAAATTAATCCAATTCATTTTACCAGCCAACCACCATCTTCATTTCCTATCATTTATCATTTTAGTAATTATTATCTCTCGGAAAACTGGTTTGCGCAAGAAATTACGAATCACATGAAAAGGAAAACTAATGTGAACAGTGGAAGATTGCTGTCTCGACGTCGACATTTAGATGCAAAGAAAATTCTCTTTTGTTTCTGTTTGGGAAAATAATTTTTTCTCCAAGAAACGTGAATTCAAAGTTTCAAAAGCTTTGTCAATTATAAATTCAATTATAATTCCGTGAATGTTAGTGTTTGAGGGAACACAAGCAAGAACAGGTTCCTTCTCTCTCACTCTCTGTATCGGTTTTCCTTCTATACTCTTGTTCTTTGGGGAGAAGCGATAAAAAACATCCAGTTCACTGCTAACCGTTTTCTATGCTGGCGACTTTTGCTTTCTTTGTACAACGCTTAATGGATTTCTTTGAGCCAGCCATGATTTGCCTACTACAGGAAACTACTATACTGCTTCCTTACTTTCTTATATTCCTCAAAT
This sequence comes from Leptopilina myrica (nomen nudum), assembly GCA_032872475.1. Lineage (NCBI taxonomy): Eukaryota > Metazoa > Arthropoda > Insecta > Hymenoptera > Figitidae > Leptopilina > Leptopilina myrica (nomen nudum). Next base: position 38,363,810 of record CM065464.1, on the reverse strand, counting down.
TTCTATGATGGGAAAATGGTTAAGAAATTACTAAGTGTGCTCATGTCATGTTTTTTGATATCTTTAGGAAATTATATTTTCTTTAAAAAAGATGTATGAATTTAATTTTCAAATATATTTAATGTCTTTTTAGGTATATACAGACTTCAATCTTTATGTCATGATGGATGGGTTAGTGACAAAAAAATGCATATTTTAAAACTTTCCTGTAATTGAAATGCTATTTGAGGAAACAATTATTTAAATCCAAAGTGATAAGTTACGAAACATTGAGCCACTGTTTCGTGATTATAGACTGATTTAACTAATAAGACGCTTATTGTCGATAATCTGGTCGTTGTCCTTTTCTCATACGTATATATACTGCCAGCACTTGCAATTATCACGAGTTTTCTTTTGAATCCAGAAATAAATGATAAATGACCTCTTTGTTTCATCGATAACGGATTTTCATTAATAACGCTCATGCGTTATCTAAAAGGGAACGATGGCTTGTGGTGGAAAAATAGACTTCCTGGGTCGCAGAGAGAGAGAGAGAGGACAGTGATCTTTTTTTCCCGTCGAGGTTTTTAAAACGCTTAAAATCGTTCAATGAATCATTCACTGCGCACTTCAATCTCAAAATTACCTCATTCGCCAATTATTTACACGTCCAAGCTTTATTCCCATCGTCTCTATTGATCGTTTCCCTTTTTTTTATTTCCAGAAAAACCTCTTGAAATTTCCCCTTCCTTTTTTTATTTATAACTGAAAATAAGTACCTCTGTAATAAACAAATTAAATTGTTAACAATAATTTAATTTAAAGGAAGGTTACACGAAAATATTCGAAACCTTCAAACCTGTTTGGTAGTGGATCCCCTCCTTCCTACTTATTGTTCAAGTAGTGAGGTGAGAATCTTTACTTTTCACTAGTGGAATTTTAGGAGATTAGAATGAAGTGTTAAATGAAGTTAAAATAATTATAAACAATTACAATTTATTATTCGTTCCTCTAAAACCCTAATACATATTTATTTATCGCTTTTATTATTATCTTTTGTATCTTTAATTTATAAGTATAATATATTCTTGTTAATGTGCGTATGATTGTAACACAATCTTTATTTTCCTCGAATGTATAATATTTGTATGTGTGTGAAGTACTATTTAAGTGTATGTGTACATTTGACTCACATATTCGTTATTAGATATTATTCCATTAAACTTCTTATAATTATTTTCTATAATATTTATTTTAAATGAACTTTTTATAGCACAATTTCTCACTTAGAACTTTTATTATTCTTAACTTTTTATACTTTATTGTTAATTATCAGTAATACGTATGATAACTTCTTTATATTCAAAATAACGGCCAAACTGACCCACGACTTACTATCGCGAAGACTCACGGGCGAATGCCCAGATTTCCCTGTGTTAATCGATTTTATTAATCGACATTACAGTGTTGAAATTTTCTTTAGTTTATTGCACTTGCTCGTTGCCAGGCGCTTTTCTGCAAGCTTGCAGTTTTGGACAGTGGTGTGATCTTGGTTCATTAACCTGGACACACCACTTCTTAGATTTCACAATACATTAGTATTTTAAGTATCATTTTTTTAAATTAAGTTCATTCACTTTTCATAACAAATTTATAAATGTGTGAAATGTAATAAACAGCTATAAATGAGAATTATGTTTTATATATTTTACTTCTATTTTAATTCTTGTAACCAATATTATAACGAATAGATGAATTATGATTGTTTTATTATTATTTTTAATATAGGTATTTGTATTTTGTTTACACTTTCTTATAAACATTATATTTGTATTTTATTATCACGAAGGGATAAATTTTGACGAAGTCGGTTCGTCACAAACTCCAAAATTCTATTTCTATAATTCGAATCAATTTTGGTGTTTGTACATTCAATATAGTCAATATATTCATATGGCCTTTTTGTTGTCTCGAGTTATGCAAATAATGTCCCATAATTTTGTAAGTTCGCAACTAGTTTCCGAGTCAATGAGAAATTGGATGTCATCCGTTTCCGGTTACATGATTCAAAATACTGGCAAACTTGAAAGTTTCTCTTATAACTATAGTCCCGTGTGAAACTATCAGAAAATGAGATTACATGCGGTACAGCTGTGAAATCTTGATCGTTGAGATTGAGAGAGAGGAACAAATCGAGATTGGGGAGGAGGAGGATGTACGCCATGAAATCATAATAATTACGAGCCATTGGTGTGGACATTTTAGTTGCCGCAAATAACGACAAGAACGGCAGTTAAGCAGATTAATTTTAGTCATTAATCTTTGCACAAACTTTACCTCCCGTTGCTAATCCCTTTGCCTCGTCTCTCAAGGAGAACAACTCCCATTTCGTAGCATCTAAGCTGTACCAGCAACTATTTCGATTCTGGCATTACACTTTCGCCTTAAATTCTCATGATGCAACATGCTTTTAGTGTGATGTACATTATACAGTTTTAGTGCAATGTTCCGAACCATTGCACATTTTCATGGTTGTAAGATTAACGTTTAATACTTTGAAAGATGTGGTACGTCAGCAGCGAGAAAAGAAACAGTAGCAGTTAACGCCATTAATTTCACAAATATGTTGACTCCAGAAAAAAAACCCAATTCATGACCTTTGGATTTTGCTCCTCGATCCAAACAAGCATAGTGATAATATTTCATTGTTACATAAGCGTACCTAAAGCCACCCGTATAACCTCTGTGAATGTTCAACCCGCTCCTTTTTACACACCACCGTAAAGCTCCGTTTATCGGTTCGATTTCACAAAAATTATCAACACGAGACAAATTTCTCTCTTCCTCTAAAAAAAATCGTGTTTTTGGCTATCTTCTATGCAACAGGCCATGTAGCCACCAAAAAAAAATTCCAAAGTCCATTTGAAGAAAACAAACTCTAATTTAATTCCAATAGTGAGTTTCCAATCTTGACACAGTCGGTAAAACAGAAAGCAGATGTCGCCAATGACCAGTTCTCGAAATTTAAATTTCTTGATGAAAAGTAGCTTAATCTACATATATACTGTATTCCAAGTGCACTTAAACTTTAAACTTGTGAACAAAATTAACAGTATAGAAAGTTAAGCCAAATGAAAGTTTGCCGCCCCGGTTAATGATAGTTTCGTCAAATGGAAATTCTATCAAATGCAAAGTTTGCTAATTAGAACTTTGAATATATAATGCATTTACGAAAAGTATAATTAACAGAAAGCGTTAATTTCTCAAAAAGAATTTTAAAAAGAATTTTTAAAAAATTTTAACGTAGAATTTTCAAAAAGAATTTTTAGAAAAATATTTCAAGTAAAGGAAAATTTATTTAATTAGTATGTGAGAAATTAATAATCGAAGAATTTATAAACAAAACTTGGGATCGATTGTGTAATTTCATTATACTTTTACTACACGTTTACTCAAAATTTATTTTCACTCCACTTTCACTATTGGCTAAAACTATATTGTCACTTCATTTTCACTTCCCTTTCACTTTCAGTCAAAATTCCAATTAAATTTTATTTTCATTCCACTTTTACTCAAAACATTTTTTTTATTCCACTTACACTTTATATTCACTTTTACTCAAATTTTATTTTCACTTCAATTTCATTTCACTTTCACTAAAAATCTATTTACACTCCACTTTTAATTCACTTTCACACTATTCTCACCTCTACAAAAATTTTATTTCATCATTTTTTTTTCTCCAATACGAAGTCAAAGTTCACAACGTTTATCAACGAAAAGTAGAGTGAAAGTGAAAGTGAAGTAAAAGTAAATTAAAAATTTATTGAAAAAAAATGTTTAGTGAAAATAAAAGTTGAGTGAAAGAGAAGTGAAAATGGATTGAAAATAAATTTTGAGTAAATGTGTAAGTAAGGTAAAAATCAATTTTAATTAAATCTGAAAGTAGTTAATTTATTTTCACTTCACTTATGAGTATAATGAAGTGAAACATTTATTATCACTCCATTTTCACTTCACTTTCACTTAAAATGTATCTTTACTCCATTTTCATTTCACTTTCATTCTACTTTCACATTCATTTAAAATTTATTTTTACTTCACTTAGACATTTACTCAAAATTTATTTTCACTCCATTTCCACTTCTCTTTCACTCAACTTTTATTTTCACTCAAAATTTTTTTTCTATCCATTTTCAAATTAATTTTATTCCACTTTTACTTTTAGTAAAAATTTTTCTCTAATCCAATTTTCACTTCACTTTCGCTCCTCTTTCATTTAAATTTATTTTCACTCAATTTTCACTTCATTTGCATACAAACTTTGTTTCAATACATTTTTATTTTACTTTTACTTCACTTTCAAATTCATTTAAAAATTTATTTGTTCTCATTTTCACTTAAGGTCAACTTTGTGGACTTTAATATCGTATTGGACTCAAAAAAATAATGAAATAAATTTCTTGAGGAGGTGAAAGTAGTCTGGAGGTGAAGTGAAAATGGAGTGAAAATAAATTTTGAGTAAAAGTGGAGTGGAAGTAAAGTGAAAATGAAGTGAATATACATTTTGAGTGATAGTCAAAGTGAAATGTAAGTAATGAAAATAAATTTTGAGTAAAAGTGAAGTCAAAGTGGAGTGAAAGTAAAATGAAAATGAAGGAAAATACATTTTGAGTGAAAGCGGAGTGAAAATGAAGTGAAAATACATTTTGAGTGAAAGTGAAAGTGGAGTGAAAATGAAGTGAAAATAAATTTTGAGTGAAAGTGAAAGTGGAGTGAAAATAAATTTTGAGTGAAAGTAGAGTAAAAATAAAATGAAATTAGACAATTGATCCCCTGTTTTTGAATTGGACTTTAATAATCGCGAGAGGAGTTTTAGCGAAATATGAAGGGACTTGGGGAGAAAAGCATTTTATTCGTACACCTCAAGACGTTTTGCGATCTTATAAACGATAAAAGATAACGTCAACTCTAATTTTCTGTCGTCTACGAGACTGCACGTCGTTAGATCCCATTTTCACGAAACGTCCAATATAACTTTAACGAATACTATTCACAAACGTGAGACGCCTACGAAATGAATGATTTTAGAAAAGAGTATCTGCTTTACCACAACGTGACCTAATTTTAACTTGGAATTTCACAAAATTCGGCACACACAGATATATACATATACTGCCTCTTGCCGGTTTTCAAATTCCACAATTTTAACACTAAATTTAATCCAAGCGACAACGGAATCCATGCGGAATCTTGGGTAATATTCATAACCAAGCGAGACATTTATTTATAAAATGAGGCACGGTACTTATGACCCCCCGACGTTCAACTTTGAGAATACTTCATAAACTCAACTTTTAATAAAGATGAATAATTTCCTGGTAATTTGCATTTTTGATAATTTTTTTTCTCTGGATTTTTTAATGAGTTGGAAAAAGAGATGTATTTTTTTGGAACATGTAATATGATGGTTTTAGACGGAGGAAGACAAATGATAATTTTAGTGATGAAAAGGGACATTGGAACACTTTAATACTAAAGACAGCTGACAAATTTAAACAAGAGGACAAAGACACTTTAAAAAAAAATTCAAGTGATAAATCTGCTCTTTCCTCAGTTGAAAATTGTAATACTATATACACACTTTGAGGTTTTTCAGTAAAATATCGATATTGCAGTGAGAAGACAACTGATAACTTTGAACTAGAGAATTTGTGACGACTTTATACTAAACAGACAATTGACAACTTTAAAAGTTTCTCTGTCACAATTGATGTAAATTTGATATTTATTATAATTACTTTTTGAAATCTTTTTTCTTTTCCTGACAAATGGTAATTGATGAAGAAGACAACTTAATAGAAAACTATTGATATTCGGAAAAATTGTCCTTTTTGTGGAATAAATATTACTTTTGTGATCCAAAGGACAGCTGACAACTTTGGTGCTCAAGATTAGGACCAACTTTAGACTAATAATCGAATAAGTCAGTTAGAACAAAACAGGCAAAAGTGACAAATCTGATTATTTGAGTGTTGAAAAAATTATCCACTTGGTTTTTTACGTTGGCAAATGTCGAGTACAACAAAGAAGATAACTAAGAACTTTGTACTTGGTAAAATAAGTGAATATTTTAAATAAATAGACAAATGACTTAAGTCATTTGTTCACTTAACACAAAAAAGACAAAGAAAAAATCCGATTGTATTGGAGTGGAAAGCAATGTCAACTTGTGGTTAATCTTGCCAAATATCAATAAAAGCAACGAGACAGCTGACAACTTTGTACAAAAGTACAATTAATTACTTTAAAATGTATAAACAAGTGACAAATAATTGTTTCTATTGTCCACACGATAGACACTGATTCAAAAAAATATAATAATAGTTTCGTTCTCTTCCGGATAAATATTAATTAGGTAATTGAAAAAACAGATGATAACTTTCCTGTTTAAAAAAATGGCAATTTTTCCCTTTTACTTATATTTTTAAATCATAAGCAATGTTCACATAAGATTGAAAGCTCCATGAATTTAATGACATTTTAGAAGTATACTAAAATAAAAAATTAATTTGATTCAAACAACCGATTACTTGACAATTATGAATTAAATATTTCCTTCAATCAAATATTATTTATTGGGGTTAATTAAATGGTATTTGAACCAATTTTAGTATTTGTAACAAGTACCATTTAATTGACTTCAATAAATATTACTTGTTTTAATTAATTATTTAATTTATAACAGTAAATTAATCGGTTATTTATATGAAATTTTTTTTTCATTTTAAAGGACTTGAGTAATAAATTTAAAACAAGATCGCTTTATTTTCATTTTTTCGACCATCATATTGGATCCGACATTTTAAATTTTCATAATCTGACTTTGGCTTCGATATCAGCAACCCCAAAAACTCCTAAATAATAAGTTTCAAGCAAATTCTCTAAATTTTAATATTTTCGTTCGCCATGTTAGATCCGCCATTTTGTATTTTTTAAACTTGTGGGTCGATTATGTAATTTTACTTAAATTTCAGTCCACTTTCACTTAAAATTTATTTTTATTTCATTATCACCTCACTTTCACTTAAAATTTATTTTAATCCATTTTCACTTCACTTTCACTTTCACTCAAAATTGTTTTTCATTCCATTTTCACTTTACTTTCAACAAAAATATTTTTCACACCGTTTTCTCTTCACTTTGACTTTCACTTACTATTTTTCTACTCCACTTTTACTCAAAATTTATTTTTACTCCACTTTCACTTCACTTTCACATTAATTAAAAATTTATTTTCACTTAACTTTCATTTTACTTTTTCGTTCGTCAACGTTGTGAACTTTAACTTCGTATTGAAGCAAAAAAATTTGTGTGGAGATTAAAATAGTCTAAAAGTGATGTAAGAGTGGATTAAGAATAAATTTTGACTAAAAGTTAAGTGCAAGTGGAGTGAAAGTAAAAGTGAAATGAAATTGAAGTGAAAATAATTTTTTAAGTAAAAGTGAAAGTAAAGTGAAAGTGAAGTGTCAGTGGAATAAAAATTTTTTTTGTGAAAGTGAAGTGAAATTGGAGTAAAAATATACTTTGTGTAAAAGTAGAGTGCAAGTGGGATGAAAAAAAAATTTTGAGTGAAAGTAAAGTAAAAAAAGATAAAAAACAATTTTTTGGGTAAAAAGGAGTCAAAAAAATTGTTCAGTAAAAGTGAAAGTGAAGTTAAATTAAGTGAAAATTGAGTGGAAATAAATTTTAAGTGAAAGTGAAGTGTAAGTGGAATAAAAAAAGTTTTTGGTGAAAGTGAATGTGGAGTTAAAAAGGGGACGAAAAAATTGTTCAGTAAAAGTGAAAGTGAAGTTAAATTAAGTGAAAATTGTGTGAAAATAAATTTTGAGTGAAAGTGAAGTGTGAGTGAAGTGAAAATGGAGTAAAATAAATTTTGAGTAGAAGTGGAGTGCAAATGGGATGAAAAATTTTTTTTATTGAATGTGAAAGTGAAGTAAAAATGGATTGGAAAAGTTTTTGGGTGAAAGTGAATGTGGAGTTAAAAAGGGGACCAAAAAATGTTTTGAGTGAAAGTGAAAGCGAAGTTAAAATTAAGCGAAATTTGAATGAAAATAAATTTTGAGTGAAAGTGATGTGTAAATGGAGTGAAGATAAATTTTTAGTGAATGTGTAGTGAAAGTGAAATCCCCAAATATTTAGTTTCAAGAAAATTAGTTAGATTTAAAATATTTTCAATCGTTGCATTGGATCAGCAACTTTTAATTTTTTTAATTTGACTTTAAATTCGTAATAAGCGACTCCAAAAGTAAAAAGTTTTAAATGAATTTGATCAGTTTTAAAAACAATTCAGATATTAATATTAACATCCTCCTTTTTATTTTCATTATTATAACAACTTTTTTGATAGTTTTGTTTTTGTAATTTTTAATGTTGTAAGATTGCCCTAGATTTAATGATTTTCCCTATATATACGACTAAATGTATACTACCATCAGTCGCGGTACACTTTTTTTGTCCATTCGGATCCTTGTATGTGTAGCAGTGTAATTACAAAAAACTGACTAATTTCAGGAAGTAAAGTTCGATACTTTTTAGATACTATTATTTATGATAAAAAATGCAAATAAAATGTCCTGCTCATAAAACTGCTTGTCTTCATTCTGTAATCAATTTCAAACATGAAGTACACATTTGTTCTTACTCATCGTGACTTCCTTTTAGTTTTTATTTTTCATCGATATATCATGTTCCTGATGGTAACCTGGTAAAAAATGTCGTCTCTTATCATTAAGCTTTCAGTGAATCAGCCGAGAGAAACTTTATTGAGATATTATTCACTGACACTGGAAATTTATATTTATGCATTTCAATATTATTTTCAATTCTTCAGACGGAATATTTCTTCGTTGAAGAAAATCGCAGATAACTGATTAAAGTCTCTTTGGTATGGCGCGAGTGGGGCAGAAAAAAATGTTAAAGTCATACAAATTGCATCTCCCATATTACAGGTTTGCTGCTGTGTGTTACTTTTTTTTTCTCGTAATCTAGCTTTCCGTCCGGGGTCGTAGAAGAAGGAACGCTGTTCACGTTGATTATCTCGCGCGAGAGAAAAACCTAAATAGAAGGAAAGAATTATAATTGAAAATGCCAGTCCCAAGAAATACATTCTTAGTTCTTACCCTTCGTTACCTTTTTATACTCGGCTGCGTGCTTCATCGAGCGCGTGCCATAGCCGCGTTTAATACAATAAGCAACATTATTAACAGCTCAAGTTCCCTCTGCAGCAAACAGAAATATTCTAAAGGATGCTGGGGAGAATTTTCACTGCTTTTTATTCCAATCAATAAAATTTCAACTTTAAAAAGTAATTTTGTGTTCACGAAAGTTTGTTTTGCAATTTGATTCTCTTGTTTTTCTTCTTAGAACAGAAAAAAGATTTTAATTACAATTTAATCACAGATTTACAACTGAACTTTTGGTTTTATAATTTTCTTTCAATTAAAATATAAATATTTCCGTTTGTCCCAATTCCAATCTAAATATGTAAATAATTTATTTCCCACTCTGAAAGATTGAGTACAGTTAATATTGTCAGAAAATATGCAATTAAAGCTCAGCTGTGATATTTGACAACAAAATATTTACTCAACTTTCATCAAGACATTTACATTGAGCGGAGTGAAATTTTAGTCCGTCACGATTTCCTTCTGAATAAATGAAACTTTGTTCCAAAAAGGACTGTATTTCACAAGTACGTTGAAACTCAACCAAAATGAATATTTCGAGTTCTCTCTCTCTCTCTCTCTCTTGGGCAAATCTCGACCTCATAGTCTTCAAGCTTGGGTCAAAATTGCGTTATACTAACTTGATTTCCGCAATTGTAGCCGAGAGTTTGCTTCGTTTAAGTCGCACAGTCAAGGAGAGAAATTTAACAAAATGCTTTGAAATTTTGAGAACACTTCTCGGAATTATACATTTCCGCGGAATATTTTACAAAACAGCTTTTTGTCTTTTGTTTATAACCGCGCGTATATTTATTTTACGGAAAACCCAAAGTCGTTCTTTTCTCTTATTTCGACTTGAAATTCAAATAAAAATTACAACAATTTTTAATTAAAATTTTATCAAATAGAAAATAATGTTCCCTCTGTTCATAAACTATTTTCTTGTTGAAGTGAAAAATAGTTTCTCTCTTATTTTTTTCTATGTATATCTCGCTTACTTTTAAATTCAATCAACTCAACAATTTTTTCATATGACGTTTTTCAAATGGAAAAACTTGAAACAAAAAAAAAATGATGGGTACTTGTATTTAATTTCCAGTGCAGACTATGAGATGAGCGTCAGTAATTGTTACATCTCCCAGCGTTTAAATGAACTTTGCAGCTATAATTTCATTTTATTGCACGCCAGTATAGCGTTCCATTCGAGCTTACATGTACATCTAATTAATTCGCCGCCATGCTCATCGCTCTTCCACTTATGGAGAGCTTTGTACATTGGCTCTTCTGCACTGCGCAGCATGCACATTGCACACAGTCGATTGTGCAAAAGCGAAAACTTAGCTAATTAGAGAAGGTTTACACCACCAAGCGTCGATGCAATCACGTCTCGTTAAAATTGTGTCATTAAAAAATTATCTCCTACAGACAGTGTTTGAAGGGGAAAATGAAACAAAAAAGTTTTCATGTAATGTGATGTAAATTATTCACATATATAATCATATTTCAACTTATTTACAGCCACAGAATTTAGAAGACAAGTGATGATAGAATCTTCAGGGGTGCGTTCACGTTACTTTCATAGTCACTCAAAAAAAATTTGCATTAAAAACTTTTAATTTTAACTTTCATATAAAAAATTTTTTACTTTCATTAAAAAAAAATTCTTACTTTCACTTTTGCTTAACAAATTTTCACTTTCACTCACAAAATTCTTATTTTTACTTTTACTTAACATATTTTCAGTTTAACTCACAAAATTCTTACTTTTACTTTTACTTAACAAATTTTCACTTTCACTCACAAAATTCTTACTTTTACTTTTATTTAACAAAATTTTCACTTTCACTTACAAAATTTTAAGAATTAATATACACAAAAAAAATCTTACGTTTAGAGGAATAATCCTTTTCTAATATTTTCTAAATTTTTCTTTTGAAACAGAAGTATTCAATCTGAATTTAGAATATTTTTATTCTTTCGTGCACGTAGAAAAATGGATTATACGTGATATAATCCAGATTATACTTCTCATGATATTTTTACATTGTATATAAAGGACAGTTAACCACAATTATAAAATTGAATTTCTAAGTTTTGCCACTTTTAAATTATTGACCATATTAATTTGGATTATAAAACTTGCATCAATATAATTGGTCTTCACGTTATTTTAAATAAATAAAATTTTGACAAATCAGAACTAACCCATAAATTTAAAAACTTAATTTAATATTTAATTGACTAATAATAAAATTTTAAAAAATAAAATTTTGAATTTATTGTTGCTAATAATTTATTAATTAAATTAATTGATCAATCACTAAATTTATTTTTTTTGACATAAATTTATTTATTCATAAATTTCTGGTAATTTCATTTTTATAAATCGACAAAACTGTTAAAACTATTAAAAAAAATTATTATTTAAATTTTTATCAATTAAATAATATTTGATCAATTAATCATAAATAAATTTACAAACAAATAAATTCTTAGTAAACACAAAATTTATACTTTGCAAGTAAATAAAAATACTTTGAAGAAAAGGTTTAAAATAATATTCCCTTGTAATATTTAAACTAAAAATGGTTATAATCAATAATAAGCTAATGATAAATAAATGCATAATGCTATAATTGTTTTTAGATTCATAAAAATGAAATTATCGGAAATTTTCAAACTTGGAAAATTGAAATAGCAGCACATGTAAAAAAGTTCGATCACAAGAAATTTTCAAAACAACTTTGACCTCATAATATGACAATTTGAAAAAAAACATGTTGCTATAGTAATAATCTATATAATTTGATTCGATTTTGGATTATAAAATGTATAATCCATTGTGAAAACCAGAAATAATTCTAAAACATTGAAAGGTTGTAAATAGATTATAAAGGGTAATAATCATATTATATTGAGTATGATCTTATTTTTCTATATTCCTAATTGTATAATCCATTTTTCTCCGTGTGGGGAAAATGAAACAATTTTTCTGAGGTTCTGATGTCAAAAATATTTAACTAAAGTTAGTTAAATAAATATATAAGTATATTAATCGATGTATATATTTAATTAACTATTATCATTAATATTATATTTATTTAATTTAATACATTTAATTTAGTTCTTCAGAATAGCTTTTGATACAAGAAAATATTTATTTAATTTAGAAGAATCCGCATCAAATCAAGAATACTTTTGTTAAGGTATTAAACACATTTTCACTTTTGCTAAAAAAATGTTGACCTTCACTAGAAAAATTTTAAATGACACACCAAAAAATTTAGGTGCATTGAAAAAAATTTGACATTCCCTACAAAGTTTTGTTAAGGTATTAAACACATTTTCACTTTAGATAAAATAATGTTGATCTTCACTAGAAAAATTTAAAGGTGACTAAAAAAAATGGAGTTGCATCAAAAACATGTCATTTTCCGTACAAAATTCTTAGTTTTACTTACATTAAAAAAAATTTCACTTTCACTATTATTAAAAAGAAAATTTCACTTTAAGATTAATTAAAAAAATATTCGCTTTCATTAAAAAAATTTATAATAATGAAAAAATTAAAAAATCTTGTTTTATAAAAAAAAAGTGTTGGCGTTTAAACAAAAAATTGTTAGTCTAACTTTTACTGAAAAAATTGTCACTATCTCATCAAATTTTCAGAATTAGTAAAAAATATTTATTTTTCACTTTAAAAATTTTCATAATTAGTTAGTTGAAAACAATCATTTTTCACTTGAAAATTTTCATATTTAATTAATCTAATATATTTTTATTTTCACAGAAAAAAAATTTTGACCTTCAATAGAAAATTTTTAATTTTATACTCAAAAAAGTTTTGTTTTATTCAAAATATTTCACTTTCCCTAAAATATTCTTTCTTTCAGATTCATTAAAAATTCTTACTTTCACTTTCACACAAACAATTGTCACTTTCACTCAACAAATTTTCATAAACATTATAAATATTCTCACTTTTACTAATAAAACAAATTTGACTTTCACTAGAAAATTTTTAATTTTTAACGCATTCGCACATTTATTTAAAAAAATTTTACTTTTAATAAAAAAATTCTCTCTTTCACTAAAAAAAATATTAACTTTACTAAAAGAAAATTTGTTTTCACCTAAAAAATTTTCACATTCCCTTAAAAAAGTTTTATTTTCACCTTGACTGAAATATTTTTATTTTTATTCAAAAAATTCTCGCTTTCACTCAAATGATGTTCACTTCGACACAAATAATAATTTTCACAATTACATTAAAAAATTTGAATTTTCTAAGTAAAGTAACATTTTTTTAATGACAGTAAAACTTTTTGAGTGAAATTAAAAGTGAAAATATTTGGAGTGAATGTGAGAAATTTTGTAATGAAAATGTAAGTTACGTATGCGACTCCAATATATGGCGGCTTTGAAAATTGATAGAATTGGGTTAAAACCTATTTAGGGATTTTCGTTAAAGTCAATTCTGCTGTAAGCTTTGGAGAAGTCCTAGTCAACAAATATATTCATGACATGAATTTCGAAACAGATGATAATTATTTTATGTCAAAATTTTTAGCTTTTACTACTTTGGGAACTATATGTCCTCTTGGAGCTGGATTAATTAACGTGGTTGCTATTAAAGCTAAATATCGCGTATCATCATTAAACAAAACTGCAAAAATAATTACTTTTCATCCAATTTTAATTTTCTCCAACTGCAAAAAAAGATGATAAAAAAATGCTGCATTGGTTTCGTGGTTTCGAACGTTAAGAGGAATATCGATAGTTCAAATGGCTGAAACAGATGAGTGTACAATGTTGCGAGAGTGTATAGAAAACACTGATTGAAACAAGATATGATGCTGGGTGTAATATGCAAACAGAGAGAGAGAGAGAGAGTGTGTGTGTAGTTGTGGTGCTTTGTAATTTTCAATAAAAACTCCCTTTGACTGTCAACATTTTTAACTTTCTATTTCTAGAAAAAAAAATCATTAATGAAAAATTAATTTAATTACTGTTTTAATTAAAAAAATTTTTTCTTACTCTAGAGTTTTTGAGGCAGCTGATTACGAAAATAAAGGCTGATTCTCAAAATTCAAAATGGCGAAACCAATATGGCGAAAATTTTTGTTCAAAATTGCTCAAATTCACTTGCAATTTGTTACTCGGGGGTTTATGGGTTCGACTTTTGATAGGTATTTAGTATTGATTGAATTTTGAACTTATTATTTTTTTTTTTGTTGTAGACCGTATGTAAATTAAATTATTAAATTTAAAATTGTACTTATTGTTATTTAACTGTTTAGTCAAAATTTAGTCTAAATACTTTGATCGCTGCCCGATAAGGAAGAAAGACACATAAATTTCTTAATTAGTTTCGTATCTATTTTCAGTTGCTAAGGTAGCAAGAAAGGTATGGACAAATTGCAAAAATGTTATGTTTTGAATTTTTGGAAATTTTTTTTTAACTTTCAACTTTCACCTAAAAAAATTATGACCAAAAAAATGTTGACTTTCAACTTTTACTTTTAATTACAACTTTTATGTAAAAAAATTTTCACTTTCACTCTTATCTTCCACATAAAAAATTTTTCAATTTCACCCAACAAATTTTACATTTATCTTTCAACTAAAAAAGTTTTCACTTTCAATTGTACCAAACAAATTTTTAGACTCAATTTTCACGTAAAAAATGTTTACTATCAGTTTCACAAAAAAAAATTTTAACTTTCAACTTTTACTTTTAATTTCAACTTTTACCAAAAAAAATATCAATTTCATCCAAAACATTTGAATGTTGAAATTGATAATTTTTGGGTGAAACTTAAAATTGAAAGCGAAAATTTATTTACGTGAAATTATAAGTAGATGTTTTTTTGGGTGAATGTTGGAAGTGAAAATTTTAAGGTCAAAATTAAAAGTGGAAATTTATTTGGATGAAATTGAATGTGAAAAGTTTTTTAGCTGAAAGTAAAAGTGAAAATTACGTGAACGCACCACCCCCCTGATTATATGATTGTTATAGTTACAGTATAATATTAAAACTATATTTCAATTCATAAGTGATTTTTATTTTTATAAAAATAATTTAAATTAAAAATTTGTAAATTCTATTACTTTTAAAACTGATAATTTTATTTTAAAAAGGTAAGAAATTAGCGCGCGAATTGTTGTTGATGCCATTTCACGGTGACGCTTTTTTAATATAAAGGATTAAAAAATAAAATAACAGAATTGTCATAATAAATTATAACTAAGTATACCACCTATAAACAATTAAAAATTAATAGAATTGTAATAACAAGTTAACAAGTTAATAATAAATTGTATAAAATGAAAACTACTATAAATAATTAACAAATAACATAACAAATTATATGATTATAGATGAAAATGTTTTGTGGAATGTGTAAATTTAATATATGTTGTTTTTTGTTTAAACAAAATTAAATTATAATTATAAATAATAAAAATTGTAATAACAAACCACATAGGTGTACAAGTTAAAAAAAATTGGCACTCGAACAAAAGATTTTTTTCGATTAGTAAGTGCTTTTTGAGTAAGAAAATCATAGTTTTAATTATTTTTTCTTGTTCAGTTATTTATTGTAGCTGCAAATTTTGCATTTTCGACGTGTGACGTCACTTAAACATACCTGTAGTTACTAAAATCATTAATTAAGAGTTTTTTATGTAGCTGATTTCAAATCCAATGTCTGTTTTTCTAATTTCAACATGGCGGATCCAATATGGCGGACAATTTTTTAAAAATCGATCAAATTCGTTTCAAATTTGTTACTCGGAGATTTTTGTGGTCGCTGATTACGAATTCGATGTTAGACTTTGAAAATTCAAAGAGCTGGACTCAATAGGTGTGAATTCGATGGATTTTTAATTATTTTTAATTTTCGAAATCTGACATCGGATTTGTAATTAGGGACTCTGAAAACGCCCGAGTAAAACATTTCTGACAATTATAATTGATTTTTAAAAATTTGTCCGACATTTTGGATCTGCCATTTTGAAATTTGAAAAACTGGTTATATCATAAGATGTAGTCGTCCAAACTACAAGACTAAGGGATAGATTTAGCAATTACAATGAAACGTTAATTTCAATTTTAATTTTTACTAATTAAAATTAAATCGAAAAAAACAATGGGGGTATAGGCGTAAATTAGACGTAGCACTATTTTTAGAATAATTTTTTTTTAACTCAGTCATCAATATTGGATATTAAAAAAAATTGATCGAGTTTGCAGAAGGAAATGATATGTACAAGAGAGAAAGAGAGAGAGAGAGGAAAATAATGCTGAGATAATGGACTAAAGGAAGGAAAAATTAAATAGACTTGGAAGCTCGCCAATGTATTAGTGTGACAGGTACGATTGTCTAGTGGATAGACAATGAGGTCAAATTCCTCACGACAGTTTCTCTCTGTTTATTTAGATTTAATATTGACTTATCGAGAACAGAGAAAATCTTGTTTAAAACAATTCTGAGCGTATCATTTTACAAGGCTAGTGATATTGGCATTCGATGAAAAAAGCCTAACAAAATAACCATTTCTACTCTATATTTTTAGAAGATCTGGAAAAAAAGCGTTATCAAACAATTATTAAATTGAATATTCCTTTTTTCGAGACTCAATATCTAAATTGAAATTTAATTACTAATCCCTTGAATGATTTTTAATAAAAAAAAAATGTATTCGATCACTTTTTTTCTAATAAGCTTTATTCCCAAATGAAAAATGAAAAACTATCAATAACGAAGTAAAAGCTCATATCCAATTTTGTGAGAGTCTTGAACCACGAAAGCATTGTATTTTCTCGTTATTTGAAGGAGAGAAAGAGAGAGAGAGAGAGAGTATTGAGTGGAGAAAAACAAAAACAGCAAACGAATAAGAAACAAACGTTTTTTTTTTATTGTTTTGTGTGTACAAAAGCGGGTCAGTACTGTAAATGCTGACCTCTTGTACAGTTGACGATTGCGGTTCACGTTTGGACATTCAACTTAAATTGCAAACAATTAATCCAGTGGCCTCGTTTTCGAACGCACTGGCAAAATGCACTTGCAAACGTAAACGCAGTGTGCTTTTACACGCGTGTATGTTGTGTGGAATATTGATGATACCGACAATTCGGATAACGGAAGAGATTTTCACGACACTCGATTAACTGTGTCAGCGTTCAACGATATACCTTGCGCGCTCAATTAGAAATCACTACTCATCAACGCTTTTGTTCAAGAAACATATATATATAGCACACACAAACGATCCTTTTCAATGAAGGAGAGAATTGATTTTTCAATCATTGTGTGCGCTCGTCACGAACATTGGAGCTTCATCAGAAAGCACGTCGACCATATAAAATCCTTCAATTCTTTATTGAAAATCTTTTTTTTTTATTCCTCCTTGTATAAGTACTTGTTCGAGACAAATGAAAATTAAAGAGTTAAGAAAAAATTACCCTCAAAAAGAAAAACACTTTTTGCCAAAGAATATTAATTTTAGAAAGTTTTGTTCTATTTGAAATTAATCTACATGAGGTTTGCTCATTTTTCCGGCTAACATGGCAAAAGAGAGAAGTTTCCAGTTTTAATGACACACAGACCACAACTCTCAGGATAAATTATAATCAGGCAGTTAATTTAAGCCAGAAAGCACTTTAAGCTTTACATACTAATTACCATGGCCCTCTGAACTTTCAAGTGGTCCAAGCTTCGTGCGAAGAAATAGGAGAATTTTTGTTTCTCTCCATTTTTTTGGAATAATATTAATTTGTTTTTCATTTTTAGTTTGTTAATAATTTGATAGAATTATTTTTACTAAATCTAGGGCTTGAAAAAAATCGATAAATTGCGTAAAGGTTCGTTAATTTGATTGTGAAAGTGGAAGTCACGAAAAAATGTACGTAAAGACGGTAATTTGTGAATGATAAAGTAAGAAAAATACGTACTTTATAAAAATATATAAAAATTCTCTCTAAATCTGAATTAGTAAAAATGTTTAATATAACTTGAATTAGTGACTGATTTTTTGCTCTTATGTTAGTAATGTTTACTAAATATAAATAGAAATTTTTACTTATTTATTTGTGAAATTTACTTATTCAAAAGCAGAAAGTCAGTCACTAAATCAAATTAGTAAACATTTTTACTAATTCAAATTTAAAGAATGTGCGATATAATTCTGAGACTTTTTGAGAACTTACAAAAAATAGTAGAAATTGTATTATGTTCAAAACTTTTTTAAAATTCTCCTTAAAATTGCATTGTTTTTATAAATAATAAAACTATTCTCCAAAATTCTATTATTTTCATAAAATTAAAAAAATTCATGTCAAAATTTCAATTATTTTTATAAATTATAATACTATTCTCCGAAATTCGATTATGTTTCACAAATTTCAGAAAATTTTTGGCAAAATTTCAATTAACTGTATAAATAATGATTCATTTATTATCAAGAATTTTCATAAATTCAATGATTTTCAATATCTATTGTATTTTAATAAAATTTTTTGAAAGGAATACAATTATTAAAAAAGAGTTTAATATAACATTCTTTGCAAACATTTAATTATTTTTAATAAATAATAAAAACTTTACTGGAATTAAATTTATTTCATTTTTTGTTCTTCTCAATAATTCCATTACTTTCATAAATAGTACAATTCATACCAAAATTGTAATTATTCAATAAATTCTTTATTTTTGTATTCAAATAAATAATTTCTCGTAGAATTTTCCATTAAATTGATCTTAAAATGAATTTCAATTAAATTTTTAAATAATGATTAAATTTAAAAAGCATTAAAGTGTAAATTTTTGGAAATAATTAAATTTTGAAAAGGTTACGAATTGAATTTTTAGAAAATCAGAATTTTCCTTACATTTCATTAACAGTTAGTTGAATTTTTAATATATATATATTTAATTTAAATTTTACAATGATTTAGACAAATATTATTAAAAAGTAATTGTTTTAAAAAAGAATTTTAGATAAAAGCTAAAAAATTAATTGAAATTCAGAGAAGTTACAAATAATTGTCATTTTTAAGAATAGTTGAATTTCAAAAACATTAGCAGTTAAAATCTTTGAAAATAAAATTTTTTAAATTTTATAAAATAAAAAAAATTAATTATCTTTATAAATTACAAAATTCTTCTCTGAACATAAATTATTTTCAAACAGTTTAAACTGTTCGAAAATAATAAAATTCTTAGCAAATTTCATTTTTTTTGCTAAAATTTTTCTCAAGTCAGTGATTTCCAATAATAACTAACAATAAGTTAATTAAATTTTCCAAATGAATGCAATTATAATAAAAAAATATAATAAAAATTGAACAAAATTCTACGCAAATATTTAATTAGTCCTAAAAATTTTTTTTAATAATCCAATTACATTTATAAATTATAAAATTGTTTTCAGAATTTCAATTATTTTTAAATTATTCTGTAAAACTTAATTAAATTTATCAAAAAAAGTCAATTACTCAATTATTTAAAAATTTGTTGCTAAAATTTTTTATAATAATTCAATTTTAAGAAATAATCCGTTTTTTACCAATTATTTATTTTTGCTATTAACAGCATGTGACTGATAAAAATTTATTGGTAATTTTTTCGACCGCATTTAACTTTAAATATTTAATTAAATAAGTTGAAAATTTGTAAAATGAAAATTATAATAAAGAAGAGCAGTGATGTACAAAAGTTTTAATATTTCAAAAATAAATTTAAATAGAACACTTTGAAATCGTTAAAGACGAGAAATTCAATTATGGCGTTAATTTTTAGAAATACTCGCATTTTAAAAAGGTTTTAAATTAAAGTTTAAAAAAAATCTGAATTTCACATACTTTTAACTAACAATCCTGTAAAATTATCTTTCTTTGAAAAAATTTAATAAACTTTGTTTAAAAATTATTTCGAGATTATATTTTCTCATATTTAATGGAAGAATTTTGTAATAATCGATAAAATTTCGTAAAATTAAATTGTGATCTAATGGATTTGAAAATTTTCAAAGAACATTGTCAAAAATTATTATAAAAATAACTGATTTAATAAAAAAATTTAAGTTGAAAATTCTAGAAAATTCAAGAATAAAAGACATTTTAAAACATAAATTTTTTTCCTATTTTTGAAGATAATTAAATTTTGAAAAGAATTAGATCTTACAGAAGTCATTTGGTTAGTATATTTTATGCAGATATTTAAAAAAAATCTTCATTATCAATGTTCTACAAATATTTCAATAACTTTTAAAATAGTGAACGGATTTTAAGGATCTTAGGCTTATTTTAAAGGCCACTTTCTATAGAATAAGAATTAGTAAAAAAAAATAAACGTATGGTTTTTTAGTAAATAAGTCAAGTTGTCATACTTGGACCAAAAAAATTTAAAAAATTTAAAATTATATTTTTAATAAAAAAATAATTTTTAGAAGTTAAAGATATATTTTTTCAATTATCTTAAAAAATCTAGACAATATAATGTTTTATATGTAATTTTGTAGAATAGTTTTTAGTACAAAAAAATTATTTCGAATTGCTTGAATTTTTTTTGGTTCAAGTTTGACGACTGTATTTTCTTAGAAAAAATCATACGTCTTTGCCTATAAGTAATTCGTATACTATGGAAAATGACTTTTAAAATAAGCGTAAGTTCATTAAAAAGCATTTTTGTTAGGTACTTCAAACAAATTAATATTTTTTTAATGAAACTGTATCAACCCCTCATCTCAACCATTTTGCATGTTTTATTAGACAACATTATGCTTCTAGTTCTAAATTCTGAATTATTATATTTTAACAAATATTTTCTTAATTCAATACAGAGATTATTGCTTAAAAAAAATTAAATTCAATAGTATCGGTGCTATTCGACCAACAGTATTTTTTTCTCAGTGTAATAATTTTGTCAGTAATTGGTGCGATAATAGTCCGTAATTTACAATTTTTGGTCCGTAAAGTTCGCATTTTGAAATACTTTCCCTGGTATTCGAGCCCTGCAAATCTCGTTTTAAAGTTCAACCTACCGCGCAGCGTATAAGTTAAAGACCGGGAGTATTTACAGAGGCAAAACGGAATCTCGCTTCTTAACGCCTGCACATGACCTTTGAACCTAAGAGGGTTAACGTGCTCAAGTACCAAGAACCCAGGGCTCGTAAAGAAGGTAGCTGAAAACGTTATAGAGGAAAAAAGAAATGGTGAAGGGGCAAAAGTAACACCAAGAATCACTCCTCAGCTAACGTAATTTTCCCCCTGAGATCGCGTACGGATAATTAGCCCTGCAATTTCGAGGCCGCCAATTGCCTCGTCGTAAATCCACTTCAAGGATGTCCTTTTTTCCATGAAAGTGTTCGAAGAATTTCAGTTGACTGGCTACATACTCACAAGTAGCAATTGACCAAGTAAAGTAAGGTATACGTCGTAACGCGTAACGACGCCATGTACCTTGGCACCTTAATACTATCAGTACATTAAATTCCCTTGCGCACGATCTGCTCTAAAATTCTTGCCATTCCTCTTTACTAAGCGTCTCAGATTAATTACCAACACACACACACGAACGTAAACGAAAAGGCATTAAAAAGCATACGTGTATAATTGTTTGAAAACCTTGATTTTCACTCCACGGCAATTTAATACTAAATTACTTTAATATTTACAAAAAGTAGCCAAAGAAGAAAATTCAATTCCAGGAAATGCAATCTTAAGCGGAAAATTGTATACTCAAGCGATCATCTTGAAAAAAGTGTTTTGTTATTATTTACAATGCACTTTGTCAAGTTGGTCAAATTCTTAAAAAGCATTAAAAAATAAATAGCAATAGGTTCTTATACACGGAGAAAATTTATTCCTCTAATTTTATTCAATTTGGTTCCGTAAAATTGAAATGCATCGTAAAAACAGTACTTTTTCAAGAACTAGAATTTAAAAGCTACATTGCATTAAATAATAACGTAAAAAACATAAACCATACAATACACATATGAGAGCTTCACTTACAGTTATAGGTAAAACATAACATAAGTAAATATTAATTATTACTGGATATTAATTTTTACTGAATAGTTCTGTAAAACGTAAGCTAAGGGAATATCATTATTTATACTTTTACACTTATTTTTACTGAACAGTTCAGTAAAGCATCAAATAAAGTGTTCGGTAAAGGAATAGTTCAGTACCACTTTACATTATTTACAAAAAATTTTTAAATTACGTTTTTGTAATCATAAAAAACGTTTTATGTTTGTATTTTCTGGAACAAAACAATAATTTATTAAAATTCTTCATATTCTCCAATTTTATCTTAAAAATTTTTAAATCTACATATTTTGAATAAAAGTGCATGTTTAATATTATTAAATTAATTGATGGAAAATTAATCTTTCTGAAATATTAAATAATATTGCAATTTTATATTTTCTTTTTCTATGATTCAAAAACATTTATTATATATGTGACAATTGATAAGTGTTTAAATTTAAAATAATTAATTAATTGAATTTGAACTTAATTAATATTAAAATAATTATCAGGTATAAATAAGATGAAAAAATCAACTTCTAATGTTAACGTTTTTTATTTGACTACGGGGCAGTTAAATAAGTATTTGAAACCTGAAAATTTAGTTAATTGATTTTAGGCAAGTCTAGGAAGTTTTACCGAATTATTCTTGAAACATTAGCGACCATCAAGAAAATATTCAAAATAAACGTAAAAATTTTATTGAATTCATATTAAACGTTCACTTAACATTTTTTTAACTTAGCTAAGTCTAAGTGTCTCTAAATTTAATTTAGCAAAAATGTTTACTAATTCGAATTAGTGCTTGGTTTTTTCTTTTGAATTAGTAAATTTTACTAATAAATAGTATTGTCAACTAATTTATTAGTAAAGTTTACTAATTCAAAAGCAAAAAGCCAGTCTCTAATTCGAATTAGTAAACATTTTTACTAAATTAAATTTAGAGACACCTAGACTTAGAGGACTAATAAATAGTATTGTCAACTAATTTATTAGTAAAGTTTACTAATTGAAAAGCAAAAAGCCAGTCACTAATTCGAATTAGTAAACATTTTTACTAAATTAAATTTAGAGTCACCTAGACTTAGAGGACACAGAAAATTTTTCTTTGTATTTAAAGAATTCATTAATGAAAAAATATCTTTATGTGAAATACTTAAAAATAATTTTTCTGTTGAAGTAAACAATTTCTAACCCAAACAAATTTTATCTTCCATTCGAAAAATTATTTAAAAAAAACAAAATCTTTGTTTCGAATAAATATTTTTTCTTGGTGTAATCAAGTAATTTTAAAATATGAATTACAAAGTTTTATTTTCTTTAGTTAATAAAGTGCATCAACTTATAATACTCTACCCTAAATACACAGAAGAAAACGTTGTTTTACAAAACATTCAAATTTTTCTAAATTTTTTTTTATCTTGAAGAACTATCATAAAATTGTTACATAAAGATTATATAAAGGACAATTTTACCTTAATTTATTTTTTTTTAATTGAGTTTACAATATTCATAATTATGTAGATCATCTTCAAAACGTTTTAAGTTTGAAATTTATAAAGTTTCAATTTTCACTTAATTTAATCAGAAATTTTAAAAAACATAATATTGTTAGATTTGAAAAAAATGTTAATAATTTAAATTCTTCTGAAATTGGTTAATTTTTTTATTAAAAAGATATATTTGAAAAATTATCTTAAAAATTAATTTAATTATTAAAAATAAAGTATTTATATAAAAGAATTTTAGTTAAAAATTCTAGAAAATAATAATTGAATTGAAAAAATGAAAATAATTTTGAAGAAGTAACAGTAACAATCTAACAATATTGTGATAATATAAAATAATGACTTAATTAAGGAAAAAGTTATTGATGTTTTAGAATAATTTAAATTAAATTCGTAAATAAATATAAAAGAACATTTTTTTGAGTAAAATTTTGGCTTTTATTTTTAAAAAATTCAAAAAATTTTTATTTCATTTTTAATTAAAATTTGTAATTGACAAAAAGAATTTGTAAACATTTTGCCTTTATTTTTAAAAGACAATATTTTTTTAAATTATTATAATTACGAAATGAAAATGAGGAAATTGAAAAATTACTTCAAAAATATTAAGAAACGGGAATAAGTAATGTTTTGTTGACAAAAGAAAAAAATGAGTTTGTGAGCAATATTGTTATTAAGAAAAAAATAGTAAACTGGTATATTTAATATTTTTTAATAACATTTTTTGACAATTAACAATTTTGTAATATTTTTTATAAATAAAAAGCAGAAAAATTTCGCATAATTCAGATCAGTCAAACTAAGTTAGATAAAAATAGAAAAAAGACTATATAATAATCAAAATTGCCAAATTTTTTTTTCTTTAATCATAATTTTATTAAATTTTCTAATTTTCTTATTTCTAATATTATTTTATTATAAGAGATGAAAAAATACCTGCACCGAAAATAATGTTTTCAATTTCAGAGGATTCCTTTTCTTTTGCAGCATTTTTTTATTTTACATATCGGCACTAATGTTTTCTTTCCTGATTGAGAGGATTTTCCTTTTTTATACTTTCTATTAAATGTCAATTTTTAAACAGTTTGAAGCTGCCTTCAGAAAAACAAAGAACAAATTAAAAATCTTCTTTCTAATTTGTTTCAATATTAAAGAAACAATATCAATCGAAGAAAATTCATCTTTTAGTAGAAATAAATTTTTAAATATAAACAAAAAATCCTCTTTTTATAGACAAATTCGTATACTGGAAATAAAATGTAAAAATAATAGTTAATAAGCGGAAACTCTTTCTCATTTTGAATTTTTGTTTCCGATTAAGTAGCATATTTTTGATTTGTCAAACAATATTTAAAATAAAACAAAAGAATACACAAAATCTAACTTCAATCTGCAAACAGAATGAACGAACGAACGAATTGCAGAATTATCAGATTATTATGGTTAAAAATAATAAAATAATGAATCAAATTGAGAAAATAAAAATCGATTTCAAAAAAATCTTTTTCTACCCTTAAAAGTTTTCTAAAAAGTGAAATCATTATCTGGATGGTGAAAAATTTTCTTCGTCGGACAAACGAGAGACACTATCAATGCGAATGTCTTGATAGTTACAAAAGTTGAAAATAAAAATTGCCCTCGGATTTTCAATGGGTCAATATAGGTAGTAACTTTTATAATTATTCTCGAGGTAAAATCCTCTTCTACTCTACATATATATATGTCTCACGGTACCTTCACGTAATCTCACGTCTTCTTCACCAAAACTTTAAAAGCGAAGAAAACTTTTTTTACGATCGATTCGCATCGAGAATTACATCCGATCGCCATATCTAGGCGAGTGATCCGGAGCATAAAGTCCATTACGATCGTATAATGTTGAAAGGTAAGGAAAGTGGGGGAGGGCTTTGCGGACCTTCTGAAAAAAAACCCCTCTGCCTACCAGCAAAGGAGATTACCTCAGGGCGATATTTTACTTGCTATAATTTCCACGTGGATAATCCCAGTAATCATCGTCACATATGTAGCAAAAGATTCAGACACCGTTAAAAGTTTTATTGCATCATAAAAAAATAGGAACATGTTTACCTTTAACTTTGACCTAAACGATCGTCAGTTACTAAATAAGAACATCTTTTTATCTTTTTTTTATTCATTAATTAACTAACCGGATAATTATTAATTATTTATAATAATTATTTGATAATTCTTCAATAATTATTTGATAATTCTTTAATAATTATTTAATAATTCTTCAATAATTATTTAATAATTCCTCAATAATTCTTCAATAATTACTTAATAATTTTTCAATAATTCTTTAATTATTCTTTAATAATCTTTCTAAAAATTCTCAATAATAATTTTTTTATTCCAAAAGGTCTTTTAAATATTTCCAAAAATTTCCAATTCTCTTTGTTAATTCCATATCATCCTTCTCTAGATTAATATTCATGTATTATTATTTTTTAAGTAAGAATTTTCTCAACTTCTAATTGAAACGAATTAATTTCACTGGGGGAAAAAAATTCCAATTTTTTTTTCACAACAACGAAAGCAGTTTTTATTAAATTCTTCACTCAACTTATGCATTTTATCGTCGAGATTAATTTTGCTTTTGCAAACAATACCTTTGCCGGGCATATTTTCTTTTTTTTTATTATTTTCATTAGAATGCAGAAAAAAAAATTTTTATTCGAGCACATTGCAAATTTGAGAAAAAAGAATGGGAATTGTGGAATTTTTATTACGTGTCTTCTTGTAAGATACGGAGGCAATTAAGAAAGTCAATTAAGTTTGAAACAATGTCAAACTAACCTGTTGAGTCGCAATTCGTTTCGATAGTTATTAAGATGGCTCAATTATCGTAGAAAATTTTTTTTTCCTCCAAGTAGAATTGTTATCCGGTTCAATAATTGCTCAATTACGAAAATAGATGAAAATAAAATTTCTACTAAATTACAAAATTGGGGGATTTTTCTTTTCAAAATTCAAAATTATGGATTCAATATGGAGGTAAAAAAAATTATATTTAGAGTTTTCTTATCAAAGGAATTTTCCAAGCTGAAAATAAAGTTTTCGATAATTACGAACCACTACATAAACTATGTTTTTAAAAAATTAAAATGGTGGATTCAATATATGGCGAATACAAATTTAAAAAAAAAATTGTTAAATAAAAATGAAAAATAAAAGTAAATTATAATATTAATGATATAAAAAATAAATAAACAACAATAATATTGACAAACTCCATCAGAAAAATTTTTGTTGAATAAATAGTAAATGAATATTTAAAACTAAAAAATAGAAATTTGCAAAGTAAAGAAAATTAAAAAAATGAAATTTTCATGGAATTTCGTCAGTTAAAAATAAATTTTCTGCTAATTAAAAAGTTGAAGCTTTATTCAAAATTCAAAATAGTGGAATCAATATTGCGGCCAAAAATAGTTAAAATTGATAATCTCCTTCAAGGAAATTTCCTAACCTAAAAATAAAGTTTCCTCTAATTAAGAAGCACGACATAAATCTTGTTTCTAAAAAATCTAAACGGTGGATTGAATATGGCGAATAAAAACTTAAAAAAATGTAAATTTACAATGTATAAAAATAAAAAAAATAACAGTATTTACAATAAATAAAATAAAATAAAAAAATAAAATTGACAAACTCTAATGAATGAATCTAATTATGTTAATTTTAAAGTCGATGAATTGAAAGTAAAAAAAATACAAAATTCAAAAGTTAAAAAAGTAGATAAAAAAATTTCGAAGGAATTTCGAGTGTTAAAAATAAAATAAAATTGTCAAAGCTTATTTATGAAAATACAAAATGGTGGATTCAATATGGCGGACAAATTTGATTAAAATTAACAATCTCCTTCAAAGAAATTTTCTATGCTGAAAATAAAGTTTCCGCTAATTACGAAGCAGTACATAAACTTTGTTTTTAAAAATTCAAACTAATGGAATCTAATGGATAATAAAAATTTTTTAAAAATAAAAATTACTAATAAATAAATATAAAAAATGAAAATAAATAATAATATTGAACAATACAAAAAATAATTTTAAAAAATCACAAAAATTTTGGTTAAATAACAAGTCAAATGAATTTAGAATAAAGAAAAATACAAAAATACAAAATAAAGAAAAGTTAAAAAATAAAATTGCCATGAAATTGTTGTAGATAAAAATAGAAATTCTTCGTTAATAAAAAAAATAAAATTATTTTTTAAAATCTAAAATGGTGGATTCATTATGGCTGCCAAAAATAAGAAAAATTTACAATATATTAATAAAAATAAAATTAAATAACAGTTTATTGACAATAAATCAAATAAATAAATACAAATTAACAACAAATTAACAAAATAATGAATTTTGTGGTATTAATTTTAATTTAATGAATTAAAAAGGAAAAAAAATAAAATTACAAAATTAAGAAAAGTTAAATAAATATAAATTTTGAAAGAATTTGGTCAATAAATAAAATGAGTGAAAAAGAATTAGTGTATTAATTAAGATGTTAATAAATTTCGCGAGCTAAAAATAAATTATCTGCTAATTCAGAATTTGAAGAATAATTTCAAAATTTTAAAATAGTGGATTCAATATGTCAAACAAAAATAGTTAATATTGTCAATATTGTAAAATTTTATGTTATTAAAAAAAATTTCAATGAATCGAAAAAGGAAAATTGGAAAATAATGAACAGTAGAATAACTGAAATTTTTAAGGAATTTCGTGATTTTCAAAATTCAAATGGGTTGATTCAATATTATGCAAAAATTATTTAAAGTTGACAAATTCCCCTAAAAGAATTTCGACATTTTAATTAAAAATTCAATAAATTGAAAACAGAAGATTACGAATTACAAAATAGAAAGAAGAGTAACAAATAAAATGCTATGTTCTAAAAGTAAAAGTCAGTGACATGGTATTTACAAGTAGTACAAGAAATTTAGTGAAACAAACTTATTTTGGTCAGACACTGTAAACGAATTATTTCTCTCTATTTTTCCCCGCATGAAATTTTTATTCTAATAAGTTTTTAACATGAAAAATATTCTTCTTAACAGAAATAAAATGAAATTCACTTAAGAAAAAATTTATCAAAGGAAAAAAAATCAATCGATAACTAGAAAAAAAGAAAAAAAAATGTTGTTTTCCAATAATATTGTTGAACGAGGAAACGAATTTTGACAATCAGCTTTACTTGTACAATAAAAAAATTTCCCAAGGTGAAAGCTTGTCCCCGATTGTGATCACTGACTATAAAACCTATTAAGGAAGTTTTCAACTTAAGAAAATTGCCCTCTTTTCCCAAGATAAGAAAGTTTTCATCTCAATGACAGTTTTATTTCCGACATTTCTTTAAATTGCTAAGGATTACTCGCAATTCAATTGTCAGATTTTTAACAACGATAATTATTTTAAGAACCAATTTTTTTTTCTCCTCCCTCGGAAAAATTATATGACTTAATATTATTACATGAAACTAGTTTGAAAAATATTTTCATTATTTTTTTTGGTACAAATAGAAAAATTATTTTCTCTTATGGATTTTAAATGCTGATAAAAAGTGATTGGTAATTTTTTTTATACGCGTTGGCGAAAAAAAACCTTTTAAGAACATTTTTTGACAGTGAAATTGAAAGCATATTATAAATATATCGTAAAACTGGTGTCGACAAATTCACTCTCTATTACTGCGACGCACTATCGCTTTAATGTGTGCGGAATACTCAAACTCCCTTTTCTCTTTATATATATTCCCAGTGTTTCTCTATCGGAAGCAGTAGATTTTAACCAGTTGACACGCAACAATTCCTCTCTGATTTTACTCTAATATAATTAATGGCCTTGGTTTTATCAACTGACATAAAAAAAACAAAAAAAAAACAAAAATTCCAACCGAATAAAAAATAAAGAATAAATGTGCTAACTCGAAAATTTTTCACATTTAATGAAGTACAGAAAAAAATGTGTACTACAAAAAATGTTGATAATATCGAAAATAAATTTGATCATTTTGATACTGTATTTTTTTTATTTTCAGACTTTATAAAACAAGTACCAAACAATGTAACTTGTGTTTTGTTGAAATGAAAATATTCAAATAACTTTTTTTTACTGCGTCAATTATTAAAAGCGAGCATTGAAAATTCATTTTTATTACTGTCATTTGTTTTCGATTTATGAGAATTTTGATTTTTATTTATCAAAATTAGCGCGAGGGACGATTATTTAAAGAGAGAGATTTTAACGGGAAAATATAAATCATTGAATAATGAAACGATTTATGTTTTATCAACAAATTGTCCATAAAATAAATTTTTAAATCACTTTTTTTTAGTAATTGATAATTTAGTGCAAATAAAAATTTTCTTTTGTAAAAAAGAATAATCCTAAAAATTTTCAATGCAAAAAAATAGAAAGAAGAAGAAGAAGAAGACAGTTTGAATTGAAAACTTGGAAAATAATATCTCTTAGATTAATGAACAATTTTTTTCATTGCTAAAGTTATTTATACATATGGTAATATTGCAAATAATATTCATATAAAATCGAAATGTTACGATTGCCACAGTTTACAACTTATTTCCTATATATTACGTTTACAGCTATAAAATAGTAACGTGTGAATTTTAGTGCGGCTGTAAAATGTTCATAACATTTTTATTTTCCAATATCTTACCATACCAATTTATAGATTTATCATTTCATATATTTTTACTAAGTAGAATTTTTGGTTTTTAAAATTATTTCCGCAATTGGGAAATTATATTGGGAGATTTTTGGAAAATTTTGTTAAAATCTACATTTTGTCTGTTTTTTTTTTTTTTTGATAATGGAGAAAATTTATATCCATAAATTTGGGAAAATCGATAGTGACAAACGTTGCAGAATGTCACTGCACTCAACATTGTCTTATTAATGAAACTGCAGATTCATTAGCAAAATTCGCGTTTTGAATTGGCAGTTTGCCCAGTGGTCCTCGGCTCGATAGGTATTAACGGCAATAATTACAAAAAGTATTTATTTCCCAAACGATTTCATATAAAAGCAAACTAAAGCATTATCGATTTTGATTTGTATCTACCATCGTGTTTTATGTATTTTCTGCTTCAAAAAAGGGAAAATTGAAAGAATCTCGAAATGTTTACTAAATTAACAAACATTTAATTGAACCCTATTGAGGAAAGTAAACGTTGAAACAAAAAACTTTTTTTCAAATTAAATATTTTCATTCCATTTTTCTAGATAATAGTCTTTTTGAGGACATGAAATTGAGACAACAAAATACGAATCAAACAGTTGCTTCGTAACAGTTTTTATTTACTTTTTGCTCAATTTGATATCCTTGGAAATACGTGAATATTCCGACTTCATACTGTAAAGAATTTTTAAAAGTTAAATTTTACACTGTCAAGAATATCAAATAACAAGAGAAGAATTTTCAAAAAATTATATAATTTATGTAATTAAAATTTTTCTTGGAAAATAGTAAATAATTTGGAGAAAATAATAAATATACGATTCACATGGTTGAGAAAAATATTTTTTCAGTTGAAATAAAAATTCGAATTAGAATGTCCAAATGATAAATGAAAACTTTTATATGAAAAATTCTTTTTAATTTATTAAAATTCATGACCGAAATCCGCACACTCACCTAAGAGTGCAAGAAGAGTGTGAGTGTGAATTTTTCTAGAACGTTTCATTTTTCGTTGCTCCCAAGTATAAAGCGTAGTTTTCACACACTTATCACGTCTTTCTGTCTTTCTAGTTTTCCCTCTTTTTTCTCTCTTTCTCTCGGAGCTCTCTTTTTTTTCTTAGATAGTTTTGCAATGAACTGAACTGAAAATCCAACAAGTTCGCTGCACTTTCGGTTAGTGGCGTGTGCCCCGTGTACACTCAATATTTACTGAGAAAACCGCTAGAAACGCGTTGATGTGGAAAACTCACAACAGTGTTTACACCTTAACGAGACCCCGTGGGACATCCGGACAAACTCAATGCAGTTCCGTTCCAAGACGATTTATCTGGTTGGTCACGCTTGAAACGAGCTTAAAGAAGAAAAAAAAAGTAAGAAAAATATACGCAATCTCTAAGGAGTTTTGAGTAAAAAAAAAATTATTTTTAAGTCAATAAAGCAGAAATTGCACTTTAAATTAAAAAATTAATGACAATTCCAAAAAAAGAAATAAAATCACATTCCATTCACTAAATAAATTAAGAGTTAGAGAAAATTTAATATTTTTTTAGAATTTAGAAAACCGGAAATAAATATTGACACCTGTGAAGAACCGCACTGGCACTGTGGATAAGAAAGAATTATGGGAGGAGAAAAAAGACAATGAGGAGGAATGGTTTTCGTTTATTATTTTATTCTTGGGACAAATGTGAATTTAGAGCATTGTTCTTTGATGAGATAATAAGATTTGCGAATTATTTCTCGTCGTTGTGATTTTTGCATTACTCGATTATTCGATATGCACGTGAATAACCGGTGCTCGAAGCAGTTACTTCGAAAGTCGGCGGTTCAGTGCTCGAGTGAAGCTTCCGCGCGAAATCTTTGACGAGGAGAATTAGAGGAAGCGAGAGGTGAATGCAAAAGCGCGCATGATCAGCGCAGAAGTTTCTCTATTCTTGCAAAAGCAGGGACAAGTACCGGCTTTTATTCTGCAGAGGCGGCCTTGCGACGAGCACGTGGTTCTTGTCGAAAAGCGAGAAAGACATTGACACTGAAAATTATTGACTCAAGTTCATTCCTCTGGTGCTCCACATTTTCTGATAAATGTAACACTGAAAAAAAATTTTGTCCCACTGAATAAAAGTTTAACACTTGCATTTTATTCATTGGAATTTGTAATTTTACTCATAGACAGATTCTTGATTTACTAAGAACTGTAAAAATTACTGATATTCCAAATTATTTGCTTTAAAATGTATTTTATGATCAATACGCGAAAGAAAATTTGAATTTGGCGCGCTTTCGCCATCTACAGGGACGCGCGCGAAGCACTGGAACTTCGATAGCGTCTCTACAGAGGGACTTCTTTCTATCTACTTTTGGAGAAAAATTAATAAGAACTTATTACATCGTACATAAATAAATAAAATAATTTTTTGCTTTTTAATTATCAATTATTGATGTTTAAATATGCACAACATTTGCCAATAATAGTAGGGTATTTTTTTCCATTGAATTATTAATTGTTGTTTCAAAATACGAGTGTGCTGCATACTAGGAAAAAGTAAAGCTTAGGTTTTTTCAAATGGAAAGTGTCAATTGAGAAAGGAATTTATTTTTAGTCCCCCTTACTGCCCTCTATAGGGACGCGCACAAAGCTCCAAAAATTCGATTGTATTTCTAATAACAGCTAAAAAACTTCGTGCAAATGAAATTCCAGAAATGTTTAATTTCTTAACAACAAAACTCTTGCTACTATATATGTATTATTGAGACCTTTTTTGAAAATTTTCAATAAAAACCTGAAATATGCAGAGGTGTGATTAAAAATGGACAAGTACATCCAGAATCAGTGTAACTGTGATAAATTTGACGATACTTAGCATTTTGGCATTTAGAAATGCTAAAATTCTTAGCAAAATACTAAAAAGTGGTAAAGCTTCTTCGGCGTCCCTGTAGGGGGACAAGTGGCGCCAAATTTAAACTTTATTACCTCAACTAATACTCTCTGGAACAATTTTCGAAATGAAACCACAAGTTCCATGAAAGTATCAATTTGTATCCTCCTTCAGAAAAATGAGTAAACATTTTTCGAACTTTAAAATCGCCCTCAAAGAACCAAAATACTTGAAACCCATTAAATTTTGAATTCGTTTGAAAATTTCCTTCACGATATTTGCTCTAAATGATAGAGTTGATCAAAAAACCGTGAATTTGGCAAGTGGCCAGTTGTGTACTTCATTTTTATGTTCCCTCTTAGTGTGGTATTTTAGATAAGAAGCACCAAGAAACTACGTTTTATAACTAAAAAGGCAACTTTCGAAATTGTGTGGAAATTTTAAAATAGTCTACCCTGATTTTTCTTGATATGTTGCAAATGGGGTAGTTTTGTAAATTGTTTGTTCCTGTTATTTTTTTTTTAAATACACATTGAATTTCTATTATGTCGGCAAATCCAGTTCTCCTTCGGCATAAATCAAAATTAATGGACCGATCTGAAATACTTTTTTAGTCGAGCGATGTGATCTTGGAAAACGGTTTAGAAACAAGATAGGGTAATATGCAGTGCTGAAAAAATATGGTTATGTTCAGCATGTTTTATAGCACATTTTTCTACTAAAAATACAGTAAATCATTCCTGATTACTTTAATGCTCTTGTGGAATATGTGGCTGTTGAAAATAATCTACACAGCCATATTTTCAATTTTCAATATCTATTTGTGTACAAGTTTTATTTTTGAGATATCCTTTTTGAAACTTAGCCCAACTGGAAAATATATGAATAGCTGGATGAATGAATAAATAAGTTGGAATATCGTGTGACATAATCTTGATATAACGGATGATGGAATGACTAAAGTTTGTTGATCCTCGAAGGAGAGAATGTTTCTTATCGGATTCGTGGAAAGTTTGTCCGCGGATGTGGCGCCCATGTCTGTGTAATAAGTCTCGCATTCGAAAACGTATTTCTAATTATTATTCTCAATGCGAATCGATCGGTCGTGTCTTGCTTGAGAGTAATATAGCGCAGTGTTTCTCCCGTGAAGAGAATGGTAATTCTTATAGGACGCATCGATCGCTGCCAAGACTGTAGATATGTAAGCGAATGTATCTACATACCGAGGTGGCTCTTAAATTTATCACAATGCTTTCTACAAGTATTCCTCGCTACCTAACTCGTACCTTATGGCATTCTGTGAGTAAACTATTGTAGCAACGATCAATACAAATATACGGAAAATGTCTATTGTCGTTGCAAATATCAAACGTTGGTTATTGTAGAGAAGAAATATGTAATTCCTTCTTCTTCAGCTACAATTACCTTCCGGATGAATCATTTCTGTTATTTGTGTCATTAAAATTCATTATTCTTGTCGACAAAAGAATTCTCCATTTGTTAGGACTGGCTTTGTGGAAATTGTTGACATTTCTTGATAAGTACGAGGGAGTCGATAGTTTTTCTCGACTGACCGAGGCGAAGGTAAATTAGCAAAAAGTTTGCAGAAACCGGCTTTTGCAGTGTTAGTGTGATTCAGTTGGTATGCTTTCTATATATGTTTGCACATGTTGTAGAAGTTCTGTTTCGTTGTCAACATGAAAATAGATAGGCTAGCAGTAGTGCACGTAAACGTAAAGTGTCAGGGTGGAATTCATGGTAGTATTTCACGTCGCCTGTTGGCGTCGCTCAATGGGTATATATTAATGTATGTCGTGCTATAGAAGCACTGGCATACTGTACTTTAAGAATTGCATTAGATATTCTCGCTTATTGTTTCCGTGTTTATTATCATCAATCCTTGATTATTTCACATTCAAAATATCCAGATTCCAAAGTTTTCACTTTTAATCTTTTACAATTTTTTGTACAAACATTTTTGTCTACCGTTAGGTGGCAGCTTTTTAGTGCATACTCACACTTATTTCGGCTCATGTTTGTAATTATATTTTGTAGATATTACACTTTCACACGATCTATTTTTTACCAAATTAGAAATGGAATCTACTTTAAATATTAAGAAATGTACTAAGTATCGTAGGGACACCCTCGAAGGCTAAAGTCTTACGACAGTTCCGAGGGAGGGTAAAGGGCTCCAAAAGAAGGGTTACGGGTTTTAGTGGGTCGTCAGTTTATTAAATTTACTATTTTATATATATATATTTTATATTTTTTTTTATTATCATACCAACCCCACATAACCTTGGAGTGCGGAATCCAAGGTATCTGTAGGCAGATTTCCCAAAAATCCCTAAGCAAAAAAAAAGTGTGGTAGGGACATTGAACATGTTGTTTCTATATTGTGTTCTAGATGTAAACTTCCTTATCATCCGAGCTATGCAATGCAGACCTTTACTTTGCCTCACGGATCATTTGCTAATTGCTGTAATCCAAGGTCAATGTTCCCATCTGCTGTTTCTCAGACAGTGTTCACAGTCTTCTTTTCATTTGGAGTGCATTATTGGTTAGAGCAATTACCAAAAACCGTCTTCAAAAATTTTACCACAATGTCGAAGAATTTTATGGATATAAATGCCAAACTTGATGACACGCTCTCTACACTGAAAAATATAGAGAAAACGGTAGCTGATGTGACGGATCATCTTGTTGATGCTGAGAAGGAATTTGACAAGTATAAAACGAAATGTTCACAAATAGTTAATCCAGTACTGACTGCTGTCAGCATCAATTAAATTTTTGATCGGTTGTAAACAAATTGCAATCTGATTTTGTTTAATCTTCCTGAAGAAAAATACCCAAAACAGACTCCAACACCTTTAAACCTGTTGTCATTAACAAATTTTAAAAGTTTACTAAATCAACGAATCTTGATGGAAGGGGTTCACGTGTAGAATTGGAAAAGACCATACAGAGGAGAAAAAAAAATAAACCATTAAAATGCGAATTGTGGCAAGAATTTTCATATTGCTTACAAAGGCATCGATCCCCATCAGGTGCATTCAAGGATCAGGAACGAGTCGAACCGGAATGAAGACGGGAGGACAAAAGGGTGGAATGGGAGGGGTCAGACTCTAGAAGCAGCAATGCGCTGCCGGCAGACCGTAGAATTGTCTGGCATTGTGCTTGCAAATCAAGCGACCGAAATTTACATGAGATTTATGGCATTCCGTTTGCTGGCATTTACCCCTTACACTTCCACAAAATCGTCTTTACCACGTGGTCTTCGCTTGCATTGCGCAATATAACATTCAATCTGTAACTGCACACATCTCACCTACTTCCACTTTTCCAGCCATTCACTCATCCATCTCTTTTCACATTCACGTCAAGTCATCGTAGACTTCTCTATCTTCTCTCAAAGCAAGCACCCTTGTACTCACGTGGTTTCTCTTCAGTTCTAGACTTTTTAGAGTCTTGTTGTGCTTACTTTATTTGAAATTTCATATCCTTCCTCCAACAGTTTTACTTTGAGGATGTCGATTTGAATTCATCTCTAGATATTTGTTTATCGTGTTTTTTTCAATTTTACTCCGCGTATTTGTTTAGAGAACTTATATTCTGATTTTTAGGGTCTAAATGCAATTCTTTTGTGAAAAAATTGCTATTTGTAGAGTCTACTTCTGTTTGGTGAAGAATTTCAATTGTGGATACATGCAAAGGGGTTATTTTGGATTAAAAAAAAATAAAGAATGTAAAAAAAACGATAAGGAATAGATGATTTCTGCTCCTTTTGTCCATCATACGAGTAATCGACTACTTCTTTTTTCCACCTTCATTAAATCATAATTAAGTCTGTTCAAAACAGAAGAAGAAGGGAAATGTTACAGTCGCAATGGATTAGACTGAATAAATACAAAAAACTTGAATTATTACTTTCTGATAAAAAGACATACAAAAGTCATTAATAGAGATCCGTTACCAAATTCAAAAACAAAAACTTATACAATTTTTAAATATTTGAATAATAATGATTTGCTTTGTAGAAAATTTAGTGACATTGAACTTGCTCAGACTAATACGAATCTTTTAAAAATGTATTGTACCCAAGATTCATAGAAATAACAATCCTCTAAGATCTGTTGTTTCTATTTGGACCAACTCATTCTTTGTCTAAACAATAATTTACACTTCTTAATAATTCCATAAAAAACCGAAATCGTTATGGTTTTATAAACAAAATTAATTATTTTTCTATTCCTGATGATCACATTTTAATTCTTTGTATGCATCTAAATCACAATGTTTTAATATTTCCGTGGATGATCTACTTTTGTCTAGCCATTTTATTTTTGACAATCTTTACGTTAAATTTAATAATAAATATTATAAACAGATGTATGGTACTCGTATGGATTCATCTATCTCTGGTTTATTTTCTCACATAGTCATCAACGACTTAGAAACTTCATTTAATGATAAATTTTCCTTTAAACCTTTATTCTATTATAGATATGTAGATGATAATATTACTTGCATTCCAAAGAATAAAATCAATGAAATAGTAGATGTCTTTAATAGCTATGATGAGAGATTGTAATTTACTTTTTTGAAGCACAGAATGATAATTCTACTGGTTTTCTTTATGTGCTTCTTGTCAATGGGAATGGTAGACTTATTACTGATTGGTACAAAAAGCCCACATTTTCTGAACGTACCATTAATTATTATTCTAAACATCCTTTTACTCAAAAAGCTGCAATAGCTTATAATTTTGTTGATAGAGCTATTAAACTTTCTCATAAAAAATTTCATTCTAAAAATATTAAATTTGTCATAGAAACTTTAGTAAAGAATAATTATTATCCATTTGAATTTATGAACCTGGATTATACGAGAGGACATCAACTTCTCTTAAAAATTTCAATAATTTAACTATTCCTAAAAATAAATAATAAAATGAGCCGTATCTTATTCATCAAGGCTAAAGATAGAAACAGAAAATCTAATAATGTCAACACTGTTTAGAAAATAAGTTGTAGAAATTGTTCTGCTTCTTATGTTGGTCAATCAAAGAGAATGGTAGATGTTCGTATTAATGAGCAGAAAAATTAAAAAAATAGGTGTTATTGCAAATCATAACAATTTACATAACCATTCATTTGATTGAGATAATTTTTTAACACCTAATAGAGAATTTAATTTTAAAAAATGACTAATTTCTGAAATGATTCATATTAATTTGCAAAATAATCCAGTTAATAAAAAATATGATACACAAGATAATAATCATTACATTCACTTTCTTGATGAAAAGAAAATCGTTACCTTCTCTTGTTTTTAATTTTTTTGTTTTCGGTTTTTTGTTTAATGGTGGGTTATTCACCTCATCTGTATCGATCCACGTTTGTATCTTCTGAAAACTTATAATGTGAATTAGTGAATTAATTAGGCGTAATATTAATTAAATATAATTGATTAGTGAATTAGTGTCTAATTGTTTGCGTTGAGGCGAGGACGTTTCCTGGTTTCTTTCTTTTTCTAAATATGTACTTGCAGTTTAATTTCTTTACAATTTTTACGGTAATAATTTGATTAATGTTATAAATATAAATATTTTCTTTTCATATTTCAATGAATTTGAGTGATCAATGTAACGTCAATTTTATTAGTCACTTCTCTTTGAGGATACCTTATTTTGTGAATGTTATGGTACAGGAACATTAAATTCTCTTGTGGGAGAAATAACGTATTACTATTTTTTAAAAATATTTCATGCACTATATTTTAGATAATAATAAATTCCTGTTTTTTTACACAATCTGATTGAATAATATTAACTTTTGTAATGTGTCCGGTTAAAATTTTATCATTTATTTATTATTATTTTTATTTTATCACAGAAACCTACATTTATTCTTTAAAGAATATAATTTATATCATTTCCTCATTCACCCCATATGGCCTTTTTCACTCCATTCAGCATAATCGACGTTATATCAGTCGTAAGTTCTATAGTATTCAAATCGAATCGATGAAAAGGGGTATAATTAAATTTTTACAGTTTGCATTTAAACGGAAATTATATACATAAAGTTTCGCAATACTTATTTTCCTCGCTTATTAAAACTATGACATAACTCATTTTATTGGTTCTTGTAAAATTAGTTTTTTAATAATAAGGCAGTTGACATGAGAAAGTGCTTTGTTAATATAAATTATGAAAACAACCCATTCTCTATTCCGACTGTTTGTTATAAATATTTTTTAAGTTAAATAAAAAACTATTCTGCCTTGTTTACATACGACTTCACTTTGATTGCATTGATTCTTGAGCTATTCGCCGATAAATCACAATCTTCCAGACGAATACCAATGTCCTGGAAGAAAAGTAGACGGCACATGGTTTAGAGAAGGAAATATTTTGAAAGTGCATTCATATATTTCGAATCGATTGTCGCGCAGTCAGGTGGGAATGCTCCGGAAGGAAGTGGATAATGGGGAATGATTCGCATTTCCATCTATTGTACGAGGTGAATAATACAAGATGAGAAGGAACTCATTGTCGTCGCGTGCGTATTTGCATCTCCTATGTCTTTGGCTTATGATGACGCGTGTATCTACTCGTTTATATTGCGCCTGATAAGCCTGATAATATTCACCCCATTGTTCTTAACCGCATGAGTCCGTATTAATAACAGTAGCAAAACGTGTCATGCTTACAACCGAGAAACGTTTATGAAATTTTATATATAAAAGCAAGGTTTATGGTTTCATTTTACATAAACTTGTCACAAAACTACAAGCGTCCAGATGATACATTCTGGACAATGTGAATATCGTTAAAATCTGTTGTTCATAAGTCGTTTATACCTATTTTATGCAATTTAATTAAGTTTTATGATTTAAGTTACTATTTCATCAATATTTTTAACTTTATAATTAATTCTTATTCTGACTTTATTCAAGGGTATTTTTGATGAAACATCATCGACTAGAAAGCTTCTGGCTAAAACTATAAAACTACTTACCCTAATGATAGATACCATCTATTTATGTTCTTTCAAGTAGCAGATGTTTGATAAAACAATCGCAAGTTCAATGTAATCACAAAACAGAAATATAAACTCATGTTCTACTAATACCATGATTTTAATATTAATGATGACTTCGCGAGATAAAAGTCTTTCCTTATTAGGAAAGAATTTACATTTATCCGAAGATTTCTGTTTGAAAGCTTTTCAAAGAATTTTGTTTCACCAAGTAGGCATCATTTGCCAAAAGAGCTTTATTTGCTTTACAAATGTTCTTGTAGAATGCTTTGATGACTATTATGAAATTGTTAGTTACCTCATCTAGAAACTTGCGATCTCTAATCTTGTTTGGCAATGGAGACATTTTCTCCTTAAGCTCTGCGCAGTATTTGACCCAATTAGTCTTTCTGGGATTACAAATACACTTTGGTCTTTGAAGAGGTCATAGCCTATGTTTGAAAGATTATATGCAAAATTATCCAAAAGTTAAGATTCATTAGAAACACTTCATTATGTAACTGTAATTATGTGGCTTCCGCATTACAAACTGTGCGTGTAGCGTTACATAAAACCTACTTAATGAAACCAATCGCTAAATATTTTGGATCAAGAAAATAATTAGTATTAACTTCTCACTTGTCTGGGTCACTCTTTTTAGATGAGATTATATCATCGTTAGCAATTAATACCAAAAATTTATTTTTGCTACTTTATTTATTCTAATAAAATATTTATTTCACTTAGATCATACTACTGTAATTTTATTAAAGAAAGAACAACTCTCTAATGTTGCAATGAAGCATTCATTAAGAATTCCAAACTCGTAAAATATTTCGAACAAATTCCTTGATCGGATTTTCATCTTTTACATTTATTAATGACTTTCCTGTCACAACATTACTTCCACAGAATTTTGTGGGCTTTAAGAGATTCTAGTGATTTATTTGACCGAGGTGAGGGAACGATTAACTTTTCACTGACGGCCGTATTTTGTGCAATTCGCAGAAAGACCATACTGAGAAGAATGTTTACCTATATAATTGATCGCGATTCGTTTGCAAATGCGAATGACAATTTTTATCCGTATACAATTTTTTTTTATTACTGGTTGACAGTGAAAATGAGAGCTTTATAATAATTTCCAAAGATTTCAATTATCGTGACGCAACATCGAAAAACATGAAACGAAAGATAAAAGAATATCATCTCGCATTTCAGCTTTTTCCTTTCAAAATGTACAAAGAGGAATATCACTAAAAAGTATACATGGATTTACTGGAGTAGAATAGTTTTGAATTCAACATAACAAAGGAATTATGAAATATATTTAAAATTCAATTTTTTATAAACACATTTATTCACACAACTTCTTTTTCTGAAACAAAATAGTATTGCCGTAAAAGCACGTTGTCTACTCCGTCCTCTTTCCGTCTTCTTCCTACCCTTCTTCCTTTACTGCAATACACATAGTGTGGTGCAATATTGATGTCTTCTTTCCTTCTTGCTGCCAGCAACGAGGTACCCTACACTTTATTGAAAATACCGCGGTCGCAGCTTGTTTAAACGGTAAATACCGCAATACACCACAGTCGCTCTATAGACAACACTATGTTTTGCAAGAAGAAATTTAGAATATTTTCTTCTGGCCTATCCACTATTTTGTGGTCCAAGATAGTGTCTACTTTTAAACTGAAAATCAAATACACACTACTCACGTGAAATCTTTAATTTATACCATAAAGCCGTTACATGAAGGGATTTGTTAATGTAAGAATATTTTTAAAAGACGTAAAAATGTTAAATGGAGTCTTCAAATTTGGAAGAACATTTTTTCTCTAGTCTATAGTAACAAAATTTGGGAAGTATTCTGTGGGCGAGTATTTTCTATTACTATAGCATTTTTCTAATCTATATGATGAAGACACCATACTTGCACAGAGAGTCGATTACACAGGTTTACAAATTAACAACTTTTTTTTGCCAATCGAACAAAACATTTTTTTCTCGAATAGTAGGTGTTACTTGAGTAAGAAAATCATAGTTTTAATTTTATTCCCTCGTGCAGTTTTTCTGTAGCTTCAAATTTTGCATTTTCGAGGTGCGACGCCACTTAAATTTACCTGTAGGAAAATTAGCTTGTCAAAATATATTGAATAAGGTATCATTAGAAAGGTAATTAAATTACCTTTCGATCCATAGGTCACAGAATAAAATTCAACAAAAATTGAGAGAGTTACATTCGATTAAAGATGAAATTTCAAGACAATTTTGATGATTTTTAAATTTAGTGAACGAAACTACATTCTTCATTTTTGGAATCTCTTAAACATTTGCAGCAAAAATTGAACTAATAGAATTTAGTTATGCTCTGAAGTTACTAAAATCACTAATCAAGGATTTCGGAAATCGTAGATTTCGA
Organism: Leptopilina myrica (nomen nudum); assembly: GCA_032872475.1. Classification (NCBI taxonomy): domain Eukaryota; kingdom Metazoa; phylum Arthropoda; class Insecta; order Hymenoptera; family Figitidae; genus Leptopilina; species Leptopilina myrica (nomen nudum). The sequence goes on along the minus strand of CM065464.1, from coordinate 38,321,008 downwards.
ATCCAATGTTAGTTTTCTAAATTTCAAAATGGCGGCTCCAATATGGCGGACAAATTTTTTTAAATCGATTAAATTCGTTTTAAATTCGTTACTCGGAGGTTTTCAGGATCGCTGATTACGAATCCAATGTCAGATTTCAAAAATTAAAAATGATGGATTATTATATTATATTTTGACAAGCTAAATTTCCTACAGGTAAATTTATGAGGCGTCACACCTCGAAAATTCAAAATTTGAAGCTACAGAAAAACTGCACGAGGGAAAAAAATTAAAACTATAATTTTCTTACTCAAAAAAAATAAAAAAAAATTTTATTTATTAAATAATGTTAATAAATAAATTCATAGCATTGTTAATTTGTTACATAAACTGTAAAGCGTTCATTCGATTTACAAAATACTTCCTGAAGAAATCGCTTAAAGTTATAGTTTTGTAAAACAATAAAAAACTTGTTTATAAATAATTTTAATTAATAAATACCAAATATTATTCATTTTTTTAAAAACGATTTTTTGCAAAAGCTTTTCTTGGAAAACAATTTAATCAGATCTTAATGAAATACTTTTAAAATGACACTTTAATTTATTTATTTACTAATAAGGGACTTACTGATAAATTGACAAATATTTCGTGAAAATTTTTTGGAAAATTCAAATATTTATTTATGTTTATTATTGTTTAACTATTTTTAAAAATAATGATTTGTTAAATGCTAAAATTCTTATTGTTATTAATTTTCGTGGAAAGCATCTGTTAATGCATAAAATCATTTCAATAGAATTGCCTTATAATATATTTAATATAATTGTATTTAATTGTAACACATTATTAAACTCATTGCTAATAAATTAAAAAAGTTTTATTTATGTAAAGTTAAAAATATTATTGTATTACTTTTAACATTATATAAACAATTAATGAAGTTTTTAAATTGTTTCACGAAACTATAACTTTATAAGTGGATTCTTTTAGAAATATTTTGAAAAAAGAACACTTTATGATAGAAATTAACAAAGTTATTCATTTTGATTAAGATTATTTTAAATAATAAGGTTATGGGTTTTAAATAATTCTTATTATAATGCTATTGAATAACAAAAAAATTTAGATGAAAAGATTCATCGGAAAAATCATATATTCTTCATTTAATTATATTTGATAATACAAAAGTTATTTAAAAATATGAAATTATTATTAATTTTTAGTATTTTAATAAGTTTGCTTATTAAATATATTTTCCAAGAAATAAATATTACTCGGAAACAACAAAATGTAAAAAAAATTTCTGCCTTGCATCATTTATAACGAATAAAAAATATTTTAATTAATTTTCTATATAGTTAAAAAATGTTTGTAGGAAATTTCTTAACTATTTCTTTTCGTTTACTAATAAATATATAAATTTTACAAAAATTATTCCTTGTTTTATGAATAAAATGTTTTTTTTAAATTTTTATAAACAAATAAAAAATTTCATATATTTTTTTATTAAAATTGTCCTCGGGGTAACGATGCACAATTTAAATAGCTTTAGTTTTAAAAATTCGTTAAAAATTGAAATTTTAAAGTTGTTTTGTCTTAAGTCGTGTTTTTGTCCCGCTGCGCGTTTGTAACTCGTAGCGCACGGTGCGCTCAGAGAAAATCTTGATTTACTTTTTACCTAATTAGAAATATTTACTTTTTTTTAATTATTCGTCATTAAATCAGGAGTAATATTCAATAAAAAAATTCTGCAAAATTTTTGGAGAACATGAAATTATTTTTAATTGTTTAAATAAATAATTTATTTTTTAAACATTTTTTAACTTTTTTTATAATGATAAATATTAATTAAAAGTGGTATTATTTCTTATTATTAATACCAAAAATCAACTTGATGCTCTTAAAGAACAGTAAAAAATAATTAATTTCAAATTTTATTAACAATAACTATTTAAAAAATTTAAATTTCGCAAAACTGAGCAACTTGTATGTTTTCTTTATTATAAAGAATAGAAAAATGTTATAATCGTTAAAAATACTTGCCCATCGAAAAATAATGGCACACTTCACAAAATTTTGACACTATACATATGTACCTACTTCAATTACTTGAAATAAGACCAAAAATTTAACAATAAAATTTTTATTTCAACTCATTTTATATTTTCGATTACTTCCTTTTTTCGTATTAATTAGCAATAGTCTTTTTTTTATCTCTGCAGTACAACTTTTTCCCGTATATATGGGGGAAAACTATTGAAAGGGCTCTAGGTGTTGAATCTGTGTATTGAACCAAGACAAGTCGAAACGGTCAGTTCGTGTACACGTCGATCTCTCGGGGTCTCTAGACAGAATGATTGTACCTCCTCTTAATTACTTCCATCCATTAATTAACGAGAAAACTCCACAGTCTATACCTCTCAAGTCCTAGCACGTTGAAGCTCTTTTACTGGCGCTAGGGTGTAACAGCAGCGAGATTCAGAGATACGGGAAAGTGTGAAAAAAAGTATAAGAAGAAAGCCGGGAAAAAACAGATAAAAGTAAAGAGCAGGGAGGAAAGCAAGGAATGAAGTGAAATTGAAGCACTCTATGTTCCTTCAACTCTATCGCTCCTTATGGAATTGCATACACCAAGGGGAAACAAAAATAAAGTATAATTTTGAAAATTTTTTTAAAATGTAAATTTTATTACTGGGTGAAGAATAAATTACTTTTAAGCATTAATTAATTTATATAGTGTAATTTAAGAATAGTTTTTATATTGATGAATTTATCACTCGATCGAGAATTGCAGAGAGGAAAAAATTTAATTCTTTCCAGTAAGTGAAGGAAGTGTAGGAATTTTTCTTGATCGTTTTAATTGTTAACCTGTTATTAAATGTTCTATAAAATGTATAACATTATTATTTATAGAACGCAATTCAAGAAATGTCGAGTTTTAAACACATACATACTTTTTACAACTTCACATTCAATCAAAATTCATTTTCATTCCACTATTACTTCACTTTCACTCAAAATTTATTTACATTACACTTTTACTTTACTTTTACTTAAAACTTTTTAATTCACTTACACTTCACTTTCACTTTACTTTCACATTGACTTAAAATTTATTTTCACTTCAATTTCATTTCACTTTTAATTTCAATGAAAAATTAATTTCACTCCACATTCACTTCACATTCAGTTAAAATTTATTTATTGTCCACTTTTATTTCATTTCCCGATTACTTTCACCTTCACATAATTTTTATACCATTATTTTTTTTCTCCAATAAGAAATTAATGTCTGGAACGTTGATCCACAAAAAAAGTGAAGTGAAAATTGAGTGAAAATAAATTTTGACTAAAAGTGAAGTGAAAATTGAGTAAGAATTCAGTAAAAATAAGTTTTGTGTGAAAATGAAGTGACAAACTTTTGCTTTCACTCCATTTTCACTTCACTATACTCGACTTTCACTCCACTTTCTTTTTATCACATTTTCACTCTACTTTTACTCCAATTACACTTTCACTAAAAATTTATTTACATTACACTTTTACTTTACTTCCACTCCAAACTTTTTAATCCACTTTCACTTTATTTTCACATTGACTTAAAATTTATTTTCACTTCAATTTCATTTCACTTTTAATTTCAATGAAAAATTAATTTCACTCCACATTCACTTCACATTCAGTTAAAATTTATTTATAGTCCACTTTTATTTCACTTTCAGACTACTTTCACCTCCAAACAAATTTTATTTTATTTTTATTTTTCTTTAATACAAAATTAAAATTCGCAAAGTTGACCAAAGAAAAAGTGAAGTGGAAGTTAAGTGAAAATAAATGTTTAATGAATGTGAAAGTGAAGTGACAATTGAATGAAAATAAGTTTTAAGTGAATGTGAAAATAGAGTGAAAATTCAGTGAAAATAAGTTTTGCGTGAAAGTGAAGTGAAAATAAATTGTGAGTGAAAATTAAGAGTAAAACAATATGAGTGAAGTGAAAATGGATTGAAAAAATATATTGAGGGAAAGTGAATGTGGAGTGAAAATATATTTGAGTGAAGGTGAAGTGAAAATTGAGTGAAATTAAATTTTTTAGTGAAAATGAAGTGAAAAGATATTTTGAGTGAAAGTGAAGTGACAATTTAGGTGTCAGGTTTGACAAGTTTTTCTAAATAGAAACTACTGACAGCACTTGTTTTCATTATAAATTTATTTATTTCTTTGCCGATGGTCTTAGACCCTTTACTAGGCAGATGAGATTCACATTTAAAGAAAAAGAAACATTTCAAAAATAAAAAGAAGAAAGAAAAAATTTAATTACTAAAATAAGGATCTCTGTTTCAAAAATAAATGCAGTATCATATCTTTAAGAAAAATAACTCCAAAAAAATATTGAGGCTTGTTATTGTGCTCCAGTCAGTCAATGACTGTCGTGTCGTTAATGGAGAACCTTGCACGAAAGCATAAACTCGAGAACTAAACTTAAACGCTGCTGTAGAATCTTCTTCTCAACTGATCGGAAGAGGCGGAGTGTAAACTAGCGTGACGATAAGTGGATTCGGTTTATTCACTAAAAAAAATAGGAGTATTTTAGAAAATAAGAGATGTACTATAAGACAAAGGGAAACGATTTAAGTTAAAACAATTCTAGCTTTTAAAAGCTTACAATTAATTAAAAATCCCTTCTAATTATATGGAAGACAAGTGCTTGCTAAGATAAGATCGAAATCTAAAAACAGTCTGAAGTGTTAATTCTAAATAAGCAGAAAGTTAATTACTTTCTCCCGCAGCTGCAAAAATTTTGTTTATGTCATTAAAAGCACGTTTGACTATAGTTTATGTGATTGGTGTAAAAGAATTTATATCGAGTGAAACAAGTCTGGTTATAATTTAGAAGAAGGGTCTCGTGCCACGAATGGAGTATCGCGTGCGCGAGAAGTGAAAGGTAGGAAAAATAAAAGCGTGTAGAATAAAGATCGAGAGAAGCAGGTGCCATCCTCGAGGCTATCTGACTAACTGACATGGTTTCTTCTCCAGAGAGATTGTGATACGTGAAGCTGGACCAGCAGGATCAACGTCATTTCGCAGCTGCTCATTCTTTTCAAGAAAAGGACTCGACAGAAAAAAAGGTTCTCAATTATATTTTTATATAACAGGGTACGGAAAGTTTTTGTTTGTTGCAACACTCAAATCGGTAAAATAATTGTCGGAAGCATTAAATATTTTTAAAAAGATATACATAAACTATCTGTATTAAAAATAGAAAGTCTTAATCATAAATATTTTTTAATTATTTCCTTTAAGGTTAAAGTATATAGCTAACTATATTTTTATAAAATTTGAAAAAGATGTGAAGTTCCAAAAATTCAATTATATAAGAAATATTTTGTAAAATAATATCATTTTCGTTGAAAATCATATATTTATTTCCATGGTCCAAAAAATATTGCAATAATCCCCTTGAAATCATCACATGGTAAATTTAAATGTTTAATTAAAGACGATAATCTTCATACTTGATTCATTTCTAGGATGCTGAATGCTTCCATCTTTTTCCATAATTGTCTTTAAAGTTTCTAACCTTCAACTACAGGATTCAACTTCAAACGAAATTGAATATAATAAAAGAAATTTTTGTTCTCTTGAAAAAGTCGAAAAAGCACATATTTTCTTCAAAGGCAAAACAAGTTTGAAATTTTATTAAACATTAACATTATTTTCATTATTATTTCTGCAAAATTTTACAATTTTTCCAGTTTAAAATTAAAATGTTATTAAAGCTTTGTTTTTTAAGACGCTGCACCCTCCCATTTGAAAATTATTATATTTTCGTATACTATTATTCGTCAATTCTCCGGAAATGGACCACTTCACGTGTTTTCAATATGAGATTAATTATTTTCATTTATTTTTTATTGATATTCTAAAAATTTGAATATTTTCAAAATTATTTGTAATCTACAAAGATTTATCTATCTTTACATTATGTATCTTCTAATCCTTAAATATTAAAAGTTCTTTTTAGTTACGAAAATATTTAATTTTCCAGATTAGTTTTATTATTTTTTGTCGTCATGACAAATCGTGAAAAGAATACAAGTAAATTTATGAAGAAAATGTATTTTTTATTTCTGTTATATTTATAAGATATTCTAAAATACGTGACTCCAGATAAGAAATGCATTATTTAGAAAATAATTTTATTTTCTGAAATTGAAAATTCAAATTTTATTTTTTAAATTTATGTATCTAAAATACTGTTCTTTGTTTGTTTTCAAAATTCAAAATTTCAGACCCAAGATGGTGTATTAATTTTTAAAACTTAATATAATTGACACTTACAATTAAAAAATTCTCTTTCACATAAACTAACAAGTCTGGAATACAAAAAGAATTAATTATCAAAGTAGACGTGATTTTAAATTCGAAAAAATGCATTCCTTACATTTATATAATTATATATTAATAAAAAACAGGGTCAAAGAAAATATACTAATAAGAAGTCACAGTAATAACACTTATGCAAAAAGAAATAAACATTTGAATATCGTTTATAAAAGGTTTTTGTTTGTAGTAATTATAGTAAGTAACTGTATTCATAAAATGTAACAAGAGAGTTTTAAAGTAGAATCCTCTTTGCAATTCTTGAGAACAGCAAAACAACTTAGTTCTGCTACAATAAAAAAGGTTATTTATTCAAAAAATCTGTAAATTATGATGTACCTGCATTGAATTTTGAAATAATGAAATGGACATTTTACTTTTCGTGACATTAATGGAATGTACAGTGGATTGTATGCAGTGTATAGAAGACAATACAATCTACTTAAGCTTTTATGGCTCTTTAATCTTTTCAAAGATATGTAACCCTTTGTGTTGTTATGTGTCTCTCGTTATACTTGCATATTTCCTACGATTACAAGCATACTGCTTTTATTCCATGAAACAGTCTTTGTCCAATTCAATCATCTTTTATTACATAAAAGTCTACAAATACTTTTTTTACTATTTGTATCTTTCTCTTGTTAAATTTAAAATTGTACTCATCACTTTCATTGTTGAGAATTCTTTTGTGGATTTTCTTTAAATTTAAAAATTCCTAATGATATATGAATTAAGAGTCCTATAAAGTTTTTTTTTTGTGTTCCTAGAATCTTTTTGAATGTTACTTAAACAAATAACCATTGGGTCAATCCATTTTATTTCAACTAAAGTGGTCGTCGACTATCTTTAAAAAAAATGTAATATTCTTTAGCAATGATTTTGATGTTACTAAAGTCACAAAATAAAAATATTTTTTCAGAATAATTATATATCTTCTGTAAAATATGAATTTCAATTGTAAGAGATACCAAAAACTGTCAAGTGTCTGCCAGTGGAAAATAATTTAAAGAAAATACAATTTAGTATAAAAATATAACAAAAATTATTGGTATTTGTTAAGAATGTTTAAATTTATTATTTTAAATTGATAGAAGCATTTAAAATTAATAAATAATAAATAAAATATTATCTTAAAGCTCATCATTAAAGAAACCTAATTTTCGGGTTTTTATTAACAGACAATAGGGATATGGGATTATAAAATTAAATAAAAACTTACGAAACGTTAAGAATTCCTGAAGGACTTTCAGTTATTGTTAAAAGTTTTCTTCCATTTTCTCGTTAAATGAAAATTTTAAGTAAAATAAAATCGCCACTTTGCCCATTTTCACGATTTTTAAATGACTCCAACTTCTTTGGAGATAATGGGACAATTATGGGTTTGAAAAATAATTAAGTTGACTATGCAAGACGATCGCACGTAGCTAACTGTGATTTTTTTACAATTTACTATTAAAAATTGCCCAGAGTCTACAAATTTTATCAGATTTTGTAGGCTAGTAGATTTGTAGGTTCTATACAATTTTTAATAGTAAATTTCCAGGGGGTCGATTATGTAATTTCACTTCACCATTCCACTTTCACTTCAATATTTCCATTCTTATTTTCACTCTACTTTTACTCAAAATTATTTAAACTCCATTTTCACTTCACTTTCACTCAAAATTTGTTTTACTCCACATTTACTAACATTTGTAATTTTTTTTCACTTCATTTTTACTACACTTTTACTTTTACTCTATTTTCACTACACTTTACTTCACTTTCACTCAAATAATTTTTCATCTTATTTTTACTCTACTTTTACTCTACTTACACTTTCACTCAAAATTTATTTACATTGCACTTTGACTTCACTTTCACTCAAACCTTTTTGTAATCCACTTACACTTCACATTCACTTTACTTTCACATTGACTCAAAACTTATTTTCACTTCAATTTCATTTCACTTTTAGTTTCACTCAAAATTTATTTTCACTCCACATTCAATTCACTTTCAGTTAAAATTTATTTTCAATTCACTTTATCTTCACTTTTAGACTTTTTTTACCTCCACACAAATTTTATTTTCTTTTTCCTTAATACAAAATTAAAATTCGCAAAGTTGACCCAAAGAAAAAGTGAGGTGAAAATATATTGTGAGTGAATGTGAAGTGAAAATGAAATGAAAATAAATTTTGAGTAAATGAGAAGTGAAAATGGACTGAAATTAAATTTTGAGTGAAAGTAAAGTGAAAATTAAAGTGAAAATAAATTATGAGTGAAAGTACAAAATCGATTAATTACATATTCGGGGTCGATTATTTAATTTCACTTCACTTTCACTCAAAATATATTTTCATTCAAAATTTATTTTTACCACCTTTTCACTTTACTTTTACTCCACTTTTACTAAAAATTTATTTTCTCTCAATTTTGACTTCACTTTCACTGGAAATTCATTTTCTCTCAATTTTCACTTCCTTTTACTTAAAATTTATTAAGTGAAGGAAAAGTGGAATGAAAATAAATTTTGAGTGAAAGTGAAGTGAAAGTACAAAAAAGGATTTATTACATAATCGCGTTGATTATTTAATTTCACTTCACTTTCACTCAAAATTTATTTTCATACCACTTTCACTTTCATTCAAAATTTATTTTTACCACCTTTTCACTTTACTTTTACTCCACTTTTACTGAAAATTTATTGTCTCTCAATTTTCACTACACTTTCACTGAAAATTTATTTTCTCCCAATTTTCACTTCACTTTCACTTAAAATTTATTTTTACTTCACTTTCACTCAAATATATTTTTATTCCACTTACACTTCACTTTCACTTTACTTTCACGTTTATTCAAAATTTATTTTCACTTCAATTTCATTTCACATTCAATCAAAGTTTATTTTGACTCCACTATCACTCAAAATTTATTTTTAATCCACTTTTACTTCACTTTTATACAACTTTTACCTCCTATCAAATTTTATTTCGTTATTATTTTTCTTCAATACGATGTTAAAGTCGACAACGTTGAATAAAGAAAAAGTGAAGTAAAATTTAAATTAAAATAAATTTTGAGTGAATGTGAAAGTGGAATGAAAGTGAAGTGAATATTGAGTGAAAATATATTTGATGTGAAAGTGAGGTGAAAATAAATTTTGAGTGAATGCGAAGTGAAAATAGTATGAAAATAAATTTTGAGTGAAAATTGAGTGAAATTAAATTTTGAGTGAAAGTGGAGTAGGAATAAGTTTTGAGTGAAACAAGGATTGAAAATTATTATTTCTCATAGTCAATAATAATTTTTGTGGGTTGATTTTTATTGTCATTTATTATTATGATTGTCGTTGTTATTAAAATTCCAGAATCTAATACAATTTTTTTGTTCATTTTGCAGGACAAAAAATGATGAATGATTTAATATTAGCAGCTGTCACGCTTGCTTTTGCAAAGGAAAAGATTTCTAAAGTTGGGTCAAGTGCCTTTTAAATTGAACGTCCATAACAAGAGATGAGGAATAAAAATAGGCATTCACCTCATCTAAAAGGAGGGTTATGAATTGAAAAAAATGGTAACCCTGCTACATCCCCATAGAAAAGTTGGAATTCTGCTTACAGAAGCAAAATGTCTGTTTTTATGACAGAAGATTGCCTGTCGAAAACACATGTCTGTTGAGACAGTGTGGCACGAGGGCTCACGCGCGCGCTCTTTGCGACGAGATATTGAAAGTGTTTCACGCTCGGGATTTCAACCTCATAGAGAATGCGATACCTACACCTTGATCGAGTTTCTCATTCAATTCCAAGGATTTTGCCCCTATTCTGAATAATTCAGTTCCTTGTTTCCTTACGACTGAATAAGAAACCAGCTACTATGAATTAATCACTTAATGAATAAACAAATTACATTAATAACAAAATTTTCTACATTTAATTTCAACTTCTTATCTTCATCAAAAATAATATTCCAATTCTCTTATCTCTTAAAAATTTTTTTCGAAAAACGAGGGAAAATAAAATTGAAACAGTGTCATAAAACTTAAATTGAAAAAATTGTGCAGCTACAATATGTTTTTGCCATTAAGAAGAATAAAACGTGAATTGGAACAAGACATGGAAATAATAGTCGTTGGAAAAAAAAGGAGAGAGAGAAAAAACCGAGAAGAGAACTTGAGACGTAAGTAGGTAGTAAAATGCAGGAACATCATCTCTCGCAACCGTCAAAGAACTATTGTTAGTATTTGAGTAGATTTACTCGCCTAGCATTTTCTCTCCCTTCACTTTCGAAAGCGTTTGATGCTCTTTTATACTTGCAAAATCATATGAGAATAGAAAAAAAGTAGAAAAAGAGATCGAGAGAGATTACATCGTATTCTACAGGCCATGATCCTGGAAAATGATATAAAAAAGAAGTCCTACCACCAAAAGGGATTAGCCGCGACTTTCAAACGTCTAAGCTACCATCTGCAAATAATCAAATAGTCTTTTGATAAATCTTGAATAATTTTTTTCTCTTTCTTTTCTATTTTTTTAAAAATCGATTTTTTTTTCCTAACATTAAAATTTATTGAAAAATAATTAAGAACGTAGAGAAAAAAATTTTCGATTATAAAATGTGTCACTTTGAAACACCATCTGCTACGATGTTTGTGATTCGTAATCCCATTGATCCACATTAAAACAGATGACTCGGAATCAAGAAGTGGCTCGGTCTTTTCGAAACGTGACTTGAATAAAAGCAAGGAGCAAGTGAACTTATGTGGACGTTCTTGAAGACTCGTTTGCAAAACATGTTCAGCATCTGGCACAAAATCGTCAGAGAAGTTCATTATATATAAAATTTGTTACATTACATTTCAAGCAACATTTAAATGGAGGGATTTTTTTGAGAAATTTTTAAAAATTCTTTTCTCCATCATAAATTTAGGTTAATCCTCAATAGGGGAGACTTAATCTACGATCATTTTAAATTCACTCTCAGATATAATTAAATCAACTGAGGGGAAAATTTCCATTCTAATTGTTTATAGAAGTAAAAAAGGTTTATATAATTAAAAATTGTGTTTCTTCCTTTTCTCCCTGTTAAATTATTATTAAAGAACTTTATCAATTATTTGAGGGGTTAATTTACAAATTGTATTAGATAAATGTTATTATTATTATTATTATTTACTGTTCAAAAAAATCTTTTGATACACAGGCACACAAATTTGCTCAAAATTTTGAAAAAAACTCAAAAATCGTCAAAAAATCGAATTGAAATAAAAAAAATAAATATTTCTTTCTATTATCCTATAAGAGTATATTTCTATCTATTTTTGCACGCTGAATCCGAATTTGAAGTCGGAATTGTCTGATTTTTTCAAAACTTTGAGAAAAAAAAACTTTAACGAAAAAAAATGCATGGCAATATATAGATTCAGAAGGAAAAAATCCATAGAAATATACTACTGATTTGATTTTAATTTATTCTTTTGAGTCGTTTTTTCAGTTTATCTCAAAGTTTTGAGCAAATCTGTGAATTCAGACTTCGAATTCTGATTCAGCGTGAAAAACTACATAGAAATTTACTATTGTAGTGTTATAGAAAAAACTATTTCTTTTTTTGATTTTAATTCTGTTTTTTGTGTCAAAAATTTTTTTTTGTACTTGTAATATTGAAAAGTTTTTATTATTACTGTAATATTAAAATCAGTTACAGCAGAATTTCTACTTTTTCTTATCTTGGCACGAATTTTCATCAGAATTGTTGAAGCTTAAAATGTCTAGTTACATTAATTTTAAGGGCGGAATGAAAACATTTTAGAAACAAGTTTTGATTTCAATTTTCTCGTCGAGCAGGGGTTTAAAAAAATCAACGAGAACTATTTTTTTTAAGAAATATTAATTTTTAAAATTATTGTGTTACATTCGTTAACATTCCTTTGATCCAAAATTTCCATTTTTGCCTTTATCCAATTATAACCAATTTTCAATTTTTAAAATGGAAAATTTTGATCCAATCGAAAGTAGATAAATAACAACAGATAGTGTTATTTCATTTATTTGACAAAACACCGACGTTTCGGTGACATGGTTTGTCATCCTCTTCAGGTTAACTAAGAACAATTTTTACACCAATTAAAATTGTTTTAAATTATCACAAATTAGAAAAAATGAAAAAAAAAATTTTTTTTATCTTATTATAAATGTAAATTAAATACTTAAATAGTAACATGTCAGTAAGTATAAAACTATGTCTTCTCGTTGCGATTAAAATGCCGATACTAACAAAATAAGGTGTGAAAATTATAATTCGGAAACAATGCAGAAAGTCAATGAACTGCGATATAAACATTGTGACGTAGAAAACAAAAGACTGATCACGAGTTCAATTTTTTTATAATCAAGTTCACGGTCAAGAATAGAAACATTAGACCAATCAAACTCATGACCAGACTTAGATTGATGTGTATTCACTACAGATGTATTATAATTTCATTTTACAAATAAATAATTCTCGGAAGGAAAATTTCTACTATTTCGAATAATTTTCAATTTTGTCTATTATTCAATCGAACCAATTTCCTAATTTAGCCAATTGCCAATTTTGCCTTTTATCTAATATAATCAACCCCCAATTTTGCCATTTATCCAGTAATAGACAATTTTCAATTTTTTCTTTCATGAAATGCAATCACTTGTCTTTCTTCACCTAATTTGCATATATTACTTTTTTTAAATATGGAATAACGAGAAGAAAATCTGAATGAGCTATGACGGACTTATTGATGATTTTTAAAATATTCTGTGACACATTTTCGAATGTTATAATTAATGTGACTCGAAATAAACTCTGAGGCGTCCTGTGATGACATCGATTTGAACTCTGAATTCCTCTTCAAGTCGCAATGTATGCTGCAACGACTGTTTCTAATTAGTTCGTTGTATTACTTAACCGTACGAACCTCGAGAAATTGGACGAGTTTCGAACCGTGCAGTTGAACCATGACTAATTCAAGTCGCTACCTTCGAGCGTATGCTGGCAGCATGCAAGATAAGTACCAACTTTGGTTAAGAGCTGACTTCACCTCCTTTGCCCTCCTTCTTACCGAACCATCCAACCGGCACCTCGTAAGAACTTGGAAACATTCTTTCTTCTTCCTTCTGTCATTCTCTTTTTCTATTTCTCGCCATTTTATACCTTTTTTCTTTACTTTACTCTTTATAAGGTACACATTGTTGACGATTTGTCGAATGTCATATATATAGAGAGAGAGAGGAAACGACACTACTAAACCTTTAGTTCTTGTTTTCGATCCTTCTAGTTTCTATTATTTGACTTTCTTTACACTCACTTTTTTCCGTCTTGTAGTTTCCTTGGCAAGCAAACATTTCTTGCTAAAGAAAACTTTACACTTCAGAGAATAGTGTTCCCTTTATCATTTCATTTGTTATGAGACTTTGCGGGACTTATTAGAATTATTATTCTCTGAGTTGAGATTTTGCACAGAAAACTTTTTGGCTCAAAGTTTTCCTGAGTTAAATGGCGTGCGTTTAAGCAGAGAGAGAGAGAAAAAGAAAAAAGGGCGCCATTAATAAGTTTAGAAGACTTAATAATTCTTTCAAAGCTTATCTGTGTTTTAGATATTTATTCGAGAATCCCGGTTGGAAAAGAATGAGAAATTGTCAAATTTGGAAAAATCTAGTTCTTTTCAGGAATAATGATAAATTTATTGTCCATATAGAGGAGGAATAATTATGCAACAGATTTCTAGAATTAGAATCCTGGCGAATGGAGAATAGAGGACAAAAACGGTATGGATAGCTGGAGGCAATTAGATCAACCTGTAATTTACACAAGTTCGCGGAAGAGCCGTGTGGTGCAACAGACATCCTCCGGCGTATATTACGAATGTCAGGAACTCGAAGCGGACCATTTGCTTCCTCCCACTCGAATTGAACTTTGCTTCTCCTTTTCCATTCATTTTCTCGCGATAATAACTCTTTTAAACTTGTGTAAATTGCCTTTGAAAATTCACCATTGTCAACTCGCGAATGTCATGAATTCTCACGAAATAATGGCCTTTTTCCAATTTTTTCAAACTTCTTATGTTGATTTTTCTGAACATCAGATCTTTATAGTAATAAAGTTAAAAATTTATAATTTCGTTTAGCATATAACTCCTACTTTATGATATCGTTTCAGATATGAGTTTCTAGTTTATTCTAAACTGCGCATCAAACCCCAAAAACATGAGGAAAAGAAGAACATGATAAATATTTCAAAGATACAAATGGATATACTCTAAGTTTGGATTATTAACTAAATTATTGATGCCCTCAAACCATGAAAGCTACCAGTAAATAATAAAATATTCCTACAGAAAACATCCTTTTTTTCATAAATGTGAAACTACTTGATAGAATAATAATCACTTTACTAAAACTAAACTATGGAAGAAAGAGTATTGTTTCAAAGAGGAAAAAAAATTAAGAAAGCATAATTATTTCATAAAGTTTATTAAAATTATTATTTGCCATTAATTAAAAGAAAAATACGCTCATTAAAATTTTACAAGTACACTTATAAATATACTTTTGAACAAAATTATGACATCATCTGGACATAGATATTTTTTTCCAATTAAAACTTTACTAAGACAAGAGTCTTCTTACGATTCATGTAAATACTAATGATAATAATAATTGTAACATAATTATCTTTCATTTGAATATACAAATATATTTAAAATTGTAATTATACGCCAAACAGTAATTCATTGAGCAATAAATTTTTGATTAGATGATACGATTTCCGATACTGAAATTCAGTGGAGAGTAATTATGTATTTTGACATTACAAATGCATTCGCAATTAGTACATTTGGAAGATGTCTATAATTGATTGTTATATAGATCAACTGGCCTCTCTTGCAGGACGAACTGACGTCACATTATGACACGAAACTAGCTTCGACAGATTATCGTCAAGATACACATAGTTCCGCGACAAAGTGTATAATGCGGATCTACAACGCCCCTATATTCAAGCCGCCAGTTCTAACAGAGATTCAATTTAATATCATGCACATAACACTGTATGTAGTCTACCTTAATTTATAGCTCAAACTGGCTAGAAGGTGAATAACGTGTTAATAATTATTTCGCACTCTGTAATGTAATTTAAATATCCTTTGTTCCTTTCAATTGAAAGAAAGAATTTAGATCGTGTTTTTCCATGGTCTTTGATTAATAAATTAAGTGTCATTTGTTGACTTTTACCAGAAATAAAAGTCCAGTAATGATTGATTATAATATTAATAATATTAATTTGGAAAGAGTATTTTGTGCTAAGGATCTCGGAGTCATTTTTTATTCACGTCTTAGCTTTGCGGAACATATTTCACAATTAATTTCTTCAGCTTCAAAGGCCTTGGGTTATTTAATAAAGACATCTATACATTTTTCTGAAATAAGCACTCTGAAAACTCTTTTTAGATGTTTTAATTATTATCAATGAAAAAAATGAACTTATAACTGATTGGTATAAGAAACCCACATTTTCTGGACGAACTATTAATTAATTAAACTTTCTGACGAACAATTCCATGCAAAAAAATATTGAATTTGTGAGAGAAATTTTACTTAAAAACAATTATCCATTAGAATTCATAAAAAAGTGCATAATGAAACGTATTTCTTTTATAGACCTTCTAATACTAAACTCTTTAGTGTTAAAAATGAGAAACGTTATATAATGATACCTAAGGTCTTCCTACCATATGTTCCAAACTTTTTTGAAAAAACCTCTTCAGTTCTTAGAAACCAGAGCATTTTATCCATTCCCTGCAAAAATAATAATATGAACCACAATTTCATTAAAAAAGGAAAAGATATAAATAAAAAATCTGAAATTACTAATACGGTTTATAAAATCAATTGTAAAAATTGTTCTGCATTTTATGTTGGTCAGTCAAAGAGAATGGTGGGTGTTCGCATCAATGAACATAAAAAATCTAAGTCCAATGTGATTGCTACACACAATCATTTTTTCAAACACAATTTTGATTGGGACGGTTTTTCAATATTAGATAAGGAAAACAATTACAATAGAAGATTAATATCAGAAATGATCTATATTAATTTACAAAAAAAACCGGTCAATAAAAAAGATGATGTACAAAATCTTAACAATACTTATAATTACTTTCTTAATAAAATGAAATATTCACAATCTCCTAATCTGTTTTAACTTTCCTTAACATTTTCTGTATTTGCTTTATTTTGTTTTCTTTTCGCTAACAGGGTAATTCACTATGTGTCGATAGAGTACACTACGAAAATTGTATAACTAATTTTTTTCTGTCAAATAAATAATAGTTTCTGAAGAGGGCAGCAGCGCTGCTGAAATGTAAAAACCAATGTGTTTTTTTTAATTATTGACTCGTAAGGATCGTTAAACTTTAATTTTTATAATAACTAATACGAACGAGTGATAAAATCATATTACCATTTAAATATCCTTTGTTCCTTTCAATTGAAAGAAAGAATTATTTTTTTCCAATAAAGAAATGTGAAAGTGAGTAAATAGTAACAAAGTTATGGTTTCTCTTGTTAAAAGTAAGAATGATTAAGAATTTAAAGCTATTTAGATGGAAACAATTCTGGATATATTTATAGATATAATTTCTCAGCGCCTAAGGCTCGAAAAGTTAAAATAAAAGGTTTTAAAAAAGGGGAAATGGTTTAATTGAAATTGAATTATTATTAAGTTTTATTATTTGAATCCTTTACAATTAGAATCAGAGAGAAAGAGTAGATCCAGAATTCTCAGGGGCACTGAAACAAAATTAGAACTTTGTGAGACCAATCGAGAATTTAAATGGGGACTGAATTTAAAAGTATTGGTTTTTTACTCTTTCAAAATTATTCTTACAGTTATAGACCTAAGAAGCGATAATTCCTAGCGGAGACACAGAATGAAGTAGATTTCCCTTGAACTATTTTCGAGTCAGCCAAAGTAAAATGTTTGGAATCCGGGGAGTCGATTATGTAATATCACTTCACTTTCACTCAAAATTTATTTTGACTCCATTTTGACTTCACCTTCATTTCACTTTCACTAAACATTTTTTCACTCCACTATCACCCAAAATATTTTTTGACTACAATTTCACTTCACTTTCAGACTACTATCACGTTTACAAAAATTTTATTTTATTACTCTCTTTCTCCAATACAAATTTAAAATCCACAACGCTGACCAACGAGAAAGTGAAGTACAAATTAAGAGAAAATAATTTTTGAGTGAAAGTGAAGTGAAAAAATATTTTGGGTAAAAATGAAAGTGGAGTGAAAGTGAAGTGAAAATGGAGTAGAAATAGATTTTCAATGAGAGTGGAGTGAAAGTAAATCAACAATTTTGGAAATATTTCCACTTTCTCTTAAAATTTATTTTCACTGCATATTCACTCCACTTTCTCTTTCAGCCAAATTTTTTGTTCACTTCATTTTCATTCTAAATATTTTTTCATCCCATTTCATTGCAAGTTCACTTTCACTTCAAATTTATTTTTATTCCAATTTCATTTCACTTTCATTCTACTTTCCCATCAAAATTTATTGTAATTCCAATTTTATTTCACTTACATACACTCAAAATTTTTTTTTACTCCACTTTCACTTCACTTTTATTTCAGTTTTAGATTACTTTCACCTCCACACAAATTTTATTTCATTTTTCTTTTTCTTCAATACGAAACTAAAGTCCCTAACGTTGACCAAAGAAAAAGTGAAGTGAGAATAAATTGTGAGTGAATATGAAGTAAAAATGGAGTGAAAATAAATTTTGAGTGAATGGGAAGTGAAAATAGAGTGAAAGTAAATTGTGACTGTAAGTGGAAGTTGAATGAAAATGGAGAATAATAGAATTGTGAGTTAAAGTGAAAGTGAAGTGTAAATGGAGCGAAAATATATTTTGAGTAAAAGTGAGGTGAAAGTGAAGTCTATGTGGAGTGAAAATGAATTTTGAGAAAAGGTGAAAAGAAATTGGAGTGAAATTACATAATCGACCCCTTGAACTGAAAAATTCGGCAAGAGTGTCACTTTTTATACACGGAGAAAAATGAATTATATATGATATAATCCAGATTATACTTCTCATGATATTTTTACATTGTATATAGGACAGTTAACCAGAATTATAAAATTGAACCATATTAATTTGGATTATAAAACTTGCATCAATATAATTTGTCTTTACGTTATTTTAAAGAAATGAAATTTTGACAAATCAGAACTAACCCATAAATTTAAAAACTTAATTTAATATTTAATTGACTAATAATAAAATTTTAAAAAATAAAAATTTGAATTTGTTGTTGCTAATAATTTATTAATTAAATTAATTAAACAATCACTAAATTTACTTTTTTTTAACATAAATTTCTGGTAATTTCATTTTATAAATCTACAAAACTATTAAAATTATTATTAAAATTGTTATCAATTAAATAATCTTTCATCAATTAATTATAAATAAAGTTACAAACAAATAAGTTTTTAGTAAACAAAAAATTTATTCTTTGTAAGTAAATAAAAATTCTTTTAAGAAAATGTTAAAAATAATGTTATCTTGTAATATTTAAACTAAAAATGGTTATAATCAATAATAAGCTAATGATAAATAAATGCATGATGCTATAATTGTTTTTAGATTTATAAAAATGAAATTATCAGGAATTTATAAACTTGGAAAATTAAAATAGCAGCACATGTAAAAAAGTTCGATCACAACAAATTTTTAAAACAACTTTAACCTCATAATATGACAATTTGAAAAAAACATGTTGCTATACACTGAGAAAACGATTTATTTGATTCAAACTCTATTTTCTTTAAATCAAACTTAGAATATCTTTGCTATACAGTGAAACAAATTTAAGTTTAATTAAAACATAATTTTTGGTTAATTTATAGAAATAATATATTTCATTCCAACATAATTTATAGTTGATTTTAAATTATTTATTATCAAATTTTAAGTTTGAATTAAACATCAAATTTTGAAACATATTTTTTGTTTAAACTAAAACAGGAAATATGTTTGAAATAAAAATTATTATTGAAATAAAAATTATTTTTGAATCAAACTTGTAAATATTTTTTATATATTGGAATTAAGCTTAGAAATTAATTTCAATGAAACAAAAACGCTTAAAATTGTTTTTTTACTTGAAACGAGTTTAATGTTTTCTCAGTGTAGTAATAATCTAGAATTATAATTTGATTCGATTTTGGATTAGAATCATTCCATTATATTTCGACTAAAGTCGTTGCCGACTAATTTTAAAAAATTGTAATATTTTGCAGGAATGATTTTAAAGATATTAGGATTACCAAACAAAACGATTTTTTAAATATTTTTTATTTTTATTGTAAAATAAGCATCTAAAGTATGTGAAGTCGTAAAAACTGTCACATTTTCATCTATTGGAAAATATTAAAGATAACATTTAATTTATTATAAAAACGTAAAATTTTTTTAGATTTTATTAAGAATGAATTATTTTATTATTATAAATTGGTAGAAACAATTATTAATAAGAAATATTAAATAAAAAATGATTTTAAAGTTAATCTGGCAAATAACCTATTTTTGCAAATTTCATTCACTAAATGTGAGAAATAGAAATCATTAAATTGAATAAAACCTTATGAAATACAAAGTACCTGTGATTAACTTTTACTTTTTCTTAACACTTTCTTCCTTTTTTCTTCATAAATGTTAAAAAATAAGCAATTAAAACTGGCATTTTGCTTATTTTCACGATTTTAAAATGTAAATAACTTCTTCCCAAAAAAATGAAAAATTATGAAAATTGGGCAATAATTAATTGATCACTAGATACACTCACTGGAAAAAGATTATCTTTGGTCCCGAAGCTATTTTCCGAATTAATTAACTTCTTGTTTAATCATTTTCAACTAACTTCAGTTTTAAAAAAATTACATGTATTAACCTGACAAAAATAGTAAAAAGTTTAAAGTTAATTAATTCTGCAAATAGCTTCGGGACCAAAGAAAATATTTTTCCAGTGAGTGTATCTAGTGGTCAATTAATTATTGCCCAATTTTCGTAATTTTTCATTTTTCTGGGCAGAAGTTATTTACATTTTAAAATCGTGAAATAAGCAAAATGCCAGTTTTAATTGCTTATTTTTTTAACATTTATGAAGAAAAAAGGAAGAAAGTGTTAAGAAAAAGTAAAAGTTAATCACAGGTACTTTATATTTCATAAGGTTTTATTCAATTTAATGATTTCTATTTCTCACATTTAGTGAATGAAATTTGCACAAATAGGTTATTTACCAGGTGAACTTTAAAATCATTTTTTATTTAATATTTCTGATTAAGAATTGTTTCTACCAATTTATAATAATAAAATAATTCATTCTTAATAAAATCTAAAAAAATTTTACGTTTTTTTAATAAATTATGTGTTATCTTTAATATTTTCCAATAGATGAAAATGTGACAGTTTTTACGACTTCACATACTTTAGATGCTTATTTTACAATAAAAATAAAAAATATTTAAAAAAATCGTTTTGTTTGGTAATCCTAATATCTTTAAAATCATTCCTGCAAAATATTACAATTTTTTAAAATTAGTCGGCAACGACTTTAGTCGAAATATAATGGAATGACTCATTATAAAATGTATAATCTATTGTGAAAACGAGAAATAATTTTAAAACATTGAAAGGTTGTACATAGATTATAAAGGGTAATAATCATATTATATTCAGTATGATCTTATTTTCTATATTCCTAATTGTATAATCCATTTTCCCCGTGTAGACACCTTTTTAAGGGGTTAATACGTCATACCTCTCACTTTTATCGATTTGGGGGACTAATTTTTATTAATGTTTTAATTTTTAACTTTAGCATCAGACACCTGGATACCCAATAGAGTAACGAGTAAAATTTTTTTCAAGAACGTAAAGATTCTTGATTGAAAAAGAATGTTATTCAGTTAAAAATAAAATTTTTTGAATTACATATTTTGATATCAATATTAATAATTGAATTTTTAATTTTCAGGAAGTGAACAGAATGAAGAAAATGGTCAAGTTATTTTAGATCGCTAAGTAAGGACAAACTTAGGCAAAGTTTACTATATTGGAAGCCTACTTTAGTGCACTTAAAGTTTACCCAAAGTAGGACTTCAAAATGGGACCAGCGTTCAACTTGGGTTCTCTATTATAGATCAATGCGAATACAAAGTAGAGTTTGAAGAACCTTTGAGATATCTTTGAGAGGGGATGAAAATAGAGAGAGAGAGAGTGGTTATATACAAACTCAACTGAGATGGTTATGGGAAAGCTAAAGGATGTTCTTGTAGTTAATAAGGAGTTGCAGCAACATCAGAATTTGTGACACCCCTTCACATCCTCTATACACTGTTTCATGCCTGAATTCCCGTTAGGCATGTTTATGGTGGATGCAATGATGAGGTCATGCGCAAAGGCCCCTGTTAAGTATATCCTCTTACGATCCCTTCGAACTTCCGCAAGTATTTACGTTCATGTTTCCATGGACGGCATCCCACTGGTCCAAAGATATCATCCGTTATTACTTAGTCTTAATCTCAAATATATTGACGCTTAACACAATTGCAAATTACCATTAGAGCTTCTTCATCCTCTTGAGATGTCGGTGAAAATCGAAGATCAATTCAGAAACGCAAACTCCTTACATACTCACAGCAATAGATCTCTACTTTTGCATGATTTAGAATCACACTAGGCCAAGAGGGAGGGAGAGAGAGAGAGAGAGACAGGGAATAGCATTTCCACTTTGGTGGAGAGATGACGAGGGAAACGAGCTAAGTGATTTAGTAATTTATACGGAAGGAGATTATTGGATGATCAAAATGGGAAATAGAGAAATCTTATCATGACTAAAATAGAGTTGTCGATGATAGGTTCGTCAACAATTGATCACTCTAAAATCAGAGTAATCAGATTAGTTATAAATTTTAAATTATCTCAATAAGTTTTGAAATTGAAAATTTATATTTTTGTTTTGCAATTTTGAAACGTAACATTGACGCAAACTGTTGCTTAAAAGGAAAACGTTAAATGTACTAAAACTCTCGTGCCATTTTTCTTCTTTACGGTGGAGAGCTGACAGACACTTTTCCTTTTTAACTCACTGGAGAAAATACAGGAAACGGATTTCCTTTCAAACATTTCTTGACTGATTTCGATAAGAGAATTTAAGTGGAAAAATTCTTGAGAAATTTAAAAATTATCAATAATATTATGTTCGTAATTGTTTATTTTGTAATATTTTATTGTTACGTCGAAACAAGAAACCTTTTTAAATATATCTAACGTTCCTCGTTTTACATTATAGTTTTAGAATTGAATCTAATTTGGGATGACGATAAGTCAAAGAGCCGACTAACTGTTGTGAGAGAATATTTTATTTAAAATATTTTTAGGGATTTATTTTTCTTCTGGACTATCCTTAAGAGAACAAATTGTCCTCAAGAGCAAATTTCGATGTTAAAGTAGAATTTTAATTTATTATTTGATGGAAAAAAGATGATTTTTTTTACTTTAACTGAACGTGTCCTTCGGACGAAAAACGTAAAGGAAGTGGATTCTCCCTCTTCTTAGTTATTAATTCAACTAAGAGGTTAAGGACCCTGGTTTTGATGAATAAAAGAAGATAGGATAATTTGTAGGATATTTGAAATCACAAAGCAAAATTATGTTGAAAGTGATTAAATATATATTTTACCCAAAAGTTCCAAACACAATTATATCTAATCTTCATGTGTGAATGAGATTGAAGTGTGTGTATTATGTGGTGTAAAATTTTTATTCACTACTCGAGATATCAATCCTTTTGAAATGTGAATCCAATGAATGTGCTCTGCTTTTCGTCAAGTTGAAGTTGATTTTCCAAAAATTCAGGAAATACCTAATCTAGGTTCACTAGATTGATATTACACTATGAACTTTAATATTCCTTCTATTTGCACAAAGTTTAAGAACCGAAACCACGTAAATAAAGATTGTCTTTAAAATGTATTCGAATTAATATTCTATTTTATTATCCCGTGTAGAAAATTGTCGCGGCAGTCTAGATCTATTTAAAGCCAGTCTAGTTTTTTCCTCGCGTTGCTATTTACAGTAATGCTAGATTGGTGCGGTCTTGATTCTATCTAGTTTCCTAGACAAGCTTTTAATTTTTATATCGATTTTGCAACGCGCTGCAGTTCTAGTGAAACTATTTTAATGCTAGCTTGGTACTATCTAGTTTTCCTAATTATATTTTTATCACGGCGTAAACTCAAATACCAATATAGTTATTATACAAAAAAACTAGGTTTTACACTATCAACTATATTTTACTGTTTTTTGCTATAAACTTTTTTAATTTCATTATTATTATTATTAACTTTACTTTAAATATTACTTATTTGTTCAAATTTCATTTATATCTCAAGTTAGTAGGATTTGGTTTAGAAAATTAAAAAAAAATTTAACGTTATGATAATTAACAATATATTTTGTTGAAAATAAAGTGTTCAGAAAGAAAAATTCATGGCGGGCAGGAAAAATTGTTAATAATTTATTAAATTGTTTAAACAAATTTAAAGAGAGATTTTTTAATTTCATAAAATATTGAAATCTTTTTATAAATTGTTTGGAATGAAAAAAGCATTTATCCAAAAAAGATTTCTTAGCAGAATTATTACTGAAAAATTAATTAAATTTCTTGTCAATAATTATAACAATTAACAAATTCACTTTTTGGGCATTTTTCGCGTAAAGAGGTGTTTTCTTCTAATAATTTATGAAAATTATAGTTATTTATAAAAATTGTTGCGGTAATTTATAAAAATATTGTAGTCTGAATTTCAATTGAAAATTATTACTTTGGTAATTAATGAAAATTTTCAAGGTAATTAATGAAAATATAGTTAAACCCTTTTCAATAATTGTAAGTGTAAAAGGTGTCGAAAATTAAAATTAATTGTTATGTAGCTTCAATAAAATAGTGGTTAGATTGTTGGGCTAGAAATTAGTAGGTCATAGGTTCGATTCCCATTAGTATCAAATTTTATTCAGTAATAGGTTTCAGTTTATTCTGTGTTTTAAACATTAACTTGATGAAAAGTTGAAAGTTGAGGATTTATTACTAGATACTTTCGCTTAGACTTTTAATTCTTTTTATTTTTTATACTCTCTAAATCTGAATTAGTAGAAAGTTACTAATGAAATGGTGAAAAGTCGTCCACTAAATGATTTAGTAATAATTCTACTAACAATTAGTAAAATTTTACTAATTGATTAGTAGAATTTTACTAACAATTAGTAGAACTGTTTTATTAATAGTCGATAAAACAGTTTCACTAATTCATTTAGTAAAGTGACTTTTAATTAGTAGAATTTTACTAAAAATTAGTAATATTCTACTTATTAAAAAGGTGAAAAGTCGTCCATGAAAACTACTAAAAATTAGTAAAATTTTACTAATTCTTAGTAGAATTCTACTAATTCAGATTTAGAGAGTATCTCTTTCACAAAATTCTTTATAAATTCACTTACTTTATTTTCAATATTTTGTTTCTATATTTCTTTTACAAATTCTTTATATTTATTTTCACTTGCTTTATTTTCAATATTTTCTTTTAATTCTTTTCTTTTTATATTTCTTTCACAAATTCTTTATATTTATTTTTACTTGTTTTATTTTCAATATTTTCTTTTAATTCTTTCATTTTTATATTTCTTTCACAAATTCTTTATATTTATATTCACTTGCTTTATTTTCAATTCCTTAACTTTTTCGATTTGACACTTTAATTATTTTTATGTTCAAATATATCTTCTAAATTCAACCTTTCATTACTTTCAATCCCTTTATATTTTCTTTCGAATAAAATCACTTTTTTCAAACAAATTGTTTATAAAATTGGAAATTGAATAAAAGACAAAGTTGGAAATTTGTTAAATAGTATATAGTAATGTCAAAGATGGAAATTGGTTGCATTTGATAAAAGGCAAAGTTGGTAATTTGTTGTATTAAAATAAATGACGAATAATGTTCAAAACTTTTTGATGTTAAAATATTTTATTGAACAGCAAATAAATAAAGTCGCGCTGAACAAGCATTAGTTATCAGTAGATAATAACAAACACAATATAAATAGAAAATGTAGTAAATATTATAAAATAATTTATGAAATATGGCTTCACTCTCAATATAATATTCAAGTGATTTTTACAAAATTGCAATAATAATTTATTTCTTCAAAAAATTCCAAAAAAATAAACAGAGCATACCGTAATGAAAAGTTATCTATTTTCGGTAGACACATAAGCGTTATCATTTTGCTTTACGATAAATGCCTTTCTGATATACTAGAGAAAACTCTTTTGCCTTTTGTCCCATGGCACCGCAGCGTGAAATACACTGGGACCATCGCTTTAGAAACTAAGCAAAGACACAACCAAGAGACAAGCATATAGAGAACTCTTCTCATCTTCTTGCACCACAAAGATCGAAGGCACTCAACGAAGGAAATATTTTATGTTTTCCTGAAAACTCAACACACGCTTTCACAGAGTCGTATTTTTATTTAGGTCGCAACCACTCTCGATAAAAAAAAACACAGAAAACACTACTTGACGAATAATTTACACTTGCAACGAAAAGTGGGATCAATACCTCTATACTGTAAAAACCGAACCAAAATTCTTTTTACAACACTTTGGGAATATTTTTACCCCCCTTGAATTTTTAATAATATAGATTTTCAAAGGAGAGTAAAGTCTTGAAATATTAAAAAATAAAAGTATCTTTTGAAAAATAAATTAACCTAAATTATTTACCGTACTAAGTTTAAAAAATGCAAATTTTTTCCCCAGATCAATGTTTTCTTAGGAGGGAAAAGAATTTTCATAATTTCTTTAAAGAATTTTTTTTTTTGAAAATAAAATTTCCGTTGACGATAATTAGATGCAGTGGGAAAATCTGAATAGGAAAATAAAGTTATTCTTTTTCTCGTTTATTTTTAATTATACATTTAAAAATCTTGTAAATCCGTTAGGAAAAAAAAATTGATCGAAATCTTGAAAATCAAATCATAGTAGATGGTTGTAATAGGTACTGATCCAAGAAATCGCGTAGTTTCCTTCAACTTTTTTCCCCTTTTTATTCCATCATTGTATTCGTAACTTTATCTATCCTGGGACTCTACACTTGCGTGTAGGGCGTGCGACCGGATGTCTTCGTCACGGTTCGCCAAATGCCCGTTTGTTTCGTGCTGAACAACCTGCAGGAGGACCGTAATTAAGATGGCCAGTTGTACTTTACACAAACTGACTCTTGATTTATTACTACCGATTTTCCCTCTCTCTATTTGCTTAGAACAATATTATTTTTCTCTTCTTTCTTACTCGCGAACATTAATTAGTCATTTGCAATATATTTAACACTCATCAAAATACATTAATTTATCAACATTGTTTTACAAATTGGTACATATTTTCATATTGTATTTTATTTTAAGTTAATTGCTTAATTAATTCCAAGGCTATTGTTATTTTTTTTTCTTTGCTGTCGATGAAGAATTAATATTCACATCTTTCGAAATCGCCATCAAGTTAACTAGTTGTGAACTGTCAGCAAGTGTCTTCTTCGAGTTTAGTTCAGGATCCTCATTTATATTCTGAATTGATTCCTTACAAATTCTAATTCTGTTTCTGTGTTTGGAATAAGACTTCTGGATCTACTAACTCCTAATTGCAATTGTTTTTTAAGGCGTAATATTTAAAAAAATTAATAAATTATTTTAGTGTTTAAAAAAGTGCCATGATGATTAAAATATTCTTCTCCTGTTAAAAATTTTTTTACAAATTGAATTTAGTAATAAAATTGTGAATAAAAACAAGAAAAAATAGATTTAATTGTTTTTTAAGGCATAAGAGTTTTATATTTAAAAAAATTAATAAATTGTTTTAGTGTTTGAAAAAGTGCCATGATGACTAAAATTATAATCTTATTGTTTTCAAACATTTTTTTACAAATTGAATTTAGTAATGAATTTGTAAATAAAAACAAGAAGAAACAGATTCAAATGTTGCTTTTAACGTTTAAATAACAATAACATCTTCAATAACAATTTTTTAACAATTTGCGCGAGGCTTACTTCTCACTCCCTTTTTTCACTAAAATTAGCAATTTTAAAAATAAGAGAACGTAAAAAATTCAAACTCAAACTTTTTTATAGAAAGAAAATATGAATTCGAAAATATAGTTTTAATATTATTATAAAAATAATAATAATATTCAGACATAGGAAATTCAGGGAAAAGTGAGTAATTTTTATTAAAAGTACTGAAAAATAATTAAATTTTTAGAATTTATAAAAAAATTCTGAATATTTGTGTCATTTTCATTTGACTCATAAACTATAAAATTACTACGAATTTTAGTATAAAAACTTTAATTTTATGAATTTCTGACAAAACTTTTCTTTTACAACTTAAATTTTTAACAACTATCATGAAATAAATAAATTATTTAATAAATAATTTTTCCTAACTATTATTTAAAATTAATTCAATTTTCAAAGCATGGCCTTTATTATATTCATTAATAAATTAACTTCAAAAGGTTTTAATTTTATATTTCATAAAATTTCCACTTTTAATGAATCTAATTAGAAATTTTAATAAACTTATATTTTTGAAAAATTTTAATAATTCGAAATCTTCTAAAACTAGTTAAATTTGTTAATATGTTTTTAAATAATTAGTAATTAATTTCATCAATTATGTTGTTCATAAAAGAATTTTAGTTAAAAACACTAAAAAATTGAATTTTCAATAAGTTATAAATGATTGCACAAAATCTAATATTTTCAAAAGTCATAAAATTCTTATCACATTATTCAATTATTTTCAAAATTTACAAAAAAATTTCTACAAAATCCCAATCATTAACATCAAAAATAAAAAAATTCTTCTTAAAAATTCAATTACTTAAAAATTTGTTAATAAAATTCTAGTCTACATTTTAATTTTTTTCAAAATTTTTTTTTCATTTTAATGATTTTTAATGTCTACTAGTATGTTACTAAAAGTAACTCAAAAAGCATTCAATTATTTAGAAATAATTTCAATAAGTAATACAAATTTCTCAGGAATTCAAATATTTAAAAATTTATTATAAATTTTTTCTCAATAATTCAATTATTAATTATTTTCACAAATAATAAAACTCATCGCTGAATGTCAATTACTTTTTAAAACAATTTTAATCGAATTCCTTGACAAATGTAACTATTCTAAATTATTTTTTATAAAACTCGTCAAAAGAATTTAATTATTTAAAAGTTTGTTAATAAAATTCATTATGAAAATTAAAGTTTGAGGAGGGTTCAATTATTAAATAAATGTTTTACTATTTCTGATTTGAAATATTAATTTATTATTAATCATGAAACAATACCTGTATTATTTTCAAGTTTTCAAACAATATTTTTTAATGAAAAATGAATAAAAATGAACATTTTGATTTCTAATAAACTGAGAAAAAGTGTACAGTTTTGCAAAATTTTTGCATTTTTTTCCCCATATTTTAATGCTTTTTGTATAAAATCTAAGAGCCGAACAAAAAAAAAATAATAGAGTACATAATTACTTTATAATTTTCACATCAAACACCAGTAATATGATTTTGCAGATTTAAATTATTTATAACGAATTGTAAATCACGGAAACGAATTCTAACATTACTTATTAAATTTAAAAATAACCAACGAAATATTTTACATGCGCTATTTAATTCGTGTATAATGAACTAACAAGTTTTATTTAATAATATAATTTAAATCTACGCTTTTATGAAATATTAATTTAATAACACACAATTCGACCTAATTAAGAATATTAATTTTACTTCAAAATAGAGTTTCTGGAATAAATTAATGTAACCTAATCAAGAGAATTATAAATGATTTCCATTAATATTATAACAGAGAGAACGAACATATATATATTTACATTCATTGTTATATTATTAAATAATTACGATAATGTTGTATTTGTCATCAAAATTTTAATTGAAATAATTTTCACAAACATCAATTATGTATTAAATTTAAATACACGTGATTATAATTAATAACTGTAATGTATTTGCGTTATTAAATTTATTTCTTGCTCTTTCTATTCTATGTTAAGAAACCTTATTTTGCAAAATTATTTGCAGAATAAAATAAAAATGAAATACATCATTTTATGATTAAATGAAAAATGTCCTTTTTGTTTTCTTTTAAGAAAATGGTTGAAGAGAATGAGAGAATAAAAATTGTATAAATAGGAAGAAAATTGAAGAACTTGATAGTAAAAGTGGTACTGTTGTAGATTCAGGAGTATGTATGTTGGCTGAGAAAATAATTCTCGAGAGATCGAAGTAGTAGTTTAAGAAGAAGAAAATAGGAAGGAAAAGAAGAAAAAAAAGAACACCCAGTACTCTAGTGAGTGGTAGCTAAGTTCTCTAAAGGCGAACTTGAGGTGGCAGTCTGTAAGTGGTGCTAGGAAGGCGGAAGTCAAGTACTGGCTAAACAACGGCCACAGGTGACGCTGACTCGACTCAAGTGCATCTTCTACCCTTAGTTGCTAACAGCCCACGTTTCTTGTGCTTACGTGGATTTTAAGTGCCCTTTCTCAAGACTTTTTTTCTGGTTAAAAAGTCTTTCGAAACCCGCATAACTTGCATCGATCTACTGCAATGAATTATTAGGTGAAAAATACGAGTGCTCTACAAAAGTGACACACACACGTGATTACTACAATAGCTTTGTAAACACTTTCGAAAAATTTCTAAAGTGTCAAAGCAATTTTCCAAAAGTTGCTATTATATTATCTGGTAGATTTACTTTCTACTTAAAAATGTATATATAAACAGTCATCGTTTTCCAAAAAACAAATTGAAAAAATTAGCAACACGAAAAGTCCCAATTTTTTTCAATCCTGTCAGTTACTGTTATGTCGCAATAAAAAAGAGTTAACGTACTTTGAAGCACACTAAAGTGAATTTAAAAAAATAGTCCGCCATATTGGATCCACCATTTTGTATTTTTGACATCCGACTTCAAATTCGTAATCAGCAAACTTGTATAATTTGAAAATTTAAGAAAATCGTGATTTAACAAATATATTTTGTTTTTTATATTTCTTATAACAAATTTCGTTTGACTAATCTAAATTATGAAAATTTGTTTCCTTTTCATTTATTTAAATTATTAGAAAATTGATTTTATAAAATTAAAAGTTCTCGGAAACTAAAGAAAAAAATGTTTATAAATTCTATTTAACAATTCCAAATTTTTATTAAAATTGAAAATTTTTTAATGTTTAGAAAATAAAGAAAAAAAGTTTACTCAAAAACATGTTCTGTTACATTTTTTACGAATTCCTTTAATTGTAAAATTATTCAAAAATATCAATAACTTCCTTTGTAAATAAATATTTCATTATTATTTTTCCACCATTATGAATTTTAAATGAGCTTTAAAATTCAAATATTTCTGAAATTAAACTAGTTATCTTTATAAGTTGTTTAATTTCAGAAATTTTTTTATTTGCATTTTTGCATTATTTGCATTTAATTATTATTTTCTAGAATTTTTAACTAAAATTGTTCTCAAAATCAACTTTTATGAAAATTTTGTTAAAAAAATTCTTTGATAATTTTCAATTGAAAAGTTAATATGAATTTGGAAACATTCACTTGAAATAATATAGAAAAATACTAAAAGTTTAGAAAAATTCTCTTCAACGTTTAGAAAAATTTCCTTATGAAAATATAGAAAAAATTTTGAGAATTTGGAAAACTTTCCATATTCGGAAAAATTTACATGTAAGTTCAAGTAATTTAAAAAAAAATAATATTAAACTTTAAAAAAAAACAATTCTTCAAAATTGACAGTTAAAAGTAATGAAAATTTAAATCTTTAAATATTTTAATTTGTAACCTTTACAAAATTAATTATTTAATTATTTCAATTATACAATAGTAAATAATTTGCTGAAGAATTGAATGTAATTCAATTCTCATAAAGAATTTTCCAAAGAAATTTTTTTTTCAATAATTGCATTCTTTTAACGACTTTTAATAAATTTTTCAAGAATTTGCTATGAAATTTACAAAAAATTTTATTAATTGAATTTTTTTAAATCAATTTTAATTAGGTAATTCTATTTTTAAAATGTTTTTAATTAAAATTTTTTTTATAAATTTATTATTTTTAATAACTAATTAAATATGTTGACAAATTTAATAAATTTCAAGAAGAATGTGAATTATTAAAATTTTGCAAACAAATAAGTTTTTAAAAATTTCTAATTAAATTTATTGAAAATTGAAATTTTTAAAATATTAAAATTAAAAACTTTTTAAGTTAATTCATTAATGAATATTATAAACGCAATTCTTTTAAAAATTAATTAATTTTTAAATATTTTAGTGAAATTATCATAAAATAATTTCTAAGTAATAATTTTATGATTGTTGTCCAAAAATTAGTTATTTAGAGTGAAAGTTTTTTAAATAATAGTTTTCTAAAATGAAATTATTGTCAGAAATAGAAAAAATTGATGGTTTTGTATTAGAATTTGTGGTAATTTACGCTGGTGAAGTTCACAACGTTTATATTCAACGATTTCGGAAGAAAATGATTTTTTGAAGCAAATTTTTATAAATTTTTGTAAGTACGATTAATTTTTTTTAATAATGATTGATAACAAAAATATTTGTGAACAAAAAGTGTTATTTTTTGGGTAGAAAAATAATTTTTTTCTTTCAATCGTTGATCATAAACGTTGCAAACTTCACCGACGTGGTAATTTCATAATTTATGATGAAAACAAAAGGGACACAAAAATTCATAATTTTCTTGTGAATTTTAAATATTGGATTTTTCTATTATTTTGTCTGATTTTTAACTCGAACAAATTTCACTCCCAACTCCAGTGACCATAAACTTACTAAATTTTTTACATTGTTTGTATTTTTTGAAATATTTTGATTTTTCTTTAAACAATTAAAAAAGAAAATAATTTTCTAAACTATTTCCCTTTTAATTATTTAATGTATTTTTTTAAAAGTTAGGATCTCGCGAAAAGTTTTAAAATCCCAACAAAAACATTTTTTGATGCAAAAACTTTCGCCAAGTAAGAAATGTTTTAATTTTTAACAAAATTATTGAAATAAAAGTTTATCAATTATTTCGAATTGAGTCAATATTTCACTTTCTATTTTAAATAGTAACAAATTGAAAATTTCATTTTATGATTAACATAAGCAAAAAAATTCAATTTTCAACTTCTAGTTGATGAAAGTATTGATGCAAAAAATTTCCAATTGTTTTGAGTAGAATTTTACAATTCCTAATTTTTCACATTGACATAAATATTGTTTTATAACAAAATTTAGAATCTTTGATGTAACAAGTTCAGCCGAGTGAAAGTTGTTAGAATAACAAAATTTTATTAATTTATTAAACTAGAAATTTTTTTTCCATGGGAGAATAAATTTATGAATTGTTCGCCTTTAGAAATCAGAAGTACTTTAATTTTTTTCAAATGAATATTATTTAAATGCAAAACTGACTTCAATTGAAATCGCTGTGCGTTAAAGGGTTAATTTTTATTTGTATAGAGGAAAAATTTTACCTCGAAAAAGAACAATTGGGAATTAATTAAATTTTTTTAATTACCATTTACCATTTTGTAGCGCTCTTGTAATATTATAAAGTAGGGTAATGAAAATCAGTATATATATATATATTTTAAATAATTCCAAATGTCTCGTACATCAAATGAGAAGAGTTGTTTTTGTCAGATTTATCGCATTCATGTTGAATTTGTATATATACACTAAAAATAATTCTCGGTAGCAATAACTTGCCCCGTCAGTTGCAGATAGTGTTTTGCTGTATTAAATTTTTATTCCAGATAAAACATATTTTGCCTTGTAAATATTTTAGTGGAATGACAAATTCAAAAGTGACGTTTCATTAGAATATTATAATCACTTTTCATGGCGAAATGGAATAAATGGAAATTCGGAGTTTAAAAAAATAATCTCGAAAATGGCTATATGGGACGAAATAATATTTCAATGGTTCGAAAACAGTATACTTTTCCCTTTATTTAGATTTTTTGAAAAATTTGTCATTCAAAAAATTTTTAGTTCTAAATATATTTTTGTAATCAAAGAATTAACTTATTCAATTAAACAATTTGCGAATACTTTTGGATGAAGAAATCGCGATGATTTTACAAAGATTTTCTTAACTTCGAGCAGCTAAAGTTGAGGGACATAAATCTTTCATAATCCCTTTTGATAATTTAAAATTATTTAATTTTATTAACTTTGAGATTGGATTTCAATAAATTATTTCGGTTCAAAAATTTGGCTTTTCCTCTTTAACATTTAAAGTTGAAATAATTTTTTTTTGAATGCAAGAAAATTTTAGCTATTATTATTGATGATTGATGTTTTTGTTAGAATTTTATAATTCCTAATTTTTTGCATTGACATAAAAATTTTTTTATTTTCGGTTGTCAATCATTTTCTTTTATTTAATTGATTGAAGAGGATCTGGCGCTTGACTATTAATATTAATTTGTTTTAAATTAAAAATAAAATCTTCCAAATTACTCGTAATTAATTGTATTAATTGTAATAATTGTAACTCGTAATTTTTTAATTAATTTTTAAATCTTGATTAAATAAAAAAAATTTACAATTACAGCATAATTATGTGTTTACAACAATTTAACCACCAAAAGATAGTTAATTGCAAAAGTTTCTTACTTTAATTTTTTAGTAAGGATAGAAAGTTAAGGTCAATATACAATTACATGAAAAAAAATTTAAAAAAAACCTTTCAACAGAGATGAAAAAACGGAAAAAGATATAAATGTTCATCAAGAATGAAAGTAGATTAAATTAGATTTAAATGACCGTCCTTTTAAAAGGCTTAAAGAATGAATTTAAAAAAACAGGTTATTAAGCATTTCTAACGGAAAGATCAACGGTTTTTGATGGGCTTTAAGCGTGTCGTCAACCGTCATCAACGGATGTTCGAGAAACACGTGTCTGTTAGCAGGTGCTTTAACATTCGATATATTCAACGACTGTTTATCGCACTGAAAATCAGGAAACCGTGACGGGGACTTCCCTCATTCACGCACAGGTGAATCAATGATAATTGCATTATCGTCACGTGCACCCTTGGCATCATCTCTTTCAGATAAATCCTGCTCGATTTGTTTCGACACGATGACTGTGATTACTCTACGTCCCTTGCGCTACGTTAAGTTCAAGAAGGTTAACCACCGTGATGGTCGCTATGCGATAAATCGGAAATAACGTGCATGCGAGCGAAACTGACTTTTCAGAGTTGATCGATTATCCTGCCCACTTGGTGCAAACTACTCTCTCCCTCTCTTTCTCTCTCCTGGCAAACTTCATTGCTTGTAAATTTATATACATGTTGACTGAATTCAGGCTAAGATCATGCTACATGCGTGTGAGTGTTGCTAGAAAATTGCTTGCTTGTTTGCACAACAAATGTGTGTACAATAAAAAATTGTATTGCTTTTCAGAAAATTATTATGTTGTGCTTTCAACACAATGTGGAAAAATAGTTCGAAGGGGAAAAGAGACAATTTTCTTGGGAAAGAAAATTTTGATAAGCTGTTTAAATTAGCGACTTAACTTGGAACGATCTCATGATTGCATTTGGAATGGTTGAGAAAATTAATAAACTAAAATTTATTATTTCGAATGGTTAAGAAAATTAATTAATTATTACCGGCATTATTATTATATAAATGTTAACCCTTTAACGACTAGATGTGCTGCTTTTTAACATGAATTTCAAACGCCTACAATTAGTAGAAAGAAGCAATAAAATTTTTCAAAAGTCCATATCCTACTATTTTTGGGGTCGCTCTTTCGAATGGCGTGGTCAAATTTTTCTAAAAATGATATTAAACCCTTTTCTTTTTTAAATTAAAAATTTCAAGTTTTTTAAATGCAATTTTTTTCAAAAGAATTTTTTTCTCCGCCATAACATTTTTTAAATAGAACAAAAAGTATCAAAAACGTGTTCCCGATAGTTGAACTTAAAAAATATCCATTTCTAATTTTTATTTTTTTCGATTTTGAATTTAAAATGGAGCTTGAAGGACAAAAAATTTCCTAATTTTACGAAAGATTACAAACTTTTTCAAAATTGCTCAAATCTAATTGAAATTTGTTACTCGGGGTTTTTTTAGGTCGCTGATTACAAATATGAAGTCAGATTCAAAAAATTCAAAATGGCAGATCCAAAATGGCAGCTTAATTTTCCAAAATTACTTCATTTTTTCTAAAAGTATTTGAACTGTTTAAATAAGATTTTTTTGGAAAACACGTTTTTTTACTGTTATAAACTATTTAAGAATATCTTAAGAATTCCATAAACAAACTTCAGAAAAATAAAAAGTAAAAATTATAAGAAGGTATCATCTTCTATAAAGTGTCCCTCAGTTTTTGTGTCGCTGGTCAAATCAAAATGGTTTTATAAAATAAACATTAAAAAACTTAGTGAAAAAATTTAAAATAAGAGGCACAATTGAGTTGTAATTCAAATTTTATGTGCGTGATTTTTATTTTTATTTTCAACTATATTTTAAGAAAAATAATTGTTGGTTACTTGTGATACTGGTGTAGTACGAAAAATATGTCGCTGGTCAAATCATTAATTTCTCCAAAGTTTCTTATTTAATTTGCTCCAAACTTGGGGCACATATTACTTTATATGTACTTAAAATAACTGTGCATGTGTTTTTAATTATTCTAATTCTTATTTAATTATTTTTTTACGTGGATATTCAATTTGTCGCTCGTCAAATATGTCGCTTGGTCAAATCAATCGTTTTCCAAACAATCTGAAGTTTCGCATTTATTTGTTCCATGTTATTTATCACGAAGTAACCAAAAATATAATAAAAAGTGACAAAATAAAAGAAAATCAAAGAAAATAAAAAACGAGAAAAAGGAAAAGAGCGGAATGAAAAATTTATCAACGGAAGGCATTTAAGTAAAATTTATTTAATTTTTATTAAACGTTCATGAAACTGTTAGTGTTTTTTCAAGGTTATATTAAAATCCTCGATATTTTTTCAAAACAATTTAGCCAATCAAATAATTAGAAAAGTTCATGTTACTAATTCAAATAATTATACGTAAAAAATTTTCATTAATTTTTTTTTATTGTAATGTTGTCCTTATTGGTTGTATTAGACGTTTAATATATTTATTTTCATGTTTAATTATGTTTTTGTGATACTGAAAAATAACTTACTTAAGTGTAGGAGATAAAATGTTTATGTATATCTTGTTACAGATTTAGATAACCTAACATTATTTTCATTACAAAAATTTCAGTTTTAAAATAGAAGGCAACCTAATAATGGTTGTACAGTAATAAAATTGAATATCAAAATCGTGCTCACAAAAAATTAAAAAAAAAATTAAATTAAAATGTTAAAGTTTCCAGAGATTTGCCCATATAATGCAAATAAATAATTCTAATAAATTTCTTCGAATTAAAAAAATTCCCAACTTAATAAAAATGCTAACAATTGAAAATTTTATAAAAATATATAATATTTTATTAAATATAAAACGAATGTAGTGAATTATTTTCGTAGATATATTTCATGTATATTGTAATTATCAATTAATCACTTTATTTTTTTCAATTTTTTATTTAAACTTCAAGTATTTTCAACTAGAAAATACTGTTAATTAAAATACTTCAAAAAATATGTGGTATTTGGTTATTTTGGTTATTTACTTAAATAAACAAAATTTGTAATTAACATTTTTTTCCATTAGCTTTCCAATAGACATTTTATTAACGGGGGGTGTCGAAATATTCATTATTGACACACGAAATTACTAGGCTAAGTATTAATAAATAAACAAAAAATTTTTTTTAGATAAACTAATTGATGTTACACGAAAACTACAAAGCTAAGTAAAAGCAATTTTTGTAATTACCCTAAAAAGAATGTAATTGAATGAATAAACAAAAAGGGCACCAATTTATCTTCCTTTAATGCAATTAAATCGTTTTGTACAGAAATAACACAAGTCCATAATTCGAAATTGTTCAGAAATCAACAAAAACTGTTTTTCTTGTAAACGTCAATTTTTTTAATTCTGCTTCTTGCATTACATTCTACGAAACTATATAAGTTAAAAAAATCCAATGTGATTAATTTACTATCTACTTAAAATATTTAAAAAAAATTAACATTTGAACTTATGCTGTTTCTGCACAAAATTAAATGAAAGACACAAAAAATTTATTAAATCGAGTAAAGTATGAAAGTTTTATTAAATATTTAATAACACTTATTTATTCACATTTTGCTTCCCTTGTTTTTTATTTATAATATAAACTGTTTAATAGGTATAAATTATTAATAGACGTCAAGAATTTCGCAAGTAAATATAAAACATATCATGGACTTGTGCTGTTTCTGCACAAAATTATTTTTTATTTATTTTTTAAGGGTTTAGAATTTAGTCACTTATGTAACATTTTACCAGATTAAAAAGTTTCATTTGAAGGTAAATTTTTAATGTGAAAGTGATTTTCGAAAAAAATGGACTTTTGCGGTTTCTGCACAAAACGCTTCAATAGCTGCAGTCCCACAATTGAAAAATGGTATAAAGGGTGCCTCAAGGTAAAAATAAATTTCTGTTTAAAAAGATTCAAATAAATCAAATCTTATAGTTTTCAATGACATGACATTTTATTCAAAATTTAAATAATCGAAATTAATACAGTCAATCGAGTTCTACGTGTCCGACAAATATAATTCAATTTAGGATTATAATATGAATTTATTTAGCACATATTCTTTATAAAGAATTTTTTTTATCGAGATTCTGAACCATAATGGAAAAATTATATGTGTTTCTCAAGTTATGCAATTATTAAAGTTAGATTTACATGAAATCAACAAAAGAACATTTTTAAATTCAATATTTTCATCACGAAGATAACTTTAATTTTACATAATATTATTTGATCAATCATCATGAGATCTTACCAGAATTATTAAATCGTAGAATAAAATTTTAAGTGGGGTCGCGAATCTCCAGAAGGAAATGAATTTCCGCATTTACTCCTCTTTAAAATTAATCTTTCATATTCTTTTCTTCTTCTTCTTCTTACAAATTAAATATTGCTGACAAAAATAAAAAAATATATCGAAACGTCCTTTAGTCAAAAAAGTCAACAGATATAATGAATAAAATCGAGTTGCTTATTTTTCTCCTGGGGAAGTCGTTTCCAACCTGAAAAAAATGAAAGCTACTTAGAAACACTAATTATTTAAAACATTTTTGACTTAATAATAGATCGTTGGTAATGTAAAAAATCCATTTAGGTTAGAAGCACCAGTTTTGGCCACTAGTTAATAATTATTGTAATTATTTATATTATAGTTTATTTGTCTATTTTACTTAAGCAAATACTTAAAATCCTGTGGTATTATATTACTATAATAAGAAATATTAATGAATTATAGTAAAGAATTAAATGAAAATTTTATAAAAATGTTCACAACCGGTACAGTGGTCACAAACGGTACTTCTACCCTATTCCGGATAAAATATTTTGATGAATATTTTTAATATTAAATAAATAAATTTCCTTTATCATGATTGAAACAGAGTTTGAAAATCGTGGAAAAGATGGAAAAGGAATGGAATTTAAAAAAGGATATCGAAAATCTGAAAATGTATAAAATTTAAACAAATTTCTAGATATTTTCCTGTGCATTTAAAGATTTTTTTGCAAACATTTTTTTAATAACAATTGGTAATAAACAATAGATAAGGTTAAATCAAAAATAATTTCTCATCTTCTGCTGATTATCGACTGTGGTTACATTTAACTAATTGTGAATTAAATTAATTTTGATGATCCAGATATTAATTAAAATTTTTCTAGTAATAGCTTAATATTTATTGGATGCTAAATGTTGATTCGTCACTTTGCTTTTTTAATAAAACCATTTATATGAACAAGATATAGGCAGGTTTATTAGCTAGATTTAGAGAGCTATAGTAGCGAGATGTAGAGCAAGAGAATAATTGGCATTCCAAGAAAATCCAATCTATTGGGTACGTTCAAGAATGTTGTTCAAGATTTAAAATTTTAGGTTAATTAAATATCCATAATTGACAAAATGGCCAAAGTAAATTATTCCAAAATAACGTTTTTTTCTCTCTTCTCCAAAATTGACTCATATTGACTTCGATAATTGCATAAAATATAAAAGGAAATACGTTTTATACAAATAATTAAATTTTATTTAGAAAAATCAGAATCTCGAATCTTTGTGAATTATTGACAAAAAACCAAATTAAATTTTACGATTTAAATCAATTTTCAAAATCGATAAAATAAATAAGAATAGGGTAAGTGTACCAATTGCTGCGCGCTTGTAAAACGTGTAATTATTTATCACATAAGAAAATATTATTAATATTTAAAAAAGGTTGAAAAAATTATTTTGAACAATACTTGATACAATTGTTTATAAAGATAAACATTTATAAAAAAAATAACTTTAATTATTTAACTTTAAATTCAACCAACCGCAGAAACTAAAACATGCATAAGCTTCAATTGCTGTAGGCAAAGTGACATCTAAATGCATGTAATTTTAGCCGCAGAAACTGACGCGCAGCAATTGATACAGCGCGCAATATTAGAAGCTTTTGGTATTCTTTTAAATTATTTAATTTTAATTAAATAGTCTAATTATAGACTATTAATTTTTGTAAAAATTTCTAACGAATAAAGACTAGAAAGTAAAAAAAAATTTAATTTAATTTCCTTGATATAAATATTTCTTTTTCTATGAAAAAGATGTCTTAGTTAAAATGTCGCAGAAACTAATGCACTTATTACCCTATGTGAATTGTAAAAATGATTAATTTTTAATAAAATATCGCGTCAAAAATTATGAGAAATTTTTACTTTTTCGAAATTAAAAATATAGCAGCCTAAATATCTAAAATTTTAAATAGCCAGAAAAACAAATTGCAAACACATTTTCTTGTCACAAATGCCAAAATAAATTAAAGTTTCAACATTCATTAATCCTATAGAAGAAAAATAATAAAAGAATGAACGAAGTTTTCACATATAAACTTGTTAGTTTGGAATTTGTATATAACAATAAATTGTTTTTGAAGTTATTAAATAATTCTAGTGTATAATTTCCATCTTAGTGATTCATTATTTCTTTTTATTCTCATCATTCGTTGCAACTATCAAAATAAGAGCTACATGTAAACAAACAAATTTTTCCAATATTTATGACTTTTGAGAAAACAATTTGTTTATATAAAAATTGTAGAAAATATTGTTAAATTAGTTATACTGATAAACTTGATCATAGACAACATAGGCATTTGTGACAAGAAAATGTGTTTGCAATTTTTTTTGTTCTGGCTATTCAAAATTTTAGATATTTAGGCTGACATTTTGAGCCGTTATTTTTATTTTCAAAAAAATAAAAATTTCTCATAATGTCGAAATGAAAGATCATATATTTGGACGCGATATTTAGTCAACCCAAATTTTTCCTGTAGCGATTTCGAATAAAAAATACAGTTTAAATGAAACAAAAACAAAAAAATGTTGTGATTCTTTTGTTTAATTACAATATTTTCAAATGGATATGCGGCATTCTCCTCGAGATTTGCATTCAAAAATTTTTTTGGATTAAAACAATTTTTCTCGAATTCTATATGAAAAATAAGTAAATACGTGTTTTTTTATTTTTTTTATTTGATGAAAATTATAAAAGTTATGATTTTCTGAAATTTAACATCTTCAGAAGCAAAGGACTTTTAAAACGCTTTTTTCTCTCTTATATCAAAAGATAAAAAATAATGTAATATATGAAAATGACTTGTTTTTTCTTGAATATTTCAAATATGTCATAAAAAATAACGTTAAAAAAGCGAAAACATTAAATAAATTGAAATTTCGTCTAAAAAGTGACTTTTCTCAAAAGCGAAGTAATTGATTTTCGTTTTTTTTTTCATTCATTGCAACCACTGATAAATAAAGAAATTTTTACCACTTATGCCGAAGTGGTGATCTTTGGGTTCAAATTCTATTTAAAACTATATAAGTCATTGCACAGAGTTTTATTCGATTTTTACACTTTTTTAAAGATTAACCTTCAAAAACAAAAGAAAACGAATGTTTTGTTGTTAATTTCTCAATTTCCTTCTCTAAAATCTGTGCAACGACTGATATAATTTTAAATATAATTTGAACGTTAAAGAACACCACTTCGGCATAAGTGGTAAAAATTTCTTTATTCATCAGTGATTGCAATGAAAGAAAAAAAAATCGAGAATCAATTACTTCGCTTTTGAGAAAAGTCACTTTTTAGAAGAAATTTCAATTTATTTAATGTTTTCGCTTTATTAACGTTATTTTTTATAAAAAAACACGTATTTACTTATTTTTCATATAGAATTCGAGAAAAGTTGTTTTAATAAAAAAAAAATTTTGAGTGAAAATCTCACGGAGAATGCCCCATGCATTGATTTTTTAAAGTCGAACTTAAAATTTCTTATCAGGGACCCGAAAACTCACTTAGTACCCACTTTAAAGCAAAAACAAGTTGGAAACGAATCTAATGGATTTTAAAAAAAATTTGCATGTTACATAAAATCTGGATTTTTTAGGCTAGAAAAAAATTCTGACATAGTGGAGCAAATCTGACTTCAGATTCCTGTTCAGTGATTTAAATCACTGAAAATCATGAAACACTCAATATTAAAGGTAAAATTTTGCATATTTTATATTATAAAATTAAAAAGTTAGCACATATTATAAAAGTACATTAAAAATACTTTACATTAAATAGTAATAAATTTTTAAATATTTATATACTTTTTAGAAAAGTGTAAATAAAATGTAGTGACTTTTGACATTTTATAGTTAAGTTTTAAAATCAATTTTTATCTATTAATTTGGATTTGTTTACATAATAATCTATTTATACAAGTAAATTAGCTCATTTTTAACAAATATCAATCAAGAAATTTGTATTATCTAAATTATTTCCATGCTTCTTTATTAAATTTTCATAGCTGTCAATCTAACCTTTTTTCTGTGCAACTCAACTTAAAAATTCAAATTCTAAGTTTAATTCAAAAAATTTTACAAAATAATTCTCAAAAATGAAATCTACGGATATTAAACATCATTTTTACAAATTATGAGATTTTTTTAAAAATAGGCCTCAACGGCTTTAGGTGAAATATAATGGACTGACCCAATTATTTTCTTTGATTTTATTAAGGCAGTTGACATGATTTAAAATGATCTGCAATTGTGCATCTTACTTACGTATCTTGACGAAGGTAGTCCGTTTAAGAACAGATTATTGGCAGAGTATTATTGATAACGAAATTAAGAGAAACAATTTGAAATCCGAAGATCAACTTGAAACTAATTTTCTATTTAGAGATAGCCGTCTAATTTCAATCTGCTTCGATATATTCTAATTGAAAACCATCCATGATTAGCGGGAGCCATTACGCAAATGATGAACTATATTATCAAGTTTCTATGTAAAGCTGGTCAGGCGATATAATAGAGATATGTAAAAGCTTTGCCAATAAACCAGA
This sequence comes from Leptopilina myrica (nomen nudum), assembly GCA_032872475.1. Lineage (NCBI taxonomy): Eukaryota > Metazoa > Arthropoda > Insecta > Hymenoptera > Figitidae > Leptopilina > Leptopilina myrica (nomen nudum). The sequence continues at coordinate 38,277,842 of CM065464.1, read as the reverse complement.
TTCAGAGCATGATCTCTCGGAAACAATGGATAATCTTATAGGGCTTGTATGACCCGTGCATGATTATTCATTAAAATTGCGGTTGACTCAAAGAAGGCGTTGAGGTGAATATCAATTTACTGCAGTGAACGTCAATTAACACCTGTAATCTGGTGCTGCTTCTGCTGTTTGCCAGTAAATGAGAAACACAAGACCGTCATGCACAATAGCTCCTTGCGTTCGTATCACAGCGCCTAACAGACAATAGGTCCTAATACTATGCTTGGCAGGTCGATTCCCTTCCGTTCAGCCAGTATTGGTTCAACCACCTCCAGGACCTTCTGGATATTGATGGATTCAAGCGAATCGATAAACCCATTCGTCCTTTAGTAAAATATTCCCTTGCACCCTCCTTTTGTTCTCACGGATCATGACAGTTTTACAATTTACTTACAAAACTGAATGTCTCCTTTATAATTATAGATGTACTTCTAATTTAATTAATTTCGCAAATACTGTTGAAAATATTTACACTAAAAGAAGAGATTGTAAATTAGGATCTATTTATAGATCTAACTTTGTTATACGAGTTACTTAAAAAACTTATTCGAACAACATATTTATTTCCTAAAAAGTCGTTTCGAACATTTTAAGCACAAGGAAAGTTTATAGCAGAGATCATTAACTTTCCGGGTGTTTTTCTTTTGTTTTCTGTAATGTTGGTGATAAATTCTAACTCTTCTGCTTCTAATTTTCTGAAAGTAGAGGTAGAAAAATTTTTAAATTCAATTTTGGAGAACAATTTTTTGTTCCGTTGACAAGGAGTAATATGAAGTAGGTTTGAAAAATTCAAAAGAAAACTTTCGTGCGTTTAAAAAGTTATAAATCGATTTGGAGTGATGTATGAATTCGCAAGCAACTAAAATACTTCACTCGCAGGGAAGCTTTTCGTCACATTTGCAGATATAGTCCTGGATTTATAGGGTAATGGTTAAAGATGTTTTTTTTGTACTTTATGACCTCCGTTTGGGAAGTTGTAAACCTTGGAAAGCCCATTTGCTTCTGGGTAAAGTTTAGAAATACGTTTCTTTATTAGGATGGAAAATATCTTTTTCAGTTCGAATTTTCTTCCCTGTTTAGGAGAAAAAGAGAACAAATTTTAAAATTTGATAATCATTTTGATGACATAATTTGGTAAAGAAATTGTTAGAGAGGACACATGACTATGAATCGTCAATGATAGATGTTCAATCAAAAGAGAAAAGAGTTGGGAGAGCTTATGGAAGTGAGAGGGAGTCATTGACCCTTCTGTCATCCCTTCAGAATCTCCGATCAGGTATGCAAGGATCGTCGAAACTTTTCCAATCGGGCCAAAAGTTTGTTCCGGTAATTAAAGCCCATGAATACTCGATGGGCTTATCTACAACGGGTTACTATAGTTTCCTTTTCCCATCGCGAGTCACTGCAGCAAAAGAAGAAGGTTGCGAGGACGATTCCAGGGGAGGTGAATCTTTCGATAAAGGCTTTTCTATTTGCACCGAGTGCGATTTCTAAAGTACATAAGTTGAAAGTCTCAAATCGAAAACCCCCGAGGGTCTTTGAACGACTTTTTCCAAACCCCTGATTTGATAGTTTGAAATAAATTTCCCTGCGGTCTCTTGGAACTATTACAAAGGGGATTTTAATTTTACCATTAAAAATAAAAATTGTTCACCAATTGTGGGAATTTTCGAAATGTTTGTTTCTGCTTCCTAAGATTGTGTGTGTGGGAGAGAGAGAGAGGAATACCTCTGGACGGAGTTTGGTTCACGTAACATAATGGCCTCATGGAGGCTAATGAAGAGACGTCAGGGGAGCTGTTCTCTCTAATCTAACTGTGGAAGGAGAGAAGGAGCACGACTACGTGGTATACAACACCCGAGTGATACAGTCACTTCCACTTTACTCTTCCTCTTCATCGTTGCCAGGCGTGAACAAGGAGGAAAATTAATTTTATTTGCCAGAAAGAATCGCATCGTGAGACAAAGAAGAATGCCACTGTTCTGGATTACTTGGTTCGTGCCGCCAAGCATCGGGACTCCAGTGAGAATAATTCTAACTTAGATGAGCACCAACCATCCAGTCATGATCCTCCCGTATTTCTCCCCACTCTGCAATATCTCTCAGCGAATAAGATATGAATAATTAACATATATTTAAAAATCCTCTGACGTACAGCGTCTTGGAACTTTTTAGCAAAGAAGAAAACAATTAGCCGAAATGAAAACTTTGGCTAAAGCTGGAAAAACTTTTTTCAAGAAAAAAAGCATATCCAGAGAATGAATATTCTCTAGAAGATGTTCAATATTTTTCGTTTTGCATTAAAAACAGAATTGTTTCGATTTAGAAATTTTTTTGTCCCCTATGATTAAAAAGAAAGGTTCACTTGACAATATTGTATAGAAATCGAATAATGGCAACGAGGCGACAATTATTTATTCCTCTTTGTCGAGAAGCTTTTCGTGTCGTGTGAAATATTTTTTCTCGTTAACTTTGGGAAAATTGAAGCACATTCACTATTCGACTGAAAGTAAACCTTCGTTAACGCGTTTGAAAGTATCCTTGGCTTTTCATGCCAAATCCTGTCACAAATTGTTCGGTGAAGGCCTTTTTTTTCATCATTCTCCTCTGGACAAAATTAATTGAGATAAAGAAATAAAAATCTATTGTTATACATCCTCTGTCACATGGCTTTTTTGACATAATTCTTTTAAAACTATATATAGAAAATCCATAAACTTTTTTCTATTTTCAATATTCAAATATATTTATTTTACTCGCGACAAACTGTAAATTACATTTTTGCTTGTTTGCATTTCTCCTTTTATTTTCTTCTTGAATTTCATACTCAATTTGTGTAGTGGTTATGTCGAACTAACAAAAAAATGTAGAATTTTTTTTTGGAAAATAAAAAACAATCGACACCCGTTAGGTTTTTTTTTTTGAAATCCTCAGCTTGAGCAGAAAAGAGGCACACACATCGACGGCGTCGACATAAGTAGAAACGGATCTTCGTTCTCGCTCTACTTCGAATAGAACGAATTGCTTGCTATTCCAGAAGCGTCACTACAATGAGCGTGCAAAGAAACCAGAAGACGAGTTTGGAGTTAAAGAAAAGCCAGAAAGAGATATCAGGAAAGATGCTGTCGTATTCGTTCCAGAGGTAAGGTGCTCAAGACCATCTTATCCTGACCTTTCAACCTATAGTCTTTCAACTCCAGTTTCCGTCTTATCGAACCACTTCGCTACCCTACTTCACATGCTAATTTATTCCAAAAAGAATCGAAAAAAAAGTTTTCCACTAATTATCCCCTTAAGAAAGAAAGTTAATATCAGCAGTTAATATCATTAGTTAATAGAAAAGTAAAAAATGTGTAATTTTTGCTTGGAATAATGTAAATGCTTCGTTTTTTACTAATTTGATTAAATTTGGTTGAATCTAAACTAAACTTGACGCCAGATTCGTAATAAATATCATCGATATTCTTCAAATAATAATTTTAAACCTAATCCGAATAATTTTTAAATTTTCTTCCGCCATTTTGGTTCCACCATTTTAAATTTAAAAAATCTGATGTTAGATCCATAGTCAACAACCCTGAAAATTTCTGAGTAACATAATATTCCAGCGAATACAATAGATTTTTCCATTTTTTAGCAGACATATTGGAACCGCCATATTGAATTTTCAAAAGTAGGTCAGAATTCTAATCAGCGAGAGAAAAATTGCATTTTTGAAATCGTCAAAAATAGTAAGAACAAAAACGCACAAAATAAATAATTGAATGCAATTTTTCAGGTTGTTGTTAAAAAGTGAAGACATAAAATACTTATTCTTATGGTATCTGTAGATATTTCTGTTTATTGAAATTTTTTCGAGGCAACAGCATTTTTTTATTCAACCTTGAATAAAAATCCTCTAGGTTTCGACCTTGACTGCGTTTGAAAATCCGTTTTTCTCGAGGCGCTTCCATTCAATTGCATGGTTTTATCAGTCACGCAACAACAATGGGGATAAAGAAGTAAGTGAAATGGCAGGGAAAATTGCTGCTTTTTTCAAAGGTCAAAGTACAAAGGACAATCACGATTTACTCACACTAATTTGAATTTTGATATCTTATTTTCAATTTGGTCTGTAATAAAAGACGATCACTTTGGACTATTCTAATTGTTTTATCGCTCATTGGAGTGTCAATAAACACTTTCTATGTTCTAATCATATTATTTTATTAGTTTAATTGTTAATATCACTCAAAATTTTTTTTTACTTTTTTTTACTTTACTTTAACTAAAAATTTATCATCACTCCATTCTCATATATAATTTATAATATAATATTGTTAATATTTAATTGTTAATTGCTAATTACCTTATGATCTAATTGAACTGATTTTTATTACTCGTAGGTTTTTTGTATGACTAATTACGAATCCTATGTCAGATTTTCAAAATTTTTATAATTCAGACAAATTTGACCATTTGTGGAAATATTCGTCCGTCATTTTGGAACCATCGTTTTGAATTTTTAAAATTTTGAAAATCGGACATCGAATTCAAAATTAGTGACCCCAGAAACCTTCGAGCAATGAGTATTAGGTAAATTGGATCAATTTCTGAAAAGTTCATCCGCCATATTGGATCCGCCATTTTGAATTTTTGAAAATTAAATTATGATTCAAAAGCAAAGCCTCGAAAACGTAGTATACTGAAGTTACTTCTGATTACAAGGTTAGAGTTACCATTGGTAAGGTAAGCACAATCAGTAAAGAATTTAAAGGAAAAATCATTTTACAACATCGTACAGGAAAAAGGAAAAAAGGCTACTGGTCGATTATGTAATTTCACTCCACTTTGACTCAAAAATTATTTTTACTTTACTTTGACTTTACTTCCACTTTAAATTTATTTCCACTCTATTTGCACTTTACTTTCACTCCACTTTCACATTCACTCAAAATTTATTTTAAATTTATTGTCACTTCACTTTCACTACAAATTCATTTTCATTCCATTCTCACTTTACTTTCATTCAAAATTTAAGTTCACTCCTTTTTCACATCATTTTCCCTTAGAATTAATTTCTACTCCTATTTTCACTTCACTCTGACTAAAAATTTTATTTTTATTTCACATTCACTCGAAATAGAGTTTCACTCAACTTTTTTTAGTTCATTTTCCCTCCACTTTCACTCAACAATTATTTTCGGTCCTTTTTCACTTCATTTCCACTCAAAATTTATTTTCACTTCATTTTCCCCTTAAAATTTATTTTTACTCCATTTTAACTTTACATTCACTGAAAAAAAATTTCAACTAATTTTCACTTCATTTTAACTTTACTTTCACTCAAAATTTATTTTTACTTTTTTTTACTTTACTTCAACTAAAAATTTATCATCACTCCATTCTCACTTTAGTTTCACTCAAAATTTATTTTCACTCCATTTGCACTTCACTTTTAATCCACTTTCACATTCACTCAAAATATTTTTTCACTTTATTTTCACTTTACTTTCACTAAAAATTTATTTTCATTCCATTCTCACTTCACTTTTATTCAAAATTTGAGTTCACTCCTTTTTCACATCATTTTCCCTCAGAATTAATTTCTACTCCATTTTCACTTCACTTTAACTACAAATTTATTTTCAATCCACTTCCACATCACTTTCATTTTCACTTTATATTCATTCAAATTTTATTTTCACTTCTATTTTTCGTGGGTTAACGTTGTTGACTTTTAGGTCGTATTAGAAAAAACTAATAATGAAACAAAATTTGCTTAGAGGTGAAAGTAGTTCAAAAACGAAGTAAAAGTGAAGTAAAAATAAATTTTGAGTGGAAGTGAAAGTAGAATGAAAGTGAAATGAAAATGCAGTGAAAAAAATTTTGAGTAATGTAATAGTAGATTGAATGTGAAGTGAATATAAAGTGAAAATAAATTTTTAGTAATGTAAAAGTAGAGTGAATGTGAAGTGAATATAAAGTGAAAATAAATTTTTATTAAAAGTGAAAGTGGAATGAAAATGGACTAAATAATGATTATGAGTGACTTGAAAGTGGAGTTAATGTGAAGTGAAAAAATATTTTAGGTGAAAGTGAAAATTGAGTGCATAAGAATTTTGAGTGATATTAAAAATGGAGTAAAAAAATATTTTTAGAAAAATTGAAAGTGAAGTGAAAATTGAGTGAAAATAAATTTTGTGCCAAAGTGAAGTGAAAATTGAGTGAAAATAAATTTTGTGCCAAAGTGAAGTAAAAATTGTGTGCATATAAATTTTGAGTGAAAGTGAAATTAAATTACATAATCGACCCCCTGGATTAAATTTTGATAACATCCTTTTCAGCGAATATATTATTTTTTTTAAATATTAGGAGGCTTTGATGAAGACATTTTCTCAAATTTTGTATTGTATTAAAAAATAAAATTTTTCAAAGCAAATGCTTTTTACAATTATCCAATATGGCGGATTGAATAAATAAATTTGGATCAGATTGTTTTAAAAATTATTTATGTCATCGTTCATATACTCGTTTCTTTATTTTGAAAATTAAAAGTCTACTTTTAAAATCGTAATTAGCGACCCCGAAATCCCAAAAGTAACCATTTTCTAGCCAATTCTATCAAATATAATTTATTTTGTCCGCCATATTGGATCCGTCATTTTGTATATTAAAAATCTGGCTTTAGATTCGTAATCAATTGTATTATCGATTGTCCGGAATTGCTGTCCGGCATTTTATTGACGGTTCCATAAAATTCCCTGACAAGTAGTTCTACGTTTAAAGAGACTTTTTTCAAAAAACAAATTTTTGTAACTCACCCCTTGTGCGTATTTTTCGGGAAGCAAATCATGCAAAAAAGATATTGATTTTTTTCGACATCTTCACAACAAGATTTGCGCATGATCGTCGACCTTATATATTAATCAACATATTTAATTTAATTAATTGAGATTGTTAAACTATCTTTATCACTAACTTTAGAAAAAAAAATTTCATTATTAAGGGTGTAATTTTGTAAACCCTAATGAGTAAATAAATAAATTTTGTAATTCCATTCCTAAGTTTCTATCGAGTTCTAAATACTCTGCTAAACTTTCTTGCAAAACTAATTTACATTGTTTTCTGACATCGTACGACCTCGAGTTGCGGATCTTCGAAGCGGGTCCCGACCTTGACTCACAGGTCGATTGACATAAAAAAAAATCCTACTCCTTGCGGGCAAAGAGTTGAAATTGCAAAAGAGCAATTCGTTCAGTAACGTGAACAAAAATGGGAATTTACACGTGCGTGACCATTGTACGTGGCTATAGAAGAACATTTATGCGCACTATTGCACGCACATTATGCACTTAGGTTTATAGAGTCTGGGAACGGCACGACATGACAAACCGCGGGCTACCAATGCTTTTCTCTTCTTCTCTTGGCAACGAATCTGAATAATGCATAAACCACAGCTTGCACTGGTTACTACTACATTTCGTATTGTGCAATATTATTCTCCCTTACAACGTCCCTATCGAATTTCTGCGATGCTCGCAAAATGTCAAGTCAAAGCGAATAATCACACAATTCTGAACATCAATTGGCAACTAATGTAATTCTTCCAACCACAACTTTTGATCGAAAGAAATATTGTCTTCTGCCGGAAGCCGAACGCGTTTCTTCATCTGATTTTGAAAAAAAAGTGGTCAATCCGAGTAGTAATTCGTTTCGCCGTAATGCGCTGTATAATTTAATTCAGGAGTTTTCTTCTTGGAAATGCTTCCTCTAAAAAACCTAGTTGTATTCCAAATTCATTTATTTCTCTAAACTACTGAATAAAGAATAAATTGAACGAAAAAAAAAGATTTTAAAAAAGAGTTTAATTAGACAAAGTGGGTACTTTGTTTTAGATATTTTGATCGCGTGTGATATAAAACTGGAGGTGTAAATTCTTAGCTGGCAATTTTTTTTCCAACCCCTTCTTTGCTTATGAAAGAATTGCACTAGTGAAAGAACTCTTTTGAGTAAATGATACTTTTGAAATTCGAGAACACATCGTGAACAATGAACCTCAGTGCTACTGCTATGAAGTCTAGAGAACATGTACCTCGCCATAAATAAATCCAGCTAGGCTGTTGGTCGTGGTGAATAAGGAGGGTTTATAAACGCAAAAGGCGCCACGGAGACGTTGACTCTGGTCTCTCTGGACTGCGAAACCGGTCTATGTAATTCTGTAGGTGTATGGCCAAGCTTCGAGCTATGGCCTTTGATCACAAAGTCAACACCAGGGCCGCAAACTCATTCTCCGAGAACAACTTTATTCTTTTAGTTTGACAAAAAAGTTTCAATTTTTTTTTCTTCTTCTTCTTCTTCTGGAGAATATTTTCTGAATTAAAAATATTATGTAATATCCAATTTTCATTGGATTAAAAAATACCATTAGGAAAAATAATTGTCAAAGAACTGCAGACGAAACTGAATAAAAGCGAAACAATCATTTAGAAATGTATTGTTATTGCAAAGTGAATTGAAGAAATAGTCCCTTAGGATTTCAATAGAATTGATGATTCGACATAAAGGTAACAACTGAATTCGCACATTTAAACCCTCTGATGTGAACATTCATCATGAATTGATTTTCAATGCACGTTCCTACCAACACCATTGGAATGTATGACCTTCATCGAGAACTCCGGGAAATTGTATAATCACATTATCAAGACTAAGGAAATCGCTTAGAGAAATTTCAGATACCGTATAATAATAATCTCCTATAGATACACCTCTAACAAAATTCACCAAGAGAATTATTAGCTTAAAATAATATTATTCAATTGTTAAAATGTATTTCAATATATTAATTAATTTTAACACAAACAGTATTCACTATTTTACCCGTTCGCTTCGTATCAAACTTTACTTGTTTTGATATTCAAATGTTCCTCTGACTATTTAATTCCCCTTTTCTTCTTCTTTTTTTTTGCAAATAAGTAGGTACAATTATCGGCATGAATCTAGTTGTAATTTACATTAAGATTGGACAATTGATTTGTTAGATTAGTGAATCGTTTAAATTCAAGTTTCCGCGGAATTAATTAGAACTTAATTTCAATGAATTATCTCAACTGTTGGATTGTAGATTAAAGTGACTTTGATGTGTTTGTTGTATATTGTCCTGACTTACTTAAGGATGGCCTGTCTAGGAAGGAAGTGTTGGTCGCATTCACAGGGACGAGCGAATAACATGCAAATTAAATACATCCACAGCATTGCTGCTTCAAAGCCTCAAAGACATGGGTCTACAATATTCGCGACTACCACTGCGAAAACAGATAATTTATGTCCTGCAAATTTGCTCACCTATAAATTACCATCATTACTCCAAAGATCAAAGATATTAATATTTCTTGTAACTAATTTACACTCTAATTGTTAATTTCTCTGTATCTTGAAAAATGATCAATAAGAGAAAAATTGATAAACCTAATTTATTCAAAATAATATAATGTCACTGGGGCGTATTTTTAATAACAATAATTAAAAATAATTAATAGACAATATATTTAATGTTAACTAATAATCTTACATGTAGTTCCAGAAATGGGGATTGGATTGTAGTGGGTCAAATGAGCCTTCGACTGATCAAAAAAGATATTTGATGATTAGCAGAATTTTTACAAAAAATTTATGAAAACATTGTCAGGATTCTCCATTATTTCATGCCGGAAATTCTTTCGGATTTTCGTGTAAAATTTTTCCAAACGGCACACGAATTTCTAACAGAATTTCATCCCATTTCTGAACGAATACCGAACAGAATTCCTACGAATCATTTTCACTTCGTGGTCGATTATGTAATTTCACTTTAATCTCACTCCACTTTCATTCAAAATTGATTTTCACTCCACTTTCGCTCAAAATTTATTTTCACTTAACTTTAACTCCACTTTCACTTAAAACTTATTTTCACTCCATTTTCACATAACTTTTACTCCACTTTCACTCAAAATTTATTTCCACTCCATTTTCACTTAACTTTTACTCCACTTTCACTTAAAATTGATTTTCACTTAACTTTTACTCCACTTTCACTCAAAATTTATTTCACCCTATTTTCACCTAACTTTCACTCCACTTTCACTCAAAATTTATTTTCAATCTATTTTCACTTAACTTTCACTCCACTTTCACTTAAAATTTATTTTCACTCCATTTTCACATAACTTTTACTCCACTTTCACTCAAAATTTATTTTACCCTATTTTCAATTAACTTTCACTCCACTTTCACTCAAAATTTATTTTCACTCCATTTTCACTTAACTTTTACTCCACTTTTACTCAAAATTTATTTCACCCTATTTTCACCTAACTTTCACTCCACTTTCACTCAAAATTTATTTTCAATCTATTTTCACTTAACTTTCACTCCACTTTCACTCAAAATTTATTTTCACTCCATTTTCACTTAACTTTTACTCCACTTTCACTCAAAATTTATTTCACCCTATTTTCACCTAACTTTCACTCCACTTTCACTCAAAATTTATTTTCCATCCATTTTCACTTAACTTTCACTACACTTTCACTTAAAATTGATTTTAACTTCCTTTTCACTTAACTTTCACTTTTACTCAAAAAATATTTCTCTCCATTTTCTCTTTACTTTCATTCCACTTTCAGTTTCACTAAAAATTATTTTTATTTCAATTTTATTTCACTTTTAGTCAAAATTCATTTTCACTCCACTTTCACTTCACATTCACTCAAAATTTATTTTAACTTCACTTTTACTTCACTTTTAGACTACTTTCACCTCTACACAAATTTTATTTCATTATTATTTTTCACCAATGCGAAGAAAAAGTCCACAATGTTGACAAACGTCAAAGTGAAGTAAAATTGAAATGAAAATAAATTTTGAGTGAAAGTGAATGTAAAGTGTAAGTGGAATAAAAAGTTCTAAGTGGAATAAAGTAAAAGTGTAATGAAAATAAATTTTGAGTGGAAATGAAGTGAAAAAGGAGTGAAAATAAATTTTGAGTGAAAGTGGAGTGAAAATGAACTGAAAAAAGTTGAGTGAAAGTGAAGTGAAAATTGAGTGAAAATCTATTTCGAGTGAATATGAAATGAAAATAAAATTTTTAGTGAAAGTGAAGTAAAAATGAATTAAAGAAAATATTGTGTAAAAATGAAGTGAAAATTGAGTGAAAATCCAGTTTGATTGAAAGTGAAGGGAAAATAAATTTTAAATGAATGTGGAGTAAAAATAAATTTTCAGTGAAAGTGAAGTGAAAATGAAAGTAAAAATGGACTGTCATTTAATAATAATGAACCCCATGGGTAAATTTAAATTTATAAAAACGAAAAGCTAACATTATTAGTATTAAGAATAAAAAAGAAAAAACCGTAATAATACTACTTTGTCACAGTGCAAAATCAGTTTCTGTAAAAACATCACCGGTGTATCCATGAAAAGTATTCAGTCTCCTCTTAAAATTTATAAACTGTTCATAGACCATATAATAGAATCAATTATCTGCGAGCTAAAGACCCAAAGTGTTAACCAATTATTCTCCACTGCTCAAAGGATCCATCCAGAGACAATAAGATAAGAAGTCATTGTCTGCACTACGAGGACGTCGAACAACCCCCCGCAGCTTTAAAAAAGCACGTCCCATATTATACGCAAGAGTCCAGAGCTAAAGAGAAAATTTATATTGCAGAGTAACCTTCTTTTAAAAATCAGAAGCTCTAGGGTTTCTATATTACATTTTTACAGTATAAAACATTAGTCATTACTTATTATCCACAATTTTGAAAGTTATTAAATTTAAGTAAACCTAATCTTGATACATTCACCAAACGTCGTCTTAATTTTGATTATTAAATTAATTAAATTAAATCGGTCAAAATGGGCAATAAGTGGGAGTATTAGACGTAACCATAATTTAAATGATTCAAAAGAAGAAGAACCAAAAGGCTAAGAATGGCTGATTGAAGAAAATCACTAATCAAATCAGCAATTTTTCGAAGTTATTAATTATTATCAATGTACTCAAACATATAATAATAATTTAGATGACAATTAAATTATTCCTGCGTCATAAGATGATGAGCATATTATCTAACACAATTAGCAGAAAAAGAAGAAATTCTCTTGTGATATAATGGAAAAAATTCATCAAAGACCTTATGAACCGTGAACAACAATTGACAATGCAAAAAGAAATAAAGTGTATGTGACTTTGCTCAATTTCACAGGATTTATATGAAATCCACTTGTATAATGAATGTCCTCGGTTTATGAGAACGAGATGTGACCGTCATTACGATTATTAATGGGGAGCGACAACGTCGCTATTGCTGCAGTTTCCGTTCTCTTTTCACAAACGGCAAAGCCATAATGCAGTGACGAATGTTCGCATAGGAAAGGAGAAAACTTTTCCTTTTTCGAGGGTGGCAAAAAAGAAAGGACCGCAGAATTTAATGAAATTATCCAACAATGTTAATCTGAAGTCTATCTCGCCTGTCGGAATTAACCGAATTGAGATTTATCGTAGACGATATTAGGAAAATTCGAATCTCACTTCAATGAACAAAAAGGAACGATTCATTCTTTTTGACGGGAAATGTTTCATTATTTGATTCAAAAGAATCGTAAATAACTTTTATTTAATGAATGATAGTTCACCATTCGTTACAAATTTTTGATGTAGGTTTATCGATTTGTTCCTTTTGGTCCGAACCGTCAACGAAGAAATTCGTTTGATTAAGATCTAGGAAAGATTCTAAAATAAAAATTCTTTTTATTGATTCTGATTTTATTTTTGAATAATAATAACCGTCTTCAAAGAAGACAAGATGTGGTTCAAAGTTAAAAGCCACAGAGGAAATCCAGTTCAAGTAAAATCCAGAAGTGATGACTTGCGAACACGTCGAGAATGCCATTCTTTTCTTGGTAGATGTCCAACCGAAAACGTTGTCCCTGGGGACAAACTGGTAACCGAAAACAAACGCTCGTATTAAGAGAAACCATTTTGAAAAGAACGAAGCTCATTCAGGTCGGTCCCCTTCACTAGTCCCGACCAGTGATTCGGAAATTGTAATCTCTTTTGTGCCTGAAACAAAATATCTACGCCATGAATCCAATCAGAGCTCGTGTTGTACAACTCCAAATCGTGCACTGAAGTTCAAGTTGTTTCATGGTCGCTCGTGCGCTTAAGGAAAATTCGATAATAGATCTGGCATCCATTTGAAGATTTTTGTATAAGGAATACCTTAAGATATTCCAGTTTCTTGAATTTTGTTAACATTCAATTCTTATGGAAGCGAGAGAGAATAAAGAGTAGCTTTTGACTTGATTCCCCTTTTAATATTTCCTATTAATACTATCGAAACGGCAAAGTAATAAGTTCACTAGCATCTCGGTTACATTATTATTCAAATTATTTACTAGATTAATCTCCGTATTAAACCTAGCGAATGATGTTTTATGATCATTTTGTTATTCTAAATTTATTTTATTTGTTAATTTATATTATGTTATTTTTATTTGTTACAAAATATATTTCCTTACGAAGGTTATCGCCTAATTCGGCACTTTTACCCTAAGTCATAGTTTCAAATAGTTTTCATCAGATAAATACTGTTTTGTTAATCTTTAGAAGACCGAGGTGGCGACTATAGTAACCAGCCTTTGTTTTGACGAATCTTTTTATTGAGTTGATTTCTTAGTTATAATTTTTTTAAAATAAAAACTGCTATAATTTGTGCAAATTTACCGGCCTTCTGAAAATGAACGATTTATTAGAATTAACTCCATCTTGGCGAGCAAATCCTTTGGCAAACAAAAATTAAGATCATTACACTGGGTACGGAAAAAGAATTTTTGAATTCTCAAAATGTTTCTGACGAAAATTCGTTCGAAGAAAGGAACTATTCCAAATTGATTTGTACAATTAATTAATTGCTTTTGATGCAAACATTGTAATCTATTGTGTAGGATTCCAGTAATTTCAAGTAGGTTATACCTACAATTAGATGACAAACTGGTCGTTTGCGATGAAGGCTTACAAAATGAAATTGAAAGTGATGAGAAAATATAGAATGTGAATGATCCAGAACTTGTAAATCCGTCAATTGATGATTATTTAAAGCTCTTATAATATTGAAATATGACAATACTAACCATGTGTCTACTAACTTCATAGTTTAGATTCCACCACATTTGATTACCCTATTAAGTATCGTATGGAATATTTCTAATTTCTATATTTATGGCCAATTTTATTGCCAAGCAGGATTGAATAATAAAAACTGACGTTTTTTAGCTTATATGTACTTTTTATTTGCAAGTTTTACAATTATAGTTTTTACATTTTAAATTAAACATTACTTACGTATAATTTAATTAATAAATTTAGAAGTTAATAATAATTTATTATTAATTTTTATTTTGTATTAATTCTTTCTTTTCTAATAAATACAGAAAATTATTTAAATTATTGAAACTATTAAAAATAACAAAGAAATAATAAATTATTAACTATTAAATGTTATGGTAAAAGTCCCAATTATGGAACGTTTTTACCCTATTATAGTGTTCCACAATAGGAAACTGAAAAAAACTAAAACTGTTGTTTTACAAATAAGTAAGTGAAATAAATAATTTAATAAATAATTAATAAAAAACTTAAATAGTTAAATAATTTTAAAATAAATGCAACTAAAATTGTGAATAAGAAAATTCTATAGTTATTTCAATAAATTTTACACGATATAGAAATTATTATTTCTGTATAGGATTTAATTTAAAAAGAAATGTTTAATTGTGTTATTGCTTTTAAATTAAAGTATGCCAGGTTTTCTGTCAAACATTTGTTCCACATTACGTACAGTAATTATATGGATGTCCTGATTGACAAAACAGACAGAAAATATACATCAATCACAACCTTAAATATTTTCTGGATTTTCGCATTACTTTTCTACAAAAAAAATGGGTTTATAACTATCTGTTTAACTAGAATTTTTTTATTATATGAAATAAAAAACAAGTTGTTCATTTCATGACCATTTCGCTTCCTCAAAATATCATAAACCAATTGCTTAATTTAATTTTAATATGTTAAGGTAATATTTCAAAAAACGCGAAATTTGAATTTTTTGTGAAAAAGAAAAATATTGATTAATTTTATAAATTTTGATGAAATGTGCACTTTGTATATATCAATCGATTCGTTTTCTTGTAAGGAATGTAATTTTGAGAATAATTTATGAAAATATTAAGAAATAAAAAAGTTATTTAAAAAAATACAAAAAATTTTTTTTTTAATTTTGAAAAAATTGTATAAAAAAAATTTTTGTGGATAAATTTGAAAATCCTTGTGTCAGATTTTAGGTATTAATGAGTGCAATAAACCTGCAAAATTTCAGGGCAATCCATTAAAATTTGTTAGAGATAATTTGTACACAATTTTTTGTGACATACACACACACACACACATACATACACACACACATACACACACACACACATACATCTGGACATTTGCTCAGAATTTAATATACATATATCCTAGATGAAAATGAGTCCATATAACCATGTTTTGAAAAATTGAAAATCGTCACGAATGCAAAGCTTCCTTATGAGGAAGCAATAGAGAAATAGATAACGAAAATCGTAAAATTATACAGAATTAATAAATAATAATATTAAAAATACTAAACTAACTAATTTTAATTAAGAAAATTTATTGTTCATTAAAAAGTATGAAATAATATTGCAAAAAGTAATAAAATTAGTTAAATAAAAAAAATGGAAATTAACAAAGTATAATAAAATGGGTATCTATAATATTTAAAAAACATATTAAGATTTATATTACATTACATTTTTCAACTGAAATTCTTGTTTATGTATTAATTTATTCTTAAAATTAACTCAAGAATTACAAAATTTATTTCAAAAACAGCAAGTTTTAATTCATTGATATATTGGTATCTAATAGATATATATTTTTTACATAATTTTAATTTATTTAGTATTTTTATTATTATTCAGTTTCGCATAATTCTATTATTTTCTTTATTTTTTCTTATCTTTATTTAATATATTAATTGTTAAAAATTAATTTATTTACATTGGTTTTTATTTATTTCATAATTTTCGTCATTTATTTTTCTATATTTTATTTTATTAATAATTATTTAATCATTAAAAAACATAAAATAATATTACAAACGTATTAATATTTTTTTATGTCAATTTAGAATTACTCTAAATTAAGGATTTTATTACTTGAAAACTGTTGCGAGATTATATTAAATTGTCAATAGAATAGAGATCATATTAAACTGAGCTCCATAAACGATTTTATGGTAAGTTTGCTTGTTTGAGAATTATAAAATTAAGAATTTTTTTGCATATTATTTTATATTTTTATAGACTCCCTGAAGAGGAAATCATTTAGATTTCGAAACATTGGAGTAAACTAATTTTTAAAAACTATTTATCCGAATGTTTTCGTTTTATTCTCCTTCACTATAATTACTATTTCTCGGTCGTAGAAGATTGATTAATAAAATTAAGAAATTATTTTAAGGTTCATAAGGTTTCTTAAGGGTTGGAAATATACAATTTAAGGGTGATTAAACGTGAAAGTAATGTAATAAAGATAAAAGAATCGGCAAAATGCTTAAATCAGTTTTAAAGTAGGTTTCTATGTACCAATGTAAGTTGAAAATTTCATCTCCAACTAGGTGTTAAGAAAGAGGAACTACTCAAATTGAAATTAATTAGAGAATTAGAGTAGTAATTAAGAATTAGAGAGAAAGAGTAGATGCAGATGTCTTCAGGCACATCGAAACAAAGTTAGAATTTAGAACTTTGCGGACTCAATCGAGAATTCAAATTGGAATGAAATTTAAAGTATTTTTTTGCCATTTAGAATTATTTTTAGACTCGTAAACTTAGCAAGAGTCCTCCTTCAGAGTGAGGTCAAGGAAATTACATTGATTAGCGGAAATAGAGAATGCAGCAGGAGATTTCCCTCAAATTGATTTCAGGCCAGCCAAAATGAAAGATCCGTAGTCCAGGTGTCGATGCAAATTGGATGGAACACACGTCAAACATGGAGTAAGCAAATCATCCAAATTAACCGAATTATAATTCGGTTACTCTATTGAAACCGTTCGATTTCGATGTTGATGTCGTGGTAACGCAGTCCTTAGAAAAATAGAAATGTTCCTCGTAGGAGAAATTATCTCCTTGAATGAATTGGACTAAGACGAGACTGGAAGAATGCAGTTGGTACTTGAAGAGATTTTCTGAACTGAAGTCGAAAGAGATATTTGATGACAGTACACAAGTAGTTAACTTGGTGGTGGTTGCTGGACTGACACGAAGAACAGAGGTATCTGTGTGACAACACTTGTACATTCAGTTGAACTCCAAACAAATAGTATAAAAATACAGATTAAATATGAGGACAAATGGTGGTAGTTTGTCCAGATACAAAGAATACGAGAATATCTTGATTATGGTAGCTAGTTATAAATTTCGTCAAATTAATTTTATTCGCATTGTTAAATTTCTTTAATTGATGTACAATGGGCGAATATGAATCGAAATATGCCGACAGAACTAGAACTAAGAATATCGATTCGGTACCATTAAGTAAGTCTCACATAAATCTTCATTTATGAATAGTTTAGTAGCACATCAGAAAAATACCTCCAATCTAATAAATAATAAATTTTCGAATTAACGATAATTTGTCAACAACGGATTTGCCTTTTCAATTCTGGTCTTTAAGACACATGTACACACTAAATGACACACACACACACACACACACACACACACACACACACATACCATTACATCACTAAATCTGTTACAGAATTAGAAAATTAAGTTCATCTGCATTTATGGAAACTTCCCCTTTAAGATTTTGCTTAATTAACTAAGGCGCTCGTGTGAATCGATGCAAATTACTTTGGCCAAACTGATGTTTACGTGGCATTTCTGACCCCCTTCTCGAAACGGATTAACATGACACATTTACCCGTGAATATATTTGTTCTGAGTGGCCGACTCTAAAATGTTGGCGCCATGGAGAATATGTGCCTCTGTATATAGGAGAAACCGCTTTTGGATGTTGTTTTGTGCGCACAGTCAAGTGCCAAAACAAGCATCTGCTGAAGGATCGTGGTCCAAGTTTTGCTCACTTAAGCAACCTGCATGACGACGATTGAAGCAACACGTTGCACACGAAACTTGCACGATTTATCAGAGTAGGAGAGAGTTTATACAAAGAGTAACAAGGACATCAGTAGCAACCAAGAACTTGGGCGAACCAAGAATCAAGTCGAAATGTTCCTTGTACCTGTGTTCTCTCTCTCTCCTAGTTGCAAATGTTAGCAATAGCGCCAACTATAGAACGCGAAGCTGCGTGCGGCTAACTTGGGCAATTAGTACACGACATTATTTGCCAACGTTTCCGTTTCTCCCGAGTACGCTAAAGGGGCTTGCATGTAGTTTAGGCAATATATGTATATAGATCATGTGGACCTGTTCGATTCTGTGTACTGATCTACTGTTCAATGAACACGTCTTTTGCCTGGATAAATAGAAGTTTAATTGATATTGAGATTGACAAAGCAATACTGGTCTGCATAATTAAAATTAACATGCAACGTTAGTTTCATTAAACATTAATTAATGTTCCCAACAACTCTTTTCTTGTTTCTTGCTATCTATTCATAAAAATGGCTTTTCAAACCTGTCAAATACAAGCGAAGAAAGAAAAAGATTACTATATTTCTTTCTCCCCTCAGGGAGTATAACAATACAGTAATGCAATTCTGTTGCAAAATTACGCACAAGAGTAAGACTTCGATATGGAACATTGTGTCCTTAGGGAGATGAAACGAGCACATAACTACATTTCTAACTCAATTTCTGAATACGATCTTTAGAAACCCCTCTCGCCAAAAATACCAGTGAACAACCCCTGTTCACCAACGACTAACAATGAACCCTGTCAAAATGTTCATTTTCGGCTTCGCAGAATTCTGTTATTGCATATTATCCGAGAATAATAAAAGGGTCTCAAATTAGAAAAACACAATCACAAAAATATATTCCTTCATTTTAAGAAAACTTTATAGAAGATAAATCATTGAGTCGTCTTTTGTTGAAATGTAAACCCTGAAAAGTTTAACTATGAAAGGAAAAATGTTTTCTTTAAAGGTTTCGCTATAATGTAAAATAATTATCAAGTAATTAAGTATTAGGAGGCCTTGGGCAAAATACTTATTACACTAGGGAAACGGGGGGGCGATACGTTTAAAGTCCAC
This sequence comes from Leptopilina myrica (nomen nudum), assembly GCA_032872475.1. Lineage (NCBI taxonomy): Eukaryota > Metazoa > Arthropoda > Insecta > Hymenoptera > Figitidae > Leptopilina > Leptopilina myrica (nomen nudum). Next base: position 38,258,472 of record CM065464.1, on the reverse strand, counting down.
ACGATCAGCGTTTGCATTTTATTCATGACCGAAACCCCTAAGGATCATGACTTATAGCCTGAAGCAACAATTTCTTGAATAAACAGTACGAGGCAAGATCAAGTCACGCTCGAATTCTCTCTTTCTCTCACTCTAGAATCTGGAGTCTCCCTTTAGTAAACCCGTTTTCACGATGAGGTAATTATACATACACCCGAGGGTCTAAGCACCCTTAAAACCCTTAAGATAGTGAAAGGTGTTGGCACACCTTTCAATAAACAATAAATCTAGTTGTAATTACTACTATTTTGCTTCATTCGTGTTTTTTCATAATCCAGGGAAAAATTTTTTCTCTTCCTTCAAAAACATGATGTAATTAATAAAATGGAGTGAAATCAAAACAGTTTCCATAAATTAGTGTACAGAGTGGAAATGTACCCTTTTTATTCTTCTCTCGAAAGAGGGTACTCCATCTTTGTATTTTCTTCATTCTACCACTGCTGTTTACTTTCATCTCGTAAGGTTTCCTCCGTATTTTTTGCCAAGGAGAAGAGTAATCACGGATGCTACTTCCCATACCTGCTGAACACTGAATCCAAGAAGTTCAACTACCATAATGATAAAATCGTACTTTTCCTTGTCAACGTCATTTGCTCTATTACAAGTTTCTTGTTTAAAAATACAAACAACTTGTCGTTTTGCTTCAAACTAGAATCATCTATTTTTAAGTGTATCCCTTTTTATATAGCAAATGAAAAATTATTTTAGTTCTCTGTCTCTGTTTTTAGTTGGAAATTGTGAGCAAACATAGAAATTACTATAATTAGGGAAAAAATGAGGGAATTTGAAAAAACATGAATTTACAATAATGGAAATTTGTAAATTTCAAATTTTACAGACGCATTCATTGAATTACAGCTCGTTAAACATTTAACGAAAATCTATGAATTCTATTCTCTAGAATTATGCAGCAGAGCTAATCGAATTGAACGACCAATAAGTTATTACTACGGTTTACCATATTACGAGTTATTCGATTTCACACCCCTGTTTCTCCAACAGCTTTATTGTACCGCGACCATAATTTAATTAATCGAATTAGAAAACCTAATGACTTTAGTTACAGTGATAGATCACATCCCATTTGCAAAAAGACAAAAAAATAATAGCTGTAATGTTTCAAAAGTTTGAATATTTGAGTTTATTTCCTAAATACTTTGCTTTCTCGTTCAAATTTTTATTTTGTGAATATTATAAATATCACTTTCACTTTCACCAAAAGTAAAATTAATTTTTTTTTCAATTACTCTTTTGTTTTTACTATTTTTGAAACTATAAATATTTTTATTACCTACACCTACACTTTAACTTTTACCACAAAAAAGTATTTAGTATTTCTTTCACTTACACTCTCACTTTCTCAAAACTAAAATTCTTTTTTTATTTCTTCAAATAATGTTGACACTTTTACAAAAATTAAATCTAGTTCCAATTTTAGTTACACTCTTAGTTTTAATTTTACAAAAACTAAAAGTAGTTTCATATTGCTTACACTCGCATTTTCACTTTTACTAAAACAAAAAATTTTTGTTACTCATAGTTTCACCTTTAGAAAAACTAAAATTTATTTCTTTAACTTTCATTCTCACTTTTAGTTTCACTTTTAAAGGCCTCGGATCGACTTTAACGAACAAAAAAGTCGCTTTACTCGATTAAACATTTAAAAAAATAAAAAAAGTCGTTTATTTAATTCAGTGTTATCACAAAGATTTTATTTTTCATTTCTCTGATTTCTAAATTCAGTTAATCAAAACTTGAATAATTTTGCTAAATAAATATTTAAATACTTTTTATTTCCTATTTCACGGGAAATAAAATTTAAAATATTTCAACTTTTGAAATTTAATAATTTCTAAACATTACAACAATATAACAGTTCCAAAACTCAATTATTTTGTCCAATTTTTAACTAAACTTCATCACTCAATCAATTATCAATATTAATTTTTAATAATTTTCCGAAGTTTCTTATTATTTAAATACGTATATTCAATTTTTTATAATTAAAATTATCAACTTTTTTTTAAAGACGTTATAATAGGATGTTTATAAAGATTTTAATTAATTATTTTAAAAGTATTTTCAAATACTTTTTGAAAAGCAATAGTTTTACAATTATATACAATTAAAAAAATGTCCAAAAAACTGAAGTTTGTTAAAATCTTTTTAAAATTATTGTATTTTTAAAAAATATTTTTAAAAATAATTAAATTTTTAAAGAATTTTAATTATAAATGATTTTTTTTTTAATTTCAATATGTAAAGTCTAAAAAAGTAAAATTTAATAAAATTTAATTTACTTTATTCGAAAGTATTTGAGTCTTAAAACATTATATTAATACAATTATAAAAATTAGTATTTTATAAATATTGAAATGTGGTATTTTCTAAAAGAATTGAATTTATAAAAAAAAGTTTTTGCATAATTTAAAAAAAAAAATAATAATTTTTTGAAGACTTTTAATAAAAAATTTCGAATATGATTATTTTCTCTAAGATGTTAAAAAATAATTCTTAAAACTTCTAATGTTATTATTTATTGTTTTTTTTATATATATTTTAATTTTTGGGAAATATGTAATAGAAAATATTAAAAATAATTGAATTTTGAAAATTAGAACGAAAAAATTCTGAGAATTTAAAAAAAAAATATTTTAATACCATTTTTAGAAACTAAATTTTACTAGTTTACATTTTCATTAATCTTACACGTGAATCACATTAAAATTCTTAAGAATTAAATTATTTTCGAAATTTTGCAAATTGTAATTCATTAAAAGTTTTTTTTTCAAAAATTTATAGTAAAATACTTGAAAAAATCAAATATATTCAATTAAATTTTACAACAACAAAATTATTCAAAATTAGCTTATCAAAAATTTGTTTATTGTCTCTTTAACACTAATAAAAATCGAAATCAAAATCAGTTGCAGTTTATCCTAAAAATGTAGAATTTTTTTGAAAAATTTCCTCTTTACCAAAAGTAAAATTAACTTTATTCTCTTTCCACTATTAATTGTTTTTCAGAATTCAATTTTTTTACTTCAATAATTCTTTACAAACTCTCTTTTACCGAAATAAGACTAATTTCAATTTCAGAAAACGTTCTTATTTTTACATCATTTATTAAAACTTAAATTAATTTTTTTATATTCTTAAGAAAATGAATGAATCACTGAGTTTGTGAACGATTGTTAGAGCAAAAGAAATGAAAATTTAGTAAATATGTGAAAAATACATTTAAAAATAAGTAATTTTTTTGCAAAAGCAAAAGTTTGAGTGTAAGTGGAAAAAATTAATTCAAAAATGTAATTTTTAAACTACCGGCATTAGAATACGTGAAGAAAATTAAAAAATTCTTTTTTGCAAATTTTCGATAAAACAAAGCTTTTATGACTAAAATCAATTATTATTTGAATAAGAGAATTTTGTATTCTTAAAATAAAAATAGCTATGTTGAGAAAATTGTATTTAACTTTCTTGAAATAGAAATAATTAATCATTTAATGTTTAGAATAGAAGCGTTAAAAATAATGCCACTTTTAATTTCTTGTCGTTTCGACATAAATTACTAATTAATCTAGTAGAATTATTTATTCATTACTTTCGAACTGGAAAAAAAAATATTTTTAATTTAGTTAACTCTCTAATTTTAGAAATTAGATTAAAGAGTTATTTTTAAATGCAAATCCGTTACCATATAGAAAGTATTATTTGATTTTAAATTTAATATTAATTTACGACAAACAATTCTTGTGACTTTATCGCCATACACTCAATTCTACGATGTATATTCAAATGAGTAGCACGCACTTTTAATGTGCTGCATTAACAAACGTGTATATAATTTTTACAGGTCTATAACTCCTCTAAACTAACATCCTGTAACATTAATTCGCAAATTTCTGAGCAATTTAACACACAATTCGCTTCTCTATTTAGTAATAATGATAGCAGATAATACAAACCATCGCTGGGGACGATAAAAATGTTCCACACTTATTACAAAACGAATTCTTTTTTTAATGGAATATAATTTTCAGTTTTTAAAATTAGATACATTGTTCTTTTTATTTTCCCATATCTTGATAACATCGTGTTCTTATTGGAGAAAATAAACTTATAATTATAAAAATATTGTATAGCTAATATTTTGAAGGAAAAGAGGGAAATAATGAAAAGTTGAGAAAATGGGAGATAAAAAAATACACTTTGCGAGAAAGAAATGTGAGGAAGGAAAAAAAAATTCCAAGCTTTTGAAGTTTCTTTGTTTTACAGTTCCATTTTATATGCAAACTTTTCATTAAATCCTATAGAACAACTGGTGGAGCCTAATGAAGCGATTCAAGATGATGATTATCTAACGATGAAAACAATCTCGTAAGATATTATCGTAGATCATTTTGGTATTGTTACGAGAGAAACGTTACGAGAAATACGAGAAACGAGTTAATTTCCAGCAATTTCTATTCATGCCAAGAACAGGACCAGTCTAAGAATGTTGTGGTTTACATCGTTAGCTTGAATACAAACTATTCTACTTTAAATATCGCCATATCTAAATTCTACAAATTGACTCTTCTTTATGCATAACCTGAAAATGAAAAAGATAAACTTAAAAGAAGAGAAAAAAATAATTGCAAACTTTTTTTGCTTTTTGTGTAATTAAATAAGTGGGGATTTTTAATTTCAATTCTCTTTTACAACTATTTAGGGTCATAAAAATCGAAATAGAATTGCAAGTTGGAGAATAGGAGACACAAAAGGTTTGTCATCCAATTTCCGTAAAGTGTCAATCGCGGTAGGAGAAAAGGGAGTTCATTTTAGAGAACGACGCGATATAGTGTCTCTTAACGATTTCTCTAGAAAAGATGTAGCTTTAACGAGAGGCCTTTAAGCGATCATCCAGCACCTGGTGCTTTCCTTAGTTCGCCTCTTAAGGTTCCTTCCAAGTTAGTTTCTTAAACAAGTTGTATACATATATAGTTGTTGACTAGACGGCTATAGACGCAAGAGTGACTTAACCCCATCTTTATATCACGTTTTTCTTTTCCCCATTCTACTCTACTCACTGGTTTTTTTCTCTCTCTCTCTCTCGATTAGGTCTTCTTTTACCTTTCAGAGAGAACCTGGTCCTTTCACGATGAGTGTCTACCGTCATGACAAAAAGAGCTTTTGGTAATAATGTCGTGTGTGTGGGGGTCTGTTGTAGTTGAAAACATTTATCCTACGTTCTTTATAATTTTTTTAAAACAATGCTATTTTTAATCCACTCCTGATATAGACGTGAATTTACATTTTAACAGTTATATTATGGATTATAGGTAAAGTTGAAATAATAATCCGTAAAATTGTCATTAATGAAAGTCTTATAATTTAAATTACCACTTGGAACTTTCTATCGATCTTTCTATCGAATTGTCGGTTTAATGGAAAATTGTACCATTTCAAGAATTTGTAATAAATAATACAATTTCAATAGTTTGTTATAAAACATATCGATTCGATGAAGATCTATAAACATGTCACAAAAAATAATTCCCATTGATCAACAAACAATTGATTTAAAAATCATTAGAAAGTTTGAGCAAATACCATAATAAGATGGACAAGAGTATTCTTCAGAAACTTTTTTTAAAAAATCCAAAACATTAATTTATGTCCAGCAATAGCGTTGACAAATTTCGATTAAAAACAAAACACTCCTTCTCTCCAAATGGTATGTTTTAACCCATTTTGTCCCAAATGTCCGTATTTCTTTGTACAAGTTTGAGCTTTCCGTTCTACGAGCTTTACGAATTTGGAAAAAATCGGGACATAGGTTTTTTTTAGATTTGAGTGTCTTCTTTTAGAATCTGAAAGAAAATTTCAATTTTAATTTAATCATAAAAAGTTGTAATTGTTTAAACAAAAAAAGCAGTTTTTTAAAGTGTTTTTTGGCATTAAAATTATATTATTGACTCGAATTCGGTTGGGAAAAATCCGGGACAAAAAAACATCGCGTCCAAAATGTTGGGACTATCAAATAGGCATAATGCCGAAATTTTTTTTTCTAATTTCAAAATGGCGCCTCCAAAATGGCCGCCAAAATATTGAAATTTGGAAAAATAATGTTAAAAAATATTAACATTATTTTTTTAACTTTTATGCTTTATTTAAATAAAAAAATGTTGTTTCAACAAAAAATATTGTTATCTGATATTATTATTTTTTTTATCAAAATTGTTTATAAAAATGTAAAAAATGGTAAATAATTTTAGACGAAGATTTTTATTTCAAATATCTATTCTGATGAAAAACCAAGCAAAAAGTGAAAAAACTTTTATTCTTCCATCCCTGAACTGTTTTTTCTATGAAAATTGTTTATAACATTTTTAAATATTGTTAAATAACGTTAAATGAAAGTTTGAACCATTAGCAATACTTTGATTGCAAGAAAATGTAATATAATCAAAAAATAATTTTTTTATAGGATTATATTACATGTTTTCAAATTGTTTATAATATTCTTAAAACTTGTAAAAAATTTTGAATTAAGTGATTAACTTTTATTATTCATTTTTACTGCAAAAAGAAATGAGAATTGATAAAAATAAAAAAATTTTATATCACTTTGGCCCACGAATTTCAAATTATTTATAAAAATTGTTTATAACCTTTTTTAAATATTGTTAAATAATATTAAATAAAAGTTTATCTCTTTAACAAAGATTTGGATTAGAAAAGTGCAATATATAATAAAAAAAATGCGTTTTTTCTATTATGGTAATTCATATTTAACTAATTATTTATAAGAATTGTTTATAACATTTACATAAATTGTTTACAAATTTTTTATATGCATTAGATACTTTAGTTTCCTGTTAAATGACAAAAGAAAGCTAGTGGGATAGAAAAGAAGTTATTTTCCACTCTGAAAATATTTTTGTATAACAATTGTTTATAAAAGTTGTTTTTAACATTTTTAAATATTGTTAAATAATGTTAAATGAATGTTTAAACCTTTAGCAACATTTTGATTACAAGAGAACGTAATATAATCAAAAAATAATTTTTTTATTGGATTCTATTTCATGTTTTGCAAATTGTTTATAAAAATTGTTTATAACATTCTTAAACATTGTAAAAAAGTTTAAATTAAGTTATTAACTTTTATTATTCATTCTTACTGCAAAAATAAATGAGAATTGATATAAATAAAAATTTGTTTACCATTTTGGCCCACAGATTTTAAATTGTTTATAAAAAATGTTTAAATTTTTGTTAAATAATATCAAATAACAATATTTTTTGTTGAAACAACATTTTTTTATTTAAATATAGCATAAAAGTTAAAAAAACTGTTAGTATTTTTTAACATTATTTTTCCAATTTTCAATGTTTGGCGGCCATTTTGGACGCGCCATTTTGAAATTAGAAAAAAAAATTTCGGCATTATGCCTATTTGATAGTCCAAACATTTTGGACGCGATATTTTCTGTCCCGGATTTTTCCAAACCGAATTCGAGTAAATAATCTAATTTTAATGCCAAAAAACACTTTAAAAAACTGCTTTTTTTTGTTAAAACAATTACAACTTTTTATGATTTAATTGAAATTGAAATTTTCTTTCAGATTCTAAAAGAGGACACTCAAATCTAAAAAAAACATATGACCCGATTTTTTCCAAATTCGTAACTCGTAGAACGGAAAGCTCAAACTTGTACAAAGAAATACGGACATTTGGGACTAAATGGGTTAAAAACAAATGGTACAAGTTTATAACGAATTTCAGAAATTGGATAGTTTTCCACTAAGTCAAGGAAATGCCAAAAATGTTAGAAGAAAATCAAATCAGTTAGATTAAAAAAAATAACAATTTATTCAAAACAAACAAAAAAAATTTAATATTGAAAATCTAGAAAAATGTAATTAATTTTGAGATATCAATATGTAAAATAATAATTAATTAATGTGTACCAGATAAAAATTTTAAGCAGACGTGGTCAATGAACTTATCCAATTGAAATTGATCATTTTAAGATTTCGAATGCTTTTATCACTTTAAAAGGCGTTTGAGAATCAAATTGTTAACAAATAAAAAAATATAATAATTAATTATAAAATTATATAATTATGAAAAAGAAAAATCACGGTACTAAACTAGATAGTCACCAAACAATTTTTTGAACACTGATTATCTGATTCAAATCGAAAGGAAATAATGAAAATAAAATAAAATCCTTGAATAAAATAATTATGAATCTTGACATAAATCTTGAATTTTTAGTTATTCATCAATAACAATTTAATCCAAAAGAAATTAATTTGACACAATATGGCAATTTATCAAGTTCTCTTTCAAAATAATAATCGGAGATGAAAAATATATTTTTTCACATTTATTTTACATTAGAGCACAATTAAAATATGTTTGTTTAAGTAAAATATACAAATCTTACACCCTCATATTATATTACCATCGAAATATTCTGTTAAATTTACTTCTGCATTCAGTTATTTATTAAAAAGGAAGGCTTCGGAGATGAAATGAATTTTTACTCGGAGCAAAATGTAAATTTCGTTTATTTATAACAGCAATAATTTTTCTCCTTTTTATAGATAAAATATAGAAAAATTAAACGTAATAAAAATATCAGTAATCAGTGTAAAGTAATTTTAACCTAAAACTCAAGACAGAGTTTAAACATTTTTATCAAAAATAAAAGTGATGTCTAAAAATGTTTAAAATGCACATAATAATAGAAAAAACATTGTACTTTCTGACAATATTTTTAAAAAATTTCTGAGAGTTTGAAAAAAACCATAAAAATTTAGCTTTCTTATAGAAGTCCTATTGGAGTCATGTTGAAAAGGCTTCGGAGATAAAAGTAATTTAGTTGTTACATAAATCCAGCTGAATAAAATTATTTAGTTTTCTTTTTAAAATTATAAATTAGTGCTAAATTTCCACTATGAAAATTGATCATAATTATTAAAGAGTAGATTTTGTAAATTAAATCGAGACATCAAAAATGGCACTTTCAGAAGAATCACCCATATGGCAATGGTAAATATTGAAAGTTATAATTCGAGAATTGAATAGCAAAATATCAACCAATCATAAACTGATATTAATAACAGGAACATGAATTAAATAAAATCGGACTTTGTCGAACACAGGACAATAGAAGTTCCGGTCAACAGCTCGAAGGTTATGATTAAGTCTTCTAAAGATGGAAAAATCTTGAATGTTCTTCAAGGAAACGAAGTCAGTTAATAATTTGAAAAGTAAGAAATACTATAAATATTTAAGTTGCATTTAAAAATAATGTCAATCCCGGGGAACGTTAGAAGAACACAAATTCAAAGATAGATTATATTACTTTAATGAGAAAATGCAAATATATTTAATTTCGGTAAAAGTAGATAATTTCAAATAAATAATCCCAATGTTTCTCAAAATCTTCAGTTTTCTTGTGTTTAGATAGATAGTTGACTCGACGTTATAGTTTTACATAAAATAGAAGAAACGTTGACAACAGTTAGTTTTTAAATTAATATTTTTAATTTAATTTGGCCTATATCTTGAATAGTTGTGAAATTATTGAGTATTCTTTCAAGTCAATAAAATAAAAATTTTTATGGCAAGAGCTTTAAATAGTTATTGTTGAAAGCTTTGTGATTTGTAAAATTGTAAATTTTAGAACGTCACAACGTACTAGGTTAATATTTTAATTTATGGTCAATTCACTCTGCCATGTATACTGATATTTCGGGAATATTATTTTTATTCATTCAATCTTCTTAGTGGGGTGTAACATAATAATTTACAAATCACAATTACGATCGTATGTATTTACATTGATAGAACATTATAATGTACACGAGAAGATTCGATATTAATCCGATATAACAATGGAACCCTCTTCACATCATTATTGTAAATGGATCTTTTTGTCAGAAACCGCGTAGTTGAATTTCTAGAACAATGATTAAATATTGAAACCTGATACTCAGTAATTACTCATCAAGTATCTCGTATTACCTTAGGGTAGGCTAATTTAATAGTGAACCAAGAGAATTTTTAATATTAAAATTTTAGAAATATGACTTCCCAGAAAGAAGAAGAGTCATTCCTATCGTAGAACTTGAAGACACCATTAATTAAATCTACAACATCTTTGAAGTTTATTATAACCCTTTTCCAGTCTCGTTTAACTGCGCCACAGTTTTCTACCACTTTTCCCAATGACTGGCATATTTTTCAAAAAGCAACACACTTTTCCCACAATAGAAAGGGTAACTTAGAGGAAAATCGTCGAAAACAAAGCAGGATTTGCTGTGATTATTAAAGAAACGATGCGAGGCTGAGGTATAACGTAGACACTGTATTATTCGAGGATGCAAAGTGCACGTGCTGGCGTATGCAAACGAGGATTTTGATCGTACCTGGGAGTACTGGTAGTGAAACGCATTCGAAACAATGCCACCAATAGAAAACTTCGTTCAACGTTGACGATACACGTCGACTCCAAGAATAGACCACGATTTTCATTTTGCACCATTACGTATACCTATTGTCTTTTCAAAATGAACAAAGGAACCCAAAAACAGCAGCATTCCAATGAGACGAAATTCCATCCAATACGAAAACAACTCAAACCACGCAGTATTACAGAAATGTTCAATTCCGTTCGTTGACACACTGTTTAAGATTTGAAATTTTTCAATTTGAAATTGTTCATTTGCTTCCTTCGGATTCTAGCGCGATTACTTTTAAATCTTGCTATTCTTGCGAAAATTGGTATAATCAGATATTAATTGATTTACACGACAGTGTAATTCTAAATCCGTACATTTAATTATTTCCATAACTTCCCTCTAAGCCTTCTGCATTAGAGACAAAAAAAATTACCCGAAGAATATTTTTTTCCATTTCAAATAAATGAACTAATTAACAAAAGCTGATGCTCAGGAAAGCAATCTCTTCAGTAATTGTCCGTACAAGTATTGCAGCCAATTTTTGCTTCTTCGTGCGTAGATTTCGCTTGCTTTTTCATTTCCCCTCATTCTGTCATCCCCAAGAGAGGATGGGAACAAACCATACATACGTGCCGAGAGTTGGATTTTCCACATGTGCTCGTACAGAATTCGGATTTTTGAGTTCGGTCCAACTCTGTTCAAACTGGATGCTGAGGGACTGGAAAAAAAGTGCTAGACAGTTGATAGTTCATGGGATTGGTACGTTCTCCCTTTTCGTGTAGGATCCTGGTTGCCATTTTGTTGAGTTTTTCCAGTTTTTTTTATATAGTTAAGTGAAATACAGAATAATTCACCCCCGGAGTGACAACATACGCACAAAAAAAGGGTAGACAGTTTTGTGTGATGGCATCAGGCATGCATGTCCTGAGTGATGTTCACTGGATCAAATATAGGATAATTTGTTTGAGTTGTTATCCTCACTGCGTGGAGACCGTTTGTGTTGTTCTTTCTGCCTTTAGGCCAATGAATAAAATTGAAATGCTAACGAGTGAACCAAGTCCGGTGTAGAATCGTGTATCATTACGTAAACTGAGAATATACTACGTACGAATGCACTTTGTCCTCCCTCGGGGTCGGATTTCAATCCGTATCTCTCTTTATCTCTCTCTCTCTCTCTCCTGCTCGCTCTTTCACCCTTCCACTTTAATTAATATTCAGCGAATTACTTTCTGGAATGGAGCCACTTAGCGCTTCCAAGCGAAGCATAACAGGGTGGAAAGCACGAACTTTCTCAACGGCTGAGGTTTCGTCACCACGAATATTTCAACGAATTTCGTTTGATCATCCGCTTCAAGTTGTCAGTAAAGATCGTTAAAGCTTTTAGATAATGAGTTTAAGGGATTTTCTGCTTCCCTTACAAATAGCTGGAAAAAACTTTCAATTTTCCACACGATCCTCTTTAATTCAATATTTGCCTCTACAATCACCTACTTGATAAGCTCGTTTCACAGTTTATTCAATTTCATTTTCAGTCATTCATAGAATTCATAAAATACATTTATTCACATTTACAATTATTCATATCTTTAATGATCCAAGTTGTGCTTGTTATTGTCGAACTCCATAACTTGTTTAATTGTAAACAATTAATTTATAATACTAAAAAAACTAAATCACACACAACAAAAATACTCTATTTTTCCTTAGTTTGGTCTGCTATTGAATTTTGTTCATTAATTTGGTTCCCATTTGCCAGTGTTCACATTCTAAGACTTGAACGAGTGCAGAATCGTTTTTTGCGTTTTTTAGCCAAACAACTTAATGTTCCCTTTGATTTTTACACACATGATTACACAACTTTAAGAACTCAGTTTAAAATTCCCAAAATTGAATCTAGATTTTTGTTTGTTGACTTATTTTTTCTCTTTAAGGTAATTAATGGTTTTATCATGTGTCCCCCAGTATTGTCACTTATTAATTTCTCTGCTCCTGTGCGACGTTTGAGATATGTTACTCCATTTTTCAATTCATTTCATAGAACGAACTATGGAAATAATTCTGTTTTTAGTAGACTTTGTTTTGAGGGTAATTTATATTCGGATGATTTGGATTTCTTTCATAATAATGTCCCATCTTTTGTGACCAAATTGCGTTCATTGCTTTATACTGAAAGTGTTTGATATGTATCTATGGCTCTGTAATTTTGGTTAAGTTACTTGTAATCTTAAAGGGTCTTAATTGTTACCCGTATATGTCATAAATAAATAAATAAACATACGATTTTGTAAACACATCATAAACATTTATACAAAAACAACCCTTTGTAATTTCACAAAAGGGACATTCTTCTTTGGGAATATTTTAATCTACTGTACTTCAACAAGAAGGAAATCTAATTCTACATAAATAATAGATTTAAGCCAGGCCGCATAGCTGTCAGTTTAGCCCAGGCAATTGACGCCTGTAGTTTTTAGTTCAAACAATAGAAGCCTAAAGTATAAGTTCAGGATTTGACCGTGTAGATAAAATAAAAGTTGTTATCCCTTATTTTCTCAAAAAGTTAAGGTAAAAAGTTTAATAAAAGAAATGTGAATAATTGAAAAACAGTAAGAATATTGAAAATACTAAAAGGTTGAATTTTAAGAAGTATAAATTGTAAATATTAAGATATATTGGATGTGCAATAGTTAACGAAAACAAAAAATTAAAAAGAGAAATATTAAAATAGAAGAAGTTGAAATAGATGAAAAAGAATCATAAGAGAAAAATATTTAAAAAGTAAAGGAATTGAAATAAAGTTATAATAACAATAAAAATCAGTAAGCAAAAAAGAAAATAGATTCGTTATAAAAGAATAAGAATAATAACGAATTAAATATATCCACTGTTACGTCAAAACAATAAACTCTTTTAAATACACCTGTCGTTCCCCGTTTTAAATTAGTTTCATTAATGAATCTAATTTGGGAAGACAATAAGTCAATGAGCTTACTTATATTATGAAAGAATAATCTATTTAAAAACCAACAAGAAAGAAAAGAATTGACAAAAATACAATGAGTACAAAAATTATGAATCTTACTTTTAAGCATAACGATTACTGGTGGTATGATGATAATCTAGTAATCCAATCTTGAATATTAAGGGCTAGACACAAAGAGGGAAGCCTCTGACTGTTTTTCTTAATGGTTGTGTATTAGTGGTGTTGTTTACATTAATGAGATAGTGTATTGTATTCCGAAATATATCTGCTTTTTCCAGATAGTTGTCGCTCTTTGAGCAAATTTCGATCCTTCGAAATTTGTAATTTGTTGTCTAAACAGTAGACATTCGTACACCTAGACACTCGAATTTATTTCTAAATTAATTTTTTTTTGGAAATTGTTTAAAAATTATATTTTTAAGTATTGATGTATAATAAACTATCGACTTGAAATTGATTTCAAAATCTATACTTGAGAAAATAGATCACTTTTAACGATGTACGTTCAAAAATAATACTTGTGACAATTCAATGTGTACAAGTTGGTAACTAAATAATTACTGAACAATGTGTTCGGGTTGATTTCCAAAAAATTACTCTCTGATGTTATGAGGTTGGTTTACAAATTATTACTGTCTGATGTTATGAGGTTGGTTTACAAATTATTACTGTCTGATGTTATGAGGTTGGTTTACAAATTATTACTGTCTGATGTTATAAGGTTGGTTTCCAAATTATTACTCTCTGATCTGAGCAAAACTCGTATCTCTTTTATATAAAACTGTCCTCATCAGTGTAATCATTTAGAATCATACACGTGTTAAAATTGATTAGATTTCATGTGGTATGACGATCATCGTCTGTTTAGTCGGCTTTCAATGATTATGGAATTTGTTCGTCGCTTGTTTACACAATCCTCTCTCTCTTTAATGTTGCCTTCCCTCTCCTGGCGAAGCTTGTTGGAAGGTTATCTGATTGATGCACTATCGTTATTCTTTTTACATGATTTAAAATATTACTTTTCTCTTTTGGATTTGTTACAATTTGTAATATAAAAGGAAATATATACCTACATAAGTATTGTAATTGAATTAGGAACATTAACAAGGGGTTAAGGGCATAATACTAGAAAGACAATCTTTAATTATTTGGTTTGATCTCTGTAATTTACAAGATTCAAAGAAATATTTAAAATTCAAAACAGTTAGATATATGTATAAGAGAAATTGTGTCTAATATATATTTATAATAATTTTAATCATTATTTGTTTCGTTAATTTAAACACCTAAATTATTCTACTTTTCCCAATTAAACAAGAATAAAAAGAACTTTAAAAATAGCTATTTATCCGATTGGTACAAAAAATTAATTTGCCAAGGATAATTGAAAATTCTCAATTGTACAGTAAAAGTGAATTTAACTATTTTATGAAAGAAAAATAATTAAGTATATAGGTACCTTTTTGAAGGGAGAAAAAGCTGTAGGCAAAAAAAACATTCGAGAATCGACTGAACTGCTGGTAGCAGTTTTGATTAAAACTAAATAGGATATAAAAATTCCTTTCTCAACACGTACAACATAAAAGGAGGAAAAATTCTTTCGTTGTAACGGGATAGAACGTCATAAAACGAACGATTTTACATTCAGTTTGCGCCGGGAAGATGGTAAAAAGGGGGCGAGCAATGTAGCTGTGAGTTTGAGATAATTTCATTCTTTCTACAGCCGTCTTTCGACTGATTCTCTCTTTTTCAGTACCGATCATTGTTAGCAATCTCAGTTCACTCGCATTTTTATCTACCTATAGGCTCAACTTATTGTCCAAAGAAGAACAACTTTTAATCGAAGGCGTACCCTTACATCCAATAATAATTTTTCCGCTAGTTTCTGAGGTAGTTGAAATATTCACAATTTCCTTGAATTAATTGATGTGCCACACTTGTTTTCAATGGTATTTTAATTGAGAAATTTAAATTTCCGTTAAAGAAATATATAAAGTAGGAATATAAAAGAAATGCTAGTTAGTTAAATTCTACAAAAAGTTATTTAAAAGAAAATCCTGGTACCTTTTCTACAAATTCTGACAAAAGAAATGTTTCAGTTTGTATGAAAAAATCAGACTAC
The DNA here is from genome assembly GCA_032872475.1 of Leptopilina myrica (nomen nudum). Lineage (NCBI taxonomy): Eukaryota > Metazoa > Arthropoda > Insecta > Hymenoptera > Figitidae > Leptopilina > Leptopilina myrica (nomen nudum). The sequence goes on along the minus strand of CM065464.1, from coordinate 38,242,864 downwards.
ATTGCCAAAGCTTCTGCTTTACTTTCTGCCAGACGAACCTATAAAGAAATTTGAACGAAAGGAGTTTTATATAAATTACAATCAAAAACTTTTCATATTTTAAAACTTTAAATAACAACGATTCCCTTAAACATAAATACCATAATAATCAGTTAATTATGAAAAATTTCATGGTTTACCAAAAATTTTATAGAGACAACAGTAGCAGTGGTTGAACAGTAACTTTTGGTACAATAACCAGTATTGTAAATTTAGCGTACTATCAAACGTTTCAGTTTGATAACCACCAATCCACATTATCGTAGCAGGTTAGCATGTCAATCTCAAATTATATACGAGCGATTCATGCGTACAGAGAGATGACATCGAATCACGTCAGTTCTCCGAAGCGAAAACGAAGGGGGGTTAGAGAAAGTGCCAATCTCATACAAAGCGTGCAGTTGAAGCTCGACCCTACGCCACTTTCCCTGCTTCACCCTTCGACCGTCATTCATCCAACAGAACATTTTGCACCTGAAGGGGATGACCGGTACGTGAGCAAACTACTACTAACCCGGTTTTGTTTCTCGTCGTCCTTTTTCATCGATCCTCTAAAAGAAATTTGTACACCAGCACAATTTAATATAATAAAAGACAGAAATTCATGCTAATTGGAACCATTATGGAATTAATAATTTAACGGACAGATGTAATTTCGACATGTAACAAGTAATTTTATATCTGCAACAAATATTAATGTTTGTTATAAATCAGAAGCTAATATATACCCAGATTGTGTATATTTAATTTCTCTGGACTGGGTAATTCAAACCTGATTTATTCAGAAAGCGAAAGACTTTAATATTAATTCTTATAAAAATAAAATATTATAAGGAATAAATTTTTATAATGAAATTATAATGTTTTTTTAAACTATATATTATACTATAAATTATTTTATTGAGATTATAAATTTAAAATTAATGTGAGGTTACTTCTTATAAAAATAAAATAAAATTAGGTTTAAGATAAGAAAGAGGAACTTAATTAAAATTAAATTATTTGTGTTTATTTCAATCCTTTACAATTAGAATCAGAGAGAAAGAGTAGATCCAAATATCTTCAGGGATACTGAAACAGAATTAAAATTTTGTGGAATCAATAGGGAATTTAGATTGGGCCACAAATTAAAAGTAACAGATACTTACCTTTTAAAATTATTATAGAATCGTAGACCGAATAGGCGATATCTTTCACTGAGAACAGAATGCAGTAGATTTCCCTAAAATAGTTTACGGACCAGCCAATGTGAAAAGTCCTGAGTTCTGTAAATCGATAATGTAATTTCATTCCACTTTCACTCAAAATTTATTTTCACACTATTTTTATTTCACTTTAACTCCACTTTTACTTTTACGCAAAATTTATTTTCACTTCACTTTCTTTTAAAATTTCTTTTCACTTCACTTTCACATTACATTCACTCATCATTTATTTTTACTCCTTTTTTACTTTTCTATCACTCAAAATGTAGTTTCACTTCACTTTACTTTCACTCAAAATTTATTTCCACTCCATTTTTATTCTTCCTTGATTCCAAATTTAGTTTCATTCCACTATTATTCCACTTTCACACAACAATTTTTTTCTTTCACTTTCACTTTATCTAAAAATTTGTTTACACTTTCATTTCATTTCATTTCACTTAAATTTTATTTTTATTTTACTTCTGCTTCATTTTTACTATTAAAATCAACTCTTTTTATACTTTCTATTTCACTTATCTTTCTGATTATTGTACACTTCAATATTAAATTAAAAATAATAAGTAAATACTTTTAACAAATTTTTTTCGTTGATGAACGCTCTTTAATACTTCGTATTATTATTAGTATTAGGTGAAGTAAAACTGGAGTAAAATCAATTAAATTTTGAATTTCGAAAATGGCTCAACTCTGAAAATAATATGAGTCACTTTCACTATCTTTTGTAATATAAAAATGACACTTAAGGTTTTTAAAGTTGATCCCTTTTCGAAATTCGCAATTCAATTTTCATTAAAAGTGAAGTGAAAATAGAGTGTAAATAATATTTTAGTGAAAGTAAAATGAAGTTGATGTGAAAACATTTTTTGAGTCAAAGTAAAAGTGAAGTGAAAGCGTAAAAAAATCTTGAGTAAAAGTAAAGTAAAAGTAGAATAAAAATACATTGTGAGAAAAGTGGAGTGAAAATGTAGTGAAAAACATTTTTGAGTCATAAGCGATACATAAGCGATTTTGATTTTTATGGTATATTATGACTTTAATTATTTTGTTTTTAAAAATTTTAGAAATGATTTGGGAAATAATATTTTTTAAATTTTCAAAGTTACTCCCACATTAAATTTTTTTTTATATTTCCATCACAATTTCTGCTTTTTAAAATACCAATAACTTCTTTATTTCTAATCGAATTAGCTTCAAAAATAGGTCAAGTGAAGCGTTTTTTAATGTTCTACAAGATGATAATTTTACAGTTACTTCTACATTTTTCAACAAAATTTTCCAAAAAGTCTTATTTTCCAAAATTTTTGATTTTTAAATGTTTAATATCTCCAGTGAATATAGACGAAAAATGGCCATTAAGTGCTCAAAAGATGCGTCTAAAAAAACTCTACAAAATTAAAGAAAAACATTTATCGGTGTCCTAATATTTTTGAAAATAAATGTTGAGTGAAAGTGAAGTGAACACTGCAAAAGGAAACATCTTAAAATACATTGTAGTCACTTTTAAGATACATAAAACATCTTATTTCTTCATCTTTTATCTTTGAAACCAATGCATTTTAAGATGCTTTTTATAACTTTTTCGAAATAACTTAAAAGTGACTACAATAATAACTTAAATGAGATGCCTTCGTTTTACAGTGAAATTACTTAATTACTTAAAAAGAATTCTGATTAATAATGCGTTGATTACAATAAGAAAAATAATTAGGGACTCTTCTCTTTTTCTCTTCAGCAGCACTGCAATGAAAACTAGAAGTTACTACCCGTTTTGCGTCCATATAAACTATATTTTTTTGGGAAACTTCTGCGACATTTCGGATAACTACAATGAGTAATTCTACAATCTACTAAAGTAATTTTGTCTAAAATTAAAACTCCTTTGTAATTCTAAGGAGAGCGAAAATCGCTTTACAACCGCAGTCGCTGTGTATAGATCTGAAAATCTAAAGTCTGAAGGAGGCAAAGTAAAAGCATCTCGATGACTAAAATGCATCCAGGGGACCTATCCCCTATGTAAAGCTTTTCCTTTTGCAACAGTATGCACGACCCTCTTCCATTAAGATTAGCGCGCTAATGGCACCATCAGGACCGAGGTTTCGTGATACTTGGTCTTATAGAGAAGTTGGTACGTAGGATGCACGTACGCACTGTATTTACACTCAGTGGCAAGACTAAGGGGAAAACAACACAGGAGGCGAATAGTGGGTGGCATTTGCGAGTATATGCGCCCCTGGCGCTCGAGAGTTCTCTCTCTCTCTGCTGAACGCAGTGAACAATGAGCTAGTACTTCGACCGCGTAATTGAAGTTAATAGGGACTCTAGACCTTCCTGAGGGACTTGAGAAGAAGCCGAAAGCTCCATTTTGCCATAAATGAATTTCCGATTGGGTGAAATAAGCAGCCGGCTTTCTCGAGTTTAAGCTTTCAAATGTCATAACTCGCGAAATGAAATATGAGTCTCTTTGGAAGTTTTGTGCTGCTCAAGTAAATTAGTTTTCTTATTCTTAATACTCAAATACTTTAAGTCTTAACTTGGGATTATATATAAGATTAGTTTTTATCACATCCTCAAAACAGAGGGAAAAACTTTTAGAATATGGAATTGTTAATTATAAATGCGTTTTTACCCTCTTGTAGCATTTCTATGATTTTTGATAATTAATTACAAAAATAATAAAACTAATTTACACTGAATGACGTAATTCTACTTCACTATCACTTTACTTTCACTTAAAATTTAATTTCACTTCACTTTCGTTCAAAATTTATTTTTACCCCATTTTCACTTTCACATTCACCTAAAATTTATTTTCACTTCACTATCACTCCACTTCCACTCAAAATATATTTTACTTCAATTTTACTATCGTCAAAAATTTATTTTTACTCCATTTTCACTTCCCTTTCACTCAACATTTCACCCAAAATATATGTTCACTTTCACTTCATTTTCTCTTTACTATCACTTCACTTGCACTCAAAATATATTTTACGCCAATTTTAATCTCATTTAAAATTTATTTTTACTCCATTTTCACTTTCACTCAAAATTTATTTTCACTACACTTCCACCCCTCTTCACATTCACTCAACATTTATTTTCACTTCACTTTTTTGTTGGTAAATGTTGAGGACTTTAACTTCGTATTGAAGAAAAAAATAGTGAAATAATTTTTGTGTGGAGGTGAAAGTAGTCTGAAAATGAAGTATTAGTGGAGTAAAAATAAATTTTGAGTGAATGTCAAGTGAAAGTGGAGTGAAAATAAATTTTGATTGAAAGTGAAGTGTAAGCGGAAAAAAATGTTTTGAGTAAAAGTAAAGTAAAAGTAGAATGAAAATAAATTTTGGCTGAAAGCGAAAGTGAAGTGTAAGCGAAGTGAAAATGGAGAAAAAATAAATTTTGACAACCTTTATGTAAAATTTAAATTAATTTTCAAAAAATTTATTTTTTGACATAAAATTATTACCAGAGAATTAAGATGTGCTAATATACTTTAAATTAAGCTTTGTTAACATGGGGATCGATTAGGTAGTTTCACTCTACTTTCACTTCACTTTTACTCAACATTTATTTTCATCTCATTTTTACTTCACTTTCACTCAAAATTTATTTTCATTCTATTTTCACTTCCCTTTCACTCAAAATTTATTTTCACTCCATTTTCATTTCACTTTTACTTCATTTTCACTACACTCTCATTAAAAATTTATTTTTACTCCACCTTTTACTTCACTTTCAGGGTACTTTCACCTCCATACAAATTTTATTTAATTATTCTTTCTCTCCAATACGAAAATAAAATTTGTATAGAAGTGAAAGTAGTCGGAAACTGAAGAAAATGTGGAGTGACAAAATTTTGAGTAAAACTGAAGTAAATTGGAGTGAAAATAAATTGAAATTAAAGTGAAAGTAAATTTTCATTCAAAGTGAAACTGAAATAAAAAAAGTGTTAGAGTTAATGTAAAATAAAAATCGACTCTAAATAAATTTTGTGTGAAAGTGAAAATAGAGTGAAACAATTTTTTTAATAAAAGTGTAGTAAAAGTGAAGTGAAATTGGAGTGAAAAAAATTCTGAATGAAAGTGAAAGTGATGTAAAAATAAATGTAGAGTGAAAGTGAAATGAATATGGAGTGAAAATAAATTTTGGATGAAAGTGAAGTAAAAGTTAAGTGCGATTGAAGTGAAATTACATATAATTAACCCCCTTAACGGTTTAAAGGTTACTTTATTGTAACATAGCAATAATCAGTAAAATTTTCTTCTTTTCTCTATAACAAGTAACGAATGTCTAAAAACTTTTAAACATTTATTTTCTTAAAGACTCTAGAGTGTGTTTTAATGTTACACCTTATTAATGTACATTTTACTTCATTTACATCATTATGTGACTCTTATAAATTTTAAAATTGTTATTTTGATGTTGTTTAAAATCAGTTTTACTTCCTCATTATAGTATTGTAATACCAAAATTTTTCAACTTCGATTTTTTGACATATCTTTATGTTATTTAACCTCAGGAGTTCAAAAATGAAATTTAAAAAAAATGTTATTGCGTACGAGTGTGTGTCTGTGTAAACATCACATTTTCATAAATATCTCTAAATTATAAAGAACTTTTGGACTGAATTTTTTTTTAAATTGTAGGTCTCATCTGCGGACATAAAACAAGAGTACTTTGAGATAGATTAATAAAGTTTAACTATATATTTCTTTAATTTTTGGAAAAAAACGTTTTTTGCTCAAAACTTAAAAAAAATATTAGGACACCTACGAATGTTTTTCTTTAATTTTGTAGAGTTTTTTAGACGCAACTTTTGAGCCCTTAATGAACATTTTCTTTTTATATTCACCAGAGATGTTAATATTTTAAAAATAAAAAATTTTGGAAAATAAGAATTTTTTGAAAATTTTGTTGAAAAATTTAGAAGTACATAAGTTTGTAACCATCATTATCATCTTGTAGAGCATTAAAACCTATTTTTGAAGCTAATTCGATTAGAAATAAAGAAGTTATTCATATTTTAAAAAACAGAAATTGTTATGGAAATTAAAAAAAAAATTTAATGTGGAAGTAACTTTGAAAATTTGAAAAATATTATTTCCCAAATCATTTCTAAAATTTTAAAAAAGAAAATAATTAAAGTCATAATATACCATAAAAATCATAATCGCTTATGTATCGAAACTGAATTTTTAATCAAATAAGAAAAAATATTACAGAAATTGAGAATAATTGTTCAAAATTTATACATTATTCTTATTAACATCTCTATGAGGAAGCAAAGTGTTCATGAAATGAACACAACGAGATTTACAAAAACAAATGAAATGAACACCAAAATTATTACAAAAATATCTAACTTGGCAGCGATTTTATGTATTCTTTTTGGTATTTGATTTATGAATCGTACGTCTTTTTTTACTAGTATAAAGTATTTACTAGGATATAATTAGGAATGCAATTTCTAATTATTTATAAGTGGTGCTCCGTTTTTTGTAAATTTGATTGAAATAAATTTGCCTGCTGGCCAAAATGAAGCATGTTACATAATCCGAGCTCCATATGGCCTCGTATTCTGGTCAGGACTATTAGATTAGATTAGTATCGGCCGGTTCCATTGTTATAGACTTATGCCAGAATGACATAGTCGAACAAAGACGATCTGCTTCCAACTCGGGACCGGCCACATTATTATCTTTTGGCGATGCGTACTGGGCGTACATTGTACGAACTGTATAGACCCTTGCATCCATAGAGAACTATTCCATCATGCGTTCCTTTACACATGAGGGTGACTCGTGACGTTGTAATTATTCTCGAACGTCAATGAAGCATCTAAATTTCTGAATTAAACGACATCTAGACATTGTAAGTTCATGTCAATCTTCCCTAGACGTCTATACAAGAAATACTATACAATAAAAATTTTACTCATTTTATATTCAGAGGATTAGAATTAAGTCCTTTTATTAATATATAATAAAAGATCGTTACAAAAAAGAGAGGAGTATTTAAATGAATTTCAGGGTTTAATAATCTTGATGAATTTAATAACCATGTGTATGTTGTATACAAAAATCTTGTTAATAAAATCATTCTTATCTCGGTAATGGTTCATTATGGATAAATATTCAAACAATTTTTGAACTTATTTTCCCTTAGGATAATATTTAATAGCTCGAAATCGTTTTAGTAAAATAAGAAACAACTTTTTTTAACGCAAGATTAATTATATTTAGAGTAAAACTTGACATTTGACGCAAAACAAGTGGCTTAAAATCAAAAACAAGCATGCGGATTGTGCTCGAACGATAAAACTTGCAGGTTGTTAACGTCGCGTCGAGACTGACGTCCATCACTCTTTTAAGTCGAGCGCAATTCACTGACTGGAAATTGTCGCCCTATCGTATACGACCAACCAACCCTCAGTCACGAAATAATATTCTCCTCTTTTAAAAACGAGCCTGTAACACATAACAGCTCAGATCTTTAAAGAGATGTCAGAGCATGATACCCTCTTTTAAAGTCTACCTCCGTTGAACGGGCAAAAAAGAAAAACCTCTCAAAAGTAGACAAACACCTCTTTTTTAAAAAGCTTTTAAGACTGAATGTTCAAACTTCAACCTTTACAATTACTTACTTTAGAATCTTTGCAATTCATGACTAGCTCTTATAAGCTTTTATTGTCCAATATTATATTGCATTCTAATTTAAATTTCTCAACTTAGACTGTCTGTAATTCTTTACCTGGGCCTGGGGGTCGATTATGTAATTTCCCTCCACATTCATTTAAATTTTACTCTATTTTCACTCAATATTTATTTCCACTCTATTTTCAGATCACATTCACTCAAAATTTTTTTCAATCCATTTTCACTCCAGTTTCACTTTCACTTAAAATATTTTTTCACTCCATTTTCATTTCACTTTCATTCCACTTGCACCCAATTTTTTTCACTTAGTTTTCACTCTATCTTCACCCGAAATATTTTTGCACTCCATTTTCACTTCACTTTCACTCCACTTACACCTTTAACCACAGTTTTTTCTCCAATTTTACCCCACTTTCACGCAAAATTTATTTTTACTTTCACTTACAATATATTTTCACTTAATTGGAGAAAAAATAATTAAATAAAATTTGTATGGAGGTGAAAGTAGTCTGAAAGTGAAGTAAAAGTGAAATAAAAATAAATTTTTAGTGAAAGTAAAGTAAAAATGGAGTAGAAATAAATTTTGAGTGTAATTGAAGTGAAAGTAATGTGAAAATAAATTTTGAGGCAAAGGGAAAGTGAAGTGTAAATGGAATAAAAAAAGTTTTGACTGAAAGTGAAGTACAAGTGGAATTATTCTACTTTCACTTTGCCTAAATTTTATTTCTACTTCAATTTCACTTCACTTTCACTCAACTTCACAAAAAAATTTATTTTCATTGCACGATTCATATTTACTTTCACTGCACTTCTACTTAAATTGTAATTTTTCTTCACTTTTACTAGTTTTACTTCATTTTCACTGTTAACATCAACTATTTTTCCACATCCTATTACACTTATCTCTGTGATTGTTGTGTACAATTCGATATTAAATTAAAAATTATTTATGAATACATTTAACAAATTTTTTGGGTCCATGAGGAGGTGAAAATAGTCTGAAGGTGAGGTGAGTGAAGTAAAAATCAATTTTGATTGGAAGTGAAGTGAAAGTAGAGAAAAAAAAGTTTTGAGTGAAAGGGAAATGAAATTTATGTGAAAATAAATTTTGAGTCAGAGTGAAAGTAAAGTCTAAATGGAATAAAAAAAGTTTTGACTGAAAGTGAAGTAAAAGTATGAATAAAAGAAATTGTTATTGAAAGTAGAGTGGAAGTGAAGTGAAATTAAAGTGAAACTTAATTTTAAACGAAAGTGGAGTGGAAATGCGATGTACAAATTTTGAGTGAAAGTAAAAGTGGACTAAAAGAGAAGTTAATTTGGAGTTAAAATAGATTTTGAGTGAAAGTAAAAGTAGAGCGGAAGTGGAGTGAAATAAAATTGTTAGTGAAAGTGAAGTGAAAATAGAGTAAAAAAATATTTTGGGTGAAAATAAAGTGAAAAAAATTTTGGGTGAAAGTGAAGTTGAAATGGAGTGATAAAAAATTGTGAGTGAAATTAAAAGTTAGTTGATAATAAAGTAATAAAATATTTTGGGTAAAAGTGGAGAGAAAAATTTTTTAAATGAATGTGAAAGTGGGGAAAAGTGAAATGAAAATGTAGTAAAAAATTTTTTTTAGTAAGGTGAAAGTGAAATTACATTATTATTGTTTTATTATTGTTTTACGCTAACTATAACTATTGAATAATAATAGAATAATATAATTTTTAGAAGCAAAAAATTGATTTAATACTTTAAGAGAGACTTTATATTTTAAAAATAACATTATAATTACGGTCACTAACTTCCCTTGATTATTTTCGAAAAATTTAAATTAAAATTCTTTCAAAGAATTAAATTATTTTTCAAAAAAAGACAGAAATTTCAATTATTTGTTTCGAAAAATTAAATTATCTTGAAACAATGGAATTGACAAATTTCAACAATTTTATTTTTCAGAATTAAAAAAAAACTTGCGAGAATTCAATTTTAATAGCAAATTTGAAGTGCATAGCGTTTTTTTTAAATTAACTAATACAAATTTTAATTATTAATTTTCGCACTAAGAAACATGAATTCATTAAAAAATGTGACTATAAAATCCAATTATTAATTAATTATTAAATTAAAATACTTTAAAAATTTTATTTGTTAAAAAGTTTCTAAAGAGTTCTTTAACAAATTCAATTAAATATTTTCAATCAAATTTCACAATATTTCTATTAACTCCATAATTTTTTAAAATTTAGTTACATAATCTGTTTGAATTAGTGCCTGACTTTTTACTTTCAAATTAATTTTTTTTAACTAATTTAAAGTTAGAGAAGAGTATAAATATATATAAAAATTAAAATAAAAAGGAATTTTTGAAAAAACAAATTCAAGTAACACTTTTTTTAATTTTGGTGATAAAATTCCCCGTTTTGTATAAAAATCCCGGTTTTCCCGGTTAGTAGACACCCTGTTTTATATATAATTTGTATTCACGTCTTTTGATAATATCTTATTTATCTTTGGTTCTTGTGAGAGTTTTCTCCGCCTTCTCAAGAGCAGATCGAAAAACTTCATTGTAATGCAATGGTGAAATGATACTTCGATGTCATATAGAAGAGTAGTTGTTTCGTTTCTCATTTGGTTCCTACTTTCTGAGTATGGCTCATCGCACTTTCATTCACTTCAAAAGGTGAAATTTTTACGCGACAAGATACTTGCCGAGTTAAAGTGCTAAAAGACACGTCACCTGAAAATTGTGCAAAGGCTACCCCGTGGACGTTGACGTTGGCTGGCTTGAAATTATGCCAGAGCGACATACCGGAAAATTCAAGAGAGTCAACTTGAGCTTCTTTTTTGTTCGGCGATGACACCTCGTAACTTATCTTTGTAAAGCCTTTGTAGATGGAAAGATATTCATCATAAGTGTGTCGCAATATTTAAATTTTTAAATTATACGCCACAAGAAGCCTTCATCTTTATAAATATTGTTCCATGATTAACAAATTATTTAATAATTAATTAAAATTATTTATATATTAGATAGAGAAGTATTTTTTTATTTTTAATTTAATATTTATATTTTTTAAATCGGTTTTTAATGTCATTATTTATTATAGTAAATAGATACGTTTTTCCTAAACTTATGAAAATATAATCATATCATGAAACATAGGACAATGGTTGCAGTATATTGTCGATTTAGTTATTGTTTTTTCTAAATTAAACTTGAAAAACTAATACAATATTTCTTAAAAAAGGACAATATTAATTAACAAATAGTTAATTTTTGTTTCTCTCCACCACAAATAATTTGTTTGCATGATTTCAATTTAATTTCAGTTAATTTAAAGAACAAAAGTTTACTTTTTTGTTAATTAATATTGTTTATTATAATTTAAATAAGTTACTTAAACAAAAAAAACATATATTTTTTAAATTAACTTAAATTAAAAAGAAAATGTATAAAAAAAATATTTAGTGGAAAAAAATGAATTATTTGTTAATTAATATTGTTTATAAGAATTTAAATAAATTATTTTATATTTTATTAATTGTTTGCTGGTCATATTGAATTATTTTTTACTAATTTGGATCATGGGCAGGAACGAAATAAAAAAAGCTCGCCCTTTTTTAAAGATTGTATTAATTTTTTTAACTTTGATTAAAAAAAAAAAAATTATAAACAATTCAAAATTCAAAAATCTCCTACGAGAGTTGTCTTATGAATTTATTACCCTTTAATTTAAATCAAAGGACACTCAAATCGGTTAAAAATTGTAGGCTGTAGACATTTTTGAACAGTAAATTATTGTAAAAATGTGGAGCGTTTCGTCAAGTCTAAAATCACTGTTCAGAAAAATAAAACTCTAAAAAATTGGACGAATCAATGATTTGTTAATGTTTATGTGAAGCATTTCAGAAAAACCTTATTTATTGAAATATGGTTCACGATCTAGAATTTTAGTATTTTCCAATAGTCAAAATCATGATGGTAAAGAATGTTTCTTTATTATGTTAGCTTTTTATTTTGCAATAGCAATTAATTCAACAACATTTACCAATTATCAATTTACCTCGTGGCTCACTTTACAAGCTCTACTTGAAATTCTGTACATTCTAGGCATATAATCTATTTAACGAAGCCACGAAACTAATCAAAATATAATTTAGTCTGCACAGAATCTAAACAATTCGTGACTGATGTTACTTTGATATTAACATTGAGTAGTAGATACTAAATCGTATTATCGTTTTGGTTTATTAATGTCCGTTTCAGTGATGGTTGCAATACTGTTCTATTAATTACTTTCAATTATTAATACCAGTCATTTAAATAAGTTTAATAAATCACTGACAATAGAAACAAATGTTTCAAAGGAAATTCTACACAAACTCTCTCAAATAGTTAAAAATTGTAAATTATTTTTGTGTTTTATTCACAACGACTGTTGCCTAAAGGCTGATTTTTGACTTTATAACTAAAAATTGTAATTATAATTTTTGGGACTATTGACTTCAATATCATCGGTTTAAATGTTAAAATTAAAAATTGTATCATCTAATGATCGAATGTATCGTTATCAAATTAATCCCTCATCCAAGTAATTAACCTTAGAACATTGTTGTATGCTTGGCCTGCTTTCCATAGTTAACGTGTTACCTGCAATGTCTCATTTTAATAGAACAGTTACTATTGGCATTGCTCTATACTATGTGGCACTCAATTGCATATCTATAGTGGTTGACTGCCATTTTCCCGTGTTGGCTTTTGCAAGTGTAAATTCCTATGTGCCACTCTGACTAAATTGACTTGTACCTTTGAAGTTAAATTTGTTTCGGGAAGAATACAAATCTTTATGTAATGCAACTTCAGTCAAGTAAACGAATACAACATTATGATCCAAATTTTTTTTATTAGAAAATCTAAGAATGATGTTGATAGATATTACCATCAGATATATTCCACATAAGAAATATCACAATTTACTGGTTATTACATAAATTTGTAAAATGTTTGTTACGGCCGAACTCTGTAACTTTTTATATCATAAATAATTACTTACAATATCTGAAAATCAAAATTATGAACAACAAATTTCACAACATGAGGTTTTGTTAACAAACTTTAAAACATTTACACAAAACAACCCTTTGTAATTTCACAAAAGGGACATTCTTCACTTTGATAATTTTAATGCAATTTTCGGGGTGAAAACCCTAAATAAAATAATACCATATTTCTTAATAAATTCCTTTTCTTTGACAAAGAGTTTATTAACCTTTTTGAGAAATAGTTAGAAAAAATTAAAGTAGAGTAAATTGCCCAATATAAGGAGTGGTGCATCCAAGTCACTGAACTCGGATCACGCCACTGCCTAAATCTGCAAGCTTGCAGAATTGGCTTGGCAACAGTCAAGTGCAATAAACTTAACATACGATTTCTCCATTAAATCGTCTTTCAATAAAATTGATTGACACAAGCAAATCTTGGCAGTTGACTTTAGGCCGTGTAGCCGACAGCTAGCCCAGGCAAATAAGCCTGTAGTTTTCTGTCTAGGCAATAGAAGCCTGAAGTTTAAGTCCGGCAAGTTAGCCGTGTCGATGTGAAATAATCTCAAAAGTTTAAAGAATTTAATAAGAAGTTTGTTGAGAAAAGCGAATTTAGTTGAGAAAAATATAAATAAATAATAATATAAAAAAGAAGGTTGAATTGAAAAAATATATGATTAAAATAATAAAGAATAAATAAAGTGGTATAATTGAAAAGATAAAAAGTAAAAGATAATATTGATCTTAAAAACAATTAAAAAATAAAAATAGTTAAAAAGAAAAGAATTTAAAAATAAAATAATCTGTTAAAAAAATAAAGTTATTGATAATTTCGTCGTGAAAAGAAACGACTAGGGTAAGTCCGGGGGAGATGGCCATACGGGAGAGTTGGCCAGTTCAAATATTTTACAGAATTTCTAAAGAAATATCACTTATTATGGGATATTCTTCAACCTTCTGTGATTCATATTAAATCTAAACAATAAATTGATGAAAAATAATAAAACTGTAAGTGTAATCCTTGTTTATTTTTTTTTGCACGGGTCTAAAATAAGTTGAAAATTTTTGATTTCTTGTCACCATATTGTTATTTTTTAATATAATTTAAAATTTTAAATCTTAATGCGTAGTGCATAACCCACGCTTCGATATAAACAAAAAATGAAAGGGAAAATTATTTTATTTATTTAATATTTTTATGTTTACTTTTATCATTAATTATTGGGTAAGATTGCCACTGATGACTTTTATTAAAATTTTTTGATGTTAATGTTATATACTTAAGAAATATTAATGAAAAACAAATTAAAAATGTCTGGGAATAAAATAATTGATCCAATAGACACCAGAGATGAAGATTTATTTGTAGGTTGACGGAAAAGTTACAATCAAACAACGTTAATTGAAGATTGGATTAAGTGCAATATTTGAAATTTTTGGGTACATAAGAACTGTACTGAATGTCATGAAAAATATTCAAAATACGACCAGAAAAAGAGGAAAGTAATGTGGACGATTAGAAATTAAATTTAAGTTAAAATTAAAAAATTATAGATAGTGGCCATCTCACCCGGACATTCCGGGAGAGATGGCCGAATGCACTTTTTCGAAAATGTAAATTTTAAGATTGTAGCTATGAAAATATTTTATTTTATGTTTCGTTTTTTTAAAGTGAAGTGTTCAATATTCAATTACCAATAAAAGTTTAGACAAAAAACGCTTTTTCATAATTTTTACAGTACTTTGAAAAAACTATGGCCATCTACCCTGGACTTACCCTACATTAAATTAAAGTGACGAATCGAAGGAAATACTGAGTAGTGAGTAATATATTTTTCTACTCTACGATTTACACATATTACACTTTTCATTCACACATATATAAGCACTGTTTTTATACATACACCATCATTGCATTTCCTTGCACACGTAAAAATTAAAATTTTTTTGTATTAGGTAATTTCTCGGATAAAATATAATTACTGTTATTTTCATCTTAATTTGTTTATGATTTTCATAACCTAAATATTATATTTCCTTTTCCTTTTTTTAGAATAAAGATCTCAACCTATTAACTGAATAATAGTTAAGTAGAGAGGGGATCCACTACCTTGTACGTTTTTCGTCCGAAGGACACGTTTAGTTAGGGTCAAAATAACATCTTTTTATAAAATAATTAATATTCATTAATTTCTAGTTTAACAATGTTAACTAAAAGAAAAGTCGAACTGTTTAAAGAAATAATTTTATGATTAAACGTATCAAAGTCTACTAATTGTCATGTCAATGCTTCTCTTTAAAATTTTATTAGGCACGTTCCCGTCATTTATCATTTGATCAGGCATCGAATGTCGTAAAAAGGGTATATTTTAGTACACTGATGGAGCCACAGGCTCAGAACACATGTTCTCAGCTGGTTGAGGGTGCCCGAGGGTTGTAAGCCGCTTAGGACGAATCCTTCTACGTTGCACTACCAACACCATCTAAAATGTATGTCGACACCAAACATCCATCGATCTATCCACAGCAACCTTATTAAAGATTAAATGAAATTCACGATTTGGAGAACCTCTGGAGAAAATTCTAATGGCTTATTTTATACAGCCATATTATTTTACTTTACGAGGATTTTCAAGGAAATTTGATCTCAACAGAACGTGTTACCGTGACGTAAATGATATTAATGTGTATGTATATGTGTCTCACGTGTACATATGTCGTCGCAAACTGACCAAGGTTCTTCATTACCGCCTTCGATTTATGACACTGGCTTATGACTTGTGGTAACCTATATTATAATCTTAATGTCTATGCTATTATGTTTCGTTGACATTAAATAGACTGTCTTGAAGATTGATTTTAGCTGAAAATCTGTTAATGTTGTATATATAATGGAGCGTCATAATACATACTACAATTTACACAAGTGATAGTCTATAAAATCAATATTTTTATTTTAAGGAGTAATGGAAGTTTCAGCTAACAGAATGGGACGACCGATCTTTCAATTTTTTATTATAAAACATTTAACACTTTTACAGTTGTGTCTTTTTTAGAAAAGCTGCCAAAACAATACTTTTCACATACGTGTTACTTTTTTTCGAATCAGAGAAAACTCAATTTCATTAGAGTTTAGATACGATTTCCTTCAGTTCCTCTTTTAGCAGTCTATTCATTTAACTGCATTTTCTGGTTTTCGCAATCAAGGCTGTATTCTGTTAGACACTTATATTCTTGCCTTCAAAAGCACCCTCTATTTGTTTTTCCAAAATAGAATGTGCATTACATTAACTCGAAACGACAGTTATATTTGTTGTGGGAAACATTATGTCTTGAGCTTCAATGTCACAAGTTTAATGTAGCGAACGATCGTTTTTCATAATTTCCTACGAAGACGACAACGGCAATAAAATCATGAGTACAACTTACCAGAACGGAAGTAATATCGGATAGGAATATTTGTAGGGGATACTTAAGTAGGCGGGGGAAAAAATCGTCATATAAAGTTAAAAATTAAAATACGATAAAAACATTTAAAAATCTCAATTTTTAAACGTTTTTTCCCCAAAATTCTTCCAAGATTTTTAAAACGTTTTTTAATACGATTGATGGATGTTGCAATGTAACCGTCACATACATTTGGCGTCGCTGATTACGACTGTGACGTCAGAATTTCAAAATTCAAAATGGCGGATCTAATATGTAGAGGAATATTAAAAATTACTCTAGAATCTATGCTGTTTCTTGACATTGTTTCGGAAAATTTTTTTCGTCATATTTTTAGGTTTAATTTTTAAAAAACTAAACGATTCCTTCTATCCTTTTTTGTTCATTAAAATTTTTTAATATTCTGCCTCTTTTGTTTTTTACATTATTATAAATATTTTTTAAATCCATTATTTGTATTTTATTATTGCATGCTTTACTTTTTTTGTTTGGCATTTTTCCTTGTGGTATTAATACACAATTTTTTATACCTCTGTCATGAAAATATTGTTAAACTCTAATCATGAATGGTATAAACTTGAAGAAATGATTATCGACTACTATTTTTCTGAAACATACATTTTTTGAAAAAATAGAAAAATCTTTAAAAATTACATTGAGTATTATTCAAAATAATAATAAAATAATAAAATAATATTTTGTTAATGCTTATACTACATCTGCCTTATGGAGAAAATTATTTTTATTCCACTTTTCTTCACTTTCATTCAAAATTTTTTTTATTCCACTTACACTTAACGTTCATTTTATTTTCACTTTGACTCAGAATTTAGTATCACTTCAATTTTATTTCACTTTTACTCCAAATTTATTTTCACTCTACTTTCACTTCACTTTTACATTAATTGGATTTCATTATATAATATAATAATTTCACTTCATTCTCACTCCACTTTTACTCAACATTTATTTTCACTGAATTTTCACTTTTAATTTATTTTTTCTCAATTCTCACTTCACTTTCAGTTTTCCTCAAAAAATTTTTCCACTTCACTTTCACCCAAAATAATTTTGCACTTCACTTTTACTCACAACTTTTTTATTCTATTTTCACTCCACTTTCACTTTAACTCTAAATTTATTTTCTCTTCACTTTTATATTCAGTCAACATTTTTTCACCCTATTTTCACTTCTTATACACTCAAAAAAATTTTCTACTCCACTTTCACTTCAGTTTCATACTACTTTTTACCTTCACACAAATTGTATTTCATTATTTTTTTCTCCAACAAACCAATCGTTAAAAGGCAAAAAGTTTTATTACTTTTGTCAATATTTAAAATAATCAATATAATATATCTATTTTTTTAATATCGAAATAATTAATCGATAGTTATTTAGATGACTGCTCAAGGAGTATCTTTTATTAGGTTGTACAACTTTCTGCATACAATGCATTGAAATCTAAATACCAGAGATCGATCGTGGATACTTGAACTAATTTGAACGCCAATGGCTAAAGGTATGCAAGTAATATGGAGTGCGAATTTATTTTTGGGCGACACTATTGGGACACGAGATCATTGTTATGCGAGGAGTTCGGCAAATCCATTATTCAGGTGGTCCTGCAAGCTATCTGAGCTTGAACCTCTATTGTAATTCCTTGGTTACTGATTTCCATATCAATGAGCACCACGTTCGACCAATGGTTGCCAGAATTACAATTGAAAGTCACATTCCTAAAATCGTATTTTGATCAATTTTATCCTCACGATTTTTCGCTCTTTTCACAGCAAAAGGGAATGCAAATTTACATACAAATACCATGAATTTCGAATTTTTATCATTCTCATCACATAGAAAAGTATTATTTATATCAACTAGCTCTCATTTCTAATGTATTTGCATTAAAGTTTAAATTCCATATTTAAAAAAACTAGCTCGTGAAATTTTTTTAATAATTTAACGTTTTGGTTAAAATATTTGGAATTAGGGAGATAAAAAATAAACATGCTTGTTTTACAGTTAAAGAGAGGGATTTCGATGGCAATAAACTATGAAAATGTCGTAGAATCCAAACTCTCTTCGCACAAATCACAATATGTCAAGGTACCAGAATTCGTGTTTTAACTCAACTCACACATAATTCTGTATTATCGCAATTATCGATTTATTCGACTGTAGATATTCGTCACTTCATGTGTCTATGTTGTTTCCCACTATTATGGAAAATAGAGAATAAACACTAACTGTTAGCATGTTGGTGTATCATTTTATATTAAATTATGGAAACTAACACAAAAAGGGTGTAAATTTTATAATATTACAAAATAAAATTAAATTCAGTTGTATTTTAATATTTAAACTAGCAACAATTAGCGCGCGGCTGACTGTTTACTCACTTTTTTTTAAATACAATTAGCAGTTTTAAAAATAGTACAATTTCAACATTTTAAATTCAAATTTTTTTTAATAAATATAAAATATGAATTGGAATATATAGTTTTAATATTACTATAATTATAATAATCATATTCTTACATAGAGAATTTAGGTAAAACTCAGGAATTTTTATTAAAAGTACTGAAAAAATTAAACTTTTAGAATTCATTAAAAAATTCTAAATTTTATTGTTTTTTGTGTTTTTTGTTTAGATCATAAACTATAAAACTACCGCGAATTCTGATATAAAACCTTCAATTTTTCAATTTTTGACAAAAATTTCTTTCTAAATAACTTAAATCTTGAAAACAACTATAATAAAATAAATAAATTATTTAATGAATTACTTTGATCTTTTAAAATTATTTCAATTTTAAAAGAGTTGCGTTTACAATTTTAGTAAATAAATTAACTTCAATCGGTTACAATTTGAAAATATAAAAAATATCAATGTTGAATGAATTCAATTTGAAATTTTTATAATTCAAATTCTTCTAAACTTAATTAAATGTATGAATATACATTTAATAAATTATTAAAAATAATAGACTTATAGAAGAATTTTAATCAAAAACACTAAAGAAATTGAATTTTGAAGATGTTACAAATGATTGGAGAAAATGATTTTTTTTTTTTTGAAAAATTTTACCTAATTAAATTTTTGGCAAAATTTCAATCACATAAACATTTTTTAAAATATTTTTGTCAAAATTTGAATTATATCTTTAATAATAATGAAATTCTTCTTCAAAATTAATTTTTTTCAAAAATTTTAACAAAATTTCTGACAAAATTTAAATTGTGTTATAAAATCTTTTTAGTTTCTGGTCGAAATGTCAATAATCTTACAAAATAATAAAATTTATCTCCAAAATTCAATTATTTTTAAAAATTATATTCAATTTAAAGAATTTTAATACCCACTTTTAGAATTTTTCAAAAGAATTAATTTCTCAGGAATTTAAATATTTACAATTTTTTTATAAAAATTCGTCAAAAAATGTAAATATTTAAAATATGGTTAACAAAATTTTTTATAACAATTAAATTTTAAGAAACATTCAATTGTTTAGTAAATAATTTACCTTTGTTTGTAAGTACTTGAAGTCTCGTAGAATTTTCTAATACGAGAATTCTAATCTAATGTTAATTAATAGTTATTTTTATGTTTTATAATATATTTTAAGTTGATTAATTTCAAACAAAAATTTGACTTTGAAATTTTTGAAAATCTTAATTTTAATGGAATAATAATAATAATAATAATAATAATAATAATAATATTGAAATATTTAAAATATTTAAAACAGAAATTATTGTTTTCGAATAATTTTTCAATTAATAAAATTCGTAAATAAATTTAGTAGAACATTTTTCACATTTTTTTAAAGTTTGAATTTTATTAAAACAAGGCAAACTAAGAAATAGAATTGATGCAAACTATTTTCTTATGAAAAGTTTTTACAAAAATTGAATATTCTTAATATTTCAATATTAGGAAAGAAAAAATTTTCCTTCTTAAAAGAAGAAATAAGTTTGTGAACAATATTGTTATTAAGAAAGAAAAATTATGTTTAAAAAAGGTATAATTAATTTTTTCATTTTGATCTAAATTTTTAACCATTAATAATTAACAGTTTTCTAATATTTTTTATAAATACAAAGAAGAATAATTTGCATAATAATTTAGATCAGTTAAGCAAGCATATAAAAACAAAATGGGTTTTTTTTTATTTGTTAATTATAATTTTTGTAAAAAATTTCCAATTTGTAGTACCTATTATTTTATTTTAAATTTTGAAAAAATACTCTGCATATTTTTAATTTGTCAAGCAATATTTTTTAAAGAAGGAAAAACAAAAGCATACACAGGAACTAACTTCAAACTGCAGACAGAATTGGATAGAATGAATAAAAAAATGAAGATTATAACACAGTTAATTTAATTAATTTAATTATAGTGTAATAAACAAATTTAATTGTTAACAATAATTTAACTTAAAGGAATGTTACACAAAAATATTCGAAACCTTTAAACCTGTTTGGTAGATCCCCTTCTTCCTACTTATTGTTCAAGTAGTGAGGTGAGAATCTCTACTTTTCACTAGTGGAATTTTAGGAGATTAGAATGAGGTGTAAAATAAAGTTAAGATAATTATAAACAATTAGAATTTATTATTCGTTCCTCTAAAACCCTAATACATATTTATTTATCCCTTTTTTATTATCTCTTGTATCTTTAATTCATAACTATAATATATTCTTGTTAATGTGTGTATAATTCTAACACAATCTTTATTCTTCTCAAAAGTATAATATTTGTGTGTGTGTGAAGTATTATTTAAGTGTATGTATTTAATTGACTCACATATTCGTTATTAGATATTATTCCATTAAACTTGTTATAATTCGTTTTCGTAAATGTATAATTTTTCATTAATCGATTCATTCGTACTTCACTAGTATTTATTGTAAATCAAGTTTTTCTTACATGATTTCTCACTTAGCACTTTTATTATTTTTCACTTTAAACTTTATTAACAATTTTAAATTAAGTTCATTCACTTTTCAAAGCAAATTTATAAATGTGTGAAATGTAATAAACAGCAATATATGAGAATTATATTTTATGTATTTTACTTCTATTTTAATTCTTGTAACCAATATTATAACGAATAGATGAATTATGTTTGTTTTATTATTATTTTTAATACAAGTATTTGTATTTTGCTCACACTTTCTTATAAACACTATATTTGTATTTTGTTATCACGAAGGGATAAATTGTGACGAAGTCGGTTCGTCACATATAGATATAATAAATTGCATTTTTCAAAAGCTTTCTCGTTATAATTCTTTGAAACCAAATTTATATTTCGAGACCAAAAAAGAGCTGTTTCTTTACCAAGTAGCAATACAAGATCTTTCCACTTTTAATTTCTTGTTGCTTCACAAAAACTTCTTCATTCCTTGTTTTTGAAGAAATCATTTTTCTAGTTATTTCAGAAGGCAAAAAAATGTAATCCAAATACTATATTCACTGATATATTTTAATATATGTACATTATTTTATAATAAATTAATTTTGCATGAGAAAAAATATCGCGACACAATATCTGAAAAGAAACATGCTAAGAAAGAACTAAGCGGCCCAATCGAAGCCAAAAGTCAGACTTGAAAAAGAAGAAAACAAAATTATTTAACCGCACTGTTACTGAAAGATATCAAATTTCCTGCATTTCATCGACCGCCAGGCCGCAAAATATTCTGCAGCGTCTGTGAAGCATTTTTATATTTCCATCGTTACGACGTCGTAAACCTAATTCGCAATGCGACCCCACCCACAGTCGATGGGAAATTACCCGTTTAATGTAGTTTAGCTCTGGATTTAGTAACTCGAATTGGATACAGCCTTCCTGGCAAAACGTGGCTAGATCGTATATACCATAACTATGGTCCCCATAATCCGCAAGTTACAGCAAAGCCAGACGTCAGTGAATATATGTATTATTATGAAACGCGACTTCCGACGTTTGGATACAAATCTACCACATTCCTTCTACTTTATTCCCACCTCACTTCCTCACTAAATCCCCATGGTCACTAAAAAACTTGAAAACATTAAATATTGAATCTTCCTTCTGTTCAACATTCGGCAAAACTTTCCGTCTACAATTTGCTTTATCCGATAAATGCTCCTTTTTATGGACCATAGTATTGTGACGATGCGATTGAACTGGGTTCCTGATGGTAAAAAATTCAAGGGGAAAAAAAATTTCACGATGCTTTCAAACACACATTGTTTACTCATGTTGAAATACTTATTTATGATGAAAGCAACCAGACAAACTTTTCAACGGAAGATTCTGTTTTACGAGTTCTCATTTTCATCTCTCTTTGCAATAACAGATGAATTTGGTTGTTTCTCCAAACATTTTTATAAAACACAATTGAATACTCACATTAAATTAATTAAAATAATATTTTAAAAATATTATTAAAAATACATTCACTTAAAGTTATATATTTACTACAATCAACTGTCTTTTGTTGACATCATCCACAATACAATTTGTCAAGCAGGGGGTCGATTATGCACATTCACTTCACATTAAATCAAAATTTCTTTTCACTCCCTTTTTATATCACTTTTATACAAAATATTTTTCACTCCATTTTCACTTTATTTTCACTACACTTTCAATTTCATTCACAATTTTTTTCACTTTATTTTTACTCTTTTCTCACTTTCACTCAAAATTTATTTTCACTTCCTTTAGTTCGCTTTCACTCCACTTTCACTCAAAACTTATTTCACTCCACTTTCATTTCACCTTCACTCACAATTTTTTTACTCTCCATTTTCACTTTACTCTTACTCAAAATGTATGTTCACTCCACTTTTACTCGAAATTTATTTTCACTCCACTTTCACTTTACTTTTACTTGAAATTTATTTTTACTCCACTGTGACACTACTTTCACCTCCAATCAAATTTTATTTCATTATATAAATACGAAGTTAAAGTCTACAACGTTAACCAACGAAAAAGGGAAGTAAAAAATAAGTGGAAATAAATTTTGAGCAAAGGTAAAGTGAAAATGGAATGAATGTGAAATGAAAATAAATTTTAAGTAAAAGTGAAGTGAAAATAAAATAAAAATAAATTTAAAGTGAAAGTATAGTACAAATAGAGAAAAAATGGAGTGAAAGTGGTGAATGTAATAAACAAATTAAGTTGTTAACAATAATTTAATTTAAAGGAATGTTATACAAAAATATTCGAAACCTTCAAACCTGTTTGGTAGTGGATCCCCTCCTTCCTACTTATTGTTCAAGTAGTGAGGTGAGAATCTCTACTTTTCACTAGTGGAATTTTAGGACATTAGAATGAGGTGTTAAATGAAGTTAAGATAATTATAAACAATTACAATTTATTTTTCGTTCCTCTAAAACCCTAATACATATTTATTTATCCTTTTTTATTATCTCTTGTATGTTTAATTCATAACTATAATATATTCTTGTTAATGTGTGTATAATTCTAACACAATCTTTATTTTCCTCGAATGTATAATATTTGTATGTGTGTGAAGTGTTATTTCAGTGTATGGTGTACAATTGACTCACCTATTCGTTATTAGATATTATTTCATTAAACTTCTTATAATTCTTTTGTTGAAATTTTCTTTAGTTTATTGCACCTGCTCGTTGCCAGGCGCTTTTTTGCAAATGTATGAAATGTAATAAACAGCTATAAATGAGAATTATGTTTTATGTTTTTAACTTCTATTTTAATTCTTGTAACCAATATTATAGCGAATAGATGCGAATTATGATTGTTTTATTATTATTTTTAATATAGGTATTTGTATTTTGTTTACACTTTCTTATAAACATTATATTTGTATTTTATTATCACGAAGGGATAAATTGTGACGAAGTCGGTTCGTCACAGTGAATAATAAAATTGTGAGTAAATGTAAAGTGAAAATGTAGTGTAAAATGTTTTAGGTGAAAGTGAGGTGAAAATGGAGTGAAAATAAATTTTAAGTGATTGTGGAGTGAAAGTGAAGTGAAAAAAAAGTTTTTAGTTGATGTGGAGTGATAGTGAAGTGAAATTGGAGTGACAATAAAGTTTGAGTGAAAGTGAAGTAAAATTACATTATCGTTCCTCAGGTTGAGGAAATTTTAGGTACTGTTTTCTTCATGATGGTTTGGATAATATCAAAACACTTTAATGCTATTAAATTTTTTTTTTTTTATTTTTTAACAATTTTTTTTATTTTCTGATTCCTAGCGAAAAGCGAGTTTATTTTGAAGAATCACTTAATAAATTTTTGAGAAATGCTGGTCAGTAACATTATTGATCTTAAAATATCAAAGTTTAAAAAAATGTTAAATAGTTTTTTAAACAAGCATCTATTTTCTCTTGACTGACGAGAAAATTGTGTTAGTGTATTATTCATTGTTTTATGACAATCAGATAATTTAGGATACTATATTATGTATTCAACTGTTTGTTTCCAGATTGATACAAATGTAATAATGTGGTATGAAATTACACGTCATGATGGTGCATTTACATAGTTTGGAGCGTTTACATGTTTCGAGGGTGTTCGATATATTTGGGTGCTCGTGTGTCTAGTTAGCCTTCATCATAATTGCTATGATCGAATGGCCTTATTAATCAAATCGATAGACATCGAAGCTTGTCTTTAGGTCAGTAATTAGGTATCCAGTGTTCTCTGCTGATAAGAAAGTTACTGAAAATTTAAACAAGGCTATAAAAGGGTGATCATTAAAACTTTCTCAAACAAGATGTTGTTTGAAGTAGAGAAAATTGCCTGGTAACTTCATAAAAATATGAGCAGTTTTAGCCATAATTCTAACGATTTTGTATCGTTAGTTAACAACTAGTTATGTGTAATATTGCTTTTGGTTAACCAAATACAAATGGGAACGATTTAAAGAGAGTTGAGTTATAATTTTCAAGTATTAAATTTAAGGTCATGTTATTCAGTTGTCATATGACCTATAAACTATGGAATAACGTCACACTGAATAATATGATCTTAAACAAAAAGAATTATTTGGGGAAAATTTGAAGTTGATATCTCAATAAATGATAAAGTTATAGCCAGAGAAGTAAACCTCCTCCGAAAGCATGACATTCCTTCCGCTGTTCTTTGGAATTAGCTGTCGAATGCACGGTTTACAAAACAATATTTTAAAGGATTGAATATTTAGTCTACTTCAAAAGACCTAGCAAATGTGTCTGACATTGATAATTCCATCGAAAAGGAATCTCCTCTATAAAAATAAATAATAATTTCAGGATTTCTCTTTGAATGATAAACTTTCCCTTAAACCTTTATTCTATTGTAGATATATAGATGATAATATTACTTGCATTCCAAAGAATAAAATCAATGAAATAGTTAATGCCTTTAATAGTTATGATGAGAGATTGCAATTTACTTTTGAAACACAGAGTGATAATTCTATTAGTTCTCTTGATGTACTTCTTGTCAATGAGAATGGTAGACTTATTACTGAATGGTACAAAAAGCCCACATTTTCTGAACGTACCATTAATTATTATTCTGAACATCCTTTTTCTCAAAAAGTTGCATTAGTTTAAAATTTTGTTGATAGAGCTAATAAACTCTAGAATGAAAAATTTCATTCTAAAAATATTAAATTTGTGATAGAAACTTTAGTAAAGAATAATTATCCTTTTGAATTTATGTACCTGGATTATATGAGAGGACATAAACTTTTCTTAAAAATTTCAATAATTTAACTATTCCTAAAAATAAATAATAAAATGGGCCGTAACTTATTCATCAAGGCTAAAGATAGAAACAGAAAGTCTGATAATGTCAACACTATTTACAAAATAAACTGTAGAAATTGTTTTGCTTCTTATGTTGGTCAATCTAAGAGAATGGTCTTCGTATTAATGAACACAAAAATTCAAAAATAAGTGTTATTGAAAATCATAACAATTTACATAACCATTTATTTGATTAAGATAATTTATTAACACCTAATAGAGAATTCAATTTTTAAAAATGACTAATTTCTGAAATGATTTATATTAATTTGCAAAATAATCCAGTTAATAAAAAATATGATACACAAGATAATAATCATTACATTCACTTTCTTGATGAAAAGAAAATCGTTTCTTATCTAGGTTACCTTCTCTTGTTTTTAATTTTTTTGTTTTCAGTTTTTTGTTTACTGGTGCGTTATTCACCTTATCTTTATCGATCCACGTTTGTATCTACTGAAAAACTTATAATAAAAATTAGTGCCTAATCGTATGCGTCGAGACGAGGATGTTTCCTCCTTTCTTTCTTTCCCTAAATATGTACTTACAGTTTTATTTATTCGCTATTTTTACGATGATAATTTGATTAATGTTATTTTATTTTAATATTGTAATAAACCGACTGTATTTAATAAAATTAAAGTTTTTGAAGAGAACAGTTTGCTGTTGAAAACGTTAAAGGAATTTTTAAAATTTATTTCATTGCCTTGACTCAAAGTGATTGTTAACTTCAACACTTAATTAACTTGAAAACCGAATTATAGAATCATTATTATTAATTTCAGGAATTCTTTACACATTTGGCATTATTTAAACACTTAATAAAGATTAATAAAATAAACTTTTCGTCACATTATAAGTTTTTAGCGAAACATATAAAGCTGTCGAGAATACCTCTACTAATCGTTTCACTTCAGCCTCTAGCGAAAATTGTCGGTTTAGAGTTACTCTCAATTTATTATTCAAACATAATCACTTTGTGTCTTTCATTACTATTCCATCTGAATGGTACTAAATAATTAACTTCTTAAGGTTTGTATGAATGTACGACTATGTTTCTAACAATTTTAAACAACAATTTTAATTTTTAAATTGATTATAAAGAATATTAAAAGAAAATAGAAATACTGCGGATTTAAAAAAGTCTTTGTCTCAAGGGTGCCATGTAGAATGGTAGAATGTTCGCTGTGCAAGTGTACAATAGTATTTGTAGCGGGGCGAGGATTGTCGGCGCCTTTAAAGCAGAATTCCTGAATCCAGATCACGGATCGAACGACTTTTCGGCTTGAAAGGAAGCAGGGTATTTGTTTAAGGATTGAATTTATACCTTCGACCCGACATGGAAGAAAGTGATCCTTCTTTCTTCTGCGCCAATCCTTTAGATTATGCGCATAGATTTACACGGGGATTCACTCTCTTCTATTTTTATAAACGTATGTTTTGTTGACACTTTATTCAAATTCAGATGTTTATGTAAAAAGGAATTCTTTGAATGATAAGGAATGGAGAGTGAAAAGAATTCGATATGTATGGGCAAGGAGAAATAAATCGTTACGTACGATTATTTTATGCCATTTTAAATTTTACAACTTCAGTTAGTTGAAAATCCGAAGCAAAATCCGAAAGATTTTTCAAATATGTAGAGAGAGAGAGAGGATTTCAAATTTTTTATTCTTTTTTGTATCTTTGAGAAAAAATATGAACGAATCTGTTTAATTTCTCACATCAACTGTTGTTCCTTTTTGATAATAATCGTTCATTAATGAATGTGATATTATTGCAAGAAAAAGGGAGATTGTCGATCTAGTTAATTTTGTGGAGATTAGTTGCCTTCTATTTTCTAAGCCGCAAGAATATTTCACGAGCCTCTTTTGTTGTTTCATCGTCTACTTATGAGTGGATAGTTCGCAGAATGTTGTCCTACCTTTACAGATGATTTTCATACCAGAAGCTGCACACTCAATTCTTTAATTTTATTCTTGTTATTTTCTAGTTTTTGGTCCGCATCGACTATCTAAGTTCATCGTTTAATATCTCAACACTGATCGAATATTTGTTATTATTAAAATTTCCAAAAAAAAGAAACAAATAATTTGAAGTTCTTTCAACAATAGATTCTTATTGGCACCTTCTAAACCTAAAGTAAATAATTATAAAGTAGTAGAAGTTTTTCACATTTCCTTGCCTGCTTGAAGAGAGCAACAAATTTAAATTTATTTATATGGGGGTCAATTATTATATTATCACTTCACATTCACTTCACTTTTATTTCACTTCACTTTCACTTCAATTTTACTTCACTTTCACTTTACTTTTATTTCACTTTCATTTTACTTTCACTTTACTTTCACTCCACATTCACTTCATGTGCGCTTCACTTTCACTTTACTTTCACTCAACTTTCACTCCACTTTCACACAAATTTCCCTTCACTGTTATTTTACATTCACTTCACTTTCACTCCACTTGCACTTCATGTTCATTTCACTTTCACTCAACTGTAACTTCACTTTCAAATGTGAACTGAAAGTAGAGTGAAAGTGAAGTGAATTTGGAGTGATTGTGAAATAGCAGTGAAGTGAATGCGAAGTGAATGTGATGTGAAAGTAGAGTGCAAGTAAAGTGAATGTGAAGTGAATGTGGAGTTAATGTGAAGTGAATTATTGATACTGTACTTGCACTCCATTTTCACTTCACTTTTACTCTAATTTATTTTCACACCGTTTTCACTTCACTTTCTATTCACATTCACGCAAAATTTATTTTTATTCAATTTTCACTTTATTTTAACTAAAAATGTTTTTGAAATCACTTTTCACTTCACTTTCACTCAAAAATTTTTTCACTTTATTTTTTCTTAATACCAATTTCACATTTACTTAAAATTTATTTTCACTTAATTTTTCTTCACTTTTTTGTTGACCAATGTTTTGGACATTAAGTTTGTAATAGAGAAAAAAGTAATGACATAAAATTTGTGCGGAGAGTAAAATAGACTGAAAGTGAAGTAAAAGTGGAGTGAAAATAAATTTTGAGTGAAAGTAGAGTGGTAATAAAATAATAAAAACTTTGAATGAAAGTGGAGTAAAAGTGAAGTGAAAATGGAGTCAAAATAAATTTCGAGTGAAAGTGAAGTGAAATATGATGACAATAAGTTTTAGGTGAAATTGGTGAAAAAGTGAAGTGAAAATAAAATAAAAAATAAATTTAGATTGAAAGTAAAATAAAAGGGAAGTAAAAATAAATTTTGACTGAAATTGAAAATGAATTGAAAATGGAGTGAAAATAAATTTTGAGTGGAAATGAAGTAAAAGTAGAGCGATAATCAATTTTGAGTGAGAGTTAAATGAAAGTGAAACGAATACTTTCTGGTACTGTACGATATGTTTAGGTTGGTTTCCAAAAAAAACTTTCTGATCTAACGAAGATGCTTTCTTTTTACATGAAAGTTTCTAATGAATGAGGAGTCACGAATACTACACGATTGTGAATAAACAAAAAACTGTGAAATTTGAGTTATTTCACTTCACTAAATTAAGGGATTCTGGAAAGGTAAGTGCCTACAGTGGGAAAGTGAAAAATCGAGAATCGTCGTTGGATGAGTCAGTATTGTTCCAGTCGTGTCTCGTTGTTCGCTTTTCTGTTTGCCAAGTTGTTCAGGCAGAATTTCATCTGACGAATGAGAGCGTCTCAGAGGTGCTGCTGTTGTTGTAAGCTTTGTTGTTGGACGGAAAATTAGTTTATTAATTGAGCTTGAAAATTAATTAACGCCTGACGACTAAATTTATTTGCTTTCATTTCCTATTTAAGAATTGTTAAAAGCGTCAAATTTTGCTTGACGTTAAGTAGAAAATTTAGATTTATTTTTAAATTCATACCTTACAAAATCTAACTCCTCTTTCTTGGATTTGTTATAACTTATAAATTTGTTGGAAATATGTGATATACATGGAAATCCTATAGAGAATACATAGATAAATCAAGAATATTAATAAATAGTTACTTAAATATTAAAACATTGATGTTTCTTCTTACACGGAGAAAATTTGTTCCTTATATTTTACCGAATTCTTCAGTAAAGTTGGGATATAGTGGCATAACTGTAATTTTTAATAATTTTTAAATTATTTTTTCAGGAATAATATTCAAAATTTAATGTCATATCTTTATTCCTTACAAACTAGTACTGTAAAAGTTAAAACAAAATGAAAACCGAACGTTTAATGAAAATAAAATAAAATTTTAACGTTTCTTTGAATACCTCCTTGATGGTCACTAATGTTTCAGAAACAGTTCGGTAAATTTTCTTGACTTGACTCGAGTGTTAGTTTTCAGGAATAGTTCGGTAAAACTTCATTGAATTGCCTGAATTGTTAGTTTTCAGGATTGAGATACTTTATTAAATGCCCTGTAGTAAAAAAAACTTTTGACATTAACAAATAGTTGCTTTTAACTTATTTGTACTAATTAACTAATAATTAATAATTTCATTTATAGCAGAAACCGCTTCTGAATCGAAACTAAATAGAAAATTACTTTCGTTTCAGTTCTCAAATAATCCAAAAACAAAAGTATTTGAAACTATTAAGTTTCGTGTCAACTCGAAACAAAAGATTCAAAAACATAATATTTTGGTGATAATCACAGAAAAATTGTTTCCGCATACTTATCTAACTAGAGCAACGTAAGTAATTAATTTAACTTACGTATCAAGCTAATGCAACTGACGTAATTAATATAACTTACGTAAAAATTAAACGTACGTATCTTACGTAAGTTGGATCCTTTACGTAAGTTACGTAAGTAGAATAACTTACCCAAATAACGTAAATAATCAAGCTTATGTAACTTACGTGAATAATCAATTTTACGTAACTTACGTAAATAATCAAACGTATGTAATTTACGTAAATTATCAAATTTACATAAGTCACGTAACTAGAATAACTTTCGCAAGTTACGTAAATGATCAAATTTACGTTACTTATGCAAATGATTGAAATTGCATAACTTACGTAACTATAACACCTTATGGAATTAAGAAAACTTACGTAAGTTTGACCATCTACATAAGTTACTGTAGTTATGTTACTTAGTCTGGTTATATAACTATAGTAATTTCCTTTAATTATGTAAGTTACTATAGTTACGTAATTTACTCTGGTTGCGAAACTTACATTAATTACTTAAGTTGCTCTAGTTACTTAAGTCAGAGAAAACAATTTTTTGTGATTGACACTTATGTTATTTAATCTTTTGTTTCGAGTTGTCACGAAACTTAATTCAAGCAGTTAATTCAGTTTCAAGTTGACACTAAACTAATATTTAGACGTTAATTTAGTTTCGAGTCGACACGAAACTAAATACACTTTATTAGTTTAGTTTCGTGTCGACTTGAAACTAAAGGCACTTCGTTAATTTAGTTTCGTGTTATCTCAAAAACTAAAACGAAACTAAACTTTCGAGACGGTCCCTGATTTATAGTAACAATAACACTAAAATTGATTATTTTAATCTTTTTTGTTAAAAATTTGGGAATAATAAGAATTTTAATAAACTATTGTTTTATTACATAAAATACAAATTTAAACATTTTTCTTTATAACAATAAAAACATAATTTAAAACTATTTCATAAATTGACCTTAATTATTGTTAGAAATTATTCATTAATATAGATGATTTTTTTATTTTAACCAACTATTGTTTAGTATTTTGAACCTTTCTTACAAGCGGTGAAATAAAATTGAGATTCCCGTGTAGAAATTAATAGTGGAAGTTTGGATCCATCCTCGCTCCACCCCTGGAAATGTTATAGTCATCTAGCGCCATCCATGGAGCGAGTCGATTCCGCTAGATTGAAACATAACCTCCAATTTCTCCGGCATAAAGTGTCAAAACGTGAAAAATATGTTAAATTCTTTGATTTTTATCGCATAAATCGTAGTTTATTCTATATTTTTTTAAATTAGATGTTAAAAGTTTCAATAAATAAATATATATTTTCTATATAAATATTGTTTTTTTAAGCATCTTCGACTTTTTCTCAATTACATAATAAGCATGTATAATTCGTGGATATGTTATATTTCCTTATTTCTAGGAATACCTATGAGGTAAAAAATCACAATTGTATGCATTTTTTCTTTTCGTATTTGACCCAAAGAAAAATTCGGTTCAATAAAAAATAGTTAAGACGATTAAATGTTATATTTTTTAAAAATAAAAATTCAATCAAAGGATAATTCGGTTAGGTAAATATTCTGCATGACGAAAATTTGATTATATAAAAATTCAGGTTGGTAAAATTTTGAGCGAATGGCAATTTTGTTAAATGAAAATTCGGGCTAGTAAAATTTCGATCGGACGCAAATTTGTCTTAATAAAAATTCAGCTAAAGAAAATTTTTGTTAAACAATTTTTTCTGCTGCAACAACTAACCTTAAAAATTATATTTTTTTTGTAAATTGTTAACTTTCAAATTACTTGAATTAATTGATTAATTAATAAACCAATAAATATATTCTACATTTATAGTAGAAATATATTATTCTATTTTTGTATATACACATATATAAACAATTTAAACACACTTTTTGTAAAAAAAAAATTTTCTCCGATCAGCTGGCCGTATTTCTTTTTTGTTGATATTATGGAATAAATAAATAGAAATAAAATTGATGAATGCATAAACATCATTACGTTGATATTCGACGATTCATTTTTTAACTTCTCAAATCAAATAACATGGTTAATTTTTAAATTCGCGAAAGAAAAAGTTTTGACAGATGAAGTTATGTTTGCAATCTCGCACTGCGAGCCGATTGCGAGGACGGCGCGAGACGACAAAGGTGTTTGAAATGCTAGTAGCGCCATTACAGTGCAATGGAACACTAGCGTGGTTCCTGCCTAGCTCCACGAAATTTTTCTACACGGGTTCATATATAAGGACAGTTGAAAGTTTCTGAAGCAATAATGTAAAGCGTGGGATGTATGTATTAGTGTATGCGTTTAGAATGTACTGTAGGCAGGTGTAATGAATAAGTATTTGTTCGTGAATAATAATTGTAGGAGGTTTAGGTAGTGATTAAAGTATGTAATTGAGATTTACGGCAGTATTACTATAGAACTGCTGCAATGACATTATTTTTTATTCTTTAAGTTTTACCGAACTATTCAGTAATTCAATGAATATAAATGTTACCGAACATTGTACCTTACGTTTTACTGAACTTTCAATAAAAATAAGTATAGTGAACACTTACCCTACGTTTTACCGAACTATACAATAAATATAAGTTTTACCGAACACTGTGCCTTACGTTTTACCGAACTTTTAATAAAACTGAGTATAGTGTACATTTACCCTACGTTTTACCGAACTGAAAGTGAAGGGCTACATGTACCGTAAGATTTATTCTTTTTACATTATTTTTCAATGTAATTGCTTTTACACTCCTGTTCCTTAAAAATTACAGTTTTGACACTTCATCCCAGTTTTTGTTCAATCCGCAATGTTTTTTATATCAGTGACATCGTTTTCGTCAATCCAGAACATTTATTAATTGATTGAACTATGGTCAGCTATACATGTCTACCTATGCAAGTAAACACTGTAATGATACCTTTTTTCTGCAATTAGAATCCCCTGAGTTCGCGTGCACGCATTAATAGACCGTTATCGTCGAGTAATATAATCTATGGGAGGCTGCAATATAGCGCATCGCGTTTCGCTATCAGCCGACATTGCCATCCCGTAATTATATGAAATGAACTAGACTCTTGCTCTGCTCTGCTTTCAAGGGCCCCCCTAATAGGAAGTGATGATTTGTGGCCGAACATAATGCATTTTCTTGTTTTATGACTGTGGTATCCCACTATGATGGTCGTTTTCATTTACCATTGAGTGTTATTATTTCGCTGCATGATTTCAAAAACTCCATTAATAGTGCGAAATAGAAGAGTTTGTAAATGAATTCAACAATGTATATTTTAAAAGCTAATTTTTAATGATTATATAATTAATGTTTTTCAAATATCTGTCATAAAATTGATATTTTTATATATATACTTTGTTAGAATATTTGCTTCAGTTGCAGTTTGTTTGTAGTTGTTCTTTGTCTGGGAAATTTGAATGATTTACTGGTTATCCCTGTGTATTTCAGTGGAAATTTTGAAACGCACTTAAATTTGTTTAGAGAACCGAATTGTTCCCTTCATCTGTGGGACTGAATTCCCTGTAGGGAGATTTCAGCCGTCGGCATTGTTATTTAACATGAGATTGAACTCGCGAGCGGCAACAGAACGCGCCAAGTGCAGCGATCCCCTCAAAGTTTTGTAGCTCACCCACCCTCTTTTCAGTATCAGTAATGAATCTTCAATATCCCAGCCTTCGTAACACATAATTAAAATATCAAATTCGACCAATGATTTAAAAATTGCAAAATAAAACGCTTTTTAATTACAAAATATAAACAACATAATATATTGTAACTCTCTTTTTAACACTTTATACTTTACCTCAAATCAAGATTCCTTTAACACTTACAAATTATTATTATCAGATCTCAATTATACGACACTCGTTAAAATTCCAAAATTTCAAAAAACTAACTAATTTAGAAGAATTATTTTCTGCGATAAAAATTTATCAATTTAATTAAATTGTGTAAGAGTTGAAAAATAGTTTTAACATTGAGATTGAATTTGAAGACTATTTATAGTCATCTTTTTCGTCTCTTGTTAATCATTTTAGGTCGTTCGTAGGATTTTTCTCCAAGTCGTATTTTGTTTATAAAATTGTTATAAACAAATTATGCTGAAAAAACGATATTCCATCCCAAACGTAAACCAATTGATTTTAAGTAAAATAAACGATTGAATTCACAGGCAAATTGAAAAAAAGATACACCTGCTGTTTTGTTATCAATTTTAAATTGTCTAACAATAATTGTTCAAACAAAATAATATAAAATTAGCAATTTTCAAAGATTTAAGATCAAAGGATTCCATCTAGAATATTAAGACAGTTTTATATGCATCACATTTTTATTAAAGTCGTAATTTGTTTTTAAAATTCTTATAAACAAATTGAATAATAAATTATTTGAGATTTTTTAAATGCTTATTAATTTGTTTAAATAATAATTGTTAAACAGTTGGAAATTGATAACAAAAAAAACAAGGTACATCTATTTTTTCATCTTGGCTATGAATCCAATTGGCAATTTTACGAAAAAACAATTTATTTATGCATGGGACGAAACACCCATTATCTAGCATAATTTGTTTATAACAATTTTGTAGATAGAATACTACTTAGAAGAAATGTGACTTTTACAAAACTTTCTCACATAGGATTGATTAGCGTTAACAGTTTTCAGAATTTTTAAAATTTTTATTAATTTGTTTAAACAATTAATGTTAAACAATTGGAAATTAAAAACAAAAACACAGGTAGATCTTTTTTTTCAACATGCCTATGAATCCAATTGTTAATTTAATTTAAAATCAATTTGTTTACATTTGGGGTGAAACATCCTTTTTCTAGCATAATTTGTTTATAACAATTTTATAAACAAAATACGTCGTAAAGAAAAATATGACCCATAAAAAAATTTTTATTAGTTTGTTTGAACAATTATTGTTAAGGACGAGATGTGCTGCTTTTCAACATGAATTTTAATCTCTTAAAATTAGTAGAAAGAAGCCAAAATCGTTTTTAAAAGTCAATATTCTACTATTTTTAGTGTCGCTCTTTCGAATGGCTTGGTCGAAATTTTCAAAAAATGATATTTTACCCTTCTTTTATCACAAATTACTAAAAAAAAGTGAAGTTTTATTAATGTTTTCTCTGTCATAGCGCTTTTCAAATAGAACAAAAAGTATCAGAAACGTCTTTTCAATAGTTGCACTTGAAAAATATCCAATTCTAATTTTTATTTTTTTCAATTTTGAATTTAAAATGGCGCTTGAAGAACAAAAAAATTACCTAATTTTACGTAGGATGACAAACTTTTTCGAAATTGATCAAATCTAATTGAAATTTGTTACTCGTGGGTTTTTAGGGTCGCTGATTATGAATCTGATGTTAGTTTTTCAAATTTCAAAATGGCGGATCCAATATGGCGGATAACTTTTTTAAAAATTAATCGAATTCATATGAAATTCGATTCTCGGGGTTTTTTGCGGTCGCTGATTACGAATACGAGTTATTTTTTTAAAATTAAAAATGGAGGATCTAATATGGAGGAAAAAATACAGTAATTGTTCGGATTTATTTGAATCTTGTTACTCAGGGGTTTTTGCGGGCGCTGATTAGGAAGCCTATGTTCGTTTTTTAAAATTAATGCCAGGTTCAATATGCTGGACAAAGTTTGAAGAACTTTTGAAAACTTTTATGACTTCTTTCTGTTAATTGTAACAGATTAAAATTCATATTGAGAAGCAGCATATCTCGTCGTTAAATAGGGTGATATCCTAGAGTCTGCTGAACTTATCAGTAGTTATATTCGAATTTATTGTCTCATTATTCAAATGCGATTTGATAATCTGTAAAGTGTTCTTCACACACAGTTAAATTTAATAACATTAACTTAATAAAGTTTATGTTTAACATTAAAATTATTTTTGTATATAAAACAGAACATTTTTTTTTCTTATTCGTACTACATGAATTTTTTTCGACAAAAGTAGTATGAATGTAATACTAACCGCTCAAGTAAAAAATGTTTTAAAAATTGATTATTTCCTTACAAAAGACTTACATTAAGGAAATCTAATAATCTCTTTTCATAAAGAAAATATAAACTGGGGAAAATTACTAGCTAAAATTGCCTATTAGTATTGAATTTTTGCCGTGCGGATGTTGAAACTGACGTTAAATAACAAAGCCGACTTACGGAATAACCCCTCGAGGGTGAAAGGCTCATCGATCAAGGGGGATCAGGTTTCTCAGGGCAGTCCCAAATCGACGCCCCGGAAGCCACTCTCGTGAATCCGCTCCTGAAATGGCATAGTTATTTAATTGCACGAGGCTCCGAGTGGCCTCTAGTGCCTTATGCTAATGGTTTGGAATTTATGCTTCTGACATTAAAGAGCTGCTTTCATTTGCATCCAAAAAGACAGAAATACAATTTACAAACTTAAATTAACTGGAGGATATTAATCATATTTCTAATGCTCACACACGGTTATTTTGTCAGTTTTCTGTCAAAGTAAACCAACAAAAGTTGTCTTTTACCTTCAAGTCCTTTTTCTGAAACCGTAATAATGAAAAGTTTTAATGAGTAATGTTTTTGCGCAAAATTTAGTGACAAACGTTTGTGTTGGACTTTCATTTTAATTTTACTGTAGAAGAAATAAAAATTGCCATATACAGAACAAAGAAATGTTGAATGTGCAGTTCAAAATTAGTATTATTATTATAAACGTATACTAAAATCGATATTCTGGCATATTCTCTTCATAAAGTTTCAATTACATTGTGCGATGGTTTTCAAAAAGAAATTCACGGCAATATTTTATGCAGCTAATACAACTATCAGATTCTATAAATACAATCACCTAGTTTTCCAATGGAATAAAGAATAAATTGAAAAAGAGTTTTGAAATTTTTCAGAAAGAAGATTTTAGAATAGGCAGGAGAACATGAAACGTGCCAAAACTTGAGAAATGGTACGGTTTGAATTTCAAGATTGTTGTATACTTGAGGGAGCGTGAGGAAAACTTGAGGGCAATTTTGCGATTCGTGTCGCCACAGAATAATAATAGGTTGACGACGATAGTGCAACAACGGCGTGAGTTCACGTGCATAGAAAAAAAGTATGCGCTAATTGACGTTGATTAATATCCAACGTCGTCGATCTTTTATTTAATTCACTTTACCTTAACTGCGCCGGATACGGATTTTCGAGAATTAAATGCACGAAGAGAATTACGTTGGATATTTCGTTATCAACGCTTCGCAAAAAAGGGCGATTTCATCCATGATTTGAATATTATTCCCTCAACGATTTTTCACTTGATGCAAATTATTTTCTTTTTCCATTACTCTAGTGTTATTAAACATTTTAACGCGGAGTTGGAAACAGCAAAGAGTCATTTTTTATTGATAATTTTATCCTAATCTTTGTGGATACAAAATTTTAGAATTATAAGATGCAATATTAAAACTTTTGTTGTGTTAAAACGAAGAACCTTTTTAAAAACAGTCAGATCTCCCTAAGTGTTTTTCAAACCGCCTGTCTCAGTAAGCGTCAGTGGCCTAACTGCACTATCACTCAAAACTTATTTTCACTGCACTTTCACTTCACTTTTACTCCACATTAACTCAAAATTTATTTTCACTTCAACTTCACTTCACTTTCACATTCGCTCAATTTTCACTACACTTTCCCTCAAAATTGAATTCAATCTAATTTCACTTCACTTTCACTCTATTTTCACATTCGCTCAATTTTCGCTCCACTTACACTCAAAATATATTTTCACTTCAATTTCACTCCACTTTCACTTCACTTTCACTCTACTTTCACATTCTCTCAGTTTTCACTCCACTTTCACTCAAAATTTACTTTCACTTCATTTTTAGTTCGCTTTCACTCCACTTTCAATTTTAGTCAAAAAAATTTTTCATTAACTTTCACTTCACTTAAAATTTATTTTCATCGCACTTTCACTTCACTCTCACTCCCTTTCACATTCACTCAATTTTAACTTCTCTGTCACCCCACTTTCACTCAAAATTTTCTTTCCACTTTTACTTCACTTTCAC
This sequence comes from Leptopilina myrica (nomen nudum), assembly GCA_032872475.1. Taxonomy (NCBI): domain Eukaryota; kingdom Metazoa; phylum Arthropoda; class Insecta; order Hymenoptera; family Figitidae; genus Leptopilina; species Leptopilina myrica (nomen nudum). The sequence goes on along the minus strand of CM065464.1, from coordinate 38,203,937 downwards.
TAAGTGTTTATTTTTACAACGTTTTCATTTCACTTTAAACCAAAATATCTTCACTTTACTTTCACTTTCATTCACAATTTTTTTTCTCCTTTTTTACTTTCACTTTGTCTAAAAAAATTTTTCACCTTTATTTCACTTCAGTCTAACTTCACTTTCACTTCATTAACACTCAACATTTATTTTCATTACATTTTTACTTCATTTTCATTATTATTTATTTTCACTTCAATTTCATTTCTTTTTCAATCCACTTGTACGCATAATTTATTTTTACTCTACTTTTACTTTACTTTTAGATAAATTTCACTTACACACAAATTCTATTTTATTATTCTTTCTTTCCAATACGAAGTTAAAATTCAGAACTTTCATCAACGAAAACAATTTGTTAATTGTATTCCCATATTATTTTTAATTTAATATCTAATTCTATAACAATGAGAGATATAAGTAAAATAAATAGCGAAAAAAGAGTTGATATTGACAGTGAAAATAAAGTAAAAGTAAAGTAAAAATAAAATTTAAGTGAAAGTGCATCGAAGTGAGTGTCACTGTGAATGTGCCATGAAAATAAAACTTGTTTAGAGATGAAAGTAGTCAAAAAGTAAAGTAAACATGGAGTGAAAAAATGTTGAGTGACATTGAAGTAAAATTGGAGTTAAATTGGAGTGAAAATAAATTTTGAGTAAAAGTGAAGTAAAAGCAAAGTTAAAGTAAAATAAAAAAAATTTTGAGTGAAAGTGAATTGAAAATTCAGTGAAAATAAATTTTGAGTGAATGTGAAAGTGGAGAGAAAGTAAAGTGAAAATGGAGTGAAAGTAAATTTTGAGTAAAAGTGAAGTGGAAGCAAAGTGAAAGAGGAGTGAACATAAATTTTGACTGAGAGTGGAGTGAAAATGAATTGAAAATAGAGTAAAAATAAATTTTGAGTGAATGTGAAAGTGGAGAGAAAATGAAGTGAAAATGGAGTCAAAATAAATTTTGAGTAAAAGTGAAGTGGAAGCAAAGTGAAAGAGGAGTGAACATAAATTTTGCCTGAGAGTGGAGTGAAAGTGAATTGAAAATGGAGTGAAAATAAATTTTGAGTAAAAGTGAAGTAAAAGTAAAGTGAAAAAATTTTTGAGTGAATGTGAATTGAAAATTCAATAAAAATAAATTTTGAATGAATTTGATTTTTATTTAATAAAATAATGCAAAAATAAATTGTCTCCCAACCTACTTTTTAAGAATATAATTACCATTTTAAATTTCAGTTTGATAAATTTCAGCATGATTAATTGCTGCCTTCAAACAAATCTCAATGAAGTATGTGGTACTAGAAGCTGAATGCTGTCCTATTCAAGAAAATCGAAATTGAGAATGTGGGTTTTTAAAGCTAGCGTTGAAATCTGAATTCCTGCTTATTAGCGAATAAGAGGAGAATGGGGTATTGAAAATACGGAATGCCGAGAAATTAAAGCTACGGTAATTTCAAACCGCTTTTTAGCTCATCGCAGATTGGCTCTTGCTACTAATAAAGTGGCTTAGAAAATGTTTTACATTATTACTACTTACTGAAGTAGTTTAATTTACATTTAATACTGTTTTTCCAATTCTAATTAAAGTTAATATTTTTTTATTCGCATCTAAACCAAATTCATAATTATCAACAAAGTTTTTTAAAAAAAGTAACAAGCAATGACTTTCCAGTCATTGCATTCTGCTATGTTGTAAAATAATTAAGTAAATCTGCTTCTTTTTTAAAAATATAAAAAAAATTCCATTGTAGCTACAGTTATTTATTTAAAAACAATTTTTCAAACATATTGTCATATTCTAGGGGAAAATAATTTTCTTTTAATGAATTGTTGAAAATTTAGGTTTTTATAACAAAAGCATTTGCTTTTAATAATATATACACCTTAATTTTAAATATTTGAAAGTTACTAAGATTTAAAAAATGTATTCTCATGGAAATAAAACAAAATTATTTTAACTTTTAATATTATATGTAGGAGAGACCGGGGCTAAACCGGACACGTCAAATATTTCCGAAACCGTGAAGAATTTCAAATCGTGTAAATAACCTATGAACGCGCAATTTCGTGATGCATATGCTGCATGAGGTTTTAGGGACGTGTCAATTTTCTTGTAATAGTAGTTACCGTTAATATGTGAAAATGTCATTTCTTCAGGTTAAAATAAAAAAAATTTTTCTTCATTTTTTTGGGTTTTTATCGTTAAAATTAAAGTGCAAATATCATACGGCCATTTTTCTTTTAGCTCAAGGTGTACTGAGTTTAGTAGAAAAAAAGTTTAATGGAAAACATTAAGAAGAAAAAATATATAAAAAAATTTAATTAACATTCTAAACATATAAACACAAATTATTTATCAAAATGCTTAAGTTCATAGGGCTACTCGAATCTCCCCTAGATGTAATAATTTTGATTTCCTTCGTACATTTGAAAAATATGTAAACAAAAATATTTTCTCATTTTATACTTAAAAATAGTTTTTTACAATTAACTTAAGTTTTTTTAACTCAAGATATAATAGGAAAAAAAGTTTTGCAATAACCTGTAAAATTGAAATGTTGTATGACAACATTCGTTTTCAACAAAAAAAAATTTAATTACACAACAACATAATTAATAACTAAGATTTAAGTATAAAAATGTTTTCAAAAAATTTTAAAAATTGCAAATTTTAAAGTTTACATTTTTTAATTAATTGCTTTTAAACTCTGTATAATTGAGTAATAGGGGAGACCGGGGCGTAATGGCTAACTTTTCACTCTTTGTTGTTTTACTCGGACACTTTTGTCCTAATTGAATGTTTGTCTCTCAGAAAAGTTACTCTGGTATCTCAGCTTACTTTTAAGACTACGAACGTCCCGATATGACTCTTGCTTTTTATTCTACAGCAGTTTTTCTGGAGCAATGCAGAGCTCCAAAATACGCCCCTAACCGGGGCGTAATGAATAATGATTGCTAATTATTATCTACAGTTTCCAATTTTATTGTATATTGTAAATTAAGGTTCCTGGGTATTCCGTGAATGCTATTTTTATTCAGCAATACTTCTCCTATCGCTTTTTCAATAATATTCTGTGATATTGGCACTCTTTCAATTTTTTTGTAATTTCTCATTAAAATCGTAGCTTGAAATCTACTGTTTGTAAATTTTAGACCAAAACTTAAAAATTTTGTTAAAAACACCTAAACATACTTAAACTAAGTGACAAGTAACCGCGAAAACAAACCTACACTTCGCCGATATGGTACGTTGCTTTTTATACATAGCGTATTGCATTAGCCAACACGCCCCGGGAAAAAGTAGCCATTACGCCCCGGGGGTGTTCGGCAAATATTTGCCTTTTTTTTAACAATACCGGAAGTGTGAATCAAAAATCTCGAATTGTCCCTTAAAAACAAACGTGTCAACATCGAAACCTCATTTCAGTTTCTTTTTTAAAGCTATTTTTCAAAAAAATAGAACGAAAAAACGAAAATTTTGAAAAGTTACTTTCGTATGTCAAAAATAGTTTTTCTACTATATTTCTTACAATAATGAATAAATATTAATGAAACTTCCGACAAACTTGCAGTATACCAAGTACAATAACTTGTCTATTGTGCGAAATTATTACAATTTACGGTTTTTAAACAAATTACAATTATTCATTACGCCCCGGTCTCCCCTACATGTTATTTAGTCACATTTTAGCATAATTTTACACAAAAAATAGTATCACTAAGATGTAAGTATAAAAATATTTTCAATGTAAAAAAATCGAAAAAATTCTAATTGTTATTAATTACTATCAAGCTTAATTCAGTAGTATTTTTGGGGTCTTTGATTAAGATTGTGACATCAAAATAATGCAATTCATAATTATTTATCCAGTTCATTCATAATATTCTTTAATCAAAAGAACTTCAGAAATTCTAAAAATGGAAATGTTTTATGATTTTAATTTATTTTCATTATAAACAGGCTCTAGACCCTTTTGTACAATTTTGTACTTAACAAAAAGCACAATACTAATTAAAACCAAATTAACAATAGAAAACAAATCAAGAGCGTTAGACTTTAAATATTTTATTTTTCATTGTTATTTTCATCATTACTAACGTCAAAAATGTTTCTTCTCAAATTCGGCTTAAACAAATTTAAATAAACTTGGTTTTTAGTTTTAGCCATAAATAAACCTGCAGATGGTTACAAAAATTGATTTATTTTATGAAAATACTTTTTTTCAAGAAAATATGTTATGAAAAACTATGTTACCAGTCTTAGACGGGTTTTAGTTTCTACTATAATATATTTAATAAAGTGTCTACGAATTGCGAAGGGAAACTGATAAATAGCCGCGGAATTTGACCAGGAAAAATCGGTAATTTTCTTACAAAATTAAAAAAGTTTTATTATATTAATTTGTTTTTAAAAACTGCTTTATACTTTAATTTTTAGTGATGTAATATTTATGAGAACAGACCCGAGTCAAAATTTAAGCCCTACTTTTAGCTTAAACAAAAAATACTATTCCATATTTCAAAATAATGGAATTTAGAATAATTTGTTTATCCAATTAATCAAAAAAATTTTAATTGCAAAACTTCGGAAATATTAAAAACGGTAAATGATAAATGGTAAACAATAATAAAAAATATTAATTCATAGCTTTAAAATTATTTTTAAAGTATTGAAAATGGAGATTTTTTATGATAAAATTCATACTACAGAAATTCAAGAATACCTGTGAAACGATACTTGCATTATGCTACTGGAAAAAAACTTAGATAGTAAAAAGTTTTATTATTTTAATTCTAGGTTTAACTATTATGGATGTTTTGAGCATTGTAAAGCATTGTAAACTGGGAAAAATGCAGGAATTTAATTTAATTATTTTATAGTTTTAAACAACCTCTCGCATGGATTTGCAAAAATATGCATTTAGTGAAAAGATAAAAATTCTAACCTCTTCAAAAAATTAAAATTTAAAATTTTTGACCATCCTATATATTTTAGGGTTAAAAATGGTGCAAGAAAAAAAATATAACCTAGTTGAATAATTAAAATTTAAAGGGCTTAAAGTTGGGGGTGGTGCCTTCCCTTAAAAAAGTGAGAGAAATGCTAGTTATGATTTAAATCTTCATTGTACTATAAGGATGTAGTATAAATATATTATAGAATGGTGAATATTTTACAGTGACATAGTATGGTTTTATTTCGTTGTTTTTGGTAAAGTCTCACCATTTTCAGGTCGATAGTAAAGAATCTCATTTGGTCATTCAGGAGATAAAGCGTGATGAATACCCACATGGTAGTAAAAATTGCGGAAATTTAAATATTTATGTCGCAGTTGTTTATCTAACGGGCGCATTTTACAGACGTTGTAGATACATAGAAGTGTAATATCTATAGTCGCGTATACCTGTATTTCGTGTAAATAATTCGTGCCAAAAGAAAGAAATTGAGGTAGGGGAACCTATCGCTGTCGGGGTCGATGCCCATGGGTATTTGGACGATTTCCATAAAACTGCGCACCCTCTCATCGACATTATTCCACCTCCTTTATCAATTGACCCCGTTCGTCAAATGAGCATTGTATTCATTATTCATTTCTCAATTGACTCGATTCTAAATTTATATTTTTTTTATGTAATATGCACTTTAATTTTAGCATTAAAAATTTAGCTAACGGAAATTTAAATCTCCACCGGATATCAAATTGTATAATTCACTTAATGCCTTTGAATAATTAATAATGTCTGAGATATTAGTAAAAAGGTCGACTATTAAATTCGTGAAAATTATCACGTAAGTAAAATAAAAAGTAAAGAACGAAAAAAAGCCAAAGTCTGAGCAAAATTAATAGAGCTTTTCAATATATTTAAGTTGGCAATTCTCCATAAATTAGTTTAGAATTAATACTCGGAGAATTTTCAGGTGGGTTGGTATTTTTGGTACTTGAAATTGCGAGCGCAAAGTCCAGTCAGGATTTACTTACTCAGTATCTATAGGTTTTATTCTTCCATATATCTTTCTATCTCGGAGGCATGGTTTGCAATAAAGTCGAGTCCACCTTAACATCCTCCGGACGACTTCCCACTCCGCTTGGCAAGCACGTCGGATTACAGGAGATTTGTGTATGTAAGTAGTGCGAATAAAGGAGAGAGGCATTTGAGGAAGATGGTCCAGAAAAAGTATCGCAGATTCAAACTTTATTTTCCAATAGTGTCAGACCACTGCCAATTTTAAATTGCAACACGAGAAGAATTTCTTTTGAAAGGAAGAGAATAGCTATTTGGCACATTGAAAATGTGGAAAAAGTTTTCATTGGTTAATTGAGTGAAAATGTAACAGGAAATATAATCGTATTCACAAACTTATAGGCGAAATCAAAATATTCCAGTTATATATATCTGACAAATTATTTTATACATTATAGCACTTTTATTTTTTTATATTTATTTAATATATATTTGAAGGGTGGCATGACAAAAGGGGTCAAGCAACAATTTTATCAAAATCGAGATTTTTTTATGAAAAAATCAAATAAATTCATTTACACATTTCTGTAAAAGGATTTTCTGTTTAATTGCGTTTTTAAATGAGTTTTAATAAAAATTATATAATCATAAAATAGCCTAAAATTTTACTTATAATGCAACTTAACTGAAAAACAAAAGAAATGCATAGTCAATATTATTATCAGTAAGTCAATAAGGTTAAAAATATTATTTTCCCAAATTTGAAAATGCCACGTAGATGCGGGAAAAAATTATTAATAAAAAAGAAGATGAAAAAAATAAACGACGTGCAGGAGAAGCATTTACAAAAATAACGGAGAAGAGGTTTTACCTTAACTGTTCAATTTTCATGTTTTTATATTTAGGTAATTTTATTCTCAACGTAATTGTAAACAATATGAATATCATTCTTTTGTTTATTTTTAAATATTTTTGAAAATAATTTGAATTTGAAAAATTTTGAACTGCTTGCTTATAAGTAATCACTTTCTAGAAAACAAACAACTTTTTTAAAGAAAACTTTTTCACATTCGATTTATCAATTCAATATTAAGAAATTAATTTCTCAGTTTTTCTATAAATGGTATACTTTTTTAATGATTAATTTTAAAAGAAAATATGCGCAATTGACGTAACCTTAAAACAACTTACACACACTTATTCATTTTTCTTGTTAATTTCTGGGTTTATCTCATCAAAATGTTTTTCCTATGGTAAAGCATTATAATATCTCGAAATAAATGATTAAGACTATTATTGATAATTTATTATGAAATCGAGGCCGATTTTTGAATTTTTAATTGTTTATCATTTTTTTTTAAACAAAGTTACAAAATTAATACAATTTTTTAAAAAAGGACGTGGATTTTTTATTCCGTCACTGCACGTGATCGAAATCAGTTCAAATTAATGCAATATGACAACAAGACAATTAATAAAACAAAATAACTTTTTTAAATTGTTATAAACAATTAATTAAGTGTTGAAGTAAATGATCACTCCGAGTCAAGAACAAAGGAATAAAATAAAACAATTCCTTTAACGTTTTTAAAACAGCAAAGCTCTCCTCTTCAGAAACTATAATTTTATTCAATAAATTTAGACAATAGGTTCAACTACAATAATAAAATAAAATAACATTATTCAAATTATTACCGTAACAATGACAAAAAATTTCAACCATAAGTATATATTGAAATAAAGAGGAGCGGAGGAAACGTCCTCGTCTCAACTCTTAAGTCGAGGTCCCTTAATATATTGAATAAAATTATAGTTTCTGAAGAGGACAGTTGTCACTAAATAAAATTTTTTTTGCACATTTTGTTTTTAATTTATCTCCATTTAAAGAACCAAAGTTAAATATATGTTATTTAATATTGTTTAAATAATTTAAAAAAGACATATATATTCTTTAAAATAACTTTAAATAAAAAGAAATTAAGAAAAAAAATTTTTAGTTAAAAAGAACAAAAATTAACGATTTTTTAATAATTATTGTTTATAACAATTTAAATAAGTAAATTTTTAAATGAAAAGGACAAATACTACGTAAATTAATTTTAATTAAAAAGAAATGTGAAAAAAAGTCGTTAACAAAAAAAGAACAAAAAAAACCACTGCCAAGTTATATATTTTTATTATAATTTTGGTGTTCATTTCATTTGTTTTTGTAAATCTCGTTGTATTTATGAACACTTTGCTTCCTCATAGAGATGTTAATAATAATAAAGTATAAATTTTGAACAATTATTCTCAATTGCTGTAATATTTTTTCTCTTTATTTTGATTAAAAATTCAGTTTCGATACATAAGCGATTTTGATTTTTATGGTATATTATGACTTTAATTATTTTCTTTTTTTAAATTTTAGAAATAATTAGGAAAATGATATTTTTCAACTTTCCAAAGTTACTTCCACATTAAAATTTTTTTTTATAATTTTCATCGCAATTTGTGTTTTTTTAAATACCAATAACTTCTTTATTTCTAATCTAATTAGCTTTAAAAATAGGTCAATTAAAGCGTTTTTAATGCTCTACAAGATGGTAATGATAGTTTTAAAGTTACTTCTACATTTTTCAACAAAATTTCAAAAATGTCTTATTTTCCAAAATTTTTGATTTTCAAAAGTTTATTATCTCTGGCGAATATGGACGAAAAATGTTCATTGAGGTCTCAAAAGATGCGTCTAAAAAAACTCTACGAAATTAGAGAAAAACATTTATATGTGTCCTAACATTTTTTTAAAGTTATGGACAAAAAATGTTTTTTTGAAAAATTAAAAATCAAAAAAATATATAGTTAAACTTTATTAATCTATCTCAAAGTATTCTCATTTTATGTCCGCAGATGAGACCTACATTTAAAAAAAAATGCAGTCCAAAAGCTCTTCATAATTTGGAGATATTTATGAAATAACTTGAGGTTACATAACATAAAGATACTTACGTCAAAATTTTGGTATTACAATACTTTCTCTATATGAGGAAGCAATTAACTATTTAATAGTTAATATTGTTTATAACAATTTATGTAAGTTACTTTTTAAACAAAAAAGACCTATATTTTATAAATTAACTTAAATTTAAAAAAATGTGAAAAAAAATTTTTTAACAAAAAAATAATAAAAATAAACTATTTATTAATTAATATTGTTTATAACAATTTATGTAAGTTACTTTTTAAACAAAGAAGACGTACATTTGATAAATTAACTTAAATTAAGAAGGAAATGTAAAAAAAAAATTTTTAGTGAAGAGGAACAAAAGTTAACTATTTGTTATTTAATATTATTGTATGTCCTTTTTATTTAAAAAGCTACTTATTGAAATTGTTATAAACATTGTTAATTATAACAAATAGTTAATTTTTGTTCTTTTCCACTAAAAAAATTTGATTTCATATTTGTTTTTAAATTTAAGTTAATTTAAAGAATATACGTCATTTTTTTAACCCTCCGTCACACACCTAGGGAGGGATTCCTTCTACGGTTTCAGTATTTTTTAAATAACTTTTGTTTTCCTCATTGCAAAATAAAATCAGTTTCTATACCTTTAGACAATTAACTCCTCAACACATTTCTAAAAAAACATTTAGTTTAAACATAATTAATATTTAATTATGAAGCTTCAAAGCTAGAAAAAACTCGAAAAAGTGAGGTTATGTTGAATAAAAAAATCAAGTTTTCAAAACATTTTTTATTCCACTCTTGGTTAATGGCAAAATTACATTATAGATATAATTAAAATAAATTATTTAATGATTTTTTTGCTTATTTGTTAATGTTACATTATTTTTGCATGTAAAGTGTAATTCCTTCGAAGATGTGCATTCGTGTAATTAATTATTATTTTTGAGACCGAAAATTAATTTTATTATTTTTATAATTTAGAATAATTTACTACATATTTGTAAGTTTGTGTTAAAATTAAATTTTTGTTGATTCCTTTGTTTATGTTGTAATTTCGCTTATTTTACAATGTGGTGAGGGATTCCCTCTAAACGTGTGTAAAGTCGTAATTTTTTCAAGGTGTGTGACGGAGGGTTAAAAAGTAACTTATTTAAATTGGTATTAACAATATTAATTAACAAATAGTTTATTATTTTTTTTAAATAAACTGTATCATGATCATCAAACTTTATCTTGTAAGAAAAGGTGACTTCAAGGTAACCAAAATTAATAATGTATTTTGTAAATGATAAAAAAAGAGGAGAGACAAAGGAAGAATTAAGATAATAATTAAGAATCAGGAGTTAAAGGTTGAGAGGTATGTTCGGTTGATCCATTTGTACATTCCCCATTCGAAAAAAGGTCAAAAGAGTTTTTAATTCAGTTCTTTTGGAAGAAATTATAAAAGTTGAGAAAATTCGATTAACCTTAAAGATTGATTGTTGTAGACCGCCATGAAAGATGGAAATCATCATCAACAACAACAACAACAGAGATAATAATTGACAAAATATATAGATGATGGACAAACAACATTCCGATTTTAGTTCAACTTTGATTTACTATACGATGTATATTATGTAATTATCAAGATATTTTCTTTATGATCACAATTAATGATAAAGGCTTTTTTACATAATCCAATTTATCCAGTGAGTAAAAATCTCCGAAATTAGAAAAGAGCAAATATTTGACCTGACAAAAGAGCCTGCAACAATGGGTAGAACGTTTGAATAAAAATAATTAAACTCGTAGGTATTCTGCACTAGCATAGTGGCATTTCCGGTAAGCGAGTGTCGGACTAATTCGAAACTACATATTTAATCCTGGACAAAGTCAGAGTTGCCCAGGCAACCGACAACACAAAGAACCCACTAGCCGCGAGGGACTTGAAACTCACATTGCACCGTGCTGAGGAATCACGAGTGCTGGGTGAAAGAGGATGTCTGGCCTCTACTGGAGGAACATACCTGGTTTCCAGTGGTAGTGAGTCGTGCGGATTCTAAGTGCACGCAAAGTGAAGAAGTAGAGCCGGGAGCTCTTCACCAGCTAACCTACAACCCTTCTCTTTTCATTCCTTCTTTCTTTTCTCCTGACGTTCTTCCATCTCCCTTTCTCTCTCTCTCTCTATTGCTCGGTACCATTTTACAACGAGATGCACGACTCTGATGTCTGGCTGAGTTCGTTACATGAGTCGCACACTTATCCCAGCACAATTGTGTGCATTGATGCATACATAGTGAGAGCTTCATTCTAAAGCTGGTCCACCCGCATCTTCCATAGCTATGTATTTCTGAGAGAGAAGATACATGGGTTTAATCTTCACTCAAAGTAGCCCACAATAACCAACCAACCAGACACAGCTATCTATATCTCATGTAACAGAGATTTGTTACAATATTCACTTCTTGTTCTCCTCTTATGCAACATTATTCACCAATCATTCGATTCAAAAGATTCATATAATCGTGTGATTCTGTTTGGTGTGATTTTATTACACGATATTTTTAGCCCGTATGACTTAATCAAATACCTTAAATGTGACTTATTAAATTCCATAGTTCATAAAGAATGTGGATGAGATAATAAAAGTAAATTATGCTAACGATAAAATTAATTAATGAGATATTTTCCATGGGATAAAATTTACCTATCCTCAACTTTTCAACCAACTAGAGAGAGAAGTTCATCGCGTCCACTGTATTAGTTTGCCAGCTCGGAAAATTAAAAGAAGTATTTTCAGAATATAATGAAAATGAATAATCGATAGAGGAAACTAGTTATGAAACCAAAGCAAAAAAAACACTTGATTCTCAAAAATACGCATTTGTAACGAATAGTCAACTTAAATTAATAATGATCATATTTTTGCATATTGTACCAAAATATTTATAACTCTTTCTTGCATTAAGGAGGTTGTTTACAGGTATATGCAGACCTTCAGAAAAAATATTGAATTGACATTAAAGAATTTTTTAATATTATATTGTTATTCGCATCTTCTGGAAGAAAAAAAAATCAATTTTCAAGAATAAAATTTGAAACTTACAAAAATTGTTTATTTAGTTATTTTACATATGATCAATGTTTTCTTCATATTAAAAGGTTAAACTTTTTCAAAACTGATTCGATTTAAGTCAGTGATGGCTTATTTTCTTCAGAAAATTATTCTCTACAACTTGACCGCTCAGATTTATAAACAAATACACCGTTTTTAAAATATGCTTATTTGTTTAAAAAAAGTGATTTATATTTTAAAAAAATTTTAAACGAAATAAACATATTTTCAAAACAGTGTATTTGTTTATAAATCTGAACAATTTAGTAGAAAAATATAACAAAAATTATTGACATTTGTTAAGAATGTTTAAATTTATTATTACAAATTAATATTATAAACATTTAAAATTAGAAAATAATAAATGAAATATTAATTTAAAGTTCATCATTAAAGTGACCTAATTATCGGTGTTTTTTATTAACAAATAATGGGCATATTCTATTTATTATTTTTTAATTTTAAATGCTTATATTAATATGTAATAATACATTTAAACATTTTTAACAAATGTTAATTCCTTGACCGCTCAGATTTGTAAACAAATCACCGTTTTTGAAATATGCTTTTTTGTTTTAAGAAAGTGATTTAATTTTAATAAAATTTTTAAACAAATAAACATATTTTCAAAACGGTGTATTTGTTTATAAATCTGAACGGTCAAGTTATAGAGAACCATTTTGTGAAGAAAATAAGCTTTTTATTTATTTAACCTTTTCATATGAAAAAAAATTTGATCATATGCAAAAATGGTTAAATAAACAATTTTTGCAAGTTGCAAATTTTTTTCTTGAAATTTGATATTTCTTCTTCCAGAAGATACGAATAACAATAATATTAAAAAATTGTTTAATGTCAATTCAATATTTTTTCTGAAGGTCTGCACACCTGTAAACAACCTCCTTAATAATTAAAGAATTAAAATTTCGACTCAAGAAGAGACCTACTCTCAATAAAAATCAGTCAAAATATGACATTTAATTAAAATTTTTAATACTTTTTTGGATCAATGGAGGAATTTTAGTCTACTAAAAAAATTTCATGAAAAGGGTTTAATGCCTTTAAAACTTTTTTGTCATTTTTTATGTTTCGCTTGCTTCTTTGGGTTCCCATGTTCAATTATTTGTTCATCATTACAAACTTTTGTGTATTTGTATTTAATGTGGTTCCAATTTACAAAAATGTGTCAAAAAGTCGAAAACTTTAATTTGGAGATTTGCAACAGTCGAAATTAGTAGCTTAGAGTATTTACTGTTAAAAATGAAGGTAAGATAACGCAATAATTAAAATTGTTTTATTTTTTAATAATATGACTTTCCATTTTGCTGGATTAGCAAAAAAAACAAAAATTTCCATTAGCTACAAGTAAGTTTATTTAAGGTAAATAGCGGAAATTAATGAGTAAGTTTTTAATCTTTTCATATAATTATATTATTTATGAAAAATCAAAAAAAAAATTGTAATAGTAATCCTTTCATAGTTCCAAAATGCATCCCTAAAATAAGAGGTATTGTGCAAAAATTTAATATTATCCTATAGAGAAACTTGACTTTTTAATACCAGTGTCAATCCATTTTATTTCAACTAAAGTGGTCGCCGACTAATTTTAACAAATTGTAATATTTTGCAGGAATGATTTTGATGTTACTAAAGTCACAAAATAAAAGGATTTTTTCAAAATAATTATATATTTTTTATGAAATATGAATTTAAAAAGTAAGAGATGCGAAAAACTCAGTTTTCTGCCAGTAGAAAATAATGTAAAAGAAATACAATTTAGTAGAAAAATATAACAAAAATTATTGACATTTGTTAAGAATGTTTAAATTTATTATTACAATTTAATATAAGCATTTAAAATTAAAAAATTATAAATAAAATATTATTTTAAAGTTCATCATTAAAGTAACCTAATTATCGGATTTTTATTAACAAATAATGGGCATATGGGGCAAATTCTATTTATTATTTTCTAATTTTAAATGCTTATATTAATTTGTAATAATAAATTTAAACATTCTTAACAAATCTGACGCGATCTGAAGAACGGGACTTTAGAAGCAAATCACGTTAAGGTTATGTTAGTGTTACTTTTTTATTAATTAAAAGTTTCTTTTTACTTACTGTGAATAAAAATTAGTATTTATTAAATATTTTAGTTCTAATGAAAACCTAAACATCAATGATTTACATTGTCAGTTGATTCTCTTTTAGTATTTTTGTTTTAAAAATTGCAAACATAACCTATAATTTTTTGCTTTTAAGGTCCCTTTCTTCAGATCGCGTCACAAATGTTAATAATTTTTGTTATATTTTTCTACTAAATTGTATTTCTTTTTACATTATTTTCTACTGGCAGAAAACTGAGTTTTTAGCATCTCTTACTTTTTAAATTTGTAGCCTACTAAAACTATTCACTGATAAGTCTTCAATAGTAGATAGATAAGTTGAAGTATACGTAAAACAAGTAATTCATTTAATATAAAACATCTGTGATTAGCTTTCGAACAGTTATAGAGTAAATAAATAAAAATGTTAAAAATTAATTGTTTTGGTTATTTTCACGTGAGCAGTCTTCTTTTTTAATGTCAAATAAATCATCATCAGGCCACTTTATTAAACAATGAAAATTATTTTTTAATATAAAATTTTTACAAGTAAAATAAACTTAAAATTTTTTCAAAAAAGTAAAATAAATTAAATTAACACAAAATTAATATCTACCTAGTCGTATCACAAAATATTTTAATAAATTATTTAAATAAATAATTTGTTACATTAGTTACATTTGTAACACGTTTTAAAAACATAAAATACGTCTGAAAATTATAAACGAAAAAGTTAAGAGAGAACACGGACATCTCGTACGAGTGACAAAACAAGACTAAAATCTGAAGGAGACAATTTTGCACGTCATATAAACAGCACGTGTGGAGTCAATGTACTCAAACCAAAATAATCGAGATAAGTTCACTCTTTTAGTTTTCTTAATAGAGGAAGATAAGTATTGCTTACAAATTGTATATCTTCTTTCTTATTGATCGTATTATCCTTAAACTTAATATATAACATTTCAGAAATTAATCGTATTTTATAATTTGATTCCAAATCTACAATTTTTACTTCATCAAAATTGAATGAATGATTATGTGCAGTTTGATGTTCATTAACTACAGATTCAATTTTTTTGTTTTTATGTTCTTTGATTCTTTTTTCCAAACTGCGTTTAGATTCACCGATGTAAGTAGCGGAACAATTATTACAGTTAAATTTGTAAACAATACCAGTTTGGTTCCATTTGTTAGTTGAATCTTTACCTAATTTAACAACTGAAGTCAAAGACTTATTAACCATTGGAATTGACAATAAATTATAATCTTTTAAAATCTTTGACAATTGTGAGTAATTATCATTAAATGGAATGCAAATTTTTGGAATGCGACTCTAGATTAATGATTTATCATAATTTTGATTATTGTTTAATGTAGACTTTTGTTTAAACAATCTAATTTTTTATGTTTATTGATAAAGTCCAATGGATAATCATTCTTAATCAGAATTTAGATCACCTTTTCTATATTACATTTGTGAAAAGATTCATGTGACAATAAGATAGCTCTATCCAACAAATTATAAACAATGTTTCTTTTTTGTTGGATTGAATGGCCTGAAAAGTAATTGATAACTCTATTAGAAGATGATGGTTTTTGGAACCAATTAGTAATAAGTTTTTTATTGTCTTTAATCAATGTCATATCGAGAAAACTAATTTAATTATTAACCTCTAATTCATAAGTAAATTTTAAATTTTTATTATAAGAGTTAAAAACATCTAATACTAAGTCGACATGATCTGAGTGGACACTAAATAGTATGTCGTCCACATATCTAAAATAAAAAACAGGAATAAAGTTAAATTTATTTTTAAATATTTTTCAACAATTACTTTCAAGGTCATCCATGACAATATCTGCAAATAGTGGTGATATTGGAGAACTCATAGGAGTACCGTAAATTAGTTGGTAAATTTTTTCGTTAAAAAGAAAGATAGTATTATCGAAAAGAAACTTAACACAATTAGTTAGATCAACAAATGGAATTTTACAAGAATTTTGAATCTTTGTGATTCTTTTATCTAAGCTTTGGAGAACTAGTTCGTGTGAGACATTTGTAAAGAGTGAACTGACGTCTAGAGAAAGTAATACAAAATAATCTGGTAACGAAATAATTTTTAGTTTATCTTTTAATTCGAAGCTGTTGTTTATGTGCGATTTAGGTAAAGAAATTACAGATTTTAATTCATCGTACACAGTTTTAGCTAGAAAATGTGTTGGACTGTTCACAAGAGAAACAATCGGTCGTAGAGGTACATTTTCTTTGTGAACCTTTGGTAAACCATAAAATTTCTCTATCGTAGTGTTTGTCATAGTTAGTTGATTTTTATGATATTTATATTTAAGAAAACCATTAGAATTGAGATGTTGCAGAATTTTGTAAGTGTCCGATTGTAATCTGGACAATATATTTTTTCCAGTTAATACTTTATAAGTGTGTTGATCAGACAGTAGAGTGTCAGCTTTAGATATGTAATCAGATTTTTTAATACAAACAGAAACGTTGCCTTTGTCAGAATTTGTGAAAAAAAGGTCAGGGTGACTTTTAAGAAAATTATTAGTAGATTTTAATTTTGATGCAAAGATTTTTTCTTCATTAGTGACATGATGTTTCTTATTTAAATTGTTAATGACACTGTTTTAACTCTATTTCTGATTTCACACTTAGATTCAGTTTCAACGTGTTACGCACTGTTAAGGCAGATTTCAGAATTTTTCATTTTGTAATAAAAAAATAAAATTTGTTTTCATTTGCCTCCCTTTAATATAAAGACGAAAGTGAATCTCTCTAATACTCATTTTGGCATTCCAGTACTTTAATACAATCTAATTTTCCTCTCCCTTTAACGAAACGACCATAACCAGTCGTATTTTCATCTCTATACATCTTTTTAACCGCTGTATTAATATAACTCTCCACTTTTGCCTCGGGTTATATTTACAATTTGTAAAGTTTCCACGTTATATATGAGAGCATTTTATGAAATGAATAGATGATAAAGTATATTTTCTTAAGTTGCAAAAGAGCGATGGTGTACTAACTCCCCCTTGTTCGTACTCGATCAACGCAAATTGTAACTTTACGAAGGGAGCAAAGTTGTTTAATTATTTTGTACCCCCCACGGTTCATTAACCGCGACCTTAACCACAGATGAGTTTATCAAGTTTCATTCTATAACCCCGCGAAAAGAGGATAACAGTCTTACCTATGTTTCCACTAAAAGTTTCACTTTATTAGTGTCCAATTTAATTAACCTTGGTAATTTAAAGCAAATTAATTTCATAATAAAAGTACGCTTTGAAATCAATGTTTTTAGAAATTTATTTTAAATTTTATATTTTCTTTAGAAGATTTGTTTTGTTACTTGAAAGGCATACTATACTGCTTCATGTGTTCCATTATTTTATGAGGAAGTTTACACAACTGGTAAAGGCAATTGCATGTTCTGGTCTCTATCTCCATCAAGAGATCAGATTGTAGATAACGACAACACTTGAGGATCTGTAGTGCTGATTCAAACTGACACCGATAGGTGAATGGGCAAATGGTCGAATTTAGGGGTGAAATCCGGTGAGTAGGTAATAGCTATCGGTTCGAGTAGGCTAGTTGCAGTAGGTTAGGATCTTGTACCCGAGGCAAGAGATTACTGAGCATTAGAAATAGATGGTTGGGTCACGAGGATCCCTCCGGATATCCTTTGGATTAGAAAGGATTACGTGCCAGATTAGAAAGCGATTCGACGATTTGGAACGTCGATACATACACCATCTTGTACTCAAGACGCTTCCGTTTCATGCTAGTATTTCATTTATCAACAATTCCAAACAAACTTGCATTACTTCTACAACATCTGATTAATTTTAGTGTTCAATAAATTCTATTTTAATGTTTTAATGCAGCAAATTTTACTTTGAATTCCATAAGTGTAACAATAATAATAATAATAATAATAATAATAATAATGATAAAAAGTATAACAGTTCGCAATAATAAAAGAGAACAAAACAAAAATATATTAAATCTCTTTTGTAAAAAATGACGTTATATTCTACTCCACGATAAAAATTTCTGTTAAATAATCTTCACCCTAATTTTCATTACATAATATGGAGAGTGGTCATCAAATAGATACAATATATACTGACTTCTCTAAAGCTTTTGATAAGATCGATCACAGAATACTTGTTGCAAAGCTCAGGAATCTTGGTATTTATGGTAACTTTCTGTTCTGGATTGATTTATATTTACAAAATAGAACTCTTTCAGTACGTGTTAAAACCATTTCTTCTCTCTTCTTGGTCCTTTACTTTTTATTATGTTTATTAACGACGTTCAATCAATTCTTAAATATTGCAAATTTCTTTTGTATGCTGATGATTTAAAATAATTTAAGGTAATCAATAATCTCACAGAATGCTGCTCACTGAATTACTTCTAAACTAAATGTTTCCAAATCGACGCCCCCTGACAATAAAATGTTTATTCAAATCTCTGTGCAATATAATGTTAACTCAAAAATTCGTGCTATACAATTGTTTTTCAAAATTTCATGCAATATGACTGTAAGTCATTTGTCAGTGCAATATAATGTTAACTCAAGTTGCGGACTATAAAACCTCAATTCATGCACCAGTGCAATATAATGATTGTTCAAATAATTTTTTTAATTCAAATATTTATTTCTAACTTTTACACTAAAAGAGATTAAAGAAAAAAATATTTCGGTTTCTCAAATAAAAAATGTAGCTTTTAAATTTAATTTCATTAATTTATTAAACTTTTAACATTATTCATTTATAATTTAATGAATTTATTTTGAACTATTTTTTCTTTTAAAAAATAACTATATATATTTTTTTTTTTATTAATAAGTTTGTACCAATTTGTGACACTTGTATTAATGTGAACAAAATGTTTCCAATAAGAAGTAATTACTTTTAAAATAGTTTCGTATTTTTTGCAATCTGATAATTAAAATTCGCCATATTTGCTTTTCTATGTGATAAATTTAAAAATCTGAGCATGGAATTTTGTAGAGCGATTCAGAAAACGTATGGAAACTCAGTAACTCAGTAACTCTTCAGTTACTTTTAGTAACTTTTAGGCGGTTTTCATTCAGGAACCGGCAAAGAACCACAACAATTAAGAAACTAATTGAGTTTGGAATCAATCATGCTGTGAATTATTTATCAACATCGTTGTGTTTCACTGTCCGACACTAATTTTGAGCCTTCAATAATTTTAGTCACTTTCAATAGATTTTTTCACGCTCATTAAGAATCTGAAAAGAAAAATGCTCCAGCACGTCGGGTTTTTGAGAAAATTAGTGTTAAAAAGTGAATAAAGCATGTTTTTGGCTATATTTGATTACGATTAAAAGAAAAATAAGAGGTGATAGAATTTTTATTCTGGTTTCAGATGAATGCTTGAATCACAACCAATAATTTCCTTGAGGAAGAATTCAAAGGCATTTCCGATAAGGTGATTAAAAATGATTTTTTCTTTTGCATTAAATTTTGTTATTAATCAAATTTTATTAACATCATGTATAACCTTAGCATTGTGAAACAAGTGATAAACAAATAAATTTTTTAGCATTTAAATTCATAACATTTTATATTATTTTCAGGTTACTTGTATTTTATTTTAAAAAATGTTTAGCAATCTAATTTTTAAAAATCCCTACAAAAGTTTTTAATTAAAATGTTATTTAAGCTTTCATTGTATTTTACAGTTTTTATATCTTAATTTTAAATAAATTAAATTAATCAATTCTTCTAGTGGAAATTAAATGCCTAACTAGTAGAAGAAAAAAAAGTATATTAAAGTAGACATTTAGTGATCCTTTAAATTAATTATTTTGTTATACTTAAACAAGTAATTCATAAAATTAATTATAATTTAATTTTTTATTAAAAATATTATTTTCTTATTGTTAGATGTTGAAATTTATTTTAATTTTTAATATTTTCTGGTTTTATTCTAATGAATAAAAAAAAAATTACTGAAAGCAATGTTTTAATTTTGAAAAAACAAAACGTTAAATTCATAGGAATACTTTATTTCAAAGACATCAATTATATGTTTAAATTATTTATTTAATTTGTTGAGTATATACGTCAAGATTGCTAAACATTTTTTTAAAATAAAATATAAGTAACCTGAAAGCTGAAAATAATATATAATGTTATAATTTTAAATGCTAAAGAATTCATTTGTTTATCACTTGTTTCACAATGCTGAGGTTATACATGGGGCTAATAAAATTTGATTAACAAGAAAATTTAATGCAAAAGAAAAAATCATTATTAACCCATTTAGTCCCAAATGTCCGCATTTCTTTGTACAAGTTTGAGCTTTCCCTTCTACGAGTTACGAATTTGGAAAAAATCGGGAGATAGGTTTTTTTTAAATTTGAGTGTCCTCTTTTAGAATTTGAAATTTTTTCAAAATGTTGGGATTATCAAATAGGCATAATGCCGAATTTTTTTTTCTAATTTAAAAATGGCGCCTCCAAAATGGCCGCCAAAGTATTGAAATTTGGAAAAATAATGTTAACAAATATTAACATTATTTTTTTTAACTTTTATGCTTTATTTAAATAAAAAAATGTTGTTTCAACAAAAAATATTGTTCTCTGATATTATTTAACAATAATTTAAACATTTTTTATAAACAATTAAAAATCTGTGGCCAAAATGGTAAACAAATTTTTATTTATATCAATTCTCATTTCTTTTTGCAGTAAAAATGAATAATAAAAGTTAATAACTTAATTTTAACTTTTTTACAACGTTTAAGAATGTTATAAACAACTTGCAAAACATGAAATAGAATCCTATAAAAAAATTAT
The DNA here is from genome assembly GCA_032872475.1 of Leptopilina myrica (nomen nudum). NCBI lineage: Eukaryota > Metazoa > Arthropoda > Insecta > Hymenoptera > Figitidae > Leptopilina > Leptopilina myrica (nomen nudum). The sequence goes on along the minus strand of CM065464.1, from coordinate 38,182,944 downwards.
TTTTTGATTATTGACAAAATTTTTAAAATAATTTCAGAAAATCTTTTTTTTTATCAAAATTGTTTATAAAAATGTAAAAAATGGTAAATAATTTCAGACGAATATTTTTATTTCAAATATCTATTCTGATGAAAAACCAAGCAAAAAGTGAAAAAACTTTTATTCTTCCATCCCTGAACTGGATTTTTTCAATGAAAATTATTTATAACATTTTTAAATGTTGTTAAATAACGTTCAATGAAAGTTTAAACCGTTAGCAACACTTTGATTGCAAGAGAACGTAATATAATTAAAAAATAATTTTTTTATAGGATTCTATTTCATGTTTTGCAAATTGTTTATAAAAATTGTTTATAATATTCTTAAACCTTGTAAAAAATTTTAAATTAAGTGATTAACTTTTATTATTCATTTTTACTGCAAAAAGAAATGAGAATTGGTAAAAATAAAAAAATTTTATACCACTTTGGCCCACGAATTTCAAATTATTTATAAAAATTGTTTATAACATTTTTTTCAGATTCTATTTAGCTTGAAAAAATCTATCGAAAGTGACCAGAATTATTGAAGGGGCAGAAAAAAAATTCATTTTTGTCGGACAGTGCAAACAAACGCAGTGCAACTTATAAACAACAATTTATAAAAAAAACTTTGTGACTTGCAAAAACTGCAGCGTCACAATGTATTTCAAAAAACCTTTAAAACACGTTTAGGGGATGCGAAGGGTTTTCTTAAAAATTACTAACGGTGTTTAACGAACTGATCATTTTTAACATGAAAGAAGTTAGCGCTTATATTCCCTTCGAAAGTTAATGCGAATAATCACTGAAAAGACGTCGTTGCCAAGAGAGGACAAGATTGCCAAGGGCAGATGATGATGGTAATAGCGTCTTCAAACAAAACAGAAGGACCACCTAGGGTTTTGCTGAAAGACGCAAGTTGTATTTATTTCCTCGCTACCCCTTGGATAGGGGTAATCATTGGAAAAGACGAAGGGACTTTACCCTTGTGTTCATACTATATTCGCTGCTAATCCGTATTCTATATAGACGACCATAGATAAAAAGTCTAGGGTGAAATAGACCGTTCGAAAGAATAGAATCTTCTCTCGCCTTTGAGAATTTTTTTTTTTTGCCTTACTTCTAGAGCACTGGCAGTTACTTTGATGACGGATATAAGCTCTTCATTAAATACGACCGACGTCTGGACGCCAAAAGTTTGCGGATCGAGAGTGAACCTAATGGTGCAAAACGAATGAGAATCATAAAGATAGATTCGACCAAATTCAGCGAATTTTAATCTTCACCAAAAACTATGTTTCAATCGTGAAATTAAGCAGATTTTGTGATCGAAATTTATAATTTTAAAAGTTCAAAGTATTGCAGTGTATTTCATTTTTATCGAGGTCCTTTTAGTTGAAATTGGAAGAATGTTGTTGAAAAATCATCAATTACTGGAATAATTGTGAAATTCATTGCACACAATTAATGTTAAACCGTGTGTTGGCAACTTTAAAAGTAATTTAATTCAATATTCATGGACAATTAAATTTAAATTACAATTTATTTTGAAGTTTTCCGTGCTGACAAAATTAAAAAAAAAAAAAAAGAATAGTGGTTCAGAGAAAATCAGAATTAATCTAATTATAGTAATAGCTGTTAATTTTTAAGTGCTAGTGGATAGCTTAAAAATCCATAGTTATTAATCAAAGTTTTATAATTTTAGAATATTGCAAAGTAATTTGTAATTCTATTTATCTTGCAAAAAGTATCATATTTCAAAAAATTCTCTTCTTTCGTACGTCTAATTTCTGTTCAATATTCATAAATTCCAATATGAATAATTTAACAAGGAATGAATGAAGAGCATTTAAAATTCAACGGTATTTGAATTTGTCGAAAAAATGTGAATAGAAGGTTACTGGGAAATTTATAATTTTCAATATTATAAATCTGCAAAGATTTACAGATTATAGCTTATCTTTTTTTGTAACTAAGTTGACAAACAGTTTTAATAAGAAATTTTCCCCTTTTTAATTTTGTCTCTTTGACAAGCATAATCCTGGTATCAATATAATCGCAGTTTCAACACACTTGACTTGATATAGCAAAGGGGAGATTGTGAATTTGATCGATGATGTCCTTTCGACGCAAATGTAAGCAGAAGACAATATTGACTTTCGTTGAGCCATTAAATATTTCGTCACCTTTTGCAGTGACATCGATGTCCACCTAGAGAATATGCTGCGAAAGAATTCAAGGATACTTTTTTCTTCTATTTTTATCGGTCTCTCTGGAAGGAAGTCGAAGTTCACGAAACTGCAGTCTTTCGGGTCATTGAACACCGACTTTAGACGGACATGAGAGAGACCCGAGTTTTCTTCAGCCACATTTGCAACTTCTCAAGTAAATCAATTTTTCGCGTCCCACCAAATCGGATTCGTTTTGCCGGTTGAAGAAAAAAGTCGAGAATAAGAATGTCTGGAGATAAAGAATTGAAGGAAACGAGGTTAAAATGTAAAAATTTACTACCGCATGTATCAAATATTAAATAGATATAATTTAAACATTTTTGACAAATGCAAAAGTGAAACTTTTAATTTTTCAAGAATTGTTTAGGTTTGATTTAATTTTATTAAAATTATCTAATTATTCGACTGAAGGACAACCACCAATATTTTTGTTGGCACAAGTACTTTTGGGGTGTATTCTGTAATTTCACTTCACTTCACCATACTTTTACTTTCACTCCCCCACTATCACTTCCCCTAACTTTCAAATTACCTAATTTTCACTTCAATTACATTTCACCTTCACTTCACATTCACATCGCTTAATTTTCATTTCAGATTCACTTCAAATCACTTTAACTTCACCTCACTTTCACTTCAATTTCACTTCACTATATTTTTACTTTTACTCCCCCACCATTTCTCTTCACCTCACATTCACTTTACTTTCACCTAACCTAATTTTTACTTCAATATCAATTTACCTTCAATTTACTTTCAGATCGCTTCACTTTCATTTCAGATTCACTTTACATCACTTCAACATCACCTCACTTCTCACTTCACTTTTACCTAACCTCATATTCACTTTCACTTTAACTTCACATTACCTTATTTTTATTACACTGTACTTACACTTCAGTTTACTTTCATATTTTGTAAAAGTAAAGTGACTTGATGTGAAGGTGAGGTTATGTAGATGTAAAGTGAAAGTGAGGTAAAGTTTACTGATAGTAAGGTTAGTGTGAAGTGAATGTAAAGTGAAAGTGATGTGAAAATAAGGTGAATGTGAAATGAAATTACAGAACACACCTTCTGGGGGTCGATTATGTAATTTCATTTCACTTTCACCGCACTTTCACTCAAAATTTATTAACACTTCATTTTCATTTCACTTCACTTTTACTCAAAATTTATTATTACTCTTATTTCACTTCACTTTCACTCACAATTTTTTTCACTCCATTTTCATTCTATTTTCACTTTCTATCAAAATTTATTTTCACTACACTTTCACTTGAAATTTATTTTTACTTTACTTTCAGACTACATTCGCATCCACGCATATTTAATTTAATTATTCTTCCTCTCAAATACGAAGTTGAAGTCTACAACGATAATCAACGAAAAAGTTTTGTAAAGTGTATTTACATATTATTATTTTAATTTAATATATAACTGTACAACAATCAGAGAGATAAAAAAATAGGAAGTGAAAAAAGAGTTAATATTAACAGTAAAAATGATGTAAAAATGAAGTATTATAAATATGATTTAAGTAAAAATGCTGAGAAAGTGAATGTGCCATAAAAATAAAATTTTCTTAAGATGAAAGTAAACTGAAAGTGTAGTGAAAGTGGAGTCAAAAATATTTTGAGTGAAAGTGAAATAAATATTAAATTGAAGTAAAAATAATTTTTTCATCAAAGTTAAAGTGATGTCAAAGTGTTATAAAAAAATTTGTGATTTAAAGTGAAGTCAAAGTGGAATAAAATAAGTTTTGAGTGAAAAGTGAGTGGAGTGAAAGTGAAATGAAAATGGAGTGAAAATTGAGTAGAGTGAAAGTGAAATGAAAATGGAGTGAAAATAAATTTTAAATAGAATATTTTGTATCTTCTTGATGCTCTTAAATATTTATAAATCCATTTATCCATCCAATAAATCCATCCAAAAACCTCATAATTCACTAAATAAAATAACAAAGACTTCAATCTTTAATTTCTTCAGAGACTAAAAATAAACTATTCAAATCGTTTACATTTTTAAAAATACAAAGAAAGCATTTTGGTTGCCAGTGCCTGTTGAAGCAAAAAGAAATTTTAAAAGAAGCACCAAAATATGCTAGGCAAAAATGTTCACCAGTTAACCTCGATCTTTTGCCTGCGTTAGTGTCGTCTCGAAACTTTATCGTTGTTTTACGAGAAAACACATAACCACAATGCTTGCCCGGAAAAGCTGCGTACATATAGTGATACGCTTGTCTCTAAAGAAAGCTTCTCATCCTCTCGCGAACGATAATTTTCTCAAATGTGATTATAAAGCTCGCGACAAAGCCCTGCCCATTTCTACAACAATCCAGTTAGTCTGTTTTTGCTTTATCTCACGAAATGGGTCGAGAAAACTTTTGACGTTCTTTTTTTTCATGTAAATCGTTTTAAACGCGTTTTTTCAAGAACATCTTCTCCTGCATTTAAATAATATATGCTTAAGATTAAGCTATGCTGTAATAAAAAAAATACCAAGATAACATTCATTATAAAGAGAAAAGTTGTGACTATACACGACTGAGTAATAAAGTATAAATTGACTACGATTAGAAAGAACTATAAAGTATTGTCTATAAAGGACTATAACAATAATGATTAATCCGAATATCTATTGTCTTGCAATATCAAATTTTTTTAATATAAGTCTATTTGTTTCGTTCTTTTTACATTTAGAAGGCTTATTGGTCTGAACACAAATAATATAGGAGAACTCTACCTAAACCAATTATTCTGTTAAGTTGATAGTAGTCTTCATATCACGTAATTGAATCTTCAAGAAAATGTATGACTTTCCGTTACACAGATACTGTGTAATTTAACATCAGTTTCACTAAAAAATTAATTTTCACTTCACTTTCACTCAAAACTCACTTTAACCCATTTTCTACATCACTTTCACTCAAGATTTATTTTCACTCTATCTTAACTCAAACTTGACTTTCACTCAATTACCAGTTCACTTTCAGTCAAAATTTATTTTCACTCAATTTGCACTCCACTTTTACTCAAAATTTATTTTCAATCCATTTTCACTTTACTTTCACTCCACTTTCACATTCACTTAAAGTTTTTACTCAATCCATTTCCAATCCACTTTCATTTAGCCCAAAAAAAATTTTATTCTATTTCCACTTCTCTTTCACTTACAATTTTTTACTCTCCATTTTCACTCCACTTTCACTTAACTTTCAGTCAAAAATTTTTTTCATTACTCTCTTCTTTCACTGAAAATTTATTTATACTCCAATTTCGCATCACTTTCACTCAACAATTTATTTTCACTCCACTTTCATTTCACTTTCACTAAAAACTTCTTTTCACTTCACTTTAATTTAAAATCTTTTTTAAATCAACTTTCACTTCACTTTCATTTAAAATCTATTATAACTCACCTTTCACATCATTTTTACTCCATTTTTAGTTCACTTTCACTCAACAATTTTTTTAAATATACTTTCACTTCATTTTCACTCAAAATTTAGTTTTAACTCCACTATCATTCAATCTTCACATTATTTTAACTCTACTTTTACTCAAAATTTATTTTTACTCCACTTACAACTTATTTTTACTCAATTTTCACTTAACTTTCAGTAAAAATGTATTTCCACTCCATTTCCACATCACTTTGACACAAAGTTCAGTTCATTTTTACTCAACAATTTCTTCAATCTATTTTCAATTCACTTTTACTCAAAATTTATTACACTTTAATTATATTTCACTATTACTCAAAAATTATTTGTACTTAATTTTCACTTCAAGTTCTTGTTGGACAACGTTGTAGACTATACCTTCGTATTGGAGAAAAAAAGTACTAAAACAAATTTGATGAGAGGTGGAAATAGTCTGAAAGTGAATTAAAAGTAAAATAAAAAAATGGTTTGAGTGAAAGTAAAAATGAAGTGAAAATGAAGTGAAAGTAAATTTTAAGTAAAAGTGATGTGAAAATAATTTTGGAGTAAAAGTGCAGTGAAAATGAAGGGAAAAAAAATTTTGAGTGACAGTGACGTGAAAATGGAGTAAAAAAATTTTGAATGGTAGTGAAGTGAAAATGGAGTGTAATAAATTTTGAGACAAAGTGAAGTGAAAATGGAGTGAAAATAAATTTTGATTGAAAGCGAAGTAAAAATATAGTGAAAAAATGTTGAGTGTCAGTGTAGTGAAATGGAGTGAAAATATATATTTTCAGTGAAAGTGGAGTGAATGTTTTGTGAAAATGAAATGAAAATAAATTTTGAATGAAAGTGAATGTGGAGTGAAAGTGTAGTGAAAATAGATTGCTTTTACTTCACATTTTCCCAAAATTTATTTTCTCGTTACTTTTACTCCACTTTCACACAAAAAAATTTTTACTACACTTTCGCTTCACTTTTACTTTAACTAAAAATCTGTTTTCACTTTAATAAAATTTCACTTTAACTCAAAATTTTTTTACTTCACTTTTTTCACATTCTGACTAGTTTCATATCCACACAAATTTTATCTTCATGTCACATTCACTTTCACTACACTTTCACACAAATTTTATTTTTACTACATTATCAGTGTTAATATCAAATATTTTTCCATTTCCTATTTCACTTATGCTCTAATTGTTGTACAATTAGATATTAATTTTAATAATAAAAAAAATAATCTAATTCTTCATAGATCAACGTTGTGGACTGTAACTTTGTATTAAAGGGAAGGAATAATAAAATAAATTTTCCTTGGAGGTGAAAGTAGTCTAAAAATGAAGTAAAAATAAATTTTGTGTGAATGTGAAGTGAAAATACATAATCGACTAGTTTGCTCAAACAGTGTCTGCAAAGAAGAAACGATGACCACCCAACAAAAGGTCATTATTATCTTTATGAAGAAGGACGCCAACCAAGTTCCTGTTGTTGCCCAAGAAAAACAGGAACAATTTTCAGACGAAATAAAAATCCATTGATCATTTGATCCATCTTCTCTGAACATTTTAGAAAGTCTAGAGATCATTCTTCTACTATCATAATACATATAATTGTCGTCATTAAACTTATTAATTCAAGTAAAATAATTCTTGTTTATTTGACAATCCATGTCATAACATTTTCCTTTTGACGTAACACGATAAAATGAAGCCTAAAAACACTTAAAATTTTTTTATACACATTTGGTTTAATGGAGATAAAAGATCCCTAATAAGACATTTGTGATTTCTTCTACATTTCCTCGATTAATGAGCCTTTAACGTGACAGAAAGGGCATTCTATATAAAAAAAAGCAGAACCACTAACCACAGTGGATTTTCGAGCAACATTTCGTTCCTCATTCAAGTTTCCCTTCGCATTTTCACCCTCGTTTTCGTACCCTCATCTCATCCACTAATACACAACCGCCTATACGACGTCCCCAAGACACCCTCTTATTTCCTCTTCAGTCGATCTCAAATGCCTCTATATTCTCCTCTTCTCTTTCTATCTTTCATTGCAGTCATTGCAATCTCTTTCTCTCTCTCATAGAAAACATGATAGCGTCCGGGAATGTGGATTTTTATACTTCCGCTGACAGTATGCGGAATCCGCCTGTTTCTACAATCAATTTTCGTCCGGAAGCTCTTGCGCCTTTCACCGCACGGAGTAAAATTTATTATTAATAAATGCAGAGATATATCAACGCGTCTCATATATATGGAGGAAAAAATACTGGTTTTGATATTGCCCTCAGGACTTTGCATGTTTTACGTTAGCAATTCACACAGATTTTATGTAATGTAACAGTCCGAGATTTCATTCTTTTTTTTTTTTATTAAATGTGAATTACATACCTCCAAAAAGCTGTATTTAAACAAAGACGAAAGTAGAAATTATATTATTCCATAAACTTTGTAATACAATGACTAGATTTCAGAGACAAACTAAAATACTTGGAAATATATATACCTTCTCTTGAAAATAAAGAAAATTTCTACGACCACAATCGTTTACGTCACCAAAATTAACCCCTAGATTATTGTTCTGTAATCCACACATTGCCTAGTGCAAATAATCATTAAATTCCCACTTTCTTAACGAGATCACTTTCCCATGATAGTCCAGTCATCTTGAAAATTTCGTCTCCTAGTCCCTTCTAAGTTGTAGCATCGTTAAGGATCATTAAGCCATTCCTTCACGTTTCTGGAGAAAAGCTACCTTAAAATATTAAAGTTCCTAGTATCAACATAAAACAGAAATAATATCCCACATTTGTAATTCATTGTAAGCTGTTTAATTTAAATTTAAATAAAATATATTTCAAATTACATATTCTTCAAAAGAAAATAAAAGTCCATTTATTTTGAAGAACTTATAAAAACGTTAGTTTTTACAGAAATAATTTCATTGGAGGAAGGGTTAATTGAAAATAGACGATATGTGTGAAGTGTTATTAATTAAACAAAATAAGTACTAAATGGACAATAAATATTTGATAAGACTAGATAAAAAATTAATGGACATCTTAAAGGGGAAGGATCCATCTACTTTTCATCCCCTTCTTATTTTTTGTTGAAAAAATATTTATGACCATGTAGGCGGATTTTTACTACCCTCGGTTTAAGAGCTTCAATCTCCGAAACTACACATGATGGAGATTAATCTTATCATGGTGTGTTGTTATCTCACTTATTTAACGAATTTGTGAAAAATTCTGAACTAACTCTTTTCTTTTATTAACTCTTATTATTATTTCATTCCAGTTACAATGATTTTTTGAATATTGGTGACATTACTATATCGGTAAAAAAGTGATCAAAAAATTCTTGACTTTTCTTTGTAGATTTTCTTTTCTCTAGGTAAATTATTAAAAAGAGTATTACATCTCTTTGAAATCTTCCTATTCAATATCTGTTAAGTAATTAAGTTTTTTTAACAATATTAAGATTTTCAAGATAAAACTGAGAGGGAAAGATGTAGAAAATTGATGTAAGTCTTGACAAAGTCATCACTAATTACAAGACGACCAATAAAGTGAAATCGTTTTTATTAATAATGTTTAAAAGTTACAAAAATGTTGAACCTAAATCTTCGGGTGGTCATTGTATCCACAAGGTATACTTTATTCTACACTATCTTGTTTTCAAATAAGAGAATACAACCACTAGAATCTTATCTTTTCAGTATAAGCCGATTCTTAAATCCAGAGCTTTTGAACCTAAAGTTAGGAATTAACTCTAAATGAAAAGTGAATTAGAGAATGAAACTTGATTAGTGGATCTAAATACAAATACGATAAAAGATATAAGAAGCAAAATCGAAATTATAATTCATTAATTTTACTTTGGATCATAAGGATAAGAATTAATGAACATACCTTCGGTAAATAATTATTTAAATTAATAAAATGGTTACACTATAATATAAGCAATTGGTGTTTTCAAAGTTGACGCTCTCAGCGTTCTAAAAATACGAATCGTAATTCGTTAGGTTAAAAGAAGTGTGAATTTTAATTGGTTAAAACTCTAAATTGATAGTTTCGTTTTCTCCTTTCACGCTGGATGTATGGCCGTATGTCCAGAACCGAGCAATCAAAAATTCAAAAATTAATTTCTCGAAAATATCAAAAAACACATCTTCACAAATTGGGGTACTTTTTAAAGACATTTCAAGCTTTAATAAAAATATTTTTTTATAAAATTTGGTTATTCCCTTCATGAAAAAAAACAACTTTAAAAAATAATTGTTTAAACAAATTAGTCGAAAAATTTAAAAAAATATTTTTTAATAAAATATTATTAAAATTCTATACATTCTCTTCAATTTTTGTCAAAAACATTTTTTTCTAGGACCCACAGTTTACAAGATAAAAATTCCGGAAAAAAGGTGACCAAAAAGTTTAATTAACAATATCTTGTGCAAAATAATTAAAATTTTGCAAAATCCTTGAGTGTACTTTAAAAGCACCCTAAACACAACAAATTAACCAAGTATGAACAAAATCTGAGATTCAAAAGTTCTTCCAGCTAAACACCCCAGGAATAAAAAAAATTTGTTAACATAAAATTTATAAAAACTAAATATTTTTTTTTGGTTTATGTTTTGAAAGACGATAAAATTTTGAAATAAATAAGACCTCACAGAAGTCATTTGACAAATATTTTTTCAAGATATTCTTTAAAAATCGTCATTTTTAATATTTTACAAAAATTTGAATAACTTCTAAAATAATAAACGCTTTTTAATAATATTAAGCCTAATTTAAAGGTCATTTTCTACGAAATAAGAATTATAAGCGTTAACCTGTAATTTTTTTCTTGGAATAAGCATGACGTTAAAATTGGTCAAAAAAATTCGAAAAATTTGAAATAATATTATAAAGGGGACATTCCAGTTTCAAACAGGGAAAAATTCGTCTTTTTTGGGAATTTAATTTAAAGAAATTACCACATTTATTTATAATTTTTTTTACATATTATAAACAATTTTTTTAAGAACATAAAAAAATTTTTTTTCACTTTTAGTCCAAGATGGCGACTATACATGACATTTTCAAAAATGTCTATTTCCCTTGGTGAAAACGATTTTAAGAGTTCTAAAACAGATAGAGACATGAAATAAACGACATTCTCTTCGTTAGATATTTCTCCAGGGGTGGAACCTCAAAAAAGTAAAATTTCGCCCCCCCCCTTCTTTTTTAGGGCATCTTTTCCCCAAAACATGAAAAAAACACATGTTTTTATTCAGAATTTCTCTTATAGAAAAAAAGGAGCCGCAAATTTTCCAGTTTTTGAGGTTCCACCCCTAGCCACGACGACAATGAATCAAATGCAGTTTGGTTTTTCAAAATTGGTTCAAAATTAAAAATTTCGGATGCAATATGGTGCATGAAGAAAAAATGAAACGAAAAAAAATTAAAATATAAAAATTCTCTTTTTCGCCATATTGGATCCGCCATTTTGAATTTTGAAAATTTGATATATAATTTGTGATCAGCAACATCAAATACATTTTTGTTTGTCTTTTTTAAAAAAAAATGCAAATAAGAAAACATTTAAATCATTCGATTTCTTATCTGCATACAAAAACATCTTTGACATGGCGAAGAATAAAAATGTATAACTTTTGTTTTACTCCGAATTTTGCAATAATATTTTAGGAAAGTATTCTTGACACTATAAGATATCCGAAAATGAAATATAAAAAAATCGATTTCTTTAACATTTTGAACTGGAATGTCCAAGAAAAATAATTTGTAAAATTTAAATACTTTTTTTTTCTTCAAAAATCTACATGATATCAAGTTTTATATATGTTCTAGAATAGTTTTTAGTAGAAAAAAATGATGCATTAAAATTTTGTTTCAGATATTTTTAACGTATTAAATATCAGTAATCATTATGAAGTAATTTGAAGCTAAAACTAACGTCAAAGTTTAAACATTTTTATCAAAAATAAAAATGAGGTCTTAAAATGTTTAAAATGCACATAATGATAAAAAAACATTGTACTTTCTGACACTATTTTAAAAAAGTTTCTTAGTGTTTGAAAAAAACCAGAAAAATAGTTTTTTTAATAGAAGTCCTATGGGAGACATATTGAAAAGGCTTCGAAGTTGAAAGTAATTTAGTTATTACAGAAATTCAGTTGAAAAAAATTATTTAATTTTCTTTTTAAAATGATAAGTAAGTGCTAAATTTTCACTATGGAAATTGATAATTATTATTAAAGAGTAGATTTTGTAAAATTAATCGATACGTCAAAAATGTCACTTTCAGAAGAATCACCCATATATCAATAGTGTTGAATGTCGAGCGAGAGTTGATCGACTAATTCTCGTAAAAGTCGAGAAATTGTCAAAATAACAATTAAAACAATTGAATCAGAATTGAATTTTATAAAACAATTTTACATCAATTTGCTCTACATCCATCACTAGTATAAGATAATTGTTGAAATAAGCGATCACTATATAGTGACTCATATTTATCACTTATTTCAATAATTACCTAAAAACAAAAAACTCGTTTTCGGAATGTGTTAAAATTTTAACATAGGAAATGAGTTATTTGGCAGAATTTTTGCATTTAGCTCATAAATTTTTGTAAGTACACACATTTTTAAGAAGGTTGTAGGTATAGTTGGAATTTCGAAAAATGTAAAAATTTAAAAAATTTTAACATTCAAAAGAATCAAAATTAATTTTCTATAATTTTCAATGTTTTTTAACGAACATTTTTTGCAACGAGCTGTCTAAATCTGAATTAGTAGAATTCTACTAAGAACTAGTAAAATTTTACTAATTTTTAGTAGTTTTCATGAACGACTTTTCACCTTTTTAATTAGTAGAATATTACTAATTTTTAGTAAAATTCTGCTAATGTTTTAGTAGAATTCTACTACTTGAAAGTCACTTTTTCACTAAATGAATTAGTGAAACTGTTTTATCGACTATTAATAAAACAGTTCTACTAATTGTTAGTAGAATTTTACTAATCAATTAGTAATGCTCTACTAACAATTAGTAAAATTTTACTAATTGTTAGTAGAATTATTACTAAATCATTTAGTGGCCGACTTTTCACCATTTCATTAGTAACATTCTACTAATTCAGATTTAGAGAGAGTAAAATGATAAAAATCCCAACCTCATTAAAAATATGATTTTCAAATTGTTTACCGCATCCTATATGTTTTTGGATTAAAAATAATGTAAGTAAAAAAATAGAACCTTCTAAGATGATTAGAATTTAAAAGGATAAAAGTGGGGGATGGTGCCACCCCTTAAATTCAATTATCATTACAATTTCCTAACATTATTTACATGAATAAATATTTTAAAAAAGAAGAATTTTATCTATAAACATCCATTGAAATGTGGAATATTTTAATACTATTGAAACCCCTTGAAATGGTTTTTGAGTTGGATTGAAAGATTTTCTTAAAGAATACATGATTCCGAAGAGTGCACGTGTTTCATATTCTTGTAAGGAAAGTATATACACGAAAATACAATAAGTACTGGCTTTACTCGACGGATTCTGAGGACTTGAGCGGCATCATGCAAGTGCACCGAAGGCGGTTTTCCGCAGTTTCTGTCTTTTTTTTATGAAGCTATCCTCTCGGTACACGCGAATGCATATATCCCTTGATATAATGGAGAACCTGAATGTACATTTAGGTATATCCAACATCGTCTAAGAGGTCGGCTTCGACCGCACTTTTTGACGGTAAAAATATTCTGTATAAATCTTCAAGCATCATATTGTACACAGTAACGTTAGTGGAAAGAAACGTAGTTGTCGAAATATGTATATATATACTTTTACGTGTTCGCGTATACAGTACAACTTCCCAAGAACCCTTATCTCTTTCCTCTAGCGTTGGGCCGACGTATCGACGATATTATTGATATTTTATTCGTATTTACCCCACATTCGCTGAGCGTCTCGTCTGAAACCCAGGTTACGCCTCATGAGCCTCTATACTATATAGCTACGGCAATATATATATAAAAAAAAGCTCAAACGCTTCCTGTCTTTGTGAGCTCGGTTTGATGTATGCTCTTCTTCTAGGCCTTACTTTTTTTCCCTTTTTTATTCCTCTCGGCCACTGACTTGATAGAATTTAAAAACCGGCAGTGCAACCTCCTGAAAATATTGGAATTTTGCTTCTATGAATATTAAAGGGGATCTAACAATTTCGTACAAAGGTCCATGATATGAAACGCTGGAAAAATTGGAATTCTAATTACGAATAGAAAATTAGAAATTATTAGAGATAAAGAAAATTTTATGACTTATAAATTTTTATAAAGTTAAATTTTTTACATTAAATTTTAGAAAACAAATTCAGAACGCTTCAAATTCTGTGAAAAGATTTGGGGGATGTAGCATTTTTGGTGAGCAATTCTCTGAAGTGTAAACGCAAACTTGGCAAAGTTTCATTCGTGCTGCATGAATGTAGCATTGGAGAGGGCTTTCGAAGTTCAAAGGTCGTGACAAATGACGTGGGGAGTAGTAAGAAAAAGCTCATGGTATACAAAATGTCCTACAATGTTGTACATAAGAGTAGACGAGTAAACTATTTCTTAAGGCAGTGTCAAAGTCGATGCGATTTTCCCATTGAAGCTCAATGAAAAAATCCTCCTTAAAAACTTGGTAGGATTAATTACAATATTTTTAAATATTAATCAATACGAGTCGTTTCAAATTAAACTAATTTTAATGGTATATCGATAATTTTCATTCGATCATGCTGTCATTATTATATTTATTCACATATATATGGGTGATTTTTCTGAAAGTGACATTTTTGATGTCTCGATTAATTTTACAAAATTTCCATAGTGAAAATTTAGCACTTATTTATCATTTTAAAAAGTAAATTAAATATTTTTTTTAACAGAATTTATGTAATAACTAAATTACTTTTATCGTCGAAGCCAATAGGACTTCTATAAGAAAACTAAATTTTTATGGTTTTTTTCAAACTCTCAGAAATTTTTTTAAAATAGTGTCACAAAGAACAATGTTTTTTTATCATTATGTGCATTTTAAACATTTTTAGACCTCATTTTTATTTTTGATAAAAATGTTTATACTTTATGTACAGTTTTAGATTAAAATTACTTCATAATGATTACTGATATTTAATACATTAAAAATATCTGAAATAAAATTTTAATGCACATTGAAATAAAGCTGAAAATCTAACGTTTAATTTTTCTATATTTTATCTATAAAAAGGTGAAAAATGATTGCTGTTATAAATAATCGAAATTTACATTTTACTCCGAGTAAAAATTCAATTTCATCTCCGAATCCTTCCTTTTTAATAAATAACTGAATGTTAAAGTAAGTTTAACAGAATATTTCGATGGTAATATAAAATGAGAATGTGACATTTGTGTATTTTTTACTAAAAACATATTTTAATTTTGTGCTAATGTACATAAAATGTGAAAATAATTACTTTTCATCTCCAAAGCCTTTTTCTTGAAATATGCGAGTTTTTCTTTTGTTTTAAGCATTTGCCAGCATTGCTTTGAAAAAATTATATATATTTGGTATTAAAATATGCAAATTATTAAGTTTTAAGCAGTGTAATTTTATTTTCGATTTCTTGAACGATATGAGCGTGGATTTTTAAAAGAAAAATTCGCGAATTAAATAAAATTAATTTAATGGAGCAACAATAATCTTCTTCAAAGGAAAAAAACTTTAATATTTTTAAAAATTAATTTTTCGCGACCTAAAAATCTTACTCTTGAGTTTGAAATTAAGTACTTTTAATAGAAAAAACCATATAATTAAAAAAAATTAATAAATTAAAAAACTGATGATTAAAAATGTCACTTTCAGAAGAATTGCTCATATATAGGGGAGTGCTGTTAGGGTTGGACAGGTGTTAGGGTTGAGCCATCGCGTTTATTTTGTTTTATCACACTAGCGCCATCTATTTTTGTACTTAAATTCTTGCTACTAATGCGAGTCAACTTTTCACATGAGTCACAGTCAAGTATACGAACGTATACTTTTGTTTTTTGCGATTAATTGTTTCATTTTTTGACTTAAGGAGGTGTCAAAAACTTTATTTCTAACAAAAAAAAAAGAAAAATTTTTTTTCGATAATCTTTTTTTATTGTTTTAATTTAAAAATGTTTGATTTCATTCTTAAGAAATAAAAAATCTAATGTTATGCAAAAATGCACAATATGGGATTTTATTTAAATTTCATGGTTCCTTTCCTCATTTTGAAGTGTCATTCTATTATTTAAAGAACATTTTGAACCATTTACCTAAATATTTTATTGGTTTTCTACAGTGGCTCAACCCTTACACCCATGTTCAACCCTTACATTATTATTTTTTTTTAAATTGCTTATAACTTTGAAACTTTTGGCCGAATTTTTTTGCAATGTACAGCAAAAACATTGCATTTGAGTTGATCTTTCCAACAATATGCGCGAAAACGTGAAATTCGCACTGCAGAGAAAGTTATGAAGAAAATTCAAAACTATGTCCAACCCTGACAGCACTCCCCTATGTATGGAGCGTTCCACTGCAAATCGGAAATTATTTTGCTTTTGCATCTCGAATTTTTTTTATATATTTTTTTTCTTTCGATACTCATTAAAATGAGCTATAACAATTGTTTTTGAAAATTTTTTCATAAAGCGATTTAAGAGATATGGATTCTTGAAAAATGACGTTTTTAAGTAAACTTTTTTCCAAATGCTTGTAACTCAGTCAAAAATTGAGGGGACAGATGCAATAACGGATGAGGCGCTCGGACTGATCTCCTACTACAACGAGATAACGATACAATTGTCTGAAAAATATATTTTCTCGAAAGATAAGAGGAAATTACAAAAAGTACAAGTTTTCTCAATATTTATTCCCTTAATTTTTACAAGTTTTTGATCGGATAAGTTCAAATTGAAAGCTCTTATAACAAATCTTTTTTATTTAAAAACATAAAAAAATTTCATAATTAACGATAAAAGTTTTAAATTTTGTAAATAAATTTCAACTTTTACAATTTTTTAATCTATGTCTAATTGTGGGCAAACGATGAAATTTATTTATTTTGAAATTTTTAATTTTAATAAAACGGTAGGTAGCTAAATTTACAACTTGTAATTTGACTAAATTACAATTTTAAACAATAAGGAGTTGCCCACAATTATACATGGATTAAAAATATTGTTAATTTAGTGCTAGTTTCTTACAAATAATTTTGAAAAAAATTGATCTATACTTACATTAAAAAATTAAAATATTATTTAAAAAATTTTAAACTTATATCATAAATTCTCAAATTTTTTGTATATTTTCATTAAAAACTGCGCGTAAAAACAAAAATTTTCGTTATAAGAACGTCCAATTTGATCAATTTTTGTCCGAGTTACAAGCATTTGAAAAAAAAGTTACTTAAAAACGTGATTTTTCAAAAATCTCTCTTTAAGAGATCTTAAATCGCTTCATGAAAAAATTTTTAAAAAATGATGGTAGCACATTTCAACGAGAACTAAAAAAAATAAAAGATTTGAAAAAAATTAGAGATGCAAAAGCAAAATAATTTTCGATTTGCAGTGGAACATCCCATATGGAAATTTAATATTTGAATGTTATAAAAGTATAAAATATTAACTTTAAAATGACATCAAATTTTTATCTTTAAAAATTAAAATAACTTGAAAAGAAACACTGTCATAATTTTATTCCTGACGGAATTAAAAATTATAAGAGTACTCGAAACTGTTCTTAATTCGGCAGTTGTTCTTTCTTTCCAACCTATTTTCACTGTGCGCAAATGAGAAATATTTTTCTATTGCAGTAGGAGATTTTACATTTAGCACAGTATATATACTGACATGTTTAGTATTTAGTATATTAAATTTTGTAAAAGTATTTTACAATTTTGGGGAAAAAGTACAACAAACCGAAATTTTGATATCAAAAATACTAAACATTAAAAAAATTATGTGGAATTTAATATAATTATATCAATTATCAAAAATTTCAATTCAATTTCAATACAACTTTACTAAATTCCACACAAGTTTTTTTATAGTTTAGTATTTCAAAGTTTCGGTTTATTACACTTCTTCCCCCAATTACAAAATATTTTTACAAAATTTAATATACATTTTCTTTCAGTGCACATATTTTTTTCACAATACTTTACATTTGGTAAAGAAATTTTTTTGGTTGTTGTTTAGAGTCAAAGACTATCAGACTGTACTTTGGGATTTAAGGTTAATCTGTCGTATCTTTTAAATTTTAACAAATTAAAAGCAAATTATTGAAATTCGATTGTTATAATAAAGTTACTTTATACCATTAAAGAAGCAAATTTTTATATTAATTATGCACCAAAATTATCTCCATCTCGTTAACAAAAATTTCGTGAGTACTTTTCATTTTCACATTTACATTTATTATTGGGAAAACAATGTTTTCGAGAATCCCGTTTATTAAGAAAGTGGATAAATTTTGTTATGGTTATGGAAATTTGGAAACAGAAGCTTATCGTCAAAAAATTGATGATTCGACATTGAATTAAAAAGTAGAAAATAAGTCAGTCGATGAATTTGAAGCTTCAATTTAACACAAAAAACCACAAACTTCATGTTCAAGGTTCATTAGCTAAATTTTTTAAATTCGTCCGCCATATTGCTTCCGACATTTTGAATTTTGAAAATCTGATATCACATTTGTAACACTGTCCGACACTAATTTTGACCCTTGAATAATTTTAGTCACTTTCAATAGATTTTTTCACTCTGATTACGAATCTGAAAAAAATACTCCAACACGTTGAGTTTTTGAGAAAATTAGTGTTAAAAAGTGAAAAAAGCATGTGTTTGTTTTTTATTATAAATATTATTTTCTCATTGTTAGATGTCGAAATTTATTTTAATTTTTAATGTTTTCTGCTTTTATTCTAATGGATAAAAAAAATTACTGAAAGCAATGTTTTAATTTTGGAAAAACAAAACGTTATTAAATTCATAAGAATACTTTATTTCAAAGACATCAATTATATGTTCAAATTATTTATTTAATTTGTTGAGTATATACGTCAAGATTGCTAAACATTTTTTTAAAATAGAATATAAGTAACTTGAAAGCTGAAAATAATATATAATGTTATGAATTTAAATGCTAAAGAATTCATTTGTTTATCACTTGTTTCACAATGCTGAGGTTATACATGGGGATAATAAAATTTGATTAATAACAAAATTTAATGCAAAAGAAAAAATCATTATTAATTGCCTTATCGGAAAGGCCTTCGAATTCTTCCGCAAGGAAATTATTGGTTGTGATTCAAGCATTCATTTGAAACCAGAATTAAAATTCTATCACCTCTTATTTTTCTTTTAATCATAATAAAATATAGCCAAAAACATGCTTTTTCACTTTTTAACACTAATTTTCTCAAAAACTCGACGTGTTGGAGTATTTTTCTTTCCAGATTCGTAATCAGAGTGAAAAAATCTATTGAAAGTGACTAAAATTATTGAAGGGGCAGGAAAAAAATTCATTTTTGTCGGACAGTGTAATCAGCGACCCTAAAAATTTCCAAGTAACAAACTTAAAGCGAATCCAATGAGTTTTTATAAATTCGACCGCCATATTTGATCTACCATTTTGAATTTTGCGATTGTGATTTCAACTATACAATCGGTGGCACAGGAAATCTAAAATACCACCACCATAACCCGTGTAGAAATTGCCTTAAGTAAATTCTATTTGTGGTTTGGCCCTGATCAGGATATACTTATCACAGCCATTCTTCTGGCCCTGACCAAGGCCTGATCAGGACCTTATCAGGTTCCAGATTACTTCGAAAAAGCCACATTCAATTATTTAAAATTCATTTTACGTCAGTTTCAACGAAGAAGAAAGTGTTCGAGTGAAAATAAATAATAATTAATTTAAATGAATTCGAAGAAATGTTCCAAAATGTTCCAAATTCTGATGAAACTAAAAAAAAAGTTTTTTCTGAATCTGAAGATATGGATATAATATTCTAATTCTAAACAATAAAAAAATATAAGTTGACATTTTGTTAAAAAATTGTAATTAATTAAAAAAATTATTTTTTCCTTTTTAAAAAAAATTCAGTATTTTTTACAACATTATTATTTGAAAATAGAAATGATGCAAATAATTTTCTTTTTTTACTAAAATTTGCATAATTTTCTATATTTCTTTAGAAAAAAAAGAGAACAAAATCTGCATAATTTCGATTTGTCAATCGTTTTACCTAATTTTTTAACAAAATTTTAGTTTTTTATTGAAAAGAAATAAAACAATTTGTATATTAAAATTAACCTTTCATTTTCACATAAAATGATAGAATTAAATTTTACTGCAGATAAAAAAAGCTAATTTATTATAAGTATACTTGTAAAATACCAAATCAGGTTGTGATCAGGCCCTTATAAGGCCCTGATGTGGCTTTTTTTAAAACACCTCTTCAGGACCTGATCAGAAAAAGTGTTTCATTTCCAAATCAGGGCCCTATTCAAAGTACAACAATCGTATTGTTTAGAAGAAAAATCCTCCTAAAAGTGTGCTTTTTAGTAGGTCAGTTAGAATAATTACACCCAGGTGCCACACACAATCTGAGAAACCCTAATTCCAGGTATCCAGTATGCAAATTTTCCACTTCTCACAAAAAAAATATATTTTCAGGAAAATTTTGTCGTAAAACTATTTTTCTCTATTATATTTCCATTATAAAGCACTGAATGCGTGCTCTAGATGCAATTTGATAAACGAGGCTCTGTTAAGAGACTGGAGAGGTTGAAAATTAATTCCAGAGTGCCAAAGTACTCACGAGGTGCTATACAAGGTTGTGCATGTGCAGCAGCATTCTGGATTTGCAAAGTGCGACAGAAACAAGGGCCCGTACCATAATAATGCGTGGCTCATTGCCCGAATGTTCGACGTGGCAGTGTTTCACGCTATCGTGTCACGAGTGCCAGATAAATACGGGGCCACGACTCGCTCTTTACTAGAGTGTAAGTGCAGGTTGCTCATGTGGCGTGGGTACAAATTACACTAAAGTTTATGTATGTGTGTATTTACCTCATGCATATATAAACCACATAGCTTTGCGTGTGTGTACAAATCCACTTTACTAGAACCTAAGAAATTTCTCTTTTTTTTATGTTTTAGTCACATTATATTTGATGATCATAGTTTAGGTTGAAAAATAAGGTAAAATAGTTCTCTTCTCTATATACACCTAAACTTGTCACGATTTTGCTGCGGGAAATTTTCCACAACCACTTAGCATATATGCAAAAATTTAATTACGAAATTCTAAAACGACATGCTGCGTGTGTTTATGCAATAAATTTTTGCAATTTTATTGAGAAAAAGTGTTCTAACGAGATGGCATAAGGTAAAAAGGGAGAAAATGATGAAACTATGTCATTTTTATCAAAACTCGAAATTTAACGAAATCTTCCAACAATTTTTTTTTCTTCGCTTCTTTTTTAGACTTGCATGGTAGTTTGTTCATAAGTCAACTTAAACTCATTAAAGAATCTCAGAAGTTTAAAAACAAATATTGTGAAAACGTCCAGACGGAAGCCTCGTTAGACCCCATCTACATTTAACTACTACTTTAAGCTCCTACCTCATTTGAACTTCAAGCTACTTAAAATTAATGATTAAGTACACTTCTATTTTTCCGGAAAAATTAACCTGAAATTCTATTGAAAGTGTTTTTAAGATATTAAAGTATTATTATTCTTTTCAGCTTAAGGGCTTATTGTATATTATTTTTACACTTTTTTTCTGCTTTCACAACTTCTCATTTTATTTAATGTTATTTGCTGTACTTTTTCAAGCTTCTTTGTAATATTAAATTCAAAAAATTATTTACAACATTTGAATATGTAGAATTTATTGAAAATTGAAACAATTTAATTAATTAACTATAATAATCTTCGTATTTCATTCTTTCATTCCGTTTGTCCAAACTTTAAAGTTACTTTTTGTGTATGCTTTGTTTTTTTCTTTAAAAAGTATTGTTTAACGCATTGAAAATATGCAGGTAGTTTTCATCATTTATAATAAAAATAATATTTTTGTAATTAGAAGATTTTTAAATATTATGAATAAAAAAATAAATAAATAAAATGAATTTTTGTTTCTTACGTTTTTTATAACAAATTTCGTTTGACTGATCTAAATTATGCAATTTTTTTTTATTTAATTTGTTTAAAGCTTTAAAAAATTGTTTATTGTTTGAAAATTATGATTAAGAAATAGGGAAATATATCCATTTTGTGCATAATTTTTTTTTTTCTTAATAACAATATTGTTCACAAATTTATTCCTTTCTTTGGAAAAAAAATATTACATATATTCGTTTCTTTATATTTTTGTAGAAAATTCTTTAATTTCATAAGGAAATAATTTGCATCATTTTTGTTTCTTATTTACAATTACTTTAATAAAATTTAATGTTTTTTAAAAATAAAGAAAAAAACGTTTATAAATTCTATTTGTCAATTGCAAATTTTAATTGAAATTAAAATTGAACATTTTAAAATTTTTAGAAAATTTAGGATAAAAATTTAATTAAAAAAAAGTTCTGTTACATTTTTTTACGAATTTCTTTAATCGTTAAATTAATCGAAATCATTAATAACTTCGTTTTTTTTTCGTTTGAAACTTTCCTAAAAATTATTTGCCTCATTTCAATCCAATTAATATTTTTTAGAATTTTTAACTAAAACACCTCCCTAAAACAACTTTTTAAAAACATTTTTTGAAAAAGTTCTTTACAAAATTGTAGAAAACTTTCATTATGAAAGTATAGGAGAATTTCTGATAATTTTGATAACTTTCCATGTAACTTTAAATTATTTTAAAAAACTTAAATTAAACTTTTTCAAAGAAAATAATTCTTCAAAATTACTAGTCAAAAGAATAGAAAATAAAAATTTTCAAATATTTTAATTTAAAACTCTTTCCAAATAAATTATTTAATTATTTAAGTACAACAGTAAATGATTTACTGAAGAATTGAGAGTTTTTTAAAATTGAATTCTGATAACAAAATTTTACAAAGAAAATTTTTATTAAATGATTGCATTCTTTTGAAGAATTTTATTAAAGTTTTTAAGATCAGTACATTTTTCGAGGAATTTGTATAAAATTGTGTTATTTAAATATAAAAGTAAAAAATTTATTACAAAATTGAATGTTTTCTAAATTTAGAATTTTAATCGAATTTTTAAGAATAATTACATTTTTCTAAGAATTTCATTAAAACTGTACTTAAAACAATAAAAATTCTGCAATGAGATTAAAATTAATGATAATAATTGAATTCTTAAAACAAATTTATTATTTATAAAAAGTAATTGAAGTCATTAAAAAGCATAATTTATGAAATTAGTTGAATTATTGCAATGAAATTTATGAAAGTTTTCTTATTAATTGAATTTCTCTGCAATTTTTATATTCAATTTAGAAAAATTAGATATTGAAAATGAAATGAGGAATTTTCTTAAAAATAATTAAATTTTGGAGAAAAATGTTGTTATTTATAAAGTTAGTTGTGATTTTAACGGGAATTTTTCTTTAAATTTTGAACATAATTGAACTTTTGTAAGAAAAAATTTTTTTACGATTGAAAATAATTGACTTTCTGCAATCATTTGTACCTTCTCAAAAATTCAATTTTTTAAAATGTTTATATCTAAAATTTTTCTATAAAGTCCTTATTTTTATTAATGAATTAAATATATATTGACAAATTTAAAAAATTTTAAGAAGAATTTGAACTATTTGAATGTATGTTTTCTGTTGTTAAAATATTAATAATCTACATTCTTCTTCATATTTTATACTTATAAAAAAAAATTTAATTAAAAAATTGTTAATTGTATAAATGTTTTAACTATATTTGTCTCTAACAAGCTTTCCCCAATTTGATTTAAATTTGCATCATTTTTAAAAAATTTGTTCTGCTTTTATGAATTAAATACGACATTTTGAATATAAAAAATTCCGAATCATCGGATATTAATTGAAATTAGTATTGAACAAAAAAAAGTTATAAACGGAAAATTATAATCGAAAGACAGATTATTATTAAATTTCCACTTTTTTCTTTGGAATGATTTTTCTTAAAGTTATTAAATCTTATTTCTATCATATCGTATTATGTCCGTTTCTTTTAATGCAATTTTCTTAAACTCATTTTCCGTTAATATTTCCTAGTTTCATTATTTCACTTTAAAAACACAATTATTACTTTATTGGACTTTATTCCTGAAATCAGTTTAACGTTAGTATTTTTTTCTTCCATTTATTTATTTACATTTCCTTTGTCCTGAATTTAGTTAACTGTTATGAAATTTAAAACTTATAAATGTCATCGAAAGCATAGTTTATAACAGAATAATTTATAATTTGCTCAGCTCAATTATTTATCTGAAATATTTTTATCATAAACTCTCTGTTAATCCTTATAGCAAGCTTACAGAGTTTAGTTTCATTAATTAAATTCCGATTTGTTCTCTAATATAGAAATTCTATTTCATTGCCCATATAACTTTCTATCGGATTCGTTTTGCGCATGAGTTTCCAATCTATGTACAGTCGGTACAGTAGTTATATAGATAACGTCATTGAAATTTTGTCCTTTAATTCAAAACTGTGCGCGAAATTCAAATTTATTTGTGAAAAGTTGACATTCTCGTCCCCCATATATCTGTAGTGTATTTCAATTGGAAACTCACTAGGAAAATGAACTGGATAGAAAGTTATTTCAAATGAAAGTTCTGTCAAATGGAAATTTAATCAAATACAAACTTGATTTAAAGTGTTTAATTATAATTACTATATATTCAAAAGAGACATACTCAACTAATTAGAATTTCACTTTTCTTTATACATCTGTTAATTGTTTCTCTATTTTATAACAGTGTAATTTAATTTCTAAAATAGGTATTTAAGATTAATGTAACTAAATCGGAATTTGCTTTTTAGATTACTTAAATTATTCTATTGTTTCATTTAATTTCTTTTAAAGTGTAATAAAACCTTTTTTACAGTTCCTTACAATGGAACAATATGATAATAACACCCCATTTTAATTACTTCCGGGCTCAATTTTTTGTAATTATGATTTATTTTTGGTGCATAGGCATAGTCCCTGCACTATGCAGGTGATTATTCGTAAACAAATTTATATACAAAAAATTTTATTTTTTTTTATTTCAGTTGGAAATATATCGAATCATAGAGTTAATTTTTTTGGACAAGAATCTATAGATTAACTCGGAAGCAAATATGTTTCAGTTTACACAAAAGAATACACAAAATGGAACAATAATTTCTAATTTGTTTAACAATATTAAACTGTCTACTAAAATCTGTTACAAAGATTTAATAAGACCCCTCACAGCACCGAAACTTCCCTAAAAATTTATTAAATATTTATTTGCAATATTCCGAATATTGAAATTATATACAATGATCTTAAAATCCCCACACAGCACCGAAACTTTCCTAAAAATTTATTAAATAAATATTTTCAATATTCGGAATGTTGCAAATAAATATTTAATAAATTTTTAGAAAGGCTTCGGTGCTGTGGGGGGATTTTAAGATCATTATATATCATTTCAATGGGAGTATTCCTAGAAGCATAGACAATAATTCTTACTATTTTAGATTGGAATTACTGAATAATTTCGTTGTTAGAATTGCTGTCAGTTCACTGTGATGGAATTCCAGAGGTCCGGCACCAATATACATTTGTGGAATAATTGTTTAGTTTCTAGAGAGAGTTTAAATCTTGTTTCTCTTGTCATGCGATTATAGAAATAATTTGTTTTGGATCGATTTTTAATTTTTTTACATAACGGTAAATATATGTTTGGTAATTGGTGTTACGATCAAATCGCAACTTGAAATTTCGATGTTGCAATTAATAAATAAATTCACTACTCTTCGTGAAAAGGAGGTTACCGGGTTATAAGAAAGGAAAAAATATTGTTTTTTCGCAATCCCAATTCTGAAATAATTGAAATGAGAACATACATTTGAAGATCAAGCGAATTTCAATGCGTCTATTACAGAACACATTTTTCTGTAATTCTGTATGTTCTGATTTTTAATTGTTTCATAATTGGGATTGAGAAAAACAATATTTTTTCCTTTCAATTGCGACATGTCATAATTTACAGAAATTTTTTTAAATTTTCTTAAAAAAATCAAAATTGGTCATGGGTCTTTCAATTTTTGTGAAAGTTGGCATAAATGTAGTGTTTTATGACAAAAGATTTTAGGGAAAAAAAAGATTAAAAAAAAATTTTTTAACTTGAGGATTTTATTAGGCATCAAACATTAGAGTACTTTTAAAAAGAAAATTATAATATTTATAATGCATTTAGTTATCGACGAAATACAAACCTCTATCTTGTTGGTTTTACTCTTTTTGAACTTTTCTTAGTATATACATTTTAATTAAATATATTATTTATTTTCAGTGGGACTTTTTCTTTTTTGCACAAACTGACGTAAAATGTATTTAAAATATAATTAAATGTTTTTTAATGAGCGGACAATAAATTATATAACCTCTTTTTCGAAGTAACTTGGAAATAAAATTAATATTTGTTATAAAAAATAATTTCAAAATAAGATTAGATTAAACTAGTCTATAAGTGATGTAGTAAAAAATAATTTAAAAAATGTAGAAAAATGTAGAATTTAAAAAAAATGTGAATTTTTCTATGAAAGAAAGATATGGGAATAAATATCTAATAATTGGGGGAAAGAACTTTACCCGACTTATAAGAAATTGAATTGTATAATTTTATATTTTTAATTAAATGGGTTATTTCTATTCAAGTATTTTTGTCAGTAATGGAAATGATAAAATATAATTAAATTATATATAAAATTATAAAACAAGTCAAATCATGAGGTTTACATTAATTTATCATTAATTTAAGTGTTTAACTTTATTGGTTCTTTAGAAAAAGAAAAGGGCCCATTTTGTCGGTCCTTTGCAAAAATATTCCGTATTTTTGAAATGGAGGGTCAAAAAAGTTAAAACCTCTTGATTTGTCATCTTTAAAGTATCCTGAACTCAAAACAATTATTATCTGAATAACTTCCGAGAAGAACTAGAGATATTAATGTTAGAGTAATTGATTACGTAGTCGTAGATGTAAAAAATGTCGATATTTCGTCAAAATTTCATAATAAAACCTGTTAAAAATTTTTTAATAAGTTTAATTTCTATTCTTTACCTTCAAAATGACACAATAAAATTGTTCCCAATCATTAATCCTGTACAAAAATGGTTTATTTATAAGAAAATCGTCTTTTTTAGAAAAGGGCCCATTTTGTCGGTTTTATGTATTTTCAAAATTAGGGGGGGGGGGTGGTTTTAAAAATTTGAAACCTATTGGTTTTTCATCTTCAAGGTGCCCTGGACTGAAAAAAATTATTATCTGAATAACTTCCCAGAAGAACCGGAGATATCACAATTAATAGGTATCACAATCTTTAATTCCGTTTTTCTCGAAATGAGGTATTTGTCCCTATAAACTTTGAAATTCTGTAACTCATCGAATTTTTGACAAAAAAAGTTGTATGACCACTCAAAATTTTCGTAATTTTGCAAGGAATTCGCCCATATAGGGTAAGTCCGGGGGAGATGGCCATACGGGAGAGTTGGTCAGTTCAAATATTTTACAGAATTTCTAAAGTAATATCACTTATTATGGGGTATTCTTCAACCTTCTGTGATTCATATTAAATCTAAACAATAAATTGATGAAAAATAATAAAACTGTAAGTGTAATCCTTGTTTATTTTTTTTTGCACGGGTCTAAAATAAGTTGAAAATTTTTGATTTCTTGTCACCATATTGTTATTTTTTAATATAATTTTAAATTTTAAATCTTAATGCGTAGTGCATAACCCACGCTTCGATATAAACAAAAAATGAAAGGGAAAATTATTTTATTTATTTAATATTTTTATGTTTACTTTTATCATTAATTATTGGGTAAGATGGCCACTGATGACTTTTATTAAAATTTTTGGATGTTAATGTTATATACTTAAGAAATATTAATGAAAAACAAATTAAAAATGTCTGAGAATAAAATAATTGATCCAATAGATACCAGAGATGGAGATTTATTTGTAGGTTGACGCAAAAGTTACAATCAAACAACGTTAAGTGAAGATTGGATTAAGTGCAATATTTGAAATTTTTTGGTACATAAGAACTGTACTGAATGTCATGAAAAATGTTCAAAATACGACCAGAAAAAGAGGAAAGTAATGTGGACGATTAGAAATTAAATTTAAGTTAAAATTAAAAAATTATAGATAGTGGCCATCTCACCCGGACATTCCGGGAGAGATGGCCGAA
Source organism: Leptopilina myrica (nomen nudum) (assembly GCA_032872475.1). Classification (NCBI taxonomy): domain Eukaryota; kingdom Metazoa; phylum Arthropoda; class Insecta; order Hymenoptera; family Figitidae; genus Leptopilina; species Leptopilina myrica (nomen nudum). The sequence continues at coordinate 38,154,784 of CM065464.1, read as the reverse complement.
TGCACTTTTTCGAAAATGTAAATTTTAAGATTGTAGCTATGAAAATATTTTATTTTATGTTTCGTTTTTTTAAAGTGAAGTGTTCAATATTCAATTACCAATAAAAGTTTAGACAAAAAACGCTTTTTCATAATTTTTACAGTACTTTGAAAAAACTATGGCCATCTACCCCGGACTTACCCTAGATAAGTCCAATAGTGCCAAAATGGGCCCTTTTCATGTGGACGTCCACATATATCCATTTTAATGCAAAGAATGAGATTTTTGAATAAAATGAGTAAAATTTTATTATAATAATAATTTGTAAATGAACAATAAAAAAAATTATTATTACAATAATTTTTTATATTACTATTTGTTATACAAAAATAGAAATATTAGTAAATAAAAATAACAAAAGAAAATATCAACCGAGCGAGCGAGGAAATAACGCTGGTTAAAAATTAATCTTGTCTTAGAATTTTCATTATTTTTTAACGAAAAGTTTTTTCTATGCTTATTTTATAGTTTTAAACAACTTCTCGCATGGGTTTGCAAAATTATGCAACGAGTAAAATGATAAAAATTCCAACCTCTTGAAAAATTTAATTTTCAAATTTGTTACCATCCCATATATTGTTGGAAAATGATGTAAGAAAAAAACTGTAACTTTCTTCGATTCTGTTTTTGTTCCTAACAATTAAGATGTTTGTTTATTGTTAATTTACTAATTTTGTAAATATTATTTATTCATTATCTTCAAACATTGTTATTTGTTGAGGAACATTAATCTTAATGTTTAAGAGATAAATTAAGTTTCAATCAATTCCGTCTGGGAATCGTAAATTTCAGTTGAGGGCGTTTAGTCCCTCGATACTGATTTTGGTATTCAAATACCGTTCGGGGTGGTTTCGCACATGATATAGATATTATAAGTTCATACGAACAGGAGTTTAGTTTGCTCGACCTTCATCGCCTTCTCGACAGTTACGACTTCCGGGTCGAGCCAAATTTAATGGGAGTCAAATGTCGTGATTTATCGCAGCAAGCCATTCAAGTGGCAACAGATGCTGAGAAAGGTCGATGACCATGATGCATTTCGTCTCGACCCTATCGATTGGCACTTGCACCTCTCGCGGTTTCTCACCCTTTTACTGGATGAGGGAAAACTCCCCTCTCTATACACTGTCTTTTCTGGATGCCGTTAATGTCACTGGGGAAGGCGCACGACATCCGATAATGCCAAATTCAGAGTTTATCTTCTGTCTTCTGCATTGGCCTCCTTCTACATTAACCCTCATCCCTTTTTCCTCTATCTTCATGTCAGGGACTTCTCAAAACTTTTCTCCACCACCCTTTTTTGGAGGCGACCGAGACAGATCAATCGGCTTTCATGAAAAAAGATTTTGCTTTTCTTTTATTTGCTCCCTTCTTTATTGGAGAGATAATATTTTCCAAGCCGCACGTGTCCTTTGTGTAAAGATGTCGAAATTCCCTTATAAGCGAATAAGAGAGAATCCAGTTCCTTAGGGACTTATTTTCGATTTCGATGGTTTCGAATTATAGTTTGTCGTGGACTTAATTAGTGGGAGTTGTGTGGCAGATCAAAAAGAGTGGGTTTTAATTAAAATCTGTCATTAAGAGGCAAAATCAAGAATTGTGAACCGGGCATTGTCAAGTCATCTTCTTTCTTTTTTTTTGGAACTGTGTTCCACTTTGGGAAAACTTACTTCTTCTTTAGAAACCGCAAGATCCATCAATGTCATCTTTTTAAAAAAGTTTTAACGACCAAAGGACTTTGTGGTACAATGGGTACTTAAGTATTAAGTACTTACTATACACATCAGATAACATCGATCATCTTCGTTTAGAAAGTGTAAAGTGTGAAATGGATTTAGATGTCTCTGGGGATGAGAATTTAATAGGGTACTACACCTGGATAACCAGACTCCATGCAATGAATTTCATTTAATGTCTCGCCAAGCTACATACGTGAACTCGTAAAGCATATACCTACATCCGAGAACAAGTTTCGCTATTTACTTTATCGATTTGGAACACCTCGTTGACTACAATACAAAGGGGAAAATATTGCAGGAAACGTGATCTTTACATCAAAAGCAATTCATTTGCAATTTATTTACAGTTTGTATCATATTTCCGATTTTAATACACGAAAGGACAATAATTTTCTAAAAATAGTAGCATCTAATTTTGAGTTTTAATAGAGAATTAGAATTTCTTTATTTTGTCCTGCTAAATCGACGAGGGCAAGCAGTGAAAATTCAGTAAAAGAAAATGTACAATTCGTAAATTAAATAGCAAAAAGAATTCGGAAAATTAATCTTAAACTAAATAAAAATAACAATTATTAAATTTTTGTATTTTTTTATAAAATTATAATTTTTTTTTATAAAATTTGTATACTATACTATATTTAGAGCCTTTAGTAACATAGAAAAACATACATCATCGAAATAAAACAAGCCATCATCGAAGTCACAATCAATAATTAGATTAGAAATAAAGAAAGATGTTATATTAAAAGATAAATTTTCACTAATAGATAAATAGTAATTATTAATTACATTAACATTGAAATTAAGTAGAATATCGCATCTTTTTTATTTTTAACGAGATCAATACACAACCTTCTTCTAACTAGGGGTCGATTCTGTAACTTTTCCACTTCCCACCTTTAACCTTCAGTACCACTTTTAACTTCCTACACATACTTTTCACTCTCACTTCCAATTTTCCACTTTCACTTCCCACCTTCCATTTTTCACACCCACTTTCTATTCCCATCTTACACTTCCCATATATCACTCTCATTACTTACCTTCCACTCTCAGTTTCCATTTTCTATACATTTTAATATACATTAAATAATAAAAGTTACTATATACCCAAAAAGTTATTAATAAATCATTTATGTGCACTAACAATCTTACCAAGTGAGAAGTGCAATTAGTAGTGTCAGGTGGGAAGTGAGAGTGGAAAGTGGTAGGTGAGAAAAATGGCATAATTTCCATTTAAAGTAAAAATACTATTGATTTAACTTTTATTTCAGATGAAAATCATTTGAGATATACTTCAAGTGTCATAATTTTTATTTAACAGAAAATTTATTTAAGGTAACATTTGTTTCACATATTTTATTTGACATAATATACATTTGAAATAAATTTTATTTTCTCCTAAATTCATTTGTCATAAACTCCATTTGACATAAAATTCACTAGACATAAATTTCATTTGGCATAAATTTCATTTAGCATAAATTTCATGTGGCATAAATGTCATTTAATATAATTCTCATTTGACATAAATTTCATTTAACATATTTCTTATTTGACATAAATGGCATTTGACATAAAAAACATTTAACTTATTTTTTTGTTTGACATAAATGGCTTTTGACATGAAAGTCATTTGACATAAAAGTCATTTAAACAAATTCTCATTTAACATAAAATTTATTCTACACATAATTACATTTTACATAAAAATATCGGCGCCAATTTTAAATGTAACTAATTAGATATTATAAACAGAAATTGTGATTAGAAAATTTTAAAATTCGCGCCTGTGAAAAAAATTAAAGTATTTTAATGCCAAATGATATTATGTAAAATGTCATCTATGTCAACTGAATTTTATGTTAAATGAGAATTATGTTAAATGAAATTTATGTCTAGCAAAATTTATGTAAAATACATTTTATGTCAAATAAGAATTATGTTAAATAGAATTTATGTCAAATGAATTTTATATCTAGTGAATTTTATATTAAATGAGAATTATGTTGAATGATATTTATGTCAAATAAAATTTATGTCAGGTGAATTTTATGTAAAATGATATTTATGTCAAATGGATGGTGCGTCAAATGAGAATTGCGTTAAATGACTTTTATGCTAAATGAAGTTGTTGTGAAATGAATTTTATGTGAAATAAATTTTATAACAATTAAAATTTATGTTAAATGGATTTGTTTATCAAAATAAATTTATGTTAAATGATTTTGATGTTAAAAGAAATTTATGTTACATGATTTTTATGTCAAATGGGAACTGTGTTATATGAGTTTTATGTAACATAAAATTAGTGTTAAATTAATTTCATGACAAATGATATTTACTGGGACCATCACGAAAGTTTAGTTTCGTTTTAGTTTCTCTGTTGACACATTAAAACTAAATTTACAAAGTTACTTTAGAGTTGAGTCGACACGAAACTATAAACTTTCAAAGTGCATTTTCTTCTGTGTCGACTTGAAACGAAATTAACGTCTAAATATTAGTTTCGTGTTAGTCACAGAAAAAATATTTACCCTGAAAGAATTTTTCTGTGATTGACACTGAATAATTATGTTTTTTAATCTTTCGTTTTAAATTGACACAAAACTAAATTCAATCATTTAATTTAGTGGCATGTTGACACTAAACTAATATTTATACGTTAATTTAGTTTCCAGTTGACATGAAACTCATATTTATACGTTAAGTTAGTTTTAAGTTGACATGAAACTAATATTTGTACGTTAATTTAGTTTCGAGTTGACACGAAACTAAAACGAAAGTAATTTTTTTGTCAAAAATTCGATGAGTTACAGAATTTCAAAGTTTATAGTCACAAAAACCTCATTTCGAGAAAAACGGAATTAAAGATTGTGATACCTATTAATTTTGATATCTCCGGTTCTTCTAGGAAGTTATTCAGATAATTGTTTTCAGTCCAGGGCACCTTAAAGATGAAAAACCAATAGGTTTCAAATTTTTAAAACCACCCCTTTCCCCCTTAATTTTGAAAATACATAAATCCGACAAAATGGGCCCTTTTCTAAAAAAGACGACTTTCTTATTAATAAACCATTTTTTTACAAGGTTTATGATTGAAAACGATTTTATTGTGTCATTTGAAGGTAAAAAATAAAAATTAAACTTATTTAAACATTTTTAAAAGTCTCTATTATGAATAATTTCCCAGCTGAAAAAGTTCTATAGAATTTTACTAGAATCATTCTATAGAGTCGTTCTATATGAATTCCCAGCTGAAAAAGTTCTATAGAATTTCACTAGAATCATTCTATAGAATCATTCTATATAAATTCTAGAGAATATTCTATAGAATTTCTACGTGAATTCTACTAAATTTTAGTGGTTTTTAATTAGAAGGAATATAAATTTCGTGAAATCATTTTTTTAACATTATAGTTATGTATGGTTACGAAGTTCAATGAATTTTATATATTTAAAGGATATAACCAATTATTTTGGCCTAAAATTTGTTGAAAAATATTATTTCACAAATTTAAAGTTTTTCTAATTAAAAATCACTCAAATTTAATAGTGTTTATGTAGAAATTCTATAGAATCATTCTAGTGAAATTCTATAGAATATTCACTAGAATTCATATAGAACGATTCTATAGAATGATTCTAGTGAAATTCTATAGAACTTTTTCAGCTGGGTTCTAGTGAATATTCTACAGAATTTCACTAGAATGATCCTATAGAATTTCTACATAAATACTATTAAATTTTAGTGATTTTTAATTAGAAAAACTTTAAATTTGTGAAATAATATGTTTCAACAAATTTTAGGCCAAAATAATTGTTTATATTCTTTAAATATATAAAATTCATTGAACTTCGTAACCATACATAACTATAATGTTAAAAAAATTATTTTACGAAATTTATATTCCTTCTAATTAAAAATCACTAAAATTTAGTAGAATTCACGTAGAAATTCTATAGAATATTCTCTAGAATTTATATAGAATGATTCTATAGAATGATTCTAGTGAAATTCTATAGAACTTTTTCAGCTGGGTTGCCGAAATATTGACATTTTTTACATCTACGACTACGTAATTAATGACTCTAACATTAATATCTCTGGTTCTTCTCGGAAGTTATTCAGATAATAATTCTTTTGAGTTCAGGGTACTTTAAAGATGACAAATAAAGAGGATTTAATTTTTTTGACCCTCTATTTCAAAAATACGGAATATTTTTGCAAAGGACCGACAAAATGGGCCCTTTTCTTTTTCTAAAGAACTAATAAAGTTAAACACTTAAATTAACGATAAATTATTGAAAACCTCATAATTTCACTTGTCAAAACATGTAGATTGATAATAAAAACTAAACAAAAATTAAGTTTTTTCCCAAAAAAGTATTAAATTGCAAATAACTCGAAAACTAGAAAAGACAAAATGGGCCCTTTTCATGTGGACGTCCACATTTAATTTCCAGATCTCTTCCAGGCTCCAAAAGCAGTTTCCCTTCGTTTTAACATTTACTTAACTATATAATTTTAATACCAAGTTGTCACACATTGTTTAAATTGTCTTCTAAATTTTGTTTTCCTAACCGCAGACCAAACCTTTTATTTTATATTAATATGTACGTCTGTTTTTAACGGAAGGAAATTAATACCACCTGTACAGTTCTATTATATTATGCTGTGTTCAATATTGTATATGGCTTTGACACAGACGAGATGAGCAACTTCAGTTTTGCTTTTTGCTTGTTTTTTTTATCATCCAAATAGCTCACGTTTCAGTGACCTCGAGTAGAGATTACGCGTTTTTCCCCACTCGAGAGTAGATTAATTAATTAAAGTGCCTACCAAGCACGCTGCAGTGCAAATACCGACAGTGTCAGTATAGAGAAATACCGCACTGTCCTGTTGAGCATTGGGTCCACGGAATTGACAGTCTACTCTTTTTTTTATCGTGTTTTTATTACCGAAACCAGAGTTCACTTTATTTTCTCGTCACGAAATTTCATTGCTTCAGTTCTTTTATGAGCTAAAGCATTTATCGTGTAACTTAATGGACGCACTGATTTTCTTATTCTTCTTTCTCCATTTGGAATTTTCAATTTTCTGATTATTTTCGTTACATAGTTTATCTTGATGCGGATTTCGCCTTGATTGAAAATTAATTGCAAGAAATTTCTATTATTTCAGTTAATGTAGTAGCAAGCAATTTTTTTTTTCGTTCTTTTGGTTTAACGAGGGAAGGGAAATTTTATAAATCATCGGAGGAAAAAGAGCCGAAATTAGATTTTTTTTCCTTAGAGGTCAAAAAGAATATCAAACGTCAATTTGACAGAGAAGAAAAGGAAGTCCCGTCTCGTGACAAATGGGCCAAGAACGCGAGAATGGACATGTTTTTTTGTCGGTTATGAATGTGCTCGTTCCTCCGGCAAATTGCGCCCCTTGACCCGCGGGCCATTTGTTTCTCACGTAGTATACTTACGCACAGTTTATCAATCGTCAACGCGGAAGAAATCGCATTTCTGTCGATACTATATATGTATGTGCTGGGGGGAGATGACAAAACGACAAGCGGGTAAATAACGAAATCGTCGGAGCGCGATTAACGCATCGTATGGCACCCTCCGTTGGCACGCTATACGTCATACAACGAGAGATCGTTATTTGCGCGGGTGAGAATATCCCGAAGCAAAAAAAGCAAACAAATAACACTCGCCAAAGAGTATTGAAAAAAATATACACATATATATAAATAAACTCATATGCATTGGACCATTTTGCAGGTAAAGCAATCCATCACGGGATTGTTACAGGTCAGGGAATTCAGGGAAAAGTCAGGGAAAGTAAAATTGGTTAGGGAAATCAGGGAAAAGCCAGCAATTTTTTGTTAAAAGTATTGGACAAAAATTAAATTTTTAGAATTCATCAGAAATTTCTCAATATTTTTATCTCTTTTGTTTGTCTCATAAACTGGAAAATTACCACGAATTTCAATAAAAAATCTTCAATTTCTTCTAGTTCTGACAACAATCTCTTTCTAAATAACTTAAATCTTAAGGAACTATCATACAATTATTATGCTTATAAATTAATTAATAAATAATTTTACTTCAATATTTAAAAAGTAACTGAATTTTAAAATAGTTGCATTTTCAATTTTCATAAATGAGCCGCTGGATCATAGAAGGGCACGTACATTTTTTGTCACTAAAATCAAAATCCTTCAGGTCACTCAAAACTTTACTTTTAACTTTAAATATTTTATATGCGTAATGTTTTTTCCTTTAAGGATATGCATTCAAAATATTTAAACTCAAAAGTTAAATTTTGAGTGTCTAGGAGAGCTTTGATTTCGGTCAAAAAAAATTTACGTGCCCTTCTACGATCCAGCGGCTCAAATATAGATGAACTTAAAAAGGTTTCACGGAAAAAATAAATACTTGGAAAATTACTTGACAGTACTTGACTTTTTAATTGGACAATATTCTGTAAAGATTTCATATACTGAGAAAACGATATATTTGATTCAAGCATATTTTGTTTAAATCAAATTTAAAATATCTCTGCTATACAGTCAAATATATTTAACTTTAATTTTTGAAACATAATTTTTAGTTCATTTAAAGAAATAATATATTTTTTTCAAACATAAAATGTGGTTGATTTTAAATTAATTATAATCATCTTTTGAGATTGAATCAAACATAAAATTTTTAAACATATTTTTTCTTTAAATCAAAACAGAAAATATGTTTGAATTAAATATAATTATTCAAACAAATAATATTTTTGAATCAAAGTAGTATAGATATTTTCTATATATATTGGGATTGAGCTTACAAACAAATATTAACTAAACAGAATCCCTTACAATTATTTTTCTATTTACATTAAGTAAAATTTTCTCTAATTGTTTAAATATATTCCAACACTGCTTGTGATTATTTCACATTGGAAAATTCTATAGGACTGTCTATGAAATATTTACAGAATATTGTCTCATCCAAAAGTCAAGTACTGTCAAGTAATCTCTCACGTAATTATTTTTTCCGTGTTAAATTTAAAATTTTATACAATTTTAATTTTTATTGAATTTAATTAGAAATATTTAAAAACTTAAAGTTTTGAAGAGGATTATTAATTCAAATTCTTCAGAAATTAGTTGAATAGTAAATTGAACTAATACCTAATTAAATAATATAATATTATTTTGTAGAAGAAGTTCAGTTAAAAATACAAAAAAAAATTTGAATTTCGGAGAAATTACAAATGATTGCAGAATTCCAATTATACTTTCAAAAGTAATAAAATTCTTCCCAAAAATTGAATTATGTTTAAACATTTTTTAACATCTATCGTAAAGAATTCAATTATCTTTAGAAATAACAAAATTCTTCCATAAAACTCAATTATTTTCAAAAAAAATTAATTATTTTCTTGTCCAAATTTCAATTGTTTTAAAAAATTATGTGTACGAATTAAATTATTTTCATAAATAATAAAACTCATAGCAGAATATTAATTATTTGTAATCAAATTTTAATCAAATTTATAGGAAAATTCAATAATTTTATTAAAATTTTTCAAATGAATTCAATTTTTTAAAAATTTCTTGATAAAATATTTTATAAGAAATCAATTTTAAGCTAAAATTTTAGAAATAATTGAATTTTGAAAAATTTTAGAATTAATATCATAAATTTAATTTAATTTTTTATTTAAAAATTTTGGATTAATATTATAAATTTTTGTAAAATTTTTAAACTTTTAACTGATAACAATTCTATAGAACTAATTTTTTTCAAAACGAATTATTAAATTTTGTTTTTAAATTATTTTAAGCTTTTATTTTCTTTTTAAAATTACCATTATTTTTATAAATTTAATACAAAAAATCAATAATACCTTCAAAAATAATAAATTAATAATAAATTCTTCTCCAAAATTCAATTATATTAAAAGATTTTAATAAAATTTTTGTGAAAAATTGTAATTACTTAAAAAAAAATTTATCATTCCAATCATTTTCAATTTTATTCTTTTAACAAAATTCTTTAAAAGAATTCAAGTATTTAAAACAATTCAATTATTATTTTATAACAATGGAATTTTTAAAAAGTTTTAAATATTTATTTTTAATAAAACTATTAATGTTTTCGAACAATTTTACAATTTACAAAAATTTGTAAATAAATGTAATAGAACATTTTTTTCATTATCTAACCTTTTTAGAGTGAATGAGAATATTCTTTAGAGTCAGGGGAAAAGTAAAAAATTAGTTTGAAAATCAGGGAAAAACAAAACTAAATTTGTTTGGAAGACGAAAGTATCAAAAAAATGTTTCGATATAATTATTTGCTCCAAAATCTAAAAGGCCTAATAATTTTTATTTCTAAATAAATTCGTAAATAAATCGCATTCTTTTTAAATTCAAATTTAGAGACTTTTTCGAGTTGTAATTCGTCACTTCTAAGAATTACAAGAAACAAAATGGCGGCGCACGAATAAAACAGCTGATCCACTTGAAATTTTATTATTCGTTTAAATTTTAAATTAAAAGAAATTCAATGCCCATGTTTTTTCAAATCGATTTTTCCTAATGGCCAGAATGTGATTTATGTGTAAATAATATTATTGATTATTATTCTCTTAAACAATTTATTAATAAAGTTTAATTTAATAAATAATTAATAAATTCAATAAAGTTAAATAATTTAATAGCGTTACATTTATTAAAAATTTACTATCCTGAAGTTACGAATAAATAACATATACTATACAGTAATAATAATATTAATAATAATAATAATAATAATAATAATAATAATAATAATAAAATAATCTCTCTTAATAATTATTTGGTTATGTAAAAGTATATTTTATATTTAGTTATTTTTCAAATTAATTCAGTTTTCTGTTATTCATTAATTTATAACTTGTGAGTTTTGGTATTTTCAACATTGGGATTCATTTATTATATTGTATTAAACATTTTTCCACGTTGGGACTTTTTAAATTGAACATTTTCTAAATTGGAACTTTTTTTTATTGTAACTTATAGTTTCGAACTTTTAATTTGGAAATTTTGTTCCAAATCAAACCCAATCATAAATATTTCACGTTTCTCCTCTCTAATAAAGGGTTAGATTTTGAAAATTGTACCACGAGAATGATTTTGATAACTAAATAAATCATCTGCTAAAGGAAAGCTCAGGAATTGGAAATATTTTTGGGAATATGAGACTAATTTGATGGAGTAATAAAGTTTCATGGGGTTTTATTTAGTCGGACGAGTAGGGGCTTTTATGTGCTTCTTTAGGTTTGAAACCCTTAGAATCTGCTGGGATACGTGACCTACGTGTATCATCATCCACTTTTACCTCTGCTTTTCCCCAACTATTCCCATTCGTCCTCCACCGTTAGTTCTTCTTTTGCTGCTTCCTTTTTTTCCTCAATTCCCCTACCACTTTGTTCCCTTTCCCTCACGCCCTTTACCTTTCTCAAGCTCAACTCGAGACGTCTGGCACGGCGGTCTCTGATTAACCCAAAAGATCGACCACACCGCCGGAAAACTTCTCCTTTGCCATGGAGGCAAAGAATTTCAAAGCATAGACGTAAGGGAAGATAAGTCAGAGATCAGGCGCTACATTTAAAGGAAGAGACGAAGAATTGAAAAAAGAGAAAATAATAACTGGATATCACAATGAAAAGAAATGTGCAATAATTCACTCAGTATTAGCACTGCTATAGCTAAATTCAATTTATTTTATGTAAATTCAAAAAGTATTATATACGCATAATTAATAATAGTATAGAAACGTGTATGGAAAATGGGGAAAAAATTTTTTTTCTCCAGATAATCAAATTTTTTATTTAATCTCATTTTCAGGTACGAATATTATTTCGACTCAGAATGTTGAGTTGTAATTCAATTTTATATACCCTTCTCACAATGAGTAGCACGACTCTCGAATATGTTAAATTTTAATCACTTTTACATTCCACTTTTTATCATTCTCTCCAAATCTGATCAGATTTTCAGCTTTTGGATTAATCATTTAACAGCAAAAATATTCTCCAAGAGATGGTCTTTTATTATTCGCTGAAAATGAATGTAATTTTAGCTTCATTTTTAAAAAACTTTTTCTACTTTTTGTGCAGGAGGAGCGGCTTATCTACTAACAAAAGAAACTACACACTTCTTATAAACACTGTCATTGGACAAAAAACTATTTTTTAACTCTAAAGAAAAATTTTTAGGAACGTTTGAGTGAATAAGTTAGAGTAGGTAGGCAATTTTTCACTCTCTCACAGTTTTATTGATAACAATTTCATCATTTTTGAGAAAGAACATATTGATGTAATAAAATAATAATTTAGTGTAGCATCCTTCACAACAAAAGGAATCCCTAAGATGTCTCAGGATGTCCTGAATAAATCTGGGATATTTTTGGGATATCCCTAAGACGTCCTTGGAATATCCTCAGGATACCTTCATGATATCCTCAGGTTACGTTCATGATGTCCTCAGGATATCTCCAGAAAATTCTCAGGATTCTCTTCAGGATATGTAAAGGACATTCTCAGGAAATTCTCTTGCAAATTTTTTTTTATAACTTTCAACATTAAAGTAAATAATTAGCAGATAAAAGAAAATTTGTTTCCGAGTAGTAAAAATTAAAATTTAGTTTAATTAAAATTAAAGTTTTATAAAAACATACCTCTACTGAAATCAAGTTTTAAATAAAAACACTACTTTAATCATAAAAAGCATTTTAAATATTTTAACTTCTAAATTTAAGTAACTTTAATCAATTTATATTTTTCAAACAAAAGTGTCAAAAAAATTCAGTTCACCAATTGAATATAATTGTCGAAAAAATTGTTCCATATTATTATTAAATCTTTTTATCATAATACAAAGTTTTTTTAAATTTTCTTTAGGAGTGATGGTGGGGGGAAGAAAAATAAAGAAACTCATTTTTTCGGAAAGTCCTAGAAGGATTTAAATGAAATTTAAATATTTTATAAATATAGGTAAATAAAACAAATTAAACTTTTTTCTTAATTTGATCCCAAAAAAAGTGTAAAAGAAATGATGTAATTTCGGAATTTTCAAAAAAATTAAAAAAAAATTTTTTGGTGATACATCTCTAATTTTTTTTTTAAATTCCTTACAGTATTCTCTTCAATATACATTTTTCCATGATTTTCCAAAAATGACTTTTTAAAAATTTTTTTTTTTTTTTTTTTTTTTTTTAAATATTTTTTTAAAAAATTGAAGGTTTATCATAAAAGCAATATAATTTTTTTGAAAATATTTTATACATTAAAAATATCTTAAATGAAATTTTAATGCACAATAAAATTAAGCTGAGAATCTGACGTTTAATGTTTCTATAATTTTATCGATAGAATGGAAGAAAAATTATTTCTGCTCTAAATAATCGAAATTTACATTTTGTTTCGAGTAAAAATTTAATTTCTTCTCTGAAGCCTTCTTCTTTAATAAATAACTAAATGTAGAAGTAGATTAAACAGAATATTTCGATGGTAATATAAAATGAGGGTGTGAGATTTGTATATGTTACTAAAAAAAACATATTTTAATTGTGCTCTAATGTAAATAAATGTAAAAAATTTTTTTTTTTTATCTCCGCAGCCTGTTCCTTGAAATATCGGAGTTTTTCTTTTATTTTTATTATTTATCTGCATTGCTTTGAAAAAATTAATCCAAATTACCATTAAATCAAATGCTTTAAATAAATTTATATTTTAATCGAATTGAATATATTTGGTATTAAAATATAATGCAATTTATTGATTTTTAAGCAGTGTAATTTTATTTTCGATTTCGTGAACAATATTAATGGGTCAAAAATAATCTTTTTCAAAGGAGAAAAACTTTAATATTTTCAAGAATTAATTTTTGCGCAACTTAGAAATCTTACTCTTAAGTATGAAATTAAGTAGCTTTTTAATTGAAAAACCATATAATTAAAAAATAAATAAATTGAAAAACTGAAGTTTAAAAGTGTCACTTTCAGAAGAATCACTCATCTATATTTATAGAATATTTAAATTTCATTTAAATTTAAGTTTTTAAGTTAAAATCAATGTTGTAGGTGGTGTAGAAAGATTTTAGGCAAAACTTGGAAAGGGCATGTGTCAAAAGTATTTAAAATGTTTCAAGACCGCTGTGCTTGAGGCATTCTACGGATATGTTGGGATATTCTAGGGATATTTTTTGAATCCTCGGATATCCTGAGGATATTCACGGAATGTTTCCGTAATATCCTGGGATATCTAGTTCTATGTGGGATTAGGGTAAATAAATTTTAAGTATAAAGAAGAAAAGACGACAATAAAAGAATATAAAAAAATGATGGTGGACTAAGTGCTTCACGCGTTGGAGTGACAGGCAATAAATTCATTTACTCCTGGGGATGAATGCGGGCCACACGAGTATAGGACAACTTTCCCAGTTGGGTTGCGTGGGACCACAAGCGTATCTTGTTTGTGGAAGGCCATGGCAAACACACTGTATATTCAATTCTCATGTGTATTATTTCTATTTTGAAGAGACTCGTGTGATTGCTGAATTCACAGGCAAATGGACCTACGCTATATTTTATAAAAGGGGGAGCCGATCAAGGAAGGGGTGAAATTTAATTCATTAACGTTGAAGGCACACGCGGACAAGCCAACTATTATATTGGACTCGGTTGCTTTTAGCAAAAACATCTACAAACTCATGGGTATTTTGCAGCATCCCTTGGGAAGAAGGAGAAGAAGAAGAAGAAGCTTCTGATAAAATTTTTACCCTCTGGCGTTGCTCGCAAATCCACTTGGTTTTATAACGAATACTATGAACAGCAAACAAAGATTTTAAGTCTTTGCAGGTGGTGCTTTTCGTTTAGAAAAACTTTTCTAACAGTGGAAAGAGGGGAAGAGGGCAAAACTTTTAAGATGCAAAACTTTCCCCAACACTTTCATTTAAGATTGTGCAATTGTTACTTTGTCGGAAGCCTCACGACACAAAAAAAAACGAGAATAGAAATGAGGAAAAAGTTTCTTGGTCTTAAAAAAATACTTTCATTTCATTATCCAAAAGAGGTCTCTCTTTTATTTTATAATACTCGAGTGAAGGGGGTGCGTTTAGAAGAATTGATCACAATATTAAATTGATTTTCGGGGCTTACTGAATGTCAGGTTACTGACATCGTGATCTAATAGTGTTTCTGACACATTGAGTACAGTAAAAAAAAAGGTTTTTGTTTTCAAAAACAAAAAAAAGAGGAAATGCAAAATTCCGTATATGTAAAAATGTCAGTTTCAGTGCACACGCAAAATAATCGGAAGCTTATGGGAGCAACCGGTGGATTTTTCGCGACCACAATGGACATTTCACATGCAAACTCCGTATGTCGTTTGTTAAGGCTAATATCCCAGTAGTGCACGCAGTGCATTCGGAGTACAAGTAGCGTTAGTAAACTTGCATTATTTATGTTGACGACTGTGTTATATACATATGGCAGGTAGATAAATTTGTACTTGAGTCTATTATTATTCTCGGCCGCGGATTATTATGACAGCTTAACACTCACCCGTTAAGTAAATCCCACTCCATGAACATTTCCCGGTATGATGCACAAAACTAGAAATTCAGAACAATGCTATAACATCTAGATATGAAGGCATGTCCTGCAAGTGCAATCCTCATGTCCAAAAAGGCTCAAGCTTATTTTCCCCGCATTGCAATTGCCTCCATTGTTTCAGACTTGTTTCACATAAGCTACTACCAACTGTGGCACTAGCTTCTATTGTAAGAGATAAAATGCCTTAAAAATTTCTCTAACTTTGTACTGAAGAGTAGCTGCAAAAATTTTACAAGTCATCTGTTTTTAATTTTTGTTGCAGACTCTAAAGAAAATCAGTATATATAATATTGGACTAAGTGATGAAATGACTAGAATCCTTCTAAGTTCAGAATAGTCGTGACTGAAGAAATCAGAAGGCAACCCTAATCGACTGGCAACAAATGGCATGAATTGGTTCTGTGCTCTTAAATCAATAAGATTTTCCAGATGCACTGTGAGATAGAGTGATCACATTACGCAATTTCGATAATTTTTCGAAACAAGAGAAAATTCCAGAAACTTTAGAGCGACAAAATTTCTAAAACTGGAAACACTTCTGGTGACCCCAATGAACATTGTGTTGACAATATTAAAAATATTAATTTTTGAATCAAATATAGAGTCCAGAGTAACATCAAGATCACGAACTCCAGAAAGTAACCAGTAGCAATCAAGTAATCATGTTGAAAATAATTTTATCTTTTAAAAAATTTATTGTATTACATCTTTTTAAATTATAAAAAAAGATTATTGTCAACTGATCACTTGTGAAGTCGATCAAGGTCACACTGAAGAAAAAAATAATGGCCGAAGATTCGATCCCAGGGGACATCTAGAAGTGTCTTTGAACACAAAAATAATCATACCCTATACGAACAGATGAAAATCTGTCAGACATTATGTCATGAGGAAAGCCCATAGCCTCAAGCTTAGCAAACAAAAATGCATTCTCAACTTTATCAAATGCCTTGGAAAAGTCAGTATATACCTCGTCTACCTGAGTGCCACACTCCAGATTTGATGAAACAAAATCTGCAAAATTAATTATTTATCACAAGGAAAGCAATGCTCTCTTTTTAAAAATTACCAGGTATTATTTTTTCTTTTCAATTGATTTATTTGTCCCACATGCCATTTCCAATTATTTAGTTTATTAATTATTTAGTTAATAAATAATTAAGTGTTTACATTTACCCCGAGAATTCGAAAACTCGGGGTAAATGTAAACAGAACGTCAACTACATTAAAAAAAATTTAATAAATTATTGGATCTGCCATTTTGAAATTTAAAAATTCGATTTTAGATTCTTATTAAGCAACCTTAAAAACTTTGTTTACCAAGTTGAATGAAAATCTATTAATATTTGTTCAAGTTATTCAAGTTTTTACATTACTAATTTTGTAATGGTTGATTGTTTATTTTAAGATACATTAGCCAGTCAACTGGATGATTTTTCTATACATCTACGAAGAACATTTAGCAGTTTTTCCATCCCTTAAAACAGTAGTATACTTGAAATAACTTGTTTCATAAACTTCGCTTAACTACAGTGGTGTTTACATTTACCCCGAATTTTAGAATAATTTCAAATTCTCGGGGTAAATGTAAACAGTCAGTTTAAGGCGATTCAGGTGCATCAATATTTTTTTTTGTACTCCATAAAACTTTTCTAGGGAAGTAAAGTAACAAGTTCATGCAAAAAAAATTCGTCCATTTTACGTTTTAACAAAAAAAAACTAATGTTTTTAGTGAAACATAGATATTCCGTTTACATTTACCCCAAATGACCCTACCTATTAAGTAGTTAAAAATAAAAAAAAATAAAAAGAATAAGAAGTAAATAATAATAATAAATATATAAGTTTATAAAATAATTTTTTTCCAGAAAGTATTTTTTTAAACACTACATTTTTAAAAAATCTGCAAAAGATATATATTAAAGAGGAAGTTCAAAAAAAAATTTAAAAACAAAATTTAGATGTTTAACTTAATAATAGAAAGTAAAAATTTTTTTTTTTATTTTTCAAATTAATTTTTTTTATAATTTTGAAATATTTTTTATAAATTGTATTTTACAATATATATAAATTTCATTTAAATCGGATAAGTATGTTGTTTAAAAAAAACATTTTTTGGTATTTTCTTTAAAAAAACTATATTTGTTAAAAATCTGGGAAAAATATATTTTAAAAAGGAAACTCTACGGTATTTAAAAATACAATATCTAATATTGTAAATAATAACAAAATTTTCAAAATTAGTTTCTGTTTTTCTTTTAATTCTACCAATTATCGATAAACTTTGCAAGTATTGTTTTAATATTTGTGTACGGAACCCGCCATTGCAGTGCGAGTGGTACACCGTAGATGTACGGAACCCTAAAAAATTATAACAATTTTTTTTTTAATTTAAAAGTTAATTTCTACAAAATTTTCTTTTTAATAGTATTATCTATATTTGTAATATACTTAAATTCCATTCGAATCGGTTAAGTAATTTCCGAAAAACATTAGTTTTTTTATTTTTCTTCCCCCTCCATAACTCCAAAAAGAAGTTGAAAAAAATCGGCCCAATAAGCGATTTTGATTTAAGTTAAAATCAATTCTGTAGGTTTTAATAATGGAAAAAAGTTATTTTTTTTCTTACATCATTTCTAACACAAAAAAATATGAAATGGTAAAAAATTTGGAAACTAAATTTTTGAAAACATTAGAATTTTTATCTTTTTAGTCGTTGCATATCTTTGCAAATCCATGCGATAAGTTGTTTATAACTATAAAATAAGCCTAGAAGAAAATGTTCATTAAAGAATATTGAAAATTGTAAGAGAAGATTAATTTTAAATATTTGAATTTTAAAAACTTTGACATTTTTCGAAACTACAATCTGCTTTAAAAATACGTATGTTTACAAAAGTTTATGAGCTGAATACAATTATTATGTCAAATAACTTATTTCCTAGGCTAAAATTTTAACACACTCCTAAAATTATTTTTTTTTATTTTTATTTGAATAAGTTTTTTATAATTTTTTCCTTAAAAATAAGTCAATCTGGCTTTTGCAGGTCAGCGCATGAACTTTTTTAAGTACACACAAGTTTTCAAAAAATTATAGATTTAGGTCTTTCAAAAATAGGAAATATTTAAAATTAATCTTCTCTTACAGTTTTCAATATTTTTTAACGAAAATTTTCGCATGGATTTGCAAAAATATGCAACGAGTAAAAAGATAAAAATCCTAATTACGATTATTACAAGAATAGTTGAAACTACGATTGATTGTTGACAGCATGATAAAATAAAAACTTTTTCTTAATTTTAAATATTTCAATAAAAGAAAATTGTTCCTCACGAGGATGTGACACTAATCATCTAAAAGTGTCTAAGAATATTACAAAAAAAAAATAAAATAAATACACACGCTACCAAGAGAAAGAATTTCCTTCTATTTACACCGTTAGTGTGTGAATGAAGACTTTCCTAAAATTGTTAATCTAATGTAAGTCGAAAGTCAGAAGTCGAATGAGAGTGGAATAGTGAAATCCTTTGTGAAAAAGATGACTCCAAGAGTGCTCGAGAGATTCCTTTAGAATTTTCTGCCTTCCGGTATATATGTATATGTGCACCCACACGCAGGAAAAGCAGGTGGCGCGCACACTGCTGCAAAAACGGTTCCGTGAATCTGAATAAACTTCAAAGACTCGCAACGTGCAAAATGAGAGGGTAGCAAAGCAAGATAATGAGAAAAACGAGTTGCACAGAAGTTTCGCGCCGAGAAAAAAGAAACTTAAAGAAGGACACGAAGAGAAAAAACGAGGGAAAAGAAATGATGAGATATAGAAAAGAAAAGACGACATGTCGCAACAAAAAAAAAAAAACTTGGTAGTGTGAGAGGAAAAGGGAAAGTATTCGGAAGAGATGGAAAATTGGAAGAGTTGCAAATAGAGTCATATACACAGAAGATAAAGTGGAACTGAAAGAAGTGGAAATTCGCAAAAGAAAAAAGAAAGTAGAGAGAGAGAGAGAGAGTAGGAGAAAAAATATAGCCAGAGTAGAAGAAAAAAAGAAGTGACATTAACAAATAAAGATGAGAAAAGGAATGACACACTAGTTGGCAAGTAGTAGTTGCATAAAGTAAAATCAGACTAATTACTCTCTACGCGTCTCGTGAAGCTGACAGGACCGGAAATTTGCTCCGATTATTTCCGCGAGTAATTCGCTTGCGTGCTTCACACCCTTGGGACACGCTTCCCGGGACGTGAAACGTTAGAATTTCGCATGCAGCTTCCTTTGTTAAAAGAATTCCCTTACCTGGTGTTCCCCATTCTACGGAAACGTATTTAGATATTCGGCTAAATGAAATTACACATAAATGGGTATTTTTATAATATTACTCGAAATAATCCCTCTTCATAGCATAAAAAAATTCAATTTCAACCACTGAATGCAAAATTTTATCAAAAATCAACAATCGATGGACTAATGCTTCAGAATTATACCATCACACAGAGGGGACGAATCGTAAAAATGTTTAGTGTCATTCAAAGTAAATGCGATAAATTTTTATTATTGTTAACCGCCACATTGAATCCGCCATTTTGAATTTTGAAAAATAGATAACGGATTCGTAGCAGAGGCGCACAAAAAAACTTTTTTGGCCGAGACACTACAATAGTATATTCCTATTTATTTTGACCCCTCACTGAGAAAACGATTTATTTGATTCAAACATATTTTGTTTTTGTTTAAATCAAAACAGAAAATATGTTTGAATTAAATATAATTATTCAAACAAATAATAATTTTGAATCAATGCAGTAGATATTTTCTATATATTAGGATAAAGCTTACAAACTAATTTCAATTAAACAAAATCACTTAAAATTATTTTTCTATTTAAATTAAGTATAATGTTTTCTCAGTGCTGAATCCAAATCTGAAATCAGAATAGTAAAATTGATTCTTTTTTTGAGTTATACTGAAAAATCGACTCAAAAATTCGAGTTAAAATAAAAAAAAAACATTTTGCTTATGCCACTATAGTAGAATATTTTGATGCATTTTTTCACATTGAATCCGAATTCGAAGTAAAAATTGACAGATTTGCACAAAATTTTAAGATAAACTCAAAAAAATGACTCAAAAAACGAATTAAAATATAAAAAATAAAAAAAAATATTACTTCACTAAACTAGTATATTTTTATGTATTTTTCCAGCTGAATCCAAATTTGAAGTCTGAATCGCTCAAAATTTTGAGATGAACTCAAAAAACGACTCAAAAAACCGAATTAAAAAGTCGAATTAAAATTTAAGAATAGAAAAAATTTTTACTGCACTAAAGTAATATATTTCTAGGTATTTTTCCAGCTGAATCCAAATTTGAAGTCAGAATTGACAGATTCGCTCAAAATTTTGAGATTAATTCAAAAAACAACTCAAAAAATCGAATTAAAATATATAAAATAAAAAAAAATTTTACTACACTAAAGTAGTATATTTCTATGTATTTTTCCAGCTGATTCCGAATTTGAAGTCTGAATTGACAGAATCGCTCAAAACTTTGAGATGAACTCGAAAAGCCGAATTAAAATCAAAATAAATTTTTTAACACTGCAGTAGTATATTTCTATGAATTTTTCCTTGATGAATCCGACTTTGAAGTCAAAATTGAGCAACTTGCTCAAAATTTTGAGATAATCTAAAAAAATACTCAACAAAACTGAATTAAATTGAAAAACGAATTTTTAAAAACATTTTATTTCATTAACTAGTATATTTCTGTGGTTTTTTGTCCAGATAAATCCGAGTTCAAAATCGGAATTCTTAAATTGGTTAAAATTTTGAGATATTCAAGAAAATCTGTTAAAAACAAATTAAACTTAAGAGATTCAGCTTTTTCTTGATAATACACTAGATTAGTGTATTTTCACATTCGAGTTTTTAAGCACTTTTGATTAAACTAAAAATTTTGAGCGATTTTGACAATCCGACTTCGAAATCGAAGAAAAAAACTACATAAGAATACGTTAGAAAAGTCATAGGGAAAAATGTTCTTTTCCAATTTTAAATCGCCTTTTCATTAATTTTTAAAGTTTATCTCGAAATTTTTAGCAATTGACTCAATTTTCATATTAAATTCGGATTCAGCTGGAAAAAATACAAATAAATATACTAGTTTTTTTCATACTAACAAATATTAATTTTTTTATTTGAAGTCTATTTTTTTAATAGTTTTTTTGAGTTAGTCTCAAAATTTTAAGCAAATTTATCAATTCTGATTTCGAATTCAGATTCAGCGTGAAAAAATACGTAAAAACATACTATTGTAGTGTTATAAAATTTTTTTTTTAATTTTAATTCGTTTTTTTGTGTCGGTTTTTGGAGTTTATCTCAGAATTTTGGGCGATTCTGTCCATAATTCTGACTGAAATATTCGAAATATTGATTCTGAACTACTCATATTCCAATATGAAGGCAAATTCGGATTCAGCGTGAAAAAATACGTAGAAATTTATTACTTCAGTGTTATAAAATTTTTAAAAAAAATTTATTTTAATTCGGTTTTTGAGTTTATTTAAAAATTTTTAGCATATCTGTTAATTCTGACTTTGAATTCGGATTTAAAGTGAAAAAAATGCATGGGAATATACTACTTTAGTGTCATAAGAAAAGTTTATTTTTTTTATTTTAATTTTGTTTTTTCAGTCGTTTTATGAGAATATCTCAAAAAAGAATCAATTTCACAATTCTGACTTCGGATTCGGATTCAGTGGGCAAAAATACATGAGAATATACTATTATAGTGTCTCGGATAAAAAATTTTTTTTTTGTGTGTCTACGTAAGCAACGACCCTAAAAACCTCAGAGTAACAATTTGCAAGTGAATCTGATAAATTTTTAATATTGTAATCCGCCATATTGGATCCGCCATTTTGAATTTCGAAAAACTGATGACAGATTCGTAATCAAGGACCTCATAAAACTACCGAGTAACAATTTCCAAAAGAATTACATTACATTTTTTGTTGGAATCTTCGGTTTTTTTTTCTATTTGACCCCAATGTGAATCGCTCGATATCTTACCTTGTTTTTTTTTCCTTTACAAAGAAAAAATACATAAAGTTAAAAATTTTACAACGTTCCCTCTAAGGAAATAAAATAAAAAAAATCACCATTTATTTAGAAAAAGTAAGTGAAATAAAAAGTACAGTTATGGGATTAAAGCAAAAACTTGTTTTCATTTTTGAGTCGTAAATAGAGAAAGCAAAAAATACAATACACATTTTATCACAAAAGTAACGACGCCCTGTAGTCAGAAGATGGTCAAAGAGTATTAATGGGAATTTATGAAAGCATACAAGAAAGGTATTTGTTGCAGTACAGGTGCAAAAGAGGATAAAAAAACCTCTGAGTAAAACATCGATAAATGAGAAATCTCGTTTTATGGAAGAAATTTATTTTTAAGTAAACATTTCGTCAAAGGGAAATTCAAACTTATTTGTAGATATTTATATCTCGGAATAGTTTGTTTTAAAGAAAAATGTAATTGATAAAAAGTTATTTTAAATTTTCCAATTGAATGAAGGCAAATATTGTACAACCTTAATCAGGGAATTAATTACAATAATAACACAATGCAATATTTTGAAATATTATTTTTATTTTCAAATAGATTTGCAAAACGTAAATTGAGTTATCGCGTGTAGAAAATTATTTCACACGAACGGAGCATAAAGCATATTTTCAATTTTTGCAAACAAAAGAAATAAACCTTTAATTCTCCCCATGCACACATTCTCTTTCTCTCTATCCAAAATCGAGAATTAAATGTATTTCCTTCACGAGAGAGAGAGAGTGTTTTATGTTTTTATTCGAATTGGAAGTGGTGAACTATGGCAAAACATTCCACGTGTGTATATATTTTTTTTAAATCGAATTGTTTTCGACTAAACTCTGCACCTGTTTCACCTCTCTCTGGATGATGCTACTTCTGCAACGAATGTGAAACAAAAGAGGGTCAAATATGTTTTGAAAATGGTTTTCATTTGCTTTTGTGTCGACGAGAATATCCAGCCTCCCGCTCATCGACAGCTTCAAGAACTCTATTGGAAATTGCCACGGAAGCTCTGGAGAATAAGAGGGAAAATTTCAGATAGTGTTCAATTGTTTCGACCCTGGAGTTAGTTTCGTGTTTTATATGAAAAGGAAAAAAGGTAAAGCAATTTTTTTTTTATTCTAAGAAAAGATATTTTTATAACTGAGACTCAGATCTTTATACAACGGGAATTGTAAAATGGTCGAAAACCATTTTCTGCAGAGCACAATTCTGTCAATGTTTGTACATAAACTACAATAAAGATATCTGAAAAAGATTTGCAACTTCATTTTGCTTTTGTTTATAATATCGCAAATAATAATAATTTATTTCCCCAAATAAATTCCATTCTTAATATGTATTGAAATAAACAGAAAAAAATGTAACTAATTTATGTTGACCGACCGGTATTTCATTTATAAAAGTGATGCTTTACCATATCAGCAATATCTGTGAAACGAACGGTTTGATAGTTTGCAGTAAATTTGATAGCAAAATTAAATTCGGACGCAGCATTTAATGCGATTGTAGAATTTGATTTGCAACTATTGATTGACTTTATGTTTAGAAATTCAATTTACGAGATATTATTCCAGCAAAA
This sequence comes from Leptopilina myrica (nomen nudum), assembly GCA_032872475.1. Classification (NCBI taxonomy): domain Eukaryota; kingdom Metazoa; phylum Arthropoda; class Insecta; order Hymenoptera; family Figitidae; genus Leptopilina; species Leptopilina myrica (nomen nudum). The sequence continues at coordinate 38,130,673 of CM065464.1, read as the reverse complement.
CCAGGTTTCAAGAGACATGGGAATTAACTAGTCATAAATTCATCAGGACATCTATGTTTCAAACACCTGCTATCGTTGATGTCTTTTTAGACATTAAAAGGACTTGCAGTATCTTTAATTACATGTGCATAATATTAGAAAATATTTGTAGAACGGAAAATCCGGTTATAGATTTTAGAAAAGTTTTGTAAAAAAAACTAAAAATCCTGTGGGAAGACTTCTTATTTCCAGCTTTTTTTTATGGCTCCATTGCTTTTAGCCTGATCCCTTCTGATCATCATCTTCCACCTGGGAATATGCAAAATATGCGAGTTTCAAGACAAAAAGTCTTCTTAACAATGGAACCTAAATTTTTAACAAGATTTTGTTGGAGAAATCCATTAAGTTGTCTATTAGAGACGAAAAGCGGTCATCTCAATAAACTATAATTCTGTAAATGTTGAATTATATAAAGGAAAAATTGAAGCGTGGTGAAAGAGTAATAGGACCTCAAATTACCCTCATCCACCTGTCGATGGTGTCGCCACCTTTGCTCTTACAAATGGACTCCACTTATCCCATTTTCTTGAGTGCAGCACGATCAAAGGGGGCATACAAACTTCGATCGATCCCCAGTGACTGCCCTTTCTCTTCTACAAGCTCCACGACAATAAATACACCTTATCTCCAACATAAACGCATCTTCCTGCAATTTACGCAGCATTCGATCCCCAAGATTGTTGCCGAGTTTTTCAACAAAATTTACTACAATTTTAATCCCCTAGGGGAACTGGAAAGCTAATCAATAAGATTACATTTTCTCCTATATGTTTATTTTTTTACGATACACTCTCCACAAAACAAATTTTGAATCTAAAAGTATTTTCTTGTTTCATTTTTCAAACTTTTTGACCCCATTGTCAGAAAGTTGACACATGTCAAAAAAAAAATTGTTCTAAGAATTATTGATATGAAAGTTTTTTTTCGTGAAATATCAGAAAATATTTACAACTCTAAGTCGTGTGAAATACACGGAGAAAATTTATTCCTGAAAATTTACCGAACTTTGTTCGGTAAAACTGGGATAAAGTGTCAATTTTAAGGAACAATTTTTAATTTTTAAAAGCAATTGCATTGAAAAATAATGTAAAAAGAATAAATCTTATGGTACATGTATTAGCCCTTCACTTACAGTTCGGTAAAACGTAGGGTAAGTGTACACTATACTGAGTTTTATTGAAAGTTCGGTAAAACGTAAGGCTAAAATTTATATTTATTGTATAGTTCGGTAAAACGTAAGCTAAGTGTTCACTATACTCATTTTTATTGAAAGTTCAGTAAAACGTAACGTAAAATGTTTGGTAAAATTTATATTCATTGAATTACTGAATAGTTCGGTAAAAATTGAAGAATAAAAAATAATGTCATTGCAGTTGTTCTGTAGTAATACTGCTGTAAATCTCATTTTACCTACTTTAATCACTACCTAAACCCTCTACAATTATTATTCACGAACAAATACTTATTCATTACACCTGCCTACAGTACATTCTAAACGCATACATTAATACATACATCGCACGCTTTACATTATTGCTTCAGAAAGTTTCAACTGTCCTTATATATGAATCTCAATTTTATTTCACCGCTTGTGAGAAAGATTCAAAATACTAAACAATAGTTGGTTAAAATAAAAAAATCATCTATATTAATGAATAATTTCTAACAATAATTAAGGTCAATTTATGAAATAGTTTTAAATTATGTTTTTATTGTTATAAAGAAAAATGTTTAAATTTGTATTTTATGTAATAAAACAATAGTTTATTAAAATTCTTATTATTCCCAAATTTTTAACAAAAAAGATTAAAATAATCAATTTTAGTGTTATTGTTACTATAAATCAGGGACCGTCTCGAAAGTTTAGTTTCGTTTAAGTTTTGAAAAGGCACGAAACTAAATTAACAAAGTGACTTTAGTTTCAAGTCGACACGAAACTAAACTAATAAGTGTATTTAGTTTCGTGTCGACTCGAAACTAAATTAACGTCTAAATATTAGTTTAGTGTCAACTTGAAACTGAATTAACTGCTTGAATTAACTTTCGTGACAACTCGAAACAAAAGATTAAATAACATAAGTGTCAATCACAAAAAATTGTTTTCTCTGACTTAAGTAACTAGAGCAACTTAAGTAATTAATGTAAGTTTCGCAACCAGAGTAAATTACGTAACTATAGTAACTTACATAATTAAAGGAAATTACTATAGTTATATAACCAGACTAAGTAACATAACTACAGTAACTTATGTAGATGGTCAAACTTACGTAAGTTTTCTTAATTCCATAAGGTGTTATAGTTACGTAAGTTATGCAATTTCAATCATTTGCATAAGTAACGTAAATTTGATCATTTACGTAACTTGCGAAAGTTATTCTAGTTACATGACTTATGTTAATTTGATAATTTACGTAAATTACATACGTTTGATTATTTACGTAAGTTACGTAAAATTGATTATTCACGTAAGTTACATAAGCTTGATTATTTACATTACTTTTGTAAGTTATTCTACTTACGTAACTTACGTAAAGGATCCGACTTACGTAAGTTACGTACGTTTAATTCTTTACGTAAGTTATATTAATTACGTCAGTTGCATTAGCTTGATATGTAAGTTAAATTAATTACTTACATTGCTCAAGTTAGATAAGTATGCGAAAACAATTTTTCTGTGATTGTCACCTTATTATGTTTTTCAATCTTTTGTTTCGAGTTGACATGAAACTTAATAGTTTCAAATACTTTTGTTTTTGGATTATTTAAGAACTAAAACGAAAGTAATTTTCTATTTAGTTTCGATTCAGAAGCGGTTTCTCCTATAAATGAAATTATTAATTATTAGTTAATTAGTACAAATAAGTTAAAAGCAACTATTTGTTAATGTCAAAGTTTTTTTACTACGGGGCATTTAATAAAGTATCTCAATCCTGAAAACTAACAATTCAGGCAATTCAAGGAAGTTTTAGCGAACTGTTCCTGAAACGTTAGTGACCTCCAAGGAGGTACTCAAAAAGAAACGTTAAAATTTTATTTTATTTTCATTAAACGTTCAGTTTCAACTTTGTTTTAACTTTTACATTACTAGTTTGTAAGGAATAAATATATGACATTAAATTTTGAATATTATTCCTGAAAAAATAATTTAAAAATTATTAGAAATTTCTGTTATGCCACTGTAATCCAACTTTACTGAAAAATTCGGTAAAATATAAGGAACAAATTTTCTCCGTGTACCAAAAATAAATGAAGAAAGGGAAAATGTACTAATCCTCTTTTCGGAATAGGTGTTTCAAAATTTTTTATTTTTTTGTGATTTTTTCTTACGGTCTATAGAATTATTTTGCTAAAGTTAGAGTAACTGTGGCGTATACAGTTTGTCTCTGTTTCACAGTATCTCAAACCATGACAAATTCTGGCACGTCATCCACGATCTAGTCCCACTACTACTCATTGAGTTCAACCCTCTTTCACTCACACAAAGTCAGCACCGCAAGGATAATTTGCATTATTCTACCGTTCTCACCCTGTGAGGTTGTGCTCGCCAAGCTTCATTCTCTCACTTGCATCCGTCCTCATTCCCTGCCTGAGCACCCCTTCCGGAGTCAGGAACACTTCACCCACTGTGCGTCATAATAATGACACTCTATATTGCCGAATACTAGCAACGTGACTCGCAATAATTTATGAAGGAGTGAATTTCATAAATTCTCAGCTTCAACTTGTCTTGGTCTTAAAAATAGATTGCAAAAAAGAATCTTATTTCATTACATTTGCAATTTGAGGACCTGGTTCTGCGTTAATTAGAATTTGGAAGAAATCTTAATATTGTTGCAAAATGGGCAAAAATCATTTAATATAATGTTACGTCGTCGTGACGAATATTAAATTATAACTTTTAATTTTTAAATGATGAAATTAATTTGTCTCGAATTACTGTAAACATCATAATTATAAAAGCCACATGTTTGTAAATAAGTAACAGTCTTAAATTCGTCGTTCACCTAACTTTGTATTTTTCTTGTTCGGTCACAAATTCAAAAGCTCTTATTGTTCTTCAAAATTTGTCCATTGCGAATTTTAAAAATAAATTTTTAAAAACAAGCGTCCTCATCTGCCCGAATTAGAAAGCCGAAAAATGGGAAAAAGTACAGAAAAAATTTATAACGCGAATAATTTTTAACCATAATGGTTTTTCTTTGTCAGTAGTTAAAGAGAGATTATTGTTCTTCAAAATGTAACCGTTGAGAATTTTTTTTTATTCACTTTTAATAGACAGCGTTTCTACCTGTCCGCATCTGAAAACCAAATAACGACTTTCATACGAATTCGTAAGTTCAAAAAAAAACTTTTCTTCCATATTGGATCCTCCATTTTGAATTTTTGAAAACTAACGCAAGATTAGTAATAAATGACACAAAAAACTCCCGAGATAATTAGTTTTTAGACGATTTAAGCAGTTTTTAAACGTTAGCCGCCATATTGTTTATATTTTTAGAAATTTTAAAATAATGCTTCACAAGAATTCAATTATTTACATACATATATAATAACATTCTTCGGAAGAAATCAATTATTTTCCAAAATAGTAAAATTCTTTGCAGAAATTATATTATTTTCAATACAATTTTAGTAAAATTTCACAAAAGAATTTAATCATTCTCTGAAATTCGCATAAATTCATTGAAACAATTCTAATAATTATTAAAGTCTTTGCAAACATTCAATTAAAAAAAAATTCTAAAAGTAATTTAATTTCCGAAATTCCATTATTTCTAAGATTGTCTGCAAAAATTTATTTCCAAAATTCAATTATTTTCTAAATTTTTAAGAAAATTCTTGTAAAATATTAAATTATTTTAATTGAAAATAAAGAACTGACACAATTTGTTTATAAAAATTATGCAATGTTAATTGTTTAATCAAATTTGACTGAAGAATTCAGTAAATTTTATCCAAACATCTAATAAATTCTTAAAAACAATTCAATTATTTTTAAAATACTAAAATTATTCACAAGAATTAATTTATTTTTATTTAATAATAAAATTTTTCACAGAAATTCAATTATATTCAAAACAATTGTAACAAACTTTAACAATAAAGAAGTGTTTAATTATAATTTTTAACATAAGCGATTATTTTAAAAACTTAGAAGAAATTCTTCGTAAAAAAAAAAAAAATTTGATTAAAAATTTTTAATCAAAATTATTAAAGAAAATAGATTATTTAAAAAAAATTCTTCAAAATATTTTAATCAGGATTTTGAAAATTTTGAATAACATTTCTTTTTCTATTTTAAAGTAGACATTGTTAGCCTTATTTGAGACCTTGTACAAGTCTTTTCATAGAAATAAATTTTTTTTTTTAAATATATTTTGTTTTATGATAATTAGGCTTTGTTATTAAACATCTTCCAGTTTGACCAAACTGTTTACAGTCAACGCAATTAAGTCTATAAAATAAAAACAGTAGTTATATTATAAGAATTAAAAAGTAGTTTTCATTTTTATAAAAAATTACCTTTCCATGTTTACATGCATATGACATTTGTAAGAGATCTTTGTGTTTCATTCCTTCATGAAAGAGAATTATTTTTTAACTCAAACAATCTATTTTTAATGTACTTATTAAAAAATTCTTCAGGATAGCGATTCGAAATTAAAATTTCTTGAACAGCATTTTAATATACATATAGTTTATTCTTTCTTCCGTTGTTGAATTTTGTTAATATTCTTTCAATCGATTATTCATTAGTTGTCAATCAAAAATCTCTAAAATATGTCTTGTTGCATGAGTATTGATGTTCAAATGAGCTGCATCTTTTCCAAATTTAACAACCAAAGTTAAAGATTTATTCCATCTTCCATCTTTTAAGATTTGTGGTGCAAATAAAATTGTGTCTTCCATATATCTATAATATCAATGGAATTTGAAAACATAATTTAACAAAATTGTATTCTCCTAAATTTTTAATACACTATATGGGATAATATTGCAGACTTGGAGGAAACCAAAAAAGTGTCAAATATTTGTTTACAAAAACAATGATCATAAAATAGACTTTTTTAATTTTTTATTAACAGATTATTTCTCAAAAATTTCTTTTCTATCTTTTTGATAATGCTTTCAAAAAATTTGATATTATCACAAAAAGAATATTCTGAATTTCTGCAATATTTCCTTGAGCGAGCATTTTCTATTTTACCCGCCATACTGATAAAAATAAAAAAAAAATTCTTGAAGGAATTCGTAGGAACTACGAAAACCGTCAGCAATTCTCCAAGGACGATTGGAATTTTCGTCTTTGTTCTTTGGTCCATTACTGATTCTTCGTCTTGCCCGGGATATATCTTAGTTTATGTGCCGTGAGGGGTAATAGTCAAAACGTTGCTCTGTATCACTTCTCGAAAGCGGCGAATAGAGCTTCCGTTCATTCTTTTCAGCGAGAGAGAATTTCTCGGGGAATCATTCCTCTGGCTCTTCTTGCCGCACCAACAACTCCATTTCAACTCTCTTCTCAGCTTTTGCTTTTCTATTTTGCTTTTGTTTGAAACGACCCACTTTATCTGACGCTCTTCAAAACTGTAGATGAACAATCGAGCGTCGTGGAATTATTTTTATCACATTTCCCCAATTAAGTTTCAAAGCAATTATACTTGAATTAGTAAAAACATTACAACAGAATTGGATTATCTCAATGAAAGAATATTGAAATAGAATTTTAAAATAGCGGGGGAATTCAATTATTTTTTTTAAATATTTTGGTAGCAGAGACGTTCGAAATGTGTAATTTCTAAAGTTCAAAAGGACATGTTTTTTTCGGATCATCGCTCAATAGAGAAATATATTTAATTACTCTAGAGAAGTAGTAAGTTTTTAAAATAAACGAACATATCTGCGATATGTAATAATATAGAGTACGATAATACAGATTACGGATAAACTGAATATCCGAATGCTGTTAGGGTTAGAATACGCATTTTACACAGAAAGCTCACTCCCACCCTCCACTTTCAATTCCCACCGTCGATTTTTACTTCTCAACTTCCACTTTCAATTACAACCCTTGATTCTCGCTTTCCACTCCCATCTTCTATTTTACACTCTTAGTTCCCACTCTCATCTCCCATCTTTTACTTTCCAGTTTCTACTTCACACTTTCAATTACCACCCTCGAATTCCACTTTCCACTTCCACTTTTTACTTCCCACTCCCACCTTCTATTTTCAACTCTCAACTTCCACTTTTCATCCTCACTTCCCACCTTGCACTCCTAATTTCATTTTTCGCCTGGTGAGATTGTTGATGCACATAAATAATTAATTTAAAATTTTATATATGGGTGATTCTTCTGAAAGTGACACTTTTAAACTTCAGGTTTTCTATTAATTTTTTTGTTTAATTATATGATTTTTTCTTTTAAAACTTCTTAATTTCATACTCAAGAGTAAAATTTTTAGATTGCGCAAAATTAATTCTTAAAAGTATTAAAGTTTTTCTCCTTTAAAGAAGTTTATTGTTGCTCCATTAGATTAATTTTATTTATTTCGCGAGTTTTTCTATTAAAAATCCACGCTAATATCGTTCAAGAAATCAAAAATAAAATTACACTGCTTAAAACTTAATAATTAGCATAATATTTTAATACCAAATATATTCAATTCGATTGAAATATAAATTTATTTAAAGTATTTGATTTAATGGTAATTTTGGGTTAATTTTTTCAAAGCAATGCTGGTAAATGCTTAAAACAAAAGAAAAACTAGCATATTTCAAGAAAATGGCTTTGGAGATGAAAAATAATAATTTTTCACATTTATGTACATTAGGGCAAAATTAAAATATGTTTTTAGTAAAAAAATACGCAAATTGCACATCCTCATTTTATATTACCATCGAAATATTCTGTTAAATTTACTTCTACTTTCAGCTATTTATTAAAAAGAAAGACTTCGGAGATGAAATGAATTTTTATTCAGAGAAAAATGTAAATTTCGATTATTTATAACAGCAATAATTCTGTGGAAGAAAGGCATAGCAGCATAAGTGCATTTGTCATGATTTCGAGATAAATTAATTTTAATGTTCTCTCACTTCTGTCAATTCAGAAAATCAACAGATTTGTTCGGTCTTTTGCATTTAGTATTATTATTTAATATAATTTCAAAATTCGTTTATATCATTTAGTAAAACACACGATATGGTATAAATTTTGATAATTTTTCATTGGAATCATGAGTTTTATTGCACTTATGCGGTTATGCAAGTTCAGTTTGTATATGAGTCCAACTTCAGACACTTTTGATGTCATAATTTATTTTCGTTTGATTTGTCATAATAATAAGATTTGTTCACTTAAACACAAATTAAACTATTAATTCGTTAGAAAAAATAATAAGAGTTTATTTAGTTATAAGAGTTTATTTTTTTATAAAATGTTTGTAATTTATTAAAACGAGAAAAGAAATGTACTTTACTGTATTTGTCAATTTATTTTTGAAAAACTTTCTAAAATTTTAACATTCTCTTCAAAAAGGAGAAAGTCTTGGATTTGTGCGATTTTGAGCATTGTCTAATTATGCTAAATCTTTACGTTTCATGACCCCCTGATTCCAAAAAAACGGTTTTTAGAAAAGTGTCTGTCCGTCTGTCTGTCTGTCTGTAGAAAAATTTGTCTCGACGATAACTCGAATGAATTTTAATGAATCGACTTGAAATTTGGCACTCTTTCTTAGTCCGTAAAAATAAAGCCTAAGTTCGTTGGGCAGCCAATTTCGTCAAAAAACAACAAAAATACAAAATTTTGAAATTTTCAAAATTTTGGTTTTTTGACATTTTTCAATAAAATATTTTTTTTATTTTTTTCCATAAATTTTGAACCAAAACAAACAACTTTTCCTTTCGACACTTTTTTGTACAACAAAAAACAAAAAAGTTATGAATTTTTTTGAAATTTTGAAAATTTTGTTTTTTGACATTTTTCAAAAAAATAGGTTTTTTTATTTTTTTCCTTAAATTTTGAAGTTTTTGGGCCAGACTTTTTTTATAAGTTTTTGGACCAGACTTTTTTTATAAGTTTTTGGACCAGACTTTTCTTTTTGTTTTATAAGTTTTAGAGTTTTTATTTTTGAATCAAAACATTTTTTTAACTCTTTGACTTGATTTAAATGTATCCTTGTTGATGTTAAGCAGACAAATTTTGTTGAATTTTTAAATTTTTTTGAATTTTTGAAAATGGTATATCTCTAAGGAAAATTAATGAAATTTAATAAAATTTTCAGGGAATGCTTTTTTTAGAGACAATTTAAGAAAATATTTTTTAAAACAAATTATTAAAAAAATAATTTTTAAATATACAATTTTTTGAAAAGTGACATTGTTTTAATAATAATAATTCGATTCCCACTAATTTCACAAGTAGCTTCCAAAAAAAATCTATGAAGGGTTTGAAACTTTAGGAGATATTGAATTTTTTGTCCTTGCGCGTAACCGTAAAAAGCGCATTTACCGGCTATACTCTACATACAGACTAATATTCAAAGTCACCTAAAGTCGTAAATTTTAACCGAATTCAATTTTTTTAGAGAATGTCTGGCTATAAATTCGTAAGAATACTGTGCAATTTTTAAATTTATATTTGTTTAAACAAATTATTATTATTATTGTTAATTACTAACTTTTTACATATTGTACCTAGAGAGGTGTATTTTCTTTTAATTTTTCAATTTACCAGAGCTAACATAAATACACAGCTGTTACATAGATAACATAAATATAAAAAATTTGTTCCAGTTTTATTAAAATAAATATATTTAATTAAAAGTACAAAAAATGTATTTTACTAAAAATATTCCATTACAAAATTCTTATTGTTTTTATTCTTAAAGGTTATTTTTATTTTTAATTATGTCAATTGTTTTTTAAACTGAATGCAGTTATGTTATTATGCTGGTCTCCTTTTGTCAAAAACGCAATTATGCGATTATGTTTTCCATTATTTTCTACATTAATAACCATTTTAATGATTTTTCAGCTATTGAACTTTGAAGAGCAATATTAAATATATACAAATCTAATGTTATCTCAAATTTGATAAAAATGTCAGTTATGCTCTTATGCATTTCTTCCAAAGAATTTTTCTCCTTTTTATAGATAAAATATAGGAAAATTAAACGTCAGATTCTCAGCTTAATTTTAATGTTCATTAAAATTTTATTTAAAATATATTTTTAATGTATAAAATATCAGTAATCATATTGTGAAGTAATTTAACCTGAAACTGAAGACAATGTTTAAACATTTATATCAAAAATAAAAGTGAAGTTTAAAACTTTTAAAAATGCACATAATGATACAAAAAACATTGTACTTTCTGACAATATTTTAAAAAAATTTCTGAGAATTTGAAAAAAACCATAAAAATTTAGTTTTCTTTGAGAAGTCCCGTTGGAGATATGTTGAAAAGGCTTCGGAGATGAAACTAATTTAGTTATTACATAAATTCAGTTGATTAAATTATTTAATTTTCTTTTTCAAATGATAAATAAGTGCTAAATTTTTACAATGGAAATTGATAATAATTATTAAAGAGTAGATTTTGTAAAATCAATCGAGACATCAAAATTGTCACTTTCAGAAGAATCACTCAGATAAAACTTCAATGTCCTTAAAATAAGTTATCCCATAATTAATTTAAACTAAGTGTAGGAGTAAGAAATGAAAGTGAAAAGTTACTAATGAGAAAACAAGACTTCACTTTTACTAAATAATTTTTTTCATTTTCACTTCACTTTGATTCAAAATTTATTTTCACTTCAATTTCATTACACTTTCACTTTTACTCAAAAAACTTTTTAATCCACTTTTACTTCACTTTAACTCAACTGTATTGTCACCTCATATTCACTCCACTTTCACTCAAAATTTACTTTCATTCTACGTTAACTTTACTTTTACTTTGACTCAAAATTCATTTTCACTTCAATTTCATTTCATTTTCACATAAAATTTATTTTTATTCCACTTTCACACAACTTTTACCCAAAAATTAATTTTCACTACACTCATACTTAACTTTTAGACTACTTACACCTCCACACAAATTTTATTTTATTATTCCTTTTCTCCACTACGAAGTTGAAGTCCACAACGTTAATCAACAGAAAAGTGAAGTGAAAATTAAGTGAAAATAATTTTTGAGTGATAGTGAAGTGAAAAGGGAATCAAAATAAATTTGGAGTAACAGTAAAAGAAGAGTGTAAAAATTTGTTAGTCAAAGTGGAATGAGAGTGAAAGTAAAGAGAAAATGGAGTGACAAAATATTAAAAGAAAATTTGGAGTAGCAGTGGAAGTAGAGAGTAAAAATTAGTAAGTGAAAGTGAAAGTGAAGTGGAAATGGAGTAAAACAATGTTTGAAAGTTGAGTGAAAGTGAACTGACAGTGAATTTTAAAAAATTTTGAGTTGAAGTAAAAATAGATTAAAAGTGAAGTAAAAATTGAGTGAAAATAATATTTTGAGTGAACGAACGAAAGTAAATAGTAACTCGCAATTTTGATCACTTTCACTAATAATTTTTTTTTATTTCACTTCCCCTCCCCTTCATTTTATTTTTACTTTGACTCAAAATTTTTCTTCACTTTCAATTTCATTACACTTTCACTTTCACACAAAATTTATTTTTACTTTCACTCAAAACAATTTCTACTCTACATTTATTTCACTTTTAGACTATTTTCACTTCCACACAAATTTTATTTTCATGACACACTCAAATTTACTTTAACTGTACTTTCATTCAATGAATAACTGTGCTTGAAGTATGAATAAATTTTTAGTGAAAGTGGAATAAAAATGAAGTGAAAATAAAGGTAAAATAAATTTTTATTAAAATGAAAAGTGAAATGAAAGTGAAGTGAACATGGAGTGAAAATTAATTTTGACTGAAAATTAATAAAAAAGTAAAAATAAATTTTGATTCAAAGTGAAAGTGGAGGAAACATTTTTTTGAGTAAAAATGGAAAGAAAGAGAAGTATGCTTAAAGTGAGAATAAATTTTTGAGTGAAAGTGGAGTAAAAATGAAGTGAACATAAAGGTAAAATTTTTTTATTGAAAGTGAAAGTGGAATCAAAGTGAAGTGAACACGGAGTGAAAATTTATTTTGACTGAAAATGAAAATACAGTAAAATTAAATTTTGATTGAAAGTGAAGTGAAAATAAATTTTGATTGAAATTGAAATGGGAATGAAAGTGAAGTGAAAATGAAGTGAAAATAAATTTTAAGTGATAGTGAAGTAAATATAAATTTGGAGTAAAAGTGAAGTAAAAATAAATTTTGAGTGATATAGTGAAGTAAAAATAAATTTGGAGTGAAAGTGAAGTGAAAATAAATCTGGAGTGAAAGTAAAGTGAATTTACATATTTGACCCCCTGGTGATAAGACCCAAGACCTATTAATAGTATTTTAAACATGATCTAAATTAATCTGAGGCAGAAGCCAAAAAAACTTTATGATCACGCAGTTAGGTAACTCTAGGCATTGTCTTAGTATCAATTAAATGATCAAAATTTATTACATTCACACGTTTCATGAAATATATGATTGCACATTTTTTTATAATTAAAGAAAACTATTTTCAATGGTTTACTTCTAGAGTCGATCAAGATCAAGTTTGAAAATCAAGATTATCCTGTATTAATTTTAATCCATCCGCAGCATTCCTCATCATTCGTAAGTGATAACAAATATTTAGTTTCACATTCAGAATGTATTGCAATTATTTTGGAATTTCTCGTAATTATTCTCCGATTTCAACACTATCTTAATTCTGGAATAACACGGAATAGGACAAAATCGTGAACAGCAATAGACAATATGCAAATTTGCATCAACAGAACTTGGGAGATCATTATTGTAAGGATTAAGGTGTTAAATGAACGATCAACTCGAAATAGGTTGGCCTCATTACGTTGATATCTGTTTCAAGTATGATTGTTTAGAAATGGTTGAGGAGGGTTACATTTCAAGGGATAGACTAGAGTACTCATAAGGGGAAGTTAAAGGCGTTCCACCCTCGATGCAAACATTTACTGTTGGTAGTCAAAGCCAGTGAGAATGGGGCGAGGAAAACAAACCGTGGAATTGCGTGTGTCTGTGTGTGGATTATGGAGAGAATATGCTCGATATAATGCTCACCGAATCGACAGACCGACTATATTTACAAAACTCGAATCAAAAGGTAGCCTCCTCTCTGATAGGATTCCAGTAAACAAACACCATGAAAATGAAGAAAAGGGTGAGAAGAGAGAGAGAGAGAGCAGGAGAGCGCGACATATATATATTTATCTGTCATAATAAGTCTATGGATTTGTTCATAATCCAAATGTGCGGAATATGACGAATATTATTTCAAGGCTTAAATTCTAATACTCCTATTCAACAAAAAGCTCAAAAACATTTTCCACTGAAATTAAATTCCGTTTGTTGAAACTTTATTCAGCTGAAGAAGAGTATAATTATTTACAAAGATCTATAATGTTTGAATAATTCATCCGACTAATTTTTATCTTTATAAAAATTGAAATCCAAGAGATAAAAAATACACAATTCAGAGCAATTTTCTCTTCAATATTTTTTGAAACCTTTCAAAAGCCTTTCATGGAGTCAGAAGCACGAATGATTCTCAATTTGCATACGTATAAAAAAAAGGAATTCCAATTCACAAAGGCCATTTTTTAGGAAAACTTTTTTTTTCTCCCATCCGTGAATGATTTCCCTCGGAAGATGTGCGTGGAAGAAAGACTCCGGAATCGAGCGAAAGAAAAGTTATCGATGAGTCTTTTATATTGGGCCGATATCACTTCCCTCATTCTCATTTTTTTTACTGCTAAAGACGACCTCAAACCATGGTTCATCTAGTTTCGTAATATTAAATTTATCGTCTTTTGTTACTTGAATGAGCGTCTATATACATATATATAGATTCGCTTCATATCATTTCTGAGTCACGACATTGAGAATTTTTGCGATCGTCTTATCGACTAAGACACCGCAGTGGACCAAAGAAATAGTTACATAATATATTGGAAACCCTCGTTCCTCAGGGCAAAGATAAATAAAACTTTGCTCGACTGACTCGACGTCAATGCTTACCTAGTGAATAAGGAAAAAAGAAGAATAAGAAGAAGGCTAATAGTGCATGTAAAGTTGGAGAATTCGTCAAACATGTTATATGCAAGAAATATTACCCTCTTTTATTGATCAATGGAAATAATATTCGTAAAATTGCTTTCAAAAAACTTATTTTCTAACGAATGTTTTTTTTTTCATTCACTTGAATAAAAACTTTGATAAATCCTTAACCGGGCATAAATATTGGAAATGGTTTTTGAAAAAATCAATAGAGATGAAATTTATTAATTTTCCCGCTTGAGAAATTGAATGGTAAATGTCGAATGAAGCACATTATTCTAGATTAAGATTGATTAAGATTGTTACACTGAAATGAGGAGAGATCTATCATTTCTTGAATTATATGTCTGAAAAACATTTCAAAGCATCACACTCACCATAATTCGATTCAACGTTCACTTATTACTTTTAGTCTGTATAATCAAATGCAGTGCACGTATGAACATTTTGCACGCGGTATGCCCAGTATATACGATTCCCATAGGTCATAAACCAATGCGAAATAATACACATGTGTATAGACACAGGCTATCCATTGTTAGAGGGTTTTGGAGCCAAAGGCGTTTATATCATCAAGCATTAGTAGGGATCTCCTCCCTAAGTTCCTAGATGTCCACCATGCTTTATATATTTCGCCCCAGCTCCCAGTTGCCTAGAGCACTACATATATATATTTATATATATATATACAGTATACATGTGTGTATAATCTCAGTGCCAAAACTTCTGCCTGGAAATGCAATCGAAATTTTCATCTCGTCAATAATAATCCGTTGTATGTTACTGGTGGCTTGTCATTTGACGCCATCTAGAATTACGAGAGTTTTCGTAATCCAGTACCACAAGGCACATGTCTGTTCTGGCCTTATTGCGTTTACTTTGTGTATATTAAAACACACGATACGTCTAAATGTCGTATTCATTTACCGATCAAATCCATTCGCGTGTGCATTGCGCAAAAAGATAAACACAATTTTGGTTTTGTATTTCGTTTACGTTGCAATTTTTTCTCGTACGTGATAAATATTTTTCTTTACTTACGGTAGTGTAATTAAATGTCCTATTAAAACGAAGGCCATCTTTGGAGCGAAACACACTTTATTAAGCATTTTCTCGAAATTATTGAATATTACTTATTCCTACAAACAGCAGAAACTAAGATAATAAAATCCGACAAAACTTTTAAACTCAGAATTACCCTTTTTCTACTTTTGATATGGTTTGCAATAAAACTCGGTTACCAGATTTATGACACACATCACGCTAGAGTTAGAACCTCTAAAAATCTGGGTAAATAGACAATAATTCATTCGTGACGTAATTATATAGAAAGTTTTACGCAATAAACCAGAAGAAAACAGCTGCTTTCGTTACTTGCCTCTTTAAAACTAAACAAATGGTTTTCGTGTCTTTAGTGCGTATTTTCACATTAAGTATGTCGTTTCTGTAGATGACATTCTACATGGGTGGATGAAATTCCTGTGGGGTCTAAATCTTCTAGCATCCCCAAGCGCTCGCATAATTTTCTCGAGTTAGTTAATCTTCTATTAAAAGGCGGGAACTCGCGTTAATTGTATATTTCGGTCCACATTACATTGTGGAGAAAGCACAACAACGGTATCATTATGAAGAAGAATGTTGCGCTGTTTCCCTTATTTGGAATATTACAGTACATAAGGCGATGTTTTACAGTAAATAGAAGTAGAAATAATAGTTTTGATAATTAGGAAACATTCATTATGTAACAATGTTGCTTTTGATTTTATTTACATTTAGTGTAATTATTCCTAAATTTTGTTTAATGTACTCTAAGGAAAAAGGGCCATTGATTTTTTTAAAGACGTCATTATTAGAATATCTCATGGACGTTAATTTCGTTTCAAATCTGTTGTCGTTTTGAATCTGCAAAACCAAGAATACTAAAATATTTGTCAAAATTTGTGAAGTGTGCCATCATTATTCAATGGGCGAGTATTTTTTTCGATTATAACATTTTTCTAGTCTATACGATAAAGAATGCATGTTGCACAGTTTTGCGAAATCTTAAATTTTTAATAGTTATTATAACAACTATTATAATTATTATTATATTATTATTATATTAATAGTTATTAATAACATTTTTATGAATGAATTTTGTAATTAATTATTTTCTACTGTTCTTTAAGAGGAATCAAGTTGATTTTTGGTATAAAAAATGAGAAATAATACCATTTCTTATTAATATTTGTCATTATAAAACATTCAAAAAAAATTATTAAAAATATAAATAATTTATTTAAACAATTAAAAATAATTTTATCTTCTCCCAACATTTTTTATAACTTTTTAAATGAATATTACTCCTGATTTAATGACGAATTTTTGTAAAATTCACATATTTATTAGTTAACGAACGTTATTAAATTTATTATTCTTTAAATAATCTTAATAAACAAATTCATAACTTTGTTCATTTGTCATATAAGGGTTGAAATAAAAAAATCGTTTAAATCTTGTCCTGGATAAATAATAATTTGGTTGTTAAAAATTCATGATTTTAAATACAAACATCTCACAGAGTATAGTTTTATCTATAATATCTGGTTATTTAATTTAATTTTCTATTGACACAAAAGGTACAAAATAGTAAAAATATGTTGAAAATGTCATCGTGTCCCGTGTCCCTATATACATTTTACGATATAAAAAAATTTTTAATTCAATTTTTTATTATATAAAATAAAATTTCTCTTCGTGTACGTATTCTCCAATGTATAAACTATAAAGTGTAATATAGGAAAGTGGTGAGAATTTTTATAACACGAAATGCGAAATTTAAAGAATTTTTAACGTGTCCCTAGATTTGAAATTTTTTAATGTCATCGTGTCCTCACACACATATTTACCGGTTTTAAAATTGGGATCACAATTAAAAGTTGTAAAACTATGAAATAAATGAAGTACGATATACATTTGATTATACGTGAGCATAAAGAAATGTCAAAATCAATTTAAAAATCAGTAAAATGATATTTTGATAATAATAAAAAAAGAGTACATCTTCTTTTTGTCATCGTGTCCACATGTTTTTTTTAAAGGCGAACATTTTTAAATGGTAATTAATATATTAAAAAAATTTCTAGTATATTTATATTATTTGTGCAAATACACAATTAAAACTAAATTCAAGTTTTCGAATAATAACAAAAATAAAAATTCATGTTTATTATTTTTTGTCATCGTGTCCCGTCCGACATATCTTTTTTTAGGAGTGAAGTCAGACGTTACATAGATAGAAAGAAAATTTCTAAAATCTGTTTGGTTAGATATCAAAAAATAGTTTCAGAAATTCATATTAAAACGATTAACAACTAAATAATATGTTATTATTATTTAACAGGTAAATTCAGTAATTAAATAATTATACTAACTAAAAATAAAAAATTAATTATTACTATAAACTTTTTTTTGTAATTTCATCAAATTGAAATAGGTTAAATATGTGATTACTAAAAAAAATATTAATAAGCTAATAAGTATTCCTTGTTCTTGCATTTTATGATTTTTGACATATTTTAGAACATAACAAACAAAACATACAATTTTCTTCAACATTTCAAAGATTTTATTTCCTTTTAAAAAATTAGGCACATATTGTCGATTTTTTTATTTTGACCCATAAACTGTAAAGTGTTGATTCGTTTTGCAATATACTTATTGAACAATTCGCTTAAATGTTTTCATGGAATTACTTAAAAACTTCTTTATAAATAATGTTAATGAATATATTAATATAATAATGTTAATTAAACCAGATATTTTTCTTTTTTGTAACAATGATTTTTTATAAAACCATTTTCATTAAAATTCTATTTAATCTGATCTTAATGAAATTCTTTTAAAATGACACTTTTATTTATTTATTTATTTATTTATTTACTAATAAGGGAATTATTAATAAATTGACAATTATTTCGTTAAAAATTCTGGGAAAATTCAAATGTTTATTTATTATTATTATTTTTTAAAATAATTATTTGTTAAATGCTAAAATTCTTATTGTTATAAATTTCCGTGAAAAGTCTCTGTTTTTGCATGAAATTATTTCAATCGAATTACCTTATAGTATAATATAATTGTAAAATTATTATTAATTTTTAGTATTTTAATAAGTTTTCTTATAAAATGTATTTTCAAGGAAATAAACATCACTAGGGAACAACAAAATTAAAAAAAAATTCATAACAAATAAGAAAGATTTTATAATTAATTTTTTTATTGTTGAAAAACGTTTGTAGGAAATTTTTTAACTATTAACGTCCGTCTACTGATAAATATGTAATTTTTACAAAAATTATCCCTTGTTTTATGAAAAAAATGTTTTTTACAATTTTTATTAACAAACCAAAAATTTTAGAAATTGTTAATAAAGATCGTCCTCCGGGGAAACGATGCAGAATTTAATAAGCTTTAATTTTAAAAAACGTTTATTGAATTTCGTTAAAAATTGAAGCTTTAAAGTTGCTTTGTCCAAAGTCGTGTTTTTGTCCCGCTGCGCGTCTGTAATTCGTAACACACGGCACGCTCAGAGAAAAACTTGAATAACTTTTGATCTAATTAACAATACTCACTTTTTTTAAAATTATTTCTTATTCTTTTTCTTGAATTATTCGTCATTAAATCAAGAGTAATATTGATTAAAAAAAATTCTAAAAAATGTTGGGAGAACATGAAATTATTTTTAAATTATTTATATTTTTAACAATTTTTAAAATTTGTTATAGTGACAAATATTACTTAAAAGTAGTATTATTTCTCATTAATAACACGAAAAATCAACTTGATTCTTCTTAAAGAACAGTAGAAAATAAATTATTTCAAAATTCACGCAATAAAATGTTATTAACAAGAACTATTTAAAAAAATAAAATTTTGCTAAACTGTGCTACTCGTATGTTTTCTTTATCATATAGAATAGATAAATGTTATAATCATAAAAAATACTCGCCCATAGAAAAGTGATGGTACACTTCACAAATTTTGACACGGTTGTTTTTGTTAACGTAAGACGTACTTTAGACATCGTTAAGATAATTAAAAAGGTATCACTGTTTTTAAATTTTTGGGAACTAGTTTTTTTATAATCATCATTCGAGAGGCACGTGGTGCCCTTATAAATTCTGTCAATTATTTGCCCAAGACATATGTTCTTTTGAAATCTTCGTTGAGATTGTAAAGAACGCGATTTCGAAGATTTGAGAAATGGTCTATTTTATTGGACTGCGATAATAATTAAAGTAAAAAGTAAAAAATTCCACACCCAGATTACTTTATCGCATGTCAGTGGACCATTACATCGTCCATCGACGATGGAAAAACTCAGTTCCATTCTCTTGCAGTGTAAGCGAATCGTAACTTTCAAAGTCGTTCGGAAAAATCGAGCTCGAGGATATAAACGGTTATAAACCGTCCTAAGTCCCGAGTCAGGAATAACGTAGCGGTGCGCGTGCTGCATCACGGACTCGTTTTATCTTTCCACCACGTGAAAACTGAAAACGAGTTGTCGCATCTGCTGAACCCACCATCTGCCAGGACGTTTGTTTGAAAAAGCTCGAGAAAAATATCGGACGAAAAATGCCTCGCATTTCAACTGGTCCTCACCTTTAGTTTTAAACACTTCATGCGGAAATTTGTTCATATTCTACAAAAAATTTTATTTCTTTCAGTAGAAAATGTAATTGGTTCTTCTTTTTTACCATTATCAAATATTGAAAAAACTTAAGAATATTTATTTTAAAAAACTCTGAAGTAAAATTTAACCCTACTTGGTAAATTTAAATCAGTTTCCATTGACCATCACTTCACTCCTTATTTTTACTTTACTGAAGTTAAAATTACGCATCTCATTGTAAATGGAGTTCAGTTTTCATAAATTGGGGGTTTTCGCGTATACTATACTCCGCGTCTCCCTTATGACTTGAGAAGACGTCAAGCATCGCGACGCCAAGTAGTCAAGGAGTTGAGTTGGCCCAAAAGAGACTTCCCATTTAAATTCACTGAGCGATGCTTGTTTGAAATCTAGCTAGGCACTTGAAAGTCTTTTTCTATGCAAACTGAATCTTTTAACAAAGCAGAATTTATCAAGTTTTAAATAAAATAGAAATTACGTTCAGAGGTATGCTAAAGAGAATCACAAATGCGGAAAATCGCTTTGTTGTTACTATTTTTTTTATTCTTTCACGAAAGAAGAAGACTCTTCCAATTAGAGAGCAGAAATTTATTTCAATTTTTTCTTTTTAACTTTATATTTTTATACGACAAATAGAATGCATGAAACAATAATTTTTCTTATTTCTCCGAGTAACCAGAGTGTAGTGTTCTATCAAAGGAGAAATAGAAGGGAAATAATTCTGTTAACTCAATATTAGAGTAATTTTTTGTGTTTAATTATTTATTTAACTATAATAACTGTAAAAGTAAATGTTGTATAATAAATAGTGACATCAACGTTCACTTAAATAAAACTGCACATATTTCTAACAAAGATAGAGGATCTTTTTATCTTTAAAGCTTAATAGCTCATAATGCACCACTGAAATTTATTACACAAAGTCTCCTACGCAGAATTGCATCTATCAATAATTGTAAAATTATGTTAAATAACATGTTTACATTGTACTAACCTTCCCTACGAAAAAACATTCTTTCTCATTGATGATAAATATTGTCCACAAAATTTAAAATACTCTCGTGGTGTCTCCACTTTTGGCAATTATTGCTGATATTGTTAAAGATGATGTAGAAAACAATGTCTTTAACAAAATATAAATATGATCAAAATTGTGAGTTATTCTTTGTTTTCGTTATGAAAGGAGGTCGATTATGTAATTTCATTTTACTTTCATTCAAAATTTATTTTTCTTTCATTTTCACTTTTAGAAAAAAAAAATTTCATCTACTTTTACTCCACTTTCACTTACACATTTACTCAAAATTTATTTCCACTCCAATTTCATTTCACTTTCCCTGAACATTTTTTTCATACATTTTCACACAAAAATTTATTGACACTCCATTTTCATTCCACTTTTACTTACGGTTAAAATTTTTTCCACTCTATTTCCACTTTCACATTCACTCAAAATTTATTTTTACTTCAATTTCACTCGAAATTTATATTCACTTTACTTTCACTCTACTTCCATTCAAAATTTCACTTCACCTTCACTTTCACTGTACTTCCACTTTAACTTAAAATTTTTTTCAATTCATTTTCAGTTCACTTTCACTTCCACACATTTTTTTCACTCTCACTCCCACTCGACTTTCATTGTTACTCCAAATTTATCTTTACTCTATTTTCACTTCACTTTTACTCAAAACTTGACTTTTTTGTTAGTCAACTTTGTGGACTTTAACTACATAGTGGAGAAAAAGAATAATTAAATTAAATTTCAGACTACTGTCTGAAAGTGAAGTGGAAGTGGAAGGAAAATAAATTTTGAGTCAAAGTGAAATGAAATGAAGTGAGAATAAATTTTGTAGTCAAAGTGAAAGTAAAGTGTACGTGGAATGAAAATAAATTTTGAGTGACAGTAAAGTTTAAATGGAGAATTAAAAAAATTGTGTTTAAAAGTAAAATGATAATAAAGTGAAAAATTATTTTGAGTGACAGTTGAGTGAAACTGGAGTGAACATTTTTTTTGAGTAACTATGAAAATGGAGTGAACGTGAACTGAAGGTTAAGTGAAAATAAATTTTTTCTGAAAGTGAAATGAAAATTGAGTGAAAATCAATGTTGAATAAAAGTAAAAGTAGAGTGAAAAAGGAGTGAAAATTTTTTGTGAATGACAGTAAAAGTGGAGTGGAAATGGAGTGACAAATATAATTAATCAAAGTAAAAAAATATTTTTGATGTATGTGGAGCGAAAATGGAGTAAAAAAATTTGTGTGTAAAAATTAAAGTGGAATGAAAATGAAAGTAAAGTGAAAACTGAGTGAAAATAAATTTAGAGTGTAAGTGAAATTGAAGTGGAAATAAATTTAAAATGTAAGTGAAATTGGAGTGGAAATAAATCTTGATTGTAAATGAAATTGGAGTGGAACTAAATTTTGAGTGAATGTGAAGTGAAAATGGAGTTACAAAAATTGTGTGTGAAAGTGAAATGAAAATAAAGTGAAAATATATGTTGAGTGACAGTGGAGTGAAAATGTAGTTAAAAATAAATTTTGAATGAAAGTAAAAGTGGTGTGAAAATGGAGTGAAAAATATTGTGATTGAAAGTAAAATATATTTTGTGTTTAAGTGGATATTGAAAATGTAGTAAAAAAATTTGTGTGTAAAAATGAAAGTGAAGTGAAAGTGAAGTGAAAATTGAGTGAAATTAAATTTTGAGTGTAAGTGAAATTGGAGTGGAAATAAATTTTGAGTGAAAGTGATTTGAAAATGGAGTGAAAAAAATTGTGAGTAAAAGAAAAATGAAAATAAAGTGAAAATATATTTTGAGTTTAAGTGATATTGATGTGAAAATATATTTTGAGTGAAAGTGGAGTGAAAAAATTGCGAGTGAAAGTGAAGTGAAATTGCGTAATTGACCCCCTGGTATGTTCCTCTTATTTTAACATAAATTCCAAATGGAAATATCACTATTATATTATATTTTCATATTCATATAACATTGCATTTCCTTTTTCTATACCTATTTCTAGTTTAGTCTGCATGAAATTTCTTGTATTGTCAAATAAGGTTCTTGATCAGATAACAATGTATTACTATGCTTAGCGGTCTCTACTTGGCACTACATATATGAATATAATGTATGCAAACTACCATTACCACGTTTTGTTTGTAATCAGCGAGATCATTCCAAGTTCACGACTCCGTGATTGTCAGAAATGTGTACGTGTCAACATGCAATTGTCGAGTTCTGACGTGACATTCTAGGAACGAAGTAAAGTGCACTACTTTGAATCTATCAACACTCGTTGTACTAATGTCCTTCTCTGGAGTACTATTTTGCACACTTTTTGAAATCTCACCAATTTTCATAATCATATTATTCTTAAAAAAAAAATTGCTTAACAAATTAGAAATGAAATAATTTTCAAACTAAAAATGATTTTGTATATTATGATGCATATATTTGCCCCGTGTAGTCTTCTGGGGTATTTTATTACCTTCATGAAATTTAGTAAATTTGAACATAAAGGAAAATGAAATTCAATTGAAATAGTGGAGTTAATTCTCTTATGCAACTGCACTGGCAACATGATGCTTATTATATTCTCCTGTGAAAGTTGATGGAGGAGAATATAACAAATGAACCAATATACAAAAGATGGGAACCTGTTTGATGAACCTGTGAGAGTAATAATAGTAAAAATAAACGGAGCACTTGGCGGTGAGAGTTAAAAAAAATATGTACAATGTATATAGTGGCCCCTCAAATGTTACAATGGATCTGCTATCATTTTTCATTTCTCTCGACGTGGCACACTCCGCGGTCGCATCTGGCAAATTCTACAGGGGGTCAATTGGAATTGTAACATCGAAGGGTTTACTCCCCGACACTTCAACCCCGAATACAGAAGACTTTCACATGCTCATTTTTTTCTAATCTAAAAATCATAATAAAATGCAAAGTGAAATTAGAATAGTACCTGTTATCAAAATAATTAAAGGGAACTACATTCAGCTTTATTCAACAATATTTTTATTTCAAACTACAATTAAAATAATTTTTCTGATGATAATTTTCATTAAAAAAAAAGTAGTAAAACTTAAAAGGAAAGGTGAAGAGACTATTGAAAAAAACGAATCAATTGATATGTCCAATCAGTGTGAATTGGGTATTTTAAAATTGAGGGATCCGAGCATTGTAATCTGCAATATAAGCCCGAAAGAATTGAATCAGAACTACGTTCAATTGAGTTTCGAAATGTATCAAATTCTTCATTTATTCAATATTGGTTTTACATTTTCGATACATGGATATTAATAGTATGAATATTTATATCATACGATTTATAGGTTATAAGCTTTTTCAAGTTTACAAACAGTTTTTTTTGCAGTCTACTATTAAAAAATAGAAGTTTATAAAGATATTCGTTTTTTCATAATTTGCTCACATAGCCCAAAGGTTAATTTTAATCGAAAAAATATACTTCCAAGGGGTACAAAATTTAAGGGGAGGTATTTTTAGATAATTTATTATTAAATGATCCATGTTGTGCCACTTAAAAAAATTTCAGATGTAAAACCATGCAATACGTACTAGATTTAAAAAACGAATCATATTTTATGTCTCAATGTGAAGACAGATGTCAATTAGGAGAAGAATCATGCAGTAAGTTTTATGAGGATACTTTTATGTCATAAAGCTTCTAAAGTGACGAACTGGAGTTGCTTTTAATGGAAACAAATGTTTTTTTTCGGGTAAATCAAAATTGACATTTGCGCATATAAAATAGTGGATGAAATAGTTGGAGAATTACAATTTAGTACATTAGGAATCTTGAAAAAAGGTTTAGTCTATTGGGTTATAATTCTTGTTTTACGCCCTGCTATGTTTGAATAACTATAAAAAAATCATTAATTTTTAAGATACAAAATGAATCTGCTTTAAAAACAATATTTCATTCTTTTCTTTTACAAAACAATGTAATTTTTTGCCTTCGGGTGTTGATTACACAGTCAAACAAAAAAAATGTTTTGGCTGAGACACTATAATAGTATATTTCCGTGTATTTTTTTCCATATGTATCCGAATCCGAAGTCAGAATTGTCAAATTGGTTCCTTTTTTTTGAGTTATACTAAAAAATCGACTAAAAAACCGAATTAAAATTAAAAAAAATTTTATGACACTATAGTAGTATATTTTTATATATTTTTTCACGAACTCAAAATTTTGAGATAAACTCAAAAAACTGAATTAAAACAAAACACAAATTTTATAACATTACAGTACTATATTGCTAGGTATTTTTTCCCACTGACACCGAATTTGAAGGCAGAATTGACAGAATTGCTCAAAATTTTGAGATGAACTCAATAAACAACTAAAAAACTAAATTTGAATTAAAAAAAATTTATAACAATACTGTAAGAATATTTCTATGTATTTTTCCCGTTGAATTCGAATTTAAAGTCAAAATTGATAGAATCGCTCAAACATTTGAGATAGTCTCAAAAAAATAATCCAAACAACCGTATTAAATTTTTAAAACATTAATTAGTATATTTTTATTTTTTTACGCAAAATTCGAATTCATAACCTGTTTTTTTAAATTAGCTCAAAATTTTTCCCTTTTTATTTTAAATCTCATTTTTATCAATTTTTCGAGTTTATCTCAAACTTCTTCCAATTTTTATATTGAATTCAGATTCAGCGGAAAAAGTACATAGAAACATACTAGTGGAGTGTCATAGAAACAAATAATATTTTTTTTAATATAATTCGTTTTTTTTATTTAATCTCAAAATTTTGAGAAAATTTGTCTATTCTGACTTCGAATTCGGATTCAGCGTAAAAAATTGCATGAAAAGAGACTGCTGCAGTGAACTAAAACAAATTTTTTAATTAGGTTTTCTATTAGTCGAATTTTGAGTTTATCTCAAAATTTTTAAAAATTCACACAATTTTGAAATCTAATTTTGATTCAGCGGTAAAAAATACCTGGAAATATATTAGTGTAGTGTCATACAAATAAATGTTAATTTTTTTTATTTTAATTCCGATTTTTTGAGTCCTTTTTTTTAGTTAATCTCAAAATTTTGAGCAAATTTGTCTTTTCTATATTCGAATTTAGATTCAGCGTAAAAAAATGCATGAAAAAATACTGCAGCAGTGACATAATACAAATTTTTTATTTTTTTTATTTTAATTCGGTTGATTTTTGAGTTTATCCCAAAATTTTGAGCAATTCACTCAATATTGATACTCTGATCGGATTCAGCGGAAAAAATATATGGGAATATATTAGTGTAGTGTTATAGAAACAAATGTTAATTTTTTTAATTTTAATTGGGTTTTTTCGAGTCGTTTTCTTGAGTTAGTCTCAAAATTTTGAGCAAATTTGTCAATTCTGATTTCAAATTCGTAATCACCGTGAAAACATGCATGCAAATATACTACTGTAGTGCCATAAAAAGAATTTTAATATTTTTTGTTTTCAATTTGGTTTTTTCAGTCATTTTTTGAGTATAACTCAAAAAAGTACCAATTTGACTATTCTGACTTCGGATTTAGCGGTTACAAATACATGAGAATATTTGTACCATTGTAGTGTCTCGGCCAAAAAACTTTTTTTCTGCAACCCTGAAAGTTCGTAAATTGGATTGTTTAAAAAAAAATTTTTTTTGTATAATATATTTAAGGGGGGGTAAGGTTTGTTTCGTCTAAAAAAGGTCATTTTTATGCATTTTTTTAGAAAAAACTATTGACGTCAATTTATTTTAAATATTATTATATGATACAGCAATATTTAGAGAAGATTAAAAAAAAATTTTGTTAAAAAATAATTAGAAACATCGAAGTTATTGCAGATCTCCGCAAGTGCCTAAAAAAAATTCTTGTGCGGTGACCAGCCTACAGCATCACTGGATCATCTGAAACTAAAAATTGGAAATGTTTTGTTTAGTTTATTACACTATCTCTCACGTGACGAAGAGTTTTTTAAATTTTTCAATTTTTGACACCATTTTGAAGCCAAAATGACGATTTTTGACGAAAAAATCGACCTATTTGTTATTGTAAAATTGTTAATAATTTAAAAAAATTTTAAAACTCAACGTCACTTGAGAGCTATTTATATGTAGAATAAGTGTACAAAATTACGAAATGATCGGCAGTTTTTTGCTCCTTTCTACGTAAAATTCTGCCTTCTTTGGTTAAAAAAGGCGCGCCAAACTAAGTTAGAGGTACGGTCATAACCTACTGTAACTACGTTAGTTTTGCTCTGAATGGTCTAAAAATTTAATACACAATATTCTTCAGATATTGTAATGAAACATTTTTTCTAAAAAGTGATAAATTTTGAAGTATTTTTATATTTCCCAGACTTTCTACGAGTGTATAAATATTTTTTGTATTTTAAGTTATAATCAATGTAAAAATTTTTTGAAGTCATTCGTTACAGAGAAGACAATCTTTGCTTCACGAGAGAAACGCAAGATTATTTTTTTAATAAAACTCTATTATAAAAAAATTAAATTAATTATTTATTACACACTTGTTTTAAATAAAGCACACCCTTTGGTTAGCTTCTTAGTCGCATAAATTTCTTTATCTGCATCCGCAAATGTAAAAAAAAGTACACTTTCGTTCAAAATGAATCCGGAATAAAATGCAGTCAAAGACAATTCGTCGACCAACAACAGGAAATGAAACCCCGTACCAGAAGTAAATTCAATTCCGACTATTCGCCTTTAGAATCGGGAACTCGGATTTGAAAAGCCTCAGTTCTACTAGAAACTTCAGGGGTGTTGGCCGTAGGGAGCACTGGGACCGGAAGTTTCACGAGACATTGCTATAGTGTTGATGTTGCACCACAGTGGCACTTGGAAGGTTAAATTACCAGACTTTTCTTTCAAGTTTTTACCTCTTAATTTTTTTTTAATAAATAATATAATGAACCACGTATTTTAATTTTTAATTCTCATTTTTTTTAAAGACTGGAGTTAATTTATTCTTCGTTGAATTAAGATGAAAGATAAATGTTACAATTAGAACCCCCACTAAATATGCATAACGCAAAATAATGATATCGAACGAAGTAGAAAGAAGTGTGATAAATTCTAATAATCTAAATGGAAAGAAACACTTCCACTCTAATGAAGAAGTGAAATGAAGGGATGGCGATGAACAATGCACGGGAAGGGAAGTAGTCACGTATGTCTCGATTTCAATTTTAATTCAGACTCCCTGCGGATGTAAAGTGTATATGCCTTGAAAGTGAAACACAGCCATCCCTCGTGGACAATGAGCAACGCTTAGCGCCACTTGGCACTGGCTAAGCCGGTTAAGCATCAGCTGAAATGTCCTCCTACAGCCAAGGAAAGCAACTAAAACGCAAAAGCGCGTGCGCACATTTAATCTGCATACCGGCCGGATAGAAAGTAATTTCGTTTGGTCTCACGGTGAATTAATAACAAGTCATCCCCCAAGGACGTGAGTCACAGTCCATGAGCCATGATGGAAATGTAAAATACCCCCGCCATTCACCCTCCTTTTTTTTCATTGATGCATGCACCCTAAAATAGTCTATCTATCCTTTTCTCACTTTAATTTCACATCTCGTCTAATACTCACATTTCTTTTCTTTCTCTCTTTCAAAGAAAATGTACATTTTTTCTCTTACTTTTTTATCTATTGGTGGAATTCGTCTCTTGTCCTTCTCTCTTTCTCTCTTAGAAAACTCTCTGTCCTTTCTAGATTTCACTTATAGTTGAGCAACTCTCTTGGATGCCTCTCTCAGTTTCGTTGTGTGTCACACTCTTTCCCCTATCGGTGCATGAAGATGTGACTCTGAACGACTGGACAAACAGACTGCTTTGGCCCTAAGGGAGCACACAGAGTTACCGTATTTGCATTCAATTTCATTGCAAGGGCCTCTCGAACGCGAAATAGAGTTTTCTCGAGAATGAAAATGAACATTAGTGCTTCCCACTTTGAATGCTTGTGCTTAAAGCGCTGTGTGCTTACTTTCGACAACCGGAAGTGGGGCAAGAATAAAATTGCAGGAATTCGTGTGTGTGAGATCAATATTTCGAATTTATCTTTAAAGATTTACTTTTGTTTGAGAATTTTTTTTTATTCAAATACGAACATCAAATTCGTTTCTGGTTCCAACAAAATTTTTGAATTTCACCCAAATCTGAACAAATTTTACATTCTTCCCGTCATATTGTATCCGCCATTTTAAAATTTGAAATACTGCCTTTGGATGTGTTATCAGCGACCCCAAGCTTAACGAGTTTTTAACGAATACAATCAATTTAAAAAAAAACAACCGCCATATTGGATCCGACATTTTCAATTTTGAAAATCTGACAATTCAAAAGAAAAATTTTCCACGTTTACAAACAAAAGTTCCACGAAATTTTAAAGGGATAATTCCTTAAGTTTTTTAGGAAAAATTCCCCAAAATTTCAAATAGAAATTTTCCGATGTTTTTGGGGCAATTTCCTCAAGATTTGAAAGGCAAAAATTTTGTCAAATTTTAAGAAGAAAATTCCTAATGTTGTAAAGAAAAATTTCACAAGATTTTCAAGAGAAATTTTCTAAAGTTTTTAAGGTTACTTAAGATTTTAGACAAAATTCTCCAAGATTTTCAAGAGAAATTAGTTTTTAAAGTAAAATTCCTCAAGATTGCAAAGGAAGAATTTCACATGATTTTAAAGAAAAATTTCCTGAAGTTTTTTGGGTGAAATTCCCCAAGATTTTAAAGAGAAATTTACTAAAGTTCTTAAGATAAAATTCCCTAATATATATCACAAATACAATATTGAAATAATTAGACTTCCGCTTCCGGTACATTTTTTGCATACACGATTTTGTGATATTTTGAAAGCTTTTGGAATAAATTTTAAGTATTAATAGAATGATGAATAGTGCAGTGTACGGAGTGTGAAGAGAACATTTTTGTGGTGAAAATGAAAAGTATGCTTGTATAAAATAGTGTGAGTGATAAAAAAGGAAAAAAAGTGAAGTGAGAATTTGGTTGCGTAAAGTGAGACAAAGATATCGACAAGCAGAGTGAATTAAATACGTAGGAAAAATGCATATATACATATATATGTATATAGAAGAGTATGAAGTGAATAGAGAAATTTTTAAAATAAAATAAATGTTGAAAAGTATGAAAAATTTTTAAAAATTGAAAGGAGAAAACATGGAAGAGAATGAATGAATTAGAAAAATGTTTAAAGTAGAAAAAAGAAACTTAAAGGAAGTTTACGACAAGTTTGCATTGTAAATTAAACCCATTAACGCCTATGATTAGACAAATGAAAATGTCAACAAAATTATTTTTAGAAACAGGACTGTGGTTCAAATGATGACTTTTGACCTCGAAAATGGTTTAAAAACATAATTTGTTTATGAAAATTGTTATAAACAAATAGAGAAAATTAAAAACATTATAAAAACTAATAACGACATACGATTCTACGCGAAAAATTAGTAATGGAACATGTAGGTTTTTTAAAAAATAATTTGTTTATAACAATTTTTAAAAACAAATTATTTTTTGAACAATTTTCCACTTTAATAGTCATCATTTAATCCGCAGTTCAGTTTACAATAATAATTTTGATGAATATTTCATTTGTCTAATGATGGACTGAATGTGATGAAGAATTCAAAATGAGAGTGTATTATTATTTGTTTATAAATTATTTACAACAAGTAGAGTGAAAATTTTTATAAAATCATACATGTTTCTATAGTAATTTTTTTGCGTAGAATCAAATGGCGTTATTAGTTTAAAAATTTATTTTAATTTTCTCGATTTGTTTATAATAATTTTTATAAACAAATTATTTTTTAAACAATTTTCTACATTAAAAGCAATCATTTGATCCTGTGGTCTATTCTATAATTTCACTTTACATTCACTTTACCTCATTTTCATTTTTACTTCAATTTCAAATTATTTAAATTTCATTTCACTTTTACTTCTATTTTATTTCATGGTACTTACACTTTACTCTACTTTCATATTTTGTGAAAGCTAAGTGAAGTGATGTGAAAGTGAGGTGAAAGTGAAATGAAAGTTAAGTGATGTGAAATTGAAGTGAAAGTGAGTGGAGTGAATGTGAATGTATGATGAAGTGAAAATGCAATAAGGTGAAGTTAAGTGAAAGTGAAACTAGTGAAAGTGATGTGAAGTGAAACTGAAGTGAAAGTTAAGCAATGTAAAAGTGAAGTGAAGGTGAAATGAAAATGAAATGAAAATTAGGTTATTTAAAAGTAAAGTGAATGCGATGTCAAGTGAGGTGAAGTGAAGTGAAAGTGAAGTGGAATTACAGAATAGACTCCCGCAGAGTTTCCAACAATAATTTTGCTAAAATTTTCATTTAGTTAGACAGTTGAAAAAAGTAGATATTTTAGGAATTCTTTCTGAGAAAACTAAAGTATTTTAAGTTGAGAATACATACGTAAAAACGGTACTTTGAACTTCATTTTGACATGTTTTATTTATAAAAAATTTTTTTTCAAACTTCTATAAAAAATTTGCATTAACTTCTCCAAAGCTCACCTTTTGGTGAGCAGAATATTTCCGACTTGATCATCTAAAATGAAAAAAAAAACAAAAATTGTTTGTTAATATAATGGATTATCCTGTGATTAATCGAAGGAATAAACAAATAATCAAAAATTTACAGTACAAACAACTTTTTGTTACAAATAATTAGTCTTTATCTTCATTAAGAAGATGCAGATTAGCATGAGATTAGTTTGGAAAAATATAGAGAAAATTGCTCTAGGCTTGTGTCTCTAGCAGGCTAATTGGAATCCAATCAACGCGATTAATCGCTTAACATGCAGAGTCCACATATTGGTGAAAGCTGCCGGCGGCTGACGCTATTTAGGTATTTAACTGCAACCACCATCGGCAGCCGAATGTGGGCGTGAACCGCAGGCTATATTTTATGTTTAGTTCAGTGAGATGCCCGTTGCAGACGATCAGACCTCGAGAGATCGTAGATTTCTCCGCACCCTTGAACCCTCCAGGGTACACACGGTTGCCATCTTTTCTCGACGAATGTCCAGAGTACAAAAAAAGTCCCCAAAGCTTGGAGAAGCTCCGGATGTGCTAGCAACCTGCCGACACAGCTGCTCTAGTACACTCGCTTCCGTTCTGGGATTTCCTGATTAATAGGCAGTCACTATTTTTGCCACTGACAATAAGAAGAAAAAAAGTTCTGAAAATATTTCACGCATATCAATAGTTTTTTAAGTCATCAAGCCAGGAATGAGTTTCGTAACTCTTTATAGATAAATCTACAATTTTTGTCACAATAAACAAAAAAAAAGCGTTAATTAAGAGAGAATTATTAAACATAAGAAGTGGTGTGTCATCTAGGTCATTGAACCAGGATCACAGCACTGTCTAAATTCGGAAAAGTTGAAGAAAAGCGTCTGGCAACACTCAGATGCAACAAACTCCAATAACGACTCCCCCACTCAATGACGAATTAACAAAAGTGATTGACATAGGAAAATCCGGGCATTTACTTGCTAGTCTTAACATAGAGCAGTCTTGTTAGATTATCATTGAGATGAAGAAGCTCTTCTCCAGTGTCATAGGTCAAAGTTCTAAGCGAAATAGTCAGCAAGTGATTCGTCATAGAGTTTCTAGAAATACAATTTAATCCAGATCTACAGAGTTTGAAGAAAATAATAAAAAGAAAAAAGCAAATATATTGTTCAAAAAAATAAAGTGTAGTTATTGAGAATTGATTAAAGATTCGAAAAATTTGAATACTAACTAATGCATAATGTATAGACTTGTTAGCGACATCCAAAAAGTGAGTCTGAAAAAATACACTTAGTCAAAGGCTGGAGTGGAGAATTATAAATAGCAAAAGGTGAGCTGAATTAATATTAATGTTACACAATACATTTTGAATCACACATACATTTTATTTATGTTTGACAAAATTTGTATATTTGAAGAATAAAAAATACTCCCACCTATCAAAACATCTTTTAGTTAGACCGCATCATCTGAAATGCAAGTTTGATGATAACTTTACTGATGCATAACAATGTTCCCTTAACGACCAGTCAATTATATGTAAATTCATTGGCCAAAAACAACAAAACTATCATGAAATAATAATTAGTAGTCAATTTTATTTAACATCTCACTTTCATACTTTTCAATAAATAAGACAAATAATATGGGACACAATGACTCAAACTTGTTTTAAGGGGTCTTGTAAAATTTTTAGACCCTAAAATTAGAAGTTTATGTTAAAATTTTTTGCTGTTGAGTCTTAAAATATAATTGATCAAAAGTTTTTACATGTCATTGTGTATGAAAGTAATTTTTACCAATGGACAAATCATCCTCTGTAAAAGAAAGACACTTACATTATTTCAACTCTGAAATTATTTTTTAGAGACTTCTTAAAACATATACAATGACATGTAAAAACTTTTAGTCAATTATATTTTAAAACTTATGAGCAAAAAATGTTTTAAAAACTTCCGATTTTAGGGCTGAAAAAGTTACACGACCCCTTAATAATATTGTATATTTAAAAATTTGGTCACTAAAACATTCTCAATAATATTGTACATAGTGTGAGACGCATGCTTATTCCCGAAAACTTTTTTGACAAAATATATAATAATACAAACACATTCTGACATAAAAATCCTATAACATAAATTTCTTTTGACATAAAAATCATTTAACATAAATTTCTTTTGACAAAAAATCCATTTAACGTAAATTTTTGACTGTTATAAAATTTATTTCACCTAAAATTCAATTGACAACAATTTCATTTGGCATAAAAGTCATTTAATCTAATTCTCATTTGCAACACAATCCATTTGACATAATTATTATTTTACATAAAAGTCACTTGACATAAATTTCATTTAGCGTAAACATTATTTATCACAATTCTTATTTAACATAAAATTCACTTGTTATAAATTTCATTTGGTATAAATTTCATTTAATGTAATTCTCATTTCACATAAAATTTACTTTACATAAATTTCATTTGGTGTAAATCTTATTTAACGTACTTTTCATTTCACAAAAAATGTGTGCCATTTGACATAAAATTCAGTTGCCATTGATTACATTTTACATAAAAGACATTAAACACAATTCTCATTTGAATTAAAATTCAGTTCACATACATGACATTTTACATAATATCATTTGGCATAAAAATATAACCAGAATTTCAAAATTGTCGAATCACAATGTTTATAATATGTAATTGGTAATTTTTTTAATTAGCGCCGATATTTTTATGTATAATGTAATTATGTGTAAAATGAGTTTTATGTCAAATGAAAATTTTGTTAAATTACTTTTATGTCAACTGAAAGTTATGTCAAATGAAATTTATGTCCAATAGAAATTATGTTAAATGTCTTTTATGCTAAATGAACTTTATGTAAAATTAAATTTATGTCAAATGACAATTATATTAAATGATTTTTATGCCAAATGAAATTTATGTCTAGTAACATTTATGTCAAATGAAATTGATGATAAATGAATTTTGGGACAAAATAAAATTTATATCAAATGTATATTATGTTAAATGACTTATGTTAAACAAATTTTAACTCAAATGAATTTTCTGCTAAATAAAACTAAATTGCTAAATGATTTTCACATCAAATAAAATATATATAAAGAATGTTGATTTTAACATCTTACATATTTATAAATTACCAAGCTGAAGTCCACAACGTACTTAAAAAAGAAAAATCGAAAAATAATTTTTTTTAAATTAAATTCATCTCTAATTTTTATATACCTTAATTTTTAAGAAATTAATTGTCACTAAGGGTACAATTATTAAAAAAGATATGTTTATCAAAAACGGTATTTTTTATATGGTATTTTTATCAAAAATAAAAATACCGTACCATTATTTTTTGTTTTCGTTTTTGAAAACGTTGTGTAGTTCAGCCTCGTAATAAATTACTGAAATGAGTTGAAACGAAAAAAAAACATCTACTCACTGAAATTAAAATGTAATATGTATACGAAATTAAATATTAACCATTTAAACAGTTGTTAACAAATATATGAACATGTTCATCTATTTTACTATAGTCTACATACATTTCTATTTAACACATTTCGAGTTTTAGTCAGATTACTAAAATAAGTTTGCGTTATATGTTTTCAACAAGTTTGCAATTTGAGTTTGCTGCAAAATGTCGTGCTATATAGTTGGTATTAAATTTGTATAATTAATTATAAAAAATAACACTGTTACTTAAATGACAAATAAGAGACTTTTAGAGGATGTAACTTCTTTTACGGTTCCTAAAATATACAATATAATTATTTATATGTCTGTAAACTGTTTTAATTTAATTTTTCTCCACAAACTATTTCCAAATATTGCAAGATTATTTACCAAGAGTGGATTTGCTCACCTGTTTACTTGTATATTAAGTAAGTTGGAGCCTAATTAAAAAGGTCTAGAGAGTGTTTGCAAACTTTTATCGGACCTTTAGCGGACTCTTTTTTTTCACATAGTTCGCTGAAAGTTTCGTGCTTCTAAAAATTCTAAACAAATTTTTCTTAAATCTTTTGAATCAACAGACATTCTACTGTAGAATAAGGGATTAAAGACTAAATCTGCGGAAAGTTTGCAGACATTCAGTGGAATTTGTAAATAAATTTAACGTACCATCAACTGAGGCTATTTTGTACATCCAAGATCTTTTTTTGACTAAATGATTTATTAAAATTTAGAATTAAAAGAAAAAAGAATTTCAACTTTTGACATATGTTGAGAACATCCATCTGAAGATTTTCTATGAGTTATGCAATGAAAAAAAAATTTTCAGTCTGAGTTGTAGTCATTAAAAGTGCACAAAATATCCTCCGAAATGGGGCTATTTTGTTCATCAAAAATAATAATCAACAAAAACATTTAAATTTTCTAAATAATTTTGCTTTCTAATTAAGCTTTAAAGAGTACTAACTGTACCAAAGAATTAGTCCCGTTAACTTATGTAAATAAACAAGATAAAACAAATTCACCCCTAAGATTAGTGGCATTTCGATGAGTTTTCAACTTTAAATAATGAATTTAGTCTCAATACCCCTAATTTAATTGAGTTAACCCCGTTTTCCTATCCGATGATCGTTTCGGCTCTCTTCACCTCTTCCTTGACGTGCTTCGCCTTTATCGGGTCACGTGGCACCGGTTTATCCGTTAACTGGCTTATCTCGTTAGAGAGACAACGCGACAAATTGTAAGCTCACATCCGTACGAGTTTTCTAGCTGACAAGACTGTTTTCATTATCTTCGTTCAGGTTTTGCACCACACAGCATGCAGAAACAAAGTATCTCTTCCTTCATATTATTCTCGCTCATACTAATGAGACAGCAATCCCATTGAGTTTCTCGTTTGTCACCAAATTCCGCTCTCGTTCATATACAACAATCATAATTTAAATTTAATTTGCGGAAGACCTTCTTTCGTATAATTAAAAGATCTCTAGATAATCCTAAGCAAAGAATAGTGCACAAAGTGCAGTCTAATAGACTTAATTTAAATTTCTCAATATATTGTTATTTTACTTTATTAAAGAAAATTTTGCTTAGTATATAAATTAAAACCAGAAGAGTTTTACTTAGAATTTAATCTGAAGAAGAATATTTTAAACGCTCAGTAATCTCAGTTAATCACCAGCGTCTATAGAATGATTGTGATTATATAATTTAAATTAAATTCCCTGTCTTTTGCAAATGCGATTTCTGATTTGGAGAAAATTCAACGTCCCTCCGGGATAAGGATGAGGTTTTTAGATTTGTGGAGAAATCGAGTCGAGCAACTTTTCCACGTGGCAGAATCGTGCATAATCCGCGCGCCAAGGAAAAGAGCATCCGACCGATCTCATTGCAGAGGTTTGTAACAATTCAATTAAGGATCTCATGCTTCCTAGATAAATTCATCCTTTGCACTCTGAAATATAAAGAAGAAAAAAAAGGAAGAATAAATCATTTCGTTAGAAAGATTTGCTGAAAATCAGCCAAGTGAAATTTACAAATCTTTCGAGGAGAAAGATTTTCACTTTTCATTCATTGGAATAATATAAAGTTTTTAATACCTTCTGATGGAAATCTGAAGATTTAATTTCTTAAACGTAATCTAGGATTATATTTTATATCTTTTAAATTTGCACATCTTTAATAATGCTACTTTTGCCAACTGTGATGGATTTAGTTAAAAACAGACCAAAATGAAAGAATGCATAAAATCTTTTAACCGAATTTCGAAATTAGAAAGGAAAAATTTATCCACTCACAATCAGTTTAGGTAATGTTTGACAGTGTTTATTTTTCGGTTTGCTAGGGTACCTTTTTTGAATGATGTACATTCTAAATTCGACAAATTAATATGACCTTTTTGATATCTGAAGTATTTGCAGTTTTAATGAAACAGGGGCATTTAAATAATTTCCCCTCTGAATTGATTAACAGAAAAATATCAATATTTTTATGAACCCTCGTTTTATGGTTCGGCATTGATTGAAGCCGATGCGTATTGTGAAATAGCCATTATCATTGGTGTTGTTGGTATGAAACGGCATAAAATTTTAGGAAGGGTTACGAACCTCGCCATTTAACTCAGTTTCTCACTCTCACGATCCGACATCTCTCCCCGTTGAAAAAGTTCCACTTGTGTTCAGCAAAGTTATCCCAGAGGAGCTGAAGCAGTCCTAAGGGACTTCAGTAGTGCTTCTCAAATAGAGAACTCCATATCCTTCATTACCTTGGTTTATTCGGGATCTACTTGAAAGGCCACGTGCCGAAAACCTTAATACCAGATCTTCAATGGCCCTACTGCAGCACTAAGATAACGCAGACCAATGGATTTTTAATATTCATCAAAGGCACTAGAAATTCAACAAGATCAAAAACGATTTTTTTTCACCATTCTTTTAAAATTTCTCAATTTTGTACACTTTTAGATATTCTCTTTACATTTATGACATATGTCAAAGAACAAAAAATAATAGAAGGTATTGAAGAGTAAAAAGATTCTTCCTGCGAAAAAGTCTGTCACATACATTGTCTTGTGAATGGAAAAACTAAATAGATGCGACATAAGCAAAAAGAAGGTGACAAGGATGAGCGAGACAAACGCATTCCCAGGCGATTGAACGATTGAAAAATTCTGATCGCTGTTAGCATCGATTCCCAGTAAAATTCCCAAGTCTCAAGTGTCTACGGCATGAAACTCCACTTTTGTTGGATATTTAAACGTATCCATATTATTTAAGATATATTTTTCTATTCCTATGTTTTTCATCAAAATAGAATCATTAATACTTAAATATAAATTACGATAATCTTTCAAGACTGTATTAGTTTATGAACCAATTAAAAGAATAAATAAGATTTTATCTTCAAGTCTTAGGAAATGTATATTAATAAAAAAAAAAAAAGATTTCCCTCTAATATTAATAATAATGGCCGCATATCATATCTACTGAAGGATATTATTACAAATTCTTTTCTGCAAACGAATAAGCAAAGTACTCAAAACTTTTTTCCCCCGTCAGATTCTTCTAACATAAAAAAGCAATTGAGAAAAATACCAAGGGGTAAAGCCGTTAAAGAACTCGAGACTCGATTTTCACAATATCACGTTGAAACAGTAAGCTAGGTTTCAAATGTTCGAGTACCTCGTAAAATATAGGCATAGATCGAAAAGTTTATTGAAAGAGACTTATCGATATGCACGGGATGTGCGCTTTCAGTTTGTGTATGTATCCCATATATATACTGTACGCACCGTAGCACTGTAAGGGCCAGGCAATATTGGGATGAGTTATTGTTCGACGAGCACAATGCACTCAAATATGGAATGAACCTGGGAAATTGATACAAAAAAATCGCTACCAGTTTTTCCAAGGTTCTATCAATTTTTTTTATCTTATCCAAATCAAAGCCACAATACTATATCGGTACGTTGCTCCAAAAAAAGCGTATTTTGGTTTAAAAAAGCATCTATGTCCAGTACACTTTTTATCCTTTTAGATGAGTACTTTTAAAAATAAATAGAGATGTAAATTGAGGAATTTTATGTTCATTTGATTGTAGTAAAATAATTTGTTTTTGATTGACAATGAGTGTTTTGATGTTATGTTACATTATGTTTGTGTTACATCTCAATTATTAAAAATATATGCAATGTATCGTGTGGGAAAAGATTTTTTAACAGTCGAATCGATAAAAGTGTCAAAATTTGTAAAGTATGCCATTATTTTTCAATGGGCAAGTATTATCTATGAATCTAACATTGTTCTACACCATATGATAAAGAAAACATACAAAGTGGAAGAGTTTTGCGAATTTTTAATTTTTTTAAAAGTTATTGTTAATAACATTTTTTTGTATGAATTTTGAAATTAATTATTTTCTACTGTTCTTTAAGAGGAATGAAGTTAATTTTTGGTATGAATAATGAGAAATATTAATACTTTTCATTAATATTTCCTGTGTAGAAAAATTTCGGGGCAGTCTGGAGTCCAGTAATTGCCCCAACTAGACGCATCTGAACGGCCTAATCTAGACTGTCTAACTGTATGCAATATATGGGACTTCATTGGCATCACTAGAATTCAAATTTTTTAAGTACAATTAAGACTTTAGTGCCCGATTTGTCGGTCTTCTTTGAATTTATATATGCACAATGGGTTGTCACTTCAAAATGGAATAAAATAATTTAGTCAATCTAAAGAATCGTTCAAAAATAAATATTGTAGATTTATACGAATTATTCTAAATAAAAATAAAATTTAAATCTATACATCCATCTATAGGGGAGACCGAGGTGAGTTGAAACGATTTTTACATTATCCAGTATAACTCAGCCAAAAATTGTCCTATTTTTATGAAATTTGTATTTTTAGATAGGTAGTTTTGTGTAGTATGTGAACCAAAAACTAAAAATGTAAAAAGTTGTAAGGTTTTACGAAAAAATTGCGAAAAAATAATCGAAAACAATTCCCGGTGTTACAACTCACCTAGTACCAAGGTGAGTTGTAACACATGTCGACGTTAGTTGTAATAGTTGCAAATTCTGTGATTTTAATGAAAAAAATAAATTTTTAAGGCTTAGTTTAGTTAGTAAAGTAAATTTAATTAGTTAGTAAAGACATCTTATTAATAGAAAAGAATAAAACAATCGTTTTAATACTTTAATTATTTTTAGAATTAGGTTATCACATATTTCGCTTTCTTTAACACTAATTAGATATTTTAAATTAATCTTTGGTATTTAATTACGATCTATAATAACAATTTGAGCTGTATAATAGCTAAAAATAATATTATATAACATATTTTATAGAAATTTAAGAATAATAAAATTTTTTCTGCGAATTTTTAAATAATTAGGGAGTAAATTAGAGTAAGGAAATTTATGAGATCAATATAAATCAAATTAAACCAAAAACTAAATTAAAAATGAGCAACAAGCTCAATAATAACAAAAAAACCTATAAGTAGAAATTATTTTGACTTTTGTATGTGAAAGAGCAACTCGAAAAATGTTTTTAATAATATTTTTTTTCCTTTGGAAATTATGAAAGTGATTTACACGAAAATTTGTAAAATTCTAAATACTTTTAAAACCATAATATAAAACAATATACTTTAGCAAAAGTCAAAATAGTCTCTATTCGATGAAGCTCAAATTTGCGTAAACCTAGGTGAGTTGAAACAGCCTGTTACAACTCGCCTAGGTGCGAAAAACTGTGCATCGCTTCGAATAATTATTTTTTATTTTAAATTTCGAGACTGACACAAAAAAACAAAACCATTTCATAAAACTAGGATATCCAACAGTTGTTATGGTAAATATTAGAATAACAAAAATATAATATGTGTCGAATAATAAAGTATCAAAATTTCGGCCAAAAACTTACTTTTAGCAATTTTTTTGCACACATATTAAATACATCTCCAAAATTTTTCTCAGGTGGTCAAGTAAATTTGCATCAAATAGTGAATCAAAAATGTAATAAATTTACGCTTTTCAAAATTTTTAAAAGGTCATAGTTTTCGAGAAATCGGCTTTGTTACAACTCACCTCGGTCTCCCCTACACTTAATGACCAATTTTACTTAGAAATTACAAAATAACTTCAAACTTTAATTTGAAATTTTATAAAGTTTGAATTTGGAATGAATTTAATGAAAAATTTTTAAAAACTTAGATTTTTGAATAATGTCTAATAATTCAAATTTTCCTGAAATTAGATAAATTTTTTAACATATTGTATATGATTAATTATTAAAAATAATCTATCTGTAGAACAATTTTAGTTAAAAGCACTATAAACAATTGAGTGTTGGAGAAGTTACAGATTATTGTAGAAATTCAATTATTTTCCAAACTTTCACCAAAATTCTTGGCAAAATTCCAATTATTTTCTAAAATGTTCTTTAAATCAATGATTTTCAATATCTACTATTTTAATAAAATTTTTTAAAAGAATTCAATTATTGAACGAAAATTTTCATAAAATGTAAGCAAAAATTTAATTACTTTCATAAATAAAAAACCTTTCACAAAAATTCAATAAGTATTTATAAATCTTTGATAAGTTTCTTTCAAAAAATTCAATTATTTTCATACATAAAAAAATTCTCATTATTTTTAATACAATTTCAATCGAATTCTTTGAAAAGTATATAATTATATTTAAGAATTATATACTTTAAAAAATTGTTTAATGATTATAATTGAGGGACTGAATGCTATAATGGGTTACGCGCCATGTTAAGTAAATGGAGCGTAACACGTTATAGCATCCAGCCCTAAATTGTAGTAGGTATTAATTATTAATATATTCATTTCTAATAATTTAAATAATTCAGGATTATTATGTGTAATAATTTTATCAATAGTTTTCACTTTGTCTTTATATAAGCAACAGAATATATGACACTGGCATTAATATAGTTAATTAGGAGAGTTCTTACCCAGACTTCAGTGGCCGTGCGGTTTAAATGCATCGCGTTGGGTCGTTAAGGGTGGGGGGACGTGAGTTCGAACCCACATACGAGCGGATATTTTTCATTGTAAGTATTATATAAAATAATAAAATTACTATATTTAATTTGTATAAGTATTATAAATTAAAATTGTAAACATGTTTGTAAATAATGTTAAAGGTCTGTTAAAAAATGAACTTAAAAAATATACTAATTAACGCAAATTGTTTTTTTAATAAACTTATTTTTCAGTATTACTATTTTAAACTATATTTAATGCTAGTGTAGTATATTATTTATTTCAAAATATTATAATTATAATAATAATAAGTTATTGGCATTAAATATATATACACAAATCTATATGAATAACGATAATATTTACTATTATTATTAATAATTCATATATTCACATTACATTGAATAAACGTAAGAAACGGGTAAATTTAGGTAAATTATTAAAAATTAAAAAACTGAAATATTGAAATCGAACCTAAAATTTTTAATATTAGCACTGCTCATCAGCCCTGATTAGCTCGTCCAGTCTGGACCAACACGTGGTTCAAACGTCATTGATCTTATTAGCCCACGATCAGACAGTTTTTTCAGCGCCCCATTAGAGAATAGACTGTCTTTCTGGCAACACACTAGAACCCAACAATTTTTCTACAAGGGTTGTCATTATGAAAAATTTTTTAAATTGTTAAAAATAAGAATAATTTATTTAAACAATTCTGCATCGTTTCCCCGGAGGATGATTTTTATTAACAATTTATAAAATTTTTGGTTTGTTAATAAAAATTATAAAAAACATTTTTTTCATAAAACAAGGGATAAGTTTTGAAAAA
The DNA here is from genome assembly GCA_032872475.1 of Leptopilina myrica (nomen nudum). Classification (NCBI taxonomy): domain Eukaryota; kingdom Metazoa; phylum Arthropoda; class Insecta; order Hymenoptera; family Figitidae; genus Leptopilina; species Leptopilina myrica (nomen nudum). The sequence goes on along the minus strand of CM065464.1, from coordinate 38,087,875 downwards.
TTCACATATTTATTACTATTAGTGAACGAACGTTATTAAATAGCAGTATAATAAGTTTGATTTTATTTCATTTTAAAATACAATTTTATAAAATTTTATTATTTAAATAATCTTAATAAACAAATTCATAACATTGTGAATTTGTCATATAAACTGCAACGTGTTCATTCGTTTTGCAATATACTTATTGAAGACTTCGCTTAAATGTTTTCATGAAATGACATAAAAACTTGTTTATAAATAATGCTAAATAATAAATACCAGATATTATTCAGTTTTTTAATAATGATTTTTTTTCAAACCATTTTCATGAAATCAATATAATCTTATCTTAATATAATACTTTTATAATGAAACTTTTATATATTTATTTACTAATAAGGGACTTACTAATAAATTGACAATTGTTTCGTGAAAAATTTTACGAAAATTATTCAAATATTTATTTATTATTATTATTTTTTAATTATTTTTTAAATGATAAAATTCTTATTGTTATTAATTTTCGTGGAAAGTCTGTGTTTATGCATGAAATAATTTCAATAGAATTACCTTATATAGTATAATATAATTGTATTTAATTGTAGCACATTATTAAACTCATTACTTTTGGAAAAGTAACTTTCCTTGGAGGGGGTCTCTTTTTGCAATTTTAAAAGATTTATTTATATATAAAGTAAAAAATATTATTCTTTTCCTTTTAATATTATATAAAAAATTAATAATGTTTTTAAGCTGTTTCACAAAAGTAGAACTTTGTAAGTGGATTCTTTTAGAAATATTTTGAAAAAGAAAGGAACACTTTCTGACACAAATTAACAAAGTTATTCTTTTTTAATGAAGATTATTTTAATTATGAGGTTATGGGTTTTAAGCAGAAAATTCTGATAAAAAGATTCATCTGAAAAATCATATATTGTTTCCTCATATAGAGGAAGTATTGTAATACCTAAATTTTTCGACATCGATTTTTTTTATATATCTTTATGATATTTGACCTCAAGAGTTAAAAAATTATATTTTTAAAAAATGTCATTCCGTATGTGTGTGTGTGTGTGTGTAAACGTCACATTTTCATAAATATCTCCAAATTATGAAGAGCTTTTGGACTAAATTTTTCTTTAAATTGTAGGTCTCATGTGCGGACATGAAATGAGAGTACTTTGAGACAGATTAATAAAGTTTAACAATATATTTTTTTGATTTTCAATTTTTCAAAAAAACGTTTTTTGCCCATAACTTTAAAAAAAATGTAAAAACACCTAGGAATGTTTTTCTATAATTTTGTAGAGTTTTTTTAGACGCATCTTTTGAGCTCTCAATGAACATTTTTTGTCCATATTCACCGGAGATATTCAACTTTTAAAAATCAAAAATTTCTGAAAATAAGACTTTTTTGAAAATTTTGTTGAAAAATGTAGAAATAAATTTTAAACTATCATTATCATCTTGTAGAGCATCAAAAAACGCTTCAGTTGACCTATTTTTAAAGCTAATTCGATTAGAAGTAAAGAAGTTATTCATATTTTAAAATGAAGATAACGAGATTTACGAAAACAATTGAAATAAACACAAAAATATATAACTTGGCAGCGGTTTTTTCATTTATTTATATTTGTTATTACAAAAGTTATTAAAAATATAAAATTATTGTTAATATTTAGAATTTCTTCAAAAACAAAAGTTTTCATTGGAACAATTGAAATTGACGAAGTCGCCTGATATTTAAAAAATGATTATATATCAGGGTCCTAGAGTTTTTACTGATTACAATATCTAAAAGATCCTAATCAAACACAATAGTTTGTAATTCTGTCATGTGTTAAATATATTTATGAATTTAGTCTTTAGATTGAATTGATAAATCTACAATTCCTTACCTTAGCAGATGAACAATTCCATTACCATAAATTTATAGCCGTGAACAGAATAGTTACCTTTCACTCTAAAGTGAAAGATACTTTCGGTGTTATTTTAAAATACACCGTCAAATATGTTCCTTGGGGAAAATTGACTTTAAAATTAAAATTTAAAATGAAAATTCCATTTACTCTTCTTAGGACATCCAGTCTTCATCTAATATCTATTTTTCGCTATCTCTTGCAAACCATGCAAATCACCTTTTAGGCTAATGCCTCGCCTGCATAAAATCACAATTAAAATCACAAGGACATTCGGTTTCGTGATTCGTTGCTTCTGTAGATACGATTTGCTCGTTCATCTCTTTCGTCCCTCGATGCCATTTAAAATCCACATCCTCGTAACTCTTTAGCTACGGGACCTTTTGGTTCTGGGGCTTTATTGGCACAAAAGATTTATACGCATCGCCTAAATGCGCTGTTATAGTTTCTCTCTGATGGAAAAATGTGTAATTGTAAATTATCATACATTTGCTTCCTGTGGTAATTAGATAAATGGAAACTCTGTCTGCTTATAAGCTAGATCAATAATCGTAATAACGTGAAACTTAATTGACGTTATAGTTATAATAGTGTTTAAATAATATACAACCAAGAATTTAAGAATTCGGACAAAAACGATCTTCTTTTCAAATTTGTTAAATAGAAAAGTGAAAACAGAGAAAATTTATCGAACATATTTTTACGTTAACCTGAAGATAAATGATTATGCAAAAACTTTCTAATATCACAATATGGGAATACACTCGAAAAGAACAGTATCCAACAGTGATAAAGAAAATTCAAATAAAACTCCAGTCATCCTGCAAAGTCAAGAGCAGAATAAACACAGTACTCGAACTAGCAAATCAGTGAGAGGGAGATCCGTATTTTACAATAAAAGTGTCTCAAAAGTGTATAACTCACAAAGTTTTATTTAAAAATCTGACCATAGAAAATCTTCAAATGTATATTAAAACAAGTTTTTAAACTTCGTCATTGCACAATGTTTTTAAAACAATGCACTAATTTTATAAAACAATTTAACAAGTAATAAAGAGCCAATAAAGTAATAAATAAATTAGTAAATAAAACTATCCAGTTAATAACAGTAGAATTTGACTTTAGAACGAATTATCCACATCTTTAAATAATTTTTATTTCTATGTATAACAATGTTCATTTAACAACAACAAAAATTTTCTACGAGTCTCTGATCTTCATTCCTTTAGGCTCTTTTGACTTTTTGATGTTAAAAGAGTCAGGCGTCGTTTCAGAGCACACTGAAACGTACGCAAACGCTTTCATAGCTACGCAAATGCGAGCAATAAAATGGAAAATAGCATGTGTTCTGTTTTAGCATTTTATTTCATTTTAACTTTAAATTCATTCATGTGCAGTCACTTTTGACTTGCAACTTTCTGCTATTGGACGAATTATAGTGAAAATCAGCGCCTATCGAAGATTTTCTCATGAAATACTAAAACCTACAATTGAAAATTTTTTAGATAACTTTTATTACTAGTTGTCAGGGTTAAAACATTTAAGTTATAAGATTTAAAATTTTAATTTTATGTCACAAGTTATAAATTATGTTTAAGAGCAGCTGCTTTTGATTGAGCACTAAACTTAGATTCAACATACGGTTTTTCATTAGTGTTTACTTTTTTTTTGTATCTTAACAAATACTGTTGCATTTTACTTTTCTGTTTAATCAGAAGACTATTTTGATGTCCAAAAATAATTTTTACAGGCGTAAATGAAGTTAACTATAAGTTTAAAAACTTTAATGATCGATTAAGGATATATTTTTTAAAGATTATATTATCAATATTGACGAACCAAGCTTCCGAAATGTATTATTATTGTTTAAAGAATTAATGCCTCTTTTTCAATCACTTTATTATCTTCCAAAAATCGAAAAACGTTCTTTACAACTATTGAAACAAAAGAAAAAATTATTTCAATTAGCGTAAAAAATTTTTGCTTCTCTTTAAAAATCCTATTACTTTTTTAAGTGCTCATAAAATAAAAAAAAATTATAACCTGTAAAAAAAAATAAATGTTATGTAAGACTAACATGTGACGTTTTTTCTTTGTCATCTAGGTATTGTTTTAATAATTATCAGCAAATTAAATAATAATTAAAAAATATATTCATCTCTTCAACTTTTTTTTACGTACACTTCATTGTGCAATACTTTGAAACATCTGTAAACCACAATCTAACAATAAATGAAGAACAAGTCTTCTCATTCTCAAGTATTCAAATTTGAATAAAATAAAATGAAATTATATTTCCAAGTGAGCGGAATATTATTAACTGTGGTGTGCATTTCAAGTAAAGAATTAAAAGACAAATATGCTCTTCCAAATGATTTTAAACTGCAAATGGTGAACGTCGTAAGTTATTTACTTTAAATTCTCATTTCCTATATAAATAAAATTAAAAAAATGTTATTATCTTCTGGGTAAAAAATTATTCGAAACTATACTTAGGTATTTAGACATGGAGATCGTACACCACAGACAATTTATGGCGAGACGTATCCAAATGATCCATATAGAAATGAGACATATTTTCCTATTGGATATGGACGTATGACGAATGTAAGTTATATGCACCTGACATTTATTTTAATTCGAACATTGAAACGAATTTTTTCATTATTTTTACAAATTTTTATAATAATTTGTTTTGTAATATTTCCTTATTTCTTTCAATTCATAACAATTTAATAACTCAACAGATGGGAAAGTTGAGAAGTTTTGAATTAGGCACATTTTTGAGGAAAAGATATAATAAATTTTTGGGAAACACCTATATTCCTGAAGACATTACTGCCAGAAGTACGTACATGGATAGGGCACAAATGACCCTACTTTTAGTTCTAGCTGCTCTTTACCCTCCAGATGAACTTCAAAAATGGCATCCTAATCTTAACTGGCAGCCTATACCAATAGAATTTAAACAACTTGACGACGATGTTTTATTATTTCCTACAGGATGCCCTAAGTACATGCACATACGTTAAAATATCATACAAAAAATAGTTCAACATTTTTTTTTAATAGTCAACATACATGTTTTTTTAATACTACTTTTCACTTTTTCAGATATAAGAAAATGTTTAAAGAACTAAAAGAACAAGCCGAAGTGAAAGAAATTTATGAAAAATACAAACCACTCACAAATAATCTGACAAAATTAACAGGCAAAAATTTTACCAGTCCCCTTTATATATTTCCTTTTTATAATTTACTCACTTCGCAAAAATTAATGAATTTTACAATTCCAAAATGGGCTGAGGAAATTATGACTCGTAATGATTTTCAAGAGGCTGTTTCTTTGTTTGAAAAATTAAGGAACTTCAATGATACATTTAAAAAAATGAATGGAGGTAAATTAAATTTATTAAACAAATTTCAAATATGGGTCAGATTATTATATATCGAATAAAGTCGTTGCGGCCTAATTTTAGAAAAAATTGATTCTTTCAGAAATGATTCTTCATGATGTCTAGGAAACAAAATAAAAAGAATTAGGTTAAAATATTTATCACTTTTCTCAAAATATAAATGTAAAGTGAAGAAGGTGCGGAAAAATGTCACTTTTTTAGCTGTTAGAAAATGTATAAAAAAACATAAAGAAATGCTTCAAAATGTAAAAAAAAATTTTATTGATTCTTGTATAAAATTACTTGATTAATTAATCCGTATTCAATAAACTAGTAAAAAATTAAAATAATAGATAAAACATGGTTTTAAAGTTGGTGTGCCAAATAACCTACTTTGTGCAACTTTTATCAATGAATTACAAGAAAGTGAAATTGTTAAATTTAAAAAAACTCACCGAATATAGAGTATTCTCCATGAAGTTTCAGATTTTCTTATCAGTTTTTCTGTTTTTCCTTTAAATATATAAGAAATATGAAGTTGAAAATACGCGATTTCCAAATTTTTGCAAACTTTGCAACTTAATATCTCTGTTAAAGAAAAATAAAAAATTTGTCACTTTCACAGCTATTAAAATCACACCATAATCTACACGCACAAAAAATTTCGTTTTGGTCCCGAATCTAATTTAAGATATACAAGTGTTTAAAAATCTTACTTTATTTCAGGTTAAAACTGTATATTGTCTTCTAACTAAAGTTGGTTTGACTTTGAATTACCGTGATCGAAACATAGCCAAGGAGAAAAAACCAACTATTTAGTTAGAAGACAATATACAGTTTTAACCTGAAATAAAGTAAGATTTTTAAACACTTGTATATCTTAAATTAGATTCGGGACCAAAACGAAATTTTTTGTGCGTGTAGATTATAGTGTGATTTTAATAGCTGTGAAAGTGACAAATTTTTTATTTTTCTTTAACAGAGATATTAAGTTGCAAAGTTTGCAAAAATTTGGAAATCGCGTATTTTCAACTTCATATTTCTTATATATTTAAAGGAAAAACAGAAAAACTGATAAGAAAATCTGAAACTTCATGGAGAATACTCTATATTCGGTGAGTTTTTTTAAATTTAACAATTTCACTTTCTTGTAATTCATTGATAAAAGTTGCACAAAGTAGGTTATTTGGCACACCAACTTTAAAACCATGTTTTATCTATTATTTTAATCTTTTACTAGTTTATTGAATACGGATTAATTAATTAAGTAATTTTATACAAGAATCAATAAAATTTTTTTTTACATTTTGAAGCATTTTTTTATACATTTTCTAACAGCTAAAAAAGTGACATTTTTTCACACCTTCTCCACTTTACATTCATATTTTAAGAAAAGTAATAAATATTTTAACATAATTCTTTTTATTTCGTTCCCTAGACATCATGAAGAATCATTCCTGAAAGAATCAATTTTTTCCAAAATCAGGCCGCAACGACTTTATTCGATATATATGTATTTCCTTAATAGTAATTCATTTGTAATATTCATGTAGTATTTATTTGTTTTAAATCTTTATTTTCTTTTCCTTTAGGTCGACTTTTGAAGCAAATGACAAATGACATGATTGACAAAAGACTCAAGAAACTAAAACAAGGAAAGAAACTTAAACTTTACAGTACTCACGATCTTAATTTGTCTGCCCATCTTTATGCTCTTGGAATATCAAAATTCGATCATCCCTACTTTTGTAATGCAGTTCTTCTAGAATTATATAGTGATTCCAATAGTAACTATTACGTACAGGTACGTAAAAGTACAGCATTTTTAATTCATTTAGAATTTTCTACACTACATGTTACATAATAATGTCCACATACACAACATATTACATGAACGTTGAAAATATTTTAAAAGAAAACGTGTTCTATTTTCAGATTGTATATTATCTGGGAGACTCAAATACGGTAAAAATTCTAGAAATACCAAATTGCTCTTCACTGTGTGAATTTAGTAGATATCAGGAATTAATAAAAAATGTTATACCCGCTGAGAATGAATTGGAATGTTGTGACAATGGTTTAGAACATTGTTCTTTAGCTTTTTAATATAAACAAATAATTATTGTTTCTGAATAATATTCACGGACAAAAAAAAAGAAAAAATAGAAAGCAACAATTGAATATGACATGAATAAATTTTTATTATTTCATTTCTTCTTATTATTATACGTCCTTAAAATAAAAAATCGAACTATATTCAGTATTAATAAACTTATGATAGTTCATGCCAAAAATAAATGCCATTTTACGATTATTCAAATGACGAAAATAATGTTCAAGTCGATTTTAGCGAGCTTTCTCAGAAATAAGTTCAATTTTTCGTATTCTTAATAATAATAGAAGACAATTTCTCGGACTTCGAATAAAACTGTTACGTGTAATCACATAAGTTCAATGCAATAATTAAAGTGTAAAAAATTATTGCAAAAAACAAAAAATTTATTCAGTCAACTACACTCACAATTTGAAGAAAACTGTTTAAAAATGTAAGCTACGATTTACCATACTACAATTAATAAAACATACAATATTTTATTTAAATTGTTATAAACAATATTAATTAACAAATAGTTAACTTTTGTTCTTTAAATTAACTTAAATTAAAATGAAAATGTACAAAAGAAATTTTTTTTTGTGTAGAGGAACAAAAGTTAACTATTTGTTCATTTATATTGTTTATAACAATTTAAATGAGTTACTTTTTAAACAAAAAAATATATATTCTTTAAATTAATTAAAATCAAAAATAAAATGTAAAAATAAATTTTTTTAGTTGAAAAGAATTTATTAATTGTCCATGTCGGGAAAAGCAGTGATTTAGATTCATTTGTCACAGATTTTCCAAAATTCCCTGAAATTGAACTAAATTTGTCTCGAAAGCTGTTTTTATTCACTTGGCAATTATTTATTTTAATAACAGAACAAAAAGTCGCAAAAGGATTCCAGGCAGGGGAAGCAGTAATTTTTATTTTTTCACGGATTTCCTAAAAATCCCGGTATTTAATGCTGAATTTTAATTATTACGCCTCGGAAACAAATTTTCTTTCATCTGCTAATTATTTATTTTAATGTTATATGTCATAAAAAAAATTTGCAAGAGAATCTAGTGCGGGAAAAGCAGTAGGGGAGAGTGGGGCAAAATGGGGTAGGCGGGTCAAATGGGGCACCTCTGTTTCTCCATGATGGGTACATTTAATTTTTTTATCCTCGATATATATTATTCATTTTGATAAGAAAACGTTATTAATTATGAGAGCAATATGAAAATTTTTTTTTTTTGAAAGTTATACAAAATTAAAGTTTTGAGCGAAAAAAATATCGATTTTTTTCGAAATTAAAGTGCTTATAAAACTTTTTGGGACAATTTATTAAATTTGGCAAGTGTGGAATCTTTTTCGGCACTTATTCAAGAGTAATTTCCAATAGGATAGATTGTCAAATTGTTTACAACAATTTGTAAACATTACATTTTGTTGTACTATGCAGTGCGGGGCAAAATGGGGTACCTATGTGTTGGGCCATGCCGGGTGGTATTTAATATTCATTGAACTACTTAAAAACGTTATATTACACAGGCCAACAAAATTTTGTGGCCTAACCAATAGAAGCTGATTTTTATAGGATTTTGTCCATAGAATACGAATTTGACCTTGAAAATATTGGATTGGCTCCAGTTTTTAATCAATTTACGTTTCAATATACAAAATATGCATTTTTGGCATTTTTTGAATGATTGTACAACAATACACAGAAACAGTAAATTTGTCCGCATAACACCAATTGAAAGCTTAAACACTGCTCTTGAATATCCAAAAACAAAAAATGTAATTTATGTACACTTTAACCTATAATGTCCAAAAAAACATACGCTGTTCCATAAACGTATTAAAATTAATATTACTTTTGACCATGTAAGGTAATTCAAGTAAAAATTAGTGTCTCTGGCGTTTTTATAATCGCTAGTTACAAATCTGCTATGAAATATAAAAATTACAAGTGGCGGACCAAATTTTTAAAGATAATTTACGCCTTTTATGATAAAAATTTAAAATTTAAAAAAAATTCTGCCATATTGGATTCGCCATTTTGAATATTAAAATCAAAATACAGATCAGTAAGCAGCGACCATAAAAACCCCTAGAGAGACTAATTGTTATTTAAATTACCTTACATGGTCAAAAGTACTGTTGTTTTCAATATGCTTGTGGAACAGCGAATGTCTCTTTTGACATTACAGGTTAAAGTGTACATAAATTACATTTTTTGTTTTTGGATATTGAAGAGCAGTGTTTAAACTTTCATTTTGTGCTATGCGGACAGATTTACTGATTCGGTGTATTGTTGTACATTCATTCAAAAAATGCTAAAAATGCATATTTTGTATATTGAAACGTAAATTGATTAAAAACTAGAGCCAATCCAATATTTTCAAGGTCAGATTCGTATTCTACGGACAAAATCCTGTAAGAATCGGCAGTAATATTTTAGGCAACATGCAGTTGATTAAAATTTGTCGGCCTGTGTTATGCATATTTAACAACTTTCCGCAGAAAAGTCAATATTTTTGTTTCGGGATATTATGCTATCGATGATTCACTATCGATATATCGATAATTTTCATTACCGATGTTTTTCTGTTAATTTCTAGTAAATATTGCTTGTTTTTTTCATAATAATAAAGAATCTTACTTTTTGTTTGTATTTATAATCTCTTACAACAAGAATTTAACAAATTTTGAAAAAATATTCCATGTTTTGTATGGTAATTTGATACCACCCCATTTTGCCCCACCCATGGGGCAAAATGGGGTTTTTGCACCTTCTCAGAAAATGGGATATAAGTTCTTTCAAAAATTTTTTTCTCCGCTATTATCATAATTTCCTCAAACCTAAGAGTACAAAGAAGAATTCTCATGATTAGTTGAATCGATTTATTCGTTTGGTTCTCTGTAAACAGCCAATTACAAAAAGGTACCCCATTTTGCACCACTCTCCCCTAATTTTGATTGTTTTTAAATATAAGTACAATCACAAATATAAATGAACTGTTTTACAAGCACTACACAAATTCTTGGGAAGAAAATGATAGTGTTCTATACTAAAAAACAAAATAAATATCGAACGGTTTATAAATTCAGTATTAATCCTACCTTGTATCTCTATTATTGCTTTTGATAATAAATTGTCACTCTCAGAAGTGATTTAAAAGTATTATGAGGCTTAAGTCCACAACGTTTTTAAAAACGAAAACAAAAAAATAATGGGATGGTACTTTTATTTTTGATTGTAAGTAATATTATTTTTTGATAATTGAATCCTTAGTGACAATTGATTTCTTAAAAATTAAGACACATTAAGATAAGTTTTATTATAAAAAAAACTCTTTTTTGATTTTTCGATTTTAAAAACGTTGCGGAATTTAGCCTCATAAAGTATTCGCTACTCTTAGCATAATTACAAAGTCTGTTAATTTCATAAGAGGCCATAAAAAATGATGACATAAAAAAAAACAAATATTATGTAAGACTGCTACGTATTATCTTTTTCATTGCAAAATAGCTATTGTGTTAATAATTCAACTTTGCTTTATTATATTTTATTGTGCAAAGCTTTGAAGCGTCTGTAAAATAGAGTCTAACAATAAATGAAGAACAAATCTTTTCATTTTTTAAATTCAAAGTATTCAAATTTCAATAAATTAAAATGAAATTATATTTCAAACTGTGCGGACTATTATTAAGTACTGTGTGCATTTTAAGTACAGAATTAAAGGACAAATATGCTCTTCCAAATGATTTAAAACTAAAAATGGTGAACGTGGTTATCGTATGTGAAACAAAAATTATTCGAAACCTTTAAATTTAGATATTTAGACACGGAGATTGAACACCACAGACAATTTATGGCAAGACGTATCCAAATGATCCATTTAGAAATGAGACTTATTTTCCCACGGGATATGGAGCTTTGACAAATGTACAATATACTTATTCATTTAAATGAAAAACTTTTAGAAATATTTTTTTCTATAGTAATTTACTAACTTGTTTGAATAATTGGATTAAAATAATTTAATAATTTTGGTAAATTTATTAAAATATTAGATATTAAAAATAATTAAAATCAAAAAAAAATTTGAAAATATTTGAATTTTGTAGAAGAGTGTGGTTATTTATAAAGATAATTGTAATTTTTATGAGAATTTTTCTTCAAATTTTAAACATAATGGTGTGTTTTTTAGTATTTTCGAGAAACAAATGTCTCAAAAAGTTAAAAAAATTATTTTTTAATAAAATATTATTAAAATTCAAAGCATTCTCCTCAATTTTTGTCTAAAACATTTTTTTCTAGGACCAATAGTTCTCGAGATAAAAATTTCTGAAAAAAAGGTGACGCAAGCCGTATGGCCCGAATCGATCAATAAAAAATTCAAAAATTAATTTCTCGAAAATATCAAGAAACACATCTTTACAAATTGGGGTACTTTTTAAGGACATTAAAATTTTGCAAAATCCTTTAGTGTACTTTAAAAGCACCCTAAACACAACAAACTAACCAAGTATAAACAAAATCTGAGATTCAAAAGTTCTTCCAGCTATGGAACGCCCCCAATGGTAAATATTACGTACAGGCACGTAAAAGTACATAGATTATAATTAATTTAGAATTTGTTACAGATGCCAGAACTGGTTATTTAATATTATTGATTTGCTTTTTAAGAAAAATTTGGTTCTTTTTTCAGATTGTCTATTACCTGGGGGACTCAAATAAGATAAAAATTCTAGAAATACCAAACTGTTCCTCATTGTGTGAATTTAGTAGATATCAGGAATTAATCAAAAATGTTATACCCACTGAGGATGAACCCGTGCAGAAAATGCCCCACTTTGCCCTATTTAAAACAAGGTTCTGGTCGGGGCCTTGGCAGTTTTCCCTATTAAAAATTTTTTTTTTAATAAAGTTTTTAAAATTCCTTTTTGTTGTAGAAGCTATTAACAATGAAAGGCAATCATTATTTTAGTTATTTAAAAATTTTTTATTTTAGGGGTTTGACTAGAATTCCTAGCCAGAACCCCGGGTAGGGTGTTCATTAGGTTTTAGATAGGGTACTGATCAGGGCCTCAACAGTTTTCCTCGTTTGAATAAAATGTAAATGAATTAAGTTTTTTAAATTATTAGTTCCCATAATAAAATTATAAACAATTGAAAAAATTAATTAAACGGAGTAATTATACTACATTTAAAAAAAATTTTTTATCTTATGGGTTTGACCAGAAATTCTGGCCAAAACCCTAAGTGGGGTGTTCACTAGATATGAAATAGGGCTCTGATCAGGGCCTCGACAGTTTTCCTCGTTTTAAAGGCATGTAAATAAATTTAATTTTTTTAAATTAACTTTTTTAAAACAGTTATTAATGTTAAATTAGCGTTTTCTTTTAAAACACTTTATAAAATAATTATGGTAATATATTTAAAAAACGAAAAAACATATAATTATTTTTCTTTAAGTACAATATTATAATAAAGTTTATTTATTAATAATAACAGCTAAATTATAAATAACGAATAATAATAGTTATTAAATAATTAATTATTATACATTTATTTAAAAATAAAAATTATAAATTTGAAAAATAATAATTAATAAACAATTATTAATACATTATACTTAATGAATTTTAATAATTATTAATTTATAGGATGAATTTATCATTTGCTTTGTATATATATTATATTATTTTAATATATATATATATATATATAATTATTTTATATTATATTAGCTTAAAGTGAGAAAATGATTCGAAGTGATTGTTAAACTTAACACCTTCAATATTTAATAACTATTTTTTAAACATAATTAATAAAATTGAATAAAATATATATTAAATGAATATTATTTATTACTTATACATTTGGAAACAAAAATTATAACCTTCATTAATAGTATAAAATTAAGAAAGCAGAAAGGAGCGACAACCTCCACAAGAAAAATGAATTAATCATAAAACCAAAAATTATATTTTTCAAAATTTTTCAAGTTTTTCTATTCTTAAAATTATATTATTTTTATCATTTTCACTTTTAAATTAGTCAAAATGACTATAATACCTCATTATGTTATGTATTTAAATATGTTGTATATATAATGAATATGTTCATTATGTTTCTAATATAATAATATTTTTATGTACCGTAATTTTATTGTAATTTCTTTTGAATAAAATTAACCTCACAAAATAGGGCAATTTTAAGAAAAACTGACGAGGCCCTGACCAGTTTTTCCCTAAGTAGGGCATTGGTCGGGAACAGCGTCACACACTAGTCGGGCACTGGTCAGTTTCTCTACCCAGAGCCACACCAGAGATCGGGAAAACTATCCAGTACCCTATCAGGCCCACATTTTAATTTCTGCACGGGAATGACAATGTTGTGATGATGGTTTAGAACATTGTTCTGTAGCTTGAATGAATGATTAGAAAAATATTAATATCGCATTGTAAACAAATTGTAGACGGAGAAATCTCTTATATTTCCGATCTTTTTCTTCTTCCGGATACTTTTATTAGATGTAACAAACTAATTGCCTTTTGCGAAAGTCTCCTAAGCCTATTTTTCAACTTATCAGCTTCTTCTGACACAATCTTAAGCGAAACATTTTATGAAAACCAAAAAAAAATTTTTTAACATAAAAGTATCAAAATGCAATGAATTGATACCAAAAATTTGGATCAAATAATAAATACATCTAAATGTTTGGCATTAACATGATCCACTTTAGTATCAATTTGATACTTTCAAGAAAACTATGAATGTTTCTAAAGCTCTAAAAATTTGAAACGTAACAAAAATTAACCTTGTAATGATCCCACGTTTTTTTTTGCTTTTAAAACTGGACTCATTTTGAACTGCAGCAAAAATAAACCTATTTTTTATGTTAGGACAGGAAAAAAGTGGACCATAAAGGATTGACAAACATATGATCGTGCAGAAGATTAAAGCCTCACGGTACTTTTATAGGATTAAAGTGAAAGATTAATTTAGAAAAAAAGTGTGGTTTTATAGTGATCCTAGTCGATCAGGATAAGAGCTTTCACCTCTATTTAACCTTTTCAACACGTGCTGTCTATTATCATAGAAAATAATTTTCAATTTTCTCCTAAAAAATAAACACATAATACAGAAACAAACGAATAATAGATAAAAATTTTATGCCAAGATAATGAAAAACCGTATCACATCCGAAATATGAAATAAAAGTTATGTTTTTAAAACTAATACCTTCTCATGTGATAAGAATGTAAAAAAAACTTTGAAAACTATCGAGAAAAATCAGTTCATACTATGTATAAAACTAAAGTAAAAAGAAATAATTTATTTATCAATTTGATTATATTATACACGTGGCATGTGTTATAAAATAAAGGAATAAAATTATTGACGTTTATACAAGAATTTCTTTACCCATTTTTAAATCACTTGCATCGAATATTTGGAAGTTTAAATAAAAATTTCAAGCTCTTAGAGTATTTAAAATGAAATCCATTGTTTTTCATCATGGACTGTTATTATTAATGTTTGTATGCTCTTTAAGTTCAAGAGTGAATAACAAATACGATCTGCCTTCGGATTTGGAATTACAAATGGTCAACATTGTAAGAACAATATATTTTCTATTAATTTATATGCATTTCTTTGATTCATTCTTGTATTTAAATTTCAGAATTCGAAAATAAGTGTTACGAATAAATTACAGTGTATTTGTCATAAAGCTTATACAAATTTTTATTATTAGGTTTTTAGACACGGAGATCGAACACCTGAAAAATTCTACGGTGAGACGTATCCGAATGATCCGTACATAAACGAGACTTATTATCCAATTGGATATGGTGCTTTAACAGAAGTAATCTATATTTTATAAATTATTACAATTGAAGAACTAGGCTGTTTTATAATCATTGCCATAAATTTTGTTGGAACTTTAAATATTCTTTTTTTACGTCATACTAAAAAAATAAAAAATTTTATTATTCTACAGAAGGGTAAAAAAAGAGCTTATTTGTTAGGAAAATTCCTATGCAAAAGATATGACACTTTTCTTGGTAGCAAGTATTATTCTCATGATGTTATTGCCCGAAGTACAGATGTCAATAGAACAAAAATGACTCTACAATTCGTTCTTAAAGGATTATTTTCTAAAAATCCAACTCAACGGAAGTTAAAACCCATACCAATAATATATGATAAAAAGAAAAATTTTCTTCAAATGTCAACAAGTTGTTCCAAGTATGTAACCTAATGTCAATTTGCAAGTAAATTTCGAACATAAATTCTTTTAACTATACACAACACACTTATTTTAACAGCATGTGACTGTTGGAAATTCAATGGGAATTTTTTCGACCCCTTTTCTCTTAAAATATTTAATAAATTGAGCTAAAATTTTGCAAGAAAGTCTAAAATATAATAATGCAGAAAGGCGGTTATTTGTAAAAGTTTTAATCATTTAAAAATAAATTATCGCAATATAATATTATATAATAATTATTATGAAAAAGCAAATATTTATCACATTGTTTTAATTGTTGTTTTTATTTTAATTAAAATGTGATTTATAATATTAAACATTACTTAAATTTTGTTCAAGTGTTGAAGTAAATAATGCGTTAACTAACTTATTAAAGACCAAAAAACTAAAACATCTTTTATTTATATAATTTTTTAAATATACATTTTTAAATATTATAATGATGGAATTTAAAAAAAAATATTTTTTTATATTGAAAACAAGAATTTTTTAAAGAAATGTGATTAATAGTTACGTATTAACCAAAATTATCTTCCTTATTAAAAAAATTTTCCAAGAAAATAATTTAACATTTATTGCGGAAATATTTTTACTATATTATAAAACGAAATATTTTTTAGAAACAAATATTTATTACACTGATATATTTCCTTTGAATATAAATGAAATATTTTTAGAAATATATAGTTTGAAAATATACCGTGAGCAAATTTATTTTTTTATTTAATAAAAAATTATAAATTTTACAAAAAAATGCGACTGGAACATAAATATTATATTTTTTTCTAATCTTTACTTGGAAAAAATCAGAATTTCTTTAACAAGCTTATGATTCATAATAAAATATTCAGCAATCTTTTCTTTACTTGAAAAACCTTAGAAATTGGTTTAAAACAATTATATTAAAAGTACTGGAAGAAATTAAATTTTTAGAAATTTAATGAATTTTTTATTAATTTCTTCTCAATAATTCAATTAATTTAATACATAATACATTTGTTTTATAAATTTAATTATTTTTATAAATAATAAATTTGTTTTAGGAATTTAATTATGTTCATAAATAATAAAAGCTCATCCTTGAATTTCGATTATTTTTAGTACGGTTTTAATCGAATTCATAATAAAAATTTTAATTATTGTTAAAAATTTGTCAAAATAATTCAATGTTTTAAATATTTGTTAATAAAATTCTTAATATGAATGATTTTGAAATTGTCAGAAATTTTCTTGTATTTTCATGAAGGAATTTTCTTTATTAAATTTTTCAAAATAATTAGTGGAATTTGCTGCTTAATACAAAACGTTTCTTACAGTGTATTTAATTAATGAATTTTCGAATAATCGAAATTATGTAAAATTAAAATTTTAAACAAATGTATATGAAATTTTTAAAGAACCTTTAACAAAATTATTGGGAATATTTGATTTAGAGAAGAATTTTAGATAAAAATTCCAAATTATTCCAAATTATTCCAAATAATTTTACAATTAAATAAATTCGAACATATATGTAACAAAGAATTTTTTTGAGTAAAATTGTTTCCTTTTTTCTAAAAATATTCAATTTCTTATTCAATTAAAATTTGCAATTGACAAATAAAATTTATAAATATTTCTTTTCTTTATTTTAAAAACTTTGAATTTTATTAGAGCAATTGTAAGTAGTAATAACATTCATGTGAAAAAATCTTTTTTTAATTAAAAAAATAAACAAACGCAATAAGTTTTTGTTTAATAATAATTATTTATAAATTATGATTTAAAAAAAATGAAATTTTTTTTATTATAATTATGTATTCTTAATTATAATTATACATTGTTAAAAGAAAGAAGAAAACTCGTTAACTAAAATAAAAATTTATATTAAAAATGTTCTGCTTTTCGTGACTTTTTATTATATTGTTTCACAACTCTTGTTTGTTTAGAAAGTCATAATCATAAAATGGTGAGTGTAAAAGTGATTCAACAAGTCAAATTGAAAAATAAAATTTTTTAATAATTTAGGTAGTAAAATTATTAAGTTATTAATAATTTGAAATAATTCTAATCAGAATAATTTAAGATTTAACCTTCTTGATATAATTAGAAGGAAAAAACATTAAATTTGTTTTTGTGACATATTCAAGTAATTTTTTTACCGTCTGTAATATTAACCTTTTGTAATTTTTACCTTTTTACCCAAGTCATTTTTTTCCATTACCCTTCGTAATATTACTACCCTTTTTCCAATTGATTAGAAGTGACCGTGACAGTTCATAATTTTAATTTGATTTTTGAAATAATTAATTTTAAAAATATTAACACTTTTGCACATCACTATGCTCTTCTTTATTATATTTTAGACTTTCAGCTCAACTGATTAAATGTTTAAAGAGAAAAGTAGTCGAAAAAATTACCACTACATTTATTATTATTATTATTATTATTATTATTATTATTATTATTATTATTATTATTATTATTACTTAATTACTTTAGGATTCAGAAAATGGTATCAGAAATACGAAAATTGCCAGAAGTAGAAGAATTAACAAAAGAATTTGAACAATTATGGAAAAATTTGTCGAAATTCACAGGAGAGGACATAAGACGATCTAGTGAAGCTCATGTTCTTTACAATACTCTAATATCACATCAGTCAATGTCTCTTCCACTTCCGCAATGGGCTAACGAAACTTTGTACAATAAAAATTTTATAAAATCTGTCTCATTTAGTGTTCTCTTGAGAAATTATAATGAAACACTTAAAAAAATGAATGGCGGTAAGTGAAATATTATTTCTTATTGTTTAAAATTAGCACGGTAAGAAAACAATTTTCTAGAAACTATATAATAGTTTTAACGTAATATATTCAATGTATTTTATTTTAGGACGTCTTTTAAGGAAAATGACAGAAGATATGATTGCAAGAAAACAGGGACTATTAAAAAGAGGAAAAAGAATTAATCTCTACAGTGCTCATGATACAAATGTTGCTGCGCATCTTCTTACTCTTGGAGTGACAAAACCACATCAGCCTTATTATACTAGTACGGTGATTTTAGAACTGTATCGTGATAAAGAAAACAATTATTACGTGCAGGTGGGTGTGAACAGAAGTTTGAGAAAAAAAAATTAAAAATTTGACATTAAAAATTCTACTCTATAAATAAATTGTACCTTATAAATATTTTTTACAGGTTGTACATTACAAGGGTTATTCCAATACTATAGAAATTCTAAAAATACCCAACTGCTCATCTAATATTTATGGAATGTGTAAGTTTACCAAATTTTTGAAATTAATGAAACGTGTAATGCCCACCGATAGTGAATTGGAATGTTGTGATTATGGCTTAGAAGATTGTTCAATAATTTAGAGCTCAAATAAATTATTGTTACTTTTTATTCTTTACAAAGTCATGAATTTTATTAACATTATAAAACTTAATGTGTAGCGTAATGTGTATAAAAATTAAAGTTACACATTGAAATATTCTTTAACAATTGCAATTGAAGATCATTGTGTAGTGACAAAGGGATATTTAACTGATTTCTGAAATAAAGGAAAATTAAATTAGATACTAAAAAAATAATTACATAAATTATTTTAAACATTTCTAAATCTTACCGATGTCACTTTAGCTTTATCGTCTGACACCGAATCCTAAAGGAAAAAAATTTTAATTCTCATTATTGTCAAACCACATTTTTGACTAACTAAAATATGTTGTATGGACGTTAAGTAAATAAAATTATTTCTTCATACCTTCTGAAGCAATGTCCCATTAGTGAGAACTATCGTATAAATTTCCTAAAAAGAATCGAAAATAGAATATATTTGATCATTGTACACATTTAAACTGTTATAAATTGTACATAATAAGTTCCATTTTTCTAAAATTGTTCAAAAAATAAGTTATTAAATTCACCTGAGTTGATTTTTCTCCTGTAGAATATATGTTGAACATTGAAAACTGAATAAGGAAAGAAAATTAATTAATTACATTAATTTACATTTTCATTAATTTCTCTTTTATAAATATTATTGAAAAGAATCCAAGTCGAAAAAGTTCTTAAGAATTTTCTTTAATGTATTAAAAAAATTCGAACATTTTAAATATCATCATCAAAATTGTAGTCATTGACTCAAAAAACATTTAAATAAGAAGTTATAAAAGATGTGCTTTTTAAAAAAAATTCGTCCGCCATATTAAATTCCCATTTTGAATTTTGAAAGACTGATCTCGAATTCGTAATCAGCAATTATTTATACAATGAATTAAAATATTGCATTTTTTACCTTCTGATGCTTGTTTTCTTCACTGTCCAACATTGTGTCATTAGTCTAGAAAAAAAATAACATTACATATTCCATTATAATTTTCCAATGGGATATACTTGTTTTTAAAATATTAAGTAATAAGAAACTATTAGGTTTACCTGATTTGATTTGGTACCGTCCTTCCATTGTATAAATCTTATTATCTAAATGCAATGAAATAAATGAATTATTTATCTGAACTTTGAAATTGAAAATAATATAAAAAGTAATTATTTTAATAAAAAATTATAAATCTTACCCTAAAATTGTCACCATTTCCATAAGTTTTATTTGTCTAAAAACAGCAAA
Source organism: Leptopilina myrica (nomen nudum) (assembly GCA_032872475.1). NCBI lineage: Eukaryota > Metazoa > Arthropoda > Insecta > Hymenoptera > Figitidae > Leptopilina > Leptopilina myrica (nomen nudum). The sequence goes on along the minus strand of CM065464.1, from coordinate 38,067,591 downwards.
CAATAAAAAAAAAATTTTAATGGCAGGAAACGTTTTGGAACATCTTAAAATTTAATTAGTTTTATTCAATATAATTCTGAAGTAAAAAAATGTTAAATTTACCTCTATCATTGTAGTATTATCAATTTCCCATGTCTGAGACCTCGTGTTCTAAAAAATAATTATGAATATAAACAAATTATTTTGTACGTGAGTAACATAATGATTGAAACAGAAAAATTTCAAAAGCAGTCTTTCAGAAATTGAATGTATGAAAAGTATATTTCTGCTAATTATTTTAGAATTTATTTTTAATAAAAATTTATTATTTTAGATTATTTAATTTCGATATTTATTCATTATTTAGCAATCATTACCTCTCCATTCTTGGTTTCTTTTTCTTCAGTAAATTGGTCTATAATAGTATTGAATAGCTTTTCTTGTTCCTAAAGGAAAAGAATAAATATTTTTGAAATCATGAAAGGTTATGTCACATGTTTGCGTATTAAGAGAAAGGACCGGTGAAATTTTAACACACTAAAGTGTAATAAAAAGTTAAATTAAAAACCTTATGCAACATATTTAATAGATTGAAATTTCATCGGTTCCCTCCCTCAATATATCAAAATATTTTAATAGAATTGAATATTACAAGAATAATTGCGATTGAAACTTACAATATTAAAACATATGGAATTCTCCACAAATAATGGAACAATAACAGCTAGAAGAATAGTTGCAAGACATCTACCCATTTTTTCTAAGAGAAATTAAAAAAGTTTTTAACAAAACTATCGCAAATTAGTTTTAATTGAAGACTGTTGTCTTTTGAAAATTCTTTTATTATAAAACCTGACTTAAAATTCTTAAAAATTATATAAAAAGGAAAATCAATGTAAAATAATAAATTAAAAATAATAATTGGTTGTGAAAATGACATTAATAATTTGTTAGAATTGGAAATTTTCAATATTGTATATAAAAAGTATTCAAAATTGAATTTTACCTGTCGATTTCTACAATATTTCGATTCAGTGCAAAAGTAAGTTGTGATATTCGTCTAAAATTGATCTCGCCTTTTTATTCACTGCCAATCATTGTGGAATGAAAGTTAATCTCATTTTGCATTAATGTTAAAAAACTTCTTTTTTATTGCTTTAAAGAATTTCATGATAAAGCACATAATTTTAACATTTACAATGACCTTCGATATAATTTACGGAATGTTGAAATTAGCACGTTTTTATATTAAAAATATTTTTTCTTAAACATTTATCAATTTTTATCAAAATTCACTAAGTATTTAAATTTCTGTTAAAAGAAATTTTGCTCCTTGCATATATCTTTAATTTTACAACTGTACTTTTTTAAATAAATTTTGCACGTGTTTCAAGGTGATTACATCAACAGGAACAGGAAAAAAACACAAATATAAGATCTTATTTTGCTTTTACATACTTTTTAATTAACTTTTATATTTTAATAAAAACACATAATATAAGTTTTAGAATATAATTACTTATTAGTACATTGTATTTAAAAATTTTAATTAAGTTTTGATAAATATTTTTATTTTTTTCATCAAACCATCTTGAATTTATTCTTTCTGAAATAAACAAACAAAGATACGATCAAATCATTTCATGTTGTTCTATCTCTCTTTTTGTTATATAATTTTTCAAAAATAAAACTAATGAATGAAAAAAATTATCACCTTTACCCAATTTAATGTAGAATTATTGTGGTTCTAGACTTTTTTTGACTAACTGAAAACGCAGTAAATATTTATTTTTTTAAATTCCCTTTTTAAAAGTATAATATTTGTTTATAAAAAAAATAAAAATGTAAAATAAAAATCACGTTTCTTACTTTTATCAATTGTAAACTGCCACTAATAATATTCTTTATTTCGTTTGTTTTTGTCTAAAAGTAAAAACAATAATAATGTTATTTAATTTCATAAATTTCTTTTTGTTTTATGTATAGAAATATTTATATCTCTTTGGTTTTGTTTCAATAAAGTACAAATTTGATTAAAATTTATTTGAAATAAGAAAACTTGGACAAAATCTTCTAATAAAAATTTTGAATTAACCAAAAGTGTAGGTATAAAATTGCAGTTTAGAAAATTAATATAGTATAACAATATGTTTCTACTACCTGATTTTTTTTGGCATCAGGTTGTAATAACTTTGTGAGTAACTAAAAACAAAGCAAAGAAATTTTTTTCAATAAGCTATTTTAATGATAATAAATTTGTTACTATTTGAAGAATGACTTACAACAGAAAAAATAATTCTTACTTTGAGTAATAGTATATAAACATTATCACCCTTTTTGTCATTTGTTCCCGTCTGAAATTTTTTTTAATTTGTGAACTATAGGCAAAGTACGTACTAATAACTTGTTTTTTATATTTTTAAGCCATAGGAAAAGTATGGTAAACAATGGGGAGAAAAATCAATTATTTTAAACGTGAACAAAGTATGGAAACCATGAAAAAAAGAAAAAATATTTTTTTAATATTTTCAAACCATAGGTATAGTATGACTAACAAGTAAGTTAGGAAAATTATTTTTCTACCTGATTTTGTGTGGAATCATGAGGCATTAATAATTGTATGCCAAACTAAAAATAAATTAAGTAAAGAATTTTTTTCTAATTGAGCTGTTTTTAAGATAATATATTTGTTACTATTTTAGAAACGACTTTTATTTTTTATATGAAAATAAAATTAATTCTTACGTTCAGCAATTGTTTAACAACATTACTTGCATCCTTGTTATTTGTTTCTTTCTAAAAAAACACACAGAACATATGCAAATGAAAATTGTGAAAACGACTTTATAATTATTTGTTAATTATGGTTATAAATAGTAAATAAAAAACAAATTACCTATATTGAAAGCTTTTGCAAAATTTAAATACTTTCGGAGACATTGAAAACAAAAACAATTTATTGAGTTTACAAAATTAAGTGAAATTAATTTTTAAAAAAATGACACTTTTCAAAAAATTATTTTTTTAATAATTTGTTTAAAAAAAAATTTTTTTTTTAAATATTTTCTTAAATTCTCTGTAAACAATAAGCATTCCCTGAAAATTTTATTAAATTTCATTCATTTTCCTTAGAGATATACCATTTTTTAAATTTCAGAAAAATTTTGAAAACTTCGAAAATCCAAAATTTTTCAATATCGAATTTAGTCTTTTTACTGGCGTATATTCCACTTCAATCAATCAATCATTCTTCTTACCTTCATTAATTGAGCACCAATATTAACAGAATTCAACTGATCTGACTAAAAACAAGCAAAAAAAATGTATTTTTAAAATTTATCAAATGTTCAATTTAAGAAAATTTATTTTTTATTTTTATATAAAGTATTTCATGGGAAAATATAAGTATTGGTGAAAAATGAAAATTATAAAACTATTTAAATAAAACTTACATCATTAGACGCAGAAATGAAATTTCCTATTGCAAATAAAATGCAAATTGCTAGTATGGGAAAATAGCCAGTCATTTTATTAAAAGCAGTGTACAAAAATAAGAACCAAAACAGGGTTAGTAAAAGAAAAAAAATTTGAGATGAATTTATTAATTCGATGTTCTACTAAATAAACACACTTTTAATCTCTATTTTTTGCCTTACTCTGCGTCAAAAATATTGCAATAGCGATTCAGCGATATATAATATAAATTTTTACTCCAATAGGATCACTTTAAAAGTTTAAAATACTAATCGAAAAAATTTAACCAACCATGATTCGCCAACATCGTCTATTATATTTCACAAAAAAAATTTACTACCAAATATTTATCAACTCAAGGTTGTACAGCACTTATTTTTTTTATAGTGCTTGACGTTTTTTGATTATTCTATTTTTATTAAAAACTGAAATGAACATGCCTCTACTATCAACATTTTTTAAATTATTCAATTATAAAAAAAGTAAAATTCAGAAAAAAAATTATTTTTCAATATTTTTCAGAAATGGCAGAATTTTATAGAAAATATTGTTAATTTTGCAGTAGCGAGTATTTAATTGACTGTAAATTACTTTTATTTTAAATGAAATACTTCAATTTGACAATTTCAATATATAAAAAAAAATGCTTGACATGTAATTGAAAACCTACATGTTTCATATATACCGCAGAATATTTTACATATATCCATTAATCGAAAACTCATCAAAAGGGCGCGAATTGGAAAATGAAACGAGAAAAAACGAGAGCTAGACGTAAACTAACAAATCACTCGATGGATAGTACTTTCAGATTCAACGATTATTCATCACAAGTCCCTTTATTACTTTTGCTCCCTTATATATATATATATATATATATATATATATATATATATATATATAAAATCTTTTTTTCTCTATCTCTCTCTTTCTCAGCATCCACTTCATGATGGCTTCGGATTCCCATCACAATTCTTCTCAACTGCATTACTGTCTCTCTACCCTAAATTATTAACTCATAAAAGAAGCATTACAATCCAACCCAAAAAAAAATGACAAACAGTTATAAAACAGAATCTATCAAAAATTTAATCTCTAAATCTCTTATTCGCAAACAACAATTTTCTCATAATTTTAATTAACTTTTACGTCTTTAGTCGAAATTGAATAAAAATATCTATAGATAAAAATTAATTTTACTTTAGTAATAAAATATTTTACGTTTCAAAAGTTTTATACTAAGAAAAATTAAATAAAAACGAACACACAAATATTATTGTAGCACTAGAAAAAATTCGAGCTCGGTTAACTTCTCTTACATAACTTTTTAAATACAATTACCAAATTAAAAAAAAATAGATTTAAAAATTTTTTAATTCAAATTTTATAATTAATTCATTTTTAAAAGAATTGTGTTTATAACATTCATAAATAAATGAACTTTAAAGGGTTTTAATTCGAAATTTTAGAAAATTTCCTTTTTTAATTAATTTAATTATTAAAAAAATTTAGATTATTGCAAAGTGTTAATAATTCAACTTCTTCTTGAAATTCGTTAAAATTGTCAATTCATATTTAATTAATTATTATTATTAAAAATAATAACTTTATAGGAAAATTGTAGTTAAAGACATTTTACAAATTTGAATAAATAATTCAATTAATAAAATTAAACTTAAACAGTTAATTATTTTCAATGATAAAATAAAAATTGCAGAGGAATTCAATTGATAACATTTTTTTAATAAATTTCATCGCGCAAGAATTCAATTAATTTCATAAATAATGCATTTTTTTATGAAGTCAATTATTTTTGTAAATAATAAATTTGTTTTATGAATTCAATTATTTTCATAAATAATTAAGCTTTTCACAGAATTTTAATTAGTTTTAGTACAGTTTTAATAGAATCCTTGAAAAAATGTTATAAAAATTCGTAAAAAGAATTCAATTATTTAAAAATTTGTTAATAAAATTCATTACAAGAATAAAATTTTCAAAATCATTCAATTAGTTAATAAATTATTGACTTTTGTATTTAAAAAATATAATTTTATACAAATTCCTGAAAAAAACATGATTCTTAAATCACCAAAAGAATGAAATTATTTAATAAAAATATTTTTTCACCATTTTTTATGAGTATTCAATTTTAAGAAACATTTATTCTTTAGTAAATTATTTACCGTTGTACTGAAATAATTAAATAATTTATTTTGAAAAGATTTCAAATTAAAATATTTGAAAATTTGAATTTTCTATTTTTATTTTATGTTTTTTGAAAAAGGTAAATTTAATTTTCATGTTAAATAAATTGAAGTTACATGGAAATTATTTCGGATATTGAAATTTTTCAAATTCTCAAAAATTTTCCTATATTTTCATAAGGAAATTTTTCTAAACGTTAAAAAGAATTTTTCCAAACATTTAGTATTTTTCAACATTATTTTATGGGAATGTTTCTTAACTTATAAAAAATTTTCAATTTCAAAATCTCAATGAACTTTTTCTAAAAATATTTTATAAAAGTTGATTATATAATTTATAAACATTTTTTCCTTTATTTTTAGAAAACTTTTAATTTTATTAAAGTACTATTGTAAATATAAGAAATAGTGATGATGCAAATTATTTCCTTATGAAAATTGAGAATTTTCAAAAGAAATGTTAAGAAACGAGAATATTTTGTTTTTTTCCCAAAGAAAATAATAAATTTGTGAACAGTATTGTTATTGAGAAATAAAAATTATTCACAAATTGGATAATTTCCTATTTCTAAATCTTAATTTCCAAACAATAAACAATTTTCTGATATTTTAAATAAATTAAAAGGAAAAAAGTTGAATAACTTAGATCAGTCAAACGAAATTTGTTATAAAAAAAAATAAAATTTATTTAATCACAATTTTTTTAAATTTTCAAATTACAAAAAATACTATTTTATTATAAATTATGAAAAATACCTATATATTTTCGAGAACTCATATTTTATAAACAAAAACGAATACAAACAAAATTGATGAATAAAACAATGATAATAAGAGTGAAATAAATTAATAAACCTCAATTTGACAAAGTGTCGATAACAATCCTAATAAATTTTTATTAGAAATTTCTGTGATAATGCATAATAAAAAAAAGAATTATTATTTCAAGTAAAAGATTTTGTCACTAAATTGTGAAATTTCTCCCAATCAACAAAATTATAATATATCTGTTCTCTGAATGATGACTAAATCCCGAATGGGGATAAAAATTATCGCATCCCATGTAAACGGGAAATATACTCCAGAGAGAATCCCCTCGAGTCAGACTCGAAGAACGATCGTAGTGGGAGGAAAACGAGAGCGTATACCTTTGCGCTATTCGAAGTTTACTCGTTCGAGTTATGAGTCTGCTAAAAAGATCGTAAATCAGAATTTTATTTTAAATTACAACTGACTCGAAAAAGTAAATGCATAAACTCATGTATACAAAACTAAAATTTTCACCTAAACTTTTACACGCAGTAATCTTATTCCCCGGATAGAAATATGAAAATAAATAGCATTTAATTTGCACTTTATCGTTTTTTAAAAGGAAACAATCATGTTGTATTAAAATGTTTTAATTTTAATGTTCAGTTGTTATCATTTAAAGTTGTAAAACAGAATTGTCAGAAAAATTTAATTTTGTTTTTTCATGGTTTCAAAAAAAAATATATATATATATATTCACTTTTTTCCTAACCCCTAAAGAATATTCTGCGATTCACTCTAAAAATAATTAGATACAAAAAATGTTCTATTACGCGTTTATTTAGGGATCTCTTGAATTGTTAAATTATTCAAAAACATCAATAATTACTTTTTTAAATAAATATTCATTTAATATTATTTTTCAGTAGGAATTAATATTATTTATAAAAAATACAAATTTAAACTGATTTCTTAATGTTTTATAATAATAACTAAAGATGATCGAGTAATAAAATCATTTTTTTATATTATAAAAATTGTATGTATTACATGAATTCAGATTTTCAAAGATTTTAAACCAAAACCTTTACAAAATTCCATTGTTTCTAAAAATTGCAATTATTAGAAACTTCTTGCAAAATTCCATTATTTCTAAAAATTTAACTGAAAATAATATTTAAATAAATTTTTATTAGAAAATTCTAGCAGAATTGAATTATTTAAATGCAAACATAGATGACTTATTGAATAATTAAATGTTTCTTAAAACTGAATTCTGATACACAATTTTATAAAAAAAAAAAATTTAATAATTGTATTGTTTCGGCAAATTTTAATAAAATTTATATCAATAATTTGATACATTTTTCGAAGAATTCGATTAAAATTGTATTAAAAATAATTAAAATTTGGCAATGAGATTTATTATGAAAAAGTTGTAAATGTTTTTTGGATTCATTAAATTTAGTATATGATGTTTTTGTTTTAAAATCCACTTATTTATTTCTCTTTTCTACATTAGCTTTCGCCCGACAACGTTGGGCCTCTTCAGATGAGAATTCTAGAGAATACAAATTATAAAGAAAAAATTATTATATTTTATGAAGAGTGAATAATCAGATTTCGAAAAAATTATAATATAACCTCAAAAATTCACGAAAGTAGATTAATTCCTTTAATTTAAAAAATAAATAAATAAAAAAAATATATATATATAATTTATAAAAATTTTGATTTTTTTGAAAGCGCATTTTTTAGCGCGAAAAATATGTACATTGTACAAAGCACAAAGCACGGTTGCCACATAATGTATTTTCAACGATACATTGTGCTTGGCAAACACGTGTGATTAAATTATGTATGGACAGACAGTTATCTCTAGAGAAATAAAAGATTTATTATTTTTAAAAATAATTTAATTAATGCCAAGAATTTTATAAAAATATTTCAAAAATTGACTTTTTTCAACAAAAAAAATGTATGCAAAAAATGTTTGTCAACATTTTTTTTTAAATAATTTAATTCTTTTGTGAAATTATATTAGAATAATAGACATATAAATAATTATTGAATTAAGAAAAATGTTTGAAAATAATTGAAATTTTACAATCAATGTTATTCAATTTTTTGAAAATAAATAAATTCCTGTTTTATTAAAATTCCTGAAAATAATTGAATTTTTTCGAAAAATTTTGCTAGTCATTTATAAAAAAAATTAATATTCTGACGACAATTTTTATAGATTTTTTATTAATAATTGAATTTTTGAGAAGAATTTTATTAATTTTGAAAATAATTGAATTTTTATGATGAATATTGTTATTTACTAATATAATTGAATTTGTAGAATTTTATTACTTTGGAAAATAATTTAATTTTTGAAATGCGAATATTATTATTTATGAAAATAAATTACTTGCTCCGAATAATTATATTTATAAAAATAATTGAATTACTGCGAAGAATTTAATGCGGAATTTTAAAAAATTTTTAAATGTTAATACTTGTGTAGAATTTTATTTAAATTTTTGTTTAATAATTAGATTCTCTTAAGAAAATATATTAAAATAGTAGATTATTAAAAATCGTTGAATTCAGAAAATTTGTTGAAAATAATTGAAATTTGCCATGAATTTTATTGAAAAATTTTAATATAATCGAATTTTATTATGTTTTAAAAATAATTAAATTCTTGTATATTTATAAAAATTGTTTAATTATTTTACAATGAATTTTTTTAATTCCTGAAAACAATTCGAATTTTTCGAAAAATTTTGCTATTTATTTATAAAGATGATTGATATGTTAAGAACAATTTTCTTTTCAAATATTAGAAAATAATTGAATTCTTCCAAAGAATTTTGGTATTTATTGAGAAGGTTGAATTCTTTCAAACAATCGCGTTAAAATCTTTAAAATAGGAAACTAATTTGAACTGAATTTAAATTAAAATTTTTCAAAAAAATACTTGATTAAATGATTTATAAGTAATAACTTTAAGTCAGGCTTCAAGTTGCATACACTAAATTATTGTTAGAAATATAAAAAAATTAATTTTTTTAGAATTCGTGATAACTTCATGATTCACATGCGGCAAACAAAAAAAGACAAAAAGTGAGAATTTTCTTAAACATTCTAAATATTTAATTTTTCCATTATACTTTTAATAATATTCACATACTTTTTCCTGATTTAGACAATTCTACTTTTCCTGACTCTTCTCTGAATTTCCTGACTTGTGGCATAAAACTAAAATAACTAAGGAAGTATATTGAAATTTTTTATTGTAATTAATATTCATTTAAATGACTTTACTTTAGTAACTGCTATTTTACATGAACCCTAAAAATAATTTCAATTAGGACATTGATTTTATTGATACATTTATTTCAATAATGAAATTATTTTAAAATCCATTAAGATGCATGTTAAAAATTTAAAAATCGGTTATTTTAAATAACTGACTGAAATTTTATGGAAACGGATTACATAAATTTTAGTTTTGAAATTTTCAAAGAAAACTTCTTAAAATAGAATTCACTTTTTAGTAGATGAATGTTTTTTAAATAGGTTTTATCAAAGTGAAACGAGTGACAGAACAAGAAAAGTAAATTAGAAAGAGGACTTAAAATTGAGAAGTTAATATAAAAAGTGGAGCGACTCGATTAAGCGATCAAATCAACCCCTTGACGTTCGCTCTAAATTTACCTTTATTTACTCTAAAGTCTCAAAAAGGCCTTTTTCTTGTTCTCTTCTTTTATTTTTATTTCATTTCCTGTGTCTACACTTAATAAATCGAATCGAAAGGAAAAGAACTTAAAACTTCTCGATAATTGATACTTTCAATGAGAAATAGGAAACTTGTCAAAAACAGTAGCAGTTAACTTATTGGATCTCAATTAAAACTAGAGTTGTACGAAATTTAAAAATATTTTTGTTTTTCTACTTATTACCCTTCAATTTGGATGTTGTTTTCGAATTACTATATTTATTACCTCCTGTAATTCAGCCTAAGGATCGATGATACTTAGCAACCATATGTGGACGTCCACATGAAAAGGGCCCATTTTGTCGGTTCTAGTTTTCGAGTTATTTGCAATTTAATACTTTTTTGAGAAAAACCTTAATTTTTTTAAATTTTTTATTATCAATCTACATGTTTTGACAAGTCAAATCATTAGGTTTTCATTAATTTATCGTTAATTTAAGTGTTTAACTTTATTGGTTCTTTAGAAAAAGAAAAGGGCCCATTTTGTCGGTCCATTGCAAAAATATTCCGTATTTTTGAAATGGAGGGTCAAACAAATTAAAACCTCTTTATTTGTCATCTTTTAAGTACCCTGAACTCAAAACAATTATTATCTGAATAACTTCTGAGAAGAACCAGAGATATTAATGTTAGAGTCATTGATTACAGAGTCGTAGATGTAAAAAATGTCAATATTTCGTCAAAATTGCATAATAAAACCTGTTAAAAATTTTTTAATGAGTTTAATTTCTATTCTTTACCTTCAAATGACACAATAAAATTGTTTCCAATCATAAACCTTGTAAAAAAATGGTTTATTAATAAGAAAAACGTCTTTTTTAGAAAAGGGACCATTTTGTCGGTTTTATGTATTTTCAAAATTAAGGGGGGGGGTGGGGTGGTTTTAAAAATTTGAAACTTATTGGTTTTTCATCTCTAAGGTTGCCCTGGACTGAAAACAATTATTATCTGAATAACTTCCCAGGAGAACCGGAGATATCAAAATTAATAGGTATCACAATTTTTAATTCCGTTTTTCTCGAAATCAGGTATTTGTCCCTATAAACTTTGAAATTCTGTAACTCATCGAATTTTTGACCAAAAAAGTTGTATGACCACTCAAAATTTTCGTAATTTTGCAAGGAATTCGCCAATATAGATAAGTCCAATAGTGCCAAAATGGGCCCTTTTCATGTGGACGTCGACATATTTCATCTACTGATCATCAAATTAAGTTTACCCGATTTCTTCTACTGTAATCATAAAACAACTTTTATATTCTTTGTGATTTTTTTCATAAGAAAAAAAAAATTTTTTAAAAGGAAAATAATTTTTGATTTTTAAATAATTGTACTTAACATACTTTAAATTATATATACAATTTTTTCTGAGCTATAAAATGAAAAATTCTTTGTTATTAATAAGAAAGATTTTTTATATTTTATTAATTTTGTACAAAGTTTATGATTAATCATTTACGATGTACGATTGTTGAAAAGAAATTGAAAATGTATTTGAAAGCACGTGAGAGAGAGAGAGAGAGAGAGAGAGAGAGAGAGAGAGAGAGAGAGAGAGAGAGAGAGAGAGAGAGAGAGAGAGAGAGAGAGAGAAGGAAGGAAGGAGTGATTTAACGAGCAGCAGCAACTTATTAGAAGAAATAATTGATAATTCTAGTATCGTTTCATAGAATTTCTAGGGTGTTAAGTCAAAACGATGAAAAGCATTTGAGAGCCAGGTGGCCTCTTTTTCTTTTCCAATCGAATAAATCATTCCAGAGGTAAAGAGCAAGCGTGCACAATCGGTTCCAATAGTTCAAGCTTCTACGATACTATAATCCTATCAAATTTCGATTCCCGTTATAATCGCTTCGACGGAAGAAATTGAAATTCAATAACATTGCCCCGGATGCACAAGTAAAAAAAAGTGTCCTGTAATTTCATTCAAGCGACATACTTCAGACGTATGAATAGACATATTTTTATTCACTCATGCAATTCAATATATCTCATACTAGAGAGAGTGTCTATTGAAATATTTAAATTATTATTAAACATTAGTTCAGAAACTATTTCAAAATAAAAATTCAGCTATCAAAACCTAGAGATATTTTTTAAATATTCATAAGGGAATATCGACATAAGAAACTGAAGAATATTAATTTTAACAAACAACAATTCAAACAGCTAACTGATTGTTTCATTCTTTTTAAATAATACCTTTGAAAATTTAAATTTTTTACACTTTTACCTGGCAGTTTCATAAAATTAATTTTTTATAATTTTTGTTTTGACATTATTTGAAAGTTTTATTTTCTTTTCTAATACAATTAATTGAAGAATTTCCAAATCATCGAAATTTTGTAAAATTTAACCTATATTAAAGAAATTGGTAAATAAATGTGACAGAACATTTTTTTTAGTAAAATTGTTACCTTTACTTTTTAACAATCTAAAGATTTTTAGTATCATTTAAAATTTTTAATTTTTAATTGTTAAAAAGAATTCATAAATATTCTATCCTTTTATTTATAACAAAACCTTTTAATTTTATGAAAACTGTTGGAATTGAGAAATAAAAATGATGCAAATTATTTTCTTATTAAAATTGACAATTTTCTACTAAAATATTAATAAACGGGAATATTCCCAAAAGAAAAGAATGAGTTTGTGGACAATGTTGTTTTTATTGAAAAATAAAAATGATGCTTACAATATTTCTTAATCGTAATATTTTTATAAATAAATGTTATTAAAATTCAACTTATAGTGTTTTTGAATAAAGTTTATATAAATTAAACACAAAAATGTATTATTAAAAAATATAAGTTTTAATGAATCAAAAAATAAATAGTTATATATCAGACTTTACCAAACTTTTCTGTCTCTTATTGCTCTCTTGTATTCTGGCTTCTAATTTACAAGGTTAAAAATGGAATTTTTCCATGTTTTTAAAACTAAATTTATTACTAACTAGAAACTTATTTGAAAACATCAATAACTTCCTTTTTAAATAAATATTTATTCATTATTATTTTTATTCATATAGAAATAAGGATTTTTAAAAATTCAATTCTTTTATTTATTCTTTCAAGAATTAAATTATTTTCAAAAATTTTACATTTTTTTTCATTTTTTTCAAAATAATTTATCAAAATTCAATTATTTTCAATGTAGAATAATAAAATTTTAACAAAAGCATTCAATTATTTAAAAATAAATTTTAATATAATTCAACCAAAGAATTCAATTATTTTCAAAAGTAGTATAATTCTTTGCAAAAATCCAATTATTATGTTCCGAAATTTAAAAAAATTTTCGTCCATGTATAAATAATAAAATTTTTCTCCGAAGTTCAAACTCAATTATTTTTATGTATAATTTTAATCGAATTTCTCAAAAATGTAATTTTTATTTAGAATTTTATTAAAATTCTTTGAAATAATTCTATTATTTAAAAAATATGTTCAAAAGATGGGTGACCACATTCGGGCCTTCTCCCCTACATATTTTTATAGTAAAAAAATTCAATTACTAAACAAAAATTTAATTTTATTAAAATTCATTTATATAATTGAATTCTTTTATGTTAAATTTATTATTCTATATTGAAAATTATTGAATTTTGATAAATTGTTGGAACTAATTAAATTTCAACGAAGAGTTTTATTAAAATTATTCTGAAAAAAATTAAAATGTTACAAAAGAATTTCATTAAAATTTGGTAAAATAATTTAATTCTTTGTAGAATAAATAAAAAAAAATAAAATACTTGAATTTCTCAGATGAATTTTACTACTTTTAAAAATAATAGAATTTCTGCAGTAATATCTAATTACTGCCAAAATTAAATTTATTTTAGTATTTTTGTTTAAAATCCTTCTATAAATCTATTATTTTAGAAAATCAATTAAATATATATTAAAAAATTTAACTAATTTCGAAATAATTTTAGTTATTATATTTTTTTTTAAATCTTTGTTTTTTTAAAATTCCTTATCAAATTCATTTAAAATTGAAATTTTACAATATTTCAACTGAAAATCTTTTCAAGTTCATTTAATTATGAACATGGAAAACGCAGCTTTCTTAAAATTGAATTAATTTTTGAATATTTTAGTAAAATTAGATTTCAAGAATAAATACAAGTAGAAAACAATATTTTAGGATTTCGATAAAAATTCCTTTAGTTTTTAGGTTTTCCAATTTTTATAAAATTCCCTGTCATTTCCAGGTTTTTCAGGTTGCGTGGCAATCCTATATTTAATAATACAATGAATAAAATTTAATCAGTTATTTACGACTCAAACTTCTTGGTTATATATGTTTTACGATTGTACAACAAATTTATTTTAATATTCCTAATATTATATTGTAAATTGGATATTTGTTAAGTACAAATTTAATCCCCTCAACTTGCTATCTTTACTTAACTAACTTCCATAAGTTGTGTACAGGATATTTCAAAGATATCTAGAGAGTGTATTAAAAATATCCACAGAATGTCCTTGAGATATCCATATAAGACATTTCATAATTATCCACAAGATGTCCGAAAGATATCTTTTTGGATATATCTCATGAACGTCTTATGGATATCCTTGGATATCCGTGAGATATTCAAACATCCGGTATTTTGGATATCTTGACATGCTCCTTTCTAATATCTGTGGAACATCTATGGGATATTCACTGGATGTAATCTGTATATTCATCACTATCTTATGCTGTTTTTCAAAAATCAAATTAAAAGACTTTAATTACTTGTTTCAACGAAAAAGTTACTCATCAAATGAAATAAAATTTTCATGGAATTAATCACTGAGACTGCTAATTGCTTAATGAATAAATCACCTATATTTGTGTTTATATGTAAAATACTTTCACTATTAGAGTGAACGTTTAAATATGACATGACCAATTGTTAGTTTACTGCGCGCGGCTAAAAAGCATCGCACAGAGTTCAACATCCGCATTTAACTATTAAATTTAAAGCAGTCACTCAAAACCAAACAACAAAATTTAAATTACAAAGAAGTTTGTTGTAAATGAGAAATTCATGAGATTCAATCGTGAATGAAAAATGAAACATATGGTAAATATTATGGGAGTCGATAACTTGTTGGGATTAAATGCAAATGTACAAATTGGAGAAATATATGTATATAGTTGAAATTATTGGTCTCGTTGATTCGCGAGACATTTGACAGGTTGTTAGTTCCTCTCTAAATCAATGCACGGTGACCATCGGAATGGACCGTCAGGTGTCAGAGTGAACAATGTGGCATTCGTTTCACACGCCTCTTGCCAATCATGGATTTCGTGAACTCGATTCGAGAAACTAAATTTGGCAGTGTGCCGGCATTAATTATAACACGTTTGGTATATATATATAACCCAACCACATATATACGCACATAGCTTTTTCTCTTTGACATTTTGAGCTCGTTTTTATCAGACGAGTCGTTTCAGTTTCACTTTAATCCAAAAGATCTTTCAGCTGCTGTCAGAAGAGAGTCAATAAACGTTCCACGACTTACAGATATGCACTGACGAACTATGAATATCGGAAAAGAACTTAAGAATCTACTTCGATAAACCATGCATCCAATTTCGTTCCAACTTTTTTTCCATTTTTTTTTCTTACATATAGAAATAAATTTTTTGGTTGCTGTTTTTTTCATAGTTTGAAAATTCTCTAGATATTGGGCTTGCAAATTTCTATTTATGTATAAGTTTTGTTCATTTTCTTCGATAAGGTTTTCAATTTGAGGATATTGAAATTTCAATGTTTTTACTTCTATATACATTTAAGTTGAGACTGGAAAATGAAAGCTCAAATATGGGTACAGTAGTTGAAAGGAATAAATTTATTTTTAAATTTTTTAGACTTGTAGCTGATAATAAGGAACAAAATTGATAATACCTGATCGATTGTATTTTAAATTAACAACAATTCACGCGTTAAAGTGCGTGGCTATCTTCTTGCGTAATTTTTAAATAAACTTAGCAATTTAAAAATGTTTCATTCATTTTTTTTTATAAAAATAAAATATGAATTGTTAATGAAAAAATTCATAAAATATGAATATCTAAATTGTTACTATTATAACTACAATAATTAAATAGGTATTCTGAGACAGGGCATTTTTATTAAAAGTACCTACTGAAAAAATTAAATTTTTACAGTTCATAAGAAAATTCTGAATTTTCTTGTCTGTTTTGCTATGAAATCACCACGCATTATATAATTATATATTATATATTTATAAATAACCCTAATAAGTCTAATATATATATATATGTATATTATATAGGTATATATTATATTATATAATTGAGTTTACAATTTCATAAATAGATAAACTACAAAAGCTTTTAATTAGAAATTTTAAAAAACTTAGATTTTTGTAAGATGTTAATTGGTTGAAATTCTTTTTGAAATTAGTTAAGTCGAGTTAAATTTGTCCATTATTAGCTAATTACTTATTGAAAACAATGGATTTATAGAAAAAAATTATTTTTAAAAGAAATGAAATTTTTCTCACAAAAGTTCAGTTATGTCTTATGTTAAAAAGTTAAAGAAAAATTCTCTTCAAAATCACAAATATCTTTGTACATAACAAAGAAATAATACGAAACATAAGAATAATAATATAATATAATAATATAATAACAATAATGTAATATAATAATAATAAAAATAATAAGAATAACAATAATAACGTCTCTAATATTTAATTATTTTCACAACTATTAAAAATTACACAGGAATTTAATCATTCAAAACATTTTTATATAAATTTCTTCTTAATAATTCATAAATTTCATATAAATATTGCATTTGTCTTTATGATTTCAATTATTTTTATAAATATTAAATTCCTGTTAGGAATTTTATTGTTTTCATAAATAATAAGACTCATCGCAGAAATATAATCATTTTTAATACAATTTTAATCGAATTTCTCGGAAAATGTAATTATTCTTAAAAAATTTATTACAATACTTCAAAAGAATTCAATTATTTAAACGCTTATTGATAAAATTCTTTATAAGAATTAAATTTTAAAAAACATTGCATTATTCAATAAATTATTTACTTTTGTACTTATATATTGAAATAATTGAATAATTTTGTAAAGGTTTTAATTTTAAATATTTAGTTTAGACAATTTTATAGAAAAATTCCATGTTAGTAAAATTTTCAAAATGATTCGTGGAATTTGCTACCTAAAGTTTTTTGGGAAAGTTTTCGAATTTTTTCTTACAGTGTATTTAATTAAAGAATTTCCGAATAATCGAAATTTCGTAAAATTCAATTTTTAACAAATTAATGTATTTGCAAATTGTTAAAGATCCTTTTCAAAAATTATTAGAAATAGTTGATAATTTAGAGAAGATGTTTAGTTAAAAATTCTAAAAAATAATAATTTAATTGAAATGATGAAAATAATTTTTAAAAAGTCAAAGTAACAATATTCTTAATATAAAATAATGATAATACTTTTATAAGTTGTATATATTCAAAAAAGTTTGAACACATTTTTGAAAATCGTCATTTCTGTGAAAAAATAACAATAATTAAATATTTATTTAAAAAAGAAGTTACTGATGCTTTCGAATAATTTTAACGATTAAAGAAATTCGTAGATAAATGTAATAGAACATTTTTTGTGTAAAATTGTGTCCTTTATTTTCTAAAAATTTTCAAATTTTCAATTAAAATTTACAATTGAGGAATAGAATTTATAAACATTTTTTCGTCAATTTTTAAGAAACTTTGAATTTTATTAAAGCATTTGTAATTAAGAAATGGAAACTATGCAAATTATTTCTTTATAAAAATTATGTAACAATTATGTTACGAACTGATTTTTATTCATCATGTAGTATGAAGATAGCTTATTTCGTCCTATAAGAAAAAAATAAATTACAAATTCTACAATTTTTAATATTGTATTTTAAAAAAATGTACATCTAAAATGACTGAAATTGGTTGTTACAAAATAAGTATTCATACTGGAGCCAGGTGTTTCATCCTTCAGCCTTGAGACATTTATTGACGAAAAGTTTTTCAGGTGTCGTTTATTCGTGTTAATATTTGAAATGGCGTGATAAGAGTCACTTTGTAAATGGGTCTTGAGGAGCATGAGATAAGTCCAGTCGCAGTGATTCTTTTATTGAACCTCAATAGTAGTCTAAAGAAACAGCAGGTGTTTCTCAAGCAGCTGTAATCACGACAACCATCTGCCGTGGTAATACCAGGCCCGCTGGTATCCTCTGAAACCTTGCCAATTAGATACTACCGAATGAAACACGTGCCCTTCTCTTCGGATGCTCTGATCACTGATCTCTGCTGATATTTTTTTTTATACTCTTCCCTTAAACCTTCTTTCCGCGACAGTTGGCCGGCACGAGACCAACTAAGTCTTCAAGACAGCAGCTATTTATTTCGCTTTTAATAAGGGAGGCAAATGTATTGGCAGGGTTTCTTTTAATAGTTTGCCACACTCTTCAATGTCACTGATGCAGAAACTTGGGGTCTTCTCGCCAAAGAAACAACTCACAGCGTAAGAAAACATCTATACAACTACCTGTGTTGACTAAAAACAAAAATAAACATGTCGATTAGTTTCTTATTGAAAAATACTTACTCTAAAGGCAAAAATATTTTTCTTATCCTTAAGTAATGTAATCAAAGAGATAAAATTTAAATTTAACGACAGACGAATAAATATTATATGCTACCATCTATGTAGGTGAAATAAACCAAATAACTAAGGAAAAGTTTCACCTCATAAAGCAACTGTTACCAACGACAAATAAGTCGTTGACTGTCGGTAGTAACTGACTGTCGGTACTGTAGAACTTTTTCACTCCAATGGTAACGTTCTTTTAACCGCTGATATAACAGAATTCTCAGGATTTCCACTTTTCTACTGAAACTTACAATTTACTACTTTTTTCATCTTATGCTAGTATTTGGGTACTTTTTCAGATTTCAGTAATTTTATTTCTCTTTTTTTTAGAATTTCCGCACTAATTTAAATTTGCTAATACTAAAAAATAAAAATTTCCACTGGAATTTAATTAATTTAGAATGGCATTTTCAAGAAAGTTTCAAAAAATCAATTATTAACAAAATTTTTATCAAATCTTTCATATTGATTTAATTACTTCCACTAACAATGTTTTACATGAAAATTTAATTTAAAAATAAATTTTTTTAAAATAAAATTCTAAACAATAAAATTTATTATATTTCGAAGAAATTAATTATTGTTTTTAATAATTAATTATGAAGAATTTCATTATTTTTAACAATAACTAATTTCTCACAGGAATTCAATTTTTTACAAATATTTCAATCAAATATCAATCAATCAATCAAAAATTATCAATCAAAGAAATAAATTATTTTCAATGCAGTATAAAATTAGCAAAAGTCAATTTTCGACTAAAACTAATACCTTCTCATGCGATGAGAATGTAATAAAAAATACTTTTTTTGAAAATAACTCGAAAAGTATAAGGTTTAGCTTCATTTTTATGAACCAATAAAGTGTACCAAACAAGTCGATTTATAAAAATTTATTCCAGTTATCGTGGAGACAAATTTTTCTACAGACAGACAGACACTTTTCTAAAGACCATTTTTTTAGAATCAGGGGGTCATGAAACGTAAAGATTTAGCAAAATTAGACAATGCTCAAAATCGTACAAATCCAAGACTTTCTCATTTTTGATGAGAATGTAATAACAAAATAGACTCTTGAAAAAATGTAGAGTTGATACAAATTTTTATAATTATACCTATTCGTACATTTTCTCAGCATAAAAAGTATTTTTTATATTTTATGCTTTCATTTAGTTGTCAAAATATTTTCAATTAACTCAAACTTAAAAATTTCAAGTTATTTAACTTAGGATTTTAAATATTAAAGGTGAAAGAATTTAAACAATTATTCCGAATCAAATCTATCGAAAATAAATTTTTTGAGTAAGCACTAGATTTCATTATAAAAATACAATATAACTTTCATATGTATCGACAGCGCAGCTGTCCTAATACAGAAACCTGCTTTTTCTGAAAATCATTTTTTCGAAATTAATTAATAATTTCAAAATTATCAAAGAACTCAGAAAAAATTGGTTAGCATGGTGGGATACGAGCCCACGACCATTCTATTGCCGGTAGACTGCTCTGACCACTGAGCTACATTTAGACAAGTAATAATAATTCTACGCAAAATAATTCTACATAATGAAACACTACGCATTCTAATTAAATAAAATATAATTTAATTAATTTTTTAAATTCTTCACGATTAAATACTACACAGATAAACTTTACAAAGTTTAATTCTACACTGAAAAAAATATATTTATGGTACTGCCATAAATATAGCCAATTCTGACATATTATATTGGTAGATATGATACTGCCATACAGTATTGCTGTTTTAGCCATACGCAGTGTAGAACAGCAATATGTATTTAAGAGACAATAATATGTATGCGGAGAACACGAATACTGTATTTTAAGAACAGCAATACGGTATTGCTGTTTCAGCTATACATCCTAACCATACTTGTATGTCAAAATTAACATTATCATTTTTTTCAGTGTGTAGTTCCTATTTGTGCCACGACAAAAGTGCATTCACCGATATTACCAAAACACAATCGTGCGTAAAACTCGCAACCAGTGCTACTACCCCGGTCATCGCGAAAGGAAACATTACATTGAAAGTGAATGATTCCGAAAATACCGTAAATTTAAAAAACACCCTATACGCGCCGGATTTAAGAACGAATCTAATTTCAGTGTCAAAAATCGTTGATAATAACTACAAAGTTAAATTCACGAAAGATCGTTGCATTATCTCAGACGCGAAGGGTGTGACAAAAATAATCGCAAAACGGATAGGAGACCTGTTTTATATTCATAAAAGTGATAACGAATCGCACGTAGCTGGTGTAGCTTCTATAGCACAAAGTGACATCGAAATCTGGCACAATCGTCTTGGCCATTTCAACCGTAAGAATATGTGGACGTCCACATGAAAAGGGCCCATTTTGTCGGTTCTAGTTTTCGAGTTATTTGCAATTTAATACTTTTTTGAGAAAAACCTTAATTTTTTTTTATTTTTTATTATCAATCTACATGTTTTGACAAGTTAAATCATTAGGTTTTCATTAATTTATCGTTAATTTAAGTGTTTAACTTTATTGGTTCTTTAGAAAAAGAAAAGGGCCCATTTTGTCGGTCCTTTGCAAAAATATTCCGTATTTTTTAAATGGAGGGTCAAAAAAATTAAATCCTCTTTATTTGTCATCTTTTAAGTACCCTGAACTCAAAACAATTATTATCTGAATAACTTCCGAGAAGAACCAGAGATATTAATGTTAGAGTCATTGATTACGTAGTCGTAGATGTAAAAAATGTCGATATTTCGTCAAAATTTCATAATAAAACCTGTTAAAAATTTTTTAATAAGTTTAATTTCTATTCTTTACCTTTAAATGACACAATAAAATTGTTCCCAATCATTAATCTTGTACAAAAATGGTTTAGTAATAAGAAAATCGCCTTTTTAGAAAAGGGCCCATTTTGTCGGTTTTTCGTATTTTCAAACAGAAACGGGGGGTGGGGTGGTTTTAAAAATTTTAAATCTATTGGTTTTTCATCTTTATGGTGCCCTGGACTGTCAACAATTATTATCTGAATAACTTCCGAGAAGAACCAGAGATATTGATGTTAGAGTCTTTGATTACGTAGTCGTAGAAGTGAAAATTTCGATATTTCGGCAAATTATTCATAATAGAGACTTTTAAAAAATTTTAAATAAGTTTAATTTTTATTCTTTACCTTCAAACGAAACAATAAAATTGTTCCCAATCATAAACCTTGTAAAAAAATGGTTTATTAATAAGAAAATCGTCTTTTTTAGAAAAGGGCCCATTTTGTCGGTTTTATGTATTTTCAAAATTAAGGGAGGGGGTGGTTTTTAAAAATTTGAAACCTATTGGTTTTTCATCTTTAAGGTGCCCTGGACTGAAAACAATTATTATCTGAATAACTTCCCAGAAGAACCAGAGATACCACAATTAATAGGTATCACAATCTTTAATTCCGTTTTTCTCGAAATGAGGTATTTGTTACTATAAACTTTAAAATTCTGTAACTCATCGAATTTTTGACTAAAAAAGTTGTATGACCAGTCAAAATTTTCGTAATTTTGCAAGGAATTCGCCCATATAGATAAGTCCAATAGTGCCAAATTGGGCCCTTTTCATGTGGACGTCGACATATGATCAACATGTTTAAAAACGGACATGCAACTGGTTTTCACTTCGACACTTCGACCGATTTGAGTCGATTTCCAACCAAGGGAAAGTACAATCCAAGAAGAATAGAGGCAATCTTCGTGGGTTACGCCGATTCTTCCAAAGCCTTTCGTATCTGGCTACCAGATCAGAAAAAGGTCGTGTTGTCGAGGGACGTAAAATTTCTCAACTCATTCGAACCAAGGCGAAATATCGAGCCATTGTTTATAAACGATAAATCAATCTAATAATCGTCGAAGGTCGAAAATAGTTCAACCGACAGTCCTGCATTCGTGGATTTCATACCTAACTGTCAAACTCCAATCGCTAGAACCGATGAATCACCTCCAGCCGAAACAGAAAGTCTGAATTCGACGCTCAGTGGATCACCATTTCCAGAATTCGAAAGGGAAATCACTCCAGATATCCGAACGAGCAGCAACGCATCACCATTCCGGGGATTCCAGAGAGACACCACCCCGGATCATTTGACCAGCTGCAGTGCGTCACCAATTCCAAAACACCGAAGAGACATCACACTGAGTAATCCAAGAAGCAGCAGTGGATCACCATTCCGTGGATTCCAAACCAACAACGACTTGAACAATTCAAGAAGCAACAGATCATCACCAATTGGTCTTGAATCTGACACGCATCACAATGATTCGACAAACGATTATTCCCATGGATCGGAGGACACGATAGAAATCGAAAATCTCAGCAACCAAAATATGAGTGATGACGAATTTTTCGAAGCTAACTTCGACCTTAACGTCTCCGAAGTATCATTGAAGGAGGCGACCAGTAAAAGCGAAAAGAACGAATGGATAACAGCCATACGTCAGGAAATCAAATGTCTGTTAGCCAGCGACACGTGGGACCTCGTGAGTCGACCATCTGATCAAAAAATCATTGGATGCAGAACAGTGCTGCGCAACAAATATAACTCGGACGAGACCTTGAACAAGAGAAAAGCCAGGGTGGTGGCCCAAGGATTCTCTCAGAGACCAGGAATCGACTTTATTGACACCTTCGCCAGCGCCTTCAACGTCACAAGTCATTGTCCGACCTGACCTTTTTTTGGTTTTTTAATTGAATTGTATAAATTAATTTACTTAATTTTATTAATAAAAAAATCTCATTTTCAAAAAATTTTCGGTTCACAATACTACACTTTATGTAATTTAAAAAGTATTAATTTCTATATTTTTTAAAGGACTTACATCAATTATTAAACAGCAGTTTGAAAGGAAAAGGATTATTAGACTTGAATAAAAATGTACCTTTGGAGAACATGTCAAGAATAAATTTAGTTCGACTGATTTGCACTTACATTTTGAAAAATAGACCATCGCATTGCGTGACTGCCAAAATTTATATGAAAAGGGCCCAAGATATTGTGCGAATTTTTCCACTAGAAAAAAGCACCGTTTATATACATAACTAGCTGTCGTACCCGTCTTCGACGGGTTTTAGTTTCTACAAATACATTCAATAATGTGTCTACCAGTCTCGAAAAATGGGAAATAGCAAGGAATTTAATTTGACCGGAAAACATAATAATTAGCTACCATTAACTATTTCATTAGAAAAATATTACTATTTTAAATCAGTGATTGACTTTTTATCATCAAATAATTTATTTCTAATTAATTAAAATGCAGAGAACAATGTTTGTCAATTATTTGCAGAAATTTAATTATTGTATTGTAAGTTAATCCAAAATCTCCACCAGTTATTGGAGTTATAATAAAGTCAAATTCGAACTAATTGTATCATAATTGCTAAAATCTAAAATAAGATTTATATTGCAGGCTGAATTCACAGTTTTTCCCAATTAAATTAAATTCCTGCATATTTCCAAGTTTTGCAGTTGGTAGAACCCCTGTTAAAAGTATTAGTAAAAACAAAAAGCCGTCAAAGAGTTTTTTTTATAAAATAACTGAATTTTTGTAGCCATTTGTAGTTTTATTTATTGTTAATACTTATCAAGAAAATTTATATTTGATGAGAAAATATACACCTGGAAAAGTTTGGACAAAGCTGAGAAAAACTGGATAGATTGTTAAAAAAGATAATAATAGACACCCTGTTTAATTTTTGCCTTTCCAATGCTCAAAACATCCCTAAAAGTTAAATCTAGAATTAAAATAACAAAACTTTTTATTATCTAAGTTTTTTCCCAGTAGCATAATGCAAGTATCGTATCTCAGGTATTCTTGAATTCCTGCAGTATCAATGTTATCATAAACAATCTCCATTTTTATTAACAAATAATTCTAAATTCTATTATTTTGACGGCAAAAGTTTATCAGAGACTCCAAAAATACATATTTAATTATAGAAAGTTTAAAAAATATACGTTAAAAAATATAAAATTTGGAAATTTTTATTTTTTTAAATTTAAAAAAAAAATTGAATACCTCTCGTTCTAAATAATTTGTTTGAAATCTGTAAATTTATTGTTTATATATATATATTTCTTACAAAAGTCATAACTAATTAATTTACAATCTGTCAAAATTTAAAAAAAATTTCAAATTTTTTAGAAAATTCATAATTTTTTTATATTAATATTATTTTTTAATTCAATTTATTTTTATTTATCTTTAAAATCATTTATATTATTAATAAATTAAAAAATTTATTCCAATCTGCAAAAATTAAAAAAAAAATTTTTTTTAATTTTTTGAAAAATTCATAACTTTTGTTCAGCTTAATATTTTTTCATCAAATATAGCTAATATTTTAAGTTAGACCAATACCTAAAATATTGCTAAATTTTACTTCAATCGGCCAAGACGTTTTCAAGTTAAACGCGAACAAAATTTTGCGGACATACATACATACACACATACATACATACACACATAAGTATTGAACAATTCAAGAAGCAACAGATCATCACCAATTGGTGATTTTCTATTACCGTTTTTGGATTTTCCGTTGTTCAAATAAATAAATTATGCTAGAAAAAATTAATTTCGTGCAATGTACAGACAAAAGTCTGATTTTATTAATATAGATAGATAAAATTTTCACCTGTCCTCAGGGAGTTAAAAATAGATTGGCTGGAAAATTACCGGATCAAATTCATAATCTTAAGAATAAACACAGAAATTTTGAACTAATTCCTAAACGCCGAAAAATAAGTTGTGATAAAGATAATGGTGATTTAAATAATTCATCCTGTTTACTTTTAAATTTAAAATTCTTAATATCTAAATATTATTGGCCAAAGATTTGATAAAGTTAAAACTAAAGGTGTGTCACGTTTTAAAGTTTTTATTTCGAACTAGCATTTACAGTATTTTTCATTTTGATAGAGTTCACTGAAACATATTAGTTATTTTCACTGCAGCAGTTAAACGATAAACTACACACATTTTTTATGGTCCTGATAATTGAAACAAGCCATGTTCTATAGATTTAAAGCACCTAAAGGAAGGAAATATTCGTATGTCTTGTGGAGAGTTGCTGACATTTATACGTATTTTGGAGTAATCGTAGGAGAATTTGTTCCCAGAGATAATCCTATTTGGGATTTGTACAAAAAATTACAAAAACTAATTGACTTATTCATGTCCTCAAGTATTTCCCCAGGAGTTGAAAGCTTGGTACAAGTTTTGGTTGCTGAATTCAATGAACTGTACATGAGTGTATGATATTTGAAGCTAAACACTGACAATCAAAAATGGCAGCTCGAGTATCATACAACAGGCAAAATAATATTACTTTAACGTTAGATAAAAAACACCAATTACAGCTGAATGAAATATTCGTTGCAGGAAAACTTTCAGAAATTCTCAAAGTAGGACAAAAATTTTTTTTTTAAATGTGAAATCGATTTTAATCAAACTCAATTAAATTTAGATCGTGAAAAATATTTAATCAAAGTAAAGTCGGCATCTATGTCCTCCATTCATTATAGAATAGAAATTGTATTAGTTCAAGATGTAAGTTCAGATAATTATTTGTACGATTTTGTTGTTGTTAAATTAAATTTTAAACATATATTTAAAGATACTAAAACATATTTGATTACATGAATAGGAATTTTAATTCACGCAGAAAACCATCTTTGGATTAAAATATAATTTGGAATTAAATAAATTTATTTTTAATAAAACAAAATTTTTTTTTATCAATCAAAAAAATTTTTGTACTACAAAATATTTTTCTTCTTTTAACCGAGACATTAATACTCAAAATTAAGTAAATAGGTTAAAAATCTATTGTAATCGAGTTGAGAAGTTAAAATTAATTAATTCACTTGTTCTATTTTAACAGAACTAATTGACTACAGTACCTAAGTTCATACTATTACTGTAGCCTTTTTAAGTGACTACAGTAACCGAGTAACTTTATTGACGCTTTGGGTCATCAATCCTTCATATTTATTTGAACAGTATTCTATTTTATGCATTAAAATTGTTGAATTTCATTATAATTGTACATTGTTATATTGTATATTTTTTGACAAATGTGACAAATTTTTTATGTGACTGACGCAGACATTGACAGAAATTGTGTGAAAATAAGTGCGCGAAAAAAGCCGTTAAAATTAATCGAGAAAAATACGTATAAATCGTGAAAATTAGCGAAAATTAGTGAAATAAACAGAAAATAAAATTGAAAAATGCGGAAATGAATCCAAATAGTGATAACAATTTATTGATAAATAAATTTAATTCCGGATAATAAATGAAAATTAATTGTTAAAAACACATTTGTGATTGAATTGAAAAAGCGATAGAAAATTTTTTCTCACTAGAAGTTCATGACGATGAAATGAGCAGAAAATATTTTCTTTTTTTTTGAAAGTTGAAAATTGTAGAATAAATTAAATAACGATTTTAATTTAATTCTAATTTTTAATAAATAATCACAAATGGCTTCGGGACGTATTTTGCGGTCAACAACGAGAAAAATGCAGGAAGGCAGGGAAACAGAAAATTTGTCAGAAAGCGAAACTGATTTTGAAAAAACAGAAACGGCGAGCGAAACAGAATCCCCCCACAGAGAAAATGCCCCCCAACAAAATGCTGCACAAAGAGAGTTGCATATTTTAGAAGCTACGATTGAAAATCAAAATGCAATGATTCGTACACTCATTGACATGATGCCCCCCGAAAGATTGCAATTTTTGAATTCCAATCAATCATTGCCTCTACCCAGCGAAACGAGACAAGTCACAGCGAACACATCTCTGACATTGCCCGGACAGAGAGAACAAGTCAATGTCCCGAAACCAAATTCAATACTACAACAATACTTAAGAACACTTAAGAAAACGGTTGTAGAGGTTGAAAAAGATTCGGAAAATGTCACGGGAAATTTGTTAGAAAAATTATCGGAAAATGTGACGGAAAATTTTCCAGAAAAATCAAAAGACGGAACTTTTGATATGAATTCGTTTCTAGGAACAATTATTCAGATGTCGAAAAGTAGAAACTAATTAAGAGCATACGATAAAATGCTGAAAAACGAAAGGGAAAAATCAAAACAACAGCGATTCGGAAGATAGTTTTCAAACAAAGTTAGATCAATATTTTGATTCAAATAAACGCGAAATTAGAGAAAAAAGACAAGTCCAATTTAAAGAAATTAGTAAAAATCAGAAATCTAACTATAAAAGGCCGAACGATAGTGAAATAGGAATCGTTTACGAACCCAAAAAATTAGTAACTATTCCGAAAGAAAAAAATATTAATTTTCATCGGGAAATAAAAGAAAAATCAACTGATTGTGAGCGTTGTTTGAAAGCGTGAATTAAAGGTCTGTGATCAGTTACTACGCTAAAATCCCTGAACTCTAAAAAGTGTTCAAAAACGTTCAAAAACTTCGCGAAGTTGAGACTCATGCTAGATCATAGAAGAAGATGCAATGAGTATATTGTCTACATACGCGAAGACATAATCCAAATCGCCTAAAGCTTTCAGGATGTAGCGCTGGAACGTTTGGCCAGCGTTCCGCAAACCGAAGGTCATTACCGGGAATTCAAAGAGTCCAAAGGGAGTTATGACCGCGGTCTTTTGAATGTCTTCAGGTGCGACAGGGATCTGGTTGTAGGCCTGGAAAAGGTCTAATTTTTAAAAAATCGTCTTACCAAGGAGATTCGCGGAAAAATCATGAAGGTAAGGAACGGGATAACGATCCGGCTCGGTAACATTATTCAAGTCTCGATAGTCCCCACATACTCTAATACCACCCCCCTTACGATCAACAACATGAATGGGAGATGTCCAAGATGCGCTAGAATATCGACATTTTTTCTAAGCTATCATTGTTTGAAAATAATCCTTTACGGGCTTATACTTCTCAGGGGCCAAACGTCGAGCTCGCGCAGCAACAGGAGGGCCGTGGGTGATAATGTGATGTAGAACATCGGTTGGAGCATCGGCTAGATCTTGAAGAGGTCTTGTGATCTCAGGAAATTCGAAAAGGATGTTGGGGAAAGGTGAAGTTGCGTCGATTAGACTTATGTTAAAAACAGGAACCTTTTTTACAGAGCAAGAAGCTGAGATGTGATTTAAGGAATCCAAAAGTCTACGATGACGACAATCGACAAGAAAACCGAATTGAGAGAGCAGATCGGTTCCAATGATTGGATACGGTACTGCTGCAATACAAAAATTCAATGAGATATCGCGTCTAAGGCCGAGGTTCAAAGTCAGGTGTTTTATTCCGTAAGTAGGAATTCGCCTATTTTTGGCAGCGAAAAGGGTAAGGTCATATGGCTTTCGGTTTTGAGAAAATAATGATGGAAGATGGGAAATATCACATCATGTATCGATCAAAAAATTGAATCCCAAATCGCGATCTCGAATGTGGAGACGCTTTGATTTTTCGCCAGATCCGATGGTCTCGACTCGAATAGGCTTATTTAGTTTTCCGATTTCTTTTCATAATTTCCCAAGAACAAGGCAAAGTACACTTAGTTGCTGACTTAGCAAATTTTTTGTGGTACTAACATAAGCTCGACTTGTTTTGGTTTTTCGAATTTCTACGTGAATGACTACGAGAATGACGAGATTTGGAATTCGAACGTGAACGTAGAGAGAAATGACTATTGCCGTTTCGAAAATGTTCGACGTTTGCTTTTAATAATGCAATTTCCGCAGTAATAATATCGAGTTTTGCATCAAATTTATTAGTGATGTCATTAGTTGAAGAAACTGCGGCAATACAATAACTTGAAGGCGTGGTTGCATCTGAAATTTTATCAGCTGTAGCGGCTAAATCGTCTAAAGAAGTGAATGGTAAAGAAGCTAATATTAACTGATGTTGAGATGGCAATTGGTCTAAAAATATAGTTTTTAAGCTGTCATCAGAGCAATAAAGCTTTAACTCAGAAATGTGTGCTATATGGTGTCAATTCAATTGTTTGTGAAATATAATCTTAATTTACGTTTACTACAATAAAGAGTTAATTTAATTTTTAATTCTATATGATGCTTATTCAAATAATTGTGCTACATAATTTTAATTATAGCTTTTACACAATGTAAGGTTAAATTATTTTAAATTAAAAATATTATTTTCTTTATAACTTTTGGTATGAAAAATAGTATACCTAATACCTATTTGTTGTAATATTCGTGGTATTTGCCTGGAATTAAATTTTTTTACACAGAAATTGCAAATCTTTCAATATTGCTGCTGGAAGTCCTTGATTACTTGAGTAGGCGTATTTTAGGTTGTATTTTTTCACACTAACATAGTCTCTTTTTGGTCTGGTGACAAGTGTAGTAAAATTTTTATCAAAAGCAATTTTGTATTCATGTTGATTGATTTTTTTCCTCGAGACAAGAACATGCTTCAATTTGGAAATTTGTACAGGAACAGATCTGCTTCTATTTTTCCGAGTCACTTCTGTCTTTGACCAATTCATTTTCGATGACAAATTTTTGAAGTCGTAAATCATATTATAATCAACTTTTATTACCTTATAACAAGGTTTTGTCAGTTTAGAGCTTTCCATTATTTGGCACCATTCATCTAAAGTGTATATTTTCCTTTCCTTGGCATGTCTTTCTATTGTGGAATGCATGGAGTCATCTTCATTTTGGGTGTGCCCAACCTCTAAAAATGATTGCACGATGTTCACATCATATTTGCAGGAGGCATAAACATACATTGCAAAAACATGTTTATTTCTATTCTTGCTAACACAATTATCCGATCATAAATAAAAGTTCTTAACACCTTCAGAAGCTCTCTGTGCAATATATTTAAGCAAATAACTAGCCACTTCATTCGAACCTTTTTTGGCTTCATTCTCGCTCCAAACGTAACAAAATCCTTCGTGCCTTGAAACATCGTAAATAGAAAAATTGTAAACAGAAAGCTTGCGGTTATAATAAACGCAGCTAGCCTCTATTTTCGGAGTTGTCAGGACCTTCTGTAAACCAAAAAAGATCATGCTTGCAGTCTTGTCGTTTTTAACTAAAATTTTTGGTTGGTCTTTAATATTTTTTGATATTACATTATTTGTAATATGTATTCTGTAACCTGACTCCAGTTTTTCTTTTTCTGTCTCTGAAACATTTTTATAACTTTCACAGATATCGCACAAATCTTTCTTTGGTTTAAAAAAGCCAATATTAAATTTCGAATTAAAAATATCACAGTAGTAATGTTTGTTGCAGCCGGTTTTTCGATCTCCTTCATGTAATCTACATACATTGTGTACATTTTATTCAGAGTTAAAGTCTCTTCTAGATACTCTCGACTGGAGTCTTTTCTGATGAAATGCTATTCTACTCTAGAAAACATATTGATATGATCAATAACGCTTTTTGATACTTCCTGATCAACAGTTTTTGGTTTAGTCTTCGAATGTTGTCCTCGCTTATCAACTAATCCGGCGACGTGTTGGATGTCCTCCTTCTCGCAATCTCTACCTATGTGGCCGTAGCCAAGGCAGCTATGGCACCTTGTGACCGTAGCTCTGCTTCTCACCTGGCAGGACAGCTTTACTCCTCGCTTGTTTGGTCCAAGGACCGTCAGCTTTCTGCTCCCTGCTGGCACCGTAGAGATTTGCTCCAGGGCATCCAAAACGTCTTCCTTTTCAGTAAGGGCGTTCATATCGCGGATTTCCAGCGTAGTTTGCCGGACCGCCATCTGCACTTTACCCAAATCGCCGATTACCTTTGTCACCTCCTCGGTGAACAGCTTCTTGTTTGAAGACCCTCCAATTTTAATGATAAGGTCTCCCTTTTTAGTGGGTAAAGCTTCCACAACCCTTGTCTCGCTGGCCTCCAAGTCAGCCTCTTTCCGAACCTTCGCTAGCACTTCCGCGAAGGTAGCTCCTTCAGCCACTTTGACGACCACTGTGGATCTTCCCTTCTTGACCTGATCTGGCTTCGGAACCGTTTTGATTCCCTTGCTTCTAGTCTTTTTGGGTCTTTCCTCCTTTTCCTTTTTGGATCCTTCGCAGGCTCAGGATCTCTTCTCTTCCGCTTCTGAGCATCTAAGACGACGTTTCTCAACTCTATTGAGTTACAACGATCTCTTCTAACTCTACGATCTTGTCTAGCTTCTTCCGACCAGGTCAATCCCTAGTAGAAACTCTCGTCCTTTTTTGTAGCTGCTGCGTGCTTCATTTTGGTCTCCTGTATGAGCAATGTTATGCTTTGAAGTCCATCCTTGATTGTCATATTGACATGTCTTTGGACTTTGCAGGACTTTACCATCTTACTGACCTCTTCTTCTATTGCTAAAATGCATGCCGCCTCTTCTTCCCACAGCTTTATGCATTCATTTCGGTCCTTGTTGCAGATAACAATGTCATTTGCTGAAGCATTACTGAAGACAGAAATGCAGCTAGCCTGACTTGTCACACTGCTCGCACTCCCTCGTCTCTCCACCTTCTCCGCGATGATCTGTGGAACTGCCAACGCGTTGTTGCCCTCCTGCATCCTTGGGCCACTAGCCATCATCCTCACGCTAGGTGCTTGATGATCGGAACCAGTGAGAGATTCAGCCGAAGCATTACTCCGCAGGTACTCTGCCTTGTTTTTACAATCGCACATAGTTGTTAGTCCAATTTCACCCGAAATCGAAAGAACACTCATTTTGCAAATATCATTATTCGTTGTTATTTTATCAAAGATCTTATTCTTTTCTGTTGAGAAATCTTTTTTAAGTGTAATTTTATTAAATTAATAGATTACTCTTCAAATGCCTGTATTCTTACAATTGTACCAAATAATAATTTCAATTTAACACATATTATAAAAGTTCCTAATTATTAAATAATAAAAAATCTAAAAACAATAATTATACAATGATTTATAATTTGTTAATTAAAATTATCATCAATCAACATTAAAAAAACAAATTTTTATTTTAAATCCATACCTGTCGAAGTAGAAGATCGCGACTCCATTGCGATAATATCTCATTTTTAATTAATAAATATGTTTATAAAATCAATAGCCGGTATGTCATTTGAACGATAATAAACAAATAAATAATGAACGAAATTAATTAAATATACTGAAGTTGTTTCTTTTAACAGCATTCCGAAATTGACAACATTTAAATGAATGTTCATTTTTAAATTTCGAAATTTCACATATTTTTCTATTTTGTTTTTTGTTATTATTCTTGTTTAAATAATGTTACCACCTATTTGTAAAACGAATTTGGCAACATTTTGTTATTTTTCTGAATTTACCGAATTCTTCTTGTTATCGGGGACAACCGCACTTCCGAGGAGAATGTAAATTTTTTGTTATTAGTATCAAATTCAAGAGAAAGAACCAGTCGGTTCGCAGGGCGAATCACATTGGGCATGACAGCGTCTCAGTGCCCGAGGCGAGCACGCCGCCAAAATCTACTCAATGCGAGTTTGGCTGCCGCGTAAGTCCGCTACATGCTCGGTCTCCCCTAGAACTGTGTAAAAAGCTCGAAAATCCGAGCCGTACATTTTTCGATCCGAGCCCTAGCTCGACTCGATGTATCGAGAACTCAAAAAAGTCGAGCACTTGAGTGAGTTCTAGTACTCAAGTCTAGCCGAGATTTTTTCTAATTTTTCGAGTACTCGAATCTAGCCGAGTATTTGAATTTTTCGAGTACTAATGCTTTTGTAAAAATATCTGCCTCTTGTTCCTCGCTTGTAAAATACTTTACGACAATTTCTCCTGTCACAAATGAGTTACGAATATAAAGATATTTTACATCGATGTGTTTACTCCGTTGATGAAACTCAGTATTCTTTATTAATTTAATAGCGCTCATATTATCTACAAACAGATCGTAATTATCTAATTTGATTTTACAGTCATTGAATAATTTTATTAACCAAATAATCTCTTTTGTTGCTAAAGCGGCACTTACATATTCATCTTCAGTTGTGGATAAAGCTTCATATTGTTGTTTCTTACTTTGCCACGTTATTGAAGCACTTGCAAATTAACTCAAAACTTCAGACGGAGATTTTCGCGTTTGTTCATCTCCCGCGTAATCAGCGTCACCGTATGCTTAAAAAGTACTATTTTTACAATAAAGAATACTCATATCCATTGTTCCTTTTAGGTATCAAAAAATTCGCTTAATAAACACTGTAAAAATATAAACTACAAATTGAAAAAATAATTAACGTAATACATTAACGTTTACACATTTATTTCATGTCTAAAATTGTACTGAATTTAAAAGAATTAACTTACTTAAAATCTAAATTTGTACCTTGTTATTGAAATTTAAAAAATTATTTTTGACAATTACGAAATCTTATTTGACAGAAATATTAAAAAATTTTCAACTATAACTTAATTTTAATTTCTAGCTTTATTGAAAAAAATATTATTGTTTTTGATTACTTAAAATTGTCAGAAAAAACTCAACTCATAAATATAAAAAATTGTCAACAGTGGAAATTCCACTGGTGCCTCCCATTAACAAAAGTAAATTATTTAATTACAATTTATTAAACACTTTAATTGCAAAAATTAATTATAGTGTATGTATTAAGTTATATAACACTTAATATGTAAATGAGAGCTATGTTGTATTATGATGTTTCTGTAATTTTTTTATAAGAAATTTTAATAAATTCTATAAATGATGCAGGTGCATTACACTCTGGATTATGCTGTACGCAGGTTAATAAACTTCTAGCAGCAATGAATATACCAACTGCCAATGGCAAAACTTTTAAAACATACGAAAGAGAAGTTGGTCCTGCGGTAGAGACTGTAGCAAAAGATAGCTGCAGAGATGCAGTGCAATTGGAAAGGAACCTGACAATAAAAAATGCCAAAAAAATCGAGAACTTATTGTAAGAATTTTGTGTTCTAAGAAAATAATTCAATTAACTTTCAAAATAACAATTATGAAATGAAAATGATTTCTAAATAATTAATTAATAAACAACTTAATTTTTTATGTAAAATTGTTATTTTTTCAAATGATTTTTAGATAATTAATTAATTAATAATTTGATTTTTTCTATAAAAACTTTGTATTAATTGATTTATGCCTAATTTTTAATAAAAATTTGTCTTTTTAAATATTGTATTTTATTTCACTCTTTAGTTCTCATTATTGATTTTTCTTTTATTATTATGCATAGGCCAGAATACTTAAAGAAGGGTTTTATTATTCCAGCTGATTCGAAAACTGTGTCTAATGACGAAATCGTAAGATTCTCTGCATCTTATGACATGGGCTGGTCCAAGCGTGGAACTGGCACATCTTACGATAGCTTAAATGGACAAGCAACGCTAATAGGAACTGAGAGTGGGAAAACAATGGGTTACAACTCAGAAATACGGAAATGTAAAAAATATGATGCAGGACATCAACCAACAGATCATGACTGCAGGTTAAATTATCAAGGCAGTGCAAAAGGAATGGAGCCAGTATTAGCAGTTGATGTCACTGAGAAAAATGAATTGCTCAAAGAATATAATATGCAGCTTGGAATATTAGTTGGGGATGACGATTCCTCAACAATTTTAAATGTTCGAAATGCAGCTGATCATGAAATTATAAAACATTCTGATAAAAATCATTTGAGTAAAGGGGTTGTTAGTGGTTTATATTAATTACAAAACAAATACAAAGAATCCATTTCATCACTTTCTCGTAGTTTCAATTATGCAGTAAGTCAAAATAAGGGTAATAATGATAAGATGTTAATAACTATTAAAAATATTCCTTATCATTATTTTGATCAACATGAAATCTAAATGCTACAGCCTATCAGAATCACTTGACTATAGCTTGTGCAGTAAGTCAGAAAATTTAGGAGAAGAGTACATCATGAAAGTTTCACAGAAATTGAAATTGTCTCCAGGAAAAAACACTAAGAGCCATGTAAAAAAAGTTACGACAATTTTTAAGAAAAGAGCGATAAAAGTTAAACAAGCGAAATATAAAAAACGTCGACTGTTCTTGAAAAAACAAAGAACTCAACTTCGAAAGAAGCTTCTGAAGGATGTTCTTACGAATCCAATATGGGATTAATAACTAATTCTCACGAACAGGATGAGGTAAATAAATTTTTTCACAGTGTAAAGGCTTATCCTGATATGCCTGTAGATGTTGTTCTTTTTGACTTAGAGACAACAAGCTTGAGCAAAAACGCAGACATTTTGCAAATTGCAGCAAGCTACGGTTATTCAAAATTTTCTTTTTATGTAAAACCAACACAAAAAATATCGGAAAAAGCTTCAGAGATAACCGGACTACAAAATATTGAGGAAAACTTATTACTTAATGGAAGTAGAGTTGAATCATTCCCACTATCGACAGCATTGCGACGATTTTTCATTTTCTTAGCAACGTTAAAACGAAAAGGTATTTTAACTGCATAATAATCACCTCTTCAAAATTGTACTACACTGGTTATGAGAAAGAAAATAGCACATACTAATATTACTTATAAAATGATAATTGGTGCATTTAATAAAAATGGGAAAGATGGGATTCAAAAACTATTTGGAACAGAAAAACATAATAATGTACGTGTTAGCAAATCAAAATCTGTGATTGAAAAAATAAGTAAATTTTTAAGCAAATTGCCATAAAGTATTAAAAGTTTTATTTCAGAAAATTATATTAGAAATATAGTTTATTTTATAATGAAATATTTAAATATTATATAAAGCGTTATGTTATAATATACATATAATGTATAATATAAATATATGACTTCAATTGCAATTGATCAGTATTTTTACATAATGTATTATTAGTAATTTAAAAAAAATTCTATCTAACCATATATTACGTTTGTAAAGTTGCCGAAATGCAAAGGTGTTACCCTAGTAGAAATTTGTCGTGGCATGACTAGATTTATTCAAGTTACTGTACAGTTTTAGTCATGGAAGTTTAATCTAGCTTAACTGGCGAATTACTAGACAGCTACTGCATAACACTGTTGAAGAAAATATAAAGTTGAACTTGATTATTACTGCATAGAAGTCCTGTACAGTTATTTTCATGGCACTATCGAGGCGTTCCGAGTTATTATTTTCCAAAGTTTGTCGTGGCGTCAGCGCTACCGCCGGTTTCAGTAACTAAACAGTTGTGTATTGCCATTTTCGAAATATTTTCTATAAAATAAATCTTTTGGTTTTAAAGTTTATAGTTTTCATATTTTTAATTTTGTTCTTTTATTTTACTGTTGACAACTTGAAAACTTTTTTAAAATTCGCTTTAATTAATTGAGTTAATTAAAATAACTAATTTTTAAATTCAGAAGACAATTTTTTTTCAAGATTACATAATCTTATTATATGTATAAATATTAATTTAACAAACCTGTTACATACAAAAAGATAGAATTGGTCCAATAAAGTGAGGTTATGTTTTACATTGATGTATTGACGTTGACATATGTATAGCTCTCCGATCTATATAACAGAACTGTCTATAATTAATGACAGTAGTATAATAAAATATGTAAGGAGTTATATGCACAATCCACTACATTTGCACAGTGGGGCATGTTAATTTAAATAAATTATTTCTTGTGAATCAAGTTCTAAAAGCCTTTAAGTTTTTAGTATAACGTTTCTGTATGCAAATACTTGCTTTACAAAAAATATGAACAAAATCTGTTCATTTTGAGTTTGGGGTTGATCATCCTTAACGTATAAAAAATATTTTTTAAATACCATATATGGTATTTAAACAGATTCAGAGTATGATAATGGAGAAAACTGCTTACTCAATGAATTCAAAAAATGAAATAAAGAATATTTCATTAATTTAAATAAAAAACAATTCATTAATTAAAATTAAATATAAAAAGAAATTTATTAATTAAAAAATTTTAATTAGTTTAGAATCAATGAATGATAAATTTGATTAAAATTATTTATGTCAATTTGCTTATTTACAGGGTTTTGGACTTTGAGAATGTGATACATTTCTCTAATTTTCCTGCGTCTGTAATTTCGCTGACTACAAATAATATTTGTGGAATCAAAACTAAAAAAATGACCATTTTCATGAGCATGTGTTACCAGAGCCGTTCTTCTATTATCATTATTGCAATCCCTCTTATGTTCCCTGAATCTACTTTTTATATATCTACTAGTCTCACCAATGTAGCAAGCTCGACATTGGCAAGGAATACTGTAAACCAAATGCGATCTGAGATCAAAAGGAGTATTGTCCTTATTCTTTAAAAAACTTTAAATAGATCCTTCTCATAAGAAAAAACAACCCTAATGTTATATTCGTTATACATTTCTTTCAAAGAATATTGTAACTCGTTCACATTTATTGATTAAGCAGTTTTCTTCATTATCATACTGCGAATCTGTTTTACCCTCATATGGCATTTAAAAAATAATTTTTATAGTTAAATTTATTAATTAATTTATAGTTAAGTTAAATTTATTAACTTTTTCATATTTGTAATCAAGAACAAAATGTTCTTGATTATATATTAATTTATGATTTTTTTCGAAAAATAGTTTTTTATATAAAGTTTTGTGTTTAATTTCTGAAGAGATCTCTTGGTAAGTTTTTTGTTTTTAAATTAATATATAAGGCAAATTAAACGAAAACATTCGGACAATAAATAAAATATTTATTTACTTCAACGTTGTGAAATCTAAATGATTTCCTCTTCAGGGAGGAATTTTGTTTTTGTTGTTTGTCGTCGACGGGCTGAAACATTTACGTGTTGATTGACAGACCGAGGGAAGTATATATCTATATATTTTTCCATTATTTTGATTTAAAAGCCCACTGTACGGTAAACTTCTGAAAACCCACGTGTTTCTAACATGAGAAATATCTTATACAAGTGTAATCAATATTTCTCATTCTTTTGTAATGTATATAGAAAGAATGTTTTTGTATAAATTTAAAGGGACATTATTTCCAAAATTTAAAGATCCTCAGACAATGAGGCACGCGCCAAACTATATCAACTGATAAGATCTATTTTTGACAATATATAGTAATAGTATATGTGAATGAAATCATTTCATTCAAATTTCTTTTTAATATTATATTTTATTTTTGAGAAAATTTGTCGCTTTGTAACCAAATTAAAGGAATCTTCTCCAATAATTATTCCGTGATTCAGCTTTTATTTATTCCAAATTATCCACTACATAATAAGATAATTTTGTTATCTTTCTTTCGTTGGATTAAATTTATAAAATATAAATCAATAAATTATAATTAAATTAACACAATTTTTCTTACTATAAAGAAATCTTTTCTTATGATATAGTTTATTCAAATAAATGATTTTGTAAGTTCGGTTGCTATGGTCAATATGAATTGGCTCAATATATATATAATAAAAAAAATAATAAAAGTCATTCACCTTGGGTTTGTGTATAAATGTTCAGGATAGAATTTTTCGGTTAGATTGTCCGTTTAGATATTCTATAAACAAAAGGACCTCGCACAAAATACATTAAAAATCCCTTTCGGTCAAATTGTTTGAAACTTTGGTAAAATGAAGTTCAAGTGATTCTGAACAAAAGCTCTCTAGTTCATACCCCCCTTTCCGGGTTCGTTTGCCCGCTAGAAGCATTTGAAGGTGAAAGAAACAAACTGTATTTTGAGAGAATTTCATCTAATTGAAATGCATTTTTTTGGTGTCACTTAATAGATAAACGTTTTTGAGGTCTCTGATATTGCAGAGTAGTATTCGTAATATTGACATGCAATGTTTGCTACATTACCATGTTATATTTTGCAATAATAATCTATTGTAATATTTTAAATCGTGAATATATTTTATATATTTTGTTTACATTATTTACATTTTCACAACCTTGATACTTCATTTCTCAGAAAAATGGAAACAAAGTATGTATATATACATACTTACTCACTTTTCGCTTTTCAAAGGTAATCTTTTAAACTTAATATAGTTTTGAAGTTGTATAAAAGTTGTGTTGGTGACAGTGTAGTTCTTTGTTAATGATTGAGACTGTTTAATCGTGAGTGTTACACTGTACTACTCGTGTTACCTGCATCTTTTGTTTTTTAGGATACGCTACGCATGAAGATAATGTAAAATATCCATCACTTAAACTATTGCGAAGCATTCAAGATGCTGCCATGAATGCCAACCCCATTGAAATAATAATTGTAATCGACTAATAAATGTTTGTAAGCATTCAGTTGCAGAATAGTATATTGTGCACCTAGGGAGGAAAATAGTGATTTTCCCGAGGGTGAAGTTTGAGAACTGCAAACACACGAGGCGAAAATCATTTTCCTCCCGTGGTGCACATACTATTTTTTCTAACACACGTAAACGAAAGTACAAATATGCAATTATTTAATGGAATTTTTTGGTGTCATATTTATTTGAAATCCATTATTAATAAAAAAAATAACAACATGATACATATTTAATCTTAAAAAATATATAGCTCTTTTTATATTTTTAAAAAATTAAAAAAAAATTACAAATTTTTATAGCAGCAGGAAGAAAATATTACTTTCTCTCCCCGTGACATCACAGCAGGGAGAGACGTACTTTCCACCCTCTTTATAGGTAAGAAATGATGTACTTTCGGTGCGTGTGTTAGAAAAATAATTTTTCCACTCCTTATCTCTTAGCGTCACTACTTTTTCATAAACACTCAAATAAAACACCAAATGTTAAACATATTGCCTCAATATTGCAAATGTTACTTATGGTAATGTAGCAAACATTGCATGGCAATATTACGAATACTGCTCTGCAATATCAGAGACCTCAAAAACGTTTATCTATAAAGTGACACCAAAAAAATGCATTTCAATTAGATGAAATTTCTTTCAAAATTCAGTTTGTTACTTTCACCTTCAAATGCTTCTAGCGGGCAAACGAACCCGGAAAGGGGGGGGGTATGAACTAGAGAGCTTTTGTTCAGAATCACTTGAACTTCATTTTACCAAAGTTTTAAACAATTTGACCGAAAGGGATTTTTAATGTATTTTGTGCGGGGTCCTTTAAATAAAAGTTTAATATTTAATTCGTACAAATCCTGCCTAATAAACAAGGTCAAGTTTTCCCTAAACCCTAAATTAACTATTCTATCAATAAATAAATATTTTTTAAAATTATAAATTTTTTCTAAATCTTGATTTATTTTGGATATGATAAAAAATATTATATCGAAAAATGATCAAAATTTATTCAACTCACATACTAAAATTTATTTATTTCTCTGGAAAATTAACTAAAATAATTAATTTAAATAAATTAATTATTACCTATTGTAAATAATAAATTGGTGGGTTAGGTTCATTATTTATTAAATCTTTCAAACTGCCACATCGATATAGCCTATTACTATACGAACGCAGCTCATAAGAATATTCAATAAACTTACGATTTGCTTTTAAGGTTATGTTATTCAGTGGTCACGTGTCCCATTTACTTTCCTGTGGAAAAACTTCCCACTGAATAACATGACCTTAATACCACTTAAGGATCCACATTATGAGGTGGAACAAAGATTTCTCAATAGCCTCTCAACACCTTCACCATGGCTTGACTTTGTAGATTTTTAAAATATATTTTGATTAAATAATCAATATATATATATATATATATTTTTTTTAGGAAAGATTATGTTATGTTGGTAGTGTATTATTCAGGTGGAACAAATATTTCTCAATAGCCCCTGAATATTATAGTTTTGTGTTATTGTGTAGTGTTAAATGTGTGTTATCCAGGTGGAACAAAGATTTCTCAATAGCCCCTGGATATTATTTAATTAAGTGTATTATTACCTTTGTAAATTGCTTCGTAATTGAGAGAGCGACTCTTACTTTGTCAGGGTTTATATAGTCGCTATCCACCCCCAGATTCACAATTTTTGTGTAAATTTCAAAATCTGATTTTGTGTATGTAAAACTCTTTCCCTTGAGTGACTGAAATTCAAAGCTTTCCCCTACCTTCTAGAGACGCTTATTTTTGCCATGTATTTTATGCCCGCCAATTTCGTCCCACTCTTTACTTTTCGGAAAGCGTCTAATTTTTCTCGCCAATCATATTTAAATTTGTGTTAGTGTGTATACTGTTTTTGTATATTTATCTCTAAATTATATGGAAGTGTGTTTCTCTTATATTTATATTTTCTTTTACTTTTGAATTTATTTTTAATTAAACAATAATTTTATTTCATGCATTTTTATCAAATTAATTATGACTATTGAAATACCATTTCAGGGCGAAAGCTCATAAATAAAAATAAAATTTTTTAATTATAGAAATTATGGATTTAAAAAAAACAAAATAATATCACACTAAAATTGCAAATCCAAACAAAATAACAGCACAGTAATAATTATTTAATTTTAGTGATGAAATATAAATTAATAAAATCTCAATATTTTTTTTGTTGGATATATCATAAGCAGCAATGATATTTCTGCTAACTAATAATATACACAGGATTTGGAAACTATCAGTTCCTGTGAATACTTGGGAAATGTTTTTTCTCTACCTTGTTTCATCAGTACCTAGAAAAGTACAAGTCTCATTATCTGAAAAAGGGAGGTTTAATTTCAAGTCGCAAACCGACGCGACCAGTAACAAGTCTCTGTCATAATATTTTCAAACTAATACCTTCTTAGTAATAGTTATTTCACTTTACTGAATTTTAAATGAGGGGCTTTATTATATGAAGACCAATGTTGAAAATATATGTTTTTAATCATTGAATGAATTGGTTTTTAAAGGAATAATTAAAATAAAAGTCAGTTTATTAATATTAAAATAATTTAATTTCGTATAAGATAGATAACAACAATGTTGACAGAAATGCAACACTTGTCAATAATAGCTGTAAATTAAAATTTAACTTTACGGTTGGAAGTTCATTCTATAAGTAATACATATTTTAAAATTAAAAAGAAATCGATTAAATAATTCTTGTCCCGTAATTTCATTGATTTCATTAATTTCATTAATCTAAAGTTTACAAAATATTGTTTCGCCTCTGAATATGTTTTTCATATTAATTGCGTGCAAAACGTATCTGTGAAATCACTTAATGCCATTCATCTTAACATACTTAAAATATTCAATATAAATTT
Source organism: Leptopilina myrica (nomen nudum) (assembly GCA_032872475.1). Classification (NCBI taxonomy): domain Eukaryota; kingdom Metazoa; phylum Arthropoda; class Insecta; order Hymenoptera; family Figitidae; genus Leptopilina; species Leptopilina myrica (nomen nudum). The sequence continues at coordinate 38,024,575 of CM065464.1, read as the reverse complement.
TTAATTTATAACACATTTTTCTATTCTATTCATACATTGAAATGTTGTACACATTCAAGAATTCTTGAACCATCCACGTAATTTCAATTAAAAACAATACTTATCGAAATGGAAGGATATAAGGATAAATTTTAACAAATTACCAGAAACTAACTTAAATTAAAATTCATAACTAACGATAAATTTACATTTTTTCAAAATAACCCAAACCCAATTTGAGATCTTGTCAATGGATCAAAATTTTTTAAATATGTAACAGAAGTACATTTTTCAGAATTTACATACCTAATTTGTTTTGTTTAATATTTTTAGTGAAACAAATCACAGAAAACATTTTGACAGGGCCACTTCATTATACTTTTCACGAAGTATACTTTTAAAAAATTTTAATACTTTATATTGAAATAATTTTTTTAGTTCTTAATGTATAATAAGTTTGATAATACAATTTTCCGTAAAACCGAACTTGAGGTTAAATATTTCTGAAGTAAAGGTAAAAGATATATCTATAAGTTTATCTATAAAGTATTAAAATTTTTCAAAAATAGTCTATAATTACTTTAATTGCAATATGATGAAGTAACTCAAAAGATTTTTAAAAACTTACTTTTTCATAAACTAAAATTACGGAGTGGGAATTTTTAAAAAATATTTCCAATGTTTTTGAGCACAGAAAGAAGCCAAATGTTTACTTTTTGAAAATATTCAAAACTGAAATTGTAAATTACTTCTAAATTACTCGTTATCAGATCTTCTTGAGTTCCAGTCTTGGATTTAAATTAAACGTATTCTTTTTTATATAAAACTAGATTTAAAAATATTTCAAGTATATGGCAAAGATAAGCACATTTTTCGTTTTCTTCATTTTGATTAATACAAAGTCTTAGGGTCGTACACAGATTCTTGAATTAATATTGATCTGATCCTTGCTTCGAAAATTTCACTCAATTATTGACAAACTCAATATTTTAACATTATAATTTCTCAATTTTTTAAATATTTTTAAAATAAATAAGTACATTGAATTATTGAATCTTAGATTTATAACAATTGTCTCGTATTAAAAACAATTTTATTCTTCAAACGATTTAAAAACTGGCCTTCGTTCGACAGCGCGATTTACAAAACAATCTCATTACATTCATTTTTTTTTCTACTTAAAAATTATTTATCGTTAAAAAAGCTCAGTCGATCTTAGGAAAAATTCTAGATAACACATGTGCAAATCATTCGCGAGCAAATGAAAAATTACTTTTGTCAATCGTACAATATTAATTATTATATTTTTAATTACATTTAAATTAAAAAATTTAATTTTTTATACTTTATAGAACAAAGGAATGTTCTATGGGAACTTTGAATTTTTTTCATTTAGAACTAATTAATTGAGATTCAAGCAATTAATATTGTAGTAAAAAGTTGACATCCCAGAGTCAGATTCTAAAAGATTTGAAAGGAGAATGTTTTCACTTTAAAGAATGAAAAAATGTATTAATTTTAAATTTAGAGGTTAAATTAGAAGTTTTCTAATTACCTACAGGAATAATGTAATATTGTTTAGAATTTTTCTACATTTCGTATAAATTTAGGAATGAAGGATTTTAATATTTATCCCCTTTGGTTAAAAATTGCTTTGACTTTTAGAATCGGACGTTTCAATTGTCAACAATTTGTCCTTTTAAAAAAACCATTCAAACTTACATACACACTTACATATATATGTATACTGAATCTGTGCAGTCTGTGAGATAGTCGCAAGTTTCAAGTTAATCATTATGTTCTTAACAATAAGCTAAAGTTACAACTAACTTTACAAGCTTATGAATACTCTTCGCTGTGACTTGAAATTCAAAAGAGTAATTTTATAGATAACTGTAGATGTACGCATTAGAAGAGTCGAAACCTACTAATGGTTGATGATCCAGTGGTCACGCGAATTTCGTTGAATCTGGGTAATCTTCCGTGTTTCCTGCATTAACAGCATTCAATGGTGGAACAACCAAGGAAAGTGCTTTAACTTTTGCTGCCCATGCATCATCGTTTGCCAGAACCCTAAAAACGATTTGACTTTTAATTATAGGAAATCAGAAAACATAGTATCAGGGAAAAGGTCCACAGTAAAAAGTATAGTTTTATGCATTGTAAAATAATTGGTAAATTACATGATATTATAATTATAATTATACTGTTATTTTCTTCTTAATATGATAATTATTTAAATATAATTTTATATGTGAGTAAGAATTTCTGAAACGTGCCATCTAAAACTTGAATTTTTTTATTTTTTCCAAAATGTTAAATTTTCAGTAGCATTTTACATAGAAAATCACTATGTAAAAGAATTTTGCAAAAAGAAATTGTACTCTTGTTATTAACAAATCAAAATTTTGACTTTTAAAAAAAAATAATTTCAGAAGAACTCGTTGGCCCATATCAATGATTCAACCGGAATTATTTTTGTCTTGAATCCAACTTTCAAATAAAAATTATTTTGTTTATAGATATTCACTTTTATTAAACAATTTTAATAAACAGAAAAATTGTTTATTTATAAAAAATATGGGAAAAAATACTTACCCTAAAATTTTAATTTCAACAAAATTCTACTCATTTTTTAAATCTCTTGGAATAATATACTGAAGAGAAAAAAATGGCACCCATTTAGAAGTAGCTAAAAAATTATTTTTTAAAACATGCTAATGACAAAATTTACACATAATATAATTATGCTCATACGCCTATCTCTTTTAAATCTGAATTATTTTGTACGCAATATCAAAAAATAATCTTTTTAGCTACTTCTTAATGCCTGCCATAGTTTTTTCTCTTTGAAATATTGTTTAATTGTTAATAACAAAAGTAAAATTTTTTTTGAAAAATCTTTTCGTATAGTGATTTTTCCTATAAAATGCTACAGAAAAATTAACACTTTGGAAATAATAAAAATATTCAAGTTTTATGTGGCACGTTTTAGACATTCTTACTCATGAACAAATTTTCTTCTTATTATATTTTCAAATATGTTTGCATTTTCTTACTCAAAAATAAGACACTGAAATTTGCTGACTTCACATGCTATCATTGACTCTATAGAACAAAAACGTTTTTAATTAATGCCTTTGATGAATTCAATATCGTTCAATATTTTAGAATGAAATTTTTTATTTGAAAGTTTTTCTGTTCTTTAAATTATTTTATTCATTGAAGCAATTTTTTGACCAAACGGCTGATTAAATAATAGTAAACGGTTTGTTAGTACAGAAAAGACTTGGGATAGAAAATATAAAATATAACGAGATAGTTTAAAATAAAAGATTAAACTTACTTCCGAGTATTATCACTGACTATTTTGTCAGGTGCTCCATAATTTGGTGGATTTGCGTAAGGATCATATCCAAGAACTGACAACATTGGGGCAATGTCTGCCATTTGATCTACGACATCCTTAGGGATATGTCCGACCCACTTTGTCAAGGCTTCTAAATTTACTGGCTTAATGACTTGATCAGACGATCTTTCCACTCTGAAATGATGATAAAATTTATTTCCATTTCGAATTTTAATTAGTAACTATAATTAAAATTTTCAAAAATATTTTATTAGCAGTAAAATTTGTGTATAATCTTTTATGGAAAAAAAAATGAAAAGTTATTCATAGGTTATGAGTTTGAAAAGTTGGAAAGTAAAAAATTTTAATTTCTAAATACTATTCGAATGGAAGGAGGAGGAGGTGGAACGTTTTCAAATATATGAAATTGCTTATCACTCAATTTGATGTTTGAGGTAATATCAATATAATATCAATCAAAACTTTCAAGTCTCTCTTCGCTTACTTGCTGAGCGGAACTCCTCCCGGTTTATTGATGAATTCTTCATGGTGAAGTACTGACTCGTTCCAAGGTACGTCCAAGAAACCGAGAATTTTCTCCATCCACACTCGAGGATGGAGCACCAATTGCTCGTAAGGAACCATTAGGCAACGATCTCTTCCAACGTCTTTGCACTGATTGTACATAGTTGATATTGCAACATTCCACTTCGCCAAACATTGTCTGTAGGACGTTAAATCGAATCCTGTTATTGTCACCTGAAAAATGATGATGGATTTTTTTAAACCAAAACATTAAAAAAATCAACTAATTTTTATCATTCATATATTATTTTAAATATTTAACAAATTATCATTTATATAATTGTAACTGATTAAATAGGTTTTTTTTAATAATACAATAATGCCATTAAAAATAAAAATAATAAATTGAAATTTATCCAGTGTTCGTACTAAATTTGTATATTTATATGTTACGATTCTATGTGTGTATCTTCTTGTACTGACTTTCATGTTCTAGAACCTTCTATCTTGTAAATTCAAACAATGAATTCCAAGTAATATTGATCCACATATTTAAATGCAAATCCAAGCTTGGTCACTCTTATGATCATATATAGAAAGATAATAAAACGCCTTTGACAATATTCAGATTCTCAAAACCAGCAATATCTAAAAATACAGTTTCGATGCTACACAATTGGATCTACTGTATAAAATCTTTACTTAAGTTAAAATCGTCTGATATGGAAAAAATAGGGTTCTGTCTTTGATAAAATTAGCCTTGAGGTCCCAGTTGTTGTTTTTGATATTAAAAGAATTCTTAAAAAACGCTATTTTCAGGCCTTCTAAAGAAGGATCCCGTTGAGATTTTTAGGACATTGTTAACTTAATAATATTAAATTGCAACGAATTGATACAAAAAATCCACTTTACTATCAATTTGATACTTTTAAGAAAATTGTGAATACAAAGTTCGAAAAACAATAAATTTAAGAAATGTGAGAAAAGTTTGATTAGAAAGGAAAGGGGGAAATTCAACTAAAAGAAAAACTAAAGAGACTAAAGGTCAATCATTATTTTCAATTTGTTTCAATGATCTATGTTTGTCTTTGACTAAACATTTAGCGTTTATTTTAAGCCAAAATCTAAATTGACTCTTAAAAAAATATTTTATCTGTAAGTGTTTTAAGACTTTGTTTTTACATAGTATAGTTGAAGAAAAATAGTTACTATTTTATAATGTATAATTAGCAAGAAAATTCGTTATTTAGATGAAAGAATAATTTACATTTAGACTAAAGAAAGAATCTAATTTGGTTGGTTTAAAATAGATCCTCTACTAAACATGAAACTTCAATTAAATAAAATCAGAAGCAATTTGATGGAAACTTGTTAGACTAATCGGTAATTCTGACAATTATTAATAGACGATTGTCGAGGAACAAAATTCTTGTTATTAAATTGAAATCAATTAGGATATTAAAGAGCACTGAACTCTAAACGGAGTAAAAAGCTTGAAAATTATTCATTGGATTTACAACTTCATAATAGATTTTGCGGTCACACAAAATTATATATGGGGCATTCTACACCAAATCGGAGATTATTTTGCTTTTGCATCTCAAATTTTTTTCAATTTTTTTTCTTTTAGTGCTCGTTGAAATGAGCTACCATGATTGTTTTCAATTTTCTTCACAAAGCGACTTAAGAGATAAAGATTTTTAAAATATCCCGTTTTTTACGTAAATTTTTTTTCAAATGATCATAACTCGGACGAAAATTTATCAAACTGGAAGCTCTTATAATGAACATTTATGTTTTTACACGTAGTTTTTAATAAAAATATGAAAACAATTTTTAAAAAATATTTTACAATAAAAGTTTAAAATTAAAAAAAACATTAATATTTTTTATGTGTAGATCAATTTTTTCAAAATTTTTTGTAAGAAACTAGTACTAAATTAACAATTTTTAATCCTTATCTGATTGTGGGTAAACTATGGGATCTATTTATTTTGAAATTTTTATAAAACAGTAGGTAGGCAAATGCTTAACTTTTTTCACAAAAAAGTTTGCAAAAAATTAATCGAAATACATTGTAAAAAATAAAATTTTATGTAACAAATTTTATTGTAAATTATTTTTAAAAAAAAATGTTCCATATGGAAGAATTTGAAAAAAAATCATGCGGTAGCTCATTTCAACGACCACTAAAAGAAAGAAAACATTTGAAAAAATTTGAGACGCAAAAGCAAAATTTTCTGATTTTTTAAATTAAATTCTTCGAAAAAATTCATTTATTTTTCAAACTTCTAATAAATTCTTAGAAACAATTCAATTATTTTTAAAAATAGGGTGAATGTGGGTATTACCGTGGGTGCGTGAGTTACCGTGTTTTCGATATTTTTTATAAAATTCGATTACTTTCAAAATTTTTCATTAAAATTATTTTAAAAAATAGATTATTTAAAAAAATTCGAAGAAATTCTTCAAAACATTTTAATCAGGATTCTGAAAATGTTTATAAAATTCTTCCGAAGATTTCAATTATTTTCAATAATAATAAAATTCTTCAAAGAAATGAAATTATTTTTAATTTAATTGTAGTAAAATCTCTCGAAAGAATACAATTTTTTTAAAAATATTAATTAAATTCAATTATTTAAAAAAATTCTGATAAAATTCTTCGGAAAAATTGAATTATTTTTTTAAATAGTTTTTTTAAACATATTTAATAAAAGTTTTTGATTAAATACAACTATTTTGAAAATTTTTTAAAAATTCTATCAAAATATTCAATTATTTTCAAATATTATGTTAAAATTCTTTAAATCAATTTAATTAGTCAAATGAAGTTTACATTCGTTCTTTATATTCCCTTGTGGCAAAAAATCCTTTTTTTTGACGACCAGTACAATAATTATAAAACTACCATTATTTATAACTGCAATTTGCATTTACAAATATACTCTTACTACTGTTACCTATTTTTCACAAAAGTTTTCTAGTTTTTCTCATATATTTTTGTAAGTTTTCCTCGAAAATTAAATTGCATTTCGTTCTGCTTCGTTTTCTTTTCTTTTTTGTTTTTCTTGTTTCATTGAATAAAGTTTTCTCATTTTATTGGAAAACGAGTATATTTCAACTATTATTAAATTATATTTGAGGTTTACCTTTCTGGTTATAATAGAATGAACAGTTGCTCGTCCGTCCCGGACCATAAAAATAAACTTGGCGTTGGGGAATAGTTCGAGAACGTAAGAACCAAGCTTCAATGTAAGTGGATCCTTGTTGCACAGGCGTGGAGCTGGTTCACCATGTCTTGCTATCACCTCGAGACAAAAGGCTGCTATCGCACTATCTATTACCTGAAGAGAGATAATATATTTTTAGCATGTTCCACAAAGAATTTCTTCCAAAGAAATTTAGTGAAAAATATTTTTCACATTTATATGAAAACATATTTGTATTAAACATTTTTCTTGAGATTAGATAAAATGAAAATAGAAAAGTGATTTAGAAAATATGTTCTAATATAGTTGTTATATATAGTTATTAAATTATATATTTATCTTACATCTTTTGAAAGTCCAGCTTCTTCAAGACGCAAACTTTCCCTTTCTGATTTGTACCAGTGGGTTCTCATTTGTAAAATTCTTGGTATCACTCTCGTCTCTTGGCCACATCTACAAAAAATTATTTTTTAAAATTAATATTCTATTTTGTTAAAAATTATTTTTTATTCCTTTTTAAAATAATTGTCGTGATTTTTCATTCAAATAAAATTATTTATTCATTGTGTAGGGTGCTTTTAGATGATATACAGAAGTACAAAGGGAATGAAATAATTTTGTTGATTATAGTAATGTAGTGAATAATAATTGTTAATATTAATAATAATTATTCTACATAACATAAAACATAAACCACTCTAACTGATTCGAAATTCCTTTTTGATTATAACAATTAATTAAATTAATTATTACCTCACTTCAGGATGGGCATCCAACATGGCACGCATTAAAGTTGTTCCCGACCGTGGCATTCCACCAATGAAAATTAAAGGCATGTACCTATCATAACTATATGATTTTTGATCGTATGGTCCAACTACATATTTCTGAAAACAAAAAATTATTAAATATTATTAAATTATGTTTATTATTTTTATTATTTAAATATTTTATAGTTCATTTTGCCGTTTTTCTTTCTTTTCAAATTAACAAATGAAAATGTTGTATGTGAAACTTCTTTACGAGTAGAAAAAATTAATTATTATGTCACTAAAAAGTTTCTCTTAATTAATAATTTAAAATGTTGATTCCATATATGCAGTTAATTACTACAAACACGTCACTCTAGTAGCTGTTTGAATGCGATAAGGACACGTTTGGTCCTTTATCACATGAAATGAATATAAGCCCATGAATGTAACACGCACGAACACAAACATATATATATATATAATATTTTTAATAAATATCAAGCCATTTACAAAGTATTTTTTTTATAAATACCATTACTAATAAATAAATATTTTTTACAGTTAACATGTAGTAAATAATTAAATTTAAATTTTTCCTCAATTAAGTTGATTTTCAATCTAGTTCATTTTAAATAAAAATATGAGCAAATTATACATATTAAAAAAGACAATTTAGCACGTGAATGGAAATTTAATATTTGCTAAAAATGTAGGAAAATTTTTCAATTTAATTCTTTGCAGTCACAATAAAGAATGTATTTTTCCATTTCAAGGGGAGTAGTACAACGTCATGCCAGACCGTCTGATCAAAACGGGATGTTTCTACTGAAATACCTTTCTACTATGTAACAAAGTGACAACCACTGACAACTAAAGACATTTAAATCAAGAATATTTTGCTTCTATTCCTTCTCACAAATATTACCTACATTAACTTTTCAACTTGAATTATATATTTATAAACTAATTTACTTGCTCAACATTAATTATATATCAAGAAAATTTTATTTATAAATAAAAGAGCAATTTTTTTTATTAATTCTTTAGTTTCGAATATTTTTCAAGTAGTGTAATTTCGCTATCTTGCATTCGTCATTTTAAATTTTTCATACACAGAAATTATTATTTTATTTTTTATTAATTTACTATAATAATCGTCGTATTCATTCATTCATTCATTCTGTCTAGTCAGTCCGCACCTGAAGTTAGTCATGATTATGCTTTTCTTTTTTTGATATGTTTTGATAGATAATATTATTTTTATTTTTTTTCACTCTTACTTTTTAAATTTAATAATAGGTATTTATTTATTTTATTTAGAAATATTATTTTTATTTTTCAAATAATACAAAACTATTTTTATTAATCTACAAAAATTATTAATGTTATTTTTCAATATTTCTCTTCTCTCCAGGAAAATTAGCATTTTGTAACAAACATTTTAGGACTAGGTAATTAATCTTTTTATTTTTAAAAAAATTTTAAAAACAGTTGGGAAATTAAAATTAGAAAATATTTTGCACATTTTCTAGTTCTCAATGACAATTTATAAACAAAGTACAAGTTTTAAGTAGAAAAAAAAGTTATAACTCAAATTTTTATTAAGAAATTAGATATTTATTTTGGAAAAAATATTTACAGAATTTCTGTTTGTTAAAAACTATATTATCGAAATAATAATAAGAAATAAATAAATAGAACAACTTTGGATACGGCAATTTTTTAATAATATTTTCAGTTACTTTCAAATAATTTAAATATATAACGAATATTCTTATTCTGAATTTTGGGCAGAAATATTTTTATTTTATTATTTGTTTTGCTTGAGAAATTTATTGAACACTTGATCAGGGTTGTCGCGCATTTGTTCATTTGAAAGTTCCTGATTTTTTCAGTTTAAAAAATGGAAATTTTCCAGGTTTTTAAAATATTATTTTTTACCACATTAATAATGCGAATTAATTGATTTCGTTTGACGATTTTTAATAACATTTTTAAGAAGAAAGAAATTTATAAAAAATTTGTAAATAATAGAATTCATATGAAATTGAGGAAAATTTTTGAAAATAATTTTGTTATAACAATTTTTTAAATAATTGAAATTTCGACGAGAATATTTAAAAACTTTTGAGCAAAATTGAGTTTTTGGAATCATTTATAATTTTTTGAAAATTCAAATTTTTTTAGTGTTTTCAGTAAAATTCATCCATAAATCCATTATTATTTTTAATAATGAATGAAATGTATATTAAAAAATATAACGAATTTTATAAAAATTTGAATTATTAAAATTTTTCATAAACCTAAATTATCTTTAAAATCTGTAAAGTTCAATTGTTGTTAAAAATAGAAAAAAAAATAGTTTTTGTGTATGCTTTTGTTTTTTTTCTTAAAAAAACATTATCATCGGAAAATCGAAAACAAACAGCTATTTCTCTTGATTTACATAATAGAATTTAATATGTTTATATTTAAAAATGGGAAATTAAAAAAAAATTATGATTAACAAATAAAAATTTTACCCACATTCTTGATTACATGTTTTTTCCATATTAATTTTCGTTTGACAGTTCTACATTATGCAAATTTTTCTCCTTTTTATTTACAAAAAATATCTGAAAATTGTTAATTCTTAAAAAATTATGATTAAGAAATTGAAAATATACCCATTTCATGCATAATTTTTATTTCTCAATAAAAATATTGTTCATATAAAATCATTCTTTTGTTTTGAAAAAATACATTACATATTTCCATTTCTTAATATTTTTGAAAAAAATTCTTAATTTTTATAAAGAAATAATTTGCATAATTTCAATTTCTTAATTATAAATTACTTTAATAAAATTAAAAGTATTTTAAAAGTAAAGGAAAAAATGTTTATAAATTCCATTTGTCAATTACAAATTTTAATAGAAAATGAATTTTTTAAATTTTTAGCAGATAACGGAAGAAAATTTACTCAAAGAAATGTTGTGTTACATTTTTTTACGATTTTCTTTCATTGCAAAATTATTCAAAAATATAAATAAATTATTTTCTTTCTTATTCGTTTTTGAAATTAAACAACTTAAAAAATTGTATAAGTATAGTATATTATTGTAGATTAATAATAATAATAATAATAATTTTAATAATTATTGTATAAAACAAGAATATTGTTACTGGAATTAAAAATCTTCTTTAAAATTCAGTTAATAATAATTCAATTAAATTATTATTCTCTAGACTTTTTAATTAAAGTTCTTCTTTAAATCAATTATTTTTAATATTTGTTGAAAAAATTCTTTGAGAATTTTCAAATACATTTGTTTTCAATTTAATTTCATGAAATTTCGATTATGTGGAATGTCTTAAAGTAAATACATATTACAAAATAAAAACTTCAAATAATTTTTAAAAATTGAATTTTTATCACTGAATTCTTATCCAATTTTTAAGAATGATTACATTTTTCGAAAAAATGGAATTAAATTGTATTCAAAATCATTGAAATTCTGCGATGAATGGTATTATTTATAAAAATAATTAAATTTAAAAAATGAATTAATATATTTATTAAAAGAATTTGTTATTCAAATTCCTGTGAAATTTTTATTATTTTTTAAAAATAATTTAATTTTTGCGAATAATTTTATCAATTTTTTTTAATAATAATTGAATTCTTTTGGAAAATTTTATTAAAATAGTTGATACATTAAAAATCTTTGAATTAAGGAAAATTTTCAAAAATAATTGAAATTTTACCAAGTATTTTATTAAAATTGTTGAAAATAATTGATTTCCAGAGACGAATTTTATTATTTGTAAAGGATAATTGAAATATTGAATTGAAAAATACAATTGTAAAGTTGAAAAAACATTTAAATAATTGATATACTAGAAAATTGACAAATATAAAGGTGACGTAACAATTAAAATAAAATAAAAAACTACGAAAAATTTCCAGTTAAAAATGAATAAAAACTTGAAATACAGATCAGAATTTATAACTAAATATGCAAACATACAAAAAATTAGTTTCGCAGTTACAACACAGGAGGCGAATAAAAAACCTAAAAAATTTAGATCAAAATTTGCAATTTTTTGCGACTTTTTGCGAGAGGTAAATATAACTTCAAAATTTACACAATTTAAAATTAAAACGTAATTTGGAGAAAGGAAACATAGTTTTCAAAAAATGCAATCTACAAAAAAAATATTTGTAATTTTTTTTTTGGTTCAATGCGACTAAAATATTTTGTCATAATGTAAATTTAGTTCTCATTTTTTTTCTCCCTCTCTAAATTTTCTCTCGAATTTTTCGTCAACCATTCATTTGAATATTTTCGACGTTGAAAATCCAGAGTGGAAAACATTCGCATATATCCCTAATTGATACTGCAATTTAAACAGACGTTAAAAAGTGTGGTAAAAATATTTTACAATTAGTATTTCTCGCCTCTGTGCCGTGAACGTGGTTTGTTCCTTTTTTCCGTTATTCTTTTTTTTTTATTTATTTATTTTTTTGTTGAAGTGGAGAAATTGCACGTGAAATGCGACTAGCGATTTATGCCGTGGAAAGGATGAACGCGACAGAAACTCGTTTCTCTTCCGTTCGCACGTTGTGTGCAGAGTTTTGTTTTGGCCCTTCTTGTTTTTTTCCTTTCAACCCAAGCAATGTAGACATATACAGCAAAGTTATTCTAGACAAAACATTCCGAGAGAAAGTGATACACTTGCAATTTATGCAAAAAAAATGTCTGTCCTTTTCATTGTCTTGAAAAAATTATAATCTCTTTTCCTTTATCTCTTTTAATGTAAATTCTTAAATGTATATTTGCAGAGAAAAAATAAATTTCTTGAATTTTTCATTTTTTTAAACTAAAGACAATGATATTAATTTAAATCGCACTTATTTACTTCAGGACGACTGCATCTTAAAATTTACTTTATGAAATTTCAATAATCGTTATTGGAATAAGAAAAGTTTTTTTATGAGTAAAAGACTTTTCATTTCATTAAGTACTACGCTCTTCTCTCGTTTTTAATCTATTATTCGATTGATGATAACATTAAATATATAACGAGCGAGGAATCACTATAGTACGTATATAATTTTAAATCTTATATATGCGACTTTAAATACAATTCTGTCGATATTAAAATGAATTATTTTCCTTAATCTATTTTCAAATGATGTAAGATTAAAATAATAAAAGTCTAAAATTAATCGAAAAGATGAAAAAAATGTATTCAAAAAATTAATAACTTCTTACATACTTTTTAAAATAAAATGAGTAATACAGTGATTTAAAAAAATTGAATTTAAAAATTTTTAATTCAAATTTATTCAATTTTTATAATATCTTTTATTTTAGTAAATTTTCCAAAAGATTTCAATTATTTAGAAAACATTTTAATAAAATTTTACTTAAACATTTACAAATTATTTTTGTAAATAATAAAAAACGAAGACTAAACTAGACGAGATATGAGTCTTACGTGCACAAATGGAAATTCGTCGTCAAAACGGAGAACAGAATGTGAAACTGTCTTATCGAAAAGGTTGTCCAGTTATAGTGAATTTCGCTTTAACGACGGTCCCTCCTTTTCAAGTGGATTGCACATAGATGGCGGTAATATCTCCCTTTCTGCTCTTGGCACTCTTCCATCTTCTTTTTCACCTGCTATACGTCCTAGCCTCTCTTCGTCTGCTGTTTTTCCACTATCTGTTTATTTTTAAAATGTGCGTGGACTCAGGACTAAATTATCTACTTTGTGTATTGCTATTCCATTGTTATTATACTCAGTTTTTGCTCTTTGCGAAACGTGGCTTGTTAGTGGCATTTTAACTCCTGAAATGGGTTTTAATGATTTTGATGTATTTAGATGCGACAGAAATGTTATGACAAGTGCTTATTCACGTGGTGGAGGAGTACTAACTGCTGTTAGACGTTGTTTACATAGTGTTCGGATTGATACCAAATTATCCTCCATCGAACATGTTTTTGTTAAATTTAAGTATCATTCTGACACGTTTATATTAGGCAATTTTTACATAACACCTTACGCCACCATTGAACAATATAACGATATGTGTCTGGTATTGTAGGAGATGGCATTTATGTACCCTTCAGCAAAAATTATAGTTTTAGGTGATTTTAATATGCTCTATGCGAAATGGAATCAGTCATTTGATGATAATCCGTGTTGTACACCTAAACCAGGTTCTCTTAAACTACATCGTCAGATTAACAATAACACTAATATTCATGGTTCTCTATTAGATCTAATTTTTAATAACTTTTCTGACTCTTATAATTTTAAAGTTAATTTGGCTACCGATATTCTACTTTCAGTTGATATCTTTCACCCTCCTCTATTATTTGATTACATTTCTAGCCGTCCTGTCACTGCTGAATCTCGCGAAAACATTGTTAAATATGGCTTTAGAAACGCTAATGTTACTGCCATTAATGATTACCTCAGTGATATTAATTGTGACATTGAGACTGCTGTTGACAATTTTTACAATTATGTTTATTTTGCCTTTGATCTTTTTGTACCCACTAAAACTTATCATACTTCACAATACCCACCTTGGTTTAATAGTAAATCAAAAAAATTAACGCGTCAAAAAAAATTGCCCATTTTAATTATAAAAAAAATTATAGCTTTTCTAATTACCAGTTATTTTCCGCATTACGATCTCAATGCAAATCTCTTTCGATATCAAATTACAATGAGTATATCCGTAAAAGTAAGCAATCCATTATCAATTGTCCAAAAAATTTTTGGAAATTTATAAGTACTAAACAGAATGATCACTGTATTCCAAATTGTATGTCATTAAACAATGATGTTGCGACTGATCGTGATCATATATGTAATCTTTTTACCTCTTATTTCGAATCAATCTACGAAGCTTATGATAATAATGAAACTTTTGCTTTTTTTATGTACATGACTCGGTTAATCTAAGTTTTTTTGATATTAATAAAAGTTGCATAGCTAGGAAAATATTGTCTTGCAATGTGAATGTGGATGCTGGACCTGATGATTAAGTCCTGCTGCTCTTCCTTAGCCGAACCTTTATACATACTTTTTTCTAGGTCTGTGCGAGAGTGTATTTTCCCGAAACAATGGAAAGCGGAAATTGTTGTTTCAGTATTTAAAGATAAATCGAGAAATAATGTAAAAAATTATAGGCCAATAACTATTCTTAGCACAATTCCTAAGATATTTGAGAGCATTGTTTATGACGAATTGTATCGATCTGTTTCGGGAGCGATTATTGACGAGCAGCACGGATTCATTAAGGGTAGATCTGCTTTTACTAATCTTTGTTATGTTCTATCAATCATTAAATTTGCTTCTGTTATATGGTCTCCATTTTACCTCGTTCACATTGTCAGGCTCAAAAGGGTTCAAAATCGTTTTTTGCGTTTTGTTGCTAGGCAACTTGGAATTAGTTACGATTTTTTCTCGCATAAATATGACGAATTACGATCACGACTGAAAATTTCTAAAATTTATACAAGATTTCATTATAACGATTTACTATTTTTCTTTAAGATACTTAATAGTTCTAAATACTGTCCTACGATTTTATCGCAGATTAACTTCTGTACGCCGACAAGGTTTTTAAGAGGTTATAACTTGTTTTATATTAAATACCACAGAACTAATTATATAAGGAATTCCATTATAACAAGGCTTAGTAGAGAGGCAAACCAATATTCTGATCGACTGGATTTTTTCGATATAAAATTGTTTAGATTTGTGACTGCTTTACGAGCAATTGTACTTCACGAAAATTTGTAATTGTTATTTTCTCATTGACCGAATTCTTATTAATATATGCACTTTAAACATTGCTCATACTATATTATGTATAAGGTGTTTTTACAGCCGTCTATTATACTAAATAAAATTGTACAAAAATTCAAATATTTCATTTTTTTAATTTCTTCTCTTATCCTAGAATTTTAATCGAATTCCTCGAAAAATGTAATTATTCTTAAAAATTTTGTTAAAATTTTTCAAAATTATTCAATTATTTAGAAAAATTTGTAGATAAAATTTTTCATAAGAATTAAATTTTAAAACACCTTCAATTATTTAATAAATTATTTAATTTTATATTTTAATAATTGAATACTTTTAAGAAGGTTTCAAATTAAAATATTGGAAAATTTGTAATGTTTCTAAATTCATAGAAAGTTTTCGATTAATTTGTTTTGAAAAATACCTTATTTATGTTAGTAAATTTTTCTAAAAAATTAGTGTAATTCTTTTCTTAATTTTTTTTGGGAAAATATCCCAAATTTTTTTTAGAGTGTTTTAACTGATGAATTTCCAAATAATCAAAATTTTGTAAAATTAAATTTTAAACAATTTGAAAATTAGAACATATATAATATATTTGAAAATCCGCAAAGACTTTTTTCAAAAAATATTTAAAATAATTGATTTTGAGAAGAATTTTATTTAAAATTCTAGAAAATAATAGTTGAATTGAAATGATGAAAATGATAATACTTTTATGAGTTGTTTAATTTCAAGAAGGTTTAAAATTTGAAATTTTTGAAAATCTTAATTCCTATCGAATTAAAGTTTGTAGTTGACAAATAGAATTAATAATCATTTTTTTCCTTCATTTTTAAAAATCTTTGAACTTTATTAAAGCAATTGTAATTTAGAAATAGAAACAATAATAATAATTTTATTTTTTTTATTTCATTTTTAATGAAAAGAATAATTATTAATTAACTGATGAAAATTATTTCCTTATAAAAATTGAAATTTGTCTAAAAAAATGTAAAGAAACAGGAATAAAAAAGAATTTAAAAATAAAATTTATTTAAGTAAGATGTTGATTTGTTTATTATTTTTTAATCCATATTAAATCAACATCTTACTTAAATTAATTACAATCCAAAAAACAATAACATCTTATATAAAATTTATTTGTTGATCACAATTTCTTTCAATATTCACATTTTTCTAATTTCAAATATTTTTTTATTATAAACTATTTTTTCTAATGGCTTCTTTTGAAAATTTAGTACTAAATTGAAAGTTTAGAAAACAAGTCATTAAATATCTCAATATGGCTCTCGGATGTTTACCAGAAAAGTTTAACAAAACTATATGGTCATTTTAACAATTATGTGTTCGTTCTCAATAGTTTTAAATCAAATTTTTTATATCCTTATTTTTTCTGGGATATTTTTCATAATCTAATATATTAAATAGATCTTTCTAGTAGCTTGTGGGTGTCTTTAAGTTGAGAAACTTGACTTCATGGACGAATGACCAGGCTAATAGACTGTCCATCTCGGAAAAAGAAAATAAAAAGAGCTTTTATCAAGCTCCTTTCAAAGTGGTTCGTTTTAAAAGTTTCAACGAACAGTCAAGCCATAGTTAACTATATAGAAACAAGGCGCCATTCTTCATAAAAAGAGTAACTTTCAGTTCAGCCATCGATAATTCTCTTAGGGATAAAACAGTAATTCCAGATTTTAAAACTTAACTTGTTTATAGAAAAGTTTGAATATTCCTCGGCAAACTTCAAGCAACGTTGCATTTGCTAAAAATATGACTCTTTACATGGGCGATTAAATTTAAAATAGCGGAATTTTAAAACAAATTATGAAAATATTTTTAAACTGCATTAAAATTGCTTTAAAATTGTTACTCTGGATTTTTTTTGGTCACTGATTACTATTCCATTGTTACATTTTTTAAAGATTTAAAATGACGGATTTTCAAAAAATATCAATTTTCAAGTAAATTCAATCAATTTGTAAAAATATCGTCCGCCTTTTTGAATTTTTCAATACTAACATCGAATACGTAATCAAGGACCCCGAAAAACCCTCAAGTACCAATTTTGAAGCAAATCGAAGCAACTTTTAAGAATCTTGTCCGCCATATTGGATCAGCCATTTTGAATTTTCGAATCTTTAAAAATTCGACATCTGATTCGCAACAGTTTTCGTGACAGAAATATAATTTTGACAAAAATTAATTCAAATTTCAATAAAGAAAAAAGTAATTAAAAAAATACAAAAATTTTGAATTTTTCAAATTAAGTTAAATCACTTTAAGGTTATGTTAGCTTTCCTTTTTTCTTGTTTGAAAGTTTCTTTTTACTTCCTGCAAATTAAAATTAATTTTTATTAAATATTTTAGTCGTAGCGAAGACTTAAATCTTGATGAATCCAATTGCCACTTAATCCTTTTTTTGGTATTTTTATTTAAAAAATTGCAAACATAACCTATAATTTTTTGCTTCTAAGATCCCGTTCTTCAGATCGCATCACAGTTAAATTTATATTGTTAATTACATTGGTTTTTATTTCATCAAAAATTTAAAATTAAACCCCCCCTCTGCCACTATTTAATAAAGAGATTAAGTTAGCAATAATTTATTCATAAAGAAAGATTTTAATTTATTTTGAATAAATAATAAAAAATCCTTGGCACCTTTTTTTAGTATATATTCTTAAATAATTAAGAATATTTTTTTTGGCGTACATTTTTACCTGATACAAGAAAATGATTAAAATTTTTCATAAAGTTATTTTTATAGTAATTTTTTTGAAAGGAAATCCATGATCAAAAATGAAAATCGGTCAGATAATTATATTCTAACCCTTTTTAGATTTTTTTTCTTAAGAATTCATAGATTTTAAAATCCATCCCTAATTTTGTAGAAAAAATGTTTTTATAATCACAAAAAAATGTCCAAATGAAAAAATCTTTAAATAACAAATCATTGTTATTCAATGTTTTTATGTGAAAATTTACTTGTTTATTTTTCTAACTAATTTCAAATCATAATTTTTTAAAATAAAACGTAAAATATAAAAAAATTGTGATAAAATTATGATTTGAAATTACACTGTAAAAAGAAGACATCTTATTTAAGATATTATTGTAGTCAGTTTTAAGTTACTTCGAAAAAGTTTGCATTGGTTTCTAAGATGAAAGATGGAAAAATAAGAAGTTTTAAGTATCTTAAAAGTGACTACAAATGTATTTTAAGATGTTTCTTTTTCATATAAAAAAATTGAATAACAATGGGTTTCTTTTAGCATTTTTAATCTCAAAACAATGTTATTTTTAATGATTCTTTAATACTCAAAAAGATTTTTTCGTTCTGACATTTTTTTGTGAATATAAAAACACATTTTCTACAAAATTAGAGATAGATTTTAAAATCTATGAATTTTTAAGAAAAATAATAATCTAAAAAGGGTCAGAATATTTTCTGACCTTTGATTTCCTCTCGAAAAATCAGTATCACTGAAAAAATTTAATTTATTCAAATAATCGATTAATTGACTATTATCAATTAAATATTATTTGATTCAAGTAAATATTTAATTGATAATAGTCAATTAATCGGCTATTTGAATCAATTACATTTTTTTGTGTATAAAAATACTTTTATGGAAGATTTAAATCATTTTCTTAATATTGTTAAAAATATTGTCGAAGTCTACCCTTAATTGACAGATTTAGTTTACCTTAAATATAATTATAAATCTGCAATACAACAATGCTATAAAAATTCGGTTGAAAATGATTCCCAATTAGATTTAATAATTAAACATTTCAGTAATATGCATATTATTTTCTTTTTGGTTTGGATATCAGAGAATAGTACTAATTTCCAATTTGACGAGCAACCATTTTTTGTCATTCATTAAAACGTATTTTGTTCAGTATTTCCGAGAAATCTCGTTAAATTTTACTATACGAGAGCTAAATGAACTAAGTAGAGAATAGATTCTTTTTTATAAAGAAAACAAAAAAGACTAGCTTCGTTTTTAAAATGTTGTTCCTTTGAAAATTTGTATACGTTTGGTAAGACACTTTAATTGAACATCAGCACTTTTTTCTTTTTTTTTGAGGAAAAACGAATGGATTACAGAAACGAAAAGATTGAAAGCGCGCAGTCTAAGAAAAATGGAGGGAAAGTCTGGCAAATAAACGTATCGGTAAAGTTGCACGAACGATGGTTAAACTGAAGTTGCGATTCGTCATTCAATTGAAAAAACTTTTCAGCATTTTAATCTTATTCCGTTCTGTGGGAAATATTGAGGATGTTAATTTATTTCATCCTTTTTTTACTAAAATAAAACATTGAAATGCCATTCAGAAAACTTTTTCCATGATTTATTTTTCTCTAAAGAAATAGATTTGAATGAAATTATTTATTGTATGGTATTTTTGTGGTATTTTCTTCAGCGGTATTAATTTTCATTTATCCAGTGTAAAACTTATTCGGTTGTTGATGAAAATGTTGAGTGCGTGGGAAAGTGTACTTTTATGTTTTCAATATGTGATAAATTATTATTCTGATGTTTGAAAAAAAGTTTATTTACCTCTTTGGTTACCATGACAGCATTGGGTCTAACTTTCGGTCCACTGCATATAATGCCAAGTTGATAGAGTGCGAGGAGGAAAATTATTATTAAAATGAAGAGAAGGGGAGCTTTTCGCGTCCCACGAGACGCCAGCGACATTCCTAATGTGGATTTAGTAACTCGTACACTTCTGGTGACGGGGTGCCACCAATATTGCCAGTGCATTTACAATTATTGTTTCATCCAATTCAAGCATCAGGGGCTTCAATTGGATCAAATTTCACCATCTGCTTCTGCAACATAAATAGAAAGGAAAATTAAATCATCGATTGCCAATCACTTAGGCAAAGTTATCGATTTGAAATCCTCAAAATTTATATATTTTAAAAATAAATAAAAGAAATTTTTTTAATCAAAAACTACCGAATCATGAGCAATGATAAAAAAATATTTAAATCACTCAAAATTTGTATGTTTTTGACCATGGATAAAATCTTGAAAACCATGGGCAAGGACACAAATATTTAAAAACCTGAAAATTTATATATTTTGGCCATAATTAATATTGTTTTAGTTCTAGGTCAATATTGTTAGTTGTTGGCTTGAAAAGTTTGCAAAATTAAGAAAAAGTTACAATTCTCAAACTCTATTTGATGAAAAATTGCAAATAAATATTTTTTTTTTGATTAAACAAATTAAAAAACACAAGCAACAATTATTGTTGGTAATTTTTTTAGAATTAAAGCTTTTTAAATTGTGCATCGTTTCCCAGAGGACGATTTTTATAAACAGTATCTGAAATTTTTATTTGTTAATAAAAATTGTAAAAAACATTTTTTTCATAAAACAAGGAATAAGTTTTGTAAAATTTACATATTTATTATGTAAACTGATGTTAATAATTCCTACAAACATTTTTCAACTATAGACAGATAATTTAAAAATGTTTCTGATTTGTTATAAATAATTTAATGCAGACATTTTTTTTACATTTTATTATTTCCGAGTCATATTTATTTCTTAAAAAATATATTTAAGAAGAAAACTTATTAAAATACTAAAAATTAATAATTTGTGTCATAACGTGTTCCTCTCTTGTTCAAAATATTTTTTTAAAAATCTAATATTTCTAAAAGTATATAAAGTTATAGTTACGTGAAACAATTTAAAAACATTATTAATTATTTATATAATATTAAAAGTAAAACAACAATAATTTTTACTTTACATATAAATAAATCTTTTAAAATTATTAGTAATGAGTTTAATAATGAGCTATAAGGGTCAAAATTCGTGAAGTGGGCAACTAATTTTCAGTTGGTCAAGCTTTCTTCATGAAATTTATGTTTTTCTAATTGAAATAGAAAATAAAAAATACAAGTTGAACAGTTTTGCAAAATTCGATTTTTTGTTGTAGTTATTGTTAAACAAACTTTTATGCATGAATTTAGAAAAAATAAATTTTCTAATAAACTAATAGATTTTTTAAATTGATTTTTGGTATGGTTTCATAAAAATAACACGGTTTTTGATTGACATATTTCATTTAAAAATTTAACGTAATTTGGTAAAATTATAAACAATTTATTTAAACAAATGAAAATAAATTCAACTTCTCGATCTGTTTTTTTATTTTCAAAAATTGAATATTGTTCCTTATTTAATGCCCAAGTATTTCCAAAAAGAAAAAATTGGTATTTTACATTTTTTCAAAAGATATAAATAATTATGTCCGAGCGCGCATAATACACCTTGCTCGGCGCGAAAGTATCGGCCGCTAAGTAACAGTGTGACGGGCCAGTGTTCGTGAAAAGTTAGTTTGCAAATAATTCAGAATTTTGTTTGATTGTTATAAAGACTTTATTTTTATAAAAACTTTAGAGTTTTTTTTACAACTGAGCCTTCTTATTTACAACGTATTCACACACATATTTCGTTGACTCCGAAAATATTTTACAGGCAATTCTTTTATTATCAATTGGAGTGAAACTGTGATATTGCCGAGTATTTTTAACAGTTTGTGCTACTTCAAAACGAGCTTTTAAAGTTTCGTTATGTGCAATTTGTTCCTCATTTGTGCAAAAATCAAAGTCTATTTTCTTAAAAAAATTTTTCGCCCATTCAAAAAGAAGCTTTGGAGTGGTAATTTGTTTATTTTGTAAACTAGACTTGAAGGCATGTCTTTTTACGGTGCCACCAATCCCATCACACGCACCTTTGCCATGTGAAGTGGCGAAAAAATTCCACTGGGCTTTAATGCCGAAGTCTTGTTCATGTTTCATTAGGTTAATTAGGTTAAATTTATTCTTGTACTGAGAAGCAGCACCGTCTGAAAAGTAAGACACATTTTTTATGTTTTCAGAACCAAATTTTCTTTTTAAGTGGGCGATTAATTTGCAATTGAAAAAGTGCACTGAACTCGCATTATGATGTAGATTTTCTGAAATTATAACATAACTCAAACTTTTAGTTGTATTATTTTCTCGGTAATACACAACATATGGGTGCAAAGTTGATTGAATGTTAGCCCAATGTTGAGACTGAATGGCATCTTGCACTTGGCAAGTGTAATTTTCTGAGAAGTCCAACGAAATAATAAAATCTCCTTCTTTCAGTGTATTTCTTACTTCACGAAAATGAGAAGCTTGGCTTCTTGTTAAAAAATCGTGTTTTAGAACTGCAGGTAAATCATCGGTAAGAATCTTTAAGAATTCTTCTCTTTGTAAAGATTGCTCTACTAGTTCGCACCTTAAAAAATAAAAGTTAATAAACAAATATTCATGATTGCTAATTAAAAGTATAAATAAGAAAATTACTTTAAACTGAAGTTGGGTTTTTTAAGTTTAACATTTTGATTTTTTTTAAATTAAAACTTGTGATAAATTGTTCTATATTTTTGGTAAAAAAGTAACGTGATGATCCCCAAGTTTTAAACGTTCAAATGAACGAAATATTTTTTATTGAAGATATTTTAATAAATTACTAATCACAAACAAATTTAAAAACTGAAATATTTACGTTTAGAAACTCAGTAATTAATTTTTTGGATAGAAACGCAAAATAATTGCAATAAAAATTTAATTTGGAGAAGAAATAAATAAATTTCGTTCATTTGAACGTTCAGAACTTTAGGATCTTGTAACGTGTTTGTAGTAAAAGTTTTAAAAAGAGTTGCAATTTGATCAAAAATTTGTGAAAATAAATTTTATAACTATGATCGTTAAAGAAAATACAAATTCTTAAAAATCAATAATTTTACTGGACACTACTAGCAAAAGTTTTTTCAAAATTTACCCTGTACAATGAAAGTTCTTCTCCTTACCTATCAGTATTTGTCCATTGCTGAAAGTTAATTTGTGATACATTGTTACTCTCAAGTAACATTTTCAACTTATCATATATTTTTGAGGGCCCAGGACAGTCTTCACAATTTGAAAAATAGCAATCTGGTTTGGCACTTTCACATATCATGTCTTTGAATGAATCACTATAATTGATGTTGAACTCGGAACACTTTTTTTTTAACTCTTGTTTAATTGCAAAGAATTTTAATCGCAGATTTTCATGTATCTTGCATACACAAACATTATGTGTACCTGATTGCCCTGCAAAAATACACTCACGAGGTCGCAGTTTTCCAAATTTTGATAAAGATATCGTTATTTCCGGGAAAGTCTTTTGAAATTTTTCGTGCAACTCACTGAGATTATGTAGGATTAATCTCTTTTGTTCTTGACAACGTTTTCCATCTTTCAAAATCGAAATGTAGTCTTTCCTACCTGGCAATATTCGACTATTTTCGTCGGATAAATAAAAATTTTCGACTTTTTCCAAAACTTCAGTTTTTATTCGTCGACCGATTTTTGGTTCAGGTTTCGCTCCATATCCATTTTCAATATGTAATTTTTTAGCTCTTGATGCAATTCTACGAGATACATTGAACACATTCTTCATTTTTAATATACTCCATTCAAGAGGAACTGTAGCCAGGAGAGAAATCTTAGAACTTCGTGAATTTGCATTAGAAATAGCTATTTTTACATCTTGAATCCAATTTTCATTTATGACGTTGTCTTTTTCTTGAGTTTTTTTAGGAATTGAATTATCAAATCGCACTTTTTTAAGTGGTGGTTCACCAATTTCAATAAGAAGCCTATTTACTTCTTTTACTTTCATATTTTTAATTTCGTTGTTTGTGAAATCAGGATCACGTTTAACACTATCTTCAATATCACTATTACTTGATTCATCACTATCTTCTGTGGAATTTTTCATTTCATTATGCTTTGATGCGTCAAGTAATTGACAATTTCCAGCCGAATTTTTGTACAGTTGTGATTTACAAGTCTTACAAACGTACTGTCCTACGAAGCTAGTAAATTTCTCGTTCCAATTTTCAGTCACTTTAACAACATTCTTGTAAACCCATTTGTGTCCTTTTTTATTTAAAGGATTACAACAACAATTTGCTTTAGGCATTTTTAAGTTCACTTTACCACTTATGATATTTACTTGCAGTAAATGATTTGATAAATTTTTACTTTTTACAATTATTCTACTAAATGTTGAAACATCACGAATGCTACCGGTTCAAACGTTATTTAAAACATTATGCGTTGCAAAAGAAAAACAATGAAAACTCGTAACGGAATATAATTTATTTGTCTTTTTTACACGATCCTAGATTAAAAAAAGAATAATATTTCACAAAAAATTTTCGATAAAATCAACTAATTTTCAACTATTTTACCTGTCTGGAAATAAATAAAACAATATTTCATTGAATTCCGAATCCTAAAAAGAACTAATCTTTGGCAATCATTTTACAACATTAACGAAACAATTATTGAATTTTTTTATAAAATATATAATTTACCTTTGAAGAAAAATATAATAAAAGTTCGATCGTCGATTTTTCCTTAACCGTAACGATTCAAAATGTGCAGTGCTGCAGGTTTAAACTTGTCTCAGAATGTTGCGTTTTCCGCGCCGAGCAAGGTGTATTATGCGCGCTCGGACATAATTATTTATATCTTTTGAAAAAATGTAAAATACCAATTTTTTCTTTTTGGAAATACTTGGGCATTAAATAAGGAACAATATTCAATTTTTGAAAATAAAAAAACAGATCGAGAAGTTGAATTTATTTTCATTTGTTTAAATAAATTGTTTATAATTTTACCAAATTACGTTAAATTTTTAAATGAAATATGTCAATCAAAAACCGTGTTATTTTTATGAAACCATACCAAAAATCAATTTAAAAAATCTATTAGTTTATTAGAAAATTTATTTTTTCTAAATTCATGCATAAAAGTTTGTTTAACAATAACTACAACAAAAAATCGAATTTTGCAAAACTGTTCAACTTGTATTTTTTATTTTCTATTTCAATTAGAAAAACATAAATTTCATGAAGAAAGCTTGACCAACTGAAAATTAGTTGCCCACTTCACGAATTTTGACCCATAATTAAATACAATTATATTACACAATAAAGTGATTCTATTGAAATAATTTTATGAAAAAATAAATACTTTCAACGAAAATTAAAAACAATAAGAATTTTAGCATTTAAAAATAATTATTTAAAAAACTAACTAAAAAATAATAAATAAATATCTGAATTTTTACAGAATTTTTACGAAATAATTGTCAATTTTTGTAAGTTTTTATTAGTAAATAGATAAATGAAAGTATAATTTTAAAAGTATTTCATTGAGGCCAAATTAAATTGATTTCATGGAAATGATTTTGCAAAAAATCATTATTAAGAAAAATGAATTTTACATACTTTTGTAAGTTATTTTACGAAACTATAACTTTTAGGGAATTCTTCTAGAAGTATTTTGTAAAACGAATGAACAATTTACAGTTTATTTGACAAATAACCAAGTTATGAATTTGTTTATTAAGATTATTTGAATAATAAAATTTTTAATGATTTTACTTTAAAGTGAAATAAAAGCTAAATTGTTCTAATGCTTTATTTTATTGTTCTAATTAATTATTATTATTATTGTTCGAATAACGTTCGTTTGCTAATAAATAAGTGAATTTTACACAAATTATCCCTTCTTATCCATGCATGAAATTATTTTTAATTGTTTGAATATAGTATATTACTTAGTATATTACTTAGCTGGTCGGGGCGGGCATGAATAAAAATTATAAGTAAAAAATAATTGTAAGTAAAATTAAAAAAATAGTAAACAAGAAATTTTCGTTTACAAATAAATATTTAATAATAGTAATATACCTACTTTACGATCATCGGTTCGAAATATTCATTTATTGAAAAAAAAACTTTAAAAAAGTGACATCTATAAAATGTCGTTCAAACTCAAAATTTTTAATATGATTATTTTTCATATTTAAATTATAATATTTTTAAATAATTAAAAAATAATAAAAGAAAATAAGAAATTTCGTGCATTATTTTGATGATTGTCAGTTTTTTCAAAACGTGAGCTCTGTAAGTAACGTGTCTGTGTGGTTGCTATGCTACCATGTACGTGTGTTTAAATTTTTGTAACCAAGAAAGCACGCGATTGGTCAGTCGAGCCGGCCTCAAAAGTCGCTATTCCCGGAGCCAATTCAGACCGGGAAGACAGTACTTTCGGCAAAGGGATACAGAAAAATTATTTATATTTTGAATGGCACACTACGCAAATTTTGACTATTGATCTTTCACCTTTTTCATTTTATGTTTTTTTAGGTCTTTTTAAAAAATAGTTAATATAACAAAATTTTTTAAATAAATTATTTATCGATTCTTATTCGTTGAACTCTCATGAAGAAAAATAATTTTGATTCCTCGAAGCTTCAAAATAACAATCCTAACTAATTATTATACCATCTCTTGTCAATTACAGAAATCAAAAATATTTTATTCCTATTCCACAAGACATTGATTACAAAAAACAAAGTTGATTAGCAAAACAGGTTATTTCAAAGAAAGCAATTTACTTGGAAAGTTTTTTATTCTTCGCAAAGAATATATACTTCAAAGAAAATAAATATGAAACTCATGACGGGAATGAAACAATTTAAAATTTTATATTTTACAATAAGGAATTAAAGACTAAATATTTATCTTTGCACTAGATGGAAGAGGTTTTCTCTTCTCTTTTCCCTTTTTCTCTTTGCAATAATTCTAATATAAATAATAGAAATTAATTCCCAAAGTAATGAAAACTGATAGCTATTAGAAAATTTTCGAGATAAATTCAATAAAAGCACATTCCCTTTAATTTGATTTCCACACAGAGATTTTATGTTTTATCACCAGAGCAGTCATATTTTTTTTTCTTAATCAAACAACATTTTCATTTATAATCGTAAAAAAGTAAATATTTCTTTTCAATTATTAAAGTTTTTGATACAAAAAGGAAAAGATTTTTTTGTATTAATTAAAATTTTGTGATGTACGATGTTATTTAAAATTAGGGTAAATTAAAATTAAAATATTCTTGAAATAAAAGAGAAGAGAATATTTATTATTGTATTTGTCTATTGCGAATGAAATAAAGTGTTAGGGTATTTTAGTAGAGATTCAAATAGTTTGTTTAGTGTTTAGGAGTGAAAAGTGGCAGGTAATCCCTAAACGGGAATAATCCCTGAGCTGAATCCACTTCCGGTTAAATTTCCGGAGGGAAGTTGGTGATTCTCACTAACAAGATTATTCCTTGCGCTATATATAGTGGCACAACGACAGGAGATTATGGGGTGCATCAATTTTCGCACCTCCGAGTTTTATTAGCTGTACGCATCGTTTATGCATTCAAAAGGCCTCATCCCTTCTCTCTTTCTCTTTCGCTCGTTCACTTGAATTTTCCCTCTTCTCTAACAGAGAAAACCTTACGAACTGCATAGCAATGGCTCACGAGTCCTCAGTGATTCAAATTTCATGCAAATCGTTTACAGAAGGTGGAAAGCTTTCCGGATAGTACTGCCCTCGAATTATGGAGAAAGCAAGTTTACGAGTAGGAAACCTCATAAATTCGTATTTCCCCAATGTGTATATATTTTCATGTTTCTACTGGGATCAGTGCAAGAATTTATACACAATTTCACATTCGAGCAAGGTTATTCTTGTCTGGAGTGACTTTGAAAATTTACATTCATAAAACTATATTTATGCTGATTCTTTATACAGGCAACAATTATTCAATAAGAGTGTAGTTTGCGGGAAGTTCAATTTCCATAAATTCGAAACTTTTTTTCTACTCCAAACTTTTGAAATTATGAGAATATATATTTATGATCGGTGTATATTATTTAAAATATTGAGGAAGTTATAGATGCTAAAAGTTGTTGCGTCAGAAAGACATTAACGCACCAGGTGCTAACTATGAGATAGAGAGAGAAAAGTGGAGGATGATACTGTTTAGAGTTAAATTTGCTCAACGTAACAGTATAATTTAAATGGTCCATTATATTGTCATTTGGACATTTTCGTCTATATATTATTATTATTATTATTATTAAATGATTATGCAACTGCTGTTTCTTGAAACTTTAGAAAATATAAAATAAATAATATTCCGCCTAAAGTTGTTATTGACTGTAAAAGAATTTTTTACAAATCTAATGACGAAATTTAAAAATTAGCTAAATGTAAAGTAAAATTGTACTGAATTTTAAACTCAGATTCAAAAACTTTCCTTTTTATCGAAATTGACAAAAGAACCTTTGTATTAATTAATTAATACCTTAGTATTAATTAAATTAAAAGTCAATTAATTAATTACCACAAACGCAAAAAAAAAATTTTTTGTCCGAGACAGTACAATAGTATTTTGTATTTTTCCCTGCTGAATCCGAATTCGAAATCAGAATTGACAGATATGTTAAAAATTTTGAGATAAACTCCAAAAAAGACTAATAATATCGAATTAAAACAAATAAAATTTCTTTTGTATAACACTACAACAGTATATTTCCTATATATTTTTCACACTGAATCCAAATTCGAAGTCAGAATTGATAAATTTGATCAAAATTTCAAAATAAGGATTGTCACCTGTAAATTAACCCATTTAGTCCCAAATGTCCGTATTTCTTTGTACAAGTTTGAGCTTTCCGTTCTACGAGTTACAAATTTGGAAAAAATCGAGACATGTTTTTTTTAGATTTGAGTGTCCTCTTTTAGAATCTAAAAGAAAATTTCAATTTAATCATAAAAAGTTATAATTGTTTAAACAAAAAAAGCAGTTTTTTAAAGTGTTTTTTGTCATTAAAATTAGATTATTTACTCGAATTCAGTTGGGAAAAATCCGGGACAAGAAAATATTGCGTCCAAGAACTTGACTGCAAATTTTTGTCGTTCGATGATAATCGCTTTCCTCGCGCGTTGAGTGAATCTTGTTAAAGAAAATTATATCATTTTGATACGAAAACATGCCGAGTAAAAAAATATTGATAAAATGGAGCTGCCTGATTATGTTCTCACCATAATCGAATCGAAAAGACTGCGCACTAATAATTAGAAAAGTGCTGAACTTTGTTAAAAGATTTGTGAAATTGCTACTGCACCCGCCAAAAGTAATTTACTCACCGGTAACATTGTTCGTAAAAACTTTGAGAAAAAAAACAAAAAGAAAGGAAAGTTCTCATCATTCAACTCGCTTTCTCGTCACGAACGCGTGAGTGATACAACCAAATATATTGTATCAAATTTTATGACTGCAGAAAGAGAAATGGTTATGACTGGATTAATTAAGAACTCCATTGATGAGCAAAATTTAAATTCTAACGAAAAGAACATCAAATTGTCTCTTAAACAACAGCAATTGATTTGAAAGTTGCGAACATGATTGTAGGTCTAGGCACACATTCCAGTTCCTAACCATGTACATGGTGTGAAGCACTAATGCAGAATTTATTTGAAAAAAGATCTCTACGAATAATTGCAAATATTCGAGAGAATTACGTCAAATAGAGCAGGGATGGGTGTCAGAAGAAAGATGCAAAGTTATTCAAAAGTTGTATTCAGGATCCGCTATTTAAGAATTGCAAAGATGACACGGAAATCATCGACATCATACCACCACCAGAACAATGAAATAGAAGAGATTACATCTTTCATTAAGAAGAATTAATTTGATAATAACGTCAAAATCATTATCTATAACTACTTTACTGAATTCGAAAAGCATTTTTTTAAATCATTTAACAAACTATTCTTTTTTGCGAGCCAAAAATTGAAAACATGACAGTTGATTTTTTAAATATAACTATTTTTAGGTGAATTTAAAGAGCTGTTTGATGCAAAATTAATTTAAATGTAAAAGAAATATTTATTTGAATCTATTTAAACATAAAAGAAACAAAACGTTATTGATGAAAGAAATAATCAATTGAAAAATACATAATTACCTAGAAAATGTAACAAATTTATATATGATGACTGTTATACTCAATTACAGCTTTTAATAATCTTGTTTGGTACTCGGGGTGGTTTTCAGATACCCGATATTTTTCCCACATTGTTTTAAAATCAGAATGAACTGATTCCATCGCTTGTTCTCCGTAAAATCCGAGCCCTCTCTTAGAACTTGTACAGAATTCTTCAATATTGTAAAATACGGCATAAAACTTTGGTGTAACTGATATTCCCAAAGCTAAGTAGCTCGCCTTGAATTTTCGAATAGATTCGACGTAAGGTGATTTCAATTCTGTTCCAAAACACTCATTAACGACGCTATGGAAGTGCTGAAGAGTGTCTACATATTTTAAACAGCCTAAAGAGCAAATCGATCGAAGAGTATCCACTTTATTCAATAATATTTTGCAGGAATTGCCTTTAAAACCGGTGCCTCCATGAGTAACTTCTCGTTGCACATTGCACAAATTTGTCCATTTATTCGTTTCTTCTTTAAATTCATCCTGCATGTGGCTCACAATTTTATTTACAACTTCAAGCATTAAATGAAGTTCTGGAGGGGGAATGATCTTCAAAATTCTTGTATCAGCGTCGCCAGTAAAAACTGTAATGTTGACACAATTTTTGTAGTTTTCGCATTTTTCATGACTGATCCCGCTTTTTTCATAGCTTCAAAATTAGAAAATGTGTTTCCTATAGTTCGGAACGGTCCCTCACTTTCTAAATTTTTTTTGTTCACAGAAACACGATGTGCAAGGGTAAGACGATGAATGAGACATAATCCCTAACAAAATGTTAGCCAATTTTAAATCAGTCGCTATTGTTCCTTGAACATTTTTTATTTGCAGCATTCTCCATATTTCTGCGAAATTTTCATAATTTTCTTGAGCAGATTTGGCAATCGCGATTCTGGCAGACGCCAGAATCTTTGAAAGATTTAGCACAAACACCATCTTCATATTTCTGACGTTTTGTTTCTCTTCGACCATCATCGGATTCTTCAATAGCTTGCACAGATAAACAAACTTTCAGAAAACCCCCTCCACCGTCAATTTCAAATTTTAAATGTTGATTCTTAACCTCACGCTTATTTTCGATGAATGCAATAAAGCTTTCAAGATCGTTGCAATGCACAATGAGGCATTTAATAACTGTACTCACTTTTGCCTTAGTTTTAACGAAATCCATAATTTTAGAAGAAAAAAAATCTTTTACTTTCTGATTTTTTTGTTTAAGTGTTTCTCTCAATCCAGGCTGAATAATTGTGCGGTTTTTACTTGCAACCCTCAAAGCAGTTGCTATACCAAGAGTAGTCTTTGAACTAAGGTTAAACTTCGTTTTCATTTTCACTATATCGTTTGTACTTATCGAAGTAGTAGCGGCTGCAGCAGAAGTGTTTTTATTATTAAACGAATTTGTAATTAATTGCAAAGGTTTACCTCCGCGCAGCCGTGTAAGAGAGATGAGTGAATCCTGATCCTTAGATTTTTTATCAACCTTATTCGAAGCTATATGACTAATTAAAGATGAGGCTAACTGCTCTTTGGCTTTCTGACTAAATGTTGTGTCTACAAAACTGCAAATATTTTCTACTTGAGATGTCTTAGTACATTTGTGAATAGTTCCTCGTTTAATTTCCGTAAAGCAATTTGAACAACGTTTTTCATTTTTCATAGTATTCGATTTCTTTTTATTCAAACGTGGCATGGTAGCATTTGATCTTGCAAGCTCGCACAAGTAGCACTGACAAATATCTTTAGTTTGAGATCTTGTAGCTAAAACTCTACTCTGAAAATTTGTAAAATCTGGTAATTTCAAAGTTTTAAGTTTTTCTTGTCCTGAACCATTATTTGATATTCCGCGGTACACATTTGTTTTGCAAGTACTACACAGAACATTGGGTAACCTTTGATCACTTAAAAAATTTTCTATTTCACACTGCAGCACTTTTTCTAAATTCGATTTTAACGTGCTTTCCACTTTAAACATTACTTTATTCTTTTTCGAACATAAAAAACAAATTTTATTTCGATTTTCTTCATGTGAAAATGCATGATTCGCATGAGATGTTTTTTCGATTTTTAAAATTTTGTGACACGAAATTATTTATTTACATTTTACAAATGCATGTGAAAGTCGATAAACAAACGAAAGCGCAAGCTAAAATATTGTCATGGAAACATCTTAAAAATTTCGCTTTTTTGAATTTTGTACGAATAATCTCATTGATTTATAAAAGTATTTTAACAAATATGATTCTGTTTTTACGTATTTCAGAGTGTGTACATGTTGGTGTGAATACAAGTAAGTCAACGTACACAGAGAAAAATAAATTTGCTTTTACATGGATAACTAATTTTTAGTTGTAAAAGTTAATAATTAGCTATTACAGTAAAAAATTAGCTGTGAGACTTAATTATTAACTGTGATAGCTAAAAATAATTACTATACATATAATAGCAATTAAAGTTAGGCAAGGTAGTTAAGAATTAGCTAAAATAGCTAAAAAAAATTTCCAAGTACATATTAAATAAGCACGAAATAGAATGACGAATTATTTTTCAGATTTTGTCTCGCAAAAAAGAATAGCTCGTTAAATGATTTTAAAAAATGTTTTCTTATTATTTGAACCCTAAAGAATACATTTGAACAGAAAAACCAGAAGTAGCAAAAGCTTAGGGTTAAACTGAGTTTAGGCGACCCGTGATAAGTAAACAGTGTGTAAATAAGGAAATATTTTGCCAATAATTAACTCTATAAACAATAAAATTGTTACAGAATATATAGAGCTAAAACAAGTGAAACTTCTTTGAATGTAAATCTGTTGTGTGTATATTAAATAGACGCACTAATGATATGAGACACTTTGATGGGATAATGTGGAATTAATTGGTGACACGCAATTGCTATATCTCACATTGGCAACTGGAATCGAAAGAGACTATCGTACAATCTCATATCACATCTACCAATCATAATCACCACTTGTCACCCTAACACGGTGGACAGAACTTCTATCGTAATCTGATTTATAGCTTTCAGTTTCGCAAGCAGCAATATTCTCTTGATGTGCAAATGATTTGTGGAATATGGAACATGAAATGACTCGAGAGGAATATTATCCCCGTTAAACACTATAAATAGAATCACACATTACAGGTAACAGTTAAGTGATCAAATGTAATAAGTTTCTTATTAGGTGTATCATATACAACATGCAAATATCAAGTACAGAAAATTTATACGATTAAGTGAAAATTTTAAAAACATATTCAAGAGCATACCAAGTGGTTCTTAACAGAATGTGATTGTTAGGTTCTCAATGTAAATATGTTCGACCACTTATCTCTCTAAATATTTAATAAATTGAGCTAAAATTTTGTAAGAAAGTTTAAATCACAATAAAGAAATACAGTGATGTGAAAAAGTGTTAATATTTTTAAAATTAATGATTTCAAATTTCCGTCAACTGGGGTAATTTTGTGCAGAAAATAGTTTTTTTGACTCAGTGATTGATGGAAATTTGGAATTAAAAGAAAAAAGAATATCAACTTTCGATATATGTTGTCGACATCTATCTGAAGATTTCTTATCAGTTGAACAGTGGAAAAATTTTTTTGTTTGAGTTGTAGTCATTAAAACTCGTGCAAAAAATATTTCCTACAATGGGGCTATTTTGAGCATCAAACTTTGTCTTTTTATAATGTTGCCTAAACATTTTTTTCGTCCTTTCTGTTTCATTAAATCTTTTGTCCAGTTATTTCAGAGTAAATAAAAAAAAGAATGAGCTATAAAACATTTTTTTATAGATATTATACAACAAAATGTAAAATAAAACACTAAGATTTTGCTAAAATGTGGATTTATTAAAAATTAACAACCTTTCTTTAAATTATATATTACTCAGATATTAAATAACATTTTTTCTTATTGAATATAGGGTAGAGTGGGGTAAAAAAGCCATTTGAGTTTTATTTAAAAACTATTAAGCCGATTTATCAGCCGTTTAGAATATAAATACTATTATGTAATACCAATCATAAGTGTATGTATTTATTTTATTTTTCTTTTATTTAATTCATTTTATTCTGTTTGAAAAATACGAGGAAAAATAGTGTATTTAACATACCGAGTGTAAAAGAGTGACAAAGCGTAAATAGTATTTTGCCTCCTTTCCTTTCCCCTTTTATTTATATTGTCAACCACATAATTGAGATCCCTTTTGCATTATATAAATTACCGTAGACAATAATTGTAAACTTGTCACTTGCAACTAACCATACAACATTGTAAATTTCCCATTAAAGTTGAACAAGTTGTTAATTGTATAGAAATTCCCATGAATTTAATTATTTTCCTGTCTCTCACAATCTCTAAGCTAGCCATTAATCCAAATTCGTTTTTTCTGAGAGCTTCATAAAAATTATTTAAAATTTTCTTTAGTTTTGCTTAATTTTTCTTTAAACAACAATCTTGAGCTCTTTCAAGAATGGAATATTCTATTGTCAAAAAATAATTGCTTGAATCTTTTATATCCAATAGAAAGTTTCATACTACATACAATTTCAGATCAATAAAAGTTAAATTTCCCATTTAGATACGACCTAGCTTTCAGAATAATCATATTTTCCAGAGAGCTCACTTTAACGCTCTATGTGACTCCACTGTGCCACCATGAGAGTCCATTTTTGTGGCCAGTATTCGCACTCTGCTGATTGATGATTGATAACATTTTTATGAACACTTTAAATAAAAATAAAAATTTCTCAAAAAGCTCGAGGGACTAAGTTATTTTTTTCTCCTCTTTGAAAAAAGCTCTATTTTTAGACAGCATAGTGGTTTGAAAAACAGCTCTAGGTGGAAAAAATTATTTTATGAAAATTGCTTTTATAAATTTTAATCTAACTCAATTGCAACTGTTTTAATAAAATGCAAAGTTTTTTAAAACTAAAGGTAAAAAAATGACAGATAGATCAAAAGGTAAGTTATTTATTCGAACAATAATGTTTGTTGAAGAAATGGAAATTTAACTGAACAAAACCTCAGCGGAAATTAAATAGTTTTAGTATTCCGGATATAAATTTAATGTTTTATTAACTCTTCAGATTTCGATTGATTGGCAGTTAGAAGAGATATATAATTTCTATCCTACTTGTGTGTCTACATTGTACTCGAAAATTGCAAGAGGAGTGTTTGAAACTTTATGAAGGGTCGAATGTTGAACTTTGAGATTAGATATTCTCCTGACCAGACACTCGACTTGATGGTGTGGATTATATAGGTTGTGTTCATTTTATCACAAATCATACCTATTTTGTTCGATATACGTTTTTTCTTCTTCAAAGAGAATGGCCAAGAATAAAAATCAGGTCAGAAAATTTTCCCAAGAAATGAAGATCGAGTGGAATATTGACATAGCAATTTATCTTCTTAAAAATATCAACTTCTTTACACTCATTCGTCATCATTTCTTTTGCTGCAGGAATATAAAAAAAGAAAACTAACATCAAGAAGAATATTTTCGCAACAGTTGCAATTTATAATAAAAAACGAAAATTTTAACTTTTTGCCTTCACCATGTATATATATAATATTCATTAAAATGGTTTTGAAAAGTCGTTTTTTACAGGGAATTTTCTAGAATTTTTCGTTCAGTTTACCTAAAAGCGTAGAAATAGTTTCGAAGGCATTATTTGCACACGTGGATTTTAATGCGGTGAAATTTACCTCTAAAGCCGGAGCGTCGCATCGTACGTAATATTCCGCAGCTTCTAGTTTTTTTTAACGGTACTCGAGAGCACATGCGGTACAATGTTCGTGCGGTCATATTGCAGCCACTGTAAATTACATCAATTCGAATAGGTGTTTTCAGAGGAGGAGCAATATTTCGTCATTTAATTTTCTTCCACAAATTTAAATGCTCAAAAATTCCATACCTTTCAGTGGAATGTCAAAATTTTCCATCATATTGCCAAAATTATAAATGATGCTTATAAAAATACTAAACTAGAATACAGAGATATTATTTAATGTATAAATATAAATTTTGTACTAAAATCGAAAAATTTAAATTTGATAGAAGAGTTGGCTTTACAACAAAAGAATTCTTCTCACATGCAAAATAGAAAAAATTCCAAAAGTAATATATAATGAAATAAAGAAATCATCTTTTTTTTGCAAATGAAATACACGAATGACATTGCTTGACTGTCAAGTTCTCTTTTATATTCTTTATCTTCTCTATTTTCCGCCAAAAGCACCAGCCGCATTTCATTCGTTCATTGTTGCGGCACAATTAAATTTCAAATTACGTCTGACTTTCACAAGACGCTTTTCAACAATTGCATTGTCACCTCAATGCGTTCAGTAAACTTATTGTAAGAATAGTCTGAAAACTTTCTAATGATAACGCTTTTGAAATTGTAATAAAATTCTGTATTTTTTGAAAATAGTCTTTATAAATTTCAAAAAGAAAATTAAATTCAAAAATAAAAATTAGTATATCGAAATAATATAAAAGTTACACTTGTTTTTGGATTGAAAAATTGACTTCCCTTTTCTAACCCTTTCAATATGTATGTAAATGGTTCGAAAATAAGTAATTAAAAAAATTATTTATAATTCCAATTCTTTTATATTCTTATAAACACGGAGTTAAAAATTAGCACACAAATAAGAAAACGATTTATTTATAAAATCATCTACCGATTAAATAATAACAAAAATAACAATTACAGTTGTGAATCTGTTAAAATTTCTCGATAAATTACTAAAATACGATAACTTTTTATAATTAAACGTCAAACGTGAATTAATAAACGAAACGACGGAAAACATAAAGAACGTGATAATATTAATAGTGTTTCTATTTGAGAAAGAAATTGTTCGGAAAAACACAAAAATCTTGTAAAAAAACATGTCAAATAAACTCGAACAAGTATAAGATCTGTCTAATTTCTTTTATGAAAGGAGACATTTTCGAATGAGACACAATTAGTAACGTGATATTAAGTGCGGATATGGTAACGTTACACTGTTGATAGCTGATGGACTCCTAATATCATAAATTGTTGTTAACGATAAGTGTGTAAACTAGACGGAGAAAAAAAAGTATTAAAGTATAATAATTCATAATTTAGAACTAGAAGCATAATTTAATAAAATAATGTTTAATAAAATATGTAAAATAGTTGAGATGTAGTGTTGATACAATTTTATTAATAAAAATATGAATTAGTTTGAAATATAAGTGTTGCCATTATTTTAAATAAAATTTTGTTAAATTAATAAATAGTTTCCCCTTCTACAGTTTTTTGGTTGATATTATGAAGCCGACATTTTGAATTTAAAATTTTCAATAACGGATTTGGAATCAGCGACCCCGAAAACCCTAGAGTTAGCATTTTTAGTCAGATTCGTTAACTTTTAAATGCATTTTTTTCGACGCCACTATAGCCGTCATGGACATACAGGGCACGACATTTTTGTGTCGCTATAGAGGTCAGTGACAGTGAAGGGGTTAATAGTATTTGTATATTGAACAAAAATATCATGGTATAGACTTTAAAAAAAATACTTTATTTAACAATGATAAAAATAAAATCTGAAGAAGATGAATAAAATAATTTAATTAGGTTATAAAACATTTTTTCACAATAAATATACATAAATGAAAAAATTCATTTTTTCTCTCACAAGCGGTATCATCATTTTTCTATATAAGGGAATTCTCAAATAAATATCGTTAAAAGTATTGTTCTTTTATCCTTTTCTTTCTATTAATTAACACTTTTTAAGAAATTTTTTTCGTTGATAAACCTTATGGACTTTAACTTGGTAAAAAATTCAATGATATCTACGAAATGTACTTTTTAACATAGTAATAATATAATCCAAGATTTATTAAAATCTATAGCGCAATAATCAATAGCATATAATATTTAATTAACCCAACGGAATTTGTATTTAAACAATATCGAATATGTCCTTTATTGTAACAAACAAATATATCATTAATTCGATAGCATTTTTTTCTCAGTGTAAATAATAAACACGGGATAAAACATTAAAATATTACTATGTTTAGTATTTAGATTCAACTTTTTTGCCAAATAAAGAAGGATGCTAGAAGTAAAAGTAATTTTTCAGACTTCAGGCCAAAGGATAACATGTTTTTACCAAATAATCAACAAGTGTCTCTTTCCGACCCACTCGAGTTAGTAAAGTTTATAAAGAAACAAATATTCCATTACAGTGTTTTTCATAGTTGGCAAGAACTAAAATAAATGTTAACCGCAACACCCCAACGAGAAGAGAAGTTACTGAAACCTATTCGTTTTAAATTAATAGTCGAGGCAAGGAAATCAATTTCTGATCGTAGTTTCACTACAAATTCGAATCTCATAAATTGATTAAAGAAAATGTATTGAACAAATAAAGTACTTTATTACATTAACTTTCTTTATAAAATATCTGATTTTAAAAATAGTTATAGGTATAAACAAAACATGAAATATAGGATAAAATGTAAAAGTGATTTTTAATTTTAAAAGAAGAAGTTCTCATAGACGTAATAAAAATAAACACTTATTTTTTGCTAAAATAGAAAAGAGTAATATGTAAAAATTGTGATGTAAAAGGACACACTGCAAGCATCTGTCGTAGGTCAGGACAAAATCAATACCAGACACATTGTAGAAATGAGCGCTTCGTATCTCGTCAAGGTCGGAGAATGCCAATAGATTTTACAAAATAGAGGAAACTCCCCTTCACCTAGACAACTAAAGGACGCTTCATAAAACTTGAGATCTTCTCTAGACAGAAAATAGTCTTTAAAAACCAACAATTTCAAAAATTAAACAATCTTAATTCCTTAATCTATAAACAAATATATTTTTATAAAGAATTCTCAGGGCTTTGTCTTCTAAACATCTAATCTGTATTGATTTCAAATAGAAAACGCAATAATGGAATTTAAAAAAAATATATGATGAATCAAATCGGACAAATAGAATATTATTTTAGAATTATTTTCAAATAATTAAAATAATAAAATTCCTTTATTTACATCATCTGATAACTAAAAGAATTAATACCTACAGAAGCATTAATCGTAGAATATGCAGAAAGATTTCATTTGCTTGGAAAATATCTCACTACCAATGCTTTCCATTATATATGACGTTCCTGCAATAGATGAAGAACATGTATTCACGCGTCAATATCGAGTTCCACTTGTGCATAAAGAAAAACTTTTGAAACGGACAAGCAAACTTAAAAAAAATAAAATCATTAATTCTTCTCAATCTCTGTTATTTGATACCAGTTGGGACGGTGCCCAAGAAAAAGGATTCTTAAGGTAATAAAATATCGCAGATGGTACTTAATTTTCCCAAATTAAATGAAAAAATAATAGCCGACTTTTTTCTATTATCTAATATTCATGAGGTACTTAAAACCTTCAAGAATGGCCTATATTTTTTCTGTTTATGACTTAACTGTAGGGTTTTTCTTTACTAAATAAAAGTGAATCCAAAAGATTCTCATAAAACTGCATTATCAATATTTCAATTACCCTATGAATTTGATGGTATCCCATCTAGTTCAAAGAACGATCCAAATAGTTTTCAATTTCAGCAAGTATTGTAAAATACGCCATGATAATGTAGTTTTAGTAACAATTTATTTTATTAAAAAGGTTATTGATCCTATTAAAGTACCGAGGTCATAACAAATATTTTGATTCTTAAAAAAATATAATGGCTCAAAGAGTTAAGTGTCTTAGCCAAAAAAAAATTGTCGGCGTGGGCTACCATGACAAGGGTACAACCTTAACCATGTTCTTTTATTAACACACAGACATTCCACATTTATCTGATAGAAATTGTATAAAAAATGTTATCTGTACAATGCATCATGCATCATGTTATGCTGCACATAGAATTTTATCTCGAAATGAAATTGGAAAGAACAGACTCATTGCTTATGCATCTAGATTCCTAAACGAACATGAAGTGAAATATGATACTGATAGTAAAGAAGGTTTGGCGATTGTGTAAACTGTTTTATATTTCAAATATTTTGTTTATGGTGAAGAATTGAAAATTGATACTGACTATATACATCTACTGTTATTCCAAATTTTAAGTGACTCTAGTGCAACAATATGAAAACTTTAATTAGAAAAATTTAATTTACAAATGGTCTGCAAGGCAGAAAAAATAAATTTTAGTTTCGCAATTAAGGGAATGATATAAATAAATCTAAACATGAAGTTCCAAAAAGTAAAAAGAAATCAATTTTAATGAAATTGATGGAAAAGACTCCGTTTGTTGCTTTTGCTCAAGAATAATTTTTTGATTCTAAATATGAATAGAATAGAAAAGAACTGACCCAGCAGTAATCAAAATGCGTGGTACTATCATTTCTTTCCATTGAGAGCAACTGTATAAAAGGTGCCATCTTTGCCGAATTCGCCAGCCCAGGGAACGTTTTCAACTTAGTCCAAAAGTAACCACCTAATCAGTATGATGTCTTCCTCGTGTTAGTCCAACAACCACTACCAAGCTAAATAGTTATGTACTGTCATCGAGTTTCTTATTCAATCGCAGTCCGAAAAATCTCTTTAAGAACCAAGTGCCTTCTTCGAGACTCGTCTTCGTCAAGTTCATTCAAAGAGATAATTTCTACTGCGAGGCTCATTTCTATTTTTCTATGGACTGTAATACTTTGAAATCAACGTCAAATCAATAATTCGATCACTCCTAGGCTGAAGGGTGTTTTATTTAACTTACATCGACACTTGGACTCCGGATCTTTTACTTTTGCTGTTCCGAAAACAATTTGAGTGAAATCTACTTCATTGTTTCCACTAAGAGGTATCACTTGTTAGGTCTACGACTAAGAATAATTTTAAAAAAGTAAGTAACTGATACATTTCAATTCTTGATTGATTCTACAAAGTTCTAATTGTGTTTCAGTGTCCCTGAAGACATTTGGATCTACTCTTTCTCTCTGATTCTAATTGTAAAGGATTCAAATAAATACTTTAATACTTTTAATTTTACAGTTCTACTTCCTAAAACTCTGTCCCTTAATATCAGAGCCTTACACTTTGTGAATAAATTTGGTTTGAATCACCGATGCCGGACAAACTAAATATGTAATTTGGGATATGTTTAGGTTCGTTCCGTGACATAAGATATTTAACGTCCCTGTAGTAATTTTTTCGTATTCTTTGAACATTGGAGGTAAACTTATTTTATTCTATCTTACTGAGCCAACTGCAAAAATAATCGAAGTCGTTAGTTCTTGATAATGCAAACAGTATGCTAGTTCTGTATTTAAAAATCATGTCACAACTAACACATTTTCTAAAAAATTTTAACGATCCAAGTCGTTTTCTTACCTTCTGTTAAATATGCGGTTTTCGATTGTTTCCCCTAATTATTAATTTCCGCGTTACATGTAACCTAATAGCTACCGCGACCATCAGTCGTTAAAAGAATTATAAATTCGGGTGTCACCCGACCAAAGACGAATGGTCCCATGGTTACGATGACGATTACGCGAAAATTCTCAACAGAGAGAAGCGTGTCTTCGTACATTTAAGAGACCTACGAGATTTATCAATAATTAAATAATTATTCTTTTAATTATTTTTGTTTTTTTGGGATCTTATTTCCATCCCTAGAAATATCTTATAGGAGAATATTTGCGCTACAATTCACTATCAGTATTTGGTAAGTTCTCTCAATCTTCTCCATCTTATCTTTTGGTGTCGTTTATCAATTGTTATATTGCAACTGCTCATTTTGAATAATCTATAGATAAAATCTCATTCTGACACGTAAAGATTTTGTTCATTAATCCTTGTGACGTCTGTCGTGAGCCGAATACATATCCTCATTTAATTAATTTTCAAAAATATTAAAGTCTCGCGAAGTTTGTCACAATTTATCAGATGTCACAATTTTGCCCCATTTTTGTTATTTAAAGTACAGCGTACGCACCACTGGACGTTAAATTTACCTCAAATTGATTGTTATTAATATGTACTTTTATTATTATTTGTTACAATACATATTTCGTTCGCAGATTTAATTGCTCCATCCGACGAGTAAATCGTTTCGTCAATTAAAATCATACCATTCAGTTTGCCAGTACTTGTTTCATCTATATTTACACTATAACTATATAAACCTCTGTAAAAATATTTTTAATTCCATTTAGTAGAACAAAAAAAGAGCGTGCTGTTGTAAAGTTTAAAACTTTTACGCCCCTCAGCAATTTTTTATAGAATTTAAAAATATTTACCTGAGTAATTACTAATCTACCGAATGGCTCATAAAAAATTGAGGATTTAATGGATAACAATTTTTTTAGGTGGATATTTGACTTGAAATGCAGTATATACATATACAAATATAATTTTAATAAACTGAAAAAAAATTCTTATGTTAGAATAAAACAGCGCGTTCTTTAAATTTTTTTACAGCAAAGGTGAGATAGTATTGATATGACCTATTTGAGTTGAAAAAGTAGAATACGTCCAATCTGTTCTAGCCAGGAGCTGAATACTATTACAAAGGTTGATGTAGAACCACTGTGCAATGAAACGAAGTAGACAATGGAAGAAGAAATGACAGAGACTAACAATTTCCAACGACACCAGAGACCTGGGATGAGAATTTTTTCTCTCACCTCAGGGAGATGCGATACGTGGCGATTATTCTCATCTTTCATCCGCGGACAGGCCTTGGTAGTGTGAGAAGTTCAGGATCGAACAGGACCCTGTTTAAAAGGCGTTCTCGTTGAAAGTTGCTACCGGAAAATAGACACAAGCTTCTATAAAGTACTCTTGCGCATGCTACCATTAGTTTTTCTTCTTTTTTTATCTTTTTAAGCACTCTAAAGACCATCACCAAGACTTGCAGAACGAATGTTTTCTCTTTCGTCGAAGAACTTTATTCAATAACAAAAAATCATTCATGTCAGCTTTAATTACATTAGTAATAAAACAGGTTTTTCTTTTCATGCAACTATACAATTTAAACAAATTCAGCGAGTTCCAAGATGCATAATAATTGGAAATTATTAAAAAAAAGTTTCGAGAAGATTGACAAAATTTAAATCCCTTATTATTAGTTGCTTAAAATTAATAAGATAAAAAGTGTAATATCTTAACGAATGGTAGGGTAAAAATGTCCCTATAATTATCACGATGATGGTT
The DNA here is from genome assembly GCA_032872475.1 of Leptopilina myrica (nomen nudum). NCBI lineage: Eukaryota > Metazoa > Arthropoda > Insecta > Hymenoptera > Figitidae > Leptopilina > Leptopilina myrica (nomen nudum). The sequence continues at coordinate 37,980,778 of CM065464.1, read as the reverse complement.
TAATGTTTTCGAGGTTTCGCACGTGTTGCACTTTCACATGGAGAAGCTGCAATTAATCTCACGAGTTTCAGAAATTAATGGTTGTGCACTGTTAATTAATTATTCTGGGAAAAGGTACTCCTATAGCACTACACTATGCTGCCTTCAAGCAAGCATTCGTCATTCGTTTAAGATTCTATGACACTTCAGAGGGACATTTTTTTTCTAGTAAGAGAAAACTAATTTTTTCTTATAAAAAGGAAATTCAACTATAAAATTATATTTATTTCCTTTACGAATTTATTTGTTGGATTTTGTTGATTTACCATCTATTGGTAACGTGTTTTTTCTCGTAAACTCCCTTCTGTAAGCACTCTTATTTATTTGTCTTCAATGTGTTTAGGAATTTACCAACATTGGAGAGCAGATTTTTTTACTACTAGAGTATTGTGAGACCGTTTTGAATGCAAGATCGAGCTCAATTCAAAAGTTTCCTTTAAATAGTTAAAATCGCAAGCAAAAACTAATACAAGTAAGTGCTACAAGTGAATTGCTTCAGAAAGAAAATTATATTGTAACAACCAGATTGCAGCCAAATGTTAAACTATTCATTTAATAATGTAAATTAAGTAATCTTAAGAAAAAAAACAGCTAATTTTTTTGGCTGAACTTAGCAAGATTACGGTCGTGATTGGTTGAAAATTCCTCGATGATAGTCCTCTGTTTACATCTCAGTAAATAAGACAAGTGGTAAAACATTAAAATACTAATTCCGGTCCCCTGCCAAGACTGGCCTTCTTCATAAATGAAAACTAAAATAGTTTTTCAATCATCAGATGCATTATTAATTAATTCATAAACGGACCAATTTAAAGAGAAAACATCTATTAGAATAAAAAAATATGGGACAATGAACCTAATTTAAAAAAAACAAATATCTGAAATGATTTATATAAAAATAAGTCGTTCTACTGTCAACAGAAACGAAGAAAACTCTGACGTGTTAGCATGTACTCGGTGTTCTAACAAAACTTAAGTATGTCATTGTTTTTCATTTATAAAAATAGTGCTTTTAGACCTTTATATTAAAAAAAATACTGAAGTGTAATTTATCAATTTAATAAAATTTTAGCCTGATGAGATTGGCAAACTCTAGCCAACGAAACGTCGCTTTTTTAAAGACACACATTTGAATTTTTTATTCAAATCTTACCTTCCCAAGATCGTATACATTATCAACAAATAACAAACTATGGAAGGATATATTTCAAATAACTTACATCTATTAGAATAGATTTAGTGTTTCTAAGGAAGGTCAAAATTAACGTTGCTTTACAGTAACGAGTGATCCTCATCAGAGCGAATTTGATTATCAGTTTACCGATAAGCTCAACAGTGCAAGGTCCAATAGTGTTGAATAGCAGCAATAGCTGTTACCCACATGCCTTGTTCTGATTAGCTAACATTTCTGATCCGTCCAAGTGTGCACTACCTGTACACCTGCAGGTGAATTGAATCTCGTTAAATACACTTACTCTCCGCATATCCACGTCTCCGACTGGAGACATATATGTCTGATCCAGCAATTCCATTTTACTTCCAGCTCCAGTGCTCGTAACGAGAAGACAACGTAGAAAATCCCAAATACATTAAACTCAAGTAACTTGTTCTTACAAAACACTGTTTACAACTTTATACTCAACTAATTTTTTTTCTTTTCTTTTTAGTTTTACATTCAAATTCTTTTCAAATCCATAAACTGAATGGTATAACATCTTATTCCTGGATTTTATCTTACATCGTAAAAATGTAGAATACTATTCCTAGGTTGATTTCCTTAAAAGAACATTAAAAAAAGAAATATTCTTTATAAAGCAATTTGTAAGTTTTATTAAACGTTTGAATTTGTTTATGATGTATACAACTTACTTCCAAAAAACAATATTTCTCAAAGTGGACTATAAATATTATTACCAATAATAAATTATTGTAATTAACATAAATGGTGAATTTTCAACGAAAACTTGGAAAAGATTACTTCGGGGAATTTCTGTAATGCTGCGAATGAACCCAAATGAGTATTAAGCGCGCTGAATTTCCCCCAGCGCTCCTCTAATTTGATTGTTCCGTTCGCTGACTTGAAGAATAAAATTTATTTATATAAACTGCTTAATAATACCACAACTCGAGAAGGCTTTATTTAAGGACAAAAGAGCATTTTCACTGTCAAGAAAATTATGATAAATTTAATAAACAATTTGTCTTAGATAAAAAATGGTAATAATTCATTTAGTATTTAATGGTTTGTTTAGTGAACAAATAGTTATTGACATCAAAGACCAAAATATTTTACTCATTGTCATGACATGACGCCCACATATAAAATAGATCAGTATTTGCATGCTTGACCCTTACAAGGGAAAAACTTAGTCAAATTCATTCAAAGAGATCATTTCTATTGCAAGGCACATTTCTATATTCCTAAGGACTGCATTACTTCGACTTCAATGTCAAATCAATAATTGGGTCACTTCTAGATTGAGGGATGTTTTATCTGATTTACATCGACACTTGGACTCCGGATCTTTTACTTTGGCTCGACCGAAAATAATTTGAGTGAAATCTACTGCATTCTACTTCAACTAGGAGGTATCACTTGTTAGGTCTACGACTCTAAAAATAATTTTTAAAGATTATAGATTAGAACAAAATTTAAATTCTCGATTGACTCCACAAAGTTCTAATTTTGTTTCAGTGTCCCTGAAGACATTTGGATCTACTCTTTCTCTCTGATTCTAATTGTAAAGGATTCAAATCGAGAATTCGTGAAAATGACACGAATTCTGAACCATATGTATAAAGATACTCCTGAATGTTTGAAAGCGTTCGTTAAAGATTTGTAATCATCGATTCGTCCGTTTATTGAATTTTCAAAACAATAACGTAAAATGATGTTTTCAAACTCAGAATCGAATTTAGCATGAAAAATCCATTCTTACACGCTAGGTACCATCTTATTCACAAAACTAATGCAGGGCAGTATTATACTTATTCACCGCTAAACAGAAAAATAACATGGAATAAATTTGGTTGTTTATCAATGAGTTCTGTATAAAATTTGAATTAATATTAGCTTACTTCACATTATTCAAAATTTTAATGTGTTTCAGGTTTGAATATGCAAACACTAAAAAAACATTGCCCCCACAGTACCGAAACTTTTCAAAAAATTTATTAAATATTTACTTGCAATAAACAACTAAAATCTTTATACAACTTTCAATAAACATTGCAATTAAATATTCCGAATATTGCAGGTAAATATTTAACAAAGTTTTAGAAAAGTTTCGGTGCTTTGGGGTGTTTTAATCAACAAATTTTACCTAACAATAAAATATTAGGGGATTTTACTTTGGTCAAAGTTTTATAAGTTATTAACATTTATTATTAAAATAAAAGAAGTAGAAAACGAGCTTCAGCACAATGATGATAATATTCTTACCAACCAAATTTTTTAATGCTTTTCCTACCGTTCAGGTTATTTCTGTTTTTTCCTAGGTCAACAATCCCAGGTTAAAATTAAGGTAAATATTGTCATCACTCATAAAGAAACTCATGCTCACAATCACTTCCTTTATGAATTTTAAATTGTTCCAGTGTTCCAAATAAACATCTAGATGTGTTTGCTCTTTATTGATTCCAATAAATTGTTAATTTATCACGTGAATTAATAGTTTCCCTATTCTTAAAACCTGCCCCTTTCAGAGCCTTTCGCTATGTGAATAAATTAGATTAGAATCACCGATATCAGAAAAATTCATTTATGATATATTTATTTTTCTTTTGAGACATAACAGTATTATCCTAATTCTCAAAAGACTCCAGATATACTGCATTTCCCAATTTTTATTCACTTTTAATAATAAGAAGTGCAATTGGAAAAGTTATCATAGAAACTAGGTCCGAATGGTCAAGAGAAACTTTAAACGAAACTAGAGTAACAAATTTAATATTTGAATACTTCAATCCTTAAAGGGTAAAAAAGGAGAGCGAGATTTACTACCATTTGATTTTACTACCTTCAAGAAATACCAACAAACTAAAACTTTCATTCCAAGTAAGCATCAGAAACTAAAATTTCAGTCATCAAAGGAATTATTACATCCGGACTCTGAATTATCCAACAAATATATTACAAAAGTAATATCATAATTATACTAGGTATATGAAATTGAATACCCTGCGTAAAATAAAATGAAAGAAACTAATTAATTATTGTTATTAAGTCCATTACTAATGGAATTGAAAATCGTGATAATTAAGTTGATTACATTACCCAGAGTTTATTAAATTCAGAATAGGGAATTTTTTTTCATTTATATTTTTGTAATATGGACATAAAAAGGACATTTTAATGAAAAATTCCACGTATAATTAAAATTGTGGTTTAATACAATAGACTCTACACATGGGAGTAATAAATATATATATATACATTTGAAAGCAAAAGGAGAGAAATATTGTAAAATTTTATATACCAATCTATAATATTTGTGGTGTATCAAATCACAAACTCAGTTCACTAAGAACAAATGAGTGAAATGAAACTGCTCTATATTTCTGCAACTACTGTCAGATTCTCACAATTTGGAAGCTGGAAATGAAGCCAAACAAATTCGGAATCTAATTTAAAACCGCAAAAAGGAAACAGCTCGGTCGATCCAACGGATGAAACTGAAAAACAAAAGTTCCTAAATTAAGCGCACCTGATGCAATCCATTCCATTAAATTCTCAATTTTATGTTACTTTTTATTTCTCCATACAGATTTTTGCTTTTTATTGGTGTGAAATAATACAAAAAAAAGAATAAATAATCCTTTCACTGTAAAAAAAATATCGATGTTACATTTTTCAAGAGAGTAAAGCTCCAATAATTGGAGAATAATAATTTAAACTTTTTATTTTTATATACAAAATTAAATAATACTTTTATTTAAAATTCTAAAATGTGTTTCAATTTTTAAAGAGATAAAAGCGACGTTTTTTCATATAAGTACAACTTTTAATGATGAATTATATAAAACAAAATTTAAAAATTCTTTTTTGTACTCTCCATTGAAACATGAGAATTTTTCGTTTTTTTAATAATTTCGAGCTCTTGACTTTGAAATAATTACAAATTTAATTAATACGTTGCAGGTATACAAAAGAGAAATGTGAATAACATTCATTTGCATAAATTTATATATATTTCTGTAGTCTGTACACAAAATTGAAAAAAGTGCGAATTTAATAGCGAATTCCTGTTTGGGTTATGAATTTAAAATGTCATGATTAACGAGATGTTTCGTGTTGCATAAAACAAAGTATGTAAAACAATGTGAAACACGTGTTTGTGAGTATCTGAAAACATCTCATAAAAAGCGTCATATGAAGCAAAGTGAAGACAAAAACGGGAAAAATAAAGAAAACTAGTGGATATGTAATATCTTAAAGTCTGTGTAATGAAAATAAGTTGAATATTTAGAGAATAAAATAAAAAGTAAGTTCAATTAAAACGCAAAAATTTTTTTACAATAAATTTTCATGTTCTGAAATATTAAACTGTTAAATAATCACAATAATGATATATTCTGAGACAAGGGATTCAAGGAAAAGTCAGACATTTTTATTAAGAGTATACTGAAAAAAATTTAATTTTTAGAATTCATATAAGAAAATTCTGAATTTTGGTGTCTTTTATGCTTTAAAATCACCACGAATTCGAATACAAAACATTCATAATAATTTTTTTTTCTCGAAAAATGTAATAATTATTTTTAAAAAAGTTGATTTAAATTCGTCAACAAAATTTAGTTATTTAAAAAATTGTTAATAAAATTCTGAATAAAAATTATTAAATTTCAAAAAACATTCAATTATTCAATAAATTATTTACTTTTGTATTTAAATAATTAAATAATTTTGAAAGGGTTTGAAATTCAAATATTTGAAAATTTTAATTTTCTATGCTTTTAACTGTCAATTTTGAAGAATTATTTTCTTTCGAAAATTTTAATTTAATTTTTTAAAAGTAATTTGAAGCAACATGGAAGTTACATAGAAATTTGTCTAAATATATGAATTTTTTCAACCTTTTCGTAACGAAAATTTTCTAAACGTTTAAGAGAACTTTTCCAAACTTTTGGGATTTTTTGTACATTATTTCATGGATATGTTTTATTTAAATTTCTATAAAGTTTTCGATAATTTTTTCAAAAAAGTCCATTCTCTATGTTAGTAAATTTTTCTAAATAATTAGTGGAATTTGATAACTAAATTTTTTTATAAATTTACAAGAATTTTTCTTAAAGTGTATCTAATTGAGAAATTTACGAATAGTCGAAATTTCGCAAAATTGAATTTTAAACAAAATGTATTTTAAAATTCTCAAAGAATTTTTTTAAAAATTATGAAAAATAGTTAATTTAGAGAAGAATTTAAGTTTAAAATTCTAGAAAGTAATAATTACATTGTAATGATGCAAATAATTTTTAAGAACTTAGCAACAATAATATTCTTCATATGAAATAATGATAATATTTTTATAAGCTTTTCAATTTTAAAAAGGTTTGAATTAAAATTTTTTTTTAAAATTTAATTTCTGTGGATAAACAATATTAATTAAATATTTATTTAAAAAAGAAGTTATTGTTGTGTTCGGATAATGTCACGATTAAAGAAATTTCTAAATAAATGTTACATAGAACATTTTTTTGAGTAAAATTTTTCCATTAAATATATGAAGATTAGAAAAAATAGGTTTATAATCCTAAATAAATAATTTGGAAATTTAATCTATACATTATTATGGATTTTATTATTATATTTATTGTTATTTTTATTATTATTATTATTATTATTATTATTATTATTATTACTATTACTAGTATTTATTTATTAATATATGAGCTAAATATTTAAAAAATTTCTTTGATTAATTTTTATCATGTCATTGCAGATGTTTAAATAATTTCTATAAATACATATTTTAGAGTATTAGATACGAAGCTCATGTAATCTTTTATAAATATTACATGCTATACATAAATCTATTTTTTTAATTTTCATTCATCTTGGTTCGACAAGTAACTATTGTTTCATAATTTATGAAAACCAACTATTCAATTACAAGTTAATTACCAAATATTTAACCCATTTCGACTGGGAAGTTCATTTTAGTCCTCTTTTAAAATCGAAAAGAAAATTTAGCTTCTTTTTCAAATATTAAACTATTTTATGAACTTGGCAAAACTTGAAAATGCCTTAATAAACTCTGCTTTCCTCTTTTCATAATCTTATTAATTTCAAAGAATAATAAAAATTTATGAAATCTAATTTTAAATTCAATGAATAACAATGGTTCGATAATTCTTTTCACGATAAATTTCTTCATCTCTTTTAATTTAACAGTGTATTAAAATATTTTTCAATATAAAAGGAGAAAAAAATTTACCTGAGAAATTTCTTGTTGATTAAAAGATGACAAGATATGTATCAAGGTATTCATTTATTCAAGAATATTTCATGTTATTGAACTGTCTTCATTTGAATTGCAAAATACTTTTCATCCTGCACTCAAACCCCCTTAACTTTAAAGTCCAAGTTTTTAATTAAAAAAGAAAAAAAATCAGATCACCTCTTTTATCGCTTAGAGGGATCCTAAAAAGCAAACAGCTGGACACAATCGATTTCTCGTTAATTTTTTAAAACTTTGTACGCCTTCCTTTTCAACTTTATCCATTCTTAAAACTTTTCACTATGAACACATTCCTTTGCATAAAATCAATGCAAATCCTTTTTATATTTATTTTCTTTTCTTAGATATTCGCTGGTTGAATAAAGTTTTACATCAAGAATTTTTTTGTTGAACTTTTTCTTCATTTTTATTTTTAGACTTAAGTAAAAATTATTTGAAGTAGGTAAATATATTTTTACAATAAACTTTTTTACTTTGGAAATAAAAAATATTGCTCTTTTTTTGTAAAATTGTGAGAGTCAATATTTTCCGCTCGGAAAACTTGAAAGTATTCATGCATTTTTTGGAAAAAAATACAGACAAAAAAGAGAATTGTGGAAATTTATTATTTATATTTTATTGTTTCTCGACGTTGAAATAAAAAAAATGGTTCGATACTAATGAATGAACTTTTCTTTTTTTTTTTTGTAAAATTCATTCACATTTATTATAGTGAGTAAATTTTAATAATATACTTCATAAATATTAAATTTCGAATGTTTTATTTTTAATATATGAAAATTAAAAATTTCTAATTCTGTCTTGTTTTTGTTTTTAAATAAAAAAAATGTCATCGTATTATTTACGACATACACTTTTTTACTGGCAGAGTCAAAAAACATATGTATAATGCACATTTCTCCCTAGTTATCAGACACATGTTTGCTGCAGGCTAGACACATTTTCGTTGAATGAGTGCTACATACTTTTACTCGCAAGTAATAAAGACGCTCAAGTGATAGTCAAAAATTTTAATGAAACTATAAAAATTTGTAATAACCTCGTTAAGAAATAAAAACGCATTTTTCTACATTATCAATGGGAAATTATTTATTGGAGAATTTCTTGAAAGGCATGAATTTAAAAAAAATTATTAAATTCCCGCGTGGAAATGGAAGTATGAGTACCTAAAAGATGACAAACTATGAGAAACATAAAACCTTTCAATTTTTTTTATTTTTGAACCATAGACAAAGTATAAAAGCATGAGGAGAAGAAATAAAGATTTATTTTCCAAACTTTTTCCTAATTTTCATTAAAAATATGCACTTCTTTCTTGTCCTGTTAATAAATTAAATTCTTGCAACGAATTTTATTATCCATAAAAGAATTTAAATATTTATAAAAACAATTTAATTCTTGCAAAGAATTTTATAAAATTTTCTAAATAATTGATTTCTTTCATCTTATTTTTATGCAAATTCTAAATTAAATAATTGAATTCCTAAAAAATTGTATTATTCCTGAAAAAATTTTAATTCCTAAAAACAATATTTAAAAAAGATTTTTGAAATAATTGAATTCTACTAGGAAATTTTATGAAAATACTAAATATTGAAAATCTCTGAATTGCGAAAATTTAATAAAAATAATTAAATTTTATAAAAAATTGTTTTAAAATTTTTGAGATTAATTAAATGTCTATGAGGTATTTTATAAAGTTTTTCTTTAAACCATTGAATTTCTAAAAATCAGTTTATTATTTATGAAAATAATTTAATACTTGCAAACGATTTTATTAAAACGCTTTTAAATAATTTAATTTTCAAAAAAAAATTATTACTTTTATGAAAATAATGGTTGGAGTATACAGTTTTTATAAAACGTATTTTCTAATTTTTTCAATTATAAAAATTGTTGTACTAATAAAAGTGAATTTCAAAAAATAGTTTATTCTAATGAAGGTGATTTTCTAATTTTCTTTCTTCTAATAAAGGTCATTTTCTAAAAATTTATTTTTCTAATGAAGGTAATTTTTAAATCTTTTATCTAACAATATTCAATTTTTGCAAAAACTACCAATATATGATTAATAAAATAAAATTTACACAAATTATTTAATTCTTTAAAGAAAATACTTGAGATTTTGTTAAAAAAATCATAATAAAAATTAAAAAATATATAAATTATGCAAACATTTTAACAAAATTTGTAAATAATCTAGTTAAAAATCGTAATTAACAAATAAAAATTATATTATATATATATATATATATATTATATGATATCTGAAAAAATGATTAATAAATAAATTAATTTTGTAAATTTTTGCATGAAATTTTTTTTTAGCTTGTGATAAGAAATAGTAATTTTCTAATTTTTTTTTTAAAGAAACTTATAATTTTATAAACAGAATTATGATTGAGAACCAGAAAATATGCAAAATAAATATTAGAAATTAATAAGTTTTCAGAATAAATTTTTTTAGAAATCAAAACTTGTTAGAAAAACTTTTACTAGAATGCAAATTTCATAAGAAACCGCTTTTTTAGAAACAATATGGATTAGAAAATATTTTTTAGAAAAAGTGATCACGTACCGAAAATAATGGATGTTTACAAATAATTTGTTTCCTCAAAAGAATTGAATTTTTGGAAATAAGATTTATGTAAATAGTTGAATTCTTGGAAAGAATTTTATTAAAATCTAAAAAGAATATGATTGTTTAATTATTTTTTTTACCACATTTGGCATTTGGGTTCTATTTCACGACCAAAATGAGAAATTTAGTAAAAAAAAATTAAACAATCATATTAACTCAGGATTTAAATAATACATTTAAATGTGTCACTAAAAAGAATAATTGAATTATTTTTAAAAACTTTAATTAAAATTGTATTTCAAATAACGAAGTTCCTTCGAGTAATTTTATTACAATATTTGAAAGTAATTGAATTTCTGTGTAAAAGTCTAATATTTTTGTAAATAATTGAAATCTTTCAAACAATTTTTAAAAAAAACTTCATTTTTAAATATTTACACAAATAATTGAATTCCCAAGAAGAATTTTATTATTTATGAAAATAATTAAATGATTGCGAAAAAAATTATTAAAATGGGGAAAAGGAATTGAATTTCTGTGAAAAATTTTCTGATATTAAAAAAATAACTAAATTCTTCATAAGAATTCTTTAAACTTTGTTTTGTTGCTTGTGTATAATTGATTTTTTCGAAATATAACAAAAATTATGAAAATTTTATTTTAAATAATTGAAATAATAAGTAAAAATAATTCTTTTGCAACATTTTATGAAAATACTAAATATTGAAAATAATTTTGTCGTTTTAACTGCACATGATTCAATGATAACTTTTCGACCACTTTTCTCTCAAAGTATTAAATCAATAATGTTTAGTTATCAATAGTTTTTTGTGAATAACTTTAAAATATAATAAGTAAGAGTTTTTAATAATTAAAAAATTAATTTTTATGAATTACTTTAAAATTATCAGTTGTTTCATAATAATTAGTTTTTTAATTAACTAAACTTTAGCACCACAGTGCCTTTTCTCATTATGTTTCAGAGTTAGTTACAAAAAACCAGCTTAATTTATTTAATATTTTAATAGAAAAGTGGTCTAAAAATTAACAATGAAATTCTAACAGTCACAAGCTGTTAAAGAACTTGATTATAATATTTAAGAATAGTTTTTTTATTTCCCGTACTAGCGAAGTTAAAGTAGTGGAAATTTTTAAGAAAAACAGAAATAGTTGGTTTTAGTGGATGAAATCTAAAAGAAAATAGAAAAGTTTGTCACAATTTGTCAAGGTTGTCCCCTTTGCACAGTTAAGGTTGGTCCACCATTTTCTCTGAATTTCAAACAAACTTTATGAATAAATAAATAAATAAACATTGGCACACTCATAGAGTACATATTGACTGCGTAGCTTTTATGTTTCATATTAAAAAATAGAAACAACGTGAAGTGTGAATAATAAAGAGAATATCGATTAGAAAATTTATATAAAATCGAATTGTTTTCAATTTAGCAGAAAATCTCTCACAATAATGCTTTAGAGTATTTTTCATGCTCTTTTAGTTGGAAAATAATAACCCAAAAACAAAACTACCAATGTCCAAGTTGCAGCAAAGTCCCTTGTCCAATTTTTTATTCCTATTTCAATCATTTAAATATTTTAAATAAATTCTCGACAAGAAAAAAATATACCCCTCATCGATAATTCAAGTCTAATAGAATCAAAATAAAGGTGCCTTCTATTATAGATTTTATGGTTCAGTGTGAAAAAGATTATTTCGCAGTCATGGATTGTTTAATCTCGCTTAATTGGGTTTTGTGTTAAAAATTTAAAAAATCTGCAGCATTTTTAAGTTTTACAAACACAATATCTTGATTTTCGTTTAATCAATTTTCATTTTAAAAAAATATCATTCGTTTTAGAATTTTACCAGCTTATCAACGTACATAAAATAAAATTTTGATTTTCAAATACAAACTGTCTATGTATTTAAATTTGTAACTGCGATTTTTAACAACTCACAGTTTAAGCGAGTGCACAATATTTCTGTTTGAAAGTATATGTATATATATGTAGTGTAATTGAAAATAAATATAAACACATAAATATAAAAAACCGTATAAAAAAATTACCTTATAACGAATATTACAAAAAATAGTAAACCCTCAATTTGATGCGTGTACTGTTAACTTGGAAAAAATTGTGAATTTATATAGGAAAATGAATGCAAATGGAAGTATTCGCTTTTTAGTAAAAAGCTTAGTCAGCTGAAATTCGACAGCTACTGGATATACGTTTTTCTGTAAAAAAAGATTTTTCTTGGTTCATTCAGTTTTTTCAATAGATTTGCCATATATGTGGAAATTGAATTGTCCAAAATTATTTGACCTCAAAAAAGTAAAAAATCAGAAATATTCTTTTTTCAATGAACAGAGAATATATATAAATATTTTTTTTTGGTGAAATTTTTGTTTGAAATCATAAACGTAAAATATACATATAGGCGATTCCATGTGCGATTTTTCTATATGACATTTTATAATTGAGGGGCTGGATGCTATAATGTGTTACGCGCCATGTTAAGTAAATGGCGCGTAACACAGTATAGCATCCAGCCCCTCAATTGTTTAAACATATTCTTTTCTCGTCCTTTTTTGAATAAAATATAATACCTACGTGTGATTTAAAAAAAATTTCTATTAAATTTATTTACGAATTTCTTTAGTTGTAAAATTATGTGGATGAGTGTTAAAATTATTATTTTATTTTATAAAAATATTGTTACTTTAAGTTTTTAAAAATAATTTCCATATTTTATTAATACCTATCTAAAATTAAAAGTAAAAATCATTTTTAAATCAATTTTTGTTGGAAAATTCTACGAGAATTTAATTATTTAAATACTTAAGTATAAATTACACAGGCACAAAAAAATTTTTTTGTCCGAGATACTACAATAGTATTTTACCATGAATTAAAATAAAAATTTTTTTTGTCTGCTTGTGCTATTTATTGAATAATTTAATGTTTATTAAAATGTAATTTTGATAAAAAAATTTATTAACTCATTTTTAAATTATTGAATTCTTTTGACAAATTTGAATAATATTTTTCAAAATAAGTACATTTTGCGAGGAATTCGATTGAAATAAAATTTTGCAGTGGTGTCAAAAATTATTGTTTTTATATTATATGAAACTCTAAGAGATGATTCTTTTTTTATATTTTGGTAAATTTATTGTTATTCTTTATAAAAAAAATTGTTTAGTTAAAAAAAACTGATTTTTATTAAATATTAATAGTCTCGATAATGGAGACATCTTTTTTCTAACATGTGGGTATTTTCGCGGCTCCTATCATAACCCTTGAAAGTAAGGTTAGCAGTGTGTCTCTAAAGTTTAAAACGTTGAAATTATAACCGATATTATTTTTGCTTGTTTTAATTTATATTTTAATAAAAGTACTTTGTATATATATATATATAAATTAATTTTCAACTAAATAAATGTTGAATTAACATTGTTTTTCCATTTTGCACAATAACTGTTCAACACATTTAGATACACCAAAACATTCGTTTATTTGAACGTTTAGAATTTTAATAAATCTTATAACAGTCATACTAAGTCCCACTAGATTACTATGAGTCTTGTATTTAATTATTTAAATATATATATTCATTGTCGTTTTCTTAAAAGGAAAATTTCATTTGTGGTACTTTTAACGGTGAAAAATGTATTAAACTATGTTTTCCTTTGACTTTTAACCTAAGACTTTTTGTTTTCTAACCTATTGCTAAATTGTTTTTGAGCCCAAAAAAAAGTTATTATATTTTGAATTTAAATAAAAAAATAATTAAATTGATTCTCGATAGTAAAATATTTAATTAATATATTTTTATGATTAAAATGATTGAATTTTTTTCATGATTTTCGAAAAGGGCTCAACTCTGACAACTATAATATCAATTTTCTCCAACCAACTTTAATTTAAGACAATTATTTTACCATTTTCTCACACAAAATAGCATCTAATTACTATGAAAAAACTAGACTCTTTTAATTAAAGCTGTTTGTAATAAAACGTTTCTTGTCTCTCCTGTAAAATTGAAAAAAACCGAGTTTTTCTAGTGTTTTTTTTACTAAAATTAATTGAAAGATAATAAAATTTTTCCAAAACTCTGAGTCCATTACAATGTTTAATTAAATTTATTAAACATTTTAATTTTATAAAATTTCAAATTGAGACGTCAAAGTTCATCTATTTATACAAATTTTGAACGCAACTCTTTTAAAATTAAATTAATTTTAAAAAATATTAAAGTAAAATTATGAATTAAAAATTAAATAATATATTTATTTTGTAATAGTTGTTTAAAATTAAAGCTTGATTTAAATATAAATTTTTGACAAATTGAAAAAATTAAAGATTTTTGTATTAGAATTTGTGGTAATTTTATAATTTATGAGTCAAACAAAACATATATATAAAAACTTAGAATTTTCTTATGAATTCTAAAATTTTTTTTTCAATACGGGAGAGTGGGTTAAAGGCGCTAGGATTACATTTATGGATGAATATTTTTTAAATTAAACAATTGATTTTTGTGGTCTTTGCTTTTCATGATTCTAAAACTAATCAGCAACAAATTTCAATATTTACTTATTAACATGTTATAACTATAAATATATTATTTAATTAAATTTAAAAACAATGCAAAATAATTCCTTTGTCCCTACACGCTGGGTGAGCGACGTTTTCGCTTATATTTCTGACAGTAAACATTTATAAGCTAAAAAAAATTAATAAGTAATATTTATTAGTATAATATTTTTAAAACATAAGGTTATCAACATATTATTAAAAGATGTACACTTATTAAAAAAACTTTTAGTGATTTTAACCTGATATTGTGAATGCAAGTCCTTTATTGTATTATTGAAAATAAGGTTATTAAATTCATTGATTTTTATTATTTTAATATTTTTTATTAAATTTTATAATTTTTAACTTATATTCGAATTTAAATAAAAATTTAATAATTCTGGTTTCAAATGGATTAATGGATTAATATATAGCAAAATCCAAATATTCGATTGTTTTTAATCAAATAATTTTCAATATTGCCTTTGCCCCACATAACAAACTTTGTTTTCAGTTGAAATTTCAAATATTTAGATACGAAACTAAATTAAAATACCACGCCACTTGTGTAGATAAATGTTAAATTTATATACATGTTATTTTTTTAAAAATTGTTTTAAAGAATAAAAGTTTAATCAGTGAAATTATCACTTTTTTTGCAAAAACTATTTTTTTTGTTATACACTGGAGCTTCACTTATTTTCAGTCTCACTTATTTGTAGTTGCACTTATTTTTACTAATTCCAGTCTCACTTATTTTCACCTGAAAGGTTCTCCGCGCATTTTTTCAGAGTGACAATAAGTGCGACTTTGCCTTTCAATTTGTGTTGACTTGGTGAAAATTAGTGAAGCTCCAGTGTATTTCTTAAAATTCTTTTAATGAAAATTCTCCTAACTTTTCATGTTCCTAAAATTTCGAACGTTTAAATGAATGACAATATTTTTTATACTTTTTTTAATTTGTGTTTCTTAACAAGAAAAATATTTTTTAGATTAAAACAATTTAATTCTAAACTAAATATTAATTAATATAAATTATTTTCCTATTTTTTGATAGTAATTTTCAAGAAAACTTAAACTGGAAAAAAATTTGTTTCATTTGAACCTTTGAAACTTTAGGCACATACGTTTCCCTGAACACCCTATGCAAAATTTATATTTTATTTTTGTAAAAAAATTTTGAATTAAAAATTTTTAGTTTCTATTATTTTAAAAATTGCTAATTTTATTTTTAAAAGAAAGAATCTTTATCCGAGCGTCTTTCTTTTTAAATGTTTCTATGTGTCAGTCCATTATATTTCACCTGAAGCCGTTGCGGCTTATTTTTTAAAAAATCTCATAATTTGTAAAAATGATGTTTAATATCCGTAGATTTCATTTTTGAGAATTATATTATAAATTTTATGAATTAAACTTAGAATTTGAATTTTTAAGTTGAGTTGCACAGAAAAAAGGTTAGATTGACAGTTATGAAAATTTAATAAAGAAGCATAGAAATAATTTAGATAATACAAATTTCTTGATTGATATTTGTTAAAAATGAGCTAATTTACTTGTATAAATAGATTATTATGTAAACAAACCCAAATTAGTAGATATAAATTGATTTTAAAACTTAACTATAAAAAGTCAAAAGTCACTACATTCTATTTACACTTTTCTAAAAAGTATATAAATATATTTAAAAATTTATTACTATTTAATGTAAAGTATTTTTAATGTACTTTTATAATATGTGCTAACTTTTTAATTTTATAATATAGAAATATAAAAAATGTTACCTTTAATATTGAGTGTTTCATGATTTTCAGTGATTTTAATCACTTATTTCTTCTGAGGAGGTTGACCAAAAAATCCAATTTTTGTCTTAATATTTAAGTTTAACCTTTTTTTCCATTCTATTAAATTTTGGTGATGGAGAACGAACTACTTTTCAGTTTAAATTTAGTTTAAAAAATCTGCTGAAAAAACGCATTTTTTTGGTTAAAATGCAAGTATTTTTATAACACTGAAGTTGGCTATCTCAATAGTCTTGCAAAAATCTACTTGTATTTAACCAAAAAAATGCGTTTTTTCAACAGATTTTTAAAACTAAATTTAAACTGAAAAGTAGTTCGTTCTCCATCACCAAAATTTAATAGAATGGAAAAAAAGGTTAAACTTAAATATTAAGACAAAAATTGGATTTTTTGGTCAACCTCCTGAGAAGAAATAAGTAATTAAAATCACTGAAAATCATGAAACACTCAATATTAAAGGTAACATTTTTTATATTTCTATATTATAAAATTAAAAAGTTAGCACATATTATAAAAGTACATTAAAAATACTTTACATTAAATAGTAATAAATTTTTAAATATATTTATATACTTTTTAGAAAAGTGTAAATAGAATGTAGTGACTTTTGACATTTTATAGTTAAGTTTTAAAATCAATTTTTATGTATTAATTTGGGTTTGTTTACATAATAATCTATTTATACAAGTAAATTAGCTCATTTTTAACAAATATCAATCAAGAAATTTGTATTATCTAAATTATTTCCATGCTTCTTTATTAAATTTTCATAACTGTCAATCTAACTTTTTTATGTGCAACTCAACTTAAAAATTTAAATTCTAAGTTTAATTCAAAAAAATTTATAAAATAATTCTCAAAAATGAAATCTACGGATATTAAACATCATTTTTACAAATTATGAGATTTATTTAAAAATAGGCCGCAACGGCTTCAGGTAAAAAATAATAGACTGACCCCTATAAAATGAATAAAAAAACTAAAATTTTCAAAAACAATTAAATTTTTAGAAATAATAAATTTGTTTTGTAACAATATTACCTTTTTGTTCTCAGAAATATTAACAGGTAAAATGTTTTAGAAAAATGTATGTATAGTGTGTATATATCAAGTGCCTCTTAAGAATAAGACTCGTTTTTCCAAGTAGAGTAATACTCGTTTAGTCAGACATCGTATGAAGTGAAACAGTTTTGAGGTTGCATTTTTCCCGTCACTTAAGAAGCTGTATTATAACGTTCTACAGAGGTATTTAGTTCATCATGAAATCCAAAATCTTTATTATCCACCATGCCATCCTCCACTTGGGAATCAGGCCACATTCTCCGCTAAGCGCCGCTCCTAAGCTAAGTTCGCTTCTTTAAAGCGAAACTTTTCGACATAAATTTGCGGCTGAGATTGGATAAGTGCCAGATCCTAATCCACAGTTGGAATTTACGTTTCCATTGTCCCTATGCTCACGGGAAATTTTTCTCCTCTTGGGAAATTGCCCTCTTCTCGCAAACGATATTTCTTTTAATCATTTTTCTACTTCACTTGCGAAATTAAAAAAAAAAAATTGAAAAAGAAGAAGGGAGAAAAGAGCGACTCCACTCCTGCAAGTTTTAACTCTTGACAAATGGAGCGCAAAATCATGCAAATTTTTATCCTCACTTTTCAAAATTAGCTTTTTTCATCAACGTTATGGATTAAAATTTACTTTAAACGACATGAGACTAAAATACATGGATACCCATGTAGAGTGCGAATTTATTTTTCCCTGATGTAGTTGAGAAGAAAGATTTAGATAAATACGCAGAAAACTAGTCATTTAACACGCATGGAGAATACTCTTCTCTATTAAAAAATGGAAATTACTATGCATCTACTTATTTCATTAAAAAATTGAATCATAGAATTGTAAAACATGAATTGAATGAATTTCAATTTATTGAAAAGTTCAGATTTTCTCATCAATCTTTTAAATAAATTATTTTCCATGAATGTAATATAATTTTAGTGTATGGATCTATTGACAAACATTGCAACCAAAACATTTAAAAAAATTTCTTTCAGTATATATGTATAATTGTATCTATCTATGAATTAATCCTACCTTCAAACGTAGTATTATAGAAAGCTGTACAAGTGATTGGAAAATCATTTTTCTTTCGACTTTTAAAAAGTATTTAAAAAATTTTTATTTAAAAAAGCCTTTTTTTAAATTAAAAAAAACAAATTAATTTTTAACTTTGGACCCGATTTTTTATTTCCCTTTAATTTATTTACACCTTATAATGTTGAGAAGATTTTTTAGAAACTCCCGGAATGGGACTAATGCGTTTAATGAGTTTACAACATTTTTTTTAAACTAACATTTTTTTACATTTCTTCAAAGTCGAAAGGAAACTAAAACTTTCGTTCTTTGGCAACTTTTTTCTAAACTCAATATTTTAAGACTTATAAGCTTTTGAAAATAAGCTTACTTTTAAAAATTCAAAAATTCATAAATCGAAAATTTGGGTATTTAAACAAAAATGAAAAATACATTTTGCATATTTTTCTATAAAGATTAAGAAAAAAAATATGTTTAACTGAATTTTAATAATCATAAGTAATTTCACGTGGAATTGCACATTTACAAATTACAAGAAGAACAAAATTTTTAATTTATTATTTATTTTATTTATATTATTTTTTTAATAACTAGAGAGAAGACTTCGACTACATTTTTAATTATATCAAGAAAAAGATTTAAATCTTTCATAAAATTATTTTCATAGTAATTTTTTGAGAGATAATCAATGGACAGAAAATAAAATCGGTTAGAAAATATTCTCACTCTTTTTAGATTTTTATTTTTCTCAAAAACGATAGATTTTAAAATCAGTATACCATTGTTTAACAAAAATTTTTCGAACAAATAATAATAATAAAAACAATTTTTTCATTCGGTAATTTTTTTGTGCATACAAAGACATATTTCTTTACAAAATTACGTACGGATTTTTAAATCTATCAATTTAAAAAAAAATTAAGAATAAAAAAAGTCAGAATATTCCCTGACCGATTTTATTTTCTGGTCATTGATTTTCTCTCTAAAATTTACTATGAAAACAATTTTATGTGAGATTATTACTTATTAATTATTTTTGATAAATACACTGAAAGAAATTCTATATTAATTTTGTAAAAATATTTTACAATTTGGGGAAAAGGGGCAACAAACCGAAATTTTGATATAAAATATACTAAACTTTAAAAAAATGTATGTGGAATTTTGTAATGTTATATTAAAATTGAATTAAAATTATTTATATTTGATATAATTATACTAAATTCCACATATTTTTTTTTAAAGTTTGGAATTTTTATATCAAAATTTATTATAAATTTCTTCGCAGTAATTTAATTATTTTAATAACTAATAACATTTTTTCACATGGATTAAATTATGTTCAGAAATAAATAAATAATAACATGTTTCTAGAAATTTAATTATCATCATAAATAATAAAACTCATCGCTGAATTTCAATTATTTTTAACTGGAATTTTAACTGTAATTTATATAAATGTTTCATAAAATTTAATTCTCATAAAGAGTTTTACAAGAAAGTTTTAAAAAATAATTTAATTCTTTCGACGATTTTTAATAACATTTTTAGAGAACATTAAATTCCAGTAATCGAATTTATCTAAAAATGTTATTAAAAATCGTCAAAAGAATTAAATTATTTTTTAAAACTTTGTTGATAAAATTCTTTATGAGAATTAAATTTTATGAAACATTCATATGAATTACAGTTAAAATTCCAGTTAAAAATATAATAATAGACTGTGAAAAACATTACAACTTAAATTTTGTAAAATTTTTAAATTTTGAAAATATTTCGAATTAAAATCTTTGAAAATTAAAATTTTTAGCTTAAAATTCGTTGCTGTGAGTTTTTGTGGTAGCTGATTTCGAATCTGACATCGGATTTCTAAAATTCAAAATGTCAGATCCAATATGGCGCCAAAAATTGTAAGATGCAAATTGATTCGCTTAAAATATTTTGCAAACTTATCCGATTTATTTGAAACTTGTTTCTCGAGGGTTTTTGGCGGTCGCTGATTATGAATCTGTCATCAAATTTAACAAATTTTAAATGTCGAATTTAACATGCCGGATAAAAATTAAAAATTGTTTAGATCTACCTGAAATTTATTACTCGGTAGTTTTTATGATCGTTGATTACGAATCTAGCATCAGATTTAAAAAAATAAAATTAGTAGATCCAATATGCAGGACAAACATTAAAAATTGTTTGTATTCTGAAATTCATTACTCGGGGCTTTTTGGGTTTGCTATATACGAATCTGACATTAGATTTTGAAAATTGTAATCAGTGACCCCAAAAACCTTCATGTACTAAGTTTCATAAAAAATAATCTATTTTTTAGTTTCAGTGTCCGACATATTGGATCCGCCATTTTGAATTTTTAAAATCTGATACCAGATTCGTTATTGACGATCCTGAAAACCCTCGAGCAACTAGTGCGAAACAAATTCGACTGATTTTTAAAAATTTCTTTTGTATTGTTGACGTGGTGAACTTTAACAATTTTATTTTTCTTGACTTAAAGCAAGATATTATATCTTATTTGACAATAATCATTTTGACTTTTTACAATTATCTTGAGAGAGAGAGAGAATTGATTTCTCTCTACCGAGCTTCGTAAATTTCTAATAATCAAATTTTGCAAGATAGACGAGTGCCTAAGGGTGTCACGGAAAAGTGGTGAAAGTAGAGAAAAGTAGAGGGAGGAAATTGGAGCCTTAAGTGGTTGCAATTAGGCTAAGTAGGCAAGTGCAAATTTGTGTTACGTGAATTTATTGAAGGTAGGGAGTGATGACTGTTTACTTTGTTCCCTTCAAAGTTTTGGAACTTTCAGGTAACTAATCCTTTAGAATTAGAGACATCGGTAACTAATTTCGATAATGCTTTTTACTAATTTTATGGGTGATTAAAAAAAATGGAATTTAGGGAATAATTTAAAAAACTTCTTTCTTAGATTGCATTCATCAAATTATCAACTAAAAACTACAGATTCTTATTTCTTTCTTCTTTATTTTTAGAAATAAAATTTTTCTAAATGTAAGAAAATGCATCGAGTTTTCTAAAATAATGTCGCTGTTTACATGCGTTTCGAATATAATCAGAGAAAAAGGGGAATAAATCATAGCAAAATCGTAACAGGAAGCAGAAAAGTTTCAGTAAACATAGTTTGAGTCGACATAAATTTTACAGACAGCATCAAACTATGACACTGTTATTTCCGACAGTGAACTATTTTTCGTCTCGGATTTTTCAAGATTGTTTTAAAAAGTTAGGACGAAACTCTCCACAATTTCTCTTTAGAGTGCATATACAGAAGCAACACACAAAGCATCATGAAATTCAAAAATTTTACCAAAATAATCCCCCAAATGAATATTCTTATTCCTTCGTGAATATTTCATATATTATTATCAAACTATAATTAATTTATGCTGTTGAAAAAAAATAGTTTAAAAAATAAAAATATCTCTGATAATAAAGACCTTTTATTGGGAAAAAAATTTTTGATTTAAAAAACAATAAGAAAAAAATATACATTTAAAGTAGATTGGGAATATCGATTTGGACATTT
Source organism: Leptopilina myrica (nomen nudum) (assembly GCA_032872475.1). Classification (NCBI taxonomy): domain Eukaryota; kingdom Metazoa; phylum Arthropoda; class Insecta; order Hymenoptera; family Figitidae; genus Leptopilina; species Leptopilina myrica (nomen nudum). The sequence goes on along the minus strand of CM065464.1, from coordinate 37,958,667 downwards.
TGCATACAGTAGGATCTCATCTCTATTTGTGGTAATAGAAAATGAAGCGAGATTCGTGCACGTATGCTGTTTTGGTAGCCATAAATAGGGATCGTGCCTCGAAGCTAATACTGAACTCCATCCAACAGATTTTGTAGAGGAATTTCTCTGTGTCCCTATACGTGATCCATGAACCTGGCATAGTTTGTGGTTCAACTCAAACCGAATTGGGGGTCTATGGTAACGAGAAACTAGGACCTGTTTATATTCAGCATCAAACTATAGTTAATGAACTCGGATTACAATCCTATATATGGAATTTCAAATTTGAATGTACATACAATATCGACAATCTTCTGTTTAAATTACTCTAAATAATAATTTTTGGTCACTGCTATCTCAACTTTTTACTGAAACATTTTTTTTATGGTTTTCTCTAGGTGTCTAAAAAAAGTGATACCAATGCGAATAATAAATATGAGTAAATTTTTAATGTTCAGAAATAATATTAATGAAAATAATGTTTACATAAGCATTTAGCCAACATTTAGCAAAACATTTTCTTAAATCAGTAACGTTGGTTGACTGAAGACCGCAACTTTTTGAAAAACAAAAAATGAGATGATATTTAATATTTTGTCTTCAAATTTAAATTGTTTATAAGTAACTGACCTCTAAGAAAAAGTTAGTTCTCTAAAAATTTCGTAGTATAAAAACTAGAGAAAAGAAACATGAAAAAAATTCTTTTTTAATTTTTCGTTTTTGAAAACATTGCGAACTTCAGCTTCATTAAAAGAGTCTTTAACGTTACAATACAAAACGGTACAGATTGTATTTTATTTATTTTTAAAAGCACACAATTTAACAAGATTTGAAGTTATTCGTTTTTTCATAAATTAATAAAGAAATAAATACTCATGCAAAAAAATAGAATTGTATGACTTAAAATTAAAAAATGCAAAAATCTCCAAAAATTTCTGTTATTGATAAATTTTAGTACCCCTTTTGAACAGTTGCTATTTAGTTTTCTATTTTTCATTCTGAGGAACACATTTTTCAATATTCAAAGAATTCGACGATTTTTTTTCTAAATACAGTGCAATAAAATTGTAACTCAAAATAAAATGCAATATAAAGGTGCCTCAAAAATTCCTGAAATAAAATTCTTATTTAACTTTTAATGTAAGAAAATACTGAACTGCATATCATAAAAAGACAAATGAAGCTAACTTAAGGGGAAGGTACATTAAAATTTGAACTATATGAAGAAAATAATTTAAAAATTCCACAAAATTATTTTTCAAGAAATTTTTTATAAGGAATTCAATAGTCACAAAATAAAATCCATCAGCAAATATTTTAACCCTTTTTGAATTTTAATTTTACTTGAAACACGAAACTCTGGAACCAATTTTATCCCTAAAGTTACTTCCCTTTCGCAGTTCCTATTACAACTTATTCAGGATATCTCAATGAACATTTTCAAAAAAAAAAATTTCATAATCTGTCGAGCACTTTTTTAAATTTTAATTTCAGTATTTTTGATGACGAATTTAAAAATATTTTCTACAAAAATGATACAAAAACATAATTTTTACAGAAAATGTTTCCTCGAATCGAAATCTCATATAAGCTTTCGAATAGAAGGCAGAGGGATCCTAAAAAATTCACAAAACTATAAAGATTTAAAAAAAACAAATTCATCTGTTTTTTTGTAAAGTTTTCATGTTTTAGAATATTTTTTATATTTGGGGTATTCCACTCTAAATCGGATATTATTTTGCTTTCGCATTTCAAATTTTTTACAAATATTTGTTTTCATTCAGTGCTCGTTGAAATAAGCTACCATGATGTTTTTCAAATTTTTAAAAAAAGTAATTTAAGAGATACAGTTTTTTGAAAAGTTACGTATTTAACGTGAATTTTCTTTTTTGAAATGCTTATACTTTGGTCAAAAATTGATCAAATTAGACGCTCTTGCATGGAAAATTTTTGTTTCCACACGCAGTTTTTAATAAAAATAGGAATAAATTTTGTTTAATAATTTACTATATGATTTTAAAGTTTTTTATATAGTTAGTTTCTTACAAAAAATTTTGATAATAATTGATCTACATGTGAAAACAAAAAATTTCGATACAAGAGCGTCCAATTTAATCAACTTTTGACCAAAGTATAAGCATTTAAAAAATGAAAATTCACGTTAATTACGTAATTTTTCAAAAATATGTAACTCTTCAATCGCTTTCTGAAAAAATTTGAAAAAAATCATGGTAGATCATTTCATCGAGTACTGAAAGAAAAAAAAAATGGAAAAAAATTTGAAACGCAAAAGAAAAATGATGTCCGATTTAGAGTGGAATGCCCCATAAAAACAAAAATTTATTTTAAAAAAATGCTTCAACAATTATGAAAATCAATTTTTTCATCTGGCAATTATTTTGTGGATTCAAAAACATATATTAATTACATAATTTACGCATGGATTTCAAAATCTACCAATTTTTCAATAAAATAAAATTTTAAAAAGGGTCAAAATATTTTGATTTGATTTTTCAATTATGTTCTCGAGTTATTTTTTAAAGAATTTTCTGCTATACTTCAGATTAGATTTTTAAAATTGAAAATGGCGGATACAAAATGCCCCCGAAAAAATGTAAGACGAAAATGGATTCAGTTCAAATATTTTTTTAAACTTATCAGTTTCTTTATAAGTCTTTGTTGATGTGTACTTCCAGATTCGTTGATTATGAATCTAGCACCAGATTTTTAAAATTTCAAATTTCAAATCCGAAAATTCCAAGAAATATAGTTTTCGACGCCTAGTTCAGGGACATTATAATTATTTATTTTCTATTACAAGACCTGAAACATATAAACTTAAATAAAAAATGTGACTTACATTCTTTTAGAAGCGAAATGCTGAGAAATTCCAAAGTCTTCATAATGCAGTTCGAAATCTGTAAATAAAAGAGAACTTGTTGTAAGGAGACTGTAAATTATTTTTTTTAAATATATAAGTGTCAGAATTCGTGAAATTTTCACAGAAAACAAAAAGTATTTTTTTTAAATCGAAATGTTGAAAAAACATTTCTATTTGGCCTTAAGAATGTGTTCACCAAAAAACAGAAAAGAAAATTATTTTTTATAAAAGTTATTGCAAAATTAATATTTTTGCAACTTTTTAAACAAAATAAAATTTCTCCTAAATGAATGAACCGATTTAAATGAACGAAGCGGGAATATCAAGAAGATAAAATATACTTTCGTTTAGAATTAGAAAATTTTTAAAAAGTTTATTTTTTAATAATTATTTAATAAAAACTTTATAAACAATTAATTTTTTTAATGTTCTAGGCCTTTTAAAAATTTGAAAAAAATATTAACATACACTTAAAACTATAAGAAATCAAAATCCGTTGAGAAAATTTTAGAGGGACAATTATTTTAAAAGTTATAATGAAAATTATATTGAACAGAGATGTGATTTTGATGATTTTCAGAATTAAAACCTTATTTTTAACTACGAAATGAACAAAACACTGTCAATTTAACATTTTTGTTTAATTATATAACCTTAAAAATTGTTAAAAATGATCAAAAACTGAATTCAGCGCTGATGCACAACACTGCGGTAATATAATTTTCATTATAACTTTTAAAATAATTGTCGCTCCAAAATTTTCGCAACGGATTTTGATTTCTTATAGTTTTAAGTGTATGTTAATATTTTTTTCAAATTTTTAAAAGGCGTAGAACATTAAAAAAAATTAATTGTTTATAAAATTTTTATTAAATAATTATTAAAAAATAAACTTTTTAAAAATTTTCTAATTCTAAATGAAAGTATATTTTATCTTCTTGATATTCCCGCTTCGTTTATTTAAATCGGTTCATTCATTTAGGAGACTAAATTAACTAAATGAACTCGCAAGTTTAGAAAATTATCATAATGTTATAATTATTTCAACCAAACGTGATTGTAAATTTCTTGAATGAAAATTGCTCTTCTATAACTATAATCACGGCAATTTAATTCAACTCCATATATTTGTAAAGGAAACATAAGTAATTATGTATTTAGGTAAATTACACGGTAATTTTACAATATACTACATAACATAAATCCGTCAAAATATCACTGTTTTCATGGATTATTAATTTCTTCCCATAGGATAATCCTAATTGATTGTTTCGCAACAAGTTAAATATTCAGAAGATGTACAAGTAAATTAATTTTCAGACGCAAGAAAGCAACAAAGTTTAAGACGAATAAAATATAATATGTATGTATATCCACATGTTTTCTCCCTATTTGCGTTTGTGTTTAGGGAAAAACGTTTTAAATGAATAATTCAGTGAAGAATTTGCATGCAGGTGTAAGTGAAAGTCTAACTTTATTTCAACTTTATGATAAACTAATTGCATATAAAGAATTCATGATTCTTCGTATATAACTTTGACTGTGTGTTGTGTGTTATTGTAATTAAACTTTATTGTCGGAATACATAAGCGGTAACTATTCTAAAAACTTTTATTATACTTTCTCATATTAATTTTGTGAATGTAAAATGTTTAAGATGAAATTAATTATAAATTTACAGCAGCTTATTAAAATATTTGTTACATTGAATAGCAATTTAATTGGAAGTTAAGGGAAAGTATAAAGCGATTCCAATAACGAGTAAGTATGCCTAACGACATTCCTCCTTAATTTTAATTACTCAGTAGCCCATTACGAACAACTGCAAATCTCGTAGTTTGTGGAAATTTCACGAAATTCGTGAAATCGAATTTGGATAATCGAAAGGCCAAATTCGATAAATGATATTGAATTCTGCGAAATGTGTTGACCATTAATTGATGTATACATCAAAATTACTTTGGAACAATTTAAATTAATAGTTAAAAATAAAGATTTTATTTAAGGCAGCTATTATTTTCAACAAAAATAAAATGTCTTTGAAAAAATCGATTTTCGCTTACATTTTTTTCTTATTAAAGTATAATATATCAGAAATGTTTTTCCAAAGATTTGAATCGATTTAACGAAAATTGGAAGACGAATTGAAAAACGAATAATTCAAGCCAAACGTAAAGCAAGAAACACAGAAAGCAAGAATCCTTCCCAGCCAACAATGTGACACATTTGGCAAATCAATGGAGAACTTATATTATGCCCCTGGAATCAATAATCCGAAATAAGTTTTTAAAAAGATTTGATCAGGGTCTTATTCTTTTTGAAAACTTGAAACGGATTTATTTTAAAATATTTTTTTTAAAGTCAATGAACGTTTTGTATCTAAAAAAAAGTGAATCAAATTTTCTTAAATTTTACAAAATGCTTTTCGGGTAAGAATCAAATTAACATATTTTATTATTCAAAAATAATAGAAAATTGGTTCTTTAATTGCTTGAAAGCATATTAACTTCTGCGTCGATTGATATATATATAAATAAATATTATAATATATTTTTCAGACATTTTAAAAAAAATTGATTAATTTTTCTATTTTCGTGCAATAAGTTTGTGTGGCTGCACAGTCTAGAAAATTTTTTCAACTTATTATCAAAAATTGAGGGTTTTTTTTATTTTTCTTCCAAATATTACAACAAAATACCACATTATTTTTAGTATACAATGCAACTTATTTCGATTTTTATAGTATTAAAAATAACTATAAACAAATCTTTCAAAAATTTTATTTTTGAATAGTTTTTTTAACTCTATAAAAATATAATAAAAATTTTAAAATATACTTATAATTATAAAAAAGTTTTAGAATAATTGAAATTTTCATAAATTGTTTATAACATTCTTGAAAATTGTAAAATAATTCTGAATTAGTTTTTTTTTTCTTTCAATATCCATTTTAACTGCAAAAAGAATCAAGAATTGATGAATATAAAATTTTTGTTACCACTTTGGCACACAGTTTTCAAATTGTTTATAAAAATTGTTTATAATATTGTTAAATAACATCAGATAACAATATTTTTGTTGAAGCAACATTATTTTATTCAAATAAAACAAAAATCATCATTTTTTAAAATTATTTTTCCAACTTTGAATATTTTGGTGGACATTTGTGAGGCGATATTTTGAAATTTGAAAAAATTTATTTTTGACATCATGCCTATTTGACAGTCTCAACATATCGTTTTAAAGCTAATTTTCTATAATTTCATAATATTAAAATATCCAAAATATTTTTTAAAAATTGTTTTACAACAATTTTTTAAAAAATTTATCTTCATTTGTTTTAAAAAACAAATGACCCTTTTTTAAATTGTTGATAATTTGAAAACAGTTGATTTAAAATGAAATTTTTAAATTAAAAAATGTTTATTATCGTAAAACATTTAAAAAAATATATTTGAAAGCTGATAAACTAAGTTTTCAATTGCATTGTAAGAAATATTTGTCTGATCACCTGTTAAAAAGTTATATTTGTTTGTAATTGACTCAAAAACGTGGAAAAATTTCGATTATTGTTAACTGTAATTAAAGAATTAATAAATTTTTTTAAATTTCTTTAATATTATAATTTATGAAATTAAAGAATATTAGCTTTAAAATGATACCATAACAAACTTTTCATCTAATATAAGAAATTAAAATAAAAAACTTTTGTAATGTCTTTTTTTGTCATTGGGTAGGAAAATCCTATTTGTAACTTGAAAAACTATTATCTTTTAAAAATTATTTAAAAATATTTTTTAAAAAATTAATTTTAAGAATTTCTTTATTACAATGTTTTGAAAATATAAAACCATAATGATTTTTTAAAAAAAAAGGACCAAAAAGATACAATTATTATAAAAAAAATTCATTTTTGTGATTAAATAATTGAATTCTTGAAAGAACTTTTAGAAAATTTTATAAGGATTATGTTGTAATTTTTAGAAATTCTTAAATTTCAAAAGGTTTTAAATTGAAATCCTTTTAATGGAAAAACAAATATATATTTGAATACTTAATTAACAAAAATATTTAAATTGTGAATAATTGAATTTAGTAGTCTGTGAGAAGTTAAGAAAATACAAAATAAAATTTGTGTACCAACTGTGAAGTAAATATACGACTTTTTTATTTTTTAATCGTCTAAAGATACAAAACTCGAAGAAATTTTGAAATATCGTACATATTTTATTATTATATAAGTATCAATTTATTTACTATCATAAAATAAAAATCCTTTTTTGGAGTTATATAAAATTTCATATTCTACCAAAAAATTTAATTTAATTGCAAAAAGTGTCCATGTGGATAACTTTTACATTGTCGCTGTTAGTTTAACCATTCACTATCCAGAAACTATAAACAATTTCTAATAAAATTTCTGTTTAACGTTAAATTCTTAAATATTAATGACAAATAATAATTAATAATTAATACTGGATCGAAAACAAATCAATCAGAATAAGAATTTTCCCTCTTACTAAAAATCAACGCAAGAACTTATAGAAGTGATGTTATCTGATTAAAAAATCAATTTAAGAGTATTACTTGTACGTCAATAAATGCCATCAACAAGTGGAGTAGGAAAGTCACGATTTATTAAAAATGAACGTGAAATTAATTTCCTGTAGGTTTTTTTCTGCCTCATTCTCTTCGTTAAAGCTTCAGCACTTTACTGTAAAAATAAAAATATCAAAGGTCGAAAAAAAAGAATATTTTTCACACGAGACCTGACGTGGAAAATTGACGTAATTGGAAGAAAAGTGCTATCGTATGGAAACGAGATAAAAGTCGCAGGGCATAAAATATAAAGTCGTTAATATTAATATTGATAAATAATAAAAAATTTATTTTCAATTTCTTCTTTTCTAATTTTTAAATAACAAAATCTTATTCTACACTAAATTAAAGAAAATTTTATTTTTTGTTAAACTTGATATAAACTTAATAAATTTAATGAGTATAATATTTTTCTATTTTACTATTTTATAATAAATTATGCTATTAAATTATATTTATCAACTAAATGAGATTTATTATATTTTGAATTATTATTCACAACATAAAGATGGACAAAGTAAATAAAAAAACGAAAAAAAATTTGTATTGTCAGAATAATGTGACAGTGGATATTGACACGTTGATAGGGAGAATAAAAAGCGATGGTTAATGAAGAGCATTTTTGTATTGAAGTGTGGCGACAGTCGCCTTTTCTCGTCTGATGAAAATTTAATTTGTAAAATGTCAATTTTGGAGGAATGTGTCAATATTGACGAATAATGGGTTTCGTGAGACGTAAAATGTTCACGTCCTATTGGCAGAGACTTTGTTAGCGTTAGCAATAAATATAATTACGTGTCGACAATTTAAAAGATAAGTGCTGATATCAGCTTCAATACGAACACAATTGGCGATAAACCGAAGACAGTTGAATCAATTTGTCCCCAAACCTTTCGTGACGAAGAAGCGGAAAATTCAATTTGTCCCGTCACCGTCGGATATAGTCAAACTGTTGACGTCGTCAACTTCCTGCAATCGTGTATCATTAATCATTTCAGGAATTTACAATCTTACAAACTTTTCCACAGTGTGGATTAAAAATCAGAAAAATAATTTTTATACTGAAAAAGTTTGTTATTAAAATAATGCTTTTTTTGTAACAACTTTTCTTTATTTTTAGAAAGAATTCTGATTTTTGAATTTTTATTATGAAATTTTCAGTTCAGTGCTCCTTTCAACATTGAAAAATTTTCAACTTGCTGAGGACCTCGTTGGTCTGAATTTATGAAAAGAGATGCTCTTCAGTAGTTCGATAATGTGTTCAACAGGTGTGATAGTGCAGAAAAGCACGACAGGCCAAAGACCTTTCAGCAAGCTGTCGACACGAATTAAACTAAGGGTCTTTCTGGAGAATTCCAGTGAATGCATAAAGGACTTGAAATTGCAATTTTAATAACTAATTTTCAAGCATACTGAAAATAATAATTTGCAGAGTCATTTAATGGATGTTTGGCGGTACTTTGAAAATAGGTTTGATAACTACAAGGATGTCGACTCGTTAAGCAAAACACAATGATAATAGCAGATCTCGTACGAAAAAGCATAAAAATATTCCGGATCTCGTGTTATTTATTTATATGTGACTCCAAAGAAAATTCTTTCAACATTCATTATTTGATAAAAAATATCTTATTTCTCCGGCTAACTTGAATAATAATTTCTTATGTATTTTAAATCGCAGAATCCTATAATCTAGGGTCAAAATTCGAAAGTTGGTTCGAACACTGAAAAAAAATTTATTTTATTCAAATAAAAATTCTTTGATTCAAGTAAATATTTATTTGATAATAGTCAAATAATCGGTTATTTGAAACAAATAAATTTTTTTTCAGTGAATTAAAAAACAATTCTAACAATTTTCGAAAAAAATTTTTTTTTAATAATAAATTTTTGCATCATTTTAAAACGAAATTAATAACTTAAAACTACTGCGTACCATGCAGAGTAGGCTCGTCCAAACTTAGTTGTTATCATGGGTTGTAATATACACACGAAGAAAAAACAATTGTTAATATAGAACTGACAAATTTTTGTGGTTGTTACTAAATTTTTTGTTACCTGAACAGATTTAATGTTATTAGAACAAATTTGAATTGTTAGAACAATAAAATAATTTTTTTAGTTCTATATTAACAATTTTTTGTCAACGTAAGAATAACTTTTTTCTGTGCATATTAGAAAGTTTCTAATTAAAGTATTTGTTAGTAAACAAAATATTAAAAATATATTGGAGTAAGAATTTCTGAAACGTCCACCCTAAAATTTGCATATTTTTATTTTTTCCAAAATGTTAATTTTCCGGTAGCATTTTACAAAAAAAATCACTATGTCAAAGGATTTTGCAAACAAAAATTTAATACTCTTGCTATTAACAATTCAAAATTTTTATCACTTTTTTTAAAATTAATTTCAGAAAAACTTGTTGGTTGATTTCAATTATTCAACCAGCATTGTTTTTGTCTTGAACCCAACTTTCAAATAAAAATTATTTTGTTTAAAGATGTTGATTTTAATAAACAAAAAAATTGTTTATTTATAAAAAATATTTTTAAAAACACTATCCTTGAAATTTCAATTTGAACAAAATTCTACTTCTTTAAAATATTGTTCAATAAAATTTAAAGAATAAGCATAACTTTTTCAAATTAAAATTTCATGTTTTTATAATCAAACAATTGAAGCGGTTTGTGCAGAAACCGTATAAGTTCATTTTTTTCGAAAATAGCTTTTTTTATTTCAAATTTATCTTTAAATGAAGCTTTACAATCTGGTAAAATATTAAATAACTGACTGAACTCTAAATCCTTTAAAAAATTTAATTAAATTATCATTTCGTGCAAAAACTTGTGATATTCTTTCATAAATTTAATTTTCTTGTAATATTCTTGACGTGTTTAGTAATTTATATTAAACAGTTTATATTATAAATAAAATTCACTTAAAGAAAGCAAACAGTGATATTGGTGACTGAATTAATTTAAAATTAGAAAATATTGAAAATTAGTTAAATTTATTCATAAAACAATTTTATTATTTATAAAATGTTACTAAAAATTATCCAAATTCAATATTTTAAATAAATGTTATTAAATATTTAATAAAACTTTGATACTTTACTCGATTCAATAAATTTTCTGTGTTTTTCATTTCCTTTTGTGCAAAAACAACATAAGTTCAAATGTTAATTTATTTTTTTATTTCTTACATTAAGTAGATAAAAAATTAATCCCATTGGATTTTTTAACTTATAGAATATAATGCAAAAAGCAGAATTAGAAAAAATCTCAACATCTACAAGTAAAATAGTTTTTATTAATTCCTGAACAATTTCGATTTATGAACTTATGTTGTTTCAGCACAAAGAAAATAATTTTTATTTGAAAATTGGATTCAAGACAAAAATAATATCGTTTGAATAATTGAAATCGGCCAACAAGTTTTACTAAAATATATATTTTTTTAAAGTAATAACAATTTTGAATTGTTAATAACAATAGTAAAAAAAATTTTTTTGTAAACTTCTTTTAAATAGTGATTTTTAAGGTTTTTTGTTTAAAAATTATTAATCTCAGGTCATATTTTAAGAATTCAAAATGTCGGACTAATTTTTCAAAAATTGTTCATAAAATTTTAGGTACAAATTTAGTAACTTATTAGAATATAATAAGTTATTTATTAAAGTTATTTAGTAACTTTTTAGAAAAAGCCTCTAGTAACATGTAATTTTTTCTAATTTTGCAATTTACTAAGCTAAGTTATACAGCATGAAGATAATTTATAAATTTAACAATTTTCGAATTGTTTAAACAAATAATTGTTATTTACTAACTTCTCACAAAAAAGCATCTAGGAATATGTAGTTGTTTTACTAATTTTTTAATTAAATAAGCTGAGTAACATTTTTTGTAGATATTTTAAAAAATTTAACAATTCCTCAATTGTTTAAACAAATAATTTTAGTAACTTCTTACAGAAAGCATCTAGGAACATGCAGATTTTTCTAATTTTGCAATTAACTAAGCTAAGTAATATAACATGAAGATATTTTATAAGTGATTGTCAAAATGACAATCAAAACAATTTATTTTATTGTTTAATTTCATTTCTTTTATGAAAAGAAGGCATAAAAACAAACGATATTTATTTTTTCATTTTTTACAAAATTAAAAAAATGTGTTCAAAATAGCGTACAGCACGTAAATCTTAACCGACTTTTATCTTTTTTTTAAAAACACTCGACATTAAATTCTTAAGAGATTCCTCTAGGCCGACTTTTAAATAAAGCTTAAAATTTTTATTTATTCATAAACATTGAAAAAAAGAATTTTTTCATAAAAATAGTATGTCCTTTATAATATAATATTTACATTCATCGCATAGAGAAAAAAATATTTTTTTTAAATAATCAGAGAAGCATTATTCACTATGCTCAGTAGAGAAAAGTTGTATGTATTTGTTAAAAATAATTAAAAAAATTTTTAAAGTACCTCAAAAGCATTTCTATCACGTTAAAATAAAATGTCGAAGCAAATTTTGTTTATGAAACCAATGTACACATTCTTGAATGTTGCGCAGTAATCATGCATAAAAAATTGATTTTTTTACTATCATTACTCGAACAAACGATAATTAATTGTTAGTTAATTGCTAATTAAATTATTGTTAGAGAATATTTTTGCTGAACAATTTGAAATGTCATTTGAACAGTTCTGCTATTATATTTGTTCATCAATCTAACCTGAGCATAAATTATTTTAATTTGTAGATGGGAGCGGTTGAATTTTTCCCTCAGTCGATAGATACGAATAAACCAATAAGCTACCAGATATAAAGCTTAAGGAAGAGCGCTTATAACCATCAATTAGCAAATACTCTTTTCGACCGAAATTTTCCAGTCATACTAAATCCGCCATTTCGAATTTTAAAAATCTGATATTATATTTTTAATCGGTGAGACAAAAACTCCAGTGTGACAAGTTTCAAGCAAATCCGAGTGTTTTTTATTTCCTTTAGCCGCCATATTGGGTCCGTCATTTTGAATTTTCGAAAACATACATCGAACTCGTAATCAGCAACACCGATAACATTTTAAGTAGATTATGCCATTTTTTTAAAGTAATATATTATGATTTTTGGCAACCAATTGTTTACAGCAATAAAAATTTGCAATCATAAAAAAAAAAAATTTCGAATGCCTTTGCATTCGAATTCAGGGTTAAAATGTATTCCTTAGAAACAGGTTTCTATTGCTCTGCTCTAAAACTTTCTATTTTTAGTAAAATCAATAACGAATATTAGTAACAAAAAAAACTAGAAAAATGGAAAAATTGAAAGCACAGTGCTATGAATTTTTTTGCAATACTTTTGAAGGAGCATAAGTTTATTCAAGAGCTCTTGCGGATGGATTTACGTTCAAAACTAACAGGACCTTTTCGAGTGATTTAAATCCGATTCGCCTCATAAAAGTGCTTGAGAGCTCTTGCCATAGTCATATGTGATTCAATTTTTCCCCCATTCAATTGCTCTAAATTGAGGGTTTTTCAGTTTATGTACAACTGAATTTGACAGGACAATTGTTCTATTGCAAATACCAATAGAAAAAAAATGATTAACTCTGAGTTTTAATATTGCTTAAAAAATTAGCAGTAATGCTATAGTGTTTATTTTATTAAAAATTAATATAACAATTTCCCTTTAACTTTCTTAGGGTTTTATCATTTTTCAATGTTGCAGAAAATAAATTTATAATTTTGTTAAAATTAATGTTGACTATTACTAACCTGTTGACAGATTTTCAACATTCAAAATGATTTAATAAGTGAGAATTCATGAAATTTTCACGAGAAATAAAAAGCAGTTTTTTTAAATCAAAATGTTGAAAAAACTTCATTATTTGGCCTTAGAAATGACTTTGTCAAAAAACAGAAATAAAAATATTTTTTTATAAAAGTTATTGCAAAATGAATTTTTCTGAAACTTTATATATAGGTATAATTTTATAGATAATTTTCATTATAACTTTTTAAATAATTGTCGCTCATAAATTTTCTAAACGGATTTTGATTTCTTATAATTTTAATTTTATGTCAGAATTTTTTTCAAATTGTTAAAAGATGCAGAATGTTATAAAAATAATTTGTTAATAAAAAACTTATTAAATAATTATGAAAAAATAAACTCTTTAAAAATGTTTTTTCAACATTTCGATTAAAAAAAATACTTTTTATTTTATTTAAAAATGTCACGAATTCTGACCCAGTTTCAAAATTAAAAATGGAAAATCTAATATGACTGAAGAAAATTTAAAAATATTTTTTATTTTTTACGGATCTTCGTATCTATAGAGTTTTGGGATTTAAGATTAAAAATTTGAAGTCAGATGTTTCTGTTTCGAAATAATAGACTTAAAATGTTATATTTGGTTTGTAAGTTATACATATCAATTTTTCAACCTATGAATTTTAATGGAAACTTCGCCAACAAATGAAAAAATGTTCAATTTGTAAAGCATCTAAAAATTTGAAACTATTTAATTGCAAATTTAAGCAAAAAATTAACAATACAAATAAACATTTTAATTTCATTTACTATTTATAATTCTTTTTATAACTGTCATTTCGTATTATAAAAAAACTGTCATCAAATTTTCGTGATAGACTACCGATATATATTTAAAACCTAAACATTTTTTTTCTGTTTGCTGTAGAAAAAATTATTAGAAGTTGTAAACCTGTGTAATTTATTTCAAATATGAAAAATGTTTTTAAGTATGGGAAAATTAATTTTTAAATAAGTTATCAAAGACTCCAATTGTACTAATAAGAGATCAAAATTTAATTAACTCAATTATGAAGTCACATATATACAGATAATGTAAAGTACTCCTATTGTAATATAATATTCAAAGAAGTGAAGTGTAAATTTTAAAGAGACTGAAGTAATTAAAAACTCAGAAAAAGCTTCGAGACATGAGAATTATTATCAACGGAGAGATTTAATTAGTAATCCAATTTTTAATTAGAGTGAACTAAAATTTTTAATCTAAGTAAAAAAGGTAATAGCGTTCGAATTTTAATTACTGTTAAATTAAACGTTAATTGAAAGAAATTATATGGAGGATTTCTCAAATTATAGATCTATTTTAAGTAAGATCTATTTTAAGAAGGAATTTATCAACTAAATTAAAATGACAATTTGAAAGTAAAAAGAAAAAAGATATATTTTTAGTCCACTTAAATTAAAAAGTAAACACTTGTAAGATATAGTGATAAATTTTTCAAGTGAATGTAAAATGGTCGAATTGAGATAAAAATACTTTTCACATGAATCTTTTTCATGGCAAATAATCCTTTTATGACATATATCTTTTTCTTTTGAAGAATATTCGCGAACTGTTAAAAAAAGTAATATTGGCCTTTCATGCATTCAGCAAGAAAGCAGAAAGATCGAGGGTTCATTTCTATCATCGATAACGATATCCTTTGGCATCGTTTCTTTTCAGAAGGACGCGTTTGGAGAATAGACGAGGAAGAAAATATCAAATAAAGAAAAGAGAAATATTTTGCCACCTTCATGTCGCGGAGTATTGTATATATATATATATATATATAAATGTGTGTGTAGATAGAGAGAGAGACGAGATTTCAGGTGCTAGACGATTTAGAATTTGTCCTGGAGAATGGGCGATATCCTTTCTCGTCTCGCTTTCTAGGTGTTACCGTAAACCATATCTATCGCGAATTCCGGTATTTTTCAGAAACTAACCTAGCCTCCTTGCTGAAATGGAAAAGATCTATCTTCATGAAAGGTTGTGACTCAACCCGTAGATATATAAACGTCCATCCTATACAAATAAATAAACTATACGTATGAACACATGTACAAGTGCACACGAAGAAGATTGCGAAATAACTTTCAAAGTGAAATGTATTACTCTTCTGAGGATTATCCCTTATTTTGCTACTTTCATCTTGCTGAAGGGCATGTTCCAGATGTAAAATATAAACAATGATAATGAAAGTAAACCTATGAGACAACATATGAGACATTATTCTCAATCAGAAAAGAAAGACGTTAACAGCCAGTGATTGTTAGGTTCACAATGTTAATTTTTTTTGCCACTTTTCTTTTTAAATCCTTATAAATAAAACGGTGTTTTCTTACAAAATTGAAAAAAGTTTTATAATATTGATTCGTTTTTAAAAAACGGGTTTTAACTTTATTTTTGATTCACGTAAATAGACCCTTGTCAAAATGTACGTCCTACTTTTAGTCTACTCTCTGAATATATAAATTAGTAAACATTTTTACTATGATTCAAATTTAGATAGTACAGTTCAAAATAGATACTACTTAACTCCAAAAACTGGTGGAAATTTAAAAATAATTTTTATACAACTCAGGCGTATTATGGTCACTTTATCTACATGTACAGGCGCGTACTAAGTTCCCCCTTATAACCCAGCAGTCAATAAAGAAACCATTATAGCCCTAGGGAGATAATGCTTACTTTATTGACCAGCTGGGTTATATGGGATAACTTAGCATGCACCAGTACAGGTAGCATAGAGAAACCATAATACGTCTTTGTTGTATAAAGCAAAGTATTTGATATGAAAAGTCATTTACTGATTCAAATAGTATTAGTTTCCTATAATGAAAATGAAAGAATATAATAATAATAGTAAAATATAATAATAATATTATAATAATATAACAACAATAATAATAATTATTATTATAATAATATACCTAATAATATAATATAGTATAATATAATGAAATTTTGTACGAAAGTTACTAGCAACAATTAGCACGGCTAACTTCTTACATACTTTTTAAAATAAAATTAAAACATATTCAAAAAAATAGAATTAAAAAATTTTAATTGAATTTTTTTTCATAAATGTAAAATATGAATAAGAATGTAGATTATTACTCTTATTACCACAATAATCATGTATACTGAGACAAGGGATTGTTACTTCATCGTAACGTATTTTTCAATATTAATAATAATTATAATAATAATCATGGGAATAGCAACAAATAGTTGTTATTAACTTATTATTAACAATTATAAACTATTATTAATTAATGAAAATAGTAATAATAAGAATAATAAAATAATAATTAAATTTAAACAATAATAATTTGTAAAAAATAATTGTAATCATTTATAATAACAAAATAGTAATAATTATTGTAACAATAATAACAAAATAATAATAAGCAATTGTAATAATAATAACAAGATAATAACAATTTGTAGCAATAAATAATAATAATTAATTATAACAATCATATCAAAATATATACATGGCAAATGGCATCGAAATCTCAAACACATGACAAATGACATCGACGTTCGGGTATAAAAAGAGCCAGACTATCAAACGATCTTCAGTCTTAAAAATGTATTAGTCAGTTGTAGTCACCTGGACTACTAGTCTTAATTTTTTAATCATAACAAGTGGTTCTCTTCGTGATAGTTCTCTCAACCCCAGTATAGTAGTTGTCCTGATCTTTACGTGAATTTCTAAATTTAGTAAATCTTAAAGTAAAATTTGGTGTTTTGAAATATCGTTCGAATTGTGACAAAAGCTGAAAGAAACATAATACCTATTCAATTGTTTAATTTACGAGTGTCGTAAATCATCTACCTGCACCACTTACTAACCCATTAACGCACAATTTCCATTGTATCTCATCGTCGTAAGCCAGGACCAAAACCTTGCTGTTCTAAGGTAAACAGAGAAACCACTTAAGACATATTTTTAGAAAGCTAGTGCTCATTTCATCTTTCCATAATTTTGATATTTTTCAAATATATTGTGTTCAAATAAATTTATTCTTGTCATTTATCTAACCTCGTCCCAACTTTAATTATTCTCAATTAAAGATAAATCGAGAAACACTAGGGAATGTAATTTTCAATCCAATTCAATTCATAATGAATTTAATTAGAAATTTTTAAAAACTTAGATTATTGCAAAATGTAAATAATTCAAATTCTTCTTGAAATTTGTTAAATTTGTCAATATGTATTTAATTATTTATTCAAAATAATGACTTCTTAGAAAAATTTTAGTTCAAAACATTTTCAAAAATTGAATTTTATGGAAGTTACAAATGATTGCAGAAATTCAAGTATTTTGAATTGTTAATAAAATTCTTCAAACAAAAGTTCAATTATATTCAAAATTTTGTGGGACGCAGTATAATTGACAAATAATAACAACATTTTAATAACATGAATAATAATAAATAGGAATTGACAAATAACAACAAATTACAATTAACAAATAACAAGAGTGTTACGAAAAGAGGACATAATTTACATTTTGATTCATTTTAAATTTTTTGTATGCAAAGTTACATTTTTATATAACTTATTGATCTAAGATTTATCCAAGTTCTTTGCTTCAAGAAAATTAATGTCTTAATATTAAAAAATTAATCACAGGTTCTAATAGGCAACTAAACGTAATATAATAAAACTTTCAATATCCCACTTCTTGATCCGTACATCCACTGCTCATGGGCCTAGTATAAAAGCCAGGAGCACTCGTTTGCATATCGCTCAGTTCGTCTTCCAAACGGTTTTATGGACATTTAACGCCGTACCTCATGCCTGTATTAAGAGATCAGTGCATTTTACACATCATGAAAATAAACCATCCCTACAATTTTTTTACGATGCCTATGAAATATTTATTCTTAATTTTTTTGTCTCAATAAAAAAACTCATAAACTATATAAACGGTTTTTTTATTCACAGAAAAAATTATTTTAATCTTCTTCACTGTGAGGAGAAGATGAGAACATAGTCGAAAATTTAAGCCAAATCTGGTAGACGATTTTGCTTGAAAGATTTAATAGAAGGGTGTTTGGGTTTGTTGAGTTTATGTGAAATTTATTACAGAGATGTTTTTGTAGTTGCTAACTTTACGTTTGAACTTCAAAATTATTGTCAGAAGTAGGAAAAATTTGTGGTTTTGTATTTCAATCCAAGGTGATTTCATAGTTTATGATAAAGACAAAAGAGACACAAAAATTCATAATTTTCTTGTAAATTCTAGATATTGAATATTTTTCAGTAGGTTTTTTGTCTGACTTTTCCTTGAACCCCTTGTCTCAGAATATATGATTATTCTGGTTATAATAGTAATAATCTACATTCCAATTCATATTTTGCAGTTATGAAAAAAAATTTATGTTAAGAATTTTTAAATTCTATTTTTTTTAATTTACTAATTTTATTTAAAAAAGTACGTTAAAGTATGTTATTAATTATTATTATTATTGTTAGGTCAGACGAGAAACCCTTTTAAATATACCTAACGTTCCTCGTTTTACATTAGTTTCAAATAAATTGAATCTAATTTGGGATGAGGATAAGTCAATGAGCCTACTAAATGTTGTAAGAGAATAATTTATTTAAAAACCAACAAGAAAGAAAAGTATTGACAAAAATACAATAAATATAATTACAGTTTACAAATCTTACTTTAAGAATAACGATTACTGGTGGTGAATGAGCTGGTGATAATAATCTGTTAATCCGATCTTCAAAGGTGTTGAGAGCGGCCTTCACAAAGTGGGCCTCCGACAGTTGTCCTTAGTGGTTGGATATTATCCCTGTTGTTTACACTAATGAGATAGTGTATTGTATTTTGAAAATATTTGCTTTCTTCCAGGCGGTTGTCGTCAGTTGAGAAAATTTTGATGGTTGGAATGGCTTGTTTTAATATAGATTTTATCGAAACTTGAGACTATTTCCCAAATAATATTTTTAGAGAATTATTTAAAGTTCTATTTTGAGAACCGGGGTAAAAAAAGTCTGAAAACAAAGTTCGTTTTAATTTTAATACTTGGTAATATATTTGGGTTCACTTCAAATTATGTTCGTTTAGAAATTAATACTTGTTGATAGACTTGGGTTAATTTTTAATACTTGGGAGTTCATTTTAAACTATGATCTTTTAGTTCACTTGTAAATGATGTGTTTCACTCTCTGGTTAGATGACTTATGGTTGGTGTTTCAAAAAATGACTCTCTGATTGTAGGAGAGCTGGTGCCCTTTATTTATCAAACTTCCCCAATAAGCTTAATGCCTTTGATGATAACTGGAATTGTGGAGAGCTGGTTATCCCTTATTGTTTTTCCAATTTTATGCGTGAAAACTTGAACCATCGCCTGGATTTTAAGTGGGTTATGGGCCAGTCGTTCGGTTAGCTGCTCCTTACAAGTTGATTCAATGCTTGAGTGGGACTGTGGGGAAGTTACTTATTGTTAGTAGGTCACTCCTTGCTCGTTCGTTGATTTCCTTGGTTTATAGAACGGTCGTTGAAATGATGCATAATCGTTATTCTGATCATATTATTCCATGTTACTATTCTGCCTTGTATGTGGCGAAGGTTTTTACATAATTCGAAATATTACTCTTCTTTCTTGTATTTGTTACAATTTATAAATTTGTTTAATAGCAATTACCATAAAAATACTGAATATAATGCAATAATATGTATAGATTGTATTAATACATTAACAAGCATTTGAATGACAATAATAATATCTCACAATATATAGGTAAGATTCAATATTTGAAAAGAGAATAAACACGTAATTATTATAATTAAATTTAGTATATTAGGAATAAGTTACGGACGTAACATTATTATTATTATCATTATTTTTATTATTATAAGTATAACTTGTTTCGGTGACGTGAGAAATAAATGAATGTGAGAGCTATACGAAACTCGAAAGTGTTAGCGGGAACCTTAAATTTAATATCTTCTGAGATCTCTTGGTACATTAGTGTAAGATTCTCGAAAGTTTTGAACTTAGAAGAGGAAAGAGCAAAATTAATCAACAGGTTTTCTTGAAGGCGACAATAACTCTAACCCTCATTAAATAATAATCTTTATCTTTTGAAGTTTGATGAAAGTTTTGCGCATACAGTCAATACTGACTTCCAATAAATTCTTGTTTAAATATGATACTTGGTAAAGTTTATAACATGCGACACAACTTCGACATTTGTTGATAATCGGGTGCACCATTTATCAGTTATAAAGTTTTGACTTTCAGTACTGTAGATGCTTCTCCAACAGAGAAATTCCTTAATAGTTGACAATTACTTATTATAAAATATTTCTCAAGGCTTAAATTTGTTTACTCTTTAATATTTTAATAAATCGTATGGGAAGGAAATTTTAGTCTTAACTTCTGTAACACACTAGAAACAACTGCATCACATGGATGAAAAGTGACTTATTCATATCATTTGTACGATATATGGAGAGCGGTTAAGACAGACTTAACCGTGCATACAATATGAAAACTGAATCAAATGCGAAAGTGCTTTTCTTTATTATAAATTTTCAAGTACCATTTTCCGTAGAAAAATTCTTTTTTTTATAGCATTACATGCATGTCAGACAATATAAAAAACAAAAAATACTAATACCGTAAGAATTGTCATATAAAAGCTTTTCTCTTCAAAGAATGATCGTAGTAAAAAAGAAACTACATTACATAGCAGATATCAAAGGTCTTTCGATGAAAAAGAATAAAATCTCAATTTCTAAATGAAAAATATTTCTTGATCTACATAGTAACTTGACGAATTGTTGTGTATATTGGAAGAATATTCTTTTGATTATTTTTCCCTTTTTATTATGTAATGAAATCATAAAGTCTTGAAAAGAAAGAAATTCTTCAAGCACTTGCTGCAAAAAAAAATCTACAATGTTTTTTGCACTTGAGAGCGGTACATTGGAAAAAATATGAGACGTGAGGACGCGATGGAAATTTAAGTTGGAAAATGTATTGCCTGGAATGCAAAGAATTTATGAAATATTTTACATTTATTATCAGATTTTGAAAGCATCGAATTTATGTAAAAACTACAGTGCATTATTCGAGTAAATATTTTCCAAAAAAGCATTAAGTTATTATTTTTAAATCTACTGATTTTTTTAATAAAAAAACATAAAATCAGATATTCGATTTTGGTAAAAAAAAGTCTATTAAATTTTGATGCCATGTTAAATTGAAAAAAGTTTTCCATTCTTTTTTTTGAAAAATCTTTTTTCCCAGAGACACTTTTCTCTTATCAAAGAAGTTTCTTTGACACGAAAAGTTTTTTTTATTCATAATTAACTACGTACATTCAAATCCCTTTTACAACTCAGCTTATTTAACTTTCACCTCTCATGTGAATAATGAGAACACTTTTAATAGTGACGAGATTATTTAGTGACGTGAATTCTATGCAGTAAAAGTCCATTTTTCTCAGAAAAACTGACATCATTTATTTTAAATTGAAAAGAAATGTAACCGTACACCTCTATGTAAAAAATTTTAAAAAAAATTACGTACAAACTGTTTGAAATTAAATTTTTTTATTTATAATTTTTCATGTAAAAAATGCATTAAAAAATTAACATTTAATATAATAATTATAGTTTACATTCTGAATTCTTTTCATTTTTTCCAATCCAGAGTAATTAAAAATTACATCAAAAAAAAATGTCACACGTTTTAACTTTTTTTCCACACCAACGAAGTAATTGCCTTCTATTGGATAGTGACTCTAACTCACTGTCACTAGAACTATAGGATGGTTAACTTCCGAAATTTGTCAACGCATTTTACGACGTTGTCAGGTACAATTTTCCCGAACAAGTCTTGCGACCAGACTATTCTGATAAAAGGAGGACAAATGAAAAGTTTGCGTTCATTCAATGCACTATAGCAATTGATCTCAGAATTTGAAAAAAAGTATTAACCGATAAATTTCAAAATTCAGTTTAATTTCCTAACTCTTGTTAAACCTTTAATGCCTGAGTCTTTTAAAGTAACAAAAAACTTTCGCCAACTACTATAGTTAAGGAGAGGGTAATAATTTAAGGGTTAAATAATTTAACTCTGTCTGATAGTGACACTCCAGAGTGTCACCTTTCTTTCTTCCACATTCTTTTCTATAACAGAGTAGAGAAAAATATTTTTTTTTTTAAAGTAAATGTTATTAATTTAAATAAACTTTGAGAAGCGTTTGTTTACAATAAATATAATTATGATTATGCAAAAATTTTGGGCCGTGCACGTGCAGCCGTACCGATAATTCCGGACAGTAGGGTATGATATAAACAAATATTTAGTTATTTCAAAAAAATTATTTTATTGCTGCAAATAAATATTTATTTAATTTAAAATCTATACATTAGTTGTAAACTGTGAAGAATACATGTCGCTATAAAAATTAATATCATTGTGCTTAAAAACACTTGCATACAAGTAACTTAATGTATAAAGTTAATTTTTAAAAGTTTGACAGCTTTATTGACAGTTGTTAACTCTTAATATTACATCATTTTATTCAGGTTTATCTCAGTGCTCTGAAAACATTTTTGTATGAGTAATTTAATGTAAAAACTGTAAAAAATTCTCGTTTTTAAAATCTTGACAGTTAAATTGACCAAGTACCTCCCCTAATGATTCATACGCCGTGGTAAAAATGACTGGTAAACTAAGCATTGGTGCACATTAATTTTCCATCATCAGATTGGCTTCAAATTGTTACTCGGGGTTTTTTTGGGTTGCTGATTACGAATCCAAAGTCAGCTTTCAAAAATTCAAAATGGCGACTGTTGAATAACGGATAAAATGTTAAAAATCGTTCGGATTCGCTCGAGACTTGGTACTTGCGGTTTTTGTTGATGCCGCCATTTTGAATTTTTGAAAGCTGACTTTGGATTCGTAATCAGCGACCCCAAAAGCCCCCGAGTAACAAATTTGAAGCCAATCCGATGATGAAAAATTGATATGCACCAATGCTTAGATTCCCAGTCATTTTTACCAGGGCGTATGAATCATCAGGGGGGGGTACTCGGTAATATGTCGCTAGTATTGGTTTAATAAATAATAAAAATGGGTTCCATGAATTAAACTATGGATTTAAATAATGTTATATTTTATTAAGAGAAAGTAAAATTAATATATAATTTTGGTTTGAACAAGTTATAAATATTATTATTGTTAAAATATAATACGTAAAATTATTTTATTCTAAATTTAAAATTGATCCTACTTCACATGAACGACTTTATTACAAATGCATTCCTTAAGTTTTAGAATAAATTCAATTAAATAGTTTTGGAGTCAAACAAAATTATATATCTATTTCAAAAAAGGACGTACAATATCCCCAATAGCACGATATATTACAGCAATATTGAGAACATTGTCTCAATATTACCAATGTTTGCCTCAATATTATCAATGTTGCTGGAACAACTTGTGCTACTAGGGTATAGCTTAAAAAAACTACACTAAATAAATTGAAACTCAACTTGAAAGATTAAAAAATCGAAAAAACATTTTTTTTGACACCACTAAAAACACTTGATCACCTCTGATTCTATGTTGAATTCATGAAACTAAACGAAAGTTCGTCAACATAAGTTGAATGTTAAGCAAGGACTGACACGAACACGAAAAAACACGAAAATTCGTGTCGTGCCCGTGTCGTGCCTTGACACGACACAAATGCAAATTTGTAATTCGTGTCGTGTCAAGACACGTATTAAAGACACGCATGAAATACTGTGTAGAATTTTGCAAGCGTTATTTGTGTTTTTTTAGACACGACACGAATTTCGAATCGAACTTTGTATCGTGCCTTGGCACGACACGAATTACCAAGCGAACTTTGTGTCGTGCCCAGGCACGGCACGAATTACGAAGCGTAATTTGTGTCGTGTCAAGGCACGACACGGACACGACACATATTTTTCGTGAAGGTCCCTGATGTTAAGTACTATTTACAGTATCAATATCATCACCTTAAGTTGAGTTCATAGCCTCAAAAAGCTAGTGAGCGGGTTTTCCGCAGTTTTCCCTACATAAAAATAATAATACAATAATCATTTAGGATTAATGAGAAAATAAATTAAATTTGATATACGAAAATGTATTATTAAGATTACTTTTACTGTCTGTATAATATTAAGTTTATAATTTGTATAATCATAATACTGTTACGTCAAAACAAGAAACCTTTATAAATATACCTAACGTTCCTCGTTTTAAATTAGTTTCATAAATGTATCTAATTTGAGATGAGGATAAGTCAATGAGCCTACTAAATGTTGTGAAAGAATAATTTATTTAAAAACCAACAAGAAAGAAAAGAGTTGACAAAAAATACAATGAGTACAAAATTATGGATCTTACTTAAAGAATAACGATTACTTGTGGTGTGATGATTATCTTGTTATCCAATCTTGAGTGGTGATGAGCACTAGACGAAAAGGGACCGCCTAATGGTTGTCCTTAATGCTGAAGCATTTGTGCTGGTGTTTACACTAATGAGATAGTGTATTGTATTTCGAAAAATATCTGCTAGTCCCAGACAGTTGTCGCCTCTTAAGCAAATTTCGATGTTTCCAAATTTGGAATGTGATCCTTCAATATAAGAGTTTTGTAGACACTCGAAAGAATTTCCAAATTTATATTTTTGGAAATTGATAAAAGTTATATTTCGAAGATCGATGAATGGGGTGTTGATTTGAAACTGATTTCAAATTAATACTTGGGGAATAATTCACTTGTAATGAAGTATGTTTAAATTAATACTTGGAGTGCACTTTTAAATAATGTTCAAAGGTATACTGGGAGACTTTTCACTTTTTATTAATGTTTAAAGGTTTACTGGGAGTTCACTTTTGAATAATGTTTAAAGGTATACTGGGAGACTGTTCACTTGTTGACGATTAGATGAATACTGTTGATTTCCAAAAAATTACTCTCTGATCTCTGCTTAATTTGTCTCTCTTTTTATACGAAACTGTTTCATTGTTTAGAGTCATACACGTGTCGATTTTACATACATTGAGAGTGGGAGAGCAAGATAACTATGAACACCTGTGCACTTTTTCGATGCTGCTGTGGACTAATATTTTCTCTCTTTCTAATTTTTGTGTCTCTGCAAAATAGTGGTGGGAATGATCATAGCCTGTTTACTTTTTCGATGCTGCTGTGGACTAATCTTTTCTCTCTTTCTAATTTTTGTGTCTCTTCAAGCCCTCTCTTTGGGTATTGATGGTATTTCTTCCTTCCTGTGGCGAAGTTGTTTGAAGGTTGTTCAACTGATGCACTATCGTTATTCTTTTTACATGATTTAAACTATTATTCTCTTTTCTTAGAATTATTATGATTTGTAATTTATTCAGATACATATAAGACATATAATATCAATTGCCATATATTCAAAAATATTATAATTATAATGCAATAATATGAGATACATAAAATATATACGTAAAATACAGTATCAAACACAAAATACACACATAAGTATTGTAGTTAATTTAGGTACGTTAAAAAGAAGTTACGGACGTAACAATACGTTATAGAAAATAATAAAAACAATATAAATTAAACCTTTATAAGATTTAAACTAATACTTGTCACCTCAATCAGTTGGAAAAAGTGAGCTAAAGCCTACAGCATTATAAACAGAAATTGTCTGATTAAGAAAGAACTCATACAGTGGATTGTAACTTAAATCAATTTTATAGTTTTTATAAAAATTAGAAAGTCGATTTATATCATCGTTAATAAATAATAAATGTTTGTTAACATTATTCAATAAACCATATTCTGTAAAATGAAAACAGTTCGAATAAATTCTTTCATCAACATTATAATCATATATGATTTCATCATTTATTGAAACATGTCCTTTTTCTGCATGTGCTAGACATAACAAATCATTTATTTCAAAATCATAGCTATCATCTAAAAGATCATCTGAACTACCTGAAAATGTATATTCAAATATGTTTGTTCCATCTCTAACCAATTTCACAGCAAAATACGTTTCATCTTTAAAATAATCATTAATATGTTTCTTATATTGTAAAAGAGAAATAATTCTATTATCATAATTTGCGAATATTTGTAAAAACAGTTCATCATGTTCACCTGTAGCTTTAATGGTACATTTTTTAAGAAATATCGTATCGTCATTATCCTTTATATCTAATAATCCCTGCTTTGTAAGAACTAAAGTAATATCTTTTGATGTTGCATCATTTGTAAATTCTGAGCTTATAGCATTGATGTATATGCGATGTGGTTCTTCATGAAAAATATACAACATATCATCTTCATTAAAATTATGTCTAACATTTAAAGTATTATTATCATTGGAACTACCCATGAATTCATAATTAAAAATGGTCTTCTTATTTCTGACTAATTTTACAGAAAAGTAAACTTTATCTTTAAACGCATAATTAATGTTTTTAGTAAGTTCTGCAATAGAAATCGTCATATCTTGATAATTTATGAATATTTTAACACCCGCCTGATCGTTATATCCTAAAGCTTCAACAACGTAATAAACAAGAGGAAGAAATGTTTCATTCTTACTTATTTCTTTAACAGGAATACTGATATTCGATTTTTTATAAATTACACGATATATTACCTCACTAATGTACAATTTATCATCTTTCTTTGCTGCAATATAAATCGAATAAACATTTGCCAGAATATTTAAATCCAACGATTGATTTTTAATTATATGACATTCATTATTTAAATAAAGACACTGTCCAGTTAGATTGAAAGGATGAATAAAAAATTGAACCGAAATGTTTTCTTTTTCTACCTTAGGTAACAATATTAAAGAAGAAAATGGTAGAAAATCACGCTCTTTACTCAGTTTTTGTATTTCGTTGAGAGATTTATTAAAATCTATGGCGGGCATTATGGAATTTCCACTTAAAGCACGTAATTCTAAATCTGGATATACTAAGGGGAATATATGTTTTTTAAAGTCAACAACTTTCTTTATATAGGGTAATATATTAATATTGCGAAGATCGAGAAATGTTTCCACTAGTGTAGGAATAATATTGGCCAAATTACATGTAGTGCTTTTGTTTATTTGGAAGAAACGATAAAGGAATTCTCGAAATAATGAATCTGTTCCATCGTATCCAAAGATACTTATGAAAAAATGGAGTTTTTCCTTATCATTCCATAAGTGAATAGGCACACCATTTTGATAGTTTAGAGTAGAATTCGATTCATTAGTATCTGAAAATGTCATCCAATATCCGTCTAGTTTTAATTTATGTTGATAAAAAGCTGCAAAAATATTATTCCACACTTCAGTCATATATCCAAATCCAAGGAAATATTCTTCAACATCATAGAAATGTGCAAACTTGTGTAATAGTCTCCAAGCTGTTTTTTCAGGAGGTTGTAAGAATGATAAAACATTTCTATAACCTACACGTTCATTGGTTAAAAATCCAGATGAACATTTCATTTCAACATAATTACAGGATTCATCTTTATTTCTGCACGCAATTGATGATTTTATTGTAAAAGGAAGTTCTTCATCCGTTGAAAATATTGTATTATGACAAACTGTCATAGTTAAAAATATAACAGTACGTTCTTCTGTGTAATCACCATATTCCGAACCAGGCGAATGAATCATTTTTTTAGAACCAACTAGAGAATCGTAATATTGAATCACATTTACTTGATTTTGTAGTCCAATGTAGAGACTCAGATTTGCTTCTCTGATTTTTTGAACTTCATATGATGACAGTAACATTTGTGTATAATAGTTTTCAACAAATCCATAAATTTCTATGTTATCCAAAAATTCAGTTTCACCATCTTTGTATGTCGAAAGTCGATAATCGTTTGTATTAAAAGTTGGCAGACGAATCCAATTTCTTGTTCGAATTTCTACCTTAACAGGAACTATATACGAATCCGAAATTATAGGAACACAATCGAAATTGGCTTCTACAGTAATAGAAAAATTTGTTTTTTTCTTCAAATTAATCACATTTATTGAGTGTAGTGGTGTTTGTGCAAAACAGAAGAACTTAAAATATTCAATTTCTTCTGAACTAGTTACACTTATATGGAGTGGTGATCTTTTTCTTACTATTATTCCAAAGTGAGTTTTATGATGGTATTGAATGTAGTTGGTAAATTTATTGCAACTCGTTTCAAAACTATTTATAACAACTGGACTCGCATTCACTACAATTGTCTGAAAATAATAAATTGTTAAAATGTTAAATTTAAAAAAAAATTAACAATGTTATATTATGGTGGACATTACACTCAATTTGTTAATGGTGGATAATGTTAAGACAACTTAAAAAGTGTGATGCTAATGCATCAGAAATATAGTCTGTTTCTAATGTTTTTAAAATTGTTTCGAAAAGTTGGTAATGAATGTGAAGAAATTTTATCTCTCCAAATATATGTTATAATAATAGTCAACATACCCTTGTATTCCACCTAACTGCACTGGCGTTTGAAATAAAGAAAAGCACCATAAAGATGTTTACTTTTTTTATCCAAGACATTTTAGAAAAATTGTTGTTAACAGTAGAAAGAATAAAATTAATTTATTTCTTCTTTTGCATTCACTTATATTTAAAGAGTAACATATTGTGAAGAAGTATTACTTTCTTGCATATTGTCACGTTTACAATGATTAATGAACAAAGCATTTGTCACTGATAAATCAATCAGTTTAAATTTATAATTACAATTTTACTTGATAACTGCATATACTGGTAAATTGGAATGTTAGAAAATTATGGAAAATAAAATGTTTTATTTTGTGTGACAAAGAATGCGTGATGATTAGTGAATATATTTTTTAGATTTAATACGACACATGATCAACATTCATTTTATTTATCGAATAACCCAGAAGGCAATCTAGTATGAGCAATTTATATGCATAATATTGTATACAATGAAATAAACTAATGTTTTATCATCTTAATCTATACATATATATTTATCATAATCAAATTTACTCACAATTCAATGTATGCATGAAAAATTATATATATATATATATATATATATATATATATATATATATATATATATATGGGGCATTTAATGTCAAGTGATCAAGGTGGAGAAAAATTTTTCTCCAATCGTAGCAAAACTTGGGGCTTTTGTAGTACTCATAGATAGTAATTTTTCGTGAAAATATTTTTTTACCTAGTCCAATATTTTCCACTAAGCCGACGATATTTGTATTCACAGTAAATGGGAATGAAAATTTAAATTAAAATATTATTAGAAAAGGTAAACATACAATATTCAATAACTTCTTAAACTTTTATTAATTCAGCTGAAAACTTATGAACAATTATGTATACACACACACACACACACACATATATATGGGGGATTCCGCGTCAAGTGATCAAGGGGTCTTTTGGTGCAATGCTTATTTCAATAATTTTTTACTCTTAAACAATTAAACATACGAATTTGGCAAAGTACATTTTGGAAAGGTTCTTTCATGCTCTTTCGATTGGAAATAAGCATTTTGAAAAAAAAAAATTTTTTGTCCCAAAAAAATCAAAATTAAAAATAAATTTCAATTTTTGGGGGAGAAAGACCCAATTTTTTTTTTTTTTTTTTTTTAAACGAAAGCTGAGGTTTTTTCCTAAAAGGACATATAAATGGTAAAGTGGGACAAGAATGTTTAAACATTGAAAAAAAGAGTTTTCTCCTAAACGGAGCTTAAAACTCTTTTTTTCAATGTTTTCTAGTCTGACCTGGCGGAATTTGGTGCTATGCGGACAGATTTACTGTCTCAGTGTATGGTTGAACATTCATTCAAAAAATGCCAAAAATTCGTATTTTGTGTATTAAAACGTAAATTTATTAAAAACTAGAGCCAATCCAATCTTTTCAAGGTCAAATTCGTATTCTGCAGACAAAATCCTTTAAAAAATCAGCTTCTAATGGTTGGACCACAAAATTTTGTTGGCCTGTGTAATTAATTATGCAGTCTAAATAACAAATTTTTTACCATCGATGTTTTTGTTGAAAGCTCGAATTTTATCGAGTATTCGAATCTAGTCGAGCTTTTTATGAGGCTCAACTCAAACCTATGGGTTGTTTTCAACCCTAAAAATCTCATACGACTAAATCTAGAAAATTCTCAAATTCGGATATTTTTTTGCTCCTAGTTTTAAAAAAGTGTCAAATTTTTTGTTTTTTTAGTGCTTAAAGAAAAATACCATTTAATTGACACCAATAAATATTATTTGATTCAATTAAATATATGTAATTGATAAACGTCAAGTAATCCGTTATTTGAATCAAATAATTTTTTTAGTGTGATTAGATTAATATCTAATTAGCTGCTAACTTTCATTTTAAATGGTCAAGCAATTTTTGTGTACTGTGAGAATAAATTTTTGCGCACATCAGTATAAAGTTTATTCGTATCCTTTAAGTTTTTGTCAATCTTGAAGAAAATTTCTTTTTTAATGTATTAGGTTTATAGTAGAAAAAATTAAAAAGATTGTATAAACAAAGAAACAAACAAATAAATAATAATTTTTCTTACATTTATTATGTAAGAATTGCCTTTTCAACCAATTCGAGAGAGGAAAGTAATGGAAAAATTGTGAACTGGGCCACAA
Source organism: Leptopilina myrica (nomen nudum) (assembly GCA_032872475.1). Lineage (NCBI taxonomy): Eukaryota > Metazoa > Arthropoda > Insecta > Hymenoptera > Figitidae > Leptopilina > Leptopilina myrica (nomen nudum). The sequence goes on along the minus strand of CM065464.1, from coordinate 37,927,650 downwards.
GTCGAAGGTGCTTGATACATTGCTTGATTCAGGATTGGCTCGTACTTGCAAGTCGTTCAGAATAAATCACAAACGATGAATATTAATACACAACCAACCGATAAGCATGAACTTTTACAAAATTTATAGTTAATGCATGGATAAATTCTATTTTTCACTCGACAAACAGATTCTAAATTTTTTTTTATTAAATATAAACACTGATTTTTTTAATAGTTGTATAATAATTTATTTTTCTTAAAACTTTTTTCATTAATTCTTTAAACAGAATGGACTACTTCAATCCCCACTCAAAATCTAAATCATTGAAACAGATTACCGTTAATGGGACTATTTTTGCACTCGAGATTTTTAGCGAATAAAATTATTAAAATAAATTATTTTTAACTGCTATTTTGTTAAATAAAAGTTTGATGACGTAAAAATAGGGGGCATTAAATTTTATTATTTCCTTCTTTGTCAGTTAACAGATAAAAATTCCAAAAAACGGAAAATTTGTGTCAAAAATTTTGAAACTGAAAAATTATACTAGATCTTCTCAAGTTTTAATGTGACGCATAAACCGTGCTGAATATTTGTTGTCAATTGGGTTGTGATGATGCATACGTAATGCCCTAACTTTTTATTGCATATTTTAAGAGAAAAGTGTTAAAAAAACCGAAAAACCAGGATTCTATGGGGCTATTTTGTGCATTTAAAAACATCAAATATTTTTCAAAAATGTTTTATTTAGTAAGTAAAGAAGATTCTGTGCGCAATCATTCTTTATACATTCTTGTCTTACTTTTTGGTCAAGAAACTATAAATAATTTAACTAAAATCATTAAAACGATTAAAACTTCAACCGGTACGCAACATAACCTCAAAAATTAACGTTAATTAATATTTATAAGTTTATCAGATTAGTTTTAAAACTATTTCTCCCCTTTCTCTTAACACAACTTAAAAAGTATGCTAGATATTAAATTCTTATTTATTTAATCTTAAAAATCTTAATTTCATGTTTTTAAAAAATATTCAAAAAGTTTAAAAAAGCTCCGCTTGAAATGATGTTTTAAAGTTATTTACAAGTGTTTAAATCATAATTTTATAATTATAAAAATATATTATTATAAAATATGTATACAGTTTGTACAAAATTTCAATTAATTTCATTAGTTATTATTGAACAATCTTATGCTGAAAGAGAAATATGAAATTAAAGTAGTGGATTTTTCGGGTCGAGTATCTTTTAAGATGCAAATATGAGCCAAGTAAAGGTTAATGTTGAACCATTTGGCAAGGTTGCATATCCATTAAGAAATTGGAACGTGACAAGGAATAACCATTATAGAGGTGCTAATTTGATTGAATGAATTTCATTTGAATAGTTCATGCTTGTTTTGAAATTCATTACTACAAGTAATTTTAATTTCTTTTCACAATTCTGAATGAGCCAAGTCTAGTCGTTTATAGACTTTCCCTAGACTACACAACTAATTCGGATTCTAATAAATTAAAAATATATTGTACCTATATTCAAAGTTAATTAAAAGTGTATATCAAATATATACATAAAAACCCTCACAGGTTGTATTGAAACTTAAAATCAACTTTTCAGTAGAAGTGGTATACCAAAACATGTCTTAAATTAATAGGATCAGTATAAAAAGTATATATATTTTTCTCGAAATTAGAAAAATTGCTCTAGAATACTTCTTTTAATCGAGAAATATGAGTTCTTTATGACACGAGCTTTTATATCGTTTTCCTTTTAGCGAGGGGAAAATACAAAAGGTAGTTGCGAATGGAAATGGTCGATTCGAGAAAACACGCTATTTTTTTTTTATTAATTTTCGAGGCACGTTTTGAAACGAAGAGCGTATATGACACATTGTGACCTATAAAAAAAATTATTGGTGCACAAACTTTACACGTGAAGAGAATAAGCGTGCAGGGAATTGCACCCGAGAGTTGAGAGTGTAAGAGCATTTTAGCGTTGAAACACTAGAAGCAGCCTCAGGCATGTTTCACCATTCACGGCCGGAAAATCTGAGATTGCTCTATGCGATGGGACAAATTCAGATTCAACTTTGTTCGTAAACGTTCGTGCGCGATATTTCCTTACAGAATTATATGAACGATATTTTGAGGGTTTATGACTTGGAATTTATATAGATAGATGGAAAATCATTTTTTTCCATATTGAAAATCGCTGATACGTTCAAAATTTTGGCATTGATAAGAAACTTTTAGAATTAAATAATAATAAAATATTTTGCACATCTCACAGAATTTTATTTTAAATATCTTCAATTTGTACATATATAATAATTAATGAAATTATAATAATATAATTAATTAACATGTGAATAGAATTTTAAATCGTAAATTTAATGCAAAGAAAGCAATATTGCTTAAACTTTTCTTACAGAGTAAATATTTCAAAATTTAAAGTAAAATTTAAAAAATTTTAAAAAATACAAAATTTCAATTTTTTGCGAAAAATATCTGAATAAGTTCCCAGAAAAACTAGAGAAATTCGCATTACAATGTTTAGTTTCGTTTTTTAGAAATTAAAATTTCGATATTTTCTAAACTTATTCACAATAAAGTCCCTTAAAATTTTAATTTATGTGTAGTTCCTATTTTTGCTTGAAATAACTTAATAAAATAGCATCCAACCATTAACTTCGCAAAATATCAGGTTTATTATTTAAAAAACGCAATTTTAGAAAAAAGACAACTTATACTACGTGTCACCTCAATTATATGAAATAAGTGAGCCAAAGCCTACAGCATTATAAACAAAAATAGTCTGATCAAGAAAGAACTCATACAGTGGATCGTGACTTAAATCAATCTTATAATTTTTAGTAAAGTCAGCAAGTCGATTTATATCGTCGGTAATAAATAATAAATGTTTGTTAACATTATTCAATAAACCATATTCTGTAAAATGAAAACAGTTCGAAAAAATTCTTTCATCAACATTATAATCATATATGGTTTCATCATTGATTAATACATGTCCTTGTTCAACATGTGAGACGGACCAAAAATTCACCTATCAGGCCCATTTCTTAATGCATTTTCTCTCTATTTTCTTTATCTTAAACCAATCCTAAAACACCCAACCTCTTTTTCCCTTTCTATAACTTTTTCTTTTTCAAATTTACCTCCCTTAAGAAAATTGGAAGTGGGAACAGTTACATAAGTATACACTGAAAAAAAAAATTCGCTGGTACAGCTAAAATTATGTCTAGTTTTCAGATAAGGAATAGGTAATAATCTGATACCGGCTACTGACATAAATTATAGGTAGTTCAGCTATACTGATCGGAGCGTTACACATACATATGCCAACGTCAACACACCAATGTGTAACATAACCTATATGGATTGCTAGATCGAACCAAAACCACCAAACATACACGTTTGTCTGTTCTTTCCAAAACCTTTCTTTCAGTGTACGTGTTCCTTAAGGAAAAGTCAGTTCTCGAACAATTGTCAACTATAGCTTAGAGTTCTCTTCAAATTCTAGTTCAAGTTCAAATACTATTTCAAATTCTAATTCAAGTTCTATTTCAAGTTCTACTTCAAGTTATAATTCAAGTTCTATTTCAAATTATAATTCAAGTTCCAAGTTCTAATAAAAAAAATTCTAATTAAAAAAAAGTACGCCCTAATATCACTTATGTGTCAGACCATTATATATCGAATAAAGTCGTTGCGGCCTAATTTTAGAAAAAATTGATTCTTTCAGAAATGATTCTTCATGATGTCTAGGGAACGAAATAAAAAGAATTAGGTTAAAATATTTATTACTTTTCTCAAAATATGAATGTAAAGTGAAGAAGGTGCGGAAAAATGTCACTTTTTTAGCTGTTAGAAAATGTATAAAAAAACATGGAAAAATGCTTCGAAATGTAAAAAAATTTATTGATTCTTGTTTAAAATTACTTGATTAATTAATCCGTATTCAATAAACTAGTAAAATATTAAAATAACAGGTAAAACATGGTTTTAAAGCCGGTCTGCCAAATTTTTTATTGAATACGGATTAATTAATCAAGTAATTTTAAACAAGAATCAATAAATTTTTTTACATTTTGAAGCATTTTTCCATGTTTTTTTATACATTTTCTAACAGGTAAAACAGTGACATTTTTCTGCACCTTCTTCACTTTACATTCATATTTTGAGAAAAGTAATATATATTTTAACATAGCTCTTTTTATTTCGTTCCCTAGACATCATGAAGAATCATTTCTGAAAGAATCAATTTTTTCTAAAATTAGGCCGCAATGACTTTATTCTATATAAAATGGTCTGACCCTTTTACTTTTTTTCTAGAACAATGTTTTTCAAGAAATCAGGGTGGCCACTATTTTTAAATTTTTCGTCTCCCGGTTTTCTCCCGGTCCTCCCGGTGAAATTGAGCTGTTTCTCCCGGTTTTTAATTATAATTTTACTGTGAGCAGAACATTACCTTTATGTAATATGTAGTTGTAAATGATATAAATTCGGCCAAAAACACTAAAAACAGGGCTCGGATCTTCTTTAAGACTAAAAAAAGTATCTTTAGTCGCATATAAATTCACAACAAAAGTCACGAAAAGTAGCATAAAATTTCCGAAAAAGTCGGAAAAATTCGAATGAAATTTTAGGAAAAAAACGCCGAAAAGGAAACACAAAATTGTAAAAAAATCATATTTCTCGCCAACACATATACTTTAACATCAAACAATCTGGAATAATACTTAATAAAATTTAATAAAATTAATGCATGGCAAAATTTTAATTAGGTATTTTTAACATTTTTCTTTAAATCTGTTCAAAATTTCAATTATTTTTATAAATAATAAAATTCTTTTCCAAAATTCGATTATTTTAAAAAATTCAATAAAATGCCTGTCATAATTTGAATTATCTTTATAAATAATAAATTTCTTCTCTGAAATTAATTTATTTTCAAAAATAATAAAATTCTTCGCAAAAATTCAATTACATTCAAAAATTTTATTTTTGAATGTTATATCAAAATGTTATAAATAATAAAATTCATCATAGAAATTCAATTATTTTCAAAAGTAATAAAATACTCCGCAGAATTTCAATTATTTTCAAATTTTTTTAAATTTCTCGTCAAATTATCATTATCTTCAAAAAATAAGAAATTTCATCATGGAAATTTAATTATTTTCAAAAGTTCAGATAACATACTTCGCAGAAATTCAATTATTTTCAAAACTTTTTTAAAATTTCAATTATCTTTGTAAATATCAAAATTCTTCTTCAAAATTCAATTACTTTTAAACATTTTGAAAACAAATCTGTTCAAAATTTCAATTATCATTATAAATAATAAAATTCTTCTCTGAAATTTAATTATTTGCAAAGAATTTTAATTATCTTTATAAATAAAAAAAATTATTCTAGAAATTTAATTATTTTCTAATATTTTTTTATAAAATCTTATAATATAAAATAATCATTTTATCACTCGGTCATCTTTAATTAGTATAAAACATGAAGACATCGATTTCTTCATGTTTTATAACAATTTTTTATAAGAAGTTGAATTTCAAAATGTTTAAATTTGAATCTTTTGATGAATTTCAATTCTTATGGAAAAATAATAATTAAATATTTTTTTAAAAAAGAAGTTATTGATGTTTTATGAAAAATTTGAATGAAATCTGTAAACAAACTTATCAGAAAATTTTATTGAGTAAAACTTTTTCCTTTAACTTTAATTTTCTGAAATCTTTAAATGTAAAATTTTAGTCCCGGTTTTTTCCCCATTAAAATTTCTGTCCCGGCTTTTTCCCGGTTTTCTCCCGATTGATTTTTCTCCCGGGGTTTTCCCGGTTCTCCCGGTTGGGTGGCCACCCTGGAAATGCAAGGTTAGGAATTTCGCCTCGGGCCGAGGCGTAATTGATCAGCATTGAAATTATAATTTAGATCATCAAATACTGTAACGGTATTGACAATTTTGGTTTCTATTAAATATTTATAACAAAGAATACTGAAAATAGAGCATATTAGATGCGTCATTGTAAATTTACAAAAACTATCATTGGATTCGTCATCTGCGTCCTCGAAAACCCCCGAGTGACAAGTTTCAAGTGAATCCAAGAAATTTTTCAAAAAAATGTCCGCTATATTGGATCCGCCATTTTTTATTTTGAAAAAGTGACATGGGATTCGTTATCAGCGACCCCGAAAACCCCCGAGAATACATTTTTAATCGAATTTGGATACTTTTTGAATATTGATGTAACATTTTATTTTTTTTACTATAATTCATTCACTTTTTCAAAATTTCGATTCCACCATCTTGAAATCAAAGTTTCTCTATTTTACATTTTAAAAGTACAACTATTTTGCCCACCAATAGCATACTTTAGAAAGGTTGAAACAAATTTTTTAGTTCTAAAAAAATATTTTTAAAAAAATCAGTAATTTTTTGTTTGTTTTTAAAAAAAACCGCCATATTGGATTTTGTGTTGATCGAATCACTATTTTTACCCCAAAATCTTGAAGAGCGACCCCCAAAACCCTCTATACCTCATTGCTGCTATAATTCATTTCCTGAAAGTACTTTAAATCGTGTGTTGAAGTTTACAGTGAAATTGACAATCGAACTAAACATTTTTTTTCGATTAGTAGGTGTTTTCAGAGTAAGAAAATCATAGTTTAAATGTTTTTCCCTTGTGTAGTTTTTTGTAGCTTCAAATTTTGTATTTTTAAGGAGCGACGGCACTTAAATTTACCTGTAGGAAAATCAACTCGTCCAAAAATGATGAATAAGATGTCGTTGGAAAGGAAATTAAACTATCTTTCAATCCATATATTACACAATAAAATTGAATGAAAATTGAGAGAGCTACAGTCGATTCAAGATCAAATTTTATGGAAATTTTGATGATTTTTAGACACTTGACTAACTTTTGTTAATATTTTCCACAACAAACAGTAGAAAATATTTAGATTTTAAATTTTTTATTGATAGCTTATTCCATTGAGAAACTTTTGAGCCCTTGTGGAGTTGCTCAATTCGAGTACAATGTCAAATATCAAAAATTCAAAATGGCGGATCCAATATGGCGGACAAGTTTTTTAAAAATCGATCAAATTTATGACAATTTCATTACTGGGGGTTTTTCGGTGTCGCTGATGACGAGTCTGATGTCAGATTTTAAAGATTAAAAATGGTGGCTTCAATAGAGTGGACGGGTTTTGGCTCTCTGATTAGGTGTCTGATTACAAATTCGATGTCATATTTTGAAAATTCAAAGAGGTGGATTCAGTCTGTGCGAACATATTTTAAAAGTTTAAAGATAAACTCATGAAAAGTAATACTTTATGGTTTCTGGGGTCTCTAATTCCGAAACCAACGTAAGTTTTAAAATTTTTAAATTGATGTTATGTTGATGGAAAATAAAAACTTTACTCTAATTACAATAAACTATCTAATTTTTATTTTTGAATAAATTTCTATAACTTTTTCACTGCAAAAAAAAAGTTTTTTTTTGTAAACCTGTGTAAAATAAGCAAAGTGATCCTTCACGTCCCGGAGGTGTTTGTTGAAAATTCTGTTATTTTTTATCAATACCGTATATATTAAACAAAAAATTATTAATTGTTATTTAAGAACAAATGTTTAAAGCTTAAAACCTGATATACAAAAATTTTTTACAAGTAATTTTGAAAAAGATATAACAAAAATTTCAAAAATTTACTTTCGAGTGTCAAAATCACTTTTTCTACCATATTTTTAACAAAAATAAATAAATAACAATGAAACTTGGCACATACTTAAAGTGTACCAAGTACAATATTTTGATCAAAAACCGAAATTAATCTGATTTACCACTTTTGAATAAATTGAAGTGATCCATTACGCCCCGGTCTCCCCTATAGTTGAATAAGAAATTTCACCTAAGTATTATAGGTGAAATAACACACGGAGAAAATTTGTTCCTTATATTTTACCGAATTCTTCAGTAAAGTTGGGATATAGTGGCATAACTGTAATTTTTAATAATTTTTAAATTATTTTTTCAGGAATAATATTCAAAATTTAATGTCATATCTTTATTCCTTACAAACTAGTACTGTAAAAGTTAAAACAAAATTGAAACTGAACGTTTAATGAAAATTAAATCAAATTTTAACGTTTCTTTTGAATACCTACTTGATGGTCACTAACGTTTCAGGGACAGTTCGGTAAAACTTTCTTGACTTGACTCGAGTGTTAGTTTTCAGGAATAGTTCGGTAAAACTTCCTTGACTTGCCTGAATTGTTAGTTTTCAGGATTGAAATACTTTTTTAAATGCCCCGTAGTAAAAAAAACTTTGACGTTAATAGTTAGTTGTTTCTAACCTATTTGTATTGATTAATTAATAATTAATAATTTCATTTATAGCAGAAACCGCTTCTGAAACGAAATTAAATAGCAAATTACTTTCTTTTTAGTTCTTAAATAATCCAAAAACAAAAGTATTTGAAACTATTTAGTTTTATGTCAACTCGAAACAAAAGATTGAAAAACATAATAATTTAGTGACAATCACAGAAAAATTGTTTCCACATACTTATGTAACAAGAGCAACGTAAGTAATGTAACTTACGTGACCAGAGTAAATTACGTAGCTATAGTAATTTACATAATTACAGTAAGTTACGTATGTTATGTAACCAGAGTAAATAACGTAACTACAGTATCTTACTCCAAGGATACAACTTACGTAACTTACGTAAATGGTACAAATTGCGTAACTTACGTAAACGGTACAACTTACGTAAGTTACGTAACTACAATAACTTACGTAATTTATAAATTTTACGTAACTTACGTATGTAATTTACGTAAAAGATCAAACTTACATAAGTCACGTAACTAGAATAACTTACGCAAGTTACGTAAATGATGAAACTTATGTAAATTATACAAATGATCAAAGTTGCATAACTTACGTAACTATAACACCTTATGCAATTAAAAAAACTTACGTAGGTTTGACCATTTACATAATTTACTGTAGTTACGTTATTTAGTCTAGTTATGTAATTATAGTATTTTTCTTTAATTATGTAAGTTACTATAGTTACGAAATTTTACTCTGGTGGCGTAACTTACATTAATTACTTAAGTTGCTCTAATTACGTAAGTCAGGGAAAATAATTTTTTGTGTTTGACACTAGTTAGATTATTTTAATCTTTTTTGATGAAAATTTGGAAATTATACGAATTTTAATAAACTATTGTTTTATTACATAAAATACAAATTTAAACATTTTTCTTTATAACAATAAAAATATAATTTGAAACTATTTTATAAATTGACCTTAAATATAGTTGGAAATTATTCAGTAACATGGATTTAATATGGATGATTCTTTTATTTTATACAACTATTGTTTATTAATTTGAATCTTTCTCACAAGCGGTGAAATAAAATTCAGATTCATATATAAGCACAGTTGAAAGTTTCTGAAGCAATAATGTAAAGCATGCGATGTATGTATTAATGTATGCGTTTAGAATGTACTGTAGGCAGGTGTAATAAATAAGTATTTGTTCGTGAATAATTGTAGGGGGTTTAGGGAGTGATTAAAGTAGGTAAAATGAGATTTACGGCAGTATTACTGTAGAAATACTGCAATGACATTATTTTTTATTTTTTATTCTTCAAGTTTTACCGAACTATTCTGTAATTCAATGAATATAAATTTTACCGAACATTGTACCTTACGTTTTACTGAACTTTCAATAAAAATAAGTATAGTGAACACTTACCCTACGTTTTACTGAACTATACAATAAATATAAGTTTCACCGAACACTGTGCCTTACGTTTTACCGAACTTTCAATAAAACTAAGTATAGTGTACATTTACCCTACGTTTTACCGAACTGTAAGTGAACGGCTAATACATGTACCATAAGATTTATTCTTTTTACATTATTTTTCAATGCAATTGCTTTTACAGTCCTGTTCCTTAAAACTTACAGTTTTGACACTTCATCCCAGTTTTACCGAACAAAGTTCAGTAAATTTTCAGGAATAAATTTTCTCCGTGCACATAATTAATAATGTGTACTTTTTACGTTTTAGTGATAATTATAGTCACTCCACTTTTTTTGTGAAATTTATTTTTATAATTTTTTTAAAATGTGAAGCAGAATATATTCATCAAATTTACTCAAAAAGAATTTCAATCGTGTACCTATTTATTTTAATATGATAACACCCTCTTGTGTGTTCATAAAGACCATGTTAACCGTTTTTGTAAGTAATTTTAATTCCTTTAACATGAATTGAAAATTCACCCATGAATTAGGATATCGCACAATCGAATAAATCTTTTAGATATGACAATTATAAATAATAATAATAATAATAATAATAATAATAATAATAATAATAATAATAATAATAATAATAATAATAATAGGGTCAGAATTTCTCAAACGGACCACTTTAAAAAAAATATTTTTTAATTCCATCCAAAACAATTTTTTTTTACTCCTGGTAGAGTAAAAAAAAGACCCTGAAAATTGTAGACCAAAAAAAATTTTTTTGTTAATGTTATTAACAATTTAGTTTTTTTGTAGTCTTAAATTAAAAAATTTTTTTCTCGAAATCCAGTTGACCGATTTTAAAAATTCAAAAGGGGTTTTCTTCTTCTTGAAACAAAGTATTTAAAAATAATTTTTGTTTTTAAAAAAATTAATTTTTAACTGTTTTTTATAAAATTTGTTTATAAATTGTTAATTTTTAATAATAGTTTTCTTTACAAATTTAGAATATTTACTTTTATTTCATCTAATTTTAGTTAATTTGAGGTGGTGCGAATTTTCTTTAAAAATAAAGAAAAAAAATAGCTCTTAATATTATAGATGTCGAATTTTCATATATGAGAAAAATGGATTTTAGAAATGATGAATTGTTAAATTAATTATAATTAAATAGTTCATTTTTTTATCAGAAAAAAAATTAGTGATGGATGATTTCTTCATTAGTCGTATTTACTCTTTTACAACTCGGTTTCCTCAAGTACGGCAATTTTATTTCTGAAGTAGAGATACAAAACCATTGAATATAATAATAGATACCGTTTAATTTTCCGTAGTCTAATAAGAAAAATGCACCTGTAAAATTGAATTCAACTTTTAAATTTATTTAATTTCAATGCGTTACCATGAACCTGAGGCTATTCAGATTAAACTTTTTTGCAAACATGTTCAAAACTTTCGTAGTCTCTTTAAAACTCGTTAAATAACCGATAAATATATCAGATGCAAACAAAAATTTTCTCTTTGAAAATGGCGGTGATAGAATTTATTTATTGTTCACCAGTGAGAGTATTAATGTTATTACCGACAAAACAAAATTAAAAATTTATTTCAATTTTGATAAAGGGACAAGAAATATTGTTTTTTTTTACTTGAAAATATCACTACGAGATAAAAATAGTGGTTGGTATTTGCATTTTTATCGAACACACATTGGATTACAGGTTATTTCATTGCAATTCGGAAATAGCGAGATAGAAGGATTTTTTTAACATTAACTTAGGTTAGGTACGGATTCTCTAGTTTTATTACATTTTTATTCTTTCTGTCGGATTTACTACTAACTTCAGTAGAATGCGGTTTGGATCTTGTCCAACCTGGAGACATTCTTAGACACTCAAAATAAATTAGTTTAAAGAAATAGTCGGAAATAAATGTAGATTTATGAAGGAATTTCTTTTCTACACTTTTAAAATTAGTACCTACTCTTAATATCAAACAAATTTCTATAAATTTCTTAATTAAAATCATTTTTTTATTATCACTACCAAAGTATTCACTGCGATTGGCAGTGTTTATAGGTAATCTTTATTAACTGTAAATAACAATTGTTCTCGAGCCAACTATTGTTTGATATAACCATCCGGAAATTTATCAAATAATATTTTCTCTATTAAGCTGCATTTGTAGTTGGACGATTCAATAATGGAATTCACGAATCATTTGTTCATCAAGATTTCGATGATAATTTATGCTGACGATGATGATGATGATCATCATAATATTTGAAATAGTTTTGTTTGCATTTTCAAGCAATAATGGACGTGGAATTTCAGAAATGAATGCACGCGTGAATTACTCAATTGTGAATTTCCCATAAGACCATGGATAGAATGACAACTCTTTGCGCAAACCCAAGGGAAATATTCAATTGAATTATTAATATAGAATAATAACCAAACATTCACATGTTATTGATTATTGGAAAATGACAATTTCAATCAATAAAATAATTTCATTCATAAACTTTTCTGATAGTGTCAATCAACATATTTTTCCCCTTTATGATAGCAGAGCAAAATCATTATAACTGAATAATAAAAAACAAGAATATTAATTTCTTTGTTTAATTTACAATTTTTCACTTCTATAAAAGCAGATTTGAAAAATTAAAAATAATAAAATATAATTGTATGTATATTCGTATATATTTATATTTTAAAATATGAATTATGAATTAAACAGTAAAAACATGTAACACTTTTTTAAAAAACGTAAATTTTTCTATGAAAGAAAGATTTGGGAATAAATATCTAATAATTAGGGGTGGGGGGACCTTACCTCACTTATAAGGAATTAAATTATACAATTTAATAATTTTTAATTTAATGAGTTCTTCTTACTAATTTATTTGTTCAGTAATGGAAATACTGAAAATTGTCAGTAATGGAAAACTGGGTGTCTCACAAGTTTTAGAAGTACAGGTAAAATTAGACTTAGATTTTTACGTAATGTAATACATTTATTGCGCTTCTTTTTGATTTATAGGGCAAATACAGTACAGTTTAACATTGTAGAGAACGATTAGAAATTCAAGAAAATATTGAATATTATTTACCCTTTCTAATAATAATTTAATTAAAATTTCCATTCTATAGAAATAGAAACAGAACATGGAGAATTAATATTCAACATTAATTCTGGAAATAATATTTTGTGAAACGTAAATTACTGTGAATGACATAATTTAATTAATTATTATAAATTAGCTGTAGTGCGGCAGTATTCGGCGTAATACAAAACGTACCTACCTCGTAGGGTAGTTCTTATTTTGACAAAGTTCATAAATCTTAAATCTCTACCAAAAAAATTAATCGACATTCCTGAAAGTTAGAAAAAATCGAACAATATTATCACTTGCCTGTTCTAGGTAAATAGAATTTAAAATCGTAAATTTAATACAAATAAAGCAATATTAATTGCTAATAAAGTATTTAATAACAAGTTGTAAATTCCATTAATATTTGTCTTCCTCAATTCTCAATATAATATATACCAATTGCTTAAACTTTTCTTACAGAGTAATTATTTTAAAATTTAAAGTAAAATTTTTAAAATTTCAAAAAATACAAAATTTCAATTTTTTGTGAAAAATATCTGAATAACTTCCCAGAAGAACTAGAGAAATTCGCATTACAATGTTTAGTTTCGTTTTTTAGAAATTAAAATTTCGATATTTTCTAAACTTATTCACAATAAAGTCCCTTAAAATTTTAATTTATGTGTAGTTCCTATTTTTTTGCTTGAAATAACTTAATAAAATAGCATCCAACCATTAACTTTGCAAAATATCAGGTTTATTATTTAAAAAACGCAATTTTAGAAAAAAGACAACTTATACTACGTGTCACCTCAATTAGGTGAAATAAGTGAGCCAAAGCCTACATCATTATAAACAGAAATAGTCTGATCAAGAAAGAACTCATACAGTGGATTGTAACTTAAATCAATCTTATAATTTTTAGTAAAGTTAGCAAGTCGATTTATATCTTCAGTAATAAATAATAAATGTTTGTTAACATTATTCAATAAACCATACTCTGTAAAATGAAAACAGTTCGAATAAATTCTTTCATCAACATTATAATCGTATATGGTTTCATCATTTATTGATACATGTCCTTTTTCTGCATGTGCTAGACATAACAAATCATTTATTTCAAAATAATAGCTATCATCTAAAAGATCATCTGAACTACCTGAAAATGTATATTCAAATACGTTTGTTCCATCTCTAACCAATTTCACAGCAAAATACGTTTCATCTTTAAAATAATCATTAATATGTTTCTTATATTGTAAAAGAGAAATTATTCTGTTATCATAATCTGCGATTATTTCTAAAAACAGTGTATCATATCTACCTCTGGCTTTAAAGGTGCATTCTCTAAGAAATAGCGTATCGAAAGTTTCTTTTATATCAATTAATCCTGTCTTTTTAAAAACTAAAGCAATATGTTTCGCTGCTTTATCACGATACGACTCTAATTTTCTATTATTAATTTTTAAGCGATCTGGTTCTTCATGATAAAAATATATAAAATCATTTTCTTTAAAATGAATTATTTTATTTAAAGTATTATTATCATCATTGGAAGTACCATTAAAGTTACGACTGAAAATAACTTTCTTATTCCTAATTAATTTTACAGAAAAGTAAACTTTATCTTTAAACGCATAATTAATGTTTTTAGTAAGTTCTGCAATAGAAATCGTCATATCTTGATAATTTATGAATATTTTAACACCCGCCTGATCGTTATATCCTAAAGCTTCAACAACGTAATAAACAAGAGGAAGAAATGTTTCATTCTTACTTATTTCTTTAACAGGAATACTGATATTCGATTTTTCAGAAATTACACGGTATATAACCTCACTAATGTACAATTTGTCATCTTTCTTTGCTGCAATATAAATCGAATACACATTTGCCAAAATATTTAAATCCAACGATTGATTCTTAATTATATGACATTCATTATTTAAATAAAGACACTCTCCATTTAGATTGAAAGGATGAATAAAAAATTGAACCGAAATGTTCTCTTTTTCTACCTTAGGTAACAATATTAAAGAAGAAAATGGTCGAAAATCACGCTCTTTACTCATTCTCTGTATATCGTCGGAAGATTTATTAAAATCTATGGCGGGCATTATGGAATGTCCGCTTAAAGCACGTAATTCTAAATCTGGATATACTAAGGGGATTTTATGTTTCCTAAAATCAACAACTTTCTTCAAATAGGGCAATATATTAATATTACGAAGATCGAGAAACGTTTCCACTAGTGTAGGAATAATGTTGGCCGTCTTACAAAAAGTTTTTTTGTTTTTTTTTAAATGGCGATAAATAAATTCCCGAAATAATACGTCTGTTCCATCGTATCCAAAGAGACCTATGAAAAAGTGTAGTTTTTCTTTATTATTCCATTGGTGAATAGGTACACCATTTTGATAGTTTGAAGTAGCAGTCGATTTATTAGAATCGGAAAATGTCATCCAATATTCATCTGCATTTAAATTGTGTTGATAGAAAGCTGCAAAAATATTATTCCACACTTCACCCACATGTCCAAAACCAAGAAAATAACTTTCTACATCATAGTGACGTCCAAACTCGTGTAATAAAATCCAACTGGTTTTTTCAGGAGGTTGTAACCATGGTAAAACATTATCATAACCTACACGTTCTCGGGTTAAAAAACTGTTTTTACACTTATCTTTTTTATACTTACAAGACTTATCTTCAATGTCGCACCCATTTGATGATTCTTTTGTAAAGAAAAGGTTATCATCAGTTGGAAAAACTGTATCGTGGCAACGTGTTAAAGTTAAAAATAGAACATTATGTTCTTCTGTGTAATTACCAAATTCTGAATCAGGCGAATGAATAATATTTTTAGAACCAACTAGAGAATCGTAATATTGTATCACATTTACTTGATTTTGTAGTCCAATGTAGAGACTCAGATTTGCTTCTCTGATTTTTTTAACATCATATGGTGAGAGTAACATTTGTGTATAATAGTTTTCAACAAATCCGTAAATTTCTACGTTGTCTAAAAATTGTGTTTCAGCATCTTTATATGTCAAAAGTTGGTATTTCTTTGTTTCAAAAGTTGGCAGACGTTTCCAATTTTTTGTTCGAATTTCTATCTTAACAGGAACTTTATAGGAATTCGTTATCATAGGAACACAATCAAAATTGGCTTCTATGTTAACAAAAAAATATTGTCTGTCCTTGAGATTAATTTCATTGATTGAGTGTTGTGGTGTTTGTGCATAACAGAAAAACTTTAAACTTTTAATTTTTTCTGAACTAGTTACACTTATATGGAGTGGTGATCTTCGTCTTACTATTATTCCAAAGTGTTTTTTATGATGGTATTGAAAGTAATAGGTTGGTTTATTGCAATGCGATGCAAAACTGTTTACAACAACTGCACTCACATTCACTACAATTGGCTGAAAATAATAAATTGTTAAAATATTAAAATATTTTTTGAAATTGTAGGTATAAGATTATGGCAGATTATTTGACTACTTTTTAATTACACTGATTTGTTCAACAAGTCCTACATTAAATTAAAAAAACTTGTATTAATCTTTAAAAAGAAATCAGATAAATAGAAAAATACAAAAGTAATATATAGGGGAAACCGGGGCGTAAAGGGTCACTTGAATTTATTCAAAAGTGGTAAATCAGAGTAATTTCGGTTTTTGATCAAAATAATGTACTTGGCATACTGTAAGTTTGTACCAATTTTTATTGTTATTCATTTATTATTGTTAAAAATATTGCAGAGAAAGTAATTTTGACACTCGAAAGTAAATTTTTGAAATTTTTGTTTTTTTGTTATATATTTTTCAAAATTACTTGTAAAAAAATTTTGTTTATGAGGTTTGGAGCTTTAAACATTTCTTCTTAAAGAACAATTGACAATTTTCGTTTAATACTTACGGTATTGATAAAAAATAAAAAAAATTTCAACAAACACCTCCGGGGCGAAATGGATCACTTTGGTCTATCCATTGAGAAAAACTTATTATATTTAAAATATTAATAAAATAATCCTGTCAAGTTTAATTTCTTGTAATTTATATATTAATAAGTACCAATGATAACCTTTTATAAAAAAATAACGGGAGAATAGATTTTTTAAGGAAATGGATTTTGCATGTAACTACAACTTGCATTTCTCCAAAAACATAGGTTCTAAAAAAAGTATAAGTGATATTAGGGCGTACTTTTTTTTAATTGAAAGCTGAGATGTTAGACTAAGTTTTCCACATGGTGAAATTTTTATTAAAGCAATAATGACGAAATTAAGCAACAAAAAGTGAAAAGTGATCTATTACGCCCCAGTTACACTTAATGGAAAAGTAACATTTTATTCGTTTACATAAAGCGAAGACCAAGTTCGCGAATCGAATATTCTTTATATAAAGAAGTCTTTTTTATAGTTTCAGGTTTTATTGCACGTTTTTCAGTGTCATTTTTGTGGTTTAAGGTTTGTTTGTTTGATTTGTGTTTTCTGTTTTTAGGTTTAAGACTATGTTCAAGTTGTAAAATGTAAACAAACCAAAAATAGACAAACCAAGCACTAAAATCACATTTTTTAAACATCTTTTTCTCACACCAAAAATAACATTTTTACACATTCTTTTCGAAAATAATGAACTAGAGGGTTATACTTTCCAATGAAATCATTTTTGAGTATAAGCAATAAAAAGCAAAACGTAAAATAACAAATTAAAATCACCTGCAAAATAGCATTTCTACGTGTCGCGAAAATTAAACGGTTTGAGTATAGCAACCGCAATGACGATGAAGAAGACTAATATTAGCGATTGGACTTTCAACATGTGGAAGGGGAAATTTTCTCCTTTCTTTCTTAAAATAACAAGGAGAAAGGGTAAAAACTTCTTCATCGTCCGTGCGGTTGATATACTCAAACCGTTTAATTTTCGCCACACGTAGAAATGCTATTTTGCAGGTGATTTTAATTTGTTATTTTACGTTTTGCTTTTTATTGCTTATACTCAAAAATGATTTCATTGGAAAGTATAACCCTCTCGTTCATTATTTTCGAAAAGAATGTGTAAAAATGTTATTTTTGGTGTGAGAAAAAGATGTTTAAAAAATGTGATTGTAGTGCTTGGTTTGTTTACCTTTTTGTTCGTTTACATTTTGTAACTTGGACATAGCCTTAAGTAAATGTAAATAAGTTTATTTGCGTTTCTTTTTAATTTTTTCTTAGGTATAAGTTTACAATTTCTTTTTATTTAATTAGCATATTTATTCATCAGTAGGTTAAGATTGTTTTGCATTTATTATATATTTTTCAATAAAGCACAATGGTTTTTAAAACTTGTTGTTATCCTCTAAAGAAGAAAAAGCATACGAAAAAATTTGACGAAAAAGCTTTGCGTCTTTTAAGTGTTTGGTTACAAACTGAGCTTAATCTTTTGCTCATTGGTACAATGTAACAATTGCGGAAACCTTTAAGAAATGATTGACCTTTTGATAAAAACATTTGATGACAATTGCATTGACTCTATAACATATAGAAGCTGGGTATCAACAGATCGAACTAAGTTAGTGACTTGCGTTGATTCAGTTGATGACTTTATTGCGAACTTTCTAACAGACTTGCCTCCACTTTTAAAACATGACTATATTGCCAGAAAACAAAGTAAATACTTGTCTAATTTGGAAAAATCTTTAAGTCCTGGAGAGTTCTTAGTTAAAGGAGATTTCTCTGAAAATTATTCAGTTATAATACACAATGCCATTCAAAATCAGTACTGTTCAAAAGATCAAATTACATTGCATCCTTTTTTAGACAACTTTAAGTAGGGTGATAAAGTAGAACATGCAAATTTCGCAATTATTTCAGAGGATCTCACTCATGATGCGAACGCAGTGAATTTATTTATTCAGAAAATTATTGGTCAGTTAAAAGAAAAACATGACGTTAAAAAGTTAATTTACTTCACTGACGGAGCTGCATCACAATAAAAAAATAAAAGTAATTTTATAAATCCGGCTTATCACTATTCTGAGTTTGAAATTTTTACTAAGTGGCATTTTTATGCAACGTCACATGGCAAAGGGCCTTGTGATGGAATAGGAATTCAATTCGATTTTGACCGTTACCTTGTACACAGAGCCTTTGCTCCAGTACGCTTTTAGGCCCTACGTGCAATGACAAGAAATACAATATCTCCTAAAGTTTAAGAGTCTTCATCGATATTTTTATAACAAAATATTCGTCAAATACTAAGGAATCAAAATATAGCTATTAGAAAAAAAATAAAGATACGCTTATAAACAAAAAATTTGCTTAAACAATATTTTTTAAAATTTGTTATTTAAAAAAAAATTCATTTTAATTGTTTGTAAATAATAAGTAATCCCTGAAAAATCATTAAAATACATCGATATGTCTCTGAGATATTGCGTTTTCAAAATTTTACAAAAAAATTTCGAAAACTCTGTACAACCGTAAATTTTCAAAATTTTCGAAATTTCTTTTGGAATTTTTATTCGTATGTATTCCCCTATAATTTCTCAAAGTTTCACTAAAATCGGAGAACTGAGGGACAACTTTGATTTGTTAGGTATGATTTGACCCAGTGTCAAAATCACTTTTTCTACCATATTTTTAACAATAATAAATGAATAACAATGAAACTTTGTACAAACTTAATGTATGCCAAGTACATTATTTGATCAAAAACCAAAATTACTCTGATTTACCACTTTTAAATAAATTGAAGTAATTTATTACGCCCCAGTCTCCCCTGTCCAACAGAATTTTTAATATTGAGATGTAAAAAGTGTTATTTGACGGCTGATATTTTAGAAGGATTGCCTTAAATCCAGCACCTTAAATTAACGTACCTTTTATGCCTTAAAATAAGACATTTCCTTTTAACTGTGTATACATAACGATTTTTTATTTTAAAAATACCAATAATTTTACAAATTGGAAATATTATAAACATAAAACCAAAGTATCGAGAAACATTTTATTACAATTTAAATTAAAGATAAGAAAGTCAGCTTTTTAATACTTTGAGCCCTTTTTGAAACATTATCTAATAAATTCTAAGCAATACAGATTTTCATGGGAATGGTGAAAACTTTTATACTTTATTTATATTTTTCAGTACTTTTATAATATTATTTAAAAGATGTGATACTAACGAAACAGGAATATAGTTTGTTTCTAATGTTTTCAAAATTGTTTCGAAAATTCGGAATTTAGTGTGAAGAAATTTTAGCTTCCTAAATATATGTTATAGTAATTGTCAACATACCCTTGAATTCCACCTAACAGCACTGGCGTTTGAAATAAAGAAAAGCACCATAAAGATGTTTACTTTTATTATCCAAGACATTTTAAAAAAATTGTTGTTAACAGTAAAAAGAATAAAATTAATTTGTTTCTTCTTTTGCATTCACTTATATTTAAAGAGTAACATATTGTGAAGAAGTATTATTTTCTCGCATATTGTCACGTACAAGGATTTATAAACACAGCAATTGTCACTGATAAATTACTCTATTTTAATTTATAATTACAATTTTACTTAATAACTGCATATACTGGTAAATTGGAATGTTAGAAAATTATGAAAAATATAATTGTTTATTGTATATGACAAAAAATAGGTGATGATTAGTAAATTTATTTTTGGAATTTAATACGACACATGATCAACATTCTTTTTATTCATCGAATAACCCAGAAGCTAATCAGGTTTGAGTAATTTATATGCCTAATGTTGTACACAATGAAATAAACTAAACACACAACTCAATATATGCAAAAAAAATTCTATATCGTTAAATAAAATCATACGTCTGTCTGTACATTGCTTAAAACTTAAAAATTT
Organism: Leptopilina myrica (nomen nudum); assembly: GCA_032872475.1. Lineage (NCBI taxonomy): Eukaryota > Metazoa > Arthropoda > Insecta > Hymenoptera > Figitidae > Leptopilina > Leptopilina myrica (nomen nudum). Next base: position 37,906,894 of record CM065464.1, on the reverse strand, counting down.
TAGAATAAATAGTTGTTATTGACATCAAGGATTTCAGAAATATTCGTAAAAATATTAAGGGGAGGCACCACCCCCAACTTTAAGCCCTTTAAATTTAAATTATTAAACTAGGTTATATTTTTTTTCTTTCACCATTTTTAACCCTAAAATATATAGGATGGTCAAAAATTTTAAATTTTAATTTTTTGAAGAGGTTAGAATTTTTATCTTTTCACTAATTGCATATTTTTGCAAATCCATGCGAGAGGTTGTTTAAAACTATAAAATAAGCTTAGACAAAAATTTGCGTTAAAAAATATTGAAAATTGTAAGAGAAGATTAATTTTGAATATTCAAATTTTACAACTTTTTACATATTTCCAAAGTCCTAGACCAATAATCTTTTTGAGAATATCAGTTCTTACAAAAATTTATTCGTTAAATGCAAAAACCATGTCGAATAACTTATTTACTAGGTTAAAATTTTAACGTCTGTCAAAATTATTTTATTTTCTAGGTTAAAATTTTGACAGACGTTAAAATTTTAATCTAGTAAATAAGTTATTCGACATGGTTTTTGCATTTAGCGAATAAATTTTTCTAAACACTGATATTCTGAAGAAGATTATTGGTCTAGGATTTTGGAAAAAATGTCAAAAGTTGTAAAATTTGAACATTCAAAATTAATCTTCTCTTACAATTTTCAATATTTTTTAACGCAAATTTTTTTCTAAGCTTATTTTATAGTTTTAAACAACCTCTCGCATGGATTTGCAAAAATATGCAATTAGTGAAAAGATAAAAATTCTAACCTCTTCAAAAAATTAAAATTTAAAATTTTTGACCATCCTATATATTTTAGGGTTAAAAATGGTGCAAGAAAAAAAATATAACCTAGTTTAATAATTTAAATTTAAAGGGGTCAAAGTTGGGGGTGGTGCCTCCCCTTAATGTACACTGAAAAAAGGTCATTGAATCAATGTAAATGCATTTTCTTGACCAAATTTACTTGAAACTAACCCATATTTTCTTATTGGAAGGAATTTATTTTCTTGTGTCAAGTAATTTTGAGCATTGGGCAAAGTTATTGAAATAAAAAAATATGGGTTTTACATAATTAATTATCTTACTGTTTCAAATGAACTGTTTTACATGCCCCAAGTCGCGAAAAAGTATTGAATCAAGAATATTATGTTCTCCCGTCAAATAATTTATCTTGAGTCAAATCATTTTTTAATTTTCTTTAAAACAACTGTTTATTTCATCCAACACCTATAGTCTTGAGCCAAGAAAATGAGATGATATTAATCTAAATATTAGTAAATAATATAAGTTAATAATATAATAATATTAGTTAATTATTAATTAATAATTGTTTCAACTCAATAAAAATTATTTTGTTTCAAAGAAATATTAATTAATCTAATCATTTCTTGTACTTGAAGCACTTCTTCTGAAAGTGACACTAATTGTCGAGCTTTACTATTAAAAATCCACGCTAATATCGTTCATGAAATCGAAAATAAAATTACACTTCTTAAAAATTAATAATTTGCATATTTTAATACCAAATATATTTAATTCGATTAAAATATAAATTTATTTAAAGCATTTTATTTAATTGTAATTTGGGTTAATTTTTTCAAAGCAATGCAGGTAAATGCTAAAAACAAAAGAAAAACTAGCATATTTCAAGGAAAAGGCTTCGGAGATGAAAAATAAATTTTCTTTCACATTTATAAACATTAAGGCGCAATTAAAATATGCTTTTTAGTAAAATATACAAATCTTACACCCTCATTTTATATTTCCATCGAAATATTCTGTTAAATTTACTTCTACTTTTAGTTATTTATTAAAAAGGAAGGCTTCGGAGATGAAATGAATTTTTATTCGGAGAAAAATGTAAATTTCGATTATTTAGAACAGCAATAATTTTTCTCCTTTCTATAGATAAAATATAGGAAAATTAAACGTCAGATTCTCAGCTTTATTTTAATGTGCATTAAAATTTTGTTTAAGACATTTTTAATGTATAAAATATCAGTAATCATTGTAAAGTAATTTTAACCTAAAACTGAAGACAATGTTTAGACATTTTTATCAAAAATAAAAGTGAGGTCTACAAATTTTTCAAATGCACATAATGATAGAAAAACATTGTACTTTCTGACAATATTTTTAAAAAATTTCTGAGAATTAGAAAAAACCATAAAAATTAAGTTTTTTAATAGAAGTCCTATTGGAGACATGTTGAAAAGGCTTCGGAGATGAAAGTAATTTAGTTATTACATAAATTAAGTTGAATAATATTATTTAATTTTCTTTTTAAAATGATAAATAAGTGCTAAATTTTCACTATGGGAATTGATAATAATTATTAAATAGTAGATTTTGTAAAATTAATCGAGACATCAAAAATGTCACTTTCGGAAAAATCACCCATATATTACCATGTTTCAAGAACATTTAATTTCTTAGAATAATATTATATTTCTCTTGAATTAAAAAATATATTTTTGTCTGGAGAATTCATGTTTTTTGAATCGAATCATTATATTTATTTGCTTTGAAACTTTTTTTTTACTTAACACAATGCCAGTGTTCTTGATCCAAGAAAATATTTTTCTTCAAATGGATATGCTACTTAAATATCAGTTTTTGAAAACTGTCCATTGAGGCTAAGATGGCATAGTGATAGCGTGACGGCTTCTGGTGTGTGTAACCCGGGTTCATTTTCTCCGATCTTGGAAAATTTTCTTTCAAGGTATATTTGACATATTTGTGTTAAGTATTAATTAAATGTAAATATTTATGTAAAATAAAAATTATTTAGGGTCAGTTGGGGTAAATCTGAACAGATTTGCTATGTTTCACCAAAAACATAAGTTTTTTCTTTTAAATCGGAATACTTTCGGTTTTTTTGTGTTTAGAGTTGTTATTTCACTTCCGTGGAACAATTTTATGGAGTAGTAAAAAATATAGTTATCATTGAATCGTAATAATGAACTGTTCCTATTTACCCCTAAATTTTTCAATTTTGCTAAAATTTAGAGGTAAATAGGAACAGTTGATTATTTCTTACGAAATTTGAGAAAAAAACCATTTCAAGTCTGGAAATGTTAAGAGATCTAAAGAATTAGACAAAAAATGGTGTTAGTCATAAAATAATTCAAAATAAGAAATAATAATGCATTATATATGTTTTAAAGTATTCCATACCAAAAATTCTAACACATTATACAATTATGTTTAATACTATGTACCGATGCGATTATACATGAATACTATTTTTAATGCATTTTTATAATGCTGAAAATAGTGTTGTAGTTTGATAAAAATAATTTTTTCATTTATATTATCAGAAATATTATTGAAATTTCTGATGTTCCGATTTACCCCGAATTTCCAGTTTTAAGAGGTAAATAGAAACAGTCTCCTATTTTTAAGAAAAATTTTAAAAATGAAAAAATCAAAGTTTTTTTTTGTTGTAGTATTAATAAGAGATAATTATAAATTTTTATATGAATTTTTAGCTTATTTTTTTCAAATGCGAATCAAAAAAGGGAAAGGGTGTCTTCTTTGATTTTCAATTTTTTATGCAATATGAAATATTTTTGTATATACTGCTGCTAATTGACAAACTGAAAATGGGAAAATACTTAGAACCTGTTAGGGGTGATCTAAGGTACAAGGTTTAAGGATGTATTTATTTTAAAAAAATTTTTATTTATCCAAAATAACTACTGTTCCGATTTACCCCAACTAACCTTAATTATTTAAATAAAAAATATAAATGGTAATTAATTAGATAATAAAAATGTTTGACTTAAGTATTAGAAACGATGGGATAGGGGTAAGGAGTAATTCAAGTAAATAATTTACTTACATTGAGAAAATGGTAATTCAAGTAAATAATTTACTTGCATTGAGAAAATAGTTTTTTGATTGAAATCTATAAATTTTCTCAAATAAAGAAAATATTTTTTCGGACAGAGAACAAATTTGCATTTCTTACATGCTACTTAAGCTCTTGATCGAATTCCATATTTTCTTGAATCAAGAATATCTGTTCTTCCAACAATATAAATTTTTTCTTCATCTAAATCTTCATTTATAGCAGAAACCGCTTCTGAAACGAAACTAAATAGAAAATTACTTTCGTTTTAGTTCTTAAATAGTCCAAAAACAAAAGTATTTGCCAACTCGAAACAAAAGATTGAAAAACATAATAATTTAGTGACAATCACAGAAAAATTGTTTCCTCATACTTATCTAACTAGAGCAACGTAAGTAATTAACGTAACTTATACGTAACCAGAGTAAATTACGTAGCTATATAGTAATTTACAAAATTAAAGTAAGTTACGTATGTTACGTAACCAGAGTCAATAACGTAACTACAGTAACTTACGTAAAGGATCCAACTTGCGTAAGTTACATAACTAGAAAAACTTACGTAATTTATCAGTTTTACGTAACTTACGTAACTAGAATAACTTAAGTAAGTTGGATTCTTTAGGTAAGTTACGTAAGTAGAATAACTTACACAAGTAACGTAAATAATCAAGCTTATGTAACTTATGTGAATAATTAATTTTATGTAACTTACGTAAGTTAGACCATTTACATAAGTTACTGTAGTTACGTTATTTAGTCTGGTTATGTAACTATAGTAATTTCCTTTAATTATGTAAGTTACTATAGTTACGTAATTTACTTGGGTTGCGTAACTTACATTAATTACTTAAGTTGCTCTAGTCACGTAAGTCAGGGGAAACAATTTTTTGAGATTGACACTAAATAATTATGTTATTTAATATTTTGTTTGGAGTTGTCACGGAACTTAATTCAAGCAGTTAATTCAGTTTCAAGTTGACACTAAACTAATATTTAGACGTTAATTTAGTATCGAGTCGACACGAAAGTAAATACACTTTATTAGTTTAGTTTCGTGTCAACTTGAAACTAAAGTCACTATGTTAATTTAGTTTCGTGTTATCTCAAAAACTAAAACGAAACTAAACTTTCGAGGTGGTTCCTGATTTATAGTAACAATAAGAGTAAAATTGATTATTTTAGTCTTTTTTGATAAAAATTTGGGAATAATAAGAATTTTAATAAACTATTGTTTTATTACATAAAATACAAATTTAAACATTTTTCTTTATAACAATAAAAACATAATTTAAAACTACTTCATAAATTGACCTTAAATATAGTTAGAAATTATTCATTAATATATCCGATTAAAAAATATTAAGGGGACATTCCAGTTCAAAACAGGCAAAAAGAAGGTTTTTTTAAGTATATATTATTAAAATAACTATAACATTTGTTTAAAAAATTTCTTTTACATGTAATAAAAATTTATTTAAGATTTTGTAAAAAAAAAATTTTCATTTTTATTTCAAAATGGCAGCGATATAAGCCATTTTCGAAAATGACCACCCAGCTGAAAAAGTTCTATAGAATTTCACTAGAATCATTCTATATAATCATTCTATATAAATTCTAGAGAATATTCTATAGAATTTCAATAGAATGATTCTATAGAATTTCTACGTGAATTCTACTAAATTTTAGTTGTTTTTAATTAGAAGGAATATAAATTTCGTGAAATAATTTTTTTAACATTATAGTTATGTATGGTTACGAAGTTCAATGAATTTTATATATTTAAAGGATATAACCAATTATTTTGGCCTAAAATTTGTTGAAAAATATTATTTCACAAATTTAAAGTTTTTCTAATTAAAAATCACTAAAATTTAATAGTGTTTATGTAGAAATTCTATAGAATCATTCTAGTGAAATTCTATAGAATATTCACTAGAATTCATATAGAACGATTCTATAGAATGATTCTAGTGAAATTCTATAGAATTTTTTCAGCTGGGCATTTTAGGTGGTAAGATAGATTCCAAATTTTCTGAAACAGATAAAACCAAAAACGAAGTGACATTCTCTTCGTTTTATATTTTTTTAGGCGTTGAACCTCAAAAAAGGGGAATTTTCTTTCCCCCCCCCTTTTTTTAGAGTACTTTTTCCCCAAAATATGCAAAAAACGTATTTTTATTTAGAATTTCTCTTATAAAAAAGGGGAGTTGGAAATTTTCCAGTTTTTGGGGTTCCACTTATAGGCATGATGACGCTGAATCAAAAGCCGTTTGATTTTTTAAAATCGCTGCAGAAGAACTAGAGATATCAGTCTTACCAGATCAAAAAATGATATTTTCAGAAAAACGCATTTAAAGTTTTTGTTCATAAGTTTCCCCATTTAAAAAAATAATCATTGGATTTGCTTTAAAATAGTTACTCGAGGGTTTTTGAGGTCGCTAATTACGAATATGGAATCAGATTTTTAAAATTCAAAAAGGCGGATTCAATATGGCGGACTTTTTTTTTAAATCATTGGAATAGCTTGAAAATCATTACGGGGGAGTTTTTGGGGTCGCCGATTACGAATATGACATTATTTTCTCAAAATTAAAAATGGCGGATGCAAAATGCTGGACGAAAAAAAAATTAAAATAAAAAAATTTTCTTTTCCGCGAAGTATAACTTTGGTTTTGCAAGAATTTTGCAAGAATATTTTAGGAGAGTATTCTTGACACTTTAAGAAATCCGAAAATAAAAACAAAATAAATCGATTTTTTTGACATTTTGAACTAGAATGTTCCCTTAAGAGGAACAAAAGTTAGAACTTTTTCATTGTTGATAATGGTTGGTATTTTATACGTGAGATGGCAAATAATTTTTGTATTGATATTTCAAGGTTGAAAGTTTGAAATTTTTTTTTTATTTTTAGAAATGTTTGAGTATATTATTGCTCTCCAAAATACCATACGGGCATTACGCAAAAACGGATAAACCGATTCACGAGTTTTGATTAGATTACTACTGAAAATCACAATTTCCCATACGGTTTTACACGGGAATCTATATGATTTCCTTTATGAAAGTGGGCTTTTACATGATTTTTTATATAGAGTCCCATGTAGATTTGGATGTGGAAATCGAAGACGGGTTTCTACTAATTGTCTACTAGTTTCTACCAATAAATTGTAATAATTAATTAAGGTAAAAGTACCAATAACGGAACACTTTAAAATTTCGTACCTATTACGAAACAGTATCACAAAAATTGAAATAAAAGCAATTAAAATTGGTGGTGAGAAAATTCTAGTCATTTTAATAAATTTTACATGATATAAGAATTATTATTTCTGTATAGTATTTAATTTAATAAGAAATATTAAATTGTATTTTAGCTTTAAAGTTGAGGTGTCCATCAAACTACCGTTCCACATTAGGTACATTTATTATTTACATGCCCCGATTAATGGAACACACAGGAAATATACAGCAAACATAACCTCAAATGTTTTCAGTATTTTCGTATTTATTTTCTACCAGAAAAATTGGCTTTTTAATTATCTATTAAACTAGAATTTGTTTATTGTATTTAATTCTTTATAATTAATATTCAAATTGTTGAGATAGATCAATAGAATTGTAATGACTTATTGAATCAAATAAGGTGTTCTAGGTGTTCCTTAATAGGGACATTCAATTTGGAACACCCGTACATACAGAAAATAATCGTTCCGTAATAGGTACAGTGCAGAGTTTTATAATTTAATTAATATTATTCTTATTTCATAAAAAAGAATCATTTTAGGGCTTAAATACTATTAATAAAATACCAATCTTTCAATATATACCCTAATTATTCATATTAACACTTCTAATTCCATGATATTTATCATAGAAATTTAGTTAGGTTAAAAAGCGTTCCGATATTGGTACCTTTACCTTAATCTTAAAATTTACATTTTTTAAAAAGTGCATTTAGTCATCTCAATATTATTAATTAAATAATTTATTTTTCTACATTTTCCGACAACACATTTAAAAAATTAAAAAATTCCCTTTTCTTGATGAATAAAGGAAACATTAAAAGAAAAAAATATTCAAAAAAGATGTGAAAATTAATGCTAAAATTTGTTTAATACTTATATAGGATTATTTGGGGTTAATGTAAATGGAATATCTATTTTTCATCAAAAACATTAGATTTTTTTGTTAAAAGATGAAACGGACGGATTTATTTTGAAAGAACTTGTTACTTTACTTCCCTAGAAAAATTTTATGAGGTACAAAAAATATTGATGCACCTGAATCGACTAAAACTGTCTGTTTACATTTACCCCGAGATTTGGAAATTTCTTAAAATTTGGGGTGAATGAAACACCACTGTAGTTAAGTGAGGTTTAAGAAACAAGTTATTTCAAATATACTACTGTTTATTTACTGTTATTTCTGATTCAAAATTGAGGGGGAGAAAAAATTCAAAATCTTTTGATTTTTTATCTTAAGGATGAACTAGATTTAAAACAACTCTCATCTAAATAACTTCGTACACTGTAAAAAATTTAGGGAGTTAACGGACTCGGGAGTTGGGAGTTAAATTTTTCAAGTTAAAAATTAACTCCAAAAGAGAGTTAATTTACTAACTCCCTTCATCAACACCCGTGCGAGTTATTTTTCCATGGGGAGTTAGCATTTGGGTGTTAAATTTTAACTCTCTTTATTTAACTTCCCTGACATTAACTCCCCAATGGGTGCGACTTTTATAGAATCCCCTGGGGAGTTAAAATTTAACTCTCTTTTTTACAGTGTAGAAGAACCAGAGAAATTCGCATTAGAATTTTTAATTTCGTTTTTTTAGAAATGAAACTTTTGTTATTTCCTAAACTTATTCACATTAAAGAACCTTAAAGATATCTTGTATGTCTAGTTTCTATTTTTTTTTGCTTGAAATAATTCAATAAAATGACATCCAACTATTAACTTCGCAAAAAGGCAGGTTTATTATTTAAAAAACGCAATTTTAGAAAAGGAATCACTTTTATTATCATTACAACAGAATATAATATTCAGTTTATAATTACAATTATAATACATTGTAAAAAATAATCAAAACAATATTAATTAAACCTTTAAAAAATTTAAATAATTACTTTTGTCACCTCAATCAGATTAAATAAGTGAACGAAAACCTGCATCAATATAAACAGAAATAAATTGTTCAAGAAAGAACTCATACAGTGGATTGTAACTTAAATCAGTCTTATACATTTTCTTAAAATTAACAAGTCTTTGTATATCGTCGTGAAGAATTGATAAATGATTGTTAGCAGTATTCAAAATACCATATTTTGTAACAGAAAAGCAGTTGAAATAACCACTCGCATCATAATCATGTATTATTACATTATTTATTGATACACGTTCTTTCAGTGCATGTGCTAGACATAAGAAATCACCTGTTTCTAAATAATAGCGAATATGTAAAAGATCATCTGACTTACCTGAAAATATATATTCAAATACTTTTTTTCTATCTCTAAGCAATTTCACAGCAAAATAGGTTTTATTTTTAAAATAACTATTAATATTTTTAACATATTGTGAAAGAGAAATCATTCTATTATCATAATCTGCGATTATGTCTAAAAACTGTGAATTATATATACCTCCGGCAGTGATGGTGCAATTTCTAAGAAATAGCGTATCGAAAGTTTCTTTTATATCAATTAATCCTGTCTTTGTAAAAACTAAAGCAATATGTTTCGATGTTTTATCACGATACGACTCTAATTTTCTATTATTGATTTTTAAGCGATCTGGTTCTTCATGATAAAAATATATAAAATCATTTTCTTTAAAATGAATTATTTTATTTATAGTATTATTATCATCATTGGAAGTACCATTAAAGTTACGACTGAAAATAACTTTCTTATTCCTAATTAATTTTACAGAAAAGTAAACTGTATTTTCAAATATATAATGAATGTTTTTAGTAATTTGTGCAATAGAAATCGTCATATTTTGATAATTTATGAATATTTTAACACCCGTCTGATCGTTATATCCTAAAGCTTCAACAACGTAATAAACAAGAGGAAGAAATATTTCATTCTCACTTATTTCTTTAACAGGAATACTGATATTCGATTTTTCAGAAATTACACGGTATATAACCTCACTAATGTACAATTTATCATCTTTCTTTGCTGCAATATAAATTGAATACACATTTGCCAAAATATTTAAATCCAACGATTGATTTTTAATTATATGACATTCATTATTTAAATAAAGACACTTTCCATTTAGATTGAAAGGATGAATAAAAAATTGAACCGCAATGTTCTCTTTTTCTACCTTAGGTAACAATATTAAAGAAGAAAATGGTCGAAAATCACGCTCTTTACTCATTCTCTGTATATCGTCGGAAGATTTATTAAAATCTATGGCGGGCATTATGGAATGTCCACTTAAAGCACGTAATTCTAAATCTGGATATACTAAGGGGATTACATATTCTTTAAAAGCAACAACTTTCTTTAAATAGGGCAATATATTAATATTGTGAAGATCGAGAAACGTTTCCACTAGTGTAGGAATAATGTTGGCCGACTTACAAGAAGTTTTTTTGATTTTTTTAAAATGACGATAAATAAATTTCCGAAATAAGACGTCTGTTCCATCGTATGCAAAGAGACTTATGAAAAATTGTAGTTTTTCTTTATTATTCCATTGGTGAATAGGTACACCATTTTGATAGTTTAAAGTAGCAGTCGATTCATCAGTATCTGAAAATTTCATCCAATATCCGTCTAGTTTTAATTTATGTTGATAGAAAGCTGCAAAAATATCATTCCACACTTCACCCACATGTCCAAAACCAAGAAAATCTTCTTCTACATCGTAGTAATGTCCAAACTCTTGTAATAAAATCCAACTTGTTTTTTCAGGAGGTTGTAAAAATGATAAAACATTATCATAACCTACACGTTCTCGGTTAAAAAATCCAGTTTCACACTCATCTTTTTTATACTTACAAGACTTATCTTCATGTTTGCACCCAATTGATGATTCTTTTGTAAAAAAAAGGTGGTCATCAGTTGGAAAAACTGTATCGTGGCAACGTGTTAAAGTTAAAAATAGAACAGTACGTTCTTCTGTGTAATCACCATATTCCGAACCAGGCGAATGAATAATTTTTTTAGAACCAACTAGAGAATCGTAATATTCTATCACATTTACTTGATTTTGTAGTCCAATGTAGAGACTCAAATTTGCTTTTCTGATTTGTGGAACTTCATATGATGACAGTAACATTTGTGTATAATAGTTTTCAACAAATCCATACGTTTCTATGTTGTCTAAAAATTGGGTTTCAGCATCTTTATATGTTGAAAGTCGGTATTTAGTTGTATTAAAAGTTGGCAGTGTTCTCCAATATCTTGTTTTAATATGTACTTTAACATGAACATTAAAGGAATCCGTAATCATAGGAACACAATCTGAATTGGCTTCTACAATAAGAGACAAATTTGTTTTTTTCATGAAAGTAATTTCATTTAATGAGTGTTGTGGTGTTTGAGCATAACAGAAAAACTTCAAATATTCAATTTCTTTTGAACTAGTTACAATTATATTGAGTTGTGTTTTCTTTCTCACTATTATTCCAAAGTGAGTTTTATGATGATATTGAATGTAAAAGTTTTGTTTATTGCAACTTGATGCTAAACTGGTTACAACAACTGGACTCGCGCTAACTACAATTTGCTGAAAATAATATATTGTCAAAATATTAAAATATTTTTGGAAATTGAAGATATTACATTATGGTTGACATTACAGTCAATTCGTTAATAAATTTATCTAAACTATGTATAACGATTTTTTATTTTAAAAATACCAATATTTTTACAGATTGGAAACATTATAAACATAAAACCAAAGTATCGAGAAACATTTTATTACAATTTAAATTAAAGATAAGAAAGTCAGCTTTTTAATACTTTGAGCCCTTTTTGAAACATTATCTAATAAATTCTAAGCAATACAGATTTTCATGGGAACGGTGAAAATTTTTATACTTTATTTATATTTTTCAGTACTTTTATAATATTATTTAAAAGATGTGATACTAACGAAACAGGAATATAGTTTGTTTCTAATGTTTTCAAAATTGTTTCGAAAATTCGGAATTAAATGTGAAGAAATTTTAGCTTCCTAAATATATGTTATAATAATAGTCAACATACCCTTGTATTCCACCTAACAGCACTGGCGTTTGAAATAAAGAAAAGCACCATAAAGATGTTTACTTTTATTATCCAAGACATTTTAGAAAAATTGTTGTTAACAGTAGAAAGAATAAAATTAATTTGTTTCTTCTTTTGCATTCACTTATATTTAAAGAGTAACATATTGTGAAGAAGTATTATTTTCTCGCATATTGTCACGTTTACAATGATTAATGAACAAAGCATTTGTCACTGATAAATTAATCACTTTAAATTTATAATTACAATTTTATTCATTAATTGCATATACTGGTAAAATGGAATGTTATAAAATTATTTAAAATATAATTTTTTATTATATATAACACAGAATGCGTGATGATTAGTAAATTTCTTTTTAGATTTAATACGACTTATGATTAAAATTCTTTTTTTATCATTTCGACATTTTAACGAAATAAGTACATTTTTCTTGATAAGAACTTATTAAATACATATATTTACCTGTTTTGGTAAAAAAAAACATCTGTTACACCTTGCCCGTCTTGTGATTTGTTGTAGCAGTATAATATTATTTAAACAATTCTAAATTTATTGGTAAAACTTATTTATGTTCGAATTGAATTCTTATTATAGAAAGATAAGAGCAATATGTCCACTAAGAATGTGTTTACACAATATTCTACATAATTAAGAAAAGGAATATTCTTTTTTAAATCGAATGTTAGGTCAACATTCACTTGTTTTACATCGTGAAATAGAGTTTTAATTTAAAAATACTTTTTTCAAACACACAATATTGGATGAATGTAGTTACAATAACTACAAGTCGTAACAAACAATTTTCAAATCAACAATACTGAGAATGATGATTTCGGTATTTGGCAATAATTTCGTTGAATATATGGAGAGAGATGAGGAAAGCTATCTGATGATGAAATTTCGCAAATCACTGCTTACGTGACCTGTATGGTTGAAGGCTTGATTGAGATTGGATGCTGATGTATTTGCATCCCTTATTAGAAGGAATGCTTACCCAAGATTGGAGGATTTAATTAGAGCAGATTCTCTCTACGTGGCTTTAAGACAAAGAGACACTAAGAACCAGTAGACGTTAAGTACATACACGCAGAAAATAAAAAAAACTCCTAATTGAAGAGGGACGCTAATTACATCATCTATTTAAATTTTTTCCCTAGAAATCCAAAACAAATTACAACATTTTTAGTGCTAAACAATTAAAAACTTTTCAAATTATTAGGCTAGTTAAGAAATAAACTTTTTAAATTAAATGAAAGATAATACGGATAATTGAGTATATAAGCGCGACTCAAGAATACAAATCACAATCACCAAAACCTATTTTATTTTTTCTTTGTTTGTGTATTTCTATTGTTACTTGAAAGTCGTAAAACTTAAAGTAATTAAAAGCACGCTTTTCAGTTTAACTAGCCTCACTCAATTATTCACTTTCAGCAAATTTTTATTGAAACAAAACTTTTCCCGCTACTTCAGAGAATATTGACATTTTTAATTTTCATTATTTTACACAAATTCTTCTACAAAAAAGAAAACTGTCAATTAAAAATATTTTTTTGGATTTAAATAAAATGTATTAATTTTAAAATAAAATTGTTGGCGTTTTCATTAAAACTATTCTTTTTATTTTTAAAAAACTTAAGACAATAGTTCAACAAAAAATAGTGCCTTTCTAAAACATTAATTCGTTTACTTTGGATAAATTAATTCATGAAAATATTTCATGGAAACATTTTGGCAATAAACTCAGTGTGTTGAAAATTTTTAAAAGAATTTTTAATTTCTGATAAGTATTCCAATAAAATTACTTCTACTTTCAACAAAAAGTATGACTTTTTTCCACTACCTGAATTTTTGCCGAGTGGAAAAGAATCTCTCTGCAAATCCTTTGGAGGGATTTAAGCTACATTTAATTCTGAAGACGGGGATTCGAGGTAGCTCTCGTAAGGATTTATGTAAATGTACGTATGTGTGAACTCTAAGTACCTTTCTCTGAATAAGGTTGTCAACGCATTCATGATACCTACTCAACTCCAGATTTATATCGGTCCTGCATTTAATATTTCCCATGTCATTGTTAATTCCGGCATTATAAATGGCGCCACGATATTAATATTTTGGAATATTTAAAATAAGTTATTATTTTTACGCATGATCTGTACTTTTTTAAAATTAATTAATTCGTAGAAATAAATTACATTTGTGAATAGTATACATATAGCATACGTGAAAGTATAAAACAAAAAAAGTGTAAATTAAATACTAAAGGGATACATAAGTGAAACAAATAAACTTTAATTTGGAGAATACTGAATTATCGTTTCAAAGTCAAATTGAAAAAATCCATTTCAATGAAAAGTTCCATCGACAAAGAGAGTGAATAACTGATTGACTGTGAAACGATTCTTTTAAAACTCAATAAATGCAAATTTAAAAAGTAATAGACGACTTTTATCAGTGGGATTCGTTGAAAGAATGGAGCTTAATCTATTTTTTCACAGTACATTTAATGGAATAAAAAATTCTACTAATAACGCTTTAGATTTTTGATTGAATCGAATTAGGTAATTTAAAAAAAATGGAGAACACTATTTTGCTTTTTTGTTTCGGTAGCATGTTTATCCTTTTCTGAAACTATAAATTTATTAATCAAAAATATTTCATAAGAAACTCTCTATTCTTTGTATACCTTCACCAATTTAAAAAAAAATTGGTATGATTATTTTTATTGTCATAAGGTTTCAAAAAGTCGTTTTAAGTAACAATATTTTCAAGGGAAATCTCATCTTATGGTTGTAAAAACAATGACTTTTTTTATATCTGGTTTAGCTACACTTTTCTCTAGTTTCAGAAAGTCAATTTTGAAGTTGACCCTGGATCCAATGTCAACCCTCAAGTTGCTTCTATTCCAAAATTTTTGTAGCAACTTGTTTAGAGTATATAACTGAACATTTAAAAAAAAATTCAAAATCCGTCAGACGCTTTTTTTAAATTTCAATCTTCATGTTTTTAGCGATAAATTTAAATTAACTAGTTCAAAAGATTATTCAAAAACACAAAAATTAATTTTTTCCAGTTTAATTTTTTTACTCATAAAACGTGAGTGAATAAAATTCAATTCTTAACGATAGATTCGTAAAAGTTGTATACTTTTAAGAAACGTAAAGTAGAATTTAAAATTTTAGGATGGCGGATTGAATATGGTTTCAAATATGAAGTAAGGTTTGAAAGTTGGGTAAGAATTCCTGAAGTTGGCCTCTTAATTTTTATGAGTACAATTCTTCAGTAAACTCACTTCCAATTTTTATTGGAAGTTTATTTACAAATATTCAGAATAAAAAGAATTCACCGACTCAAAAAAAAATTTAGGGTCCTTCAGTAAACTTTATTTCAAATAACCAAAAAAAAAACAAAAGCTAAAAATTTGTTCATAAATCTATTGACCTATGTTCAACTGACAAATCAAAACAAACCATTGACATTTAATTTCTCAGTAAAATGATCCGAATTTTATTATAATTTTGATCGCTTTTTCGAATCCCTCAAAGAAAAATTACTCTTTGCTTTATGAAAAATCGAGCAGGAAGCGAGGAGATGTTATACTTATTTTATATAAAAGATGAATGTGGAAAAAATGTTTTATTAAAGGAGAAAAGGTAATAAAAAAAAGAATGATAAGTTCAAGTGAAAATAAAGAAAGATAGATAAAAGAAACGTTTGTCTAATTGGCTAATAAAAATTACAAATTCTCTTTGCACAGAGCGAGAAAAAAGCGCCAAAGAAATATAAGAAGAGTAAAAAAGTAGGAAGTAATGGAGAGAGGCTAAGTCAGGATTCGCTATTGGTTTAGATTTTTAATGAGATGTACACCCACACTGCAAAATTTTTCTTTGAATAGATGAAGAAAAATAGTTTTGTTTTTCTGTTTGTTAAGTGAAAATATATATTGTTCCTGGTGGTTTGAAGCCATTTTTATTGATAAGGTTAAAAATCTTGTTTTTTTTAGTGTCTGCGATATAGTGATCATTTTTTGTAAAAAATTGTAATTTGTCTAATATTATAATTTATCGTTAAAACAAACCATTTATAAATTGGTCAATGAATATTAGGAGACAAATTTATTTTTGGTTGGTTTGTTTGGGATAACAAATATTTTTCCGTGTATATTTGAATATTCAGAAGTTTAAATTTTTAAAAATTTAAGAGAAGTTCAATAATTATAATTATTCAATAATAATATAATAATACAATTCTTAAAAGCATAAAATTAATATAAAACTTTAACAAGAGGGGCTTTATATTTTAAAATTAAAATTATGATAACTAACTTCTCTTCATTATTTTCGAAAATTTTTTATAAAATTCTTTAAAATAATTCAATAATTAAAAAAATTTCCAATGATTCATTTTGGAAAATTCAATTATCTTGAAACAATAGAATTGAAAAATTTCAACAATCTTATCTTTCAGAATTTTCAGAAAAAATTTGCGAAACTTTAATTTTATTTACCAATTTTAAGTTTGTACTTTTTTTTTAAATTAACTGATAAAAATTTTAATTATTAATTTTCGCCCTTAAAAACTAGAATATGACTCTTTATAAAATCCAATTATTAATTAATTATTAAATTAAAATATTATGAAAATACTATTTGTTAAAAAGTTTCTAATGAAATTCTTTAACAAATTTAATTACTTATTTTCAGTCGAATTTCACAATATTTCCATTAACACCATAATGTTTGTAAATTTATTTACATAATATGTTGGAATCGGTGACTGATTTTCTACTATCAAATTAATTATTTTTAAATAATTTAAATTTAGAGAACAGTATAAAATATAAATATCTATAATAATTGAAATAAAAAGTGATTTTTCAAAGAAACTTTAAAATAAAACTTTTTTAATTTTGGTGAAAAAATTCCCAACTAATTCCCGGTTAGTAGACACCCGGAGAACACTGTTTTTAATAATCTTACTCTAGTAACGATTTTACATAAATAAGTAAAGTTTCAGACAGCCTTCAGAATTTTTAGTTTTAGCAGAAAATATTTTTATTTTAAAAAAGTCGAATAAATAGTTAAGTATGCCTAAAATGGTTACTTCACTGGTGTACCAATCTTACTGGTAATTTAAATAGACTTTCCAACTTCTAAAAAAAAGTTGAAATACTTTTCTTCTGGTTTTCAGAATTTTATTGTGTACAGCATATATACTTTATTTATCGATATTATTGAAAGAAAAAATCAATAGTTAATTATAATATTAAAATGCTCACTTTACATTTCATGAACAGATGTAATTTTTTTTTCAATGCATAAATAAAATTATTAATTCCAAAGTCGCTGAGTCGATGTTTGCCCTAGTTATTGAGAAATATTGAAGAGAAGAGAAGTTGACTCGAAAAGGGTCTCTTGAAATCTGAAAGTAAATATTTTATACATTCAAGAAAAAGGAGTGAGGCTAAGGCGCTTAAATGAAGATGAAAAAGGTACTGGTTATAAAGTGAGATTGGACGGTATATTTTTCCTTAAATGAAAACTCTACGATCCTTCTTTTCGTTTATTCAATATATCTATGCATATATCTATATTCTCACATAACTCAAAAGCGAATGATGTTGAATTACCTATTTTATTGCATGTATATATCAGGGGAAGTGTCATAAAAAACTTTTAAAAGCAAAATAGACAATCTGTTGGAATTTTTTAAACCCAAGGGACGAATAGCATTGGCGGAGGGTGGTTTAAGGCGATTTTCTTTTATCGTGTTGTTAGAGGTACCATAAACTGCTTTCGAAAATAATGTAACGATTTCACGTATTATATATATATATAAAAGAAACTCTTTTCACCTGACCTTTCTGAGTTGGCGAAAAGGACATCGTAATTTTGGGATACACTTCACTATCCTGTCACTATACTATTTCAAAATGAACGACAATCGAGAAATTCCTGAAACGGAAGTAGTTATTGAAGCTCGAGAATCTCAACATATTGGAATTCTAGAATTCCTTGAACTGAATAATGTCAGGAAGTGTTTTCTTTTCAAATTTCAAGTGAATTAGATTGATTTACTTTAAGGCAATAAATTATTAAATAGATGTAACAAGTTCAATTTCTCACTTCGCCGTTTTTTTAAACCTAATATTTCTTTAAAATCACTTTTTATGCGATTGTAAAAGCGTTTTTTCTCAAAATTCCTAAATAAATAATCCGTAACTAATGAAATTTACATATTTTGTTAATGATGCAGTAAAAACTTTGTCATGGCACTAAAATTAAATGGTCGATTATTATATGCATGTGATGGTTTTTTTCTAAAAATTCAAAATGGAGGATCCAATATGACGCATGGAAAAATTTAAAAAATGCAGCAAAATTAATGACAGTCACTGTTTAGTCATTTTTGGGGTTGCTGACTGCGAATTCGATGTGCATTTTTTAAATAGAACTTTCTAATTAGGGATTCTAATTTTCCATGCAAAAATAGGTTTAAATACCTACTGCAAACATAGGGCACTTTCTTCCATTTGATTTAAAATATTTTTAAATCCAAAATTCTCCATAATTAGAAGAACATGAAATAATTGTGAAAAATAGAAAATTAAAACATTAAATATAAAATTTAAAACAAAATAATGCAGATGAATATTAAACAAAAAAGGATACATTGGATTTGACACAGAAAATTGAGGAAAAGTCCTTGTGCAAGTCCAGATTTACTCCAAAGGAAATCTTGACAAACACTTTATTATTAAACTTGTTGTCATAGCAACGGATGCTATCCAACTGACTATAAGGTAAACGAAGAAAGGCAAGTAAAGAAGGATGTCGTAGGATCGTATACAGGTAGAGGAGAATTTTATGTACATTTTTAACTAACAGACGAAGCTAAATTTAGATTTGTTATTCCAGCAGTGAGAAGGTGAAGGAGCCATGGAAATTTAAAAGGACATTGCAGAAAAATAATAAAAGCTTAAAATTTCTTGATTTCGGAAAAATAATTTAAACGTTGGTGAAGTTCACAACGTTTATAATCAACGATTTCTGAAGGAAAATATTTTTTTAAGCAAATTTTTATTAATTTTTGTACATAAAATAGTGCGTTTAATATTTTTAATAATGATTTACAAAAAAAAATATTTGTGAACAAAAATTTTTATTCTTTTTGGTAGAAAATAATTTTTTTTTCTTTCAATCGTTGATCAAACTTCACCGACGTATTTAAATTAATTTAGCTTATTTTAATTACAAATCGTACTACTATTCTCGGAGTCACAATTTTGATGAGTCTATTTTGTGCATAAAACATTGTCTTTTCACAATGTTGCCTAAACATTTTTTTCATCGTTTTTGCTTCATTAAATCTTTTTTCTAGATATTTCAGAGTAAATTAAAAAAAGAATGAGCTAGAAAACAATATTTTAATTTGTAGAAAATAAAAGAAAAGCTTTTTTTATGTAATAAAAGAAATTGTTTTATTACATTTATTTAAGAATTTTTATTATTTCAGAAAATATTTAAATATTTATGCATAAAACAATTAAAATTTATTTCAAATCATTGAATTCTTTTCTTACGTAGATACTGAAAAAGTGAATTGAATTTCAGAAATTATTTGTAATTTTTCAAAATGTCAATTTTTCAAAATGTTTTCAACAAAAATTTGAATTGTAAATTTTTAAATTCTATTATTTTTAAATTTGCTAACTTTATTGAAAAAAGCAAGTAAAATAATAGCCTTGCGCTTTAGAGCGCAATTATTGCGTTTTGAATATTTTTCAAAAACATGAAATTAATATTTTTAAGATTAAATAAATAACAATTTAATATCTAACATACTTTTTAAGTTGTTATAAGAGAAACGAGAGAAATAGTTTTAAAACTAATTTGAAAAACTTAGTGATATCAATTAACGCTAATTTTTTGAGGTTATGTTGCGCACCGGTTGAAGTTTTAATCGTTTTAATGATTTTAATTTACTTCTTTATAGTTTTTTTTTGACAAAAAAGTAAGACAAGAATGTATAAAAAATGATGCACAGAATCTTCTTCACTTACTAAATAAAACATTTCTGAAAAATATTTGATTTTTTTAAGAGCACAAAATAGCCCCATAGAATCCTGGTTTTTCAGTTTTTTCCACTTTTCTTTTAAAATATGCAACAAAAAGTTAGCGCATTGCGTATGTATTATCACAACACAATTGACAAGAAATATCTAGCTCAGGTTATGGGTCACATTAAAACTCGAGAAGATTTGGTATAATTTTTCAGAACATTCAAAATTTATGATACAAATTTTCCATTCTTAGGAATTCTTTTCTGTTAACTGACAAATCTTCAGTACATAATATAACCCCTGGGTGTAAGTAATTACAAAATTCTTGTGAATTACTAGTGAAAAACATATCAAATACGAAAGATGTATAATTATAAGTTTCAATTGTCATCGATTGAAATAGTTTTAGAAAAATTTAACAATTATTATCAAGTCTATAGTAATAGATATGGTTTATGAAAATTAAATTTTAAATGAAATAAAAGTGAACGACCAACATGAATATTTGGCAAATTAACTGCTTAGAACTATAGATTGGATTTAAGTAAGGACGACAGGGGTTAAAGAGACAAAGAAGAAGCACAACTGGCGTTGGGCCAAAATAATAACTACTCAACCAACCCTTCTCCCTGAATGACTAGAAGTAATGCCTGGAGAACTATGTCCCCAATCCACACCATAGACGCCTTTGGAGAGCAAAACTAATAATTCTGATATTAATGGTCCAGGCACAGCCTCCAAACTACACTTTATAAACCTTTCAGTACTTCTAAAAGTCATTAGAAGAATAAATTTAACAATTTACTCTAAACTTGAAAATAGAATTTCAGCTCTTGGAAATTTGTCAATGTGTGTTACATTTTTTCGTTTAAAAGCAAAAAAGAATTTATATTAAAAATTATTTTTCCAGTAGAACAAAAGTAAATTAAAAACTCTTAACCCCTAATTTTTAAAGTACACTGGAGCTTCACTAATTTTCACCAAGTCAACACAAATTGAAAGGCAAAGTCCCACTTATTTTCACTCTGAAACTTAGCATTCGAGTTGATTTGATTGGTGGATTCTTGAACATCAACCAATGGGAATGCGAGGAGAACCTTTCAGGTGAAAATAAGTGAGACTGGAATTAGTGGAAAATAAGTGCGACTACAAATAAGTGAAGCTCCAGTGTAACTTTATATCCACTTACCTGCAAATCAACATTTGTTGTATCTGTTGTATAACCTACACTTTATTTATAGGTTAAAATTTTTTATTAACTTTGTATTTAAAATAATTGAATTTATATAAAAAGTTATAATATTTTTCTTAATAATTAAATTTTTTTAAAGAATTTAAAAGAAATCTTTATTTTAAAAAATTAAACCTTTTAAATTTAAAAAAATTTATTTTTCCTAAAATTGAAATTGAAATTTTAGGAATAATTAAATTCTTTGAGCAATTCCTGTAAAATTGTATTACAAATAATTGAAATTCATCGATAACTTGGGGATTTTTTTTTAAATAATTCAATTTTTCTATTAATTAATTTCAGATAGAATGAAAAGTACCGAATTGAAATTCTTCCATCAGTTTTATTATTTATGAAAATAATTGAATTCTTGCTTACAATTTTATTTAACCCTCCATCCGTCGCATCATTTTTTGTAACGCGATCCGTCGCAGGTGTGGAAACTTCTCACCCATCGTAAATTAATCAAAAATTGTTATAAAATGGCAAATTTGTTTTGTAATGTTCATTATAATTTCCAAACAACCTGTTGGAAGTGAAATTAATTTTCATTTTCTATTAATTATTTAAATAAAAAATGAATGACAAACGAGAAGTTTCCTCACTTTGGGTAAAAAATTCTTGACATTTTCTGCTTAATAATTCAATTACAAAAAAACTAAAATAAATAAAAACACAAAAATTGTTTTAAAATAAAGAAGAAGAGTTTTGTGAAAGGTACTGAGAATATGAAATTATAATTTTTTGTATTTTAAAAGTTATAAATAAAAAAAGTAACTGGGTGAGGAAACTTCTCACCATGCGACGGATGGAGGGTTAAAAAAAGTTAAATATTATAATTAATTTTCTATGAAAAATTATTATTATTAATAAAATTAATTGAATTATTGTAAAAAATTGTATAGAAATTTTGTCAAATAATGGATTTTTCCGAAATTTTCTTGAAAATACTATTCTAAATTAATTAAATTCTTGTAGAAATTTTATTGTTTATGAAAATAATTGAATTTTTGATGAATTTAAAGTAGTGGAAATTAAAAAAAAATTACATTTTAAATTTAAGAAAAATTATTTTCAAAAATAATCCTAAATAAAGCAATTAACTGGCAATTAATTAATTGCTATTTTTTATTAATAAATGAAATAAATTTTCATCTCAAAAGGTAAATCGGGTGTGGTTATATATTGGTGAAATAGTTTCGATCAGTTGTGGCTGACCGAAACGGTCTATAACTACTGTGGCTCGAGGGTCCATTAAACATGTGGGTGGTATTTCATTACTGTTTTATTACATAATATGAAATTAAAATTGTCCAATTAATTGAATTTTAACATAATAAACTTCAATTATTAATGCATGAATTAACAAATATACATATGAAAATACATTTCCATCTGAGAAAAAAAATTTTTTAAATTCCAATTTTGTATTAAATTTAAAAAAAATTTTTTATTAAACTTGCTTAAATATTGTTAAAAAAAAATTTAACTACCATCAAATTTATGAGAACATGAGAAAATATTTTTTATAGCACATCTCAGAGTAGGGAATTAAACTTTAAAATTATGTTAATAAATTCAACATCCTAGGAAAAAAACTTTTATCACGTGTAAGCGAAAATATATGTATAAATTTCACTATGAAGGTTGGTAAAATTAGATGAACTTACCCAACTCGTACTTTAGTCGAAGAGAGAGAGAGAGAGAGAGAGAGAGTGGTACAGATCGATTTTCTGATGAATGACTGGACCCTGGTTAGTCTAAGGTTTATCCTCTAAAGACGCTTGCGTTAATTTGATCCATAATTCATGTTGATTTCAGCGCCGCTCCGTTACGGTCTGTAAATTAGTGAGACACTCTATTAACGTACGGAATATCTTAGTCAGATAACCACTGCACTCGTCTCCTTATCATAACTTATGAGAAAAGTTTGTGACAAACCAAGAAACCAGAAAATTGCAATTAATTATCATTAATTATTATCTAAAACAGATATACCGTCAACTGGGGCTATTTTGAGCACTCGAGGCTTTTATTGAATAATGTTATTAAAATGAATTATTTTAATCTGCTATTTTGTAAAATAAAAGTTTGATTACATGACAATAGGAGGCAGTAAATGTTATTATTTCATTCTTTGTCAGTTAACAGAAAAAAATTCCTAAGAATGGAAAATTTGTATCAAAAATTTTGAATGTTCTGAAAAATTATACCAAATCTTCTCGAGTTTTAATGTGACCCATAACCTGAGCTAGTATATTTCTTGTCAATTGTGTTGTGCTAATACATAAGTAATGCGCTGAATTTTTGTTGCATATTTTAAAAGAAAAGTGGAAAAAACTGAAAAACCAGGATTCTATGGGGCTATTTTGTGCTCTTAAAAAAATCAAATATTTTTCAGAAATGTTTTATTTAGTAAGTAAAGAAGATTCTGTGCATCATTTTGTATACATTCTTGTCTTACTTTTTTGACAAAAAAAACTATAAAAAAGTAAATTAAAATCATTAAAACGATTAAAACTTCAACCGGTGCGCAACATAACCTCAAAAAATTAGCGTTAATTGATATCAATAAGTTTTTCAAATTAGTTTTAAAACATTTGCAATGCGAATGTATATAACTCTTTTTCCTAATAACTATTAATTATTTATTTCGTTTTTTTCTCTTATATATACGAAACGAATATTTAAAAATGCTAAAAAAACAGATTTATTTGAACTGAAAAATTATTGTTGAACCGATAACTTCTATATTAGAAAGAAAAATAAAATCTTTTTACAACTAGCAACGTGATTTGAGAGAATCCAATCAAATTAAAAAAAAATTCCAGTACTTTGAATTTTGAAAAACTCATATTGGATTTGCAATCAGTGACCTTAAAAAACCTCCAGATAAACAGACTTCAATGAATCTGCTGAATAAAAAAAACATGTTTACAATTTCAGTGACAGAGTTTTTGATAATATTAGGATTAGTTTTTGCTTTTTAGAAAAATTTTGCAAACTAACAGAATAGGCAAAATATTAAAATTAGAATTAAAAACCTTTAAAAGAATTAATAAAAAATTGTGGATTATGAAAATATTTCGACAAAATAATTGTATTTAATACAGCAAAGAATTTAATTTATAAGTTTTCTACTGTGCTGTATTCTGAAGTTGTCATTCTAAATTATGAATAAGAAACTTAATTATTTTCAGTATTCTAAATTGGAGTTGTAGTAGCTTAGACGGGAAAAATGTTAATATAAAACAACTTAAAAAGTATGTTAGATACTAAATTTTTATTTAAATTTAACCTTAAAAATCTTAATATCATGTTTTTAAAAAATATTCAAAAAGTTTTAACAAGCTGCGCTTGAAATGATGTTTTAAAGTTATTTATAAGTGTTTAAATGATAATTTTCTAATTATAAATATATATTATAAAATATATATTTAAAAAGAAAAAAATGATACTTAATATCTGAGTAAAATATAATTCAAAGAAAGATTGTTAATTTTTAATAAATCCAGATTTTAGCAAAATTTTCGTATTTAATTTTACATTTTGTTGTATAATATCTACAAAAAAAAATTTTTTTCTAGCTCATTATCTTCTTAATTTACTCTGAAATATTTAGACAAAAGATTAAATAAAGCAGAAACGATGAAAAATGTTTAGGCAACATTATAAAAAGACAAAGTTTGATGCTCGAAAATATTCATTCAAATCATTCAATTAAAAAAAGCTGTTTGATGCAAAAAGTATCCCTAGTTACAGTAGTCATTTTAAAATATTTTAGTTTTTAAAACATGTAGGTATTTTTTAATATTAAAAAAAAATGTTTTGTTCCCTGAATATTTTCAATGAACTAGCAACAATTGCGCTCTAAAGCGCAAGGCTATCATATTACTTGTTTTTTCAATAAAATTAGCAATTTTAAAAATAATAGAATTTAGAAATTTTCAATTCAAATTTTTATTGAAAACATTTTAAAAAATTGACTTTTTGAAAAACTACAAATAATTTCTGAACTCCAATTCACTGTTAACTTAAAATTATTAAATTGCAACGAATTGATATCAAACATGTGGATCAAATTAAAAATTGATACAACGTTTTTGCATCAATTTGATATTTTCAAGAAAACTGTGATTAATTTTAAAACTAATAATATTCAATTATGTTGAAAATCAAAAAAATTAAAATGAAAAAAATTTGTAAGTAAATGTAATGAAACAATTTTTCGAGTAAAAGCTTTTCTTTTATTTTCTACAAATTTAAAAAGTTTCAATTCATTTTTAATTAATATTTTTAATTGACAAATACAATTTTTAAACATTTTTTTATTTTAAAAAAAGACTTTGAATTTTATTAAAAGAATTGTAATTAAGAAATGTAAATGATGAAAATTGATAATTTTCTGCAAAAATGTTAAGAAAGAGGAATATACGTAATGTTTTTCTTCTTCAAAGAAAAGAATCAGTTTGTGAATAGTATTCGTATTGAAAAATAAAAGTTATGCATAAAATGTGTATATTTCTTATTTCCTATAATCATAATTTTTTAACAATTAACCATTTTTAAATATTTTGCATAAATATAAAGAATAAAAATTTGCATTATTGACACTGAAAAAAAATTTATTTGATTCAAATAACCGATTATTTGACTATTATCAAATAAATATTTACTTGAATGAAATAATTTTTATTTGAATCGATTAAATAATATTTGCTTCAAATACTGAAATATTTGATTCAAATACAATTTGTTTGATTCAAATAAAAATTATTTGTTTCAAGTAAATATTTATTTGATAATAGTCAAGTAATCGGTTATTTAAATGAAATAAATTTTTTTTTCAGTGTAGATAGTTAAACGAAATTTGTTGCAAAAAGGCATATAATAAAAAAAGTTGATTTGTTACTAAGTTTTTTTTTAATTTTTTAATTTTAAATATTATTTCATTACCTATAAGTCATAAAAAATAACTATATTTTCGATTTACTGTCATAATACATATATACGTATGTATTCATCAAAGCCGAATTTCTAAAAATAATTTTGTCATCAGTAGACAACCATTTCTTTAAAAATGAAATTCAGAGTTTAAAATTTATAAATATATTTTTTGAAATTAAGAAAAGTTTTTATATTTGAAAAAAATTAATCTAACTTAGAAAACAAGTTGCAAATGCCTTCGATTTGAAAATTTTTGATATCGCAAAAAGAAACTTTTGATCTGAGACAGTTGAATTCTCGAGAGAATCAGATGACTGAGTTCCTCTGATGCATCTCATAGTGGAGGTCAAAATAGCAAAACTCCTTTGTAGGAGATACATGCTCACTGCAAAATGGACTGGACATGTTATAAAGTTTCATAGGATACAACAGAAAATGCATACGAATGGGAGACTGTCACGTGACAAACAACTACTGGCGAAATTTGCTAGTTAGAGTTTGTAGATTCATGTTACACATACAAAATATCATCCCTTTCACGTCTGATCAGTTCAATTCTAAGAGAATTGATAGAGTGCTGATTTACATGTAAACATTTGTCCTAAATCAATAATAACAATTGTATATAATTTAAAGAAACATTTGCAATGCGAATGTATATAATTCTTTTTCCTAATAACTATTAATTATTTATTTCGTTTTTTTCTCTTATATATACGAAACGAATATTTAAAAATGCTAAAAAAAACAGATTTATTTGAACTGAAAAATTATTGTTGAACCGATAACTTCTATATTAGAAAGAAAAATAAAATCTTTTTACAACTAGCAACGTGATTTGAGAGAATCCAATCAAATTAAAAAAAAATTCCAGTACTTTGAATTTTGAAAAACTCATATTGGATTTGCAATCAGTGACCTTAAAAAACCTCCAGATAAACAGACTTCAATGAATCTGCTGAATAAAAAAAACATGTTTACAATTTCAGTGACAGAGTTTTTGATAATATTAGGATTACTTTTTGCTTTTTAGAAAAATTTGGCAAAATAACAGGATAGGCAAAATATTAAAATTAGAATTAAAAACCTTTAAAAGAATTAATAAAAAATTGTGGATTATGAAAATATTTCGACAAAATAATTGTATTTAATACAGCAAAGAATTTAATTTATAAGTTTTCTACTGTGCTGTATTCTGAAGTTGTCATTCTAAATTATGAATAAGAAACTTAATTATTTTCAGTATTCTAAATTTGAGTAGAATTTTATTTATTTAAATTTGACGAATTTCTTAGCTTTAAAATGTGACACGTTTTTGAAAAAAATTACCACTTGATTATTAACTATTAGATTAAAATTACTTTTGAAATAAGTCAAAAAACATGAGGCTCAAAATGGCAATCATCAAAGTTTAAAAAGAAAATTTTAAACCTAATTTATGTTAAGTTTATTAAGTGCCTTTTTCAGTTTCATTTAAAGAACATTAAAACATATTTGAGAATTTGTATTAATTAAAACAAGGTAAACGAGAATCTTTTAAATGTTTCAAAAAAATTAATTAAATTTTTTTTAAGTTTAAGTTTTGAAAAATTCTCATAGATTGTAGTAGCTTAGACGGGAAAAATGTTAATATATTTTACAAAATTAAAAAATTCTTTATTAGGACTAAAAAAGTAACATTTACGCAATTTTTGCAGGTAATGAATGAATAATGAAATTTTAAAAACATTTACAAATGATTAGTTCTTTATTTAGGCATATTTTTTGACATAGAATTTTTTCGCATTCTAAAATTTAAAACAAATCATTTTTTCGCATTTTAAAATTAAAAAAACATCATTTTTTGCACTTATTTTTTAAAAAATGTTCTAAGACTTATATTTCTAATTATGTTTTTTTTTAAATTTGTAACGCCTCGTAAGAAATATTTTTTGATTCCTTATTGATTATTTTATACCATGTTAGACAAAGTTATTAATTTCTTTAAAAATTGAAATTTGTAAGAAAATTATTTTTTGTAATTTTTTGGTAGGGTGTCTCCGTGATTTTTTAAAAGATTGTCTAAAATTAACATTAAAAATTAAAGGAAAAATCATTAATACTCATTAAATATCAAATTATTCTGCTTAAATTTTTTCGATCATATCACATTTTTATTATTTTTCACCATTTTATTGTTTACATTTATTTTTAGTTGCACAAAAAAATGAAAATTAATCCATATAATAATATAGTATTCATGAAAAATTGCCACGAGGAAGCAATGAAATAAACATAAAAATTTCAGTTAAAAAACTATAATACTTTTATAAAAGAAATGATAAAAAAAATTGCTTTAAAACTCAATGTAAAAATATATTGAAAAATCGAAGTTGAAATTGTTTCAGGCGAATCACCCGTATGGGTCATGCGCGATTTCACCCCTGCGGCATTATTATAGAGTCCCAACATTGATGGCGAGCAATTAACTTTACTTGACGACCATAGTTGAGTATTAAATTGCGATAACTAGTTAAGAAATCATTTCGGTCCGTTGAGAATTAAATTTTTTTAAAGTAAATCGAAAATTTAAATAACACATTTTCCAAATAACCATAAAGTACGTCTCTCACTTGCAAAATTATACAATTTAAGATTTTCTACCATTTTGATTCTACAGAATTCATAAACAATAAACCTTGACTTTCATGTCAAAATAATTACAATAAAAATACAAATTAAATGGAAAACTTTCGAAAACTCATATTCAAGCATTGATTTACGTGATTAATTAAAATCAACATTTACAATGCATATTTAATTCATTCATCACAAATGCTTGAACCATTATTTTGAAAGAATGAAAAAAAATTATAAATAAAAATAAAATAAAACTGTGTATCAGATGTCAATTTATAAACAATTTTCTATTTTCCTCTCTCGCAGTGAAATAAAAAGTTAAGTAGCTTGAAAATTTTTCGAAATCTCATTACGAGGAGTTAAGTAAAGCTCCACGACAGTGTAATTAGTTCCTTTATTGTAACAGGTCCACAGTTTTAATAATAATCTATTAAAAGTTTCACAACTTCATGCAACTGAAGAACACGATACTAGAAACTTTTGTTAGCAAACTTTGTAAGTTTTAATCACATCACACACAATTAATTTTTCAAAAATATTTTTTTTTTTAAAGAGAGTTGAATTTAAACTTATTTCACGCGCGCAAAAAAAAGTAATCTAAAGTTTTAGTTTAATTAACATAGGTTTATTAATTATGCAACGAATTTTCTCATCTCTCTTCGCACAGTCGGTATTTGTTGATTTTTAATCAATACTTAATGGTCTTATCAAAAATGCCTTTTGAGTAAGCTAGAGATAAAATGAAAGAATTTAAGTACGTACAGGGTGTTTTAACATAGTTTTAATTTAAATAAAATAATGTTTAGAGAACAAAATTTTCGTGTGTTGATTTTTGTACGCGAAATTCTATATAATCGATAAATAATGAAGACAAACTTGATTGTGACCGACGTCGCAGTGTCGACAAAGTTCACTGCCTCCTGCTTGGTAGCGTCAATTAATTTTAGTGGAAAGATAAAGTTTTCAACTTTGAAGTCAGGAGTTAACTGCGTCTACTCGTTTTGTGCTGTATCTAACCGCCAAGGGTGCTAAAGTTTTCACACGAATTTCACGCGAAACTCTGTCTTAGTTGAGAAGCCACTCATTATGAAAGAGGAAAAGATAAGATTTTCCTCAACTCTCTCTGAATTCTATCTGACTTGTTGCTTTCAGTTTTCTAGTCGCATAAAGAAGATGCTCGCAAATATCCTTCTTTTATAAACATTTCTTTTTTTTTAACAAATATATAAACACACAAGACAATTTAATTCTTGGGCATTAAATAGCAATCTCTTCTATATTCAAATATATGAAAATAAATTTTCATGGAAATAAATAAAACTCCAAAACGTAAAGGTATTTCTATTTTGAAATTCCAGTTCAATTCCATCTCATATCATTTGAGATAAGAGACACTTGGTAAATCTGACACCCGGTAGAGAAGCTTCGCAATATTACTCACGGCTTGACTGTTTTTACTTCCGTTCGCGTCACTGTTTGTTCAAGACGATATTGCACTGTTCGTGATAACAAACGGTAGTAAAACAAGCAATCATACCGTTTGCTCAGGCGGGTAAAAAATTTTTTTTTGACGCAAAAATGACAGTGTTCTTATATCGCAAAAAAATATATTTTTTGGTTTAAAAAAAAAAGTAAAGCAGAAAAAAAGTAGACATACTCAGGAGGTATAAACTTAAGACAGTAAAAGGGCGGCAACAGGGTCGAATGTCTGAGCACCGGTACTTAATCGCTTTTGTGAGACTTCTTGACTTGACTACACTGCAAGGGCTCACTTCATTCACTGCAAAACACTCCTTTTATTTCACTTTTTCGTTCTTTCTTTTCTGCCTTTCCTCATTTTAACCATGAGTATGAAAAAAGTGTGCATAGTTTTGCGGTTCGTTTAAGCGAGATTTTATTTCACTAGTCAAGAATTTTCAGTTCAAGTCTTTCTAAAAGTCTAAAAAAAAGAACGGAAGGAATTATAAAAAAAATTAAAATACGAAAAGTAAAAAAGAATTATTATCGTTTTAATGTATTTCAGGTAGTATAAGCGGATTACTAGATTTATATTTGTATTATCTGAAAACGTGAACAGGTGTTTAACAGTTTAATATTACACGAAGAAAAATGATGGAAATGAATTAATGTACACTTTGTATATTAATGTACACTTTTTTCAATATTAACTCCCAGTTTTTCAAACTCTATTTTTCTCAGTGTAATTTAAAATGTAATTATCTGTAAAATGACTTTTATGTCAAATAAAAATTATGTTAAATGAATATTAAACATTGAATTCAACGATCAATTCCGAGTCAAATGTCTTATACATCAAATGGATATCATATAAAATGCCATTTATGCAATAAAAATTGCATATTTAATTAAATGTATGTCAAATAAATTTAAAATTGAATGTTTTTTATACCAAACATTTTCAGACAACTTACATATTTTAGAATAAATTTTCAGTTAAAGTTAAAGTTTTTTTGCCGGCATTTTGAATTTTTAAAAACTAACATCGAATTCGCAATCAGCTACCCCGAAAACCCCCGTGTGATATTATTCAGGTTAATTATATAAATAAAAAAAATTTTTTGGCCGCCATATTAGATCCGACATTTTGAATTTTCGTTAACTAATGTTATGTCTCAGAAATGAAACTAAAAATAACCAAAATTATTATTTTTAATTGTCCGGCATCGGTGATTCAAACCTGATTTATTCACAAAGCTGAAGGCTTTGATATTAAGGGACAGGTTTTTAAGAAAAGAGAAACTTATGTTTAAAATATTATTTAGTAGTTTATTTGAATCCTTTACAAATGAGTGAAAGAGTGAGAGAGCAAAAAGATCCAGATGTCTTTGAAACACTGGAACAAAAATTAAAATCCGTAAGGGAAACAGAAATTAACATAATATAGATACGTATGTTTAATTATTTACCTTGATTATTACCTGGGATTGTTAGTGAGTTAATAAGTTCGGTCAATGAGTAAGAATGAATTCCCAGGTAAGAGTTATGTTATTACGGGCCAGAGTTATGTGAAGGTCCGGAGTCCAGATGAATGATTGATCCTTGCACGTTCAGGTTTTCACAAATCCAAGCATTTAGAGTATACACCCGGCAATTCTGCTTCGTATGTTAAAAATCCTCTTGTATAGGCTGTAGCAATCTCCTCGTTAGTTACAGGTGAATTTTCCATGAACGGAATTGTAGGGGTGACTCGCACCACGAGATGAATAGGAACAGTGAAGTATTGTAAACTAACTTGGAGAACACACTTAGCGAATATGTGAGGGGAGTTCACTTGGTGGCGGTTTCTGATCTAACGCGAAGGACACATGTAATTGCGTCGGCGGTGATTTCTGGACTGACAAATTCATCAAGGGTGGCCCCTTTTTTATGTTTCCTTCACAAGGGAACATACCACCCACATTTATTACCTTTGGGTCAAGGTAGTAAAATTTTTATTACATTTAAGTGGGGAACCGATAGAAAGATTAACAATGTGCAGATGACCAATTTTCGGCATCTGCTACTTAGACAAAGACATCATTCTGATCAATAATACTCTTGCTTAAGGAGAAGAAAGGATTCAGATTCTGATTTACAAAATATTGATTATAAGTACAAAAATACGTCGCGATGACGTGACACTAACATCGAATTGGTAATCAGCGGCCTCCAAAGCACTGGAGTAACCAAATCTAGGCGAATTCAATAACATTTTCGTATTTGGAAAAATAGTGACCGAAACATTCAAATTTTACTTCAAATTTAACGCCATATTTTGTCCACCATATTGAAATTTTTAATTTCGAGTTTACATTTCTTAAAACAATGCAGTTTTTATGCATTTAAGATTAAGACTTACATAAATTTTATTTTCATATGTTTTATGGTTAAATATTATCAAACTTAAAAAAATGGAACTTTTTTTGTGTTTTTTGAAATTTAAATCGACATATTTAATTTTTAGTTGAATGTAATTCCTTTTTCATACACCAAAATCAAAAAGGACACATTCAAAATCTATAAGAAACATAATTTTGGTATAAAATAGGATTTGTTTTACTCACAAAAGCATAGGTGGAAATTGATGGAAGAATTTTCATGTTTTAGGCGTTAATTGGTTAATAATAATGATAATAATAATAATAATTTAATAATAATACCTAATAATACTAATAATAATAAAAATATAATAATATCTTATAATATTAATAATAATAAAAATAAAATAATACTTAATAATATTATTAATAATAATAATAAAATTTATACATTAATTAGTTATCTAGAGATTATGGCATCGGATTCGATATGTGCAAAGAGTATTTTTTTAAATGAAAATATTGTCACAAGGGATTGAGGTAGAGAATCAGAGAGTCACACAATTTATTATCATAGAGATATGATATTGCAGCTCAGATTCTATGAAATCCCTTGACTCCTTCGCAACTTACACAGATATACGTTCTACAGGTTCGAGAATTACTAGCTCCGTGAAATAGACGGATTTTATTTTTATTCTTAATTTTATTATTATCACATATGGACGAATTTTTTTAAAATATTCCGAAAGTTATTCACATATATCTACATAAAATATTATTATTAAAAAAGGTTCAAGAGACTTTATCATAAATGAATAAATGTTATCATTTAAATTGCCATTAAACTAATAAAAATACAAATAGTTGTCAATGCCTGTGTTAATAATTCTTCTTTATAACAATAATTAAGAAATAATTATAATCAATAATTATAAACTATTATTATGAATATAAAATGATAATTTACTACAGTAAGTAAAAAAACAGAGTACATATAAAAAGTGTAAAGAGAGAAAAAACGGTAGAGAAAATGAGGTAACAGGAAGTAAGAAGAATAAGAAGGTCTAAAGTTAAAAGTCTAAGAAGCGCGTTGAAAAAAGAGGGAGGTGAAGATCTCGAAGAAGAAAATGCGAGGAAGGCGTCGAAAAAAAATAAGAATTGAAAAGTTTAAAGAGAAAGTGGACACTCGAAGGTAGAGGAAAGATAAAGTTCCAGAGATTACTTCTGAGTTATCAAATCTACAGCAAAAAAAAGTTGGTATCGTTTGCCAAGATTTTATACAAAGTCCAATGCTTCTTTAGAAGGATTACTAACGTCCATTTCGTTAAATTATGTAACAATTTTTTCAGTGCATTTCATAAAAATAAATTATAATTTCAATTAGATTTAATCGTCGTTAGATAGTGTCTTTTTTAGTGTCACTCACCTGCCTAATGAAGGGACTAAACACATGCGTCCAAATTCAACTAATGGCGAGAAAACTGATTTAGAAAGTAATTACAGTGGGTGGCATTAATATTTTTTCCGTTGTAAATAACTGCAAAAAAGTTGACATCTTTCCGGAATTCGATAGTCCAGAAGTCACCACAGAGTCAACCGCCTGTCTTCTTCGTGTTAGTCTAGAAATCATCGTTGAATCAAATACCTGTTGTCTTCGTGTCAGTAGTTCAGCAATCGTCACCAAGTCAACTAGTTGTGTACTGTCATCAAGTTTTTTCATCGATTTCATACCGGAAAATCTCGACAAGTATCAAGTGCCTTCTTTTCTTCTTGTCCTAGTCAAATTTCTTCAAGGAGATAATTTCTACTACAAGGCACATTTCTGTTTTTTTAAGATCAGCATTACCTCGACTCCGACGTCAAATCAATAATAATTCGGTCACTCTTAGGCTAAGGGGTGTTCAATCTTATCTTCATCGAAATCTAAACTACGGTCCTTTCTCTTTGGCTATTCCAAAAACAATTTTAAGGAAATCTACTGCATTTTTTGTTTCTTCTAACCAAAGTCATTTTCTTAACATTACACTGAAGAAGTTATCGCTTGTTGGGTCTACGACTCTAAGGATCATTTTTAAATTTAAGTAAATAATAATTTTAAAGTTTGTACCCATTTAAATTCTCGTTTGTTTCCACAAAGGTCTAATTTTGCTTCAATAACCATAAAGACATCTAGATCAACTCTTTCTCTCTGATTCTAAATTTCTAATTGTAAATGATTCAAAAAAGCATTTGTGGTGGTATGAGTCAAAGAAGGAAATTTTCGAGATTATGGAAAAATGTAAAAAGTGAGGAGAAATGAGGACAGAGAAGAAGGTGAGGAAATATTATTAAAACGGTCGTTAACAAGACTCCAGTCGGAGCGAAAAGTCGGGTCTTCTCAAATTCCAAATATCATACAACATTTGCTGATCTTTTTATAGTAAATCCACGATATCTATGTACGAGCTTAATATCATCCAAATTGTGATAAAAATCGCGGTATACATGTTGCCCACTTAATAAATAAAGTAAAGCTTGGATAATTCGACACCAAGATATTGTTAAATTAGTTTTAATTTTTTTATATATACCCAATATTCCTCATTTTAAATGAGTTTAAGAATGAATCTAATTTTGAATGAGGATAAGTCATAGAGCCTTCTAAATGTTGTGAGAGAATAATTGTTTTAAAATCAACAAAAAAGAAGAGTATTGACAAATGTACAATGAGTATAATTAAAATTATAAATCTTACTTTAAGAATAACGATTACTGGTGATAAATGAACTGGTAATGTAATCTGGTAACCCTATCTTCAATGTTGAGGGTTAGTCGCAAAAGAGGCCTCAGACATATGTCCTTAATAGTTGGGTATAAGTCCTCTTGTTTACATTAATGACATAGTGTATTGAATGTTGAAACTATCTGCGTTTTTCAGACGGTTGTCGCTTCTTGAGCAAAATTCAATCGTTCGAAATTTGGAATGTGTTGTATCAATATAAGAATTATTGACACTCGAATTTATTTCCAAATTAATGTTTTTGGAAATGGTAAAAAAATCTTTTTAGAGAAATAATTCACTTTTAAACGTTGTACGTTTCAAAATAATAATAGAATATATTTTGTAGTTCTCCTTTAAACGATGTACTTTTCAAACTAATACTTCGAGATAAACTGTTGTTCACTTTTGAAAATATACTTTGAGTTCACTTGGAGACTCTGTGTTGAATACTGATTGATTTCCAAAAAATTACTTTCTGATATTATGAGGTTGGTTTTCAAATTAATACTCTCTGCTTCTTACGAAGATGCTTCCCTTTTTATTAAAAAAATTCCTCATTAGTGTAATGCTTCTTGGATCATGTTGGTTTTGGTGCGTTGTGAGGGGCTTTGAGCTCGCATCGTTTGTTTTGTTGAGAATATACTGAAATACACTACTTCGATAGAAGGTACATGAATTCGTAAAAGCTAATTAAAGTAATTCTAATAAGAAGTTACGGAAGTAACAATACATATAGAGTTACAGACTGAATTAATTTGTCTAATTCAAGGTAGTTGGAAGCTTCCACTCCACCATCATCATACGGAATTCTTCTGATCGTCGATGCATAATCAGATTTTATTTTATTTGTAAAAGTTTTGAATAATAGAACCGATATAAATTGTAATTTAATGTGTGTATATAAGTTCATCTTTCTGAGACCTGTCCCTTAAGATTAAATCTTTACGCTTTGTGAATAAATCAAGTTTGAATCACCGATACCGGACTACAAATATATACATAATTTAGAGTATGTTTAGTTTCTTTCTGAGATATAACATTTTTAAAGAAACATTCTATCACCAAATAACAGAAGTGATAGACTGAATTAAATCTGAGCACTTGCCTGTGGATCTTAGCGTTCACAAGACGTATACTTAGGGCAGCTTGACCGGAATAACTTATGGTGTAGATACGAAGCTCTTGTTTGTTTAAATAAATTGCAGGTCTGAATAATAGACCGTAAGTGGAGTCGTTAGCTAAGAGTTTCGAAACAAAACTAAATAGTGGATTTACAATTTACAACTTTGCCAAAGATTGCCAACTCTCAGATGCATACCAACCTAATTCTATTCTAAATCCTAATATTCTTCCTATTTCTGAAGTATTAAAGGTTGGATTGTGCTTCCAGTGGAGTCAATATTACCAGTTTCTAAGAGAAGAATACCCACCTGACAATTTCAACACAGTTTGTACATGGTTTATAAATATAAGACAAATCGTCTTTAGTCTTTAGCAATGGTTTCCATTCATCTATCCTCTTAGCTCGGAGCGTTCTTCTGCATAAATAAATCAGGTAAAAGATTAACGGTTTATGGAAAACTGGGATTTTTAAAAACATCGAAATATTTTCAAATTTTAAATAACTATTCAAAATTAATAAAGAAATAATTGAATACGAAATGGCAATTATTGTCCGTTTCAAGTTTCATAAATCCAATTCAGTACGTCAAAATATAGAAATAATAAAAAGAAGTTTTCCAGTTGTTTTCGTTTCATTCATCATGGCTGACGATGGTTTCAATTGAAATAAAAGAGTTTTTTCGTCTATATCAAAAAAATAGACTGTTGAATTGAAAAAATTTAACTCTTTAAAATTTAAGCTAGATTCCCTCGACTGGTTCTCTCGCTTATCGAGGTGGCACGGTCTAATTGCAATTAACTTGAGCGGTGAGTTTAAGAAATAAAGAAAGCAAAACGTTTTCGTTTACCGTGGCGCCATGGAATACTTGCGAGCTTTTCGGTCTCGCTTAAACTCCTCAGAGTTCCGGATGAAAACCAAAATAAAGTAAAAAGTTAAGGAAAGCAGAAAAAAAGAATACAGCAACCAACGTAAGGGATGGATTTAAAAACTTGACGCTCCAACGAAAGTGCTTTTTTCAAAAAGTATAAATGTTGAAGAAGGTTCTTTTTCAACAAGAAAATGTCTAAATTTATATTCCTTGAAAGTTTATAATACGAAAAAAAATAAATTCCGTTAAAATTGTAAATGAAATTTTTCAAACAGTTAATTAAATTTTAAGTAATTTTTAATCAACGTCAAAAAAAATTTTTAAATTATTAATTCTCTGATTTTTCGGTTATTTTCCTCAGTTTCTTTTTATGATTTTCCTTATGTATTATTCAAAAAAATATAATTTATTTGAAACATTCACCGCTTTATTAAATATTCATTTGTATGTTGTACAAATTTTTTTACTATTTTAA
This sequence comes from Leptopilina myrica (nomen nudum), assembly GCA_032872475.1. Classification (NCBI taxonomy): domain Eukaryota; kingdom Metazoa; phylum Arthropoda; class Insecta; order Hymenoptera; family Figitidae; genus Leptopilina; species Leptopilina myrica (nomen nudum). The sequence continues at coordinate 37,868,856 of CM065464.1, read as the reverse complement.
CTTTTTAATCAATATCTGAAATTATGGCAAACGAAGAATTGCTGTTACAACGAAAAAGTGATGCTAAAAGGTCCATCCTGCATATCTGATGAGGAAATGCATAAAACTTTTTTTTACTTCTTTCCTCCATTTACTCCGTTTCTCATCCTTTATCTGATTTTAACACATTTTTGTGAACAGTAAGTTACTGAGAGTTAAAAAGGTAGAAAATTTTCAAGAAAAATTTAATAATTTCTTTCCATTCATTTTTAACTAAGTTTATTATCAGAATTATCAGCTTTAGTGTATGTTAAAAAATAATGAAAAAATAGTTTAATAAATAACTTAGTACGTCGATGTTTGTGGCTGTAGATACTTTGGATTTAGATTAAGTACTCGTTGAGAAATGTAATTTTCAAAGCAATTTCATTTTTCCAATAATAAAATACAAAAATAATCTTATTACAAGAATGTTTTCCTGTTGAAAAGTTTTCATTATAAACTTAACAGCATTCTGAGTGGGATTTAAACTCAAGTTCACTGCAAGCACACTAGATACAGAAAATTTAAATTGCATCTCTGGAATTCAGAGCGATACCAAAAGTACCTCACAGTTTCTGGACCTTATATCTAAATACACACCAAGTGAGTTCATACTTGCCAAGGTCCCTCTCAGGATTCACTAAAATTCTAGGCAATAATGAAATTAAATTGAAAATTTTTCCTCGACAGTTTGATTTACTTTCAGACAACCTAATTTGGAAAAAGTACATTTTTCACATTCCGCATTTAAACATAATTGCTTTCCATGTTTAAGAAATTACCATCTGTATCTCTTACAAAATAATTACGATTATAGCTAATTATTAGTACTATTAATTGTAAAATATCTTTTCTTTATTATCCTCAATTTATTTTTCATTGACATTACCACTAAAATTAGGACAAGGGGGTTTGTAAATTAAAACAAAAATTTGAATAACTTAGGGAGACTTTCTGATTTAAAATTCGTAAAAACATTACAGTCTTTGAATAAATATTTTTTTTTTTTCAATTTTAAACAGATTTATTTACGTTGTAAGTATGTGAAGAACTACAATTGTCTAAGAGTTTTGAGATTGTTTAAAGGACCATTTCATATTATGAAATTTTGTCCTAACTAATTTTGTATTGTATTGTGTAGTGTTGGTGAATTCTAAATTTTGTAAATATATTCAATGTGATTTATTTAGTAAAAATGTGTAAAAAAACTAAAGAATGTTGTGATTTTAAGCATAATTAAATAAAAATGGGCTTAAAACTAGTTAACAAGAATAAAATTAGTAAAAGAAAACTAGAGTAGAATGCTAAGACATTCAATTGCGATCACAGTAAGATATCATAAGGTAATTTATAAGTATTTCTAAAGGGGAATTCACTTTTATTATTATAAATAATTAGTTCTTCTTTTAACTTGTCTATGTTTTTGATATTGCCATAAAAATTTTGTTGCTTGTACGTAAATATAGTCTTTAATTAATTCGATATCACAGGTTTCATGTACAGTCTTATTTGATGTTTTGGGACCAGCTTTAATTATGTCCCTGAATATTTTATTTTGAAAGACTTGCAGCCGCCCGTATTGGGTTTTTACTTGTATTTGACCAGATCGCCACTGCGTATAGAAGGATCGCTCTTACAAATTGCTTGTATAAAATTAATTTATTTTTTTGAGAAAGAGTACTTGCCCTACCTATTAAATGATGCAGCATCATAGCAATGATGTAGGCTTTATTCTTTGTTTCTTTAATATGGTAGTTATGTGATAATTTATGATCCAGAAAATAACCCAAGTATTTGACATTTCTTTTGATCTCGATTTTAACGCCATCAATGACAACATCTTGTTTTTTATTTTCCTCCTTGATTGCGTTTGAGAAGACTATCAGCTCCGTTTTATCACTATTTATTTTTAATTTCCATTTTTCGTAGTATTCAACCAAAATGTTGAGATACTCTTGCATGTGTTTCAGAGCTAACCATCTTCTCAAACTGGAAACATAGAGAGCAGTGTCGTCGGCAAAGAGTGCCACTTTGACACATTTATGTGTGGGCAGATCACTTGTATAGTAGATGAAGAGACAGGGCGCAAGAATACCTCCTTGCGGTACTCCGGTCACCACTGATTTTTCGGAAGACTCCGCATTGTTTACAGTGACTACAAAAGTTCTATTTTTAAGATAATTCTGAATTATTTTAAGTATGTATAGAGGAAATTTATTTATTTTATTTAAATTTTAAACCCCAGCCATATTGCTGGGGTTGAATTATTTTATTATGTTTTTCAAATTTTGCAATTCTATTGTAGATTATTTTTTCAAAAAGTTTACTAAAAGTTGTTAATAAACTGATGGGCCTGTAACTTTGGGGAAAGATTTTATTTTTACCAGATTTATCTTGCTTAAAAGTTTCTTTTTATTTAAATGTAAATTTTAAATTAATTTTTATAGAATATTCTAGTTCTAATGAAGAATTGGATATCAAAAATTTGTCAATCAAGTAAATATTTCACTGATTAATAGTCTAGCAATTGTTTGTGAATCAAATAAATTTTTCCTCTGTGTATCAGTTTAAAAAAATAGTTATGTTCTAAAAAAAATTTCAAGAGATTTTATACAAATAACGTCATTATATTATTGGAAATCTTGTCACGCTCTAAATACAAAAATTATATACTCTAGAGTTGCAAGTTCTTTGAACCAATTTTTCATAGAGGGTCAATAATTTCTTCTCTTTTTAAACATATGGAAGTTGAAAATATAGCTCGTATAGTTTGATATCAATAATCGATTTGATTTTCAAGTTCCTTCGGGCAAAAAAACCAATTTGCATCAACTACCTGACAGTACCAGAGATACGACTGCTTGACGCTTAGGCTCATCTACACTTTCTTTAGTTCTGCCATAATCCATAAGGATTCATGAAATTTCACTCGAATTTTGAAAGAACATCGTTAAAATCAACGATAAATTTTGTCGATTACTATTTCTGTAATACAAAAGAAACACGAAAATCAAATTCAATTTATATTATAAATTTATATATGCATACGTACACTAAATTTAGTCTCAAGAACCTAGAGCTTTCACTGAAATATATTCTATCATAATTTCTTTGATTTCTCTTTGCCACATTACGAACACATTTATATAGTCCAATAGAATTTAGCCCGAAACTAAATGGGAGAAGCTACAAATGCACAGAGAGAATTCTTGTGGGAACAACTCTCGTATGCAAGTTGCGAGGTAATTATTTCAAATGAAACAATGCAAGGAACAATTAATTGAAACTTGGAAGATGTAATTTGTATGATTCGGCAACCAGTGAATAAGATATTATATAAAAGCGTATATATTATATAAGATATTTGTGCTTTATTCATTATTTTTTAAGTAGAAAAAAATTATGCGTTTTACAAGAATTCCGATCTCATTCAGAATGAAAAGGAAGAAGCAAAGAATTTCCGAAAGCTATTTAAAAAAAATATTTTTTGGTAATTTTCGTCATCTTTTACACAGGGATTCTAAATTTCTTGCAATTAAATATAGAAATGACATACATAACATAACATAGCATAACCATTCTACAAATATTAGCAACTTTATTTAACCTAGTGCGTCTAAATAATTAAGGTAAAGTTCTGATAATAAGGGACAAGTTTTAAGTCTATTAGGAAGATTGGAACAAATTAAAACTCGTTAAAAATAGAATTACGAATATTTGGTTGTTTATGTGTGATTTCGATACTTATGTCAATTTTAATCCTCTCAAATACCTTTGACACCGATAGCAAGAACTAGTTCTGCATTCAAGATTCAAAATATATTTATTCACATAAATTTGTTTACAAATTACAAAAGGTTGTATACATTGCGCTGTGGAGTTAAAATACGTACCTAATACTTTTTTGCTCTTTCACCCTACAGTACTGACTAGAATTGATTAGCTATTTACAATTTTAGCGCATGCAGCACTTCGAAATAATTTAGTTACAGAAAAAATATTTAAAAAGAGAAAAACCTGTTATTTTATTTAAAAAACTCGAATATGGAAAATATATAAATAAATAAATAATTTTAATTTAATAACATTTGATATGGGAATTTATATTTATACTTAAAAGGCATATCCTCAATAGAAGAATAAATTATAAAATCATTTTTAAGGCCTTCTATGTTGATATTTGTATAAAATTTAGTACTAAGTTTTTTGATATGATGTTCAATTGGTTGAATATTGCATTTTGATTGAAGGTCGACTATTCTTTCTTCTAATCCCGCATTACAGATTAATTTGATACATTTGTTTTGCATTTTTTCTAAGCGATGAATATTTCCTATTAGGATTCCAGCCCAGATTTAAGAGGCATAGATAATGAGTGGTCTAAGAATTGGATTTAAACAATATTATTTTGTTTTTTAAAGATAATGCAGATTTACGACCAATGAGAGGGTAAAGAGTGCTAATCATTGCATTAAGATTTTTTCTTACTTTATTAATATGTTCGTAAAAGTTTAGTTTGCTGTCGAGAATGAGACCCAGGTATTTAACCTGTTGTGATCTTTCTATTGACTTATTATCAACAAGTAAATCTGGGATCTTATTCTTTTTTCTATGGGAAAAAATTATGAACTCCGTCTTTTCCTTGTTGACTTTAAGTTTCCACTATTGAAATATGAAAGTAGTTTATTAAGGTATATTTGCAGTTTTTTGATTGCATTCTGCTTACTCCAAGAGGCATAGTAAATTGCAGTGTATCTATGTCTAACAGTGCCATGGCTGTGGATTTGTTTATGTTAAAATTTGTTGTTATGTAATTAGTTAGCCGAAAGAGTTGTGAAACTGTGTTTTTATTTTTAACATAGCCAAATTGTTCAGGAATAATTATTTTATTTTTTTCCACTATTTTGAGTACTGATTTGAGAATTATTTTTTCAAAGAGTTTGCTTAATGTGGTTAATAAGCCCACATCAACAGTGCAGGGTGAAGCCCCACCATATGGATACAAGGTGTAAGCATTTGGATACAGCACTCTATACATATGTTTGTTTGCTAAGTTGAATAATACATTGCCACATTTGTTTGATTTTTTACAATTCTATAATGTATTTTTGGCATTAAGATCCCCATAGAATAGTACCTTGTGTGAGAGACCGAGAATTGTTTTTAAATCTTTAGTGAAAATTTTATTTTGGGGTGGTTTATATCCAGAGGCTATAACCAGGCCATTTTCTAATTTAATTGCAGCTACCTCAACCGAACTAGTATTTAATGGTATTTCGTAATATGGAATCGAATTTTTGACAAGTATTAAGATTCCCCTACCCCTCCCAGTGGAATTGCTATCCTTTCGTACAGATGAATAACCTGGCATTTTAAAATTTCTTTTACTACTGAGTTTAATTTCATTTAATAAAATTATATCAAATCTATTGTCAAGAATAAATTGCTTTAATTCAGATTGTTTACCTTCTAATCCGTTACAGTTCCAATGAACTATCTTTAATTTACATTTATCAGTCTTTTTCCTAGCCATTATTTTAATTCTACATTTTTAACTATATCACATATGATTTGGAGTTGAGTTATTACATTATCACAGTTAGCTAACCTAGTGTTAATTTCCTTGACTAAAATGAGCATTCTACTTACATTAATTATGTTATTCAATTACCTTACTTTATTAAGAAGTTCATTTAATTCAGAGAGAGTTTCTCCTCGTTCACTATTGAGTATATTCCTTGATTAGTTGTCATCGTTGTGTTTTCCGCTGATTTCCCCTTCTGGCTTGTGGAGAGTTTTCCATCCTACTCCTTCCTTGCTCCATGCTTTTGGTAGGGATGTCGTCTTGAGAGGTGGAAAGTTTGCTTTGTCTTTTAGTACTTGTATTTTGGCAAGTTCAGTCTTGAGAATGTCGATGTAAGGTTTCTTTCTATTTTCGAGTTTTTCCACATGTTTTAGGTATACTGGACATGCAGAGTAGTTTGCTGGGTGATTACCTTTGCAGTTTGTACATTGTACCTCTTGTTCCGGTTGTTTTGTACAAGATGATGTAAGCTGTTCGCCTATACATTTCACACATTTTGGTGGATTTCTACAGTGAAGTGTTCCATGGCCAAAGAGTTGACATCTCCTGCATTGCGCCACCTTCCGTGCGTTTTTAAATTTTTCCCAGTGTACTCGGATAGAGCAAATATATTTTATTTTTCTGATCGCCTTTATATCGGCGTTTGCGTCAAAAGAAGATAGAAAAGTTCGTTGTTGATGGGAAGGCGAAACTGGAGGGGAGCCACGTTTCGATATGAGAGCCGCTACTTTAATGCAGTTTAAATTTTGTTTCTTGATGTCATCGAGAATGTCTTGTGGAGGTAGATCTGGAAGTCCTTTTATGACTAAATGTCATCATAGAGGGGATGACCGAATCTGATTGGGCAGTCTCTCATGGGGCGGAGACTCCATTAAAAAAATTACCTATCCCCACTACGTTACACAACTTCCACCACCCTTGGGACTAGTATATTAAATTTAATGCTTACTGACAAATTCTTTATTGTACCTTCTAGCATGTCTCGAAGCACTTCACAATCCATGCTAAATAACTGAAGAAGAAAATTCATCTTAAATTTACATGCTCTGTATTTGACCAGATGTATTAAGCTGAGTAGGGGAGTTCCTTTAAAACTCTCATTTCACATCAAGAAACATGATTGTGATGTACGCCAACGAACTCAAAGCACCAAATAAATCAAAAAGAAGCATTTTCCTTTCTGGACTTGTGAATTTAATAAATCTCAACTAGAAGTACTATTGTCTATCAGGGTCTTGCCCTTCTCTTTGAGCCGTTTTCTAAATTCATCAAGGAGCTTCTCTTTAATATGATCACAGCAAGTGGTACTCAAACCGGTTGTTATGGAAACCTAGATGCTTTACCAAAAAGTCAGTGGACTTGAGCTTTTCATCTTAGAGTCAATGTTGGAAAATAAGAAGCTACTGTTCCACTATGTAACGTTTCGTGAATATTAGCATACATATTTATATATATGTATATTTAATTTCATACATAATTTCACTTAGGTCCTAATTAAACATTACATAATAATAATTTTTAAACAATTTACAAACATTAAATGTTTAAACAATGAGTTAATTAATGAAATTACTTAAATTATTATAATATTCATGAAATAATACAATAATTATCGATTTATAGTTTAATTATTGATTTTATTGTTATTAATTATAATATTGATAAACTTTTAAACAATTTATTAACAATTAACCTTAGAATATATTGTTAATTAATAAATTGCTTAAATATTTCTTAAATAGTGCAAATTACCCCAATTTAATTGTAAAAACTTAATAATTAATAATTTTATTGTTATTAACAACAATAACCATGATTTTTAAATGTTATTAAACCAAGTTACTATCTTTATTGTATAAAATATATGAAAATTATAGAAAAATGTTAAAATTAAGAGAAATTACCATTTTTGTAAGATACAAGAAATTGGAGCTGGAAGGGGATATGAAGTTGAGGAAAGTCAAGACTCAGTACTTTTTCCAAAGATCCTCCTACGCTTAAAACTTATAAAAATGGAATGGACCCAAAATTCGCCTATCAGGCTCATTTCTTAATGTAGTTTCTCTCCATTTTCTTTATCTTAAACCAATCCTAAAACACCCAACCACTTTTTCCCTTTTTATAACTTTTTCTCCTCCGAATTTTCCTCCCTTAAGAAAATCAGTAGTGGGAACTGTTACATAAATTCAAAACTTTCCTTCAAACTTCTCAGTTCCATTAGTCAAAAATATTCATCCATCAAGTCTAAAAAGTCAACAATCAATTCTCCAAGTTTCAAAAATATTCAAATATTCAAGTGTTTTAAAAGTTTTTAAAGTCTAAAATATAATTGAACTTCTTTAACTTCAATTTTATCTTTTTTCCAGTTCGAGTTTCATCTTTTATCCAACTTTAAAATAAATTAAAAAGTGAGTACATTTTAAATTTTGCTCCGGAAATGTTTCATACGTCTTATGTCCCTAGTAGAAATTTGTCGTGGCATGACTAGATTTATTCAAGTTACTGTACAGTTTTAGTCATGGAAGTTTAATCTAGTTTAACTGGCGAATTACTAGACAGCTACTGCATAACACTGTTAAAGAAAATATAAAGTTGAACTTGATTATTACTGCATAGAAGTCCTGTACAGTTATTTTCATGGCACTGTCGAGGCGTTCCGAGATATTATTTTCCAAAGTTTGTCGTGGCGTCAGCGCTACCGCCGGTTTCAGTAACTAAACAGTTGTGTATTGACATTTTCGAAATATTTTCTATAAAATAAATCTTTTGGTTTTACAGTTTATAGTTTTCATATTTTTAATTTTTTTCTTTTATTTTACTGTTGACAACTTGAAAACTTTTTTAAAATTCGCTTTAATTAATTGAGTTAATTAAAATAACTAATTTTTAAATTCAGAAGACAATTTTTTTTCAAGATTACATAATCTTATTATATGTATAAATATTAATTTAACAAACCTGTTACATACAAAAAGTTAGAAATGGTCCAATAAAGTGAGGTTATGTTTTACATTGATGTATTGACGTTGACATATGTATAGCTCTCCGATCTATATAACAGAAGTGTCTATAATTAATGACAGTAGCCAGTAACAATTTATTACTAATTCCTTACGGAAAAAATAGACATAATTCTAGTTATACCCGCGAATTATTTTTTTCAGTGTATACACTGATGTATTTATGGAAAATGTCTATATAACACTGTTCAGTTGCTGGACTGACGGTAGCGCAAACGCCACGACAAACTTTGAAACATAATTTCACGGAACGCCTAGACAGTACCATGAGAATAACTAGACAGACAGAACTTCTATACAATAAAAATCAATAAGTTTAACTTTAGAGTGTTATGCAGTAGCTGTCCAGTAATTCGCCAGTTGAGCTAGAAAAGATGAAAAAGGGAACTGCTTTACCTGCCGGTAGAGTATGGTTATTATTTTTCCGGAATCGTCCATCGACTAGAACGGCCGTGATGCGTAAGCGTGCGTTTAGGTATTTCGTCCCAGTGTGACCCGAGTTCGCTCCCCGATACCGCTAGATATTTTTCGTTTGAACTGAATTAGTTTTTCATATTAGGGTTTACTTTTAAGTCTGTTGTGTGATAAAATAATAATATTTATTTCAGTGTTGTGCTTACTTCAAAGAAAAAGTGAATGTTGTTTACTGTAAAAAAAGGCATGTGTACAAGAATCAGTAATGTTCATAATTTTTTTTAATTATGTAGTTATTAAAAAGTAATTTTACAGATAATTTATTATACGTAACAATAGATACACCAACAGTAAAAATATAGTTTCGTAAAATTTTAATTTATTTAATTTGTTGACAAAATAATTTAACGTTATATTTTCAAACTTGTGCGTGTTCAATACGAAACGTCAATATAAATAAAGTTTTGACATTTCCAAGTGAATTATTTTGTACAGTTTTTCTACAGGACTGATGATCAGAAACTGTAAAATTTGACTGAACAATAACTTGAACAAATTAGCGTGACATCACTTTATAGTTTTTAGCCAGTTTAACTGTAAAGTGCCTCGAAATTTTCCAGTGGAACTGTCCAGTGCCTTTAAAGATACTATGACGAATTTCTACAAGGGTGTGAATGTATGAAATTATTTCTACTAATTGTTTTTGTCATTTCCTTATTAATTGAATCAAATAAAAGAAAGAATATTTGAAAGTATTCCCAAGCTATTTGACGTAAAAGTTCAGGCTTGAAACAATTTGATTTAATTAAATTTTAATATTTAATTAAATCTAAAACGAGTATTGTTATTAACCATATTTTTGGGGACGCGACGTAACAAAGACGACAAAGGTATCTAAATTGTTCTAAAAGTTTTCTGAAATCACAAGTAGATCTTGTTAATATTATTCCAAATAGTTTTACAAGGTCAGCTGTTACAAATAGTAAATTTCCATACAGTAAAATAATAATATACTTTGTGTTACTAAATTTAATTCAATTTATCAAAACATGATAAATCTGCTATACAAAATGGAACAATATTTGATATACTGTTCATTTGCAAACGATGTAATTAAAGCAATAAAATGCCGGAATATTTCAGTAAAATATTTAATTGATACATAATTGGCAAATTTTACGATTCAATTAACATCATAATTATCACTAATCGCTACTCCATAATTCTGTCAGAACTCAACAATAAAAGAATGTTCATGAATTACATTTTAATTAATAGAAAAGCATGCGCATCAAGTAGATTATTATGTTAGATGATTATACATACATCATGTATTACTTTTAATTATTAATTTACAAAAAACAAAATCTACGCAGTAAAATGAAAATTTTTTCTTCATAAAAATGGGTGTTGAATTTCAAACAAGGAATTGAAAAATAGCTTTGACAATTTTTTGAACGAATATTGATTCCTTTGACAAATTTCTCTTTGAAATAGCTGCGAGGTTAAAATCTGATCCACGTTTCGTGTTGCAAACATCTTCCCGAGTTCAAAGTTGTTTGACCATCAAAGGATCCTTTGAAAATATTCAACGATGCACTTAATCTATCTAGTTAATCTTATCTAATGAATTTATGAATTTTACTGTATTCTATATAGAAAATTAAAAAATGTATCATTAACGAAGTTTTAAAAAATGCTTGCACTTGATACAAACTCGTGGCAAAATGGTACTAGTTTCTCCGACTGTCTTTTTTTAACGTCCGAATTTTTAAATTTAAAAATGATTTATTGAATATGGTGACCAAATTTTTTGAAAGGTTGTTAGGATCACTAGATCCTTTGATATCAGAATTAAAAAATCGTAAAACTTTCGAAAATTTTTTTTTTTTTTGACATTTCTAAAAGTTGACAAACTTTTAAAAATTTTGGTCGCCATTTTGCATTTGCCATTTTTAATTTCAAACCTAACATTAAATTCGAATTGAGTGATCCCAAAATAAAGTACACGGAGAAAAATGGAATATTCAACTAACTATCTGGAGGGACAAACAAACTGTATTTGAGGTTAAGTTTTTCGTAACCATCTCAGAGGGTTAAAAAGGCACTCCGATGATTAGTTTGACTAACTCGGAGGAAAAATTTAGAGAATCAGGCTTAACGCACAAAACCTAACCCCCTAAGTTTGGCTATTTAGTTGTCTCAGTGTAGGACTCAAGAAACTCGAAAGTTTCTCTAATTTGAAAAATAATTTACGTTGAAAAGCTTACTTTAAACATAAAAATTTTAAATAAAGAAAAGGTAATTCCGTTTTATACTACAAAGGCATGACGAAGTTTCATTCCCTTAATTAACAGTCAATGCTTAAAGTTTGAAAAGGCTTTAATAGAATTACATAATTGGATGGAAACTTTCATAAATCTAATAAATATAATATACTTTCTGTACCTAAGAGAACTTATTTTTTCTCAATAAAAAGGCAACTAAGTTGTCTATCTAAATTATAAAAGGCGACACAATACAACACTATTATGCCTGCGAGCTTAAGGTAGAGTAAAATTTACACTGTGTAATATTCATTCCGCGATAATTCGAATTTGTAATGCTGAATTAAAAAACATTTTTTAATAACTGGTCTGAATATGGTAACAAATCAATAACAAATAAAAAAAATGTATACTTCTTATTGTTTGTTTATAACGATTGTCAATATATGTACGCTGACTATAAAACACAAGAAGAATGTTTTTTTTAATAATTGAAAAAAAGTTGGACTAATATAAGTTAATTATGTATTTTACTTTTATTACAATTAACTTTCATTTGTTTAAACAATTTATAATTGTTAATTTATGACAATTTGAAAAAATGGAAAACATCACATTTCTATAAATTTGGCAGCTTATAGTAGAATTATTTTAAAATAAATAGATAAATAAAATGGAATAAAATATTAAATTTAAATTTCTATAGTTATTATTTAACATTGTTTAAATAATTAATTGTTGTTATATATGAACTTTTTACTCATGGTACATGGAAAGATGCACTTTTATACTATTTTTGAAATTCGATATTTAACATTTATCAGTTATTATAAGGTCTGAAAATTGCAAAATTGGAAAAAAACTTCACCTTTGTAGGTGCAATTTGTACAATGTTAATAAATAACAAGAATATTTTGTTCAAACAATTTATAAAATAGCTATTTAACATTTAACATTTATCAATTATTATAAAAAGGTCCGAAAATTGCAAAATTAGGAAAAAAGTACATCTTTATATATACAATTGGTAAAATGCTAATAAATAACAACAATAATTTGTTTAAACAAATTCTAAAATAGCTGTTTGACATTTAACATTTACCAGTTATTATAAGTAGGACCAAAAATTGCAAAAATTAAGGATAATGCATCTTTCTAAATGTAATAAAAAAAAATAAATAACAACAATTATTTGTTTAAACAATTGTTTAATTATCGATCTAACATTTAATATTCTTTAGTTATGATAAGTAGCTGTAAAATTGCAAAGATAGGAATAATCCGCGTCTTTCTAGGTGCAATTGGTGAAAAGTTTATAAATAACAATAATTTGTTTAAACAATTTCTAAAATAACGACTTGACATTTTAACATGTATCAGTTATTCTGCGTATTTTTCGGTGCATTAGGTAAAAAGTTAAAAAATAATAATTTTTTATTTAAACAATTTTATGCAATAGTTGTAAGCATTTATATAATAAATCAGATTACTTTCGTATATAATTATCATTGTAGCTGATCATAAAAGCATTTACAATAAAAAATCAGACAATATTTCAAAATAGACACTTAATATAAGTCATTTAAAAAAAGATAGAATTAAATTTCAATTTCCTCACAGAATTTTTGTTGTTACTTCAAAATGAATTTACAAGGAACATTAAAATTAGAGATATTGTATAGTCGAAAATCCGTAATTTGTTTTTATTTTGAAAACAAGAATAATTTTTATATTGCAATTTACCATCGCCGATCTGAATTGTAAATTGATTTCTTTTTCGTAAATTTTTATTTTCCCATCACCAACGATGATAACTTGAAAACGTTATTATAATTTAACGAGAAACTCGATTGCATCCTGGCGCGAGAGATGAAGTATGTAGTAATAAATGAAAATTCGAAAATATCGGCTTGGGAAAAGTTAACGTAATCCTATCATGTTAAAATGATAACGACGCACTTTACTCAACATGCAACTGCTCTCGAAGGATCATAATACAGTAAACAATTTTATTGATTTTGTTTTTTGTATGTATGACAAAGTGTAAAATTTACGAAGTATGCTTCCGATAAAGCCAGATAGAAAAGAGATTTTAATTTTTTTAAACAAACTTTGTAAAATATGTTAAAATGAAAATTTCTACAAGTTGAAGTTGAATTTCCCTAAATTTCCGTTTAATGGTGTGCTAATGTAATTAAATGAACCTAAAAGTTCTCTAGCTTTACGAAGTAATAAAACGAAATGAGATTTCGAAAAGCTTTCTCATAGAATCTACTAAAAATATACAATTTATATGAGATTACATTATTATAAAATTTGAATTTTGATATTCAAACATTGTGTACTTATTTAATAGAGTGTATGATCAAATAAATTAAAACTAATTGTTTTTGCTTTCAAACACAGCATAAAGTCTGAATTTATCATTCACATTCTACTTATTTTAAAAAATGGATTTTTACAGAAATTAAAGACCAATATTTATATTTATCGTCAAAAGTTTATAAAATAGAACGAACGTAGTTTTATTTTTTTAGCAAATTTACGATTATTGAATATGATTTTGTTGAAAATTTCTGAACCACAATTAAAAAGTTTTCAATTTAAAAAAATATAATCATATTTCAAAGAGAAACGTATAGGGAAATTTTAACTCTCATTGAAATTTAAATTGTCGGTAAACGTCAATATTTCCGAGCTTTATCTATTGTCTAAAATAATAATCATTCTACATTAACGGAAAAAAGTTGAAATTATTTTTGTTTATTTTGAAATGTTTTTTTGATGAGAAATAAACATTTTTAATAAATCAAATTATTGATTACTCTTGAAAGCTTAAAAAAAATATAGTTAAAAATTATTATCAATGTAAATATAGAAAAATTGTAATAGACTTTACATAATTTGATACACAAGACTATTTTAAGAATAGAAATGAAAATATTTAACTTAAAAATTGTACCTTTTGATTCCGAGTCCAATCGGAGTTTCTCTGAGGATCTCCTGGGGCCACTTTCCGATGAATTTTTCAACTGGATAATAAAAATAAAACCGAAGGATCGTTACCTTCAAAGTTTTATTAAGATGACTGAGTGATAAAAATCATCACTATTATAAAAACAAGAAATAATTTTTTATTTTAACAGTCGGGAAACATTTTTAAGACGAATACAGAACGTGTGTAAAATTTAAGAAAATTTAAATTATTCTTAAAATAACCTTTTTTTAATTATAAAAAAGTTGTTGAGAGACAAAATGGCATCAAAAGTGGAGTAAGTTTTTTTGCTCTTTAGATTTTAAAACAAATAAAATTTTTCACGAGAATTTAATTATTTAAAATAAAATTTTCATAATATTTAATATATTTTGAAAAACATAATTATTTTCAAAAATTGTTATAAAGAACTCAATTACTTTAAAAACTAACAAAATTTTTCACAGAAATTAAACACTTTTAACTATTTTTATAACATTTCTAGTAATAATTCAATAATTATTGTTATAAATAAGTAAACTCTTCTTAGTCATTCAATTCTTTTTGAAAATTTTAATAAAAATCATTTATTGCAATTTTACAGAAATTGTTCAAAAAATCAATTATTTAAAAAAATGTTTTTTCTAAATTCTCTTGAAGAATTCAATTATTTTCACAAATAATAAATCTCTTCTCAGGAATTCAATTATTTTTGAAAAATTTATTAAGCATCATTGTAGAATTATAATTATTTTTAATATAATTTTACAGAAATTGTGAAAAAATATGATTATTCTTAAAAATTTAAATTCAATTTTCAAAAGAATTAATTATTTTAAAAAATGTTTTTTTTAATTCTTTGGAAGAATTCAATTATTTACAAAAATATTAGAATTTTTCACAGGAATTCAATTATTTTTAAATATTTAAATAAAACTGATCAAAAGAAATCAATTATTTTAAATACAATTTTAATTACACTATTTAAAAATAATACAATTTTTCTTTGTAGACAATAATAAAATTCTTCCAAAGAATTCAATTATTTACATAAATAATTTTTCGAAAGAATTTAATTGTGACGATTAATAAAAAAAATTATTCCCGAAAATTCAATTATTTTGAGCCATTTTAATCAAATTCTTTGCAAAATTCTATTATTTTTATAAATAACAATATTTATTACGAGAATTCAATTATTTTTTCAAATAACAAATATTTTCTTGGAAACTCAATTATTTTTCCAAATAATAAATATTTACTTGGAAAATCAATTATTTTAAAAAATTCTAATCAAATCGTTCGAAAGAATTCAATTATTTTTATAAATAATAAAATGCTTTTTAGGAATTCAATTAATTAAAAAAAATGTAATAAAATGCCACACAGAAATTTATTTATTAAATTTTTTTTAAATTTTTGTAAAAGTTCAATATTTTTTCATTAATAATAAAAATTTTTCAGGAATTCAATTATTTAAATTAAAATTTGCTTAAAAATAAGTCTTAAGCAATCAATTATTTGAAATTGTTTACAAAATTCTTTGTTTGAAGTAAATCATCTTTGTTATGAGATCTTGTTAAATAAAATGTACCTTAGGTCCAAAATCAAGTTTCATAAGAAATCATCAACTTTTTTAGATTTAACCCTTTAAAGTCCGAATTATTTTGACTGATTTGATTTCTACCAAACTTGGTATATATAAGGGTATATATTGAAAACTCAAAATGTCGGTTTCAATATGGAGAAAAAAAAAATTTCAAAACTTAAAATTTCGGATGCTAGCAAACAACCTCAAGTATCAATTTTAAAATCAATCCCGTTAATTTTTTCATCCACCATGTTGGATACGCCATTTTGAATTTGGCCCTCGAGTAAGAATTTACAAGTAAATCTTATTGACTTTTAATTTTTTCGTCCGCCATAGGAGAAAATGTTTCTTAACACTTTTTTTATTCATTATTATTTTATTTCTTTTTTATAAACTGTGGGAAGAGTTTGATTAGAGTTACGAATTTTAAATTTAAGTAATGTGAATTAGTTTCAAAGTTATGATGACTTTAATGCCATATTGGATCTGCCATTTTGAATTTTAGAAATCTGATATTAGATTTGTAATTAGAAACCCCAAAAACCCTCGAGTAACAAGTGTCAAGCAAATCCGACCAATTTTTATACATTTCTTTTGTACTAATGTTTGTTTAACTTTTTTTAAAGTCAATTGCGTCCATCTTTGACGTGCATTTGTAAAAAAAACTAATTAAGCTGGTCAGGTTCATTTTTCGATAGCTATTTTCTTAAAATTAATTATCGAGTGCAAACTCTGTTTTCACAGAAAAAATATGGGTTAAATTTTTGTTGCATGCAGTTATCAAGATGATGTTATTTTAAGACCCAATAAAATTGTACATTAATTTTAACACACTCGTAATGTTTTTTTAACACCGAATGTAGGTTAAAATCACATCAAATCGGTTAAAAATGTTGGGTGTTGTCTTAACACGACATTTGGTGTTAAAATTACTTCTTTTTTAGTAACAACTTTTTTTGAAAAAAGTATATTTGAATAGTTGCATAAGTAAAAAAAAAATTGTGGAATAACCTGCGAATAAAGAAAAGGGGATAAAAAGAACTAAGAAAACAGCAAGTTTTTGAGGAAACTGAAAATAAATCTTTGAAAGAAATACAGTGACATTATAAATGACAAGCAAGCTCCCTAGGAGGAAATGCATCGAAGTTAAGGGTATAAACTGGAAGGAAGTTTGTGGAGACGATTTAAAGATGTTTCTGATCGCGGCGGGGACATCAAGTCGTAGTTAGCCATAACTTCGCCAACGACATTGTTTCTCGACACAAAGGAGGACATAAAGTGCAAGCTGCAACGGAGCTTCGCACCGCCCATCCAGGACTTCCTCGGCATTATCGTTGTTGTCGACCAACACGGCAGCTTGCGGTCCTTTGTTGAGGTCGAAACTACGTCAAGGCGAACCGTACAGAAGAGCTCGGAATGGGAAAGAGAAGAGAGGGTAGTATAGGTGTATAGTATAGGCGAAAGAAGCGACGGAAGCGCCACGAGAGGAAGAGAGGAAGATTTCGTGAGAGGAGAGATGAGTTCAGGGGTAAATGTGCCGTTAGTGGTACAAGGTATATTTTAGCCTCTGGGGTGCACTGAAAGTGGAAGATGTGTGGCCCGAGCTTTCCTCAGGCGACACGGGCTATTGTTTGCAACCAAGACAACACACCCTTTTCCTCCTTTCCTTCAATAAGACACAGAGATGAGAAATGAACGCTGTATGTCCCATTAAGAAAATACAGAAGATAATTGCATTTTTTTTATGGAAAACTCATTTCTTCTTATTGTTGTACACAATCGTACAAGAATTCAACGAAAAAAAAATATGATTCTTCGATATAAAAAATTTACGATCCTGAGATTGTCAACGTTTTGTAAGAAAAGTTGATAACATTACTTTTTTTTATTCCTTTATATCCATGGGTGAGATTATGCTATAAAAAAAAATTTACTCCCTAAGTCTTACTTCCACATCTGGTGGAGAAAAACTCAGCGCACGGAAATCCACTTTTATTAACATTTGATGCTTTGAGGTGCACTTTTGCGAAAAAAAATTCCAAGCGAAATAAAATTTCCTTAAATCAAATTTCTTTTTCTACTTTTAAAACTTACTACACTCAAATGAAACCTGTACATAAGAGAAAACAATATTTTCTAAAAACAAATTGAAAAAAAGTAATAAAAAAAAGCCTGTAAAAAAATTGTGACCAGACGAAAAATTCTAAACGAGAATAAAATACGAATATGATTCTCCCCCCAAAAAAAACATAAATTATTGTTTCTGGCACATCGTAAAAATTTCGAATTTTTTGAGCAAACAGTAAACGGAAAAATGTTTTTTCAACTCAGTCTCGTAATGATAATTCTTTTCCAACTTTTTGTCTGCATGTCGTGCCACACTAATTGACAAACAACCTGAACAAACGAGTGAAAAAGGTGCTCCATAATTAATAGAGGACCCTTCTTTCTAGTGGCTACATCGACAATCAAAATCCTGTAACCGTATTTGCTAGAAATTTCACGATTTTTTTTTCTTTTTTTTTTTGAAATTGGAAGCGTATAGAGAATTGTCGTCCGACGATTGCAACATGATCGGAAAACGTTTTTTCAAAGAGAAAACATTTTCTTCAATATCAGAATTAATCTAAAGTACCATATTTTGGAACACTGTTATATGAATTAAATTTTCCATTGTTTGAAACTCCTGTTAAAGGAAACAATCATTAGTTGAAATACAATCTGTTGATAATTACAACCACATGTAGTTTGAAATTTCTGTTATTAATACAAAATACCACTTTGATAAGACTTCTCCCCGCAACTGAATCATATTGATTGAAATAATAATAATAATTATTGTTTTAATTCAGATTTAATTAAATGAATGAATATAGTGAATAATAAAATTTTATGCAAAATTTCCTGTATTTTAATCTTTTAAAATAACTGAATGAACTGAAAAGAATAATTGCGAAATGATCAATATAAAAATTGTTCATTCGTTTAAGAACTTTGTTCTGCCTAAGTGAGTCTCGACTGCTTTAGCAAGTTCTTGATCGAGTTAGATTGGTGTATCACGAACATAGATGGTTCATATATCTAATCTGAACTTCCATCTATTCCCTCCGAATAATTGTAATTCTACCTTCCAAGAATTAAGATCCTTCTATCACTTTACTGAACTCTGGAACTAATTACAACATAAGACATTTCTAATTTAAAATTTAAGGCCAAGTTCCTCAATAAAAGGTTTTTTTTTAAACAAAGTTTATTCATCATAGTATACAAGATATTTATAATTCAAAGTTTTTAGGTTTGAAAAGTATATTAAAGTACTATTTTAAAAAACATTTTATTTTTTCAAAATGGCTCTCTATGGTCGGAACTACAACCAAAAAAATTCATTGATACTTAAAAAAGTTCTAAACAATAAAAAGTTTAAAAAAATATTTAAAAAATACTAAGTCCGACATTTTGTATTATTGTGAAAATTTGTTATTGTATAAGTATTAGTTTAAAAAAGGAAATTTTAAATTCAACCGTTTTTCGGAGAAGTCGGTTTTCTTCAGAATCTGCAAGAAAATTTTAATTTAGACTTAAGAATTAAAAGTTACGATTGTCCACCCAGAGAAATGGTATATTTGTCTCAGAACCAACTACTCTCTAAAACTGAATCAGTGAAATTTGACTGATTTTCAGTGACTTCATTCTCACGATTTGAATCAGTGAAATTTCACTGAAAATCAGTTAAAAATGACTGAAATATCAGTCATATTTCACTGATTGGTCAATTAAAAAATAACTGAAATTTTCAATATGCGTGACAGGAATTTTCAGTAACTTTTTCATTAGTCAATCAGTGAGAAATAACTAATATTTCAGTCATTTTTGACTGATTTTCAGTTAAATCCCACTGATTCAAATCGCAAGAATAGAGTCACTGATTCTCAGTCAAATTTCACTGATTCTCAGTGAAATTCCACTGATTCAGTTTTAGAGAGTAGACTTTATAATTGTTTCAAATAAATTTTATTTAGTTTATATAAAATTTTATTTGACTCAAATATATGTTTTATTTATGTCAAATAAAAATTTTATCTAAAACAAATAAAAAGTCTAGTTGGTTCTGAGACAAATATACGTTTCTTCAAGTCAAATAAAATATATTTGGTTTCAATAATATTTTTCTCTGGGTGTTTAAACAAAGAAAAACTAAAATTTTTTGGTTTTTTTCATAAACACTATATTTTTTATAGGAAATGGCTTCAGGAAAAATGTATAATGATAAAATATTGCGTATAAAATTTATGACCTTTCACTTAAGCATTATTGGAAATTTTACACCTAGATAAATGATTTATTTGAATTAAATAAAATTTATTTGAAACAAATAAAAAAGGATATTTGTCACAAAACCAACTAAACCTTTATTTAGCTCAAATAATATTTTTTATTTGAATTAATATATTTCGTTTGAATATCCATTTTTATTTGAATGAAAAAAAATTTATATTTCCTATAAATATATTTTATATTTAGAGCAAATAAAAAACATTTTTCATTTTAATAAATCCTGTAAGCATTCTGAAATATTAAAATTCACTTATAACCTTCAAATAAATTTAACCATCACAATAACTAATTAAATTTTTAATATTCATTAAATGAAAAGTTTATTTTTATAAGAATATTTGTTAAATAAACTCAGATCGTTTTAGTCATTTTACTTTACTTTTTCACTTTATACGTAAAAGTCCACTGTCACATTTTTCTCACAAAATCTCAAATAAGACGCTAAAATGTAAATGAAATCACATATAAATCTATTACTTTGTACTAATTAAAATTTTCATTTAAAAAGAAAACTTCAGTACTTAAATTAATTTTTGTTAACTATTCATAATGAATAAATCTCTTATACTTATACGCGTTAAACTGTTAGTTTTTTGATTTTTCTAAAATCAGACTTCATGTTTGTCAACAAAAACTCTACAAATTCTCGAAGTATCAACTTTAAAGCATATTCAATTAGTTTTTAACTTTTTCGTCAGCCATACTGAATTCCCCATTTTGAATTTTAAAAATCCGACTTTATATTCGTAATCAGCCAACCCAAAAACTCCCGAGTAACAAGTTGCAGGCAAATCAGAGAGATTTTTATCTTTTAGCCGCCATATTGGATCCGCCATTTTAAATTTTTTTAAATATCATAAATATCGGATTCGTAACAAGCAACACAGAAAACATTTCAAGTACATTATTACTTTTTATGAATAATATATTTTGATTTAGAAGAACAATTATTTAAACTATGTAGAGTAATAGCAAAAATTAATTAGTTAACATTTACTTTAGATCGCTTCTAAATATTTACTTTTATAATTTAGTTTATAAATTCTTAAAAATAGGAATTTTAATAGAAATTATATAAAAACTAATAACATATATTTTGCATCATTTTCCTTCAATTTCATTAATTTTACCGATTCTGTAAAAATACTGCAGAGTTTATAATTTTCACTTTATAATCGAATCGGAATTTTAAAAATAACTTTTTTAAGAATTATATTTTACTAATAATATATAATTAATATTATATTATATTATTATATTTACTTACGAGAAAGGTAGTCAATAAAAATTGCTTTTTCAACTCACCTGAAACAGAATGAAAATAAAATACTTTTTATAACAATACCTTTGAAAAAATGAAAAATGAAAACGAATAATAATTTTTTTTTAAATTATATGCTATTAAGGAAGAATCTGCCGAACAATCGGATCGAAAGTTAGTCCATCGTTATAATTTCGTATTTTAAAAGAGAAGGTCACATTTAATTTTGAATTATTTACACTTTTTTGTCAATAATAAATTATTTCATGCAACATAATCTAAAATTTAACAAATGTTTCTTATTCACAGAAAATTGTAATTTTTACTCAAATACAACTTTTAATCGTTTTAAATGTTCAAAATTAAATTCTTCGACCTTCCACCAAAGCGAATTTAAATGTTTAATTTGTCTTTTTCTTTTAAATTACAAAATTATGACATTGGGCAAACTTTTGTTTTGATTGTATGTCAGAGCGTTCTTTGATCAATATTAAATAATAATTTAACTATGTGACATTTGGTGTAATTTTTTTTCAAAATTGTTTAAATTTGCCTAAAATTTATTGTCAGATTTTCAAAATTAAAAATGACAACCCTGAATACCAAAAATTTTGAAAATAATGTTCACCAACTTGAATTTTGGAAATCTTGAAAGTCTGACTTTAAAATTTTACTATCCTATAGCTGCTATTTTAAAGTTACAAACATCACCTTTTCGAAATAAAATTATGGAAATTGCTCACTTAATTTTAAATAACTTTAGAGGCATAATTACTGAATAACAAATATTTATTTTTAAAATTTTTCATACCAGTAATTTTACAGAACAAGTAAATGCAAATTTAAAATAATACATATACTCTCTTTGCGCGATAATGTAAAGCAATTATTACCTTGATTGAATAGAATATACACTAGTGTAGTGTAAAATTTAATAAAGGGAAGAAGTAAGCAATTCAATTGTAAAAGAGGAATGGGGTAAGTGCTTTCTTAAAAGGTATGATGTGGGAATAGAAAATAGGTTGTAGAAGTGGCTGACAATTGAATATTCAAACGAGAGATTAAAATTCAGACGATGCTGTGTTCCTGAAGCCAAAGGGAAGAAGGACAGAATTGGCTATATGCGTTTTGTACAGAAGTCCAAGAGTTGCTTCACATTCCAGTCACGCAAAGCCGCGCAGATATTTATTATCCCATTTAAAAAATTTGCATTCAAAAATTCTCAAGAAGTTTTCTTCATCGAACACAACGATTATTCCATGAGGCATTGATTTTATTTTCTTATCTGCAATTTTACACTAAATTATTTTTTAGTTTTTAAATTTCAAATTAGAAGAAAAGGGTTCTAAATTATAGCCGATCTGGGTATTAGAATAGAAGAAAATTATGATTTAGTATCAAAAGTGATCAATTCCTGAATACTTAAAGATTTTAAAAGGTTCAAAGAAAGATCAAAGAATAATCAAAGATGGACCTGTTCTTAGGATGGAATTTTATAATTTAAAAAAAAAATTTTGTTCACTACAGAGGAAAGAGTTAAATTAATGATGCAACTTTGGCGGGAAAATTGTGTGACGAACAGAAACCATCAGTTATATCGTAATTAGAGGTAAGTAATCTTCTGTGACTGATGTTCCTAAGTTTCGAGTTCACATTCAATACATTAAGTTTGGGGCTTGTTTTCGGTCAACGACCCAAAGCTATAAATCCTCTAGGTTCCTCTAGAGCTGCTCGAACTGAAACGGAGGCGGAACGTCAGCCAAAACCAACATTAGATGAACCGAATCTCTTCCAAGTGTAAACCTAGTCTTGCACGTCACAAAGCTAAATAACACATGAGATCCGAGTTACCGCACTTCCATGAGAAAATAAAGTCAAATTAGGAATTCCCTCTTAATTTCAAAAGTCCTTTAAGACAATTAAGTGTTTTTAAAAATGTCAAAATGTTAACAAAAAATTCTAATTTGTCATTTTTATTTCTCTAAGAAAATTTAGAATTCTTCAGGTATATAAAAAGTTAGAAATGTAATTACATTTCACGGATCTAGATTTAGGGAGAATGAGGCTCATTATGCGCTTGTTAGTTTCAATAATGTGGTAAGGAGACTGAAATTAAGAGGCATATTAAATCTTCTATATCATAAAGTAAACTTGATGCACACATTAAATATATGGTTAAAATTACCGTCAAGATTTTACTGGTATCCTGACACTAAAATGAGCTTCAACAGCTTTACAAGTTGAGATCAATCTCAAACACAATAATCAAGAAAGTTAAGATTTAATTTTATCCAGCTGGGAAGGTAGTTTGATAGTTATTAAGTAACTATTTTAACCAAGTGCGTAAACATGTATATAAATTGCGGTTTCATTAAAACATTGTTTAATAATTATGATCAGAATGGTACCAACAATATATTGCACAATCTTCCACATGGAAATGACATTTATGGGTGGAAAAATAAAGAATTGCTTTGAAAATTATTCCATTTTAATAACATGACTCATTCTTTTCCAAAAATGATTCTTTTCTCTTTAAATCTAATGGTAGGATATTCAAAATTCATTGAATATCCTATTGGCAACTTTTCTGGACAATCTGTAAGAGCTGTCAAAATTTAGATCCTCTTTTGACCCTCTTTTTTTAAACATCTTTTAAAACTCTAATATAGCAGAGAAATACATTTCAGTAGTGTTTTAGATTTAAGAGAGGATTTAGAAGTATTAAGAAGACTGAAAGGAGACTAAAAATGTTTTGGGAAACTTCTAGAGAGATAAAATTTTGACTTGAGAGTCGTTACGATCATATTATCCTGTATTGAAACAGTCTGAAACAATTTTTTTCCATAAATGCTTTTTTCTCATTGGTTATTCAGGGTTACCATGAAGAAATTAATTTTGTTTTTTCCTGATTTTCAGACAAAATTTTGACTTTCACTGACCCTAAAGAATATTCTAATTCACTCTAAAAATGATTGTTCCTACACAAAATAATTGTTCTATTATATTTATTTACGAATTTCCTTAATAGTAAAATTATTCAAAAGTACCAATAAATTCATTTTGAAAGTAAATATGTTTTTGTCCTACATGCGCGATAAACTCGACTTTCCGTGCATGTATAGCGGGCGGAAAGTAAGCTTTTCCCGCCCGACTACCAACAGCGGGCGGAAAAACTACTTTTCCGCCCGCCTACCAACAGCGGGCGGAAAAATCACTTTTCCGCCCGCCTCCATGGCCTTAGCGGGCGGAAAAACGACTTTTCCGCCCGCTGCTTTAAAAGTACTAAATAAATACTACTAATTATTATATTATCACTTTCTATTACTCCAAATTAAAACGGAGTGAACGATTATTAACTAAATAACTAATTTAGTTACTAACGAACTTACTAACTTATTATTGCTATTGTGTTGGTATTTTATCACGTCACTATTTAATGTGTTATTATTAAGATTATTATTATTTGTTATTAAAATGTTCAATAATACGATTTATTATTTAACTTATTACAAAATTAGTATTTTTTGTAAATTTAGAAAAAAAAACGAAGGAAAAATTTACATTTAATAAATTTTGTATTTTAAATTCAAATTAGTCGGTAAGTGTAGAACTCTACACTAGCGCCATCTTACATCTTTAGTATCAACTGCAATGGACATTTTCCATTTTACATGCAGCTAACTTCACAGTTTACTTGTCAACAGTTGTTTCTGATCCGATTCGTGTCGATTGTCTTATTTGTCTGTTAAATATATAATAGAAAATGGAATTTGAAAATAATTCGTCGTCCAGTGACGAAGATACTCCTCCTCATCTCCGTGACAAAGCTTTAAATGCAGCACAAAACTTGTTGCCAAAAACTTCTGATAAAAGATACAATTTGACGTTTGAAAACTTTAATAAATGGCGTGAGGCAAATAAAGCGGATAAAATATCAGAAAACGTAATGTTGGCCTATTTCAACGAGTTAAGCGAAAAACTAAAGCCATCAACGATTTGGTCCAAATACTCGATGCTCAAAAGTACAATAAATATAAACTGTAACATCGATATCGGCACTTATAAAAAATTAACTGCGTTTGTAAAACGTCAATCAGATGGATTTAAATCAAAAAAATCAAAGGTTTTGTCAGCGGAAAACATAGACTCTTTTCTGAAAGAAGCACCAGATGTAACTTATTTAGCGACAAAGGTAAGAGCTGCATATAAATAAAAAAAAATAATAATTATTTTTATAGTGTGTTATTTTACAGGTAGCACTGATTTTTGGCATTACGGGAGCTTGCAGGCGGGAGGAACTTTCTAACATAACTGTAAATAATATTCAGGCTCAAGGAGAAATTTTGTTGGTAACAATACCAAACACAAAAACAAAGATTACCCGTAAATTTGTAATTGACGGTGAATTTCGACAAATTGTGGCGAAATATGAAAGTTTAAGACCGCCAAATGTGAATTCTGATCGTTTCTTCTTAAATTATCAAAGTGGCAAATGTACCAATCAAGTGATTGGTAAAAATAAATTTGGAAATATGCCAAAGCAAATCGCGGGATTTTTGCAACTTCCTGATTCTAATTTATATACTGGGCATTCTTTTCGCCGTACATCGGCAACGTTACTCGCTGACGGAGGAGCAGATTTGTTGACTTTAAAGAGACACGGCGGTTGGACGTCAAATGCAACAGCAGAAGGATACGTGGAAGATTCTACTACTAATAAGCAAAAAATTGCAAAAATGATAACTTCTTCAATTAATTTGCAACAATCGACTTCAAAGGCGTCATTAGAAATCCCACCTGTAAAGCGACAAAAAATTGACGAAGTTAATCAAATTTCTGAATCTACTGCAGGAACTGGAAATACTTCGAAAGTAGTTTCAAATCAAGAAGGATCAATTTCAATTAATTCTAATTCTTTACAAAAAGATTCAGCAGTTCAATTTTCAAATTTAAATAATTGCAATATTTATATAAATTGTAATAATAAAAATTAATTTTATCTGTATTTCAGAAGATGTCAAGTTTTTAAGTAAAATTTTATTGTTAAATTTGTCAAAAATATTCGGATTCGCCTTAGGCTTAATAAAAATAATTCAAACAAATTTAATAATTAGTGCATATTCATTTTTGAATTTACGGATGCGTCTTGTTTATCGCGCAATTGGACAAAAAATATCGTGTGCAACTCGGGCGGAAATGTCAATTCTGACCTCGTACGATTGCCGCCCTCGCTTCGCTCGTGCGGCAATTTTCGAACTCGGTCAGGAATTGACAACTTTCCGCCCTTGCCACACAATATACTATTAATCACTATTTTTATTGAACTAAGATATTTTCAAAAAATTACAATTTCAAACCTATTTGAAATTCAACAACTTATAACAATAATGTAAATATCCATAAAATTTTTCAGCAAATATCAAATTATTTACAAAAATTTTAATAAGTTCTTCAAAAGAATTTAATTATTTTTTACATGACTTCATTTATTTAAAAAAATGTAATAAAATTCGTTCTGTAAGAAGTCAAGTATTACTTTCATAAAGAATAGAATTTTTCTCAGGATTTCAATTTCTATTTTAATGAAATTTTTGTTAAAAGAATTAAACTGAAAAAAATGAATTAAAATTTGATGCAAAAAATCAATTATTTTCATAAATAATAAAATTCTTCACACGATTTTCATTATTTTAAAAAAATTTAATAAAAATTCGTTGCAAGAATTTAATTACTCTCATAAATAATAATATTCTTTACGAGATTTCAATTATTTAAAAAAAATATAATAAAAATTTTCTTGCAATAGTCCAATTATTATTTTTCTAAATAATAAAATACTTAACAATTATTTTTAATTAAACTTTCAGTTAATTCTTCTAAAAATGTAATTGTTATCATAAATTTTATTTAAATTCTTCAAAGTAAATTCATTAATGTCAATTATTTTTAATAAGTTTTGCAAAAATTCCTTGATAATTTTCAAATCCTTTGTATATAATTATATTTTACTGAAACTTTGATTACTTGGAAATTCTTCAATTAAATATGTATTGGAAAATAAAAACTACAAATAATTTAAAAATAAATAAATTAAACTTTTTCAACAAAATTGTGAATTATGAGTATAAAACAGGGACCGTCACGAAGCAAAGGTATCGTGTCGGTATCGTGTCACGATACGATATGATTCTACCACGGAGAAGAGTATCGTGTCGCGACACGATACCGACACGATAGGATTTTCGTATCGTGTCGCATTACAAAAATAGCTGATTAAATTAAATAAGATGTGCACAATCATATTATACAAAATTACAAAATAATGTTGGGGGCCATCCATAAATTACGAAAGATATTTTTTTCAATTTACCCCCCCCCCCCCCTCCCATTAATGTAAGATATTTTACATACATTAGCGCCATTTTTATTGTTTGTAAGAATTTACACACTCCCATACCCCCTAAATGTCTTACGTAATTTATGTAATTACATTACATATAATAACTTAGTAACAAATTCAATATGGCGGACATGCGCAGAAGTGCAATTTAGTATTTATTGCTGCGCAGTAGCAATTACATTACTCTTGGACATGTGCAGTAGGGCAACTAAGTACTTATTGCTGCGCAGTAGTTGCCTCCCACATTTGGACATGCGCAGTAGTGCAAATTAGTAATAAATGCTGCGCAGTAACATAATTTATTATTAATTGCTGCGCAGTAGTCTAATCTAGCATTAATTGCTGCGCAATAATGTAATTTTGTATTTATAACTGCGCAGTATGCAGGTTTAATTTACTGCGCAGCAATTAATACTAAACTAGACTACTGCGCATGTCCAATTGCGGTGGTAGACTACTGCGCATCAATTAATACTAAATTAGACTACTGCGCATCAATTAATACCAAATTACACTACTGCGCAGCAATTAATACCAAATTACACTACTGCGCATCAATCAATACTAAATTATACTACTGCGCATCCATTAATACTAAATTACACTACTGCGCATCAATCAATACTAAATTATACTACTGCGCATCCATTAATACTATACTACACTACTGCGCATCAATCAATACTAAATTATACTACTGCGCATCCATTAATACTATATTACACTACTGCGCAGCAATAAATACCAAATTACACTACTGCGCATGTCCAAGTGTGGTGGTAGTACACTGCGCAACTTAAAAAATATATATTTTTGGTTTTACAAGATGGCCGTATATGCGTCATGTGCTGATAAAAAGCATTTTTTAATGTAACATCTGCGACACGTTAATTTCGTATCGTGTCGGTATCGTATCGTGTCGCTACACGATACTTTTCTCGACACGATGCATCGTGTCGGACGTCGACACGATACCGACACGATACTGATTTTCGTGTCACATCGTGTCGGTGGCGGTCCCTGGTATAAAACATGTACGTTTTGAAAGATTTTTATTATAAACCTCTTCAAAATTCTATTATTACAAAAAATCCACATTATAAACGTCGGTGAAGTTTGCAACGTTTATGATCAACGATTAAAATGAAAAAAATATTTTCCTACTAAAAAGAATAAAAATTTTTGTTCACAAATTTTTATTTTTGTAAATCATTATTCAAAAAAATTAAACGTACTATTTTCTGTACAAAAATTTGCTTTAAAAAATATGTTTCTTCAGTAATCGTTGACTATAAACGTTGTGAACTTCACCAACGTCATTATGATGCTTTTCATATTCAATTATAATCTAAAATTTTAACAGAAATTAATTTTTAGTACATTTTTAATAGAAAGTTCTACAAGAATTTAATTATTAAAGTAAGAAAATAAATAATGCTTTGAATAAATGAATGCTTCTTGAAGTTAAATTCAGACAAACAATTATATTAACAAAATTTTTAAACAATTGAATGTTCCTGATAAATTTTAATAACATTTTTAAAAATAATTGTATTTTTCGAGGAACTCGATTAAAATTGTATATTAAAAATAGGTAATTGAAATTCTGTGATGAGTTTTATGATTTATTAAAAAATATGTGAATTCCTAAAAAGAATTTTATTATTTTTGAAAACAATTGAATCACTGTCAAAAATTATTTTTTTTTTAAATAATTGAATTATTCCAAAAAAATTTATACAAAGTTTGTAAATAGTTCAATTCTTGTAAAATTTTTACTATTTGTAGAAATAATTTAATTTTGCTGAGAATTTAATATAAATTTCTTTTTACCTGAATTACTTTTGAAGAATTTCTTTATTAATTTTATTGAAATAATAGATTCTGTAAATTATTGTATTGAGAAAATTTTTTGAAAATAATTTAAATTTTGACAAGAATTTTTTTCAAAAAATTTCTTTTCGGAGAAGAATTGTATTATTTTTAAAGATAATTGAAATTTTAATGAGAATTAAAAAAAATTTTTTTATCATAATTGGAATTTAAACGTAGAATTTTATTACTTTTAAAAATCATTGATTTTTCGCAAACATTTACTTTCAAAATTCAATTTTTTTAATGTTTTTAAATAAAATTTTTCAATATATCCATTTTATTTTTAATAATTAATTAAATATGTATTAAAAAATGTGAGTCATTTAAGAAACATTTAAATTATTGAAATTTTGTAATCAATTCATTCAAAATTTAAGATAAATTGAGTGATTTTTTTTCGTTTTATACAAAAAATATTTTTCCATGCCGAGCATCGATGGCAGCTTCAGAGACATATTCATAAATGAAATTTTATAAAATTTGAAATTAAATTTTTTCAATATAGGTATAATAATTTTAAGATAGTTCTTTAATTAAGTTATTTAAAAATAAATTGTCAGTAAGAACAATTAAAGGCTATAAACTTTAAAATTACCACAAATTCTAATACAAAGTTCGTGGTAATTTTATAGTTTATGTGTCAAACAAAAAGGCATTAAAATTTTCTTATTAATTCTAAGCTTTTTTTTCCTGTATTTTAATACAAATTTCTGCCTTTTTCCTGATTTCCTTGAACAATTTTACTTTCCATAATTTTTTTCTGATTTCCCTGTAAATATTACATTTAAAATAAGAATTATTTTTCTCATGATTTTAATCCTTTTAGGGTGAAAATTTATTTAAACAACAATTTCAGGAGAAATTTGGAAAATCATTTGTAAAATTCTGTCTGAATTAATCATTGCTCAGAAACATTGTTTCTAAATTAAACTAGAGAATTCAATTAGGACTCAATAAAATTTCGTTCATTTCAATGCTCGGAACTTGAAGTACGTGGTCAATGGTTCGTAATCGATGGTCACAGAGACTAAAAGTCTGGCAATCAATCGAGAATCGACTATACCGTGTGAATTGCAGAGTCAATAGCCATGAACGCTTAACCCTCTATCTCATGACAACTCATCCTCTCTAAATTTTAATCAGTTATTTTATTTCTCTTTGCCTTTTTTAAAAATATTCTAAACAGAAGATTCAAAAATTGTTTCAAACTAGAACAATTTTCCAATTTAATTTAATTTTCTAGTGTCAGACTGTCAGTACAGGATATCTACTGAATTTTTAAAAAAATTTAAAAATAATGAAAAATATCTCAAAGAATAATGTCAAAGGGTGTACATTATTTGTTGACGACAATAAAGTACGTGTATACAGCGTGAAAAAAGAGTAAATGTAGCGCGCATGCTGTGAAAAATCAAACGCGGCGAGAAGTGATATCGTACATATATATATGAAACTTTCCGCAACATGTAACAAAGCGATATCAGCAAGTTTCATTCAACGGATTCAATGATTCGCAAACAATGATAGGGCTCTATCGTGCTAGACAGTCTACTCAAAACAAACATAGGTGTTAGTTTAATGGAAAAACACGACAGGTTCGAGATACACATTACCAGGTCGTTCGCACGGTAAAGCAAGTCATTAGCTTTCTGGCTTAAACTGTATGAAAAGCAGAACGCGCTTGATTAGTCTCGAGATAACTCTCATTAAACTAAGCTTTCTCCCTTCAAAAACCATTCTCATTTAAAATGCAGTTGTTAAGCCTCGCACAAAATCCTCTATTAACCATTCCATTCATTAACATTTTAAACTCAAACATAATACTACGTTCACATATATATATATATATAGAAAATTATTTTCCATCACAAATTAGACGCAAAAATTTGTAAACTTTGTGTTTTTAAATGTCGAACTTAAATGTTATATTACTTTTAACGTCAGATTATGAAAGTTTCGCCACTAAGAACCACTTTAACAAAGTTTAATTACTTTATTTCGAATTATATATATATAGGGAATTCCACACAAAATCGGAAATTATTTTGCTTTTGCATCTCAAATTTTTTCTTAAAACGACTTAAGGACTGTCACTGTAAATTAAGGAAATGAGAGAAACTTATAAAAATTAGACAGTTTGTTCTTTAGATTATTCCAGAATCACATGATTTTTTCAGAATTTTTGTCTTAGAAAAATAAAATAAATTTGCAATATAACATGGGCTCTTATGGGAGCTTAGATAAATTTTAGAAAAAAAGTATGAAGGAAATGAGAGAAAAATCTGTGTTTTTGTGTACAGATAGACAATGTCAAAAAGTTAAAACTAGCAAAGTTTAGAGAAACTTTACCACAGATTTAATGAATAAATAATTATTTTAATTTTACTTTTCAAAGCAATAATAAAAACACATGAAAATGTGGCAACATCGCAACAACACATAACCTCAAAAAAATATAAATTTGATATGTACACTTGAAATTAACAATATTTCTTATTAATATGTTAATAATGTTCATGTTTTGTTTGTATCAAATTATATTTTACATTTGCTTATCATAATTTTCGTGTTCCCAAACTTCATGTTCCCAACACTAAAAAATTTGAGGTTAACGTTTGACAATATACTAATATACTAGTCGTACCAACCATAAGTCGATTATGCATTGTCATGAATTTGAAGACAATTTCAGAAAATTAATTAAATATATTTTTTAATATATAAGTATTAAACAAATTTTAGCATTAATTTTCACATCTTTTTTAAATATTTTTTTCTTTTAATAAAATAAATATACACAAATTATTATCGATCATATTAATTTGGATTATAAAACTGGCATTAATATAATTGGTCTTTACGTTATTTTAAATAAATAAAATTTTAACAAATCAGAACTAACCCATAAATTGAAAAAATTAATTTAATATTTAATTGCCTAATAATAAAAATTAAAACAATTAAAAATTTGAATTTGTTGTTGCTAATAATTTATTAATTAATTTAATTGATCAATCACTAAATTTATTTTTTTTAAATAAATTTATTTGTTCGTAAATTTCTGGTAATTTCATTTTTATAAATCTACAAAACTATTTAAGCTATTAGAAAAATTATTATTATAACTGTTATCAATTAAATAAGAATTCATCAATTAATCATAAATAAATTTACACACAAATAAATTCTTACTAAACACCAATTTTATACTTTGTAAGTAAATAAAAATACTTTTAAGAAAAGGTTAAAAATAATATTCTCTTGTAATGTTTAAACTAAAAATGGTTATTATAACCAATAATAAGATAATGATAAATAAATGCATAACGCTATTATTGTTTTTAGATTTATAAAAATGAAACAGCACATGTAAAAAAGTTCGATCACAACAAATTTTCAAAAGAACTTTAACTTCATAATGTGACAATTTGAAAAAAACATGTTGCTATAGTAATTATAATCTAGAATTATAATTTGATTTGATTTTGGTTTTTTAAGTAAATTTTTTTTCATAAGCTCATAACTCGGTTACAAATTTATAAAATTCCCGTGTAGAAATTGCCTTAAGTAAATTCTATTTGTGGTTTGGCCCTGATCAGGATATACTTATCATTGCCATTCTTCAGGCCCTGACCAGGGCCTGATCAGGACCTTATTAGGTTCCAGATTACTTCGAAAAAGCCACATTCAATTATTTAAAATTCATTTTACGTCAGTTTCAACGAAAAAGAAACAGTTTGAGTGAAAATAAATAATAATTAATTAAAATGAATTCGAAGAAATGTTCCAAATTCTGATGAAACTCAAAAAATGTTTTTTCTGAATCTGAAGGTACGGATATAATATTCTAATTCTAAACAATAAAAAAATATAAGTTGACATTTTGTTGAAAAATTGTAATTGATTAAAAAAATTATTGTTTTCCTTTTTCAAAAAAATTCAGTACTTTTACAAAATTATTATTTGAAAATAGAAATGATGCAAATAATTTTCTTTTTTTTACTAAAATTTGCATAATTTTCTATATTTCTTTAGAAAGAAAGAGAACAAAATCTGCATAATTTCGATTTGTCAATCATTTTACCTAATTTTTTAACAAAATTTTAGTTTTTTATTGAAAAGAAATAAAACAATTTGTATATTAAAATTAACCTTCCATTTTCACATAAATTGATAGAAATAAATTTTACTGCAGATAAAATAAGCTAATTTATTATAAGTATACTTATAAAATACCAAATCAGGTTGTGATCAGGCCCTTATAAGGCCCTGATGTGGCCTTTTTTTAAAACACCACTTCAGGACCTGATCAGAAAAAGTGTTTCATTTCCAAATCAGGGCCCTATTTAACCTGATCAGGGCCGGATGACTACCACGTTTCAATTTCTACACGGGTTGGACGCTCTTATAATGAAAATTTTTGTTTTCCCATGCAGTTTTTAATAAAAATATTTAAAAAAATTATTTTAATAAAATTTCATTTTTTAAAATGTGTGTAATCGATTAATTTTTTCAAAATTTTTTGCAAGAAACTAGCACTAAATTAACCATTTTTAATCGTTATCTGATTGTGGGCAAACGATGGGATCTATTTATTATGAAATTTTTAATTTTTATAAAACGGTTGGTAGCCAAATGCCTAACTTGCAATTTGATCAAATCAGAATTATAAATTATAAGAAGATAAGGTTCGAAAATACTCAATCTAAAAACAGCAACACTTTATCAAACTTTTAACAGATTTTGATGGAAGACAAAGTTGAGAACTATTCTAAAGAAAATGTTTTGAATTTATTTTCGACAAATATTATTTAATACAAAAAGTAGATGTGATTACGAAGCTGCTAGGTGCTGTCAACTTTTGACGCAAACTTTAGTTGAGGACATTCACTCCGCGTACATACTACACCCTCGTGCAAGTTCCCTGTTATTCATTCTGCAAGTGGCAACCTGTCTCCAAGTAACCTGACACCTAGGGAACGAATCTAGTGTATTTTCCTTGGTGAAACTTGCATTTCAGCAACGATCACTAAGCTGGTACCCTCATTTAGTCAGCCAGGTCAAAAGAGAAGTACACAAACCAATCTCTCATCATGCATCTTAGATTAAGGGGAAAACACTACCTAACAGAGTTGCAACAACATTTATTCTGTATTTCCCTCTTCCTAATTACATAAACATAGGCTCATTCGATCTCACTTCACAAAACTAATAAAATGCAGAGGATAGAAAACATTTAGTCTTAAAATTTACGACTTATCTGAATTCTAATAGAGAAGTATTTTTAATTTTCGATTAAGTGATTTTAATTTACAGGGTTTACAAAATCTACAGAATAGTAGAAAAGCTTTTCGGAAATATTTGAAAGTCTTCAAAATAATGCACCAAGTTCCTCAGATATTGTTTGGACAAATGTCGTGAAAATTACGAAAAAAAAATTACTGCACGTGCCGCATAACAGATCAATGAGTTTGATTGAAAATTTACAATTGAATAAGTTGTCTTATTTATTTACTACCTACTTTGTCCCAATTTTACCATATCGATGAAATTAAATCAATAGTTAGTGAATGTTGTACGTTCTAAATAGATTAGGAAATTATTTTTATTTAGTAAATAAAAAGTTAAAAACAGTAGTAAAAAAGGCAGTAAGTAATCAAAACTACTGAAATAAGTATTAAATTTAGTACTCAAATAATAAAACTAACACTAAATTAATTATTATAGATATTCTAGTTTTGCGAATTTTCAAATTATATGACATTCATTTTGAGTTGCATCAAAAAAGAACCCAAGTTTTTTGTGTATTAATATGTATTCCGCAGTCTTTAATCAAATTAAATTGATTCAGTAGCTAATTCTTACATTACATTCAATAAATTATTTTTATAAGAAATACATATTAAGAAGTGTATCAAATATTTGACTGAGTAAAATATGCATTCTTTTGGACGTACATTGATTTGTTACAAACATTATATTTCTGATTATTCCAGAGTAATAAACCTAATTGTTCAAAACTAACTGCGAATTTCTGATTATTACATGATCCTGTATCGGATTTACATGTTTCACTAGACAGAATCCAGATTGTTGCAAACTGAAACCGTATAACTTACATTTAATCATTTTGACCCGTTACAAACCCATTTCGAATTTAAACTTACGCTAGACAAAATTAAAATAAATTTCTTATTTTGTATGGAATAATTTTAGATTAATGCGTCCAGTAAATATAACAAACTGTTTTAATTATTTTTAATTTTTTATTAATTAATCTTTAAATCCGGAATTTTATCTTAAGCTTTAAGTCGGCTGGGTTGATGAAATAGAAGAGAAGAAATTTCAACTGATAATTTTGAAGCTGAAATTCTAACGAAGCTTTCTGTGTTTCTTAAAAAAATATTATTTAGGTTTTTCTAGACTTTTGAAAAAGTTGAATTTAAGATTCCAAAATGAGGAAATTTTTTTTTGTTCTTTTTCACTCTATAACTAAAATAATAGTTAATGAATTTACCTCACATATGGCTTATTTTACGTTAAATTTAACAATTAATAACAATAGCAATATTAATAATATGTAAAATAATAATTAACAATAATGATTATAATAATAATAAAATTAACAACATATAATTGATATTAACATATTATTAATTCTAATGATAAATTATTATTAACAAATTATAAATTGAACAATTACTGATAAAGAATTGTATTTGCAATAAACAATAATAATATGTATAATTAGTAAAAACAAGTTATACATTTTTGTTATAATTTTGGTGCTCAGTTCATTCGTTTTCGTAAATCTCGTTGTCTTCATTTCATGAACACTTTGCTTCCTCATAGAGATGTTAATAACAATAAAGTATTAATTTTGAACAATTATTCTCAATTGCTGTAATATTTTTTTCTCTTTATTTCATACTTCCACATGAAAAAAAATTTCCTTCACAATTTCTGTTTTTTTTAAATATCAATAACTTCTTTATTTCTAATCAAATTAGCTTCAAAAATAGGTCAATCGAAGCGTTTTTAATGCTCTACAAGATGGTGACTATAGTTTTAAAGTTATTTCTACATTTATCAACAAAATTTTCAAAAAAGTCTTATTTTCCAAAATTTTTGATTTTTAAAAGTTTAAATATCTCCGATGAATATGGACGAAAAATGTTCATTACTTAATTAATTAATTAACCAATAATTTACTAACTCAGAGTTCTTTCCCCTACAGTGTTTTATATAGTAATAATAAAAATTATTAATATACATTGTTTAAAAATGTCGATAGTTAATGTTAATAACAATAAAGTTGTAAATTATAGGTAATAAAAAATTATTTAAATTACAATTTTAAAAAAATCTGATATTCATTATTGTATTATTTAATAGTTGATGCGATAAATATAATTTCACTTTACAAAAGTAGTTTTGTGTTATAAAAATAATATTAGAAGGACGATTACAGTTATTATTTAAAACTATTCCCTAACGAACTTGCATCTATTAAATAAATTAAATAATCCCAAATTATTTTTCAGCAAAATTTTAACATGCGGGTAGTAAATGTATCCAATTTTCGACAACGTATCTCAAAAGAACGTTTTCCCTTGAGACTCGGTTATGACGAAATTCCCTCCGAAATTCTTCTTCTGTGTTGCTCAGTTGAATATTATCGTATTTTCCGAGTTTTGAAATAGAGATTTTTGGTTTATCTCCAAAACTTGCTAGTATGCAGAATATTAGTACAACCATTTTCTAATTTTCATCAACATAACAAACTTCGTAATATAATCTAATAGAAAAATACTCTCGAAATTTGAATTAGCTAAAAATAATTAATTTGATAGCAAAAGGTCCGTTACTGATTCTTATAGTAATATTTAACTAACGAACTAGTATTAGTTAAATTTATTTTTAGATTTCTAAAAAACTTTTTATAAATAAAACCTTCTGCCACTGAGAAAAATCGTCTAAATTATCTCAACAGATTAATGATAATGAAATATACAAATAAATTTACAAAATTTGCGTAGCAACACAAAGGTAAAGAAAAAAGGTGTCTCACAGACAATAGTGGTTATTCATTCACCTGTTGCGACAATACACCCTCAACAAATTTAAAAGCAACGCCTCGTGTCATTGAACCTAAAAATAAAATCGTCCTTTCATGATTAATTAAGAAATACGATGATTAACAAAAAAAGTGCAGAAAACAAATTGTCATCAATTATCCGTAGCTAACACTTTACTGAATAGCCAGTTCAGCTTACTGAAATTTAATATTCGGTTCTGACCTGGGGTGAATTTTTTTCTCGCCCTTTATATATTGGAAAAATTAAACGAAATGAAATTTTTAATTCAAAACGAATTGTTTTTAATAAATAAAACGAAGGGGATTTCTCTATTGTTTCACACAAGGTAAAAATCATAAATAAAATATTTTTTATCTAGCATGACTGCAAACTCCGTGGGTGTTGATATTTAAATTCAGAGTCCGTGTGGTATCATGTGAAATTCAAAACACCTGCAATTCTTAATCAGGGACGTCAACAAATCCGCCTCTACAATCACAGGGAAGTTTCAAGAGAGAAGAGTGCCAACTATTGTATCAGGTATCGTTTCATCTTTTTTATATTTAATGTCACGTCACCGTGAAGTGTCATTTCTATTGTATGAGTGTGAGTTTATGCATCAAACATTCAATGTTTTCCGAGCCCTGCTCTATTTTTAAAATCCAAGCATTCATTTTCAGTTGTATTGATCCACACACTTTTTAAACAAACTTAAATTTGTCTACTTCCATGATTTTTCTCGTTTATAAATTCCTAATAGAAGCACACGGAAAAAAGCTTCAAACTAGAATAGCGGAGGTTGTACTAAAACGAAAATGTTTTCACTAGAGAAGCGAAAGTTTTAATTAATCCAGTTAAGACAGTTGCTATTTTAGTGAATCGAGTCCTTTAAAGTAAAATTTTTTTCCGTATACAACATTGTAAACACTTGACTGACATTTTTACATTTCTGGAAATTATGAAGTGTTGGTTAAGTCAAAACAAGTCTGAATTTTTTGTTTAAGTAACGTCTCGATTGATCCGTTGGCGGTCAGTCACATATTTTCATACTCGGATTCAATTTAATATTTGCCTTGACTTCTGAGTTTTATTAAATTCTGCATAAGACATCCTGTACATTTACATACAAACATCAAGTTTACGTTTGTCAGCATTAGACTAATAAAAGTTTTATGGAGAAGAGAATCATTTATTAAAAAAGTTTTGACCGTCTATAACGAGTGTAATAAAAAGAATGCGAATTAGCTCATTGGATAAGAGTTTTCTTCATAAAAGGACTTGTGCAGAGATTAAATAGCTTTATCATACAAATTTTAAATAATGCTAATTTTTTTGTTAAATTAGATGATGGGAAAAATAATTAATTCATCTATGAAAACATAGATTTTTGGTAGTTGTTTACTGTTTTTTTTAATGTCATATACAAGAATTAATTTTTAAATGTACTGTATAGATCAATTCTTTATTCCAAAAATCATAAAGCGATTGTATCGAATTCTGTAAAGAGTGCCTGTCACTTTGGAATAGCTGAGTATTTTTTGTGGTTTTAACATTTTTCTTCTCTTCATCATAAAATAATCTAAATTAATTTTATTAAAAAAGTAACAAAAATTTTGATTTGTTAATAAGAAGAGTAAAACTTTTTTTGCAAAATCCTTTTACATAGTGATCTTTTTATGTAAAATGCTACCAGGAAATGAACATTTTGAAAAAAAATACAAAGTTTTAAGTGTCTCGTTTCAGAAATTCTTACTCTAAACTATAAAAAATAATAAATACAATAAATATATTAAACTATAAACTATAATAATATGAAAATGGTGGAAAAAAATATGAAAGCATTACTATTTTAAAAATGTCTTATTTTTTGAATGAACTAAAAAAATATTGTCTAAAATATATCATTTGTTTGTGAATATAATATTAATATATTTTTCACAGTTATAATGCATAAAAAAATTAATATTTATCACTTTTTCCCATTTACAATGTGCTTCAATGTTTAAATAAAATTCAAAGTTTGTCTACTCGACAACAGGAACCATCCTCGACAATTGGAACGTTTACCCTAATTGATTGTTTAAAAATTATATAAACATATGAAAAAATGTAAATAGAAAATAATAGAAATTATATGAAAAATCCTTTGGAATAAATATAAAGGAAAATCCGCTTAAAATAAAAGGATTTCTTGAAGTTTATATAAGTAGATTGTTTTCTCAGTGACCCCTTAAACCCTAAAAAAAGTTTGTTAATTTATTATTATCTACAATTTAATTTAATTATTCACAATATATTATTGAAGGGGGAAAACCACATTAGAAGGCTTATTTTTATTAATTTTTTAAGATTTTTTTTAGGGAAATGATTAATTTAAATTAAATGACATTTGGGCACTTTTTTATTACTGTTTTGATCAATGCTTATAAATTTTATTGCACTATTTTAACGAGAAATAAGACATTTATGCAGTTGTATCCGCTAATGGTTCTGATATTTGGGTTAAATCATACCTAACAAATAAAAGTTGTCCCTCAGTTCTCCGATTTTAGTGAAACTTTCAGAAATTGTAGGGGAATACATGCGAATAAAAATTCCAAAAGAGATTTTTAAAAATTTACGGTTGTACAGGGTTTTCAAAATTTTTTTTTCAATTTTGTAAACGCAATATCTCAGAGACATATCGATGGATGTTAATGATTTTTCCAGGGATTACTTATTATTTACAAACAATTTAAATGAAAAAATTTGCAAAAAAACATTTTTTTTACATAAAAAAATTTAAAAAATATTATTTAAACAAATTTTTTGTTTATAAGCGTATCTTTAATTTTTTTCTAATAGCGATATTTTGAATTACTAAAATGTCAACAATAGAACCTAATGAGTAAAAATAGGCGATAATCAATACTGGTCTTCCCATCAGACGTAACATTATAATCAATAATTATAAACTTGATGTACTTATAATCCATAACTCTGATCTCGACTCTGATTTATCCAGAGCAACGAGAAATACACACTACATCAACATATTGATTCGGTATACCAAACGCATATTTTAATTCAATTAGATATTTGTAAAGTAGCAGAAAATATAATGATGAAATTTTGCGATCTGTGATGTTACAATTTCATGAATATATATCCTTTGCGTGAGGGAAAATCAAGGAAATTATATTATCCTCATTAAGTTTCATGAACTGGTTCACCAACATTGGCGTTAATAAACCAGTAGTAATTCAATCGGTCTCCGGAGTCCGATAATTGGTGAAACGCAATCTGCATTATTTCATTTTCATTTCAGGCGGGTTTGGGGGAAGATAAATTGTACTCGACGTGGTCCTGTCCATGGCATTCGACGAATGTCCACCGTCTCTCTCTGTTTCTCGTGGAAAAAAAAATCACCGCTTTAAATTTCATTGTCACGACTCAACTCTGAAATCCACACCCAATAAAATTCATCTCGAACTTTTGAAATATGAAATTATATCCTCGAGAATTTCAAATGGAGGAGGAAAGACAATGTCTATTATTTCTGTACACATTCATGATAAATGCAAAGTTCATTGTGGAATATAAATATATAGGAAAAATACACAATAGTCCGGAAACTGTAGCAGCGGAATGTTTA
The DNA here is from genome assembly GCA_032872475.1 of Leptopilina myrica (nomen nudum). NCBI lineage: Eukaryota > Metazoa > Arthropoda > Insecta > Hymenoptera > Figitidae > Leptopilina > Leptopilina myrica (nomen nudum). Next base: position 37,827,399 of record CM065464.1, on the reverse strand, counting down.
ATTCAACAAAGTGATAGCTGTTTGTTGAAAAACAAATTTTATTATGAAAGAGTAGACGAGAGAGTATTTTTAACATTTGGTTATGTTTTTTTTGCGTACGGGATAACGGTCAATAATGTTAATTCGCTTTTAGACTAAAACTTAAAGCCATAATGGATAATTACATCTCGACGTCAATAAGGAGAGAACTTAATTATCACCTCTTGGTCAAAAGTTAAAAGCAGCTTTCAGGATTTCCACTCATGATGAGAAAAGTTATTAATATGAATCCTATTAAGGTGCTAAACTACGTCAAGTCTTCTAACAGCTTGTATACATTTAAATATTTCCCGAAATTCCACTGAATTTCCGAATTCGAAAATTGTGCTTTATTTTTAAAATTTCCCCCAGGCGGTAAATAATCACTTTTCATGTTTTTAACATGTAATTAATGTATAAAACTCGTGAATAATACAACTGAAAATCATGATATTTTCTGGTGTATTAAAAAGTGACCATTGTCTGGATTCGAATCTTTTGTTTTCTTCGGTTTAGAATCTATCCCATTACGCGAATGGCGACTGGAAGGCGATTGGATTTTATTGTTCCATTCTCTTTAATTACTGCAAAAGAAGTTGATCGTTAAAAGCAATAACTGCAGGGACGGAGTCTGTAGTTCAAAACCCGTATGCACCAAGGGGATTAGGGAAATAGTGATTTTATGGTTATCGTTGTTCCTTTCGTTTATTCCGTTCGTCAAAAGCACAGTGCAATAGTAGTTATGTGATAGCATATATAGAAATGTGTGCCCACAGCACTAGCGCTAGACTAAAACGACAATACATGAAAGAACTCACTTCGTGAATCCTTCAACTATTGTGTTCTAAATCATAAACCTGAGTTCTCTTTTTGCACTACTGATGGATAAGTGCATTCCTCTTTCATTCAGATCCATTTGAAAATTACTTTTAAACAATTTTCTTCTCTTTCAAATCTATTGCATTTAAGAAAATATTTTTTAAACATGTAACAAAATTTCGTTGTTCTTTTTTCGCTTGTTGAGTCTACAACCCTATGGATAATTTTTGAAGGTTCAAGGAAAATTTCGTACCGATTGATAAGGGAAAAGGTTCTATTGAATCACGATGTAGGAAATTAGATACATTTACCTGTTGAACTTTGGATTAAAAATAATTTGTGACAATTTAATTCATTCAAGTTAGTTGGGAAACAGTGTTAATAGTAATTACCAGCAACAGTCTCTTCAATATCACCAATTTTTAAATTTGTTGTATAACATTTTTCAAAGTTATCAGTTGTTAAAATAATAAATATTTAAAGTTGTCAGTTATCAGTGTCTCAACATTTCTTTAATTTTATCAGCTTTAACGAAAACAAACTAATCCGTTATATTAATTAAATACAAGTCTCAAAATTATTTGTAATGATATTCATTCGATGTAACATAAACATTATTCTGACGTTAGTTCGTACAAAATGAGAAATTCCTTTTGATTTTGCCTGGCATAAATTTGAATCCAAAATGAGTTTATAACAATCCAAAATGCTTATGTAAGTAATGCAGTTTTAGTCTGCAACAATCCGGATTCTGTCTGGTGTAACATCTTAATCCGATAGGATCATGAAATAATGAGAAAATCACAGTCAGCCAAAATAGCGAAATAAATATTATAACGTAAATACAATCTAAAAATTCGCAGAATAATACAAAACAATTTAATACCAATTCGAGTGCTTAAGTAATTCCTTTATAATTTTCAGCATACACCTTCTACTAGGTAATTGATTTAATTATAAAGCAACCAAACTATCAAATTGTCACTACTAAAAAACACTTTTTTTAAATTCAGTAAACAATTTTCATTTCACCCCGAAAGCAGAAAATGTTTTTTAAAAACCAATAAAAAAAATGCACGAAAAGTAATAAAGAGCTAATGTCAAGTGTGAAAAATGGTCGTATTTTCGGTCGCATGGCATTTAAACGTTTAAATGAAAACTTCCTGGCACTATCAAGTCCTGTTATCTCGAGAGACAATAGGTCCAGTCACTCACATGACAATTCGCCGGTTGGCATGAACCACAATGATCAACTCGCGTGATTTAACTTTCCGTTCGTTTTTCTGCATTCAACAGACAGAGCGAGAGCGTGAGGATTTCATTTGCCATGACATGTGAAAAAAAACAGGACAAACAAATAAAAAAAAAATAACCAAACAAAGTGATCAAAACTTTTCTTATACGGAATATAAGCTGCGGAAAATTTTAAAGCCCTTACGGTTCAGGTTGTATGTGGAGGGTTTTATACGAACAGTGCAAGCGAATCAGAATCTCTTGGATTTTCCCTGCATTGAGGAAGGTATTCCCGAAGGAATTGCATTGAGAGGACGTATCTCGCTCTGTCGAAATCTCGTCCGGTCAGGATTAAGGATATTTCCGGTGAAATGAATTACATCCTGGATTTTGCGGCAATAAGCTTTAGACGTTGGAGAAATTCAATTCCATTCGATAGAGTGTGAAGCATTAAAGCGATACTATTGTTAATTGTGTTAAGATATTAAATTTAACGCACAACACTACATATATGTAGACATACATTATAATAGATAAATTTATATTTTTTCCTCCACTTTTTTTACGATTTCATTCTTTTTAATAAATATTCTGGTATATAAAATGTTGTTTCAAACTAAATGCAGATTTATAGCATGCAAATTGAGGATTATTCAGAAATCACATCGAATTAGAATTTTTTATCAGACTAAACCTGGATTATTCCAGAATGATTTTTACCTATAATGGTAAATAAAGGAGATTTCGTACCTTTATACGGATGTGCATTTAAAAATTTAACTAAGTAGAAAGTCCGTTGAATGAAAATACTTATTAGAATAAAAGCTTCTTTAAATAAAAAGTGTTAAAACAAAATAACGCAAATAAAGTTTGCGTTACACTGAGAAAACATTATACATAAATGAAGCACAAAAATAATGTTAGACTATTGCATTAATTCAAAAGTATTATTTGTTTCAATAATTATATTTAATTCAAACATATTTTCTGTTATGGTTTAAACAAAAATTATGTTTAAAAATTTTATGTTTTAATCAAACTTATAAGTTAACTACAGATAATTTAAAATCATAAATAAATCACAATTTATGTTTGATTTATGTTTCATCGTGCTGCGATCTGAAGAAAGGGACCTTAGAAGCAATACATTATAGGTTATGTTTGGAATTTTTTAAACGAAAATACAAAAAATTTATCAGCCGTTAATGTGAATCATTAATGTTTAAGTTTTCATTAAATTATAACTGAAATATTTAATAAACACTGGTTTTAATTTACAAAAAGTAAAAAAGAAATTTTTAATCAACGAAAAAGTAACACTAACATAACCTTAAAGTAATTTGCTTCTAAGGTCCCTTTCTTCAGATCGCGTCACAATTTTAAATTGATAAGAATTTCATTACGTAAACAAATATTTTAAATTAGAATAATATCTCTTCCAGGAAATGTAATTTTCAGAAAACGACAAATATTTATCTATAATGGAAATTAATAAAATCCAAAACATTATGAATTTTTAAAAATATTTAAATTTTTTTCAAAAAAAAAAATAATTTTTTGAAATTTAGCTGAACGTAAAGACTAAACTACTTAACGGAATTTTGAAATATTCTAAAGTATTATTAATAGGGTTAAAATCTCGATACATATTTTTGGAAACTTCAAAACATTTCATATGTTTTGAAATATTTAAATTTAAAAAAATGAGAATTTTTTGACATTTTGTCGAACGTAGTGACTAAATTACTTAACGGATTTGTAAAATACTTTTCAATTTGATAAATTGGGTTAAAATCTCGATACATGTTTCAGAAAATTTCAAATCATTTCGCATTTTTTTAATCTTTCAATTTTTTCAAAGAAAAATTGGATTTTTTGTCATTTAGACAAACGTAGGCACTAAAGTATTTAGCAGATTTTGAAAAACTCTGGAATTTAATAAATTGGATTAAAATCACGATATATGTTCCAGGAAACTTCCATACATTTTGTAGTTTTAAAAATTTTTAATTATTTAAATATATAATTTTTTTGCTCTTTTGTCGAACGTAGACACTAAACTACTTAACGGATTTGATGAGGCCGAAATCCACAACATTTTTAAAAACGAAAACAAAAAATAATAGGACGGTATTTTTATTTTTGATTCTAAATAATGTTATTTTTGAATAATAATTGATTAAAAACGTTGCGGATTTCAACATCATCGAATTTGTAAAGTACTCTTGAATTAAATAAATTGGGTTAAAATTAAAATGAATTATTTTAATCTAATATTTTGTTAAATAAAAGTTTGATAACATGACAGGTAATTTAATTATCGATGTATGTTCTAAGAATTTTTAATACATTTCGTATTTTTTGAGATATTTTTCATTTTTCTCCAAAAAAGTAAAACAAAGTTTTAAAATCTCAACAAAAATATCTTTGATGCAAAAAATTCCGTCAAATAAAACTTTTTTGTAACAGACCAAACAATTATTGAAACATAAGTCTACCAAGTAAAATTTTTAACTAAAGTTTTAATATTGACTGATTTTATTATTACCAATTATATGTCCGAATTGAGTCACTATTTCTTGTTTTATTTTGAATTGTAACAAATTTGAAATTTAATTTCATTATTAACATAAAAATAAATAAATATAAACATAAGCAAAAAATGTAATCTAACTGTTCGTCTTTATAAAAAATTTCTATTTAAGGAAATTTAAGAATCTTGACGCCAATAACTTTTCTAACTTAGAGTTGATGAAAGTATTGATGCTAAGAATTTCAAATTTACTTAAGTAGATTTTTTCTTCTCTTTAGGTATAAATTTTACTTGGTAGACTTATATTTCAAACTTGATTTTAATAATTGCTTGGAAAATTACCAAAATTTTCACTTGGCGAAACTTTTTGCATCAAAAATTTTGGGTTAATATTACAAGTGCGTTAATTACTATCTTTTATTTAAAAAGAAGAAGAAGAAGAAGAAGAAGAAGAAGAAGTAAGTTCATTAGGTTCATAGGTTTGTTATCCAAAGTAACCTCACCGCCGTCGACCAATTGCGTGGGACCCTTAAAAACTCATTTATAAAAATCGAAGCTCGACATGAACTAAAATTTGAACACTTTTCAATCGAGTGGCGTGTTACCACAAGATTCTTCGAACAGCAACAGTGGTTTCATAGTATAGCTCTAAAATAATCTCCTAAAAGCTATCGTTAAATTTTAGTGGTGCAACCACTAAAAATTTTTATTCAGAGTGTAACTTTAAATGCTGATAGTGTTTGTGTCAAGCTTGAATATTACTCAAGGCTAAAACGTCGAGTGTCCATCGAATCTCATAGTAACTAAATTATTTTCACTCTTCACCGATTTGTTTATTTTTTATGATCAAACGAACAACTAGTGCGTGTCATTCACTAGAATTAAATAAGAGTAATCACAGTGTTAATTGAATAATTACTAAATTTGTAGTTCTTACCTGGACAGACTTTGTCAGTATCTGGTGATGTATGGGCTCTTTTTCGCGTAGCGCACAATTCGGTTACTGAAATTAATAAAAAAAAGTTTTTTTTAATAATTGTAATGAGTGGAAAATAATAAAAAAAAAATTTTTTATAATAATTATAATGAGTGAAAAATATAAGAAAGTTCGAAGTTCTCTTTGAGTTATCAATTGTCAAGAAGAATTAATTCTCTTCGTGTTATTGTAAAATACGAAAGAATCGATTAAAACTATTTTCTGACGCCCTGTACAAATTTGAATCTTGCAAAAGCAAATATTTCAAAACTGGTGGTACAATTCCTTAACATGTTTTTCTTCATAATTATTTGTAGGTGAAAAAAAACGTTTAATTATCGAGAATAGGGAAACTAAGCTGCGCACAGTATTCAATATATGCAATCAGTCGCTTTGTAAAACTGAAATGGATTCCCGTTTCCTATCGTTCGAAAATGCATCAAAGCGCACAAAGCGATTCCACAAAGTGGACAAAGCAAACTTTGACATAAACGCAGCTTTGTATTGGTTTATCATAACAGAACAGTTAAACCTTTTTCAATGTGAAACTTTTTCTGCGAAAAGTTTTCGGTGGCATCGATGTAAATTCTAACTTGAAAAGTAACATTTCATTTATCTTCCTTCTCCGGAAATTCACTATACAAACTTCACTCTTGTTAAAATTATATATTCAATGAACAAAAAAAACGAAACTAACACCAGAAGGTACATTAAGCGAATTTTTCTTCTAATCCGAATGATTATGCGCATTATCATAACATTTAAAAAAGTGAAACAGAATTTTTAAAATCATAGAATATTCAAAGTACCACGGTCCTGAACTAATTATGAAGAGTGAACAGTAAATGAGCTGAGTAAAGACGAGGCAATTTTTGTAAAAAGCAGTCAAACGCCAACAATGGTCTAAATCTATTAATTTTGTTAAGAAAATTTTGTTTCTAATCAGGTTAGACTCTGAACTACAGTAAATAAATCTAATATTATTAAAACTTATTTAAATAAAAATAAATCGATGAAATTATAATTATTATTAATTACCAAGACAAATTGATCACAATTTAAGTGGTTTTCCTATTTGTACATTGAAGATCAGATTACATAATTTAGTAATGAAAAAAGTTCGATTATCTGCAAAATAAATTGATATTGCTATTAAATTCGTTAACTTGTCCACTTTGTTAATTACAGAATAATCAAGATAATTGGTTCTGGCAAAAAGTAACTTAAACAAAGTAGACTGTCTTGATGACCTTTCGGAACATAGAAGACAAACAAACTTAAGAATTAAAAACAGTTAAGTAATCCATTAGGTAAACGGAGAAAATTAGAGCAGCAAAATTAAGACGGTTAATTTTACTTTCTCGCGATAGTTCAATTATAAACGGGGATAATGATAATTAAAGTAACATCGTTTTCTAATACCGTTTTTCGCACTGAAGCATTCCTTGGGAAAAGAAAATTATCGAGAATGGACGAATGAAGGGAAATTTACATTTCACCCTATGCCTTAAGTCAAAAGAACTAACTCGTTGAAGCCAAAATCAAATAATTATTCATTGAAATTAGAATAATGCAAAAAAATGTAAGTAAGATATTTTTCCAGATGAAGTCACTTTGTCACAGGGTAGAAATCACTCCTTTAGAGAATAGGGAAGTAATATCTCAATTGGGACCTTTGGTCAAACTATTACTGCTGACTGAAAACTAAGCACCGAACTGAGAAATTAAAAGGATAAAATTTTTCTATAAAAAAATAAAACAATTTCAATTGTTTTGTCAACAGTATGAAATATGAGTGTAGCGTGAATAGTGAAGATGATTGCACAGTCCTTCAAAAGTAATGTATAAACTGGTGTGGTCAGATCAATTAGTCGCTACTCAAAGTGATAGCATATTGTCTTCCTAAAAGACTCAACGAATAGGAAGGATTAATTATCTCCAAGTTTTTTGTACTTTTTCTTGTTAAATATACAGAGTTGTCTCTCAGTTATGTAACTATAACTCACCAAAAAATACCGAAATAAACCCAACAAAACTAATATTAGTTGTTTCTTACAGCGCTGGCATAGTTGGTAGCAGCGGTGGGATATTTAAAAATGTTTTGGAAGTTCATCCAGATTTTGAGTATCCAGATAAACAAAACGATTTTTTGAAGTTGTAACAAGGCATTTTTTTACTGGGATATTAGCGGTTTGTCTTTGTCAGAAAAGTCAATGTGTTGGTTGGTATCACTTTCTTAAATTTCCAAAGTTGATTTGATTCTGGTTGCGGCCCACTGTATGCGATGAGAATAAGGCGTGGTGACTATTTTTCACGATTGACAGCGGCCAGGGACGAATTTATTTACAGATGATTTTTCATCGTTAGAGGGACAAGGAAGGATTTATCATTGTGAGTGTCCTTAAGACAAGGATAGGAATACCGGCGTCTCATCTGACCAGTGAATTATCAGCATTAATTCGAGAATATTTCATTCGTTTACCGGCGCGTGTTGATTATTCCTCGTTCACGACAAGATTTCACTAATTGTATTTTCTGGTGAAAAATAAAGGCAAAGTGTTCTTTAATTGCGCGTGCTATCTTTGATATTAGATTTGTCTGAGGATCTTCCACAGGAAAATTATATTTGGCGTCACGGGTAACTCGTTTCATAATTTTCTCTTTGTTTTCATCGTCTTAGCATCATCAGTCGTCTTGGCGTGAAGTCTCTACACTTCGAGGAAGTATTGTCTCGGTGTTGTTGTTAGTCGAGTTGTTAACCAGAAAATTATCTAAATTCGAAAGCAACATTGAAATAAGGTCTATAAAATAAAGTACGAGTCATTAGAACAAGAGTATAAGTCCTCTTACAGGTACATTGAACGGCGACCTTCACAGGGTGTGGCTAAGTTTGTTTTAAAAAGTTGGCATACTCCGCAATTTTATAAGTATTACCAACGCCAATAAAAAAACAAAACTCGAACGGTTATAAAATAAAAATTGTACGAATCGGTATAGGAAATTCGTTAAATCAAACTGGATTCAAATTTATATAGATAAAGTAGAGAAAACGCAACAATAAACACAAACAAATCATCCCCTTGAATAGAACTGACTGACAGAATTTTATTAAACAATATTCTAATTCTGAAACCCGAGTAACCGGAGCGAGAAAATTGAACATTCGAAAAAAATCTAAGCGAACAGCGAAAAAGTAAAATTCAAAGGAAACAGCCCTGAGGAAAGAGACTGATAAGGCTAAGGAGACACTGAAACCAAAGCGGGGAAATAAAGTGTCAAGAAGATTAGGAATGTTGATAACAGTTGGCGAAGTTGTTGTCACCAACCAAGAGGAAGAGGAAGGTCTGGAGAAATTAGGGCGCGTAAAGATTATCTTTATGTGCTGTCCAATCAGAAAAAAATTATGGTCGTGCAGTGTCATTCATGTCTAGAATACGGGCATTTAGAAAAAAGCCACGAGGAAGTGGATCGATCGGCTGTGTACTTTAAGTGCGTAGAAGTTGGTTTGTACGTTTTCCGCCTATCAGAAGAGTACAAACTACTTCCTTTGAAGAGAAAAATTAAGCAACAAGGTGAACATCAAGTATTTCGACAGAAGTAAGGGCCAAGGACATTTGAAGTGAGGTTTTCAAAATTCAAAATGGCGGCTCCAATATGGCGGACGAATGTTTAAAAAAGTGTTTTTTTTATGAAACTTGATATCTTGGGTTTTTTGTTCGCTGATTATGAATCTTAAAATTATATAAAATATAAATTATAAATTTATATTTAATTCAAACATCTATTCTGTTTTGGTTTAAAAAAATATGTTTACAAATTTTATGTTTGATTCAAACATAGAAGATGAATACTTTAAAATAAAACATAACTTTTGTTACATGTATTTATAATGAATAATAAATAATATTAATTTACATTTATTTATTTTATTATTATTATTATATTACATTTTATTATAGAATTATTTATTCATAAGTTTACGTTAAAAAATAAATAAATTTAATATCGAACATGCTTTATCAGTTGTTTTAAGAGAAACGAGAGAAATAGTTTTAAAACTAATTTGAAAAACTTATAAATATTAATTTTGTTACTTTTTTGCGGTTATGTTGCACACCGGTTGAAGTTTTAATCGCTTTAATGATTTAAATTAACTTATTTATAGTTTTTTTAATCAAAAAGTAACACAAGAATGTATAAAAATGATGCACGGAATATTCTTCAGTTCCTAAATAAAACATTTTTGAAAAATATTTAATTTTTTTAAGTGCAAAAAATAGACCCATAGAATTTCCCGTTTTTAGGAATTTTTTCTGTTAACTGGCAAAGATTTTAATAATAACATTTAGTGACCGTATTGTTATTTATAATGAAAGTTTTATTTAACAAAATAGATAAAAATAATTAATTTTAATAATTTTATTCATTAAAAACCTCGAGTGTACAAAATAGCCCCAGTTGACGGTAATTATTGATCTAAATAATGCATTTAAATAGTTTAGTTTATTTCCTTAAACACCATTCTCCCGTTATGCTGAAAGAAGAAATAGTTTTGAGAAGAAGTTTCTAAAAAACGAAGAATGAATATGTAATTGCCGTAATTATAGACACGCAAGGAATAAAGAAGAAAAGGAAAAGAAATAAAAAAAATTGACGAGCTGTCTACAATCGTCATGGTTGTATTTTAAAAAGATCAGAACTGAATTTGAAATGTCATTATATACATGGATTATTTCCGTTATGTCAATATTATGCAGTAGCGTTAAATTATTCTTGAAAGTAGAATTTAATGTAATGTAATTCAATATTTTTGTTTATAACTTTTAAATAATATTTAATCAATCAATTCAAAATCTCAAGATTGAAAGTTGCCTGCATTTGTATTATGTTCACGTGTAAAGTATATTTGTACATCTATTTTAATTATTTACCCGAGAATCGAAGTTTGTTTAACTGAAATTAGTTTTCGGAGTTATTTAAATTTGTCTATTTGCAAACGATCAGGAATTAAATAATTGAAAGTCAGGTGCAAACTGTTTAGTTTTTGCAGTATTCTTCCATTTCTCGTTTACGATCTCATTTTGCAATCCCATTTCTCGTACCAATAACAATCATGGAAATCTCGTTACCCAGTACGCCGTCTTCTCTCCTTGTATATATATAATAAAAAAAGGAAGATTGTGAACTTAATTGCTTGCAAGCTCTGTTTGAAAAGGTGAACAATAATTGTTTTCTTTCATCTGTAAAAAATTATTTCTAGACTCAGGGTTTATTTTTGGATTAAAAAGAAAAATTGACACCATCATAACAAACTTTAATGATGCATTTTAATAATTAAATCTGTTATTTAAATTACATCTTCCTACAATTTTTTTTTTATACTTTAGATAATGGAAATTTTTTCAATCCATTAAAATATCTATTTATCAATTTTAGATGTTCAAAGGGACGTTGATGCTGAGGGAAAGACAATTATTTAGATAATTTAAATTCTGAACAGTATGAAAAATCGTGAATTTGCGTCACGCAAACTTTTCTCTAGCTTTATTCATGTAAGAAAAAACCTTCCAGTTTATGCTTTGATGTTGAAATATACAAAGCGAAGGTGTTTATGCTCCACCAGTTTTTTCTCTACTTTTTAGAATACACGTAGACATCATGAATTACATTAAAAAACATCATAGCTTACAAATAAGTTTCTTAAAATTAATCAAAACTTGGTGCTAATTATGTTTATTTCAGTTTTTACAACTGAATAAGGAAAAAATATTTTTTAGACAAAATTTAGGAATGACAATGCAAGACAATGCAAACTGATCTAGGAAATGTAAGAAAAATTATTTTTAATGTCACTAGGTTAGGAGAGTAAGTTACAGTGCTAATCACAAACATTCGTATCAACAACAAACGTTATATGCTCAGTGATAATTGTAGATCTGGTCTGAGAGTAATGTAATAGTAAGGTACTCTCAGTTCTTTTAAGTTTAACTGCTTATTACGAATGACATTATTAGATGTAACATCAGGAATACGGAAAGACAAAGTTAAAAAAAATTTACCATATCTTTCAATATGACAATTCCTGAACAAATTCTCAACAATTCTTTTCAACAAATTTTGATGTCAATTTAAAATTTGGGTTTCTTTCATCAAATTAAGGAAAAAATTGTATTATCTAAATTTATTTTAACAATTTTTAAAGAAGAAATGCCAAGTAATATTGAAATATCGTCACAAAATCATTTTTAAATACGACAAAGTATGAAAAATAGGAATAAAAAAGTATGAAATATTATTAAAGCAGAAGGTGAGACAATATCTTTATCGGAATTCACATATGCACAGAAAAAAACTATGATTGACAAATCCGAACAAGTAACAGACTCAATTACAATTGGATTTACCTTTCCACATCTCATTCCGTTTTCTCCCCACAGTTTTCTATTTAATTAAAAATATTTAAATAATATCTTCTGAATATAAAAATTAAACAAATATGAAACATACCCAAAGAAAAAATACAAAAAAATCATTCTTCCTATTTATTATTCCATAAAAATGAAATGCAAATACAAACAAAGGAATACAAATTCTACTCCACATTCTTTTAATTAAAAATACAGCTTTTTTATTCATAAAAAAACTAATGTATTTTATTTTAAAAACGAATAAATAACTTTGTATTCTTTTAAATTTCAAAAATTTTAAAATAAAATCCTTAATAATTAAAGAAAAAAGTCATTAATAAAAATTAATTGCAGGCGAATATATCTATTCTCTCTTCCCTAGTAAATTTTTTTTTTAAAATCAATTTTCATGTAATTAGGTAATACATGTTCAACGTCACGTTCCCGATTAATTTTCTTCACCGATTTTCCAGAAACTTTATTGGCTTTGAGAATAATTCACAATTTTATGTGCAAGTCGAAGAATTTAATCAGATTTTCAGAGGCTTCCTTAAAGCAGGAAATAATGATAATAAAAAAAGGGGGAAATTTCGACGTCGAACATAAAACTACAAAATTTTTTTATTGCAAATTGAATCAATAGATTTAACAGGAAGAAATAAAAAATATCTTCAACTAAATGAAGATCGGATCCTATTGTATATCTCACATATTTTTACGATCTACTTTTATTCTTTCAAAGAAGTGTTGTACATTTCAAAGGTATTGTATAAAAATTTCTGTTCACTAATGAATTTGTATAATAAAATTTACACAGTTGGCAATAAATGTATGATTACAAATATTAAATAAAATTTTTTTTTACTATATTCGAAAATTATAGAAACAACTATTGTGTATTTTACAAGCATTGTGGATATAGAATTTTTTTTATATCTCTTTTATAGAATATTATGAGAAAAATACTGTTATTTGTAGGTAAATATGTAAAATACATTGTTTAAGGTAATATGTATATATCTACTGAATATCATAAATCAGGACAATGTGAATGTCAAATAATATTCAATTTTAATGATCATCCATAAATCATTATCGTACAGTTATTGATACTAAGGGTGCTAATGTTTTCAATATCACTCTTGTTGAAAATTTTCGATACATTTGATAAACATGTATTAAACATTTTTATAACAATAGCTTAAAACGACAAAACAATGATAAAAGCATAATTAATAAAGAATAAAAAGTAAAAAAATAAAATTACTTTTTTTAAATTGTACTTTATTTTTGAATTATATTGTTCACTCATAATAACCAAAGTAGATTAAATTACAATAAAAAGTAATGAAATAATAATTTTAATTATAAAAATAAAGTAGATTTTCCTGATTAGGAAAAATAATGAATAAAGAAATAGTGAAATTAATAATGTAAATTTTCTAAATATATTAAAGAAAACGATCCGTTCGAGTAAAGTTAAAAAAGAATTTATGGTTTTCCAAGTGACGTTTACATTCTTATATCTAAAATCTAAAATACATGAGTAACAAGACGATTTACGATAATGTTTAATTTAATTAAATCCGTTTGTATTTTATTCATTAAGTAAATTTTGTAATGAAAATAAAATTTTCTAAATAAAAACTGAGTTTATTATAGAAGTTGTAAATTAAGATGGAGTCAATTATACATATTAACTTGACAAAATGAAAATTCATAAATTTAAAAATTCAAATCTGAAATACTGACAATCAGCTTAAATGCAAATTTACAATTTGAAAATTCAGTTAAATGCTAATTCGACAATTTGTTAATTACGACTTGCACACTTCAATAAATTGTAATACCGTCAAAATTGTGATGTAACAAAAATCTTCTTTGATTATTTAATTTTGAATGTCTACTTTATTTGTTATTTTTACCTTCATATATTCTTTATCACTTTTTTCCAATAATTGATCACTTTTCTAATTTTTATTCAGAAAAATGTAAATATATAAACTCAAGGCATGAGTTTACACATTTCAATCTACATTTAGAACATATCTCTGTTCTAGATGAACCTCCAATGAATTAAAAAAATTGAAAAATTGAACTTTTTGGAGAAGTTCCAAAATTAAAGCAACAATTCTTTACGTTTTACTATTTTTAAATTAAAAAAAAAATTATTCCATTCCAAATAACCAATTTCTTGTCTATTATTAAATGAATATTTATACTTGAACCAAATAATTTTTATTGAAGTCAAATAAATCAAATTTCAACAAATAATTTCAGTTTTTGAAGCAAAGACCATTTTATTGATTTAAATAAAAATTATTTAGTATTTGAATGTACCTTTAGGGGGATTCCCCTGGGTTCGTTACCTTCTGATACTACAGTTTACGAATCTGAAATAAAATTTTCAAAATTCAAAATGTCGGAACCAATATGGCGGACGAGAAAATTAAAAATCCATCGGATTTGGTTAAAAACTGTTACTCAACAGTTTTTCGGGTCCGTTAATTACGAATCTGATGAACGATTTTTTAAATTCAAAATGCCGGATGCAATATAGAAACTAAATTATTTAAAAGTTGACAAATTTGTCTAAAAATATTAATTAAGAACTTCTTTAAGTTTTACAAAATTCGATATATTTTCTTAAATTATTGAATTTCGTAATCAGTGCATAAGAATATGTTGTTATACCAATTTTTATTAAAATCAGAGTCCCCCGTATTCGGAAGTATACGAAAATATTTATTAGATGATAGACAATTAAGGTCATGTTATTCAGTGGATATTTAAATTAAATAAATTTTTTTGTTAAAAACAATTTTTTTTCGAATTCTCTATGAAAAATAAACAAACAAGTATTTTTTTATTTTGTTATTTCGAGGAAAATTTTGGAAGTTGTGATTTTTTTTTAAATTTACCTCTTCATAAGTAGAGGATTCTTATTTTTTTTTAGATTTTCAATAAAAAATAACCTTTTTATATCCCACATACATCAAAATAGCGATTTTAGATAGAATATTTTAGAAAAACATTTGAAAAACATTTTTTATTCAATGTAGAGGAAGATTTTTTTAAAAATTCATAAATTTTACTAAAGCATAGCCAAATTAAAAAAAAATCATCTGAAATTTTGAATTTTGCAATTTGAACTTCATATTTGTAATCAACGAGGCGGAAAACTTATGGGTAATTGAGTTCAAGTGAATATTTCACATATTTGAGCATTTTTTTGCAGCTTTTCGACTCTCCTAAAAAGCATGTCTTCAAAAATAAAAAAAAATATAAAATATTTTTTGATTCACTACGAAATGGTCGTTCAAGGCAGAAGTTGATCCTAGTTTTATACTTGAGTAATGTTACTTGTAAGAATCATTCTTTGATACTAAATTCAAAAAAATATTGAAATTCAGTAAAATTTAAGTTGTCGTCAGATTTTTCTCTAAAATAGATCACATTTACTCTGTGCATAAATATATGATCCATAACATTTTGAATTATTTTACTTCCCATAATTTTGAAAGGAACAGAGATTTGAGTTCTTAACTCCAGAAACATATTTTTCAATACTTCTGCTACTAAATTTCCACAATAAAAAAAAATCGATTTTTTGAAATTTCTGTCCACTCTCTCAATAAATTTTTTTTATAAAATTGTTTATAATCCACGAACATTTAGCTTCCTCAATATAATATGCACCAATTTTTTAATCTTTTATTCAATAGTAATTGTTTTAATGTAAAATTTTAACAATTTCAAGAAATTCAAAATTTTACCTTTTTTGAAAAATATAAATAGCGATTACTCTTGTACATTTTAATTAAATATATACTTTATATACATCAATCGAATCGTTTTAATGTCAGGAACGTTATTTTGACCATAATTAATAAAAAAAATTTCATAGACGTTAGTTTTATTCTAATTTTAGACATTTCTGACAAGAAAATGTGTTTGCAATTTGAATATTTTTCAAAAACATGATATTAATATTTTTAAGGTTAAATAAATAAGAATTTAATATCTAACATACAGTGGCGACCAAAATTGTCAGTTCACCCATTTTTGAAGGAATAAAAAAAATTTTTTAACATAAAATTTATGAAAACTAAATTTTTTTGATTTATGTTTAGAAAGATAATAAAATTTTGAAAAGAATAAGACCTCACAGAAGTCATTTGACAAATATTTTTTTAAGATATTCTATAAAAATCATAATTTTCAATGGTTTACAAAAATTTGAATAATTTCTAAAATAATAAACGCTTTTTAATAATCTTAAGCTTTTTTTAAAGGTGATTTTCTACGAAATAAGAATTACTTATAAGCGTTAACCTGTAATTTTTTTCGTGGAATAAGCATGACGTTAAAGTTGGACAAAAAAATTTGAAATAATATTAATAAAAGAAAAATAATTTGTAAAATTTAAATAAATTTTGTTATCAAATTTTCTTGAAAAATCTACATCATATCATGTTTTATATATATGTTCTAGAATAGTTTTTAGTACAAAAAAATGATTTCAAATTTTTCCAATTTTTTTGTCCAAGTTTGACGTCATGCTTATTCCAAGAAAAAAATTGCAGGTTAATGACTATAAGTAATTGTTATTCCGTAGAAAATGACCTTTAAAAAAAGCCTAAGATTATTAAAAAGCGTTCATTGTTTTAGAAGTTATTCAAATTTTTGTAAAACATTGAAAATGGCGATTTTTAAGAATATCTTGTAGAAATTTTGGCCAAGTGACTTCAGTGAGGTCTTATTCTTTTCAAAATTTTATCATCTTTCAAAACATAAATTAAAAAAAATTTTAGTTTTCATAAATTTTATGTTCAAAAATTTTTTTATTCCTTCAAAAATGGGTGGACTGACAATTTCGGACGGTAGTGTACTCTTTCAGTTGTTTTATGAAAAACGAGAGAAATAGTTTTAAAACTAATCTGATAAACTTATAAATATTAATTAACGTTAATTTTTGAGGTTATGTTGCGTACCGGTTGAAGTTTTAATCGTTTTAATGATTTTAGTTAAATTATTTATAGTTTCTTGACCAAAAAGTAAGACAAGAATGTATAAAGAATGATTGCGCACAGAATCTTCTTTACTTACTAAATAAAACATTTTTGAAAAATATTTGATGTTTTTAAATGCACAAAATAGCCCCATAGAATCCTGGTTTTTCGGTTTTTTTAACACTTTTCTCTTAAAATATGCAATAAAAAGTTAGCACATTACGTATGCATCATCACAACCCAATTGACAACAAATATTCAGCACGGTTTATGCGTCACATTAAAACTCGAGAAGATCTGGTATAATTTTTCAGTTTCAAAATTTTTGACACAAATTTTCCGTTTTTTGGAATTTTTATCTGTTAACTGACAAAGAAGGAAATAATAACACTTAGTTCCCTCTATTGTTACGGAATCAAACTTTTATTTAACAAAATAGCAGATTAAAATAATTCTTTTAATAATTTTGACGGTTTTGATAATTTAAAATGTAGCATCATGCTATGAGTTAATAAATTTGAAAATTGATAACATGCACTATTGATTGAAAATAAAATAGGAATTAAATGATATTGAATATGCCGTTTATTGCGACAAATAAATATGTCACTGAATCGATAGCATTTTTTCTCAGTGTATGGATATTAATTGAAGAGACTGACGTAACTGAAAGTGTAGAAAAAAGAGAAGAAAAAGTGTAGGACATTTCTTTAATGTTTATCCTTTATCCCAAACATAATACTGTAATTTTTGAAAGGATCTTCATTAACACCTTAATACCCTGAGTGAAGATGGAGTTAAGGAGGAATAGACGAGGAATAATGAAGAGCTTAAGTCGATACAAGTTAGGAATATGTGTTTGCCAGCGTAGCATCTGAATAGAGCTCAGTTTATCCTTGTGCACGTAACTCAAACTCATTACCTAAGTTAACTATTACGGACTCTACGACGTGGGTAGTGTACATATATTTACTATATCCGCATACATGTGGAATACAGCTTCCTCTTATTCATATATATCTGTGTACTATGACGTTATACGAATTCTCACGCAATGGTGAGCTTGTCTACAATGCGAGGGTTTCATTGACACAAAGCATCGCTACACAAATCCGCATTAGTGTTCATACTACTTACACTGAGTAAAGCTGCCAGTAATTATATAGCTTATCGTTCGAACCGTGTAACCAATATTGACAATTGTGTTTATACCATTGTTCAATTGTACAAAATTTTCAATAATCTCGCCCTGCTGCGGAATAATTGATATTCATTTAGTATCGGACGTACACGTTTTGCATTTTTTACTTTACGTACACATTTGTCTCTATTAAAATCATCCGAATTTCGTTCTAGTAATATTTTAATACTGTTTGATTTTTGGAACCACTGATTTCCCACATTGTGCAGAATGTAAAAACTCAAAAATCGTCTTTCAGTTCTCTTGGTAGACTGTTAATACCCTTTCTATCCTCTAATCTGTAAAAAGGGAAATTTCAGACGCAAAGTCGGCCCTCCAATCACAGCGCGCGTCTTCCTTCCTTTCAGCCACGCCTTCTTCTTTATAAGAAGTATTTCGAATCATCAAGAGTTCACACTAGAATCGATAATGTTCATAATATTAAATAAAAAACAGGATTTCCTTCTGGAATTATTTCATTTTAGTGTACAAAAAATTTATTAATTACCAAATAAAGAAGACAGTGAACCGATTTTGTTATATTCGAAAATCTTGATAAGAGACCTACGAATGTATAACGTACTGTAAATTATTAGATATCCTTCCATCGATCCCATTATGTTAGACGATTTGTCAAGAATTAGGGTCACCTACCACAATTATATGCAATATCGTTCAATGTTTCCCAATTACGTTTTCGTGACGTGCATTCTCACAGAAGCTACACTGTTAGGTTACTTCCATCCGCAAAAGCGATACGCTCGAACCTAATTTGAAATTCAATTCTTATGGGATATGTTATCGAGGAGAGTTTGTGGTATTTCAAGACAAGAATTTTAAAAAGGAGCTCTGTTTCTTTTAAATAAATAAAATAGAGTATTCTATTCCATTTTCTCGATACACCAACGGGATTTCCTTCTGGAATTTTTTCATTTTACTGTACAATGATTCGTACATGTATTTCATTTTTACATTTAAAACTGTATATTCAATTATAATATTCGAATCAAAAATCATTATATTTGCATCTGTAATGTATTTGAAATTTTTTTTTGCAACTTGCAAAAAGGAGTAAAGTTGCAAAAAAAATTATGAATTACTGTTTTAAAAGCATTTTTCAATTACAGTTTGTGAAAGTTTTTACCTAGAACTGGAAAAGATGTACAAGATTAAAAAGGATTCAGTTTGTGAAATATACGCGCAGATGAAAATACCAAGATGCTTTTACTATCACTGAAATTCATTGCATCGTTCTTACAACATTCTCTCTACCTGTTTTTCTTTTTTCCTTCGCATTTTTTTTTGGTGTACCACTCGTTCTCAACAGATATAACCCACTATTAGGAAAGAACCAAGTACTGAATAAAGTCGTATACTAAACCGAAAAAACCTTTCTGAGGAATGGAATTTACCCCAAGAAACTTTTCTTTATGAAGCTTTAGGAAAACTACGAAACGAGTAATATAATTGTGAAGTTTCATAAAAGAGGAAAGATGAAAACGAAACTTCTTTTTTAAGATCCACTAGAAAATTTCTATTAAGAAAAGATTCAATTCAGTTGGATCATTTGGTATTTGAAATATTTCCTTAATATTCGAGGAATTATTATTATTATTATAATTAAACATGAAAAGAAAAAATATCAAATAAAAAAAGTAGTAATGTAAAAGAGAATTGATGTTTTTGTTTACATCAGATGGAAACATTATATGTGATAATGAAACAATGAATTTCTGTATTATCAATTTATAGAATCAAAGCTGTCACCAAACTGAGGGAAATACTCGTTAATCGGGTATTGCATACAAGATTGATGTTTCTTCCTAAAACTGTACAAGTTTGCACATATAAATCAATATTGGATTTCTTGTTCATCAATCACTCTTATTTAGTTGTCTGCTACATGAGAAACGGCGGAATAAACTATTGTTACAAGTTTGGGTCAACAAAATTTATTTTCACAAAAAAATATTTTGTTTTTTAAATACCAAAAAAAAATCTCATTATCAATTGTTTTAATTTTCTTCAATATTTTAAATAAATGAAAAAGAGTTCTACATAATATACAAAAATAAAATAATATATATGCACGCAGAATATGAAATTATTAAAAATTAATTATTTGCGTGTGACCGCTGGACCGGCAATTTGAATTTTTTTTATCAAAAAATATTTTTCCCAATAAAGACACTGATTATTTTATAAAAATTGAAATACTTATTTTAAAACTTATTAATTATATTTCATCAAAAAAGATTGAATATTCTTTTATAAAAACGTTTTATTTTGTAAAGAAATATTAAAAATATAATTTATTCATGTCTGGCACATGTCAGGAAAATAAGGCTTAGGTAATTTTATCAAATGTAAGTACTGGAAAAATGTTAATTTTTTAGAACTTATAATAAAATTCTGCTTTTTATTGTTTAACGCAACAACCTTTTAAAAAAGGAAACATTTAATTTAATTTTAACTTCTTTATATTCCTATCCATATAATTGAACTTTATAGGTTTGAAATTAAATTTATTTTAAACACTTTTACTAATAATTTGGTTTTAAAACTTAAAAAATAATAGAATTTTATAAAAGTTAAAATTTTTAATTTTCATGATTATGATATGAATAATTCACAACAACCAACAAATTTTTAAATAATTTAATTTTGTCTACGAATTTTAATAAAATTGTTGAGGATAATTACATTTTCGAGGAATTCGATTCAAATTTTATTAAAAATAATTTAAATTCTGCCATAAGTTTTACTATTTATGAAAATAATTGAATTTTCGTGATCAATTTTAATAAAACTTTCAAAATTAATTAAATTCCTGAGTTGCAAAATTCAATTATTCTTAAAGTTTTGAAAAAATTTTCAGCATAATTGAAAAACAAAAAAATTATTTGAAAATCTTTTATTAGGTACTTATAAAAATTTTCGCAAAAATTTAAATATTTGCGTTAAATAATAAAATACTTTAAAATAATTCAATTATTTTTTACAAATTTAATAAAATTCTTTGCAAGAGATTCAATTAATTTTTTTTAAATTTAAAATTTATAGTTAATTTGTCGAAAAAATGTGCAAACAGTAATTCAATAATTTTGAAAATAATTTTAATAAAATTTCTCAAAAGAATTCAATTTCAAGAATGTTATTATTTTCAATACACAAATTGAATTAGACATAAGAATTTATAATTATTTTCACAAAATTTCCAAAAAATTTTGGAAAACATTTAAATTATTTTCATAAATTTTAAAATAATTCTTAGCAAAATTCAATTACTTTAGATGCAAAATTGTAAAAAGTTACAAAAATTAAAAAAAACACAAAACATTATTAGAAATGCTATATTTTAAAATAAAAAAATTTTCCCCAATAAAATAGCAAAAAATAATTTAATTTATAAATATTTTTGCAATAACATTGTCACAAAACTTATTCTTTGAAATTGAATTAGTAAAAACTGAAACTATTTAGAGCAAAAATAATATGAAATTTATAAAAATGAATTTTTTATAATTCTAAATATAAAGAGATATTAAAATAAATAAAATTATATTTTTCCTATCCACTTTTTTTAAATTAGTTATATTTTAAAACATTTATTTTAAAAATTTTGAAATTATTCGAAATTTCATAATATTGTCCTGTAAACAAGTGGATTTTAAAACAATTTTATTTTTTGATGAACTTTTTTTTAAATAATTAGATTTGTAAGGTACTTTCATAAAAATTTTTTTAAAAATTTTGAAATTCCTAGAGAAAATAATTGAATTCAAATGTCGAAAATAATTTTTGAGTTTTTTTTTATCGGGAAACTTTTTAAATTTCAGAATCAATCAGGATAACGTTTTATAGAGTCGATACTTATAAATTTATATCATAAAATTTAAAAACTGAAAAACAGTAAAGAAATAAAAATAATAAATTAAAAAATAATGATTGTTTATTTTTAAAGAAAAAAAAATGTGTAAGGTAAAGAAATTGCGAAGCAAACGAAACTAGTCTTGAAACTTTTTAAGAGACAGTAATAAAATCTCAAAAAAAGAAGCGCAGTTTAAGGTTTGTGTTCTTGTTATTAGGCCCAAGGGACAATACAAAGAGGGAAAACAACAAAAAAATTTCAAATCTTGAGAGAAGAAAGAGCAAATGGTACTTTGCGGTACAATAGAAGAAATGGACACCATAGAGAGACACCATTAATACGATCTGTGAGAAAAAGACATGCTCTTGTAAGCGCACTGTCTTGTTTAGTTAAGGGAGCTTTATTATCCACATCTGTGGGATGCTCGACACTTCCAAAGAGAGTCGAAAACACGATTTTCCTTTCTGTCTCAAGTGAAAATAAAAATCTAACAGTATTATATCAATATAACAAGGGACAAATTTAACGGCGTAGGACAATTTCAAAAAGAATTATAGAAAGATTTTTATTTGTTTGTAATTATCGTAATTTTATTTTATTTCTAATTTTTTTCCAAATTTATGTGACCTGTACATTCGCAGTCCGAAATCAATTTTTCGGTCGGCATTCACACTCCTAGACGTTAAAATGGTTGGAAAATTGTTAATACGGAGTTTCTGGAGTCACTGATTACGAATCTGGCATTAGATTTTCAAAATTCAAAATGGTGGATCCAATATGGCGGACAAACATTAAAAATGATTCCAATTTCCATGAAACTTATTACTCGGAGGTTTTTGGGTTTGCTGGTTATAAAAATCTGTTTTCTTATTTTCAGAATTCTATCCAAACGGATTTATGTTCGCTTACAAAATTTATTCGCGATTCAATATAATTTTTTTTATTGAGTTAACAAAATAATTCAGTTGCACATCATAATCTTTAATTTTTGCATGAAACACCGCAGCTTACAGATTCGTAATCATTGATCTCAAAAAACCGATTCGTAATCAAAGAATCCAAAACCTTTCGAGTGATGAATTTCAATCCAATCTGATTAATTTAAAATTTTACTATCCACCATATTGGATCCACCATTTTGAATTAACGAGAAATTGAAAAGTTATTTTTTTTTAATATAAGGTCTCTTTTAACTGTCCAGGTAACTTAAACAAACAATAAATATGAGGAGTAATTTTCCAAAACCTGATAAATCCAAATTTTACCATTTCGAAAAATTTAGACAAATGACAATTCTCACATAACCATTAAAATTAACTTTAATGTAGAAAAATTGTAATAAATTATTCTTAGTGTTTATTTAATTTTTTTTGAAAAATAGATTTATCAACTTTTGGAAAATTGCTCCTCATATGTAATTGTCAATAAAACACTCTTGCGTAAATGTCCTAATTTGTGACCTGTAATAATTTGTTTACAGTTGTGTATATAATTGCAAAATAGAACGAAAATCAATCAAAAACAATGTTGAAATATTAATTTAAACCCATCGTTAAAAGGACAAATTTGATAAATAAAAAGTAATAAAAAAAAGAAATGAGAATAACAGTAATAAACCACAACAAACCCCATGTTTTGAACGTTCAAATGAACGAAATATTTTTTATTTGGGAGCTTAAAAGATGCGTCTAAAAAAACCTTACAAAAATAAGAGAAAAACATTTGTAGGTGTTCTATTATTTTTCTAAAGTTATGGGGAAAAAACGTTTTTTTGAAAAATTAAAAATAAAATATTTATATATATAGTTAAACTTTATTAATCTATCTCAAAGTACTATCCTTTTATGTCCGCAGATGAGACCTAAAAAAAAAAAATTTAGCCCAAAAGCTCATTATAATTTGAAGGTATTTATGAAAATATGATGTTGCATATTTCCACCGCTATATTGAATACGTTAATTGAAATTTACAAAAACTGATGTACGATTTGTTATCGGCAACCCAAAAATAGTTTAAACAGCAAATTTCAAGCAAATCCGATTGAATTTTAAATATTTCGTCCGCCATATTGGATCCGCCATTTTGAATTTTTGAAAACTGACATCAGATTAACAAGTTTCAAGCGAATCTGAAAATTTTTTATATTTTGTCCGACATATTAAATCCGTCATTTTGATAGTGCAATGTTAACTTCAGGTTTTAATCAGTATAACAAAATCTTAAAGTTTAATTAATTATTTACCTATTACCGACATTTTTCTTGTCCATTAGGGTGGCCGTTAAAAACGACATTTCAGAATTTTGTCCATTTCCGGGTCTCATTTTGTCACAAATTGAAAAAAAGTGATATGTATTTTTAAAATTTTTTTTAAATTAATATTTAGTGGTGCCTGTTGGCTGGTGAAAATTTGCATATATTTTGCATGGGAAAAAAAACTTTTTTTCGTACATTTCCTGTAAAATCGCTGAAAATTAATATTTTTTGACCAGACTACTCTGTTTCTCTTCACAAATGTTCAAAGAATAATATAAAATTTTTAACAAATGAAATTTGTTGAGTTAACTATTTTTTACAGGACCCAAAAGTTGACCAATAAAAACCAAAATAGGTTATTATTAGCAACAAATATTAATACTAAAAAAACGCGAAATTTAAACTGCTAATCATGTTTTCTATTGTTTTTAAGGTCGCCGATTACAAAACTGAAGTCAGATTTCAAAAATTCAAAATGGCGGATCCAATATGGCGGCCATGAAAAATTTTTAATTAATATATGTAATATATATAAAATCGTATCATCTAATTTGTGAATGAACCTTATCTAGCTAATAAATATTAACCTTCTACTTTCTGATTAGCAGCGAGGTACTGTTTAAATTTTACACTTCAGATTTGTAACTAGGGACCCAAAAAAAACAAAAACAAAAACAAAAATTTAAAAATTAATTAATTTTTAAATTTGCATGAAATCTGACTACAGATTTGTAATTAGAGACCCCCAAAACCCCTTGATAATTTAAAATTTTTCATGGCCGCCATATTGTATCCGCCATTTTGAATTTTTAAATCTGACTTCAGTTTTGTAATCAGAGACCCCCAAAACTCCTTGATACAAAGTTTCCTAGAAAGTGATAAATTTAAAAATTTTAATGGCCGCTATATTGGATCCGCCATTTTGAATTTTTGAAACATTACTTCAGTTTTGTTATCAGCGACCTTAAAAACAATAGAAAACATGATTAGCAGTTTAAATTTCTCGTTTTTTTTAAATTAATATTTTTTGCTAATAATAACCTTTTTTGGTTTTTATTGGTCAACTTTTAGGTCCTGTAAAAATAGTTAACTTAACAAATTTCATTTGTTAAAAATTTTTCATTATTCTTTGAACATTTGTGAAGAGAAACAGAGTAGTCTGGTCAAAAAATATTAATTTTTAACGGTTTTAGAGGAAATCTACGAAAAAAAGTTTTTTCCCATGCAAAATATATGCAAATTTTCACCAACCAACAGGCACCACTAAATATTTATTAAAAAAAAAAATTAAAAAAATACGTATCTACTTTTTTCAATTTATGACAAAATGAGACCCGGAAATGGACAAAATTCCAAAATGTCGTTTTTAACGGCCACCCTATTGTCCATGCAGACGAAAAATGAATTTTCTTAATGGAAAATTCAAAATTATCGTGATTTTTAATAGTTTATATAATTTTTTTTTCGTATTTTCCATATTTTCCCTGTATTCTGTAGAAAATAATCTTTTATTTCCCGTTGAATTTATTAAAATTAGTCAATTCTATCAAAAGTTCTATGATTATGACACAAAAAAGAACATTAAGATACCGATCAGGTTTTTAAAATTCAAAATGGGGGATCAAATATGACGGACTTTTTTTTAAAATTGATTGAATTCATATAAAAATTGTTACTTGACGTTTTTTTAGGGTTGTTGATTACGAATAGGAATTGAGATTTTAAAAACATAAAATGTATGATACGTATTAGATGACATTTCGAATTTTGAAAATGTGAAAACTCCGACTTGAGATTTTTAATGAACTACCCTAAACATCCTCTATAGTGTACTTCGTAATTGAATTCCTTGACTAGAAAAATTTATGCTTCAAAGGGTTAATATCCGTTAGCAAATCTTCTTATCCTCCCTCGCAAAAAAGAGAAAAGCGTACAAAGTAACTTTCACTATACATAAAACTATTAAATGCAATGTAATTCTCTACGAAATCTCGAAAATAGTCAAGTACTTTTTAATTTAATCGAACTCACTTTGAAAGTGTTTCAATTTAATTTTCGAAACTGTTGTGTGACTGGACTCGAAATGTGTTTCGTTAAACAAAGAGATGTCAATTTTTCTGACATTCGAAATTCTCATAGCATAAAAGCTTTTCGTGCGCAGCAATATATTATATATATTTTATATATCTATATACATAGTTTGTAGTGTTGAAATGGATGTAGCACTGTTGAAAGCGGGATGCGGCTAGATGCACGATAAGGAAATTGAATTCTGGACCTTGTGGATGAATTTCCGTGACTCGAATAAGCGATACATGTACAGCACTCGCATATATTATTAACCGACGCACATCGTGTGAGATGTAATCTGTAAGCATTACATGCCTCTAACGTAGTTTTGACTACCCCTTATGTACATTAAATTTTGCTATTTATTGAGTCGATAACCGATAAAATGGATTGCTATCACCATTTTATCGGTTATCAACAATGTAAACACACAGTTTAGCTTAATTGCCGAAAAGTCGTTACGAAACCTGATTTGTAGATCAAAAATTATTTTGAAGCAAATCACTTTGTCATTAATCCTTTTTTTTCACGTTTTTGAGAATATACCTAAATATTTGTGTGTAACGAGAATATTAGGAAGAGTGGAGCAAGAATAGTAAGATAGGACTTTGACTAATCTAATGTAATTTACCCTGCGCGATCCGGAGTTTCCCTACAAACACAAGGCACTTTGGTTGCTACCCATTAAACCCGTTTCCAGTTGGTTCGATTCAATTTAACTCATTTAGAGTTTTGTTTTTCTCCAGAAGACCAAAAAGTCTAACTTATTGCTCAGGAGCAACAAATGTTTGACTCCAGCTGGAATTTCTGATCCTAGCTAACGCTGTGCATTCAGATAATATGTGAACTGCTGTTTCAGTTCACGTCTCACACAATCTGCACATAGGTGAAACTTATCTACCAATTTTGGTTGATGGTTATTCAATAGTTCATGATCCGTAAGCAGACGAATTACGATTCTAACTCTAATCTCTTTGAATTGCAGGAAATTGTTCTATCACTACCCTAAATTCTGCTCCATGTTTCATGTTCTTTTTGACCCCATCTTTCAATGGTCCCTTTAAGCAAACACAGCAATTTTACCATCGTTGGTTCTGGACCTATCAATACAGCAATTGCTTGCTATTCCCTCAATCCTCATATGATTCACAACCCGGATTAATGAAAATTTAATTACTGAACCCAATCCAATACACTGAAGCATTCTGCGGTATTCATGAGTTGCCAGGATACTACGTCTTCAACAGAAAAACCAACCATCCTTTCAGTCAGTTCTAAAAGGCATGAAGAGGGTCTTATAACAGGGTTAAAATTCATCAGCGTATATCAAATGATCAGCGATGCTTCCCTAGTCTCTAGGTGACGTTCCTTGGAGATAAGAAAGAAGGGTTCTTTCGAAAATTTCTAGGGGAAAAACAAGGAAACGACTTGATACTGAGGAAGACTACTGGGAACAATTAGATGATTTAAATTTATAGGTATCAACAACAAAATAGATGTTTTGTGAAATGTGTATTTTAATAATTTTCGTTTATTGAGGACTGTAGGAAAGTCGTTGTCCAAGGGACAATTTGTCATCACAGCATCAGTGTGGTTATCTGTTGCAACCAGTCGACAATTCAACTAGTGCTTATGTTCAAAATTCCTGAGACTGTTCCTTTAGCACGAAGTCTTCTATTTCGCAAATAAAATACACTAGAAAGTCAATAGTCTTTTTGTCAATAAAATACAGAACTTGATGTGAAACAAGTCAATCAGATAGCACCATGCTTGGCGACAAAGCTGTGCTATTGTTCTAGGATCCGTTCATAGACTCCATTACCAATTTTTCATAACTTTTAGACGCCCCTCCCTTGTTACCATTGTCTTAAATGCAATTTTATACATTTTTTAGATCCTTCCCCCCAGAACTGGTAACGTAGTTTATGGATTGGCCTTCACGAGTTTAGAATACAATTGGTGACCCAATTATGAAAGGTCAATAACTTCGAATCCAGATTTTTTTAGCGTATTCTTAAAAATTTCCCTAATAATTAAAAGAACTTGAGTAGTTCACAAGTTAAAACATGTATTATATTACACTCGGCTCTCTCGGATCTTACATCTCTTCGAAATACTCTCATGCATTTTACCCAAACAAATATGTCATGGTAACGCAAAAAACCATATGTATAACAGAATGTAAATTAATGACTATATTTAAGCTTTAATTTTTATATATACAATCATAATAATTAAACTTTTAATGCAATTTTAATGGAGTAGCTGTTATAATTCACATTATATGTAACCTAAGATATGGTGAAATAAATGTTTTGACAGGCTGATAGTAATTTATTTAATGTAAAAGGTAAAAGGTGCGGAAGAAAAATTGCAAAAGTAGCGAGCGTGTAAACGAAATTGAAAGCAAAAGATCCGAGAGTAGCGTGTAAATCTATTTTTTTAATATTTATATTTATCCTTGATATAAATATTTCTGAAATTTTTGACACTTATATCCAAGATGGAGAATAAAGTGTAGAAATGACAGAGCAATTTACAATGAATAGAAGTTTTAAACGGCTGTTCCCTTAGAATAGAAGTGAATAAGCAATTTCCATTGATATTCAAAATTCTTCTCGAATCACACATCACATTTCTAAGAAAATAAAAAAGAAGTGGTAATAAGTATACTTCACTTTAGTAGAAAACTTACTTATCAATGACAGTGTTAGTGACAAAACATGTATCGACTGTTGGTAATTTAGAAACCTAATTGTTTCTACAAAATTTCTAAAGCTTTAGCTTTAGAAAGCTAAAGCATGTAAACTATAATATCTTTTTTTAAATAAATTCAAGAACTTTCGTAAAAACAAACAAATCATAAAAATGTAATTTTTTAAAGTGATAAAAAAGTGCTGTATAAATGACAACTCATAAAATTTCGTTTTAAACAATTGACAATTTGGGGTAATAACGATTCGCAAAAGTATTTGTATTGTATAATATTCTTTATTGTATATTTTATTATTATTACAAAATCTACAAAGAGCAAACAATTCAGCAAATATTTATTTATGTTATGAATGATTTATTTTGAAATATTTGGATTAAATAATTAACTTATTGAAACCAAACTAATGAGTTATTTGAAACAATTACTTTATTTATTTCACTCAATTAATTAAATATTTAATTTCAATAAATATTATTTGGCACAATTAATTTATTTTATAGCTTCAAGTACACTAAATTATTTAATACAAATTATGCAGTATTTAATGCTATTAAAGTATTTAATAAAACAAATGAAAAATTATTTGGATCAAATGAATTACTTATTGAAACAATAATAAGCAAGTTATTTGAAACTATTAATTTATTTATTTAATCCAAATAAATTAATATTATATATAAATACAAATTATGTCTCAATTAATTTTAGGTAATTTTATTTTAACAATATAAAAATCTATTATATAAATGATTATAAAAAATCTTGAATTTTTTACACTTGCAATTTATATAGACAAAAGTGTATGGAAGTGGAAAAAGTTACATTTATTTAATACAAATAAATATTTATTTGAATCCAAATAAATAAAACAAATAACAAATTCTTTGTTCTGATTCAAATAAATTTTGTATTTGGACTAAATAATTAATTACTTGACGCAATTAAAAGGATATTAGTCTCAATTAAATATATATTTATTGGATAATAACCAAATAAAATATTTATTTGAATTAAATAATTTTTATTTGATCCAAATCAATTTTTTCAGTGTATGTAATAAATTTATTTTTAACAAGTTATAATTAAACATCTCAGATTATTCCGATTATTACCATTATTTTCGCCAAATAAAAATTCGTTACATTGACTGCTAGATTCTTTTTTACATTGGAATTCCCTCACATTTCCCGTGGGTTTCCATTAAAATTCTCATTACAATTTTTAACATTTTTTTTTAAATTAACATTATTTTTCTTCACATTTATTTTTATTTTACCGGAAATCCGAAGGAAATTATCATTGAAAGTTTTGCAGAATCGCCAGGGAGTACTTTCTATAGATTCTTTCCTAGTGGGTATTCATGCTCCTCTACCGGCATACATTCTTTTTTCATAAATTAGAATTTACTACGATAGAAATATTTTTTCTTTGCAGTTTGAATTCTGATTTCCTTTCTTTAGATACTGTACTTCTTTAGAAATCAGATCCACATAATTATTCGATTTATACATAAACAAATTTCACGTATATCTTCAGTATTGATCTTGGATTTTAATCCGCAGTAATTGGTACATCTATTGAATAATGAATATCTAATATTAAATTTTAATTTTCTTAACTGTTTATTATCAGTTTCAGACCGAAAAGATAGAGGGATAAAGAAAATGAAGAAATAAATCATAAAAATAAAAACAAAAAACAAAATATAACTGTTTGCTTGTAAAAGCCATAATGGAAGATTTGAAATGAAAAAGATGCTCTAATTATCATCCGCTACATTTATGCATTATTAAATTTCATTATACCAGTTGAATACGTTAATTATTTATAACGAGAAATGTAATTCTTGATGTGAACCGACAAAAATGAGAATGATGTGAAGCATTTCGTAACTTATTTTATATAATAGTTTGGCACACTCCTGGTTCGTTCCATTCACTTTTCTCTCTCTTAGGAGTCAAGGTCAGAGAGGTTCTTGACCGCGAAAATATGATGTAAGTAGAAGTTTCATATTTTTTTTTTAATTTCCTATGTGTTATAAAAGTTGTGTTTTATTTCTATCACTATAAATTAAGAAATATTAACATTATTTCAAATTTTTATCATATTATTCGAAAAATTGCAAATTAAAATCATTACTGGGAAAAAGCAACGTTCAAATTCAATTTTTACTACAGCTGTAAAATTTTATTTTCAATGTTTTCATTATGGGGAATAATTTTACGATGTTGTATTTTACGAGCACTTACAAATCACTTATTATGGTCAATTAGCAGTTATTAATTACATTTGCACGGATCGATAACGAACGTTCAACTTTAACATCATTGGGTATTTAATTTCAAAAAGAATGCGAATAAACATTATACTCAACTTTAAAGATTATATTTTAAATTTTCCAATTTCGATACAGTTTCAAATATCTTTAAACGAACGAGTAAACACAATTTACTAAATTAAAAAATGAATCTTTAAAAAAATGGCAAATTAGATCAAATATTATAAATCCTTTAAAAATCGTGTATTTTAAAATGAATGTTAAAAGAAAGTAATAAAATTCCATGTATAGAAGGTTCACTTCGACGTGTATAGATCATTTTTATCCCCTTTAGGCGGTGGTACTTTCAATTTCTCTTTCAAGAGAGTTTGAAGAAGTCATATTACTCACTTTTCGAAGAAAGACAAGAATAATCGATTGGAAATGGAAGTTGGGGGGGAGGGGTGGATTTTTAGAACTACCGCTAAGTCTTGGAAGGGAATAAAAATGATTATCGAGAAAAAAATGAGGGCATTGAATAATGGCAATGCCTTGTCAGGGCCAAAGGATTCTACTTTGTCTCTCACGTGCGCGCAACCTGTGAATCATTAGATAAAAAGTGTTCGGGACTAGATCACTTCTAAGTACAAAGTCTTTCGAATCGAATTTATTTCTTCAATTTTACCTTCTCGTTGAAAAGAAATAAAAAAGTGTTCTCCTTTATCAAAGGAAATACAATAAATTTTTTTCCACGATTACATTGTATTAAATTGTTACAAAATCCGATTGAAAGTATTTATATTTTTACATTACATTCATAAGAAAATTCTGATGTTATTCTTCAACTTTGAAAAAATTTTATTTTTTTCAAACTCAAAATAAAATTTACGCCTATTTTTTCGTTTAGTAAGAAAAATGAATTTCGTGTTAAATTGAAATTTACAAAGTTTATCACTGCTTTGCTAACATTGCATAAAATTTCACATTTGTGTCTTCAAGAAATAAATTAATTGAAGTTTTTTGAAATATTACTTCAGTTTTACTTTACAAATGATTCAATCACTTTGTTACGACAAATTCCTATTGCAAATAACATAAAAAATTAAAAAATTTATGACAAAAAATTTATTTTCAAAGGTAATAAAATTCTTTGCAGAAATTCAATTATGTTCAAGAATTTTTTAATATTCTCCTAAAAATTTCAATTATTTTCAAAAATATTTCTTAATTTCATATGAAATCTATTATTTACAAAATTTTTATAAATTTCATTGCAATAATTTAATTATTTTCATAAATCATATTATTGTTAAATAAATGATCTTTATTTATTTTTTTATTATTTATATAAATGATATTCATTTAAAATAATAAAATTCTTTTTAGGAATTTAATTCTTTTTAAAAATAAAACACATCGCAGAGTTTTAATTATTTTTTTACAATTTTAATTGAATTCATCGAAAAATGTAATTGTTCTTAAACATTTTTTGAAAAATCGTTAAAGGAAATCAATGATTTAAAAATGATTTAATAAAACTCTTTATAAAAATTTAATTTTAAGAATTGTGATTATTCAATAAAATATTTATTTTTGCATTTAAATTATTTAATTCTCTAATAAAAATTTATAAAAACATAAACTGCAGCTAAAGTTTTAGATAGTTATGAATATTAAAAGCATAATAACATGAATTTTAAGAAATAATTAAATTTTAAAAAGGTTTTAAATAAAATTCTTTAAAAATTTGTATTTTTTATACTTATAACTAACAATTCTGTAGAATTAATTATTTTTAAAAAGTTTAATTGAATTTTTTTCTGAAATTATTTAAAGTATTTATTTTTTAATGCATATTCAATTGAAGAATTTCTGAATAATTTAAACTTCATATAAAATTGATTTGTAAACAAATGGATTTTAAAATTCTCGAAGTACTTTTTTAAAAAATTATTAAAGGGTCAGTCCATTATATTTCACCTAAAGCCGTTGCGGCCTATTTTTAAAAAAATCTCATAATTTATAAAAATGATGCTTAATATCCGTAGATTTCATTTTTGAGAATTATTTTATAAAATTTTTTGAAATTAACTTAGAATTTGAATTTTTAAGTTGAGTTGCACAGAAAAAAGGTTAGATTGACAGTTATGAAAATTTAATAAAGAAGCATGGAAATAATTTAGATAATACAAATTTCTTGATTGATATTTGTTAAAAATGAGCTAATTTACTTGTATAAATAGATTATTATGTAAACAAACCCAAATTAATAGATAAAAATTGATTTTAAAACTTAACTATAAAATGTCAAAAGTCACTACATTTTATTTACACTTTTCTAAAAAGTATATAAATATTTAAAAATTTATTACTATTTTATGTAAAGTATTTTTAATGTACTTTTATAATATGTGCTAACTTTTTAATTTTATAATATAGAAATATAAAAAATTTTACCTTTAATATTGAGTGTTTCATGATTTTCAGTGATTTTAATCACTTATTTCTTCTCAGGAGGTTGACAAAAAATCCAATTTTTGACTTAATATTTAAGTTTCACCTTCTTTTCCATTCTATTAAATTTTGGTGATGGAGAACGAACTACTTTTCAGTTTAAATTTAGTTTAAAAAATTTGCTAAAAAAACGCATTTTTTTTGGTTAAAATGCAAGTATTTTTATAACACTGAAGTTGGCTATCTCAATAGTCTTGCAAAAATCTACTTGTATTTAACCAAAAAAATGCGTTTTTTCAGCAGATTTTTTAAACTTAATTCAAACTAAAAAGTAGTTCGTTCTCCATCACCAAAATTTAAAAGAATGGAAAAGAAGGTCAAACTTAAATATTAAGACAAAAATTGGATTTTTTGATTAACCGCCTGAGAAGAAATAAGTGATTAAAATCACTGAAAATCATGAAACACTCAATATTAAAGGTAAAATTTTTTATATTTCTATATTATAAAATTAAAAAGTTAGCACATATTATAAAAGTACATTAAAAATACTTTACATAAAATAGTAATAAATTTTTAAATATTTATATACTTTTTAGAAAAGTGTAAATAAAATGTAGTGACTTTTGACATTTTATAGTTAAGTTTTAAAATCAATTTTTATCTATTAATTTGGGTTTGTTTACATAATAATCTATTTATTCAAGTAAATTAGCTCATTTTTAACAAATGTCAATCAAGAAATTTGTATTATCTAAATTATTTCCATGCTTCTTTATTAAATTTTCATAACTGTCAATCTAACCTTTTTTCTGTGCAACTCAACTTAAAAATTCAAATTCTAAGTTAATTTCAAAAAATTTTATAAAATAATTCTCAAAAATGAAATCTACGGATATTAAGCATCATTTTTATAAATTATGAGATTTTTTTAAAAATAGGCCGCAACGGCTTTAGGTGAAATATAATGGACTGACCCTAAAAATAATTTATTCCCGTGGGAAAATAATAATTTTACAATTAAAGAAATTTGTAAATAAATATAATAGAACATTTTTTGGAGAATCTAATCATTTTTAGAGTGAGTCAGAATATTCTTTAGTTTCAGGGAAAAAGTCAAAATTTTATCAAGCAATTAAGTTTTTTCTATTAGAAATGAAAATAATATTATTAAATTAAAAAAATATTCAAAAAATAATTAAGTACAATATGATTTATCAGAACACATAAAAAAACAAAAGCATTCAAAAGTGTAACTTCAAGTTTTTCGTACAAGATTAACCTCAAAGTTATTTTTACCACTTGCCGAATAAATGTGACATTAATTTTGACACTATGTTCTAATACTAACCGATATTTTTAGGTTATGTTCGCTACTTATTTCCCGAATTGATCAACACTTGAAAATTATGTTTACCTCTTAAATGCACTTTGACCTAAATTTTTTCCTAAAATTTTTCTACTGATCAATATTTGCTCTATAATTTCTACTAGACCAAAAGAATATAAATCATTTTCCTGAATAAACATTAAAAATCTCATAAATAACATAATACTGCGCACGAATAAAAACATTGTAACTGTAAACCAACTTTCCGACTAAGTAAACTGAACAATAAAAAACTATTTATGAAACATTAGCGATTTTGATAAATGTATTCACTAATATTTTCTCAATCTACTGTCAAGAAAGTAAGTAACGGTCTTGAAATAATTAAAACATAAATTTTTTAATGAGAAAAGTTAAAAGAACTTTCTGGTACTATACATTATTACAAACTACTTCTTTAGTTTAGTTTCTTAATGGAGAAGTTACTAAATTTTTTCCCCCTTTTTTTTTATTAAAGGAAACATGTAAAGATATCACAAGGTGCACATTATCAAAATGACGGCAAATAACGACTTTCTCTCTCTTTCTCTCTCTCTCTGGTGGAATCTAATTTCCAGATGTTGTGAGATGAACACGCGTTGGACAATGTAATTCAGCCGGAAGTTTCGGCACTGTTAGTTACGAGGTCTTCGCGTAACGTCCCATTAGCTTCCAGTGTGGCTTAGTATTTTAATTAATGCTTCACATTCATTACTCGTTATCACGGTTAATCGTTTCTTCGCGACCTGAACTTTCTCGTGACCAGCAAGAAACTTATGAACCCTTTGGTGACACTCTGAGCCCCAAAATTAGAACCTCTTAAAATTTTTTAAATCTTACTGTTGAAACTATTTATTTTTTTATCGCTTTAACCACTTAACAGTCTTGTGGAATAATCGTTTATTGGGCCAAAAGAAGTTTCTAAAAAAATTTGGTAAAGTCACATAATTAAATGATTTTGAGTCACTGAATCAGAATTTAAAGGCAGATTTTAAAAATCCAAAATGGTTGATTCAATATGGCCTCATTAAGGGTTGAAACCAGTGAAAGTATTCAAAAACACGGACTTTATTGATAAAAAATTATAAACCATTTATAGACCAATTACTGACAAAAATATTACTAGTCTTTTTTTATAAATAATTCTAAATTTCAATTATTTCTTAAAATTCAAGCTATATTGCTTTTCATATCTAAAGTTTAAATAAAATCCATTTTTTAATCAATTTTTTAGAAAATTCTACCAGAATTAAATTATTTAAATACAAAAATAAATAATTTATTAAAAAATTAAATTTTTCTTAACATTGTATTCTCATAAAGAATTTAATCAACAAATTTTGAAATCATTGAACTTTTTCAAAGAATTTTATTAAAAATCACAAGAATAATTATACTTTTCGAGGAATTCTATTCAAATTTTTTTAAAATAATTGATTTTTTGCAATAATTTAAAATTTCTTCACAAAAATTTCTGCATTGATTAAAGTATGAATAATTGAAATTTTAAAAAATTGTTATATGAAACCTTTTCAATAAATAAATTTTCAATCAATAAATTCAAAAATAAAATTTTTTAAAAATGTTTTTAACTGAAATTCTGCTTCTATAAATCCATTATTTTTAATCATTTTTGAAAAAATTCTTTGAGAATTTTTTAAAATCATTTGTTTATAATTCTCTTTTTTAAATTTAAATTCTTAGGAAATTTTTCAATTAAATATAAATTGAAGAATTAAAACTTGAAAAAAATAATTTTAAGTAAAACTCAAATACAATTTTTCAAAAAAATTAATTCTACTGCAGAATTGTTAGTTAAAAGTATGAAAAATTAAAATTTTCAAAAATTTTTATATGAAACCTTTCAAAATTTATTCATTATTTATAAAAATTCACAATTTACTAGAATTTAATTATTTAAATAAAAAATAATTAAATTCTTTTGACACATTTTAAAAATAATTTCATTTTTCCAGGAATATGATTAAAATTACATTAAAAATAATTAAAACTTAGTTTCAACTTTTTTTTTAATTTTTAAATTTAAGTTTTATTATTTATGCGAAAATAAATTGAATTTCTAAAAAGAATTTTATTTACGAAAGTAACATTTTCTTAGAACTTTTACATTAATTTTACTTGAAATTCATTACTATGGGTTTTTTAGGGTCGCTTACTATGCAATCAATGTCAGATTGCCAAAATTCAAAATGGCTGATCCAATATGGCAGACGAAATTTAAACTTCTTCGGATTTGCTTAAAACTTATTTCTCCAGAGTTTTTTAAGTCCCTAATTACGATTCCGATGTCAGATTGTTAAAATTCAAAATGGCTGATCCAATATAGCAAACAAAACTTAAAATTCATCTAACCTCCTTAAAATTTTTAACTCAGCTGGTTTTGAATATAATTTTAATAACAAACATTTGATAAATAAGTACAAAAAGTAACAATTATAAAGATTATCTTAATTTATAAAATTGTACGGTAATTGTTAAATATTTTATGTAGTTAATTTATAATTTATAATAATTGAATTAAAATTTAAAATGATAGAATTTAATTAATTAAAAAACCACATTAGATGCATTATTTTCAGTTTCTTAAATTTAATATCTCAAAAACACTTTCACAGATTCCCAATTAACGAAACGATAATTTTATGAAAGTCAGACATATTGTGTCAGCCATATTGATTTCTTAAATTTTTATAGAAAAAAAATGTGAGTTACTTTAAAAAAAATAAATTTGGCTTCTGAAATTGAATACAGTACACTTTTGAAAAGTGTTTATATATACTAAAAGAAAGTGTTTCTCAAAGTTATATCCACTTTTAACGGGTGAATTCAATAAAGCAAGTGACTTGCGGTTAGATTCTTAAAGTTCACGACCCACTGCCTCTATACACGACCATAAGTACCGTTACACACCTTTATTATAAATAAGTGAACTTCTCACGAATACAAATGCAGTGAAACTTTTATTGTCAAATTATAAATTATGGTTAAGTTTATTAATTTAAAATAATTTATATTTATTTAATAAATAATGTTATGTTATAATAATATTCATTTATAAATAAAATTATTAACATTAAAATAGTATTTAAAATTTAATGATATAACATTTTCTTTTAAGTCAAAAATAAGAAAGATTAAATATGAAATTCATTTAAATTTTCAATATCAATAAAATAAAAATACAAGTGTAAATTTAAAATATATAAGAAAATTGAAGTGAAATACTATATTGATCTGAAATTCTGAGATGAAACTGAGAGAGAAATTCAGCACTTTTCTTTCCCTCTCATCTCCTCACAATTCCTCATCTTGACGATGTGTTTACCTTCAAGTCGTAGTTCAGTATTTTAGTAGCAAACAAAACTCACGTAAAAAAAAGAATATTTCACATGAAACAATTATAACTAATAAATTTCTTTTGTTTAAATTTATATTTCATTTGCTTTTGTATACTTCACTTTAGGTTTATATATTTTAATTTTATTTAAATTTCATTTGTTTTTGTATACTTTACTTTAAGTTTATATATTTTAATTTTATTTAAATTTCATTTGCTTCTTTTCTTTGTATTTCACTTTCAGTTTATGTATTATAATTTCACTTTTATTTGTTTTCACAAGAAATGCATAAAATTGGATGAGAGTAAAGAAAGAATATAATCAATTTTATACATGTATACAATCGAGTGATCTGTGAGACAATAATTCACGAAGTCACGAGAAGTATTGTCTCACGAAACTGAAATGAATTCCTATAGTAACATTGTGAAATATTTTATTTATTCTATAACAATAAGAATGAGTTATCATCTGAACTGAAAATCAAACCTTCCGGTTCCGTAGTTCACACGACCAGATTCTATATACCTACTATACATACACCCACGATTCTGAAACGTGTGGCTTCCTTTTTCTCATATTGTTAACGTTCACTTCGTTATAAACTTTTATACTATTCTTGTTGAAAACCATTTTATTTATGAAAAAAACTACACGCACTTATCAGCAGTTTTGAAAATAAAATTGTATAAAGCTGCATATCAATCAAATACCGGATGGAAACAGAAAATTTGCTTATAAAATTCAAGACTATTTCATCCCCATGTGGAAATCTGTCAGAAATCCTTCAACGTGGTCTGTTTTACTCGTAGATTTAAAAAATTATTTTTTTATACTTTACAAGATGCCCTGGATTTCAAAAAAATAAAAAGTAAAGCGACCAGTGAAATTTCATCCCTTCAATATTTAGAACAAATTTACTTTTATCAATATTCAAAAACTCTATTGTTTTAAAAAATTAAAATCTATTTGCTAAAAATGTGTCTTAAAGGAAATTAAATATTTTTCAATAATTTTTTCTAATTTGTATGCATGTCTTCAATAATATTAACTTTGTATAATTATTATAGTAAAAATTATTTTTCTATTTTTTGTTAAGTATCATTTTTTTACACAATTTAATTTACTTTTCGAAATATAAAAAAATAAATTTCAATTTTAAAAGTACAAAATTTGATAAACATTTGAAAAAAATTATAAGGGTAGAGAAAAATTTTATTTTTTCAAAATTCGTACCAAATTAGAAATTATTGATAATTTAAAAAGAATAAAAAAGAATTTCAATAGAATTTTATTTCAGTTCGCCAACTAGACTCCACTAAAATTATTATTTCATACAAATAATATATAGTTGTCTATTGTCAAATAAATATTTACTTAGACATTTACTTAGATAAATTTTATATAAGTCGAATAAATTGTACTTGAATCAATAATTTATCAAAGTTATTTATAATTATTTTTTAATTTTTAAAAAAAAAATTTTTTTTTTTAAATTTATTTTTAAAAATAAATTTAAATACTTTTTTAAATTCAATTCCTAAATATTTAAAATAAAAAATTGAGCAAATTTAAAAATCAATATTTGTAATAAATGTAAATTCTCAGTATTTTTATGATTTTACATACACTAACAAAAATATTTATGTCATTTATTACAAATATTGATTTTTAAATTTGCTCAATTTTTTATTTTAAATATTTAGGAATTGAATTTAAAAAAGTATTTAAATTTATTTTTAAAAAACCTATTTACCTCTGAGCGGAGCAAAAGTTTGAAATATTCTTATTTAAATTTTAAACAAGAGTTTGATAGTCAGTCAAAACAAAAGTTAGTCTAACTATAACTTTAAAACAACAACAAACAATTTAAGCATTGGATGTATTTTTAGAGAAGAAAATGTTTTACCATTTTTATTGTTTCTCATTGGTAGAAAATTGTAATTTTTATTGAAATTTAATTGTTCATTATTTAAAATTCGTTAAATTAAATTGTTTCTTCATTTTTTTCTTATATAACCCAAATTTTTATTGGTCTAAACTAAAGTCAGATTTACAAAATCAAATAACAAATAAAAGGCAGTAAAATAAGAATAAAAATTTTAACTCGTTTACTTGTTTCTAACATGACATTTGTTTATTAAAATTGTTTATGAAGTTGATAAATAAATAATTGTGATCAATAATTTTTATCTTAACGATCTATTAAGAGAACAGTAAAAAATTCAGTGGAAGAAGACAATTTTTTTAGCTTTAATTGTTCTCAATTCTTCATTTGTTTATAAAATTGATTATAACTTTATTAAATAATAATTTTAAACAATTTTTATTCTCAACATTCATTGAAACTATAAAATTAAGAACGATATGGAAACAAATATTTTTTTTCCATTGTTTATGTCTTTCAAAAAAACAATTTGTTTATAAAAATTTGTTTAAAATATTGTTAAATTAGTCATAGATTAAATTTTTTATTATAGATGTCACTTTTACACTAATTTTACTTATTTCTAAAAGAGAAAATTGACTGTAATTTTTTTTAGAAAAATGTATTTATCTTCTTTTTCCCCTTAAAAAAGATGACAAAAAGTTACAGAAAATAGTTTACAAGATGGGTGGCAATAGGGACAAAGTTAGTATGGGTAAAATGAACTGAAAAAGGAGGTTCTGGCATTGGCGAATTTTTATTAGGTTAATGTACAAGCTATTAAGTTAAGTGTTTTTAGGAAAAGTATATAAAGGACTTTTATGTATTTAGTTTTTAAGTGTGCTTTTACTCTCGAAATCTGCTCAGAGCAAAGAGAATAAACAAATGATACTGAAGCCATTTCTTTTTAAATTCCAAGAAATTTTGTAAATTTGTAGGGGAACATAATTAAGGTTGGACCATCGCGATTTTTTTAGACACATTTTGCCAAAGAAATTAGAAACATAATATTAAATCACGTAAACTGGGGTTATTTTGTGTATCAAACAGCTTTTTTGACTCAATGATTTATTAAAATACAAAATTAGAAGAAAAAAGAATTATTAGATTTATGTTGTAGATATCCTTCTTAAGGCTTCCTATGAGTTCGGTACTGAAAAAAAACTTTTTGTCTAAGTTCTAGTCTTTAAAAGTCGTGCACAAAATATCCGCCGAAATGGGGCTATTTTGTGCATCAAACTTTGTCTTTTTATAATGTTGTCTAAACATTTTTTTCGTCGTTTCTGCTTCATTAAATATCTTTTGTCTACATATTTCAGAGTAAATAAAAAAAAATAATTTAGAAAATATTTTTATTGCAGATATTATTTACAACAAAATTTAAAAAGAAGCACTAAAATTTTGCTAAAATTTGGATTTACTAAAAATTAACATCCTTTCTTTAAATTATATATTACTCAGATATTAAATAACATTTTTTTCTTTTTAAGTTTATTTTAAGTTATAATATAATATATTTTTATAATTATAAAATTATCATTTAAACACTTGTGAATAACTTTAAAACATCATTTCAAACGGAGCTCTTTTAAAAGTTTTGAACCATTTTTCAAAAACATGAAATTAATATTCTTAAGGTTAAATAAATAACAATTTATTATCTAACATAATTTTTAAGATGTTTTAAGAGAAACGAGAGAAATAGTTTTAAAAGTAATTTGAAAAACTTATTAAGGAACGTTAATTTTTGGAGGTTATGTTGCGCACCGGTTGAAGTTTTAATAGTTTTAATGATTTTAATTAACTTATTTATAGTTTTTTGACAAAAAAGTAAGACAAGAATGTATAAAAAATGATGCACAAAGTCTTGTTTACTTACTAAATAAATCATTTCTGAAAAATATTGAATTTTTTTAAGTACTTAAAAGAAGCCCCATAGAATCCTGGTTTTTCAGTTTTTTTCACTTTTCTCTTAAAAAATACAATGAAAAGTTAACGCATTACGTATTTATTATTACAAAACAATTGAAAACAAATATCCAGCAAAGCTTATGAGTCACATTAAAACTCGAGAAAATCTTTGTTTTCATTTTATTGAAAAATTCGGTAAAATATAAGGAAGAAATTCTCGATGAAATTTGGGTAATTTCGATAACAAATCTATTAGAAATGTCATGCTTGTAACCACTAATTTGGCAATCCTTATATGCGATTTCCGTTTGCAATTAGGAAGGCCCTAACGTGATTCCCTGAACCATAAACGATGTGATCAATCGCTGAATAGTGTCTGTGAACTTGGCTGTTAACAAGGACAGGGATTACACGAAGCGAAACACGTGGTATACCGTACACATGGGAGGTACATTGCTGCTAGTCAACATTCTCATTATACAAAAGTTATCGTGCAAATGGCCAGTTGCTGGTATTCCGAGAAAGTTACAAAGAAACTGCACGAGATGATTAGACTTTGCTTTACTCACCATCGTCGAAAGTATCTTTAGAGGCATATATCTGTATGTGTATATACGGCATTATTACGCTACTGCAGTCGAAAGGACTTCGAAATAGAAAGTTACGACTAATCGTGTGGTAAGAGAGGAGGATCGCGAAAAAGGAAGTTTTAAATTCATGCTTCGATAACTTTAATGTGTCCTGCTCCAGTTACTCAACTCATTTTCAATTAACAACTGTCTTTTCTCATTTTCATCCAGAAAAGAAAACCGCAAGCTAATTTTTGGACAATTGAAAGCCAGTTATAAATAGAAGAAGTGAAATTTAGACATTTCTCACTTTTCTTCAATAAAATATGTAAAACCACCACGTAATTGTTAAACATTTTTTTGCATATTTATTCCTAGAAATTAGAAATCCATCGAAATTAGAATATTTAAGAAGAAATCAAGAAATGACAAACAGAATGATTTTTCATCAAGTAATTTTTAAATATCACTGAGAACAAAAATTTTCAAATCAAACATAAGCAGTCAACCAAAAAAAAATATTTTATTATTGAATTAAACTTAAGTTTTATACTTTTATTGAACCAAACTTACTATGTATTGAATCAAAATTATTATGTTTAAATCAAACATAATATTTTGTTGACTGTATAACTAAGATAGTTATATTTAAATCAAATATATTATTTTCTCAGTGATTCTTCTTTTCAATCGTTAAAAACTCTATTACTATATAATAACATTTGAATATTTCTATACACAGTAAATCGTGAGGTATTAAAAAGTGTTGCAGATTAAATTAACACCAAAAAGATTAAAATAATCAATTTTGGTGTTATTTTTTACAATGAATAAATCATTATTTTACATTATAAGAATATTATACTTCTTCAAAATTTATTTCAATTCAATTATTATTTTCAAATATTTTTAACTACAATTCTACTTTATATATTATTTTGAATAATAATTAATTAATCAATTTTACCAAAATTTCAATTATTCCTTAATTCTTTAATCAAATGCATATTAGAAAATAAAAACTTCAAATAATATTTAAAAAATTCAATTAAACTTTTTCAAAAATATTAATTTCAAAATTCAATTATTTCTAATAAGTCCACTCTATATTTTTTTTAATATTCAATTATAATCTAAAATTTTAACAGAAATTCATTTTTATGAAATGAAAATCAATTTTTATTAAAAAATTCTACGTGAAT
Source organism: Leptopilina myrica (nomen nudum) (assembly GCA_032872475.1). Lineage (NCBI taxonomy): Eukaryota > Metazoa > Arthropoda > Insecta > Hymenoptera > Figitidae > Leptopilina > Leptopilina myrica (nomen nudum). The sequence goes on along the minus strand of CM065464.1, from coordinate 37,783,262 downwards.
TGAATTATTTAAATGCAAAAGTAAATAATTTATTGAATAATTGAATGTTTCACAAAATTCAATTCTCATAAAGAATTTTAGTAACAAGTTTTTTAATAATTCAATTCTTTTGCCGAATTTTATTAAAAGTTGCATGAGCATAATTACTTTTATGCAATTAAATATATAATTGAAAAATAAAAACTTGAAATAATTTCAATAAAAATCCTATTGAACTTTTAAAAAAGAATTAATTTTACTAAATTTTTTGTCAAAAACATGAAAAACTAAGGATTTTAATGATTTTAGTTTGAAACTTTTTCAAAATTTAATTATTTCTAAAAATTCATGTTATAATGCTTTTAATTAAGTATAATCTAAAATTTTAACTGAAATTCATTTTTAAAACCATTTTTATTAGTAAATTCTACGACAATTCAATTATATAAATACAAATATAAATAATTTATTAATTTCATGTTTGTTGAAATTAAATTCTCATCGAAAATGTTATCAACAAATTTTTTAAATCATTAAATTCTTTGGACGAATTTTAATAAGAGTTTTAAGAATAATTACATTTTTCGAGGAATTTGATTAAAATTGCATTAAAAATAATTGAAATTAAAAATTATTATTCATAAAAATAATTGAATCCCTGCAGAAATGTTATTATTTATGAAAATAATTGAATTATTGCGAAGAAATTTATTTAAAAATTTGTTAATAATTGAATTCCTGTAAAAAATTTTATTATTTATGAAAATAATTGAATGTTTGCGTAGAATTGTATTCAATTTTTTTTTTAATAACGGAATTCTTTTAAAAAAATTGAAATGAAATAGTAGATATTGAAAATATGGAAGTTTAGAAAACTGTTGAAAATAATTGAAATTTTGACAAAAATTTGATTAAAATTTTGTAAAATAATTTAATATCAGAGAAGACTTTTATTATTTATAAAGAGATTTTAATTTTGACGAGAAGTTTTTCAAATTTTTGAACACAATTGAATTTAGTAACTTTTTTTACTAAGTTAGTTAGTAAGTTGGTAATTAAGTTAGTCACTAACTTACTATTCTCCCTTGGAGAAACTAAATTCGTTGAATTTTTACAAATCGTTGACTTTAGTGTGCTTTATTTAAAATAAAATTTCATTCAAAGTTAAAAATAACACCCAAAATAGATTAATTTATTCCTTTTTGGTGTTAATTTAATCCTAGAGGGATAAAACTGTTGCAGATTATTTTAATCCACTCTGATGTCATTTTAATATCTTCCACTTTACTGTGATTTAGAGTTCATATTTATTAGAGTTTGAAAATAAGATTTTCGTTAAATATAGAAAAAGTAAATAGAGGTGTACAGTATGTCAAACAGTAAACTCTAAACTTTAAAACTATATATATATATACTTTCAATGAAATTGGTAGTTTTCGTTAAAAGCAACGCATGAGTAAAAGAAGGGTCATGAAATCGAGTAGAAAGTAATCCGTATTTTTATCCAATTTCTAGCAGCGATGAAAAGGGTCAGACATAAACTGAATGCAGTATATAAGAGAATAAAGGTGGAAAGATTCCAGCAGGCTAAGGATAAAATTAATCACTATCTTTTTAATTCAATATAGCAAAAAGTGCAGATTTTTATATTTTCCCATAATTGAATCACCTAGAATTTTTTTCTAATTACTAAAAAAACTATATTTTCGTTTATATCCGATTATTCAGAGATATATATTTTTTAATACATTATATATTTGAGGGTGGTCAACGAACCTTGAAAACCAGGAAAATGACGTCAATTTACTCATGCCTGAAAAAGAAACCTTCGTAATTTGCCTTGTTCTATTTTTCAAACCTTGAATTTCTTAAGATTGAAATTTTAATTTTTCATATTTGAGAAATTATTCAATAATAATATACACATAAAAATTATTTAAAAACTATTTTTTAGGATTTTGGATAAAAGCAACTTAAACAACCGTGGTTATATCAGTTTCTGTCCCTAACATATAAGATTATTAACTTTCCGTTGACACACTCGATCATTTTGACCCGGATTGAAAATTAATTCAATTATTTCAAATTCAATGAATACGACATTTTTATTACTGATTATAAAAGTTTGCCTTATTTTAAAAAATACTTCCTTTCATTTTATTGAAAATCACATTTTTTTTAAATTTAATAACATGGATGTAGCTTGTTGTGTAAATTTTTGAACATGACTAATTGGCACACTGAGTTTTTAAAAACCTAAAAAAAATGGGAATTTCATATTTTCCTTTGTTCTCTTTGAATATTATAAATATGTTGAACATCTCTGAATTTACAGAATTTCTATTGTTTAAATATATATACATGTTTGCAACAAAAATTTATTTATGCTTTTTTACGAATTTTCCCCGAACTTCCAGGAATTTTAAAACTCTTTCTCTGACAATAAATAGTAAATAATATTCTGGTTAAATCTAAAATTGATTAAATGTTCAAAAAATGTTCTTTCACATTACATACAAATTTCTTTAATTTGTGGATATATTAGAAAACATCAATAGTTTTATTTAAAATAAATATTAAATTATTATTATTTTTTATAGGAACAATAATTATTTTTTTTATGAAATTTTAACTGAAATTAATTTTTAAATCAATTTTTCATAAAAAATTCTGCGAACTAAATACTTATAAAGAATTGCATATAAAAAATTTTTAAATAATTAAATCTTTTCGACGAATTTTAATAAAATTTTTTAGAATAATTACATTTTTCGAGAAATTTAATAAAAATTTTATTAAAAATAATTATAATTCTGCAATGAGTTTAAACTTTTATTATTTAGAAAAATAATTGCATTCTTGAGAAGTATTTTATTAACATTTTTAAAAATAATTAATTTCCTGTGAAAAAATGTAATTATTCTCAAAATTTTTAGCATAATTGAAAAATAACAAAATTCTAATAATTCTAATTCTAATAATCCATGAGGAAGAAAAAAATAATATCTGTTTTTTTGTGAAAGTGATTCTATTCATACTAGTGACTAAGTGAAAATAGTTTCGCAAACGCACCCCAATTTTCAGAATAGAAAAAAATTTTTCTCAATTTTTCCTTTTTGGAATTTATATCCATTTTTTGCGCCGCTGCTTTATCATAGCTAAAATGTTTTAAGTTCGAAAACCGATAATACAGATCCTATATATAATCAACGAGAAAAATTAAACAATGTACACACACATGTACAGTTCACTAAAGAATATTTTGAACGAAATCAAAATAAAGAAAAAAAAGAGTTAAATATTTGTTTTATTCGTTTCAACATTGGAAACATGAAACGAAATACACCCTTTCTACTGTTTGCTTTTTTCAAATTACGTCAAACATTTATATATATATATATATATATATATATATATATATATTTGAAATCCGCTTCTTCTTCCTTTGTAAAATATACATCAGTTATATATGAAACCACTGTGTAAATCATCATTATATCGATTTTTCCTATGTAATTGTTAATCAGATATGGATTTTCTTATTTTAAAAAAATGGGATTTTTACTATTTATACAGTTTATATGGTTTTTATGCGGATTATATACTTGAGTTTGAAAACACGGATAATATTTGTCATTTGTTGCGAATAGCAATAATAATAATAATCATAATAATAATAATAACGATAACAATGCAGGTTCAATTATTTTCAATCGTAATGCTTCATTTTCACGTTCCTCATCTCTTACTATTATTGTTTCTCGTTGACCCGAATGCTTCGAAATCACTTTCGAGTTCCCTGTTTGTTCCTTGTGCTTTAATGAGAAAAAACAGACAATTATTTCTGCCATTTCGAAATATTTTTTTATTTCAATTTTTTTTTAATTGTGGTATAATTATTATTTTATTATTATTATTATTATTATTATTAGGTATTATTTTTATTTTCATTTTTATTAACATTCTGAATATTAATATCACAAGGAAAAATTTTTAACTTCAAGAGGTTAGAGAACATAGTTCAGTCCAGTTAAAACCATCCTTTTGAGTAAATTTCCCTAGGGTTGGTCTCATAGAAGGTATATTCTAGGAAATTTAATCTTCCCTGTTACCCAAGTTTTTTGTATTATAAGAACTCCATTTTAAAGAGTGCACATAATGCATAATATGCATTTGAATACACAGAGAATACATAATTTTTTTTAAGAATTATGTACCTATTATAAATAATAATAAATATAAATTGCATGCAATGTGTCACAAAAGTTGCTTCAAATTATCTTCTTTATTTTTTTTCAATTTAAAATAATTTATTGCAAATTTTTTATTTTATTCTGTGGTTTAACTAATTTTCGTCCGATTGAATTTTCATTGAATACATAAGAAGCCTATTGTTTTCATTCTGAAATTGGAAATATTCTTGATAGAAAATATAATTCACGATTTTTTTACTATTCTAAAAAAAGTGCGACAATTTCCACTTTTCTTCAGCAGATTATAACAAAATATTTTTTTGGTTTCAATCCTTTTAGGCCAGACCTTTTTTAAATTAACAAAAATATTATCAACAACAGTAATAATTAGTTTTTGAAAATTCACTTCAATTCAATTTTTTAAAAGTTTCAACAAAAATTCTTCTTTAAATGAATCATTTTTTATAATATTTTTAAAAGTTCTATAGAAAATTTTAAAATCTATTTGTTTACAATACCGAATAATATTCGGAAATTCTTCTATTTAACAGGTAGTTTTTAGAAAATAAAAATTCAAATAATTTAGAAAAAATTTAATTAAATTTTTTAAAAAAGTTATTTCTACGGAATTACTAGTAAAAATAAGAAAAATTTTGATTTTCAAATGTATTTTAATTTGAAATCTTTTCAAAATTAAATTATTTCTAAAAATTTATGCTTTAATGCTCTCAATATTTATTTATAATCTAAAATTATGAATGAAATTGATGTTTTAATTAATTCTTATTAAAATTATTTAATTATTTAAAAATAAAAATAAATAATATAGTGAATAATTGAATGTTTTTAAAATAAAATTCTTTCGATGAATTTTAATAAATTTTTTAAATAATTACCTTCTTGGAGAAATTCATAACTAAACTGTTTCAAAAATAAATTTGAAATTCTGGAATGAGTTCAATTACTTATGAATACCTATATAAATTCATAAAACAAATTTTATCATATTTAAAAATAATTGAACTAAAGCAAAGAAATTTATAAAAAAATTTGTAAATAATTAAATTTCCGTAATATTTTGATTACTTATGGAAATAATAAATTGCTTGTGTCGAATTTAATTAAAATTTTGTTAAAATAATTAAATTCTTTTGTAAAATTTTATTAAAATAGTAGATATTGAAAAACATTGAATTGAGGAAAATTTTTGAAAATGAAATATTTCTAACAGTTCTATGAATGTTTTTGAAAATAATCGAATTTCCGAGAAGAATTTTAATATTTCTAATGAAGATAATTGTAATTTTTATAAGAATTTTTAAAAATGTTTTGAACATAATTGAAATTTTTTGCTAATAATTTTATTAAAATTTCTGAAACTAATTGAAATGTTACACGAAAATTTTATTCAAATTTTTAAAAATAATTAAATTTTGGAGAAGAATTTTATTATTTATCAAAATAATTGAATTTCTCCAGTTATTTGTTATTTTTTGAAAAGTTTAAAATTTGTTTAATTAATTGAATTGAGGAAAATGTTTGAAATTAATTGAAATTTTGACATAAATTTTATTCAAATTTTTGTCAATAACTGAAGTTTTGCTAATTATTTTCTTAAACATTTCTGAAACTAATTGAAATTTTTCCAAGAATTTTATTCAAAATTTTTAAACATAATGGACATTTTTTGCTAATAATTTTATTAAAATTTCTTGGAATTAATTGAAATTTTGTTTAGGATTTTATTTGAATATTTGAAAATAATTAAATTTCTCGTTATTCGTAATTTATGAAAAATTCAATTTTTTAGCGTTTTTAACTAAAATTCTTCTATAAGCCCATTCTTTTTAATAATTAGTTAAATATATATTAAAGAATGTAACAAATTTGAAATGAATTTGAATCATTAACACATTAGAAAAATTTAAGTCCATTAAAATTTGTTATTAAATTCATTAAAAATTAAAATTTTGCAAAATTACAAATTGAATCCTTTGAAAGATTATTATAGTTAATAATTATGAAAATTGTAAACATACTTTTTCTAAAATTCAATTAATAGTTTATGAGGCCTAAAAACTATAAAAGTCTGCTAATAACGAGTTACGTGCAAATAGGATCAGTTTAAAAAAAATCGTTTGTCACACTGGATACATTTTTTCATTTTGAAAATCTGACATCTGATTCTAAATAAGGAACTCGAAAAAACATCCCGTTACTCATGTTTGCTAAATTATATTAATGTTCTCCTTAAATTCTGTTATGTTTTTGCAAATCTCAATGTTCCTAAAGTTTCGAACGTTTAAATGAACGATAATATTTTTTTCACTTCTAATTTGTATTTTATTTACAAAAAATTACTTTCTTGATAAAAACAAATTAATGTTAAACTAAATATTGTTTAATTTCAATTAGTTTTCCTTTTTCGATAGTAATTTTCAAAAATATTTATGGTGAAAAACAATTTCGTTCATTTGAAAGTTCGAAACTTTAGCTCCTTAAATCTTAAGTAAAAACATAACTGTGTTTATATTGTTATAAATTTTTTTAAAATAATTTATTCTGCTATAAAATTTTTCCATAAAGTTGATTCGATTTTGTGTGAAAAATAACTACAGTAAAATCTTTTCCTGCAAAGATGATTTTCACCTCACTCTTTGAAAGTTCTATGAAATAAACTTTATTAACAATGAAAAAAATGATCGAAATTTGACTCTGTCTAGAGATTAACTTTACGTGTATGCGATCAAAAGGATCTATTTCTGAAAGTGAGTTCAGTGTTCTGAAAAATCGACATTTTTGCCGCATAGATTCGTTGACTTTTCCAATGTTAAAGTTATGCAAAGAGGTCGTACTCACATTATCAAACGCGACTGCATCAAGCGGAAGCTGAGATTTCAACGTGTCTCGTATGTGCTGAAAAAAGAAAACAATTCTCTCAGTCATGAAATATTCATCGATAGAACCAGTATCAAATGTTTGCATAATGAATCGATAAAAATGTAACGTGAAAAAGCATAAGAAATTCGTCAAAAAAAAAACAAAAAAAAAAAAAGATGATGCATTTGTAAGTGTAACCATACAATTTATATGTGGCAATTCAAAATATATAGTTTCCCGAAACTATATACATATATTAGTTGAAACATTCTCTATTATATATACATATATATAAAGGAAATAAAATTACTTTCTGTCTGACAAAACTGTTATTTACCGAATTGTACGCAGAGGAAATTAATTTATTTTTCAAAAGTGATACTCTGTTATAAAATCAGCGCAAAAAGCATTTTAAACTCTAATTACGTTTGTCAAAATTCCAACAATTTCTCATGTGTGGACTCATACAGAAACTTTTAAAATGGTTAAGCAAATTTAATTTTCAATTTTAGGAGCAATAATATATCTCCAGGAGAATGCAATTTATTAAAATTCTTGTCATATTTGAGCATTACAAATATACTGCATTTAATGATAATTCAATTAAAAAATAACCATTTTTTTTATAGAACAGTTTCTGAATTAATTTCAGACTTTTCAGTTTTTCCCAAGTCTTCAAAAATAATATTACTGGAACCAACAATAAGATGCTTTCTATTTGTACCAAAATAAATTTTAAGGGATAAACATTATTTTTCCAAGGACGATTAAAATCTTGAAAACTCTTTTTTGTTGTTGTTTGTAAACATACAATGTTCGTATCAAGAACACAATATCCTCTGTCAAGGTAAACTCTCTAAGGAATTTCTACAGGAATGAAGCAACAGTTGAATTCCGGATGGGTTACCATGGAGACTGAGATTGAAGCGAATTAGGGAGGTTTTGGATGGATATCTTTCACTGGGAAAAAGATTGAAAGGCCCTTTACCGAGAATTAATTTCATTGGATTTCATTCATGAAAAATTCGATTACCCCTTTTTTTCTAGAAAAAAAAAAATAATAAAAGAGAGAAGAGTTTCAATCAACTTTATTGCAAGCATCTAAATTTAACTGGTGAATTTTCAATTACAGTAATGGAGGGACAATCAATCGCTAGATAGTTTTTAGTAACGTTATATATCACGCACGAGTGAAGTGACATTAGTGTCACCATAAGGACTTAAAATATTTGTACATTAATTCCATGGGGCAACAGAGAACTGAATCGGAGAGTTATGTTCGCGTATGAAGTGTTTGCCTCTGTTTCGGACAGGCACACGTGGATTCTGTGATTTACTTAGTGAATTATAGGCACATGCTCGTGTCAATATGTGCACATAATATTGACGTGTATTATAGTTCTACTTGCTCCAGAAATTGGACAAAATCACGAGTATGATTCAGGACTAATTAGAATATTGATTATGTCAACGACATTAAATACACCAATTGATATAATAAAGAGGAAATTAAAAATAGTGGATCAAACAGTTGTATATGCTTTAATTTATAACCACTTAGCGCGACAATTTGCAGCAAGTTTGCCGTTCAAAATTGTTACTGAAAATTTGAATAGCAAACTTGTCTTTAACTTACGTTGCAAACTTGCAGTTAATTTATGAAAGTAAAGTAACCGCAACGTTCATTCAACCAATTTTTTTAGAATATCTAAAAATTTCAAAATACAAATTTCTTTTTTTAGTTTTAAATTGAGTAAATCCTCCAAAACCTAAAATAAAAAAAGATGGGTAAACAGAAGTTCTTATTTATTCACATGGATTTTCCCAAAATCACGAAATTTATAATAAATTATTGTTTCCTCGCCTCGGAAGTAATTTTTTTCTTTTGACAATTATTTATTTTAATCTCCGTTAAAAAAAATTCCAAGAGTATCGAAGGCGGGGAAAGCAGTGATTTCGATTTTTTACTTTTTTAGTCACAGATTTTCCAAAAACCCATAATTTCAAGTAAAATGCTAATTCCTCGACTCGAAAGCAACTATTTTCTTTTAATAATTATTTATTGTAATGTCACAAGCTATTTAAAGCAAATTCCTAGTGGTATTAAGTCCGGGCACAGTAGTGTGAAAAAATAAAAAAACGGGGTTCAAAATATTCTACAGGTTACAAATCTTAATGAATTTTAAAAATTTTTTTCTATAACATTCTGCAATGAATTTTAAAGAAAGCTCTCGAGGCCGATTATAAAATTTTTGTTAATTCTTAAAACCGAAAAAATTGTCGGAACAAATACTTCGAAATTTTTTAAAAATTGTTCCAATTATCATGCAACTTTTTACTTGTTGGTTTCTGAGGTCGCTGATTACGAATCTTATGTCAGTTTTTTAAAATTCAAGATGGCGGATTTTGTTGAAAATTGTTCCAATTGGCCTAAAACTTTTTACTTGTGTGTTTTCGAAGTCGCTGATTATAAAAATGAAATCAGATTAAAAAATGTTTAAATATTGGATTCAATATAGCGGAAATTTGGTTAAATAATGATAAAAATTGCTTTTTTTCAAAAACTGAATTCATATTTGTAATCAGCAACCCCAAAAACCCACGAGTTACAAAATTGAAGCGAACCTGTTTGATTTTTAAAAAATAAATTCCACCATACGCCATTTTTAATTTTTAAATCTGACAACGTATTCGTAATCATAGACGCCAAAATTCCTGAGCAACAAGTTTTAAGTCAGTTGGATCAATTTTTAAAATAGGCGACGCCATATTGAATCCGCCATTTTTAATTTTGAAAAACCAACTCTAGAATTAAATAATAATTTTTTTTCTTATTTGTTCATATAATTTGTTCACGGTTGCTAGGGTGTAAACTTTCGAAAAAAATTTGTTCGTTAAATTAGATTCGGTAAAACGGCGTTTTGGTAAAATGTATGTACGGTAATCGGAAAGCAGTGATTTTGAATTATTTTGTGTCACGGATTTTTACAAATTCCGTAAACAATTTTTTTCTTTTATAATTGTTTATTTTCATATCAGAAACCATTCAAAAAAGATTCTAAGGAAGCAATAATTTAATTGACAAATCGACAAACTTAAAAAAGTAGAAAAATGAAATTTTTCTCTATTCTTAATTCTTGAAAATTCTGTCAGACCTTGAACACTAAAAAATTGTAAAGTCAAAAAATTTTATTACAAAAATAATTTAAATGCGTGAATGAATATTGAACTTTCAAAAAATTGATTTTTCGCCAAACTCTTAGTTTAAGTAAAAAAACATTTTAAGAAAATGAAATTGCAAAGAGAAGCAATTTTATTTTTGGATAACGCTCCATCTCATTCAAATGAGGATAAACTTTATAGTTGAAATATAAAAGAACACTATTCTTCATCAAATGTGACTGAATTGATTTAACCTAAGAACCTCGCTGAATTTTATTTAGGAAAATGCAAAAAAAAGCTGTAAAGTTTAATCAATGTGTAAAAGGATTCTAGCTGAGTTTGTCCTGGTAAAATGTAAATATTTAATAACTGATTGTGTAAATATTAAATAACTAATTTCTTTTTCTTAATCTAGAGGGTTCAACAGATCGAATTATACAGTTTTCACTAATTTATTGATACTTTAAATATTTTATTTCGTAGGTTAGAAAAAAATGTGAAAAAGGATTGTCGGTCCCCGTTGCAAAAGTTGAAAATTTATGTTATTTCAGGCAGTTTATTAAAACATTTTGGATAAAAATAAATTGCATAATGAAGATTATAATAGCAATAACAACAGTTAATAACAATATCAATATTAATAATATGTAAAATAATAATTAATAATAATAAAATTAACAACAAGTAACTGTTATTAATTTATTATTAATTCTAACTATAAATCATTATTAACAATTGTAAAGTAAACAATAATAAAATGTATAATTAGTAAGAATAATAATGAAAAAACAATAAAAAATAAAAATTTTTTTAAACAAAATATATTTTTAAATTCTACGCTTCAAGATGAAAAAAACGCCTATTTGGTTTTTAAAATCGGTTAAAAAGAACTCAAGAAAAAAATATTTTCATTTAATATTGTTAAAAACTTTAATTGTTAATAACTATAACAAAAAATTTTTTATGACATTATTTTTATCACATAAAGATGAGAATAAAATATATTTCATTGAAAGATTTTTTTTTAAAGTTATCCGATCCGTTTGGCTAAGCCTGACCCAATAATAAATTGTAACAATAATAACAGAATTTTAATAATAAAATAAAAATAAATTGCAACAATGATAATAATAAAATTATACACGGAAAAATGTAAGGTGCACATACTATACCTTTCAAAAAATGTATCCAACCTGATTTATTCACAGAGCAGTAAACTCTGATATTAAGGGACAGGTTTTAAGAAAGAGTAACTGCTTAATTGAAGTTTAATTGTTAAAGTTATTTATTTAAATCCTTTACAATTAGAATCAAGAGAAAGAGTAGATCCAGATGTCTTCAGGGATACTGTAACAAATTATTACTTTGTGGGATCAATCGAGAATTTGAAAGGGACAAGATTTTGAAGTATTAGTAACTTACCTTTTTAAATTATTATTAGAGTCGTAGACCCAACAGGTGATACCTCCGTCAGTGTAAGGTTGAAGAAATGACGTTGTCTAGCGAAAACTGAATATGCAGTAGATTTCCTTTGAATTGTTTTCGGGCCAGTCAAAATGAAAGGTCCGGAGTCCAGGTGTCAAATTATTGATTTGACATTGAAGTCGAAATAATGCAGTCTTTAGTAATGTGCCTCGCAATAGAAATTATCTCCTTGATAAAATTCTTCTTGAATAACTTGAGTAAGACTTGAAGAATGTATTTGGTACTTGAAGAGATTTTGGATTGACACGAAGAATACGCTTAGGGGTAGTATATAACTTGTTAACTTGGTCGCGGAATCGCGACAGACACGAAGAACGCGACTTGCTGATTTGAGGATGACTTCTGGACTAGTTAAGTTGACGGCGTTTCCTGGACTGACGAATTCGTCAAGGGTGGTCCCTTTTATATCTTTCCTTCACAAGGGAACATACCACCCACATTTATTACCTTTGGGTCAAGGTAGTTAAATTTTTATTACATTTAAGTGTGGAACCAATAGAAAGATTGACAATGTGCAGATGACCAATTTTCGGCATCTGCTACTTAGACAAAGACATCATTCTGATCAATAATAACGCGTTGATTCGTCACTGTTTTAGACAGTTCAGTAACCTTATAGAAGGGTGATAATCGTGGATGACAATATAAAGAAAGGCCTGTCCAAGACGACACACATTTCAATTGTTTTGTTTGGTTTACAAGAAAAAGTGAGGATTCAGATTCTAACTTTACAAATATCAAAGCAATACGTCGCGATGACGTGACACTGTAAAACCAAATTATTATTAAACATAATAAAATGATTTGGAGGGAACGAAACACGTTCGTTAGTCTAAAATTTTCTTCTTTAACAAGTGATTTAATTTTGATTTCTGAACTAACTAGAAGAAGAAAACCGATTCATACACGGAAAAAGTTTTGGGTGACGAGCCGTTCCAAGTAGACCGAAAATTTACGAATGCGATACGAGTTCCACAAGGTTCTACTCTGGGTCCTCTATTATTTTTACTTTTTATAAATGATAGTAAATTTACAATTAAGTTTTCTAATTTCTTGTTATTTGCAGATAATTTAAAGATTTATCGTGTAATTAATTGTTTATATGATTGTGATGGATTATAGGCGGACCTTGATGCCCTTTATGTCTGGTGTGAACATAATGGAATGCCTTTAAATATAAATAACCGTCACTCTATTTCATTTCCTAAAAAAATTAAGATTAAAATTTATATATATTCAATTAACAACAATTTACTTTCTAGAGTATATCATGTGCCTGATCTTGGCATTATCTTATCTTATGATTTAACATTTGATGCACACAGTTCCCATGTTGTTATTAAATCACTAAAAATAATGGGTTTTGAATGCGTAACGCTAAATATTTCCACAAACTTTTCGTACTGAGATTGCTCTACCCTTCATTGATTAGATCAATTTTAGAATTTTGTTCTTTAATTTGTTTTCCTTATGCTAGTGTTCACATTCTTAGACTTGAGCGAGTTCAGAATCGTTATTTACGTTTTATGGCTAGGCAACTTAATGTTCCATTTTATTTCTATATACATGATTAAACTAGCTTAAGAGTCCAGTTCAAAATTCCCAAAATTGAGTGAAGATTTCTGCTTGATGACATTTATTTTCTTTTTAAAGTAATTAATGGAATTGTAATATGTTCCTCTGTATTGTCTCTAATCAATTTCTCTACTCCTATTTGACGTTTGCGAAATGTTAATAATAATATTACATTCTTTATTAATGGTCTGCGTTTATTACTTTACACTGAAAGTGGTAATTTTTTACTAAGATATTTATGCATGAAATTAAGCTTACAACTTGTTTTTTGCTTTAATAATATGCATTTCACATATGGCTCTGTAAATTTAGTTTATACTTACGTAAACTTTTAAGGGTCTTCAATATTACCCGTTTATGTAATTAATAATTAAATAGATAAAGAGAACTATTCTGTCATACCACGAACCTTTGTTGTTTTCTGGGTCAGTTTTTGATTATTGATTTTTAATTATCATGGACCCGATCCTACAAAGGCCTAACAAACCCATCTGGACTAGATAAAACCTTAACATTTGTGCTAGGGCGAACAGATCTCGTATACTGCAAACGGGGGCCCCACAAAGAGTTTTCAATTTATGCCTGTAGTCTAACTAATTATGCTCAAACAGTGTTTGACCAAACACGGCCTCATTGCAATCATGATGAACATATTTGACTCAAGGCAAACATCAAAGCAGACGTGTGTTCATTCAAAACTATCAATATTAGGCTTACCTGGCATATCTCAACCGATTTCCATAATTGTAGACGTTTCCTCGGTTTGTGGCGAAACCTTACTAATCCCTTGTGACAAAGGCAGGTAACCTGAGGAGCTAATACTGCAACTAACACAGGAAACCCCATAGACCATGTTCGAGACAAGTCCATGGAATTCCGATCACTATAATACTAATCCTATCTTCTGATGACCGTTTGCAAACGTAACTCTCAATCTTTCCCAGACAAGTCAGACCGGATAGGTACGTATCTGAACAAAGATTTGTAATCATTAGCGCCGGTTCTGTATTATTAAATATTAACTGTATTAACCGAAGTCTAAGTCGGTCAACTCGGTCTAATTGCATTACTTAGCCATGTTCATTCTGATGGGTTATCGTCAACCGTTTATGGCAAATTCTTATTAATACGTAGTCACTTTTCTAAGTTAAACGAATCTGCTATATTTTACACCATTATCTGCTTATCTGCTTAATTAATTTTTGAAACCTATAAAAATTTGTTAGATTTCCGTCACGCATGAGTGCAGGTGGAATTGTTTGGTTTGAGGGTGCATCTCGTTGCTGCTCACTTGATCGAATTATCTCAACACTTCGTCTTTGTAAGACATTGTACTTAGCAAGTTGAGGTTCTTCTGTCAAGATGCGCGGTAGATTACGGATGGACTATTCTAGTTTCCAGATCAATACAGATGAATGACTACAACGAGGAAGCTTGGTCGTCGAAATGATCAAAGTTATGGAAATCGTAGATAAGGAATAGTAGGCGTATAGAGGAATAAGGGCCAGTTTCACAAATACTGATTAAAAGTTCACCAATAATTAAATCCTCAATTAACCAATCTTAAGCTTTTAAATTGGCTTTAATCATTGATGAACCTTTAAAGAAGGTTAGTGGAATAAGTAAAATAAAGTTTAGGAAAGCCACACTTTAGGTTATGTTATTCAGTGGTCATTTGTTCCATATAATTTTCTATCGAAAAACGTCACACTGAAGAACATGACATTAAGGAAAGAATATCACAAAAACGCTGACCACATCAAAAGATATTTGGGTGTTAAGATTTAATGATAAAAATCTGATTTGATCAATTAAAACACATGTTATATTTGTTTAATTCCGGAATTTAATTTTATTCCATTTTTCCAATAAAAAAATATTACGACCTCTTAATATCTGAGTTATGGCTACACTGAAAAGACAATGCAGAGTAGCCCATACAGATCACTAACTTTGCGCACATTGCAAAACTAACCCAAGCTGCTATGTAAAGTAAATTACGTTGAAAGCAGGAATTCCAACCACGTCGCTGGATCAGGAAGTTTCAAAGTCTTCAGAACTGCCCTGAAGGAAGCCAAGGAGACTTTCACAAGAATCCAGAGAAAATAAGGTCATGGAAAGAGTCGCATAAACAACAAAAAAAAGGGAACCTCATCTGCGCTGCCTAAAGCCTGCCAGTACTTCCGTATAGGCGAATCAAAGTCTGCAAAACTATATAAATAAGAAATAAGAATGATTTTCGTAGGGTCGTAGATCTGCACTAAAGCACACCCCAGAGTCCCACAGTACCAATTTTTACGTCTCCATTTTTCAGGCAATTATGTTAACATATCCAATCTTCTCTACACTATCATAAAAATAAACAAGTATAAAACAAAATTCGATTTTCAACTTCTTTATTGCGTATAAATTATTTAGTTTTAGAAGATTAAAGAAGAAAAATTTACAATTCTTGCTTTTGTTTGTTAAATTTAAAAATGGGTATTTTTTTCAGAAACAGAGTGCCTTTTGCAATAAAGTAAATGTTTTTTGAAAGCAAGTTAGCCTTATCAATACTTTCAGTATTGATTTCCTTTGCGCCTACTAATTGAATGTTCAAAATTAACTGCTTTTACATGTACAACAGTAAAGTAGATAACTAAATAAACAACGAATTGTCATTGTATGCTTTTAACGTATAAATCTTTCATTAAAACAGCTGCGATTGAGCTGCTGTTTACCAGGGAAAATCTACATTACAAAATTAGACCGTATTGAGAACTGATTTAAAGGGGAAAGTATATGTTTTTTTAGTTTGAAATACAGTGATCTGCACGCGATTCTAGTATGACAGTATATAACTCGTAGAAAGCACGCTAGAATTATTTGCCCTGTAATTTATTAATCACATTTCAACGAAGTAGGATCGATAATAGTGATGGAAAATAAGAATATCGTTATCATGACTTTTTCAGAAATGTGATTCAATGTTGGGGACAACGGATTCTTATAAGTTGCTTGGATTTTCTTTAAATTTTGTTTTCAGGGGGTTTTGGGGTTGAAAACTCAAAATGGTGGATCCAATATGGCGGCAAGATTTTTAAAAATTGCTTCGATTTGCTCTAAAATTGGTACTCGGGGGTTTTTGGGGTCGCTGATTACGAATTGGATATCAGTTTTAAAAAATCCAAACTCCGGATACAATGTGGTAGAAATTTTGTCGAAAATTGATTAAGATCATTTAAAACTCGTTGTTTAGGGGGTTTTGGGATCGTCGATTATAAGAATCTGACGTTTAAAATAACATTCCCCTTAATTTAAAGGTGAATATATACATATTATATTTATTTCATATTTTTTAAGAAAAAAGTTAAAGAATCACGTATTGATTTTTTTCGATACAGATTCAAAAAAATATAAATATTCGAAGCAAGTCTAATTTTTGAATAAAAAAATTTAATTAAATTAAAAAAATTAAAATTAAAAAAAAAATTAAATTAAATTTAAAAAAATTTAATTAAAAAAATTTTTGTTGAGTATTCCCCATATAGGTATATAAAGATTTACATAAAAAGTTATTTCAGTAAATAAATGCACACTTTAAAAGAATTTTTCCATTTTTAAATTAAATTTCAAAAAATAAAAAAATAATGAACAAAAATTAAACTAAGCAAATAATAAAGTGAGGAAATCTTTTAATAGATATCTAATTGTTACTTGTTTATTCTACTGCAAAATTTATACTTCAACGTTACAGTTAGGAAATACATATATAAAATCTTGGAAATTTAAATTATGAAATTACATTCTCGTTAGTAGCTCTTTGTTTTTCGTTTAAAGTGCTCATTATACGGACAACTGAATATGTATTCTTATTATGAATAATTAGCAAACATTTGCTCTCTCACAAAGAAAGAATTATAGTTTTCCACTTGCTTTCCCAGCATTTTATTTTCTTTTTTTTTTGTTTTTAAAGTAAAGGAAGCTTTTTATTTTTGTGC
Organism: Leptopilina myrica (nomen nudum); assembly: GCA_032872475.1. Taxonomy (NCBI): domain Eukaryota; kingdom Metazoa; phylum Arthropoda; class Insecta; order Hymenoptera; family Figitidae; genus Leptopilina; species Leptopilina myrica (nomen nudum). The sequence goes on along the minus strand of CM065464.1, from coordinate 37,766,008 downwards.
ATCTACATTTATTATACTTTTTTTTCCTGATTTGACAGGTACTTTAATAAAACCAACGTTGAATGTGTTCAAAATTTTAAAAGCTTGACACGTTATTTCTATTTTCAAACACAAAGGTTTTTGTTTTCTTTCTTCGAGGGGGAAAAAATAACTTTATTAATTTTATTTTCACAAATTATTATATGAAAATATATTTCAAATAATTAAAACATTTTGATGTATAATTTTATAAATTATTTGTCATTTCGATATTACCTATAATAATTATTATTTATTAAATTAATACACTGCATGAGAAAGAAATAATAGAAATATAGAAAATTTCAAATTTTTAGAGAAAAATTTTCCTTATATTTAGTATGAGGTATAAGTTTGCTTATCATATACGGTAAAATAGATAAGAGAAGAGGAAAAGCTAAACAGTATATAAAAAGCAGTTACTGTAAATAGTTTTCATTCATTTTTTTGTCGTTTTCACATCGATATTCATCGTTTTTAGTAAGTACAGAATTTTATAGAAAAAAAGATTTATTTCCCATTGCTAAGAAAATTATTTTTCTATTAAATTAAATAATTTTTATTTCTTTCTTTACCATTTAGAGAAAAATTAGAATTGTAACTACAAATTTGATTGTAATGTTGGAAATACAAAATAAATCATTTAAATAATGAATAATTAATAAAAAATAATAAATAATAATAAATTAAATAAATAAATGATAACAATTTAAGTTAAAAACAAATTAAATATGAAACGTCCATTTATGTGGTGAATTTTAATCTTCCTTGAAATGAATGTTTTAAATATTTAAATACAATTAAATGCTTTTTCAAACATTCGTTTATGTATAATTAATTGGAAAATAGAGTGAAAATGGTTTAAAAAGTTTTTAAAGTGAATGTTTTAATAGAAAGATTAATTACATAATTATAGTACATCTCGATGTAACTTAAGCATGCGGGATAGAAAGTGTGATGTAATCGTTCAATTACCGTTTTCATTATTAATGCTACAGTGACAGAGATAGCTTTTTAGAAAAGTCCATTCATTATCTATAATTTTATCACAACTTGAACTTTAAAATAAAATTACCGCTTTCATATATAATAAAAATATTCTTTTCATTCTTTAACAGAAAATGGAAATATTTATAAATTTTTGAATAATCGCCTCTTTCTCTTAATGCATATTTTCACAAACGTTTTTTTCTGACCTATTATAATGAAAATGTTAGCATTAAAACATATTTTAAGAGTTTAAGTAAATTTTATAGCTACTAAACTATTTTTCCAATAGTGTGTAATATTTTAGAGAAAACATAAAAAATTATTTACATTCTAATTTTCCACATAAAAATTGTATTAAAATTAATATCTTTTTTCTAAATGTTTAACAGTGTAGATGCAAAAAGTAATATAACTTATTAAAATTGCACACACTTTACATTCATGTTGCAATTTAAATAATTTAATTCATCACTTTCTACTATCGAATATAATATAGATAATTGTCTAAAATTTATTTTTATTAAACAAATGCGGTTTAAATAAATTTTTATTTTTAGTGTTAAAACTTTTTTTTCCTGATGTAAAAAAATACAACATTCACGACCTTTTGGTTCTAGTGAATAGCCCATTTATTCTGGCATTTAAAAGTTGTCTGACTCTATATTGACTGTCGCTACTAAACCATGTACTTCAATGAGTATTTAAATTTTATCAAAACAATGAGTAATATAGTGTCGACCTCAAAAAAATTGCCCATAAAATTTTTTCTTTTTTATATTATCTTGATAAAAGATTTTTTTATTCATTTTTGTTCAAATTATATTACTGTACTTCTAAAAAAAATATGCAATTTTTTAGTTCCTGTACATTATATTATCAAACAACTATTGGATTGTGCGGATTGTAAATAGATAAATAAACAATAAAGCTGGAGAGCTTTTTTTTAATAATTAATATAGAAAAAATATATGACAATAAAAATTAAATAAAAATAGCAATTTTATTTAACTTATTACATTTTTTTCAAATACTAAAAAATTATTAAGTATTTAAATAATGGTAAATATTAAAAAGACGATTGCTTGTTACAGTGCGACGAATTCAAATGGATCCTCACGGAATAGTTTTAATATTGATTGGAGCAGTAATTGCAGTTTTGATGATGATGATCCCGACTATTAAAGGAAATGACTGCATTAAGAAAGGTCATATTTGCTCTCCGGATCGAAACAAAATTTGTTGCAATGGATTTTGTCGACAACGAGTGCCTTCGAACGAGAAATATTGTTGTACAACAGAAACTTGAATAAATAAAATATAAATAAAAAAAGACACTAAAAAGTATAAAATATATTAAATTTCCACAAATTAGTATAAACTACAAAAAACTTCACTTATTATAAATCAATTATCAGAGTTGTTCTTTAGAATTTTAAAGTTTCTTGACTTTTACAGATTATTATTTTTAAAATTCCAGGACTAACTATAAAATTATTTCAATTCGTTTTAAAAAATGTAAAATAATTTAATTTAATTTTGATAATTAGTTTAAAACTCAGCCATTTTCTGATTGAATCCTGAATTTCGAAAAATGCTTCACTATTTTTTTCAATGGTTTTATGAGAGAGACAACTTTTTTAATCAAATTGTTAAAATAATTTTTCCGCAGGTTCTAAATTAACGTTAAACAAAATGAAAAGACAACTTAATGTTTAATATTTCTCGAGGAAAATTTTCCTTTTGAGAAAACACCAGCCAAAGCAAATATGAAATAATGCAAAAAATACAAAACTAGTGAAATTTGTAAAAATCCGAGTAGAGCCTTTTCGAAATTCACCTTCTAAATATAGGTAAGAAAAAATAGAAAAAAATTACATGAAAGCAAAGTTTTTGTCAATTAAAAACAGGATTCTAAATGTTACTTTTTCTGATTTTTTTAATATTATAATACTATACACTCCTATATTCGAAGCAAAATAGTAAAATTTTCTATTAAAAATTGTGATTTATAAAAAAAAACTTTTTACTATTTTAGAAGAAAATTTATTTACAAAAATTAGAAAATTTTATTTCAAAAGTAGTCAAATTGATTCTGGAATTAATTATTTTAAATAAATGGAGTGCATGAATTAATTTACATGATAAAAATTTTACTTAACATCACATGCGGTCAGCAGAATTTCTATTCAACCGAATTTTCAGTTGATTGAAATTTTAATTAAAAATCTTTTTATTCAAAAGAAATGTAATCTAATTGCATTCCAATTTAGAAGAAATATCATTTAACAGAATTAAATTGAATCGAATTTCAATTCCAAAGATTCTTCATATTCTTTCAAATTTTTAATTGCACGAATTGTCAATCAATGGAATTCTCTAAATGTCGAATTAATAATTGACAGAATTTTTTGCCATACGAACATTTTTCAAAAACAGTTCGTCGTATATTTTTAAATTGACCAACTATTCTCTTTGTCAGGTGTTCTTTTTAGAAAAACGAAAATTATGTATTAATATTTCGTTCTTATTATTATTATTATTATTACTTTAAAAAACTTTTTTATTTGAATTCTTTGACAAAATTCATTAATATTGTCAAAAAAAAAAATTTTTTTTTCAAGGTATTCAATTATTTTCAACACAATTTTAATAAATTTTCTCAAAAGAATTTCATTATTTTCAAAAATTGTACATAAAAAGTTTTTTTAAATAATTCAATTATTCTCAAAAGTTTTGATAAAATAAAATGTTTTTATAAAAAATCAAATTTTCTAAAGAAATTAAATTGTTTTCAGATGCAATTTTTATTTAATTTCTTGAATGAATTAAATTATTTTTAAAAAATTGTAATAAAATTCTGGGACAAATTAATTACTTTTCTAAACATTTTGATAAAATTTAATAATCAAAATGTTTAGTTGCAATCAATAAGAGAGATACAATATTAGTGTTAAAAGAAATTTTTCGTAAAATCAATTTTAAATTTATTCAATTAAAATTATTAAAAAACAATTCTTTTCAAAAAAATCCAAAAGATTATTTTTAAAAATTTTATTTACAATTAATTATTTAAATAAAATTTTTAATTATAAAATTATTAACAATATCGATTATTTTTAAAAAGGTAACGAAATTCTTCGAAAGAATTTAATTAAATTCAATGTTTTTATAAAACTCAGGAAAAAATTGTACAATATATTATTAACAAATACGTTAATATTAAAAACTAGAAGGACATTTTTAAGACAATTCAAATACTTTAAAAATTTTTAATTAAAATTACTAATAGATCTGATTTATGTTTTAAGGGTATTTGAACCATTGGGACGTTACAATTTGAGTAAAGCCTGTATTTTATATCTGAGACGTCATAATTATAGTTCAAATGCCCTTAAAATGTTTTTTTTTCAATTTTTTAGATACCTGGAGAAAAAAAAAAAAAAGGTTTTTATATTTCGAAAAACTAATATTTTTCTAAAGTTTGCTTTTTAGTTTTTCTTGTTTTCTTAATAAATTTAATTAAAAATTTGTCCAACTTAGAAAAAAATTCCAATTTTAGGAACGTTTTCTTATAAAATTGGAGGATTTTCTTGTATTCAAAAGAGGATAATAAAAGGAGAAAAAAGAAAATTTAAAGAAAATTAATTTTAAAAAAAATTCCAGGACTCAATTTTAAATCAAATTCTTTCAACTCTCTAAATTTGAATCAGTTAAAAATAACTGATTTAGAAGCTAAAAGTCAGTCATTAATTCAAATAGTAATATTTCTACTGACAAATAGTCAAAAATCAGTAAAAAAAAAAAAAATAACTGACGTTTTAGTAATTTTTGTTGACTGATTCAATTAGTGAAGTAGAACTAACTTTTTAGTTATTTTTTTTTATTGAAAATCAGTTATTTTTTAACTGAAAATTAGTTGTTTTTAACTGATGATTCAGGTTTTAAATTCAAGAAATGCATTTTAAAAACAGAATTCCTTGACCTTTTCAGGTTACCCCAGTGTAGAAAAAATTTCAATTCATGATCAAAAATAAAAAATACAAATTATTATTTAATTTTAACACAGCTTAGACCTAGGGTAAAATTAATTGCTTTTAAAAAAACTATGTTTGTAAATTAGTTCTTTTTTTGTTTTTAATTTTTCTGTATATACTATTTAATAGCGAACAGAGAAGGACGCACTGTAATAATAAGAAGAGAAGTAAAATATTAAGAGCTGAAATTGTGGTACGTTTGTGGTTGTTTAAACACAATTTGTACAGATTAATTCCAGACGAGTTAAACCGCTTTCTACTGGACTTAGGGTTTCAAAAGTTTTCCCCGCAGAAATATTCTCTTCATAAACGTTCGCCATTAGATATTATACGACACTTTGTGAAACTACTACTCTCGCCCATATACACTGTTATTCTCCAAACGCAAACAAGATCACATATTATTATTGGAACTATTATTACTATATTGCAACAATATACTGTTATTGTAACAAAATATATTCTCACAATAGAAATGTTTCTCTTGTAATAATTTTAGATACAGTTCCTTTGTCGATATACTCACAGTTATAATATAATAATAAGTTTCAAATTTTCACCAAGCAGATCAATATCACCAAAAATATTGCAAACATTATTTAGTTGTAATTTTTAAAAACTTTGCTGTAAACGATACCGTCAACATAACCTCAAAAAATTAACATTAATTAATATTTATAAGTTTTTTAAATTAGTTTTAAAACAATTTCTCTCGTTTCTTTTAAAACAATTTAAAAAGTATGTTAGATATTAAATTTTTGTTCATTTAACCTTAAAAATATTAGTTTCATGTTTTTGAGAAATATTCAAAACGTTTTAAAAAGCTTCGTTTGAAATGATGTTTCAAAGAGGGTGTCTACTATTTTCATTCAACAAAATTCCAGGTTATTTCCCGGTTTTTCGCGGTTATGGCCTAATTTTTTGCCGGTTTTCTTTTCTCATAAAATTTAAATGTGATTTCGCACATAAATAAATAATAATTTTAATTGAAAATTTGGAAAATATTTTTTTCAGTTTTTTAAAAATAATCTTGTCTTTTTATAATTATAATTGGAAATTTTCTTTTTTAAGTTTATTACAATTCTATTGATGATAATTGAATTTCTGCAAAGAATTTCACTGTTTACAAAAATAATTGAAATCCTTCCAAAGAATTATATTATTTATGAAAATAATTTAATTCCTGTAAAGAATTTTATTACAATTTTTAAAAAAAGCCGTGATAATTAATTATTTACTTAATAAGAAATAAACATTAAATTTGCTTAAGAAATTATAAATATAATTTATTTGAACATTCAGAAATTTGAATTTATAAAAATTTATGAAAAATTCAATAAGTATAAGTATTGAATAATAATAGAATAATATAATTTTTAGAAGTAAAAAATTAATTTCAAACTTTACGAGGGACTTTATATTTTAAAAATAAAATTATAATTACGGTCACTAACATTATTTTCGAAAAATTTAAATTAAAATTCTTTCAAAGAATTAAATTATTTTTCAAAAAAAATGTAAAAAAATTTCAATTACTTCAAAAATTTTTAATTATTTGTTTAGAAAAATTAAATTATCTTGAAACAATGAAATTGAACAATTTCAACAATTTTATTTTTTAGAATTTAAAAAAAAATTGCGATAATTCAATTTTAATAAAAAATTTGAAGTGCATATCGTTTTTTTTTAAATTAACTAATAAAAATTTTAATTATTAATTTATTATTAAACATGAATTCATTAAAATGAGACTATAATATTCAATTATTAATTAATTATTAAAATTATAAAATACTTTGAAAACTTTATTTGTTAAAAAGTTTCTAAAGAAATTCTTTAACAAATTCAATTATATATTTTCAGTCGAATTTTACAACATTTCTATTAACTCCATAAATTTTAAAAATTTATTTACAGAATCTGTATGAATTAGTGCCTGACTATTACTATCAAATTAATTTTTTTAAACTAATTCAAAGTTATTTACAAGTATGTTTAAATGATAATTAGTGATTTCTTTAAAATTTTGTTATATAATGTCTACAAAAAAATATTTTCAAACTCATTCTTTTTATAATTTAGTCTTAAATATCTAGATAAAAGATTTAATAAATCATTGAGTCAAAAAAGTTGTTTTATGCACAAAATTTTGACAATAAAGAAGATTAAAAAATAAATTACTACTTTAATGAATGTTAATGTCAAACAATTTTGATATTTAGCTAAGTTTTAAAACAAAATTGAATGGATAATTATACAAAAAAAAGTAATGCTTACAAAAAGTGTGTGTGTGTATATCACCCGCATTTGCGGTTAATGTTCAACATGCGGAAAATGTTATTCAACTGGTAAAAACTTGGTATCGAATTTAAATTATCCAATAATAAAAATAACAAGCAATATCACGGAAGATTAGTGTTCCGCAAACGACTGAATAAATTAACAGAGAAAATGATTCGAAAATATAGATCTGTTTAAAGAAAACATCGTGGGTGTCATTGTCCTTTGTGCACCATTAACTGCGTCTTTCTCTATAAGCCATTATTATTATTATTTGCAAAAAGTTCTTTGATACAATCAAGCAATTTATTTGAATACATTTATACAAAAAATGTTCCGTAGCACTACTATTTTTGATAAATAGAATAAAAAATTTAATGGATCGTGAATTTTTTTTCAATTTTCACAAACGAGATTTGTATTTGAATTTTATTTTTTTCGAACACATGAATATTCCCAGTACTCTTTTTTAGTTGGGTCAAATATTCGTTTCACTAATTTCATCAAATGAAAAGATATTTTAGCAAAATTATTACTTAATAAAATTTCTACTTAACTAACTTGTTATTTTAACAGCATGTGACCGTCAGTTCACGTGATCAGAGGGATCTTAATTTATCGGACACTTTTCTCGTAATATTGTCGGTTGGGAGCCGAAGGGCTCTACCACTTCAGACTTAGTGAAAAACGTGCTATTTCAAAGAAGAGTTGAAAATCGTGACATATGAACTGAGATTTCTGTGAAACATGCCACTTCAGATGATATTTGTATCTTTTTTTTTGTTTTAAGTAGTCAGCACCGAAAAAATTTGACAAGATTGTTGTAGAAGTTTTTACAAAAATAATTGCTTAATTTTTTTTTGTGGTGATACGAAGATACATAAAAAAAAATTTATCAAACTAAGAAAAAGAAGTAAAAATTCTGTAAACAATGAAAAACAAAATCAAATTTTTGTAACTCTGTTCAATTTTTTTAAAGGATAAACAGGTTTTGTTTATAAGATCTAAAAGACTAACATTTAGAAAAAAAGGAATTCTTTTTCTCTTGGATTTGTAAAAGAAAATTTGTCTAGTTGTCTGGACCGTAAATCTAGCTAATTTCTTGCCACGTTACTATTGACCCCGCAGTGTGAAACTTGGAGAAGTTCAAAAGTGGTCCATGTTTAAATGCAGTCGCCCTTAGTGTCTCTCATTCCACTTTGAAACAAACACGTCAGTATTGCATACATAGTTGTATCGAAGAAGAGAGTGAGTGAGTGAGAGAGAGAAACTTTGGAAATTTCAATCAGTAAATAGAAAGTACAAGTTTAACAAGACATTCTGCAAGAGGCAGGAAAGGAGGGTTTAACCTGATGAATAGTTTCCGGTTGATTAGAGAGATGTTGCCGCATATATAGAGGACTGGAAACCACATTTGAATTAGTGTATATAAAACGAAATCATACAAATTATCTTGGATGATTTGCTTTCAGTTTTGTGTGATTATACACTTGAATTGCTCGCTACTAGAAACATTTGATTTGAAATTTATCTTCCCATTCATATTGTTTCATTCATCTGTTAAGCAGCATCGTTAGAAGTCATCTGCTGCTTGTCAATAAGGAGGACTGTGTTCCACCTCAAAAACCACAAACAACAAATTAATTTTATTCAAATAAAACTGTCTTTGAGGAGGAAATTATATACTTCTTAATGAAACTTCTTTATTTATCTAGAAATAAGACACTATTATTTTTTTTAATTTATGGGTGAAGAATGGTGAAATATTGCACTAAGTTTGACAAAATATAGCAAAGTATTCGCTAACCAACGAATCCCATTGTAAAAAAAATAGAGACAGGAAAAATTAATTTTTCATTAAATCAAATAAAATAAACACAAAACTATTCAATTTTTTTATTTTTTAATCATATGGAAAGTATCACAAAGAACGGAGAGAAGAAAAAAAAATTTTTGTATATTTTGACACACTTTGCCCATAGTTTGAAGTTATAAAAATATTTTTTTTTGGTACGGTTTGTCATACTTTGCCCATAGTTTAAAAATAAAAAAAATTAAAAGGCTTCTATTTTAAAAGTTTATTGTAAAAATTTTGAACTCTGAGAAAAGTATATGGGCAAATCCACGAAACTTTTAACTTTCAAAAAAAAATTTTTTTCAATTAACATGCACATTGATGAAACTTTGTATACGTGTTCAAGTATGTTTTAAAACTATAAATTTGTATTTGTGATTCATTTTTAGCTTACGCCGTCAATATTTAACTCTTTAATGTAAATATAAATTACACAAACCTAAAAAATTTTACATTTTTTTTATTTTTATTATGGGAGTGATTTATAATATAATTTTGTCTTCTGAATGCGATCGCTGGCCCCAAAATTGTCTAACACGTCAGGAGATTGAGAAAATTAGAGGTGAAAACCTAAAAAAACGTTTTTGGAATTTTTAATATTTTTTCTTTTCAACCTGGAATGTCAGAAACTTCTGTGAGGTCTTAAATTAATGCTTGAATCCTTTTTATCTGCTGAACATGATTCTATAACCCAAAGTTTCCCATCACGTCAAGATTTTAATAAAAGTGGGGTTAAATACCCAAAAAACTTGATTTTCAGGGTTTTATTTATTAAAATTGTTTTAAAATAAAAATCTAAACGGTTTCTTATTTGTTTAATAAGCTAAGTATTCTAACAGAAACTTTTATATTTTTATAGAAGCAAGGTTTAAAAAACAAATAAGTAACAGTCGCTCTTGTCATTGTGGTAATGTAAAATTGGTCTTTTTTCTTACACTATGCACTTTTTTGTATTTTTCTCAACTTACTTTTGGTAAAAAGTGTAAGCAACATATAAAACGTATTTCATTGAGGTCTACAACTTTTGTTTGAAACGTTTTTGATATTTTTTATATATACTGAGATAAATGCAAAAAACCATTATATTTATGGTTTTTTCCATAAAAAATTAATATTTTGACAATTTCACTGTGATTTTTGTAATTAGCTGATAAAATTACATAAATATACGGAGTTTCAGAAATATTAAACTTCTAATTGCTGATTTTGACTTTGAAGATTTTAACTTTTTAAATTTCAAGCACATTCTTAACTTAATAAAATTGATTATAATCAAAATCCTTAAGCGGCATACTTGAGCTTTGAATGTCTGTAAGGAAATGTTTCGACCACACCATAGATTGACCTGTTTGAAGTAAAATTGCAGTTGTGCCTTTGAAAAATGTATAAATTGAAATGAAATCACGATTTTCCTTAATATCTTCCTTAAATTGTTCTTACATGAATACAATTAGTGGCACATTTACGAAAAAGGTCTTAAAATTTTCGTTTTTTTATTATCTATTTAGAATTTCTCTTAAATTTTATTTTCATCCTACGCCACACTAAAAATTTTCATAAGAAGACACAAAATCATAGTTTCTTGAAAAGTAGTATCACACAATCAAACCCTCATATCTTCAATTATAGTCATGGCACACTTATGGGGTATTAACGAATTTTTAGAAAGACATGTCTGTTAGCTATTTTTCTTGTAGTTGGAGTAATAATTTGCACGCCGCAAAAATAAAGTCGTTAAGAATATAAACTTTTATCAGAGTTACAAATGAAATTTAAGAGTTTTGTCACGTTTAAATTCATAAAATTAATTTACAAACGAATATATTGCTCTAATAATGTACATAAATGTTGCATTGTATATAATTCGTCAAAATATAATGTTCTATGGGAAAAGTACGACAAGCTAAAAAAAATATTTTTTTGTAAATTCAAAATACAGGCATAAAGTATGGTAAAATATTTAAAAAAATTCTGTCAAACTTAATGCCTTATTTTTGTATCTTTTTGCTTGCCTCCTAAACTATGATATTACACCACGAATTCTAAAGAAAACTTAAATTTTTATTATTTTTTCCAATAATTTATTTTAAAAAACTTAATTCTGTTGAAGAACTTCCATAGAGTTATTACTTATAAATTATTTAAAGTATTTTTTTTTTAATTTTTATGTTTAAAAATGTTAATGCAATTCTTTTGAAAGAATGCAACTATTTTAATAAATATTAAAGTTCTTTCTGGAATTAAATTATTTTCTAAATTATTTTTCTCAGAAATTCAATCATTTTTAAAAAATCTAAAAAAATTGTTAATATTTTAATTATCTTCAGAAATAAATAGCAAAATTCTTCAAAAAAAATTAAATTACTTATTTATTTTCAGGAATGTTAATAAAATTCAGAAAAAATTAAATTATTTTCATAAATAATAGGATTCAATATTAATTTCAAAAAATCAATAATTTTCAAAAATTTGAATGACATTCGTGTCAAAATTTAAATTATTTTAAAATATATTTTTCTTTATTCAATGATTTTTAATATTCTACTGTTGTAATAAAATTTCCTAAAATAAAACAATTATTACAAAAAAATTTTTATAATTTAATTATTTTCCACAAAGATAAAAATTTCACAGGAATTCAGTTATTAAAAAAATAGAATTTACAAACATTTAAAAAAAGCAATCGGTTGCAATGTTTTTTATATAAAATTCTTTTCAGGAATTTAATTATTTTCACAAACATATAATAAAACTGGTTGCAAAATTCCAAATATTTTTAATACAGTTTCAATTGACTTCCTAGTGAAATGTAATTTTATTATTCTTAAAAATTTTATTATAATTCGTCGAAAGAATTGAATTATTTTAAAATTTATTCATAAAATGAAATTTGAGATTTCAATTTTAAAAAATATTCAATTATTCAGTAAATGATCTGTTTACACTTAAATAATAATTGAATTCTCGTAGAATTTTTTAATAAAAACTGATTTAAAAATTTATTTCAGTTATAATTTTAGATAATAATCATTAAATTTTGGAGAAGTTCCTGATAATTAAATTTTTAAAAATCATCGACTTTCGTAAATGTTTCAAGTTAAAATCTTTCAAAATCTGAATTTTTTTATACTTTTTAATGATCAATTGTATGAAACTAATTTTTATTGAAAAATCTTAATCGAAAAATTTTTAAATTATTACAAGTTTTTAGTTTCTAATGTATTTGATTGTAGAATTTTCAAAAAATCGTAATTTCAGATAAAATTAAATTAAAAACAAATGGATTTGAAAATTCACGAAAAGAACTTTTCCAAAAATTATTTAAAATTATTGATTTCAAAAAGAATTTTATTTATAAATTGTAGAAAATAATAATTAAATGAAAATTAGGAAAATAATGCTAAAGAAGTCACACTGACAATACTCTTACATATATTATAATATAAAGAAACAATTTTATCACTCGGTCATCTTTAACAGCATGTTACTTAAAATTTTAATGTTAATTTTTCAACCACTTTTATCTTAAAATATTAAATAAATTAAGCCAGTTTTTTGTGAACTGGTCTAGAACATAATGAAGAAAGGTCTTGTGGAGCTACAGTTTGGACAATTAAAAAATTTATCATTATAAAACACTTTAAGATTTTAAAAAATTGTTATGTTAAAAATGACCGGTACAAATGATAACTTCAAAATGATTTATAATATTTAATTTCTTAATTATTAAAAAATTATGTACCACAGTGCTCTTTCTCATTATTATTTTAAGTTACTCAAAAAAAGCTTAATTTATTTAATGTTTTTTTAGAATATTGGTCGAAAACTTAACATTGAAGTTCTAAAAGTTACTTGCTATTAATTGTTACAAAACATGAAGAAAGTGATATGAAGTACGATATCTTTATGTTTTATAATAACATTTTTAGATGTTATTGAATTTCAACAGGTTTGAATTGGAAATTTTGAAAATCTTAGTTCCCACGGAATAATAATAATTATGATTAAATATTTATTTAAAAATAAAGTTATTGATGTTTTTGAATTATTTTTACAATTCAGGAAATTCGTAAATAAATGTAATAGAGCATATTTTTTGGAAAATCTAATCATTTTCAGAGTGAATCAAAATATTCTTTCGGGGTCAGGGATAAAGTAGAAATTTTGTCTAGAAATGAGCGGAAAGTCAGGGAAAAAATGAAATTTTTGTGACAACCCTGTTATTTTTTCTAACGAACCTTTGATCATGATAAGAATGTTGAGAAAAGGGAATCCTCGATTTTTTTGTCAAGTAATAAGAAACATTTTAATTGAAAAGAATTTTCAAAAGAAATTCAAGATTCTAAATGAAAAAGAGCAACATGAAAGAAAATGCAAAAAGAAAGATGTGTATCCTTCCTTGTGAAGTAAAGAAGCAAGACTTTGTGATGTTTTAACATTTTGAAAATGTTTCCGGTCGTTAACAAGCAACGTTGAGACAGGCGGTGGAAGCGGAAAAAGGCATTAAAACACTTTTTTGTTTACGGGAGATGACTGTCAAGGTGGCTGGATTGCAGTAAGATACTTGCCGTTTTATGGGTTGCATCCAAGAAACCTCGGGAGTCTTCTTAAAGTCACGTGTTAGTAAATAATTTGTGGTGAAGTGATTGTTACTTTCAAGCAAGACGATTCTCAAAGAGAGGACTGTCATTAATGTTAACTCAAGTTCAACGAACCGTAACGCATTACTGTCTTTTATTGTATTATTTAAGTCAGAATTACTTGTGGAAAATTGTAAAATTTACAAACGTATAATTATTATACACGCCACTTATATAAAAAATAAGTTGAATTTCAGACGTTTCTCTCGCTTTAGATTCCAATTTGACTAACAAATACTCATTACGATTCAAGCGGAAGAAATCACTCTTTCACCATAAAAGCGAATCTATTCAGCTTTGATAAGTACACTATCCAAACTCCAAGAAGTCAAATATGCTCTAAAGTTTCCATTCATGTTCAATCATGATCTAAAGTAAATGTAAGTGTATTTCTAAAACTTTTTTCACTGCCACTTTTTTATCTCAAATGTAATAATTAATTTTATATCATTTTAAAACTTCTTCAAAAACGGTATTAATCTACTCACTGTTTTTTTAAATATTCTATTTTTAGAAAAAATAAAAATAAAATTACAGAAATAATATGTCTTCCGTAAAAGTGTCAACTAAATTTTTAATTTTGTCTTCAAATTTATGTCATTAAAAAAACAGTTTAAACAAATATTTTAAATGTGATTCTTCACGTTTTCGACCTAATGTCTACAACTACAAGTTTAAATAATTTATCTCACATTATTTGTCTGATTTATTTGAAAACTTTATAAGTATTAAATAAAATGTGATAAGGTTCATTTTATGACTGTTTTCTCATTTTACATAAATGAATTTTTTATAATAATGTTAAAAGTGAAAATAAATTATCATTTTGTTTATTGAATAGTGTGTTAAGTGTCATATAAATATTTCATTACGCCTGCTTTACTCGGTTATAAAAAAAATTTGTTGTCCATTGTGCACATTAAAGAATGTCTAGACTGGAATGTAACTTGACGTTAAATATTAAATATTAAAAGCTGGAAAATATATCTGTTAATATGAATAAAATATTTGTGTATTCATTCATCTCTTTCACCATAAAAAAATTTATTTCAAAAATTTAAATACTCGAAATTTAAATCAATTATATATTTTACATTTACATTTTTACACACATTTCTATAATGTAACAGAATTCTGATACAAAAATAGAAGTGTGCGTAAAAATGTTCACTAATTTTTTTATAATTTTTTCATGAGGCGATTCACGAGATACAGATTCGTGAAAAATTCCGTTTTTTACATTTTTTTGTTTGTTTTTTTTGAAATGCTTTTAATAACTCGGCCAAAAATTGATCAAACTTTTTTCACATTTTTATTCAAAACAACGTGTGGAAACAAAAATTTTCGTTACAAAAACGTCCGCAATTTGATCAACTTTTGGCTGAGTTATTATAAGCATTTCAAAAAGAAAAATTTATGTAAAAAACGTAATTTTTCAAGAATCTATTTCTTTAAAAATTGCATTTTAAAAAAATTAAAAATAATCATGGTATCTGACTTCAATGAGCACTGAAAAAAACACATTTGAAAAAAATTTGATATGCAAAAGCAAAATAATTTCCGACTTAGAATTCCTCGATTTTTAGGTAAAAATTACCTGCAATAAATTTTCTCCAAGGTGAGGCGCCACCATCTATGTGAATTAACATTGGTTAAAATTACCTAAAACAAAAAAAAATATAACTTTTTTTGTGTTCCTTCAGCGGTTGTTAATTTGAATTTTATAAAAGCAATCTCTATTTACCATTTAAAAGTTCAGTTTAATAAAATAAATAACGCTTCTATAAAATTTTTTTTAAATGATTCGATTGTAATGTATTTTTTTAATGTTTTTTATTTTCTTTAAAAAGCGAAACGTCGCGTTAACGCTCAAATTTATAAACAAGTAATAGCCGTTTTAAAAACATACTTATTTGTTTAACAAATTTTATATTTTTTTCTGAACAAATAAATATACATACATATTTTTAAAATAATTTTTAGAAGAAATTTAACATTATGACATTGAATCCTATCCAGCGATATATGATAAAAGATTTGAATTATATGCAAATTGTATAAACAAATAAATTTTTGAAGGTTTTAAATTCTTAAAAATAATTTCTATTCTTAATAGTAAAAAAAAATAAATTCTTAAATAGTTAATTGATTATCTTTTAAAGATTGCATTTCAATGGATGAAGTCTCTTGAATGGCTATAACATTCCGAAATAATAGAAAAGTGCTTAAGAAAGATATATCAGAAATACGTAAACAGTTCGTGACAGTTAAAAATTCAATGGTAATTTTTTCGACAATTTTTCATTAAATATTTAATAAATTGATCTAGAATTTTGCAAGAAAGTCTGAAATCTAATAAAGAAGGGAAGCGATGTTCAAAAGTTTTAATAATTAAAGTATAAATTATAATAAAACACTTTGAAATCGGTAATTACAGGAAATTAATTAGAAGTGACCGTGACAAGTGATAATTTTAAAGTGATTTATAATAATTAATTATTAAAATATTAAAACTTTCGCACATCACTGCCCTTCCTTATATTTTAGAATTTGTTACAAAGTTTTAGCTCAATTTATTAAATATTTAAAGTGAAAAGTGGTCGTAAAAATTACCATTGAGAACTTAACAATCACATGCTGTTAATGTAATTATTATTCCATTTTCATATTATCTGTGTGATTTAAATATTTAAAAATTTTCTTAATGTTAAACTTATTTTCTACTAAAGAATTAAACACTTAAACTTGAGTATTAATAAATGTTTGTTAATATAACTTTGAACACACTTTAATTAACTGTTTCGTTTATTTTTTATCTTATTTTTCAGGAAATTTCCCTTATCACAATTTTTGCGGATAAAAGGTACTTTGATACCTGTTAGCAAGAACTAAAGTTTAGAAGACAATTTAGGCAAACTAACTCGTAGAACTCGGCGACAGGATAGTTGACACGGTGACGGAGACTACTGGGCAAGAGTAGTTGATGATGCGGTGGCAAATTTCAAACTAACTGGTCAGATACGATGATATGAAGGTCGAGTTTTGAGACAAATATTTTTATAATTTTTACTGACTTCGTAAAATTTTATTACACAAAGAACATCTTTTATTAAGCAATCGAAAAGAATGCGAACAACACGAAGAAACAGGACTGTTACGTTGACAAAATAATTGTTAATATAGAACTAACAAATTTATTTTCCTGTCCTAACAATTGAAATTAAATTTATTTTTTTGTCCTGAAAATTCAAATTTTCTCTCATAACAATAAATCTGTTAAGGTAACAAAAAAATTTGTAACAACAACAGACGAATTCTTTTAGTTCTATATTAACAATTCTTTTCTCTCTGTGAGTAAAATCTTCAAATGCCTTTCACGTTACAGTTGCTGCTAAACAATCAAATTATTATTGACTATTGCTCATAGAAAAGCGTGAATGCCAAAAAAATCTTTGACTTTTTTTAAACTCAAAATAAAAATTATGCCTATTTTCTCGTTTAGTAAGAAAAATGAATTTCGTTAAAAATTAAAAATTTACAAAATTTATCACTGCTTTGCTAACTTTGCATAAAATTTCGATATTTGTCTCTTCAAAAAATCAATTAATTAAAGTTTTTTGAAATGTTACTTCACTTTTACTTTACGAATGATTTAATCACTTTGTTTCGATAAATTTCTGTCGCAAATAACATAAAAACTAAAAAAAAATCTGACCAAAAATTTTGACTGCTTTGCTAACTTTGCACAAAATTTCATTCTTAAACATCCCAATAATAAATTGAATTTAAAAAATTATAACTGATAGCATAAGTTCAATTATTATTTAAAGTAATAAAATTCTTTGCAGAAATTCAATTATGTTCAAGAGTTGTTTAATGTTCTTGTCAGAATTTCAATTGTTTAAAAAAATTTTTCTTAATTTCATTTGAAATCTAATATTTATAAAACTGGTATATATTTCTTCGCAAAAATTTAATTATTTTCATAACTAATAAAATTCTTTCTAGGAATTCAATTATTTTTATAAATAAGACACATCGTAGAATTTTAATTATTTTATTATTATTATTATTTTATTATTTTTAATACAATTTTAATCGAATTCAATGAAAAATGCAATTGATATTAAAAATTTTACGAAAAATCGTTAAAAGAAATCAATTATTTCAAAATGTTTTGATAAAATTCTTTATAAGAATTCAATTTTAAGAATTGTAATTATTAAAATAAATTATTTATTTTTGCATTTAAATTATTGAATTCTCTAATAAAAATTTATTTGAAAATGAATTTCAGTTAAACTTTTAGATAATAATAAATATTAAAAGCATTATAGCATGAATTTTAAGAAATAAATAAATTTTAAGAAGGTTTTAAATCAAATTCATTGAAAATTTGTATTTTTCCAACTTATAACGAACAATTCTGTAAAATTAATTATTTTAAAAAAGTTTAATTGAATTCTTTTCTGAAATTATTTAAAGTATTTATTTTTTAATGCGTATTCAATTGAGGAATATCTGAATAATTTAATTTTCGTAAAATTGATTTGTAAACAAATGAATTTTAAAATTCTCAAAAAACTTTTTTGAAAAATTATTAAAAATAATTGATTCTGGTGGGAAAATAATAATGATTAAACATTTTTTTAGAAAAGAAGTTATTGATGTTTTGGAATAATTTTACAATTAAAGAAATTCGTAAATAAATGTAATTGAACATTTTTTGGAGAATCTAATAATTTTTAGAGTGAATCAATCTTTACGGTTAGAGAAGAAGTCAAAATTTTGTCAAGCAACTAAGTTCTTCATATTAAAAAAAATATTTTACGGGATTTACATTTATTGATTATCTAAAATGTTTGTTACAAAATGCTACTTTTTTAGTAACAAAGGAAATAATAAATAATATTATAACATTAACAATTGTTTAGATTAATAAAAATATTTTCGAATTATTTGAGAATTAAAAATAATATTATTAAATTTAAAAAATATTTTAAAAATAATGAAGTATAATATTATTTATCAGAATTCATAAAAAAACATGCACAACAGTCTAACTTCAAGGGTGGACAAACTGGACAGAATACGACGATTATTATAGTTAATAATTATTGAAAAATATTTTTTTAATAATTCTTGCATAACACTTTTTTTTAATATTTCAGAGATAAAATAAGATTTTCGTTTTGAAAAAAATGTTGTTAAAATAATTATCAAACCTAATTAGTGATTGAACTGAATAATTGAATTAGTTTCAGATGAATTATTGTCGGTGGTATATGAAATGAATCAATTTTAATGACGTGATGGGTAATCTGATTATAACTAGCATCCAGTAAATAATTATTTGCATGAAAATAGAAACTAATACGATTGAACACGTAAAAGGATTATGCGAATTATACATAAATTATGCTGAAGTAGAAAATTTTCAAACAGTTAAAATATTTTCCAAATTTCTTTGGATTTGATTGTATTGGACGCATTTTAAAAAAATTCTTTTTTTTCTTCGTAATTTAAAGTTTTATTTCGTATGATAAATCGCCTTTGGAGTTAAATCATAAGTTAGAATTAGTTAGTAGTCTGAATTCTCAACAGTATTGCACGTAACTCGAGAATTCTCAAAGGAATCTTCACGCATCCATAATTTGAAATTCAACAAGCATCTTTAACTTGAAATATTCTCTTTCGCATAAAGGCATCGAAAATTTGTTTCTCATTTTAATGATTATACGCTACGTTTCTTCACTTCCATATTTCCCTTTGGATTAATCAATTAAGAAAAGTAATCTCTATATATCCTCATCTTTATTCAAGAGCTGGTAATCTTGAGATTATTACCTGTAATTCTCTAATGTAATTTCGATTGAATTTAATTTTACTCTCTTGTCGAACTTATTTTAAATTAATTTTCAATTATTTGAAAACTTTTTTTCCGCAAAATAAAAATTTGTGGAATTTAATTACAGCGAGTTGTGAATTAAAAATTTTTAGTGGGAAATTGAATTTCATTCCCAATCGATCATATGCAGGGGAAGAAAAATTATTGACGGTTAGTATATCATTGTGGCAAAATTTTAATGGTCTTTCCACCTCTTGGGACAGGTAACTTAATAAACGATATGTTGGTAGTGTGCGTGTGGTAAACTCGACTCTTTTTTTGATGGAAACAAATTATGACGTCTAGTTGGATCTCAACAAGGTGCCAAGGATTATATTACGGCTGGACAAACGCGAATACCGGAAGCGGAAGCTGGAGCCAGCGTCGACGAACGATAATCCCATATATCTCTACTTACACTGTCCGACTGGTAAGCATCGCTTGTATGTAACGCGACGAATAAACGGATTATTGACAATAGCGATCATTATTGTCAGTCGTATAGCGAAATTCCACTTTCAATTCAATTTACTTTGTTCCAACTAAATCGACAGTCAGCAGGAAATTGTTATCTATAAAATTCATCTCATTTCTCAGCTAGTATATATCTCACACTTTTAACTGTTTCAGCAATTTTTCCAAAAATATTCTGCTTTTTATTAATGGATAAATTTTTCTCTTTTTCCAAATTGAATAAAAACTTTCTACGAACGCAAATAAATTTCGTCTTTGACAATAATTTTATATTTATTATTTTTATAGCATTCTAAGTATTAATTAATTGTAAATTAAGACCAGAGGAGACATATAAATTTCTGACCGAATTTCTGGTTTGGCTATATAACAAATGTGAAATTGGAGCATGTCGGTAATAAAATACGTAAGATTCCAAGCTTCCGAATATCGTAAAACTTCTCTTCGAATTACAAATCGAGTAAGGTAAAGCAGTCTGATGTGGTTGGTCTGCAATTAATGTCACCTAGGGAAGTCAATTAAAGGCTTACAGTAATGGGAATTCGAAAACCCATTTAAGATAGAACCACAATTGCCTCACGGAATTGAAACCACTGTTACCATGACGGAAAGCTACATAGTTTTCATCAATGCTACGATTATCGGTAACATCTTGTCGGACATCTACAACATTCAACTATAGTTACGAACACTATTTATTTTCATTTTCTACATCTACAATTATTGTACGATTGTATGAAATTTCTCAAAATTCTAAACGATCGAATAGTCATTAAATGAAGCTTATTTGACAGAATTTAGTAAATTTTTCAGTAAATTTTTGAAAATTTTTAAATAATTTTTTTAATAATGAAGTTTAAAATTCAATGCGGAATCTTTCATTCTTACAAGCTAGTATACTGTCAAAGTTGAAAACCATTTTAAACTAAACGTTCAGTATGTTACGTCAAAACGAGTAACCTTTATTAAATATACCTAACGTTCCTCGTTTTAAATTAGTTTCCAATAAATTGAATCTAATTTGGGATGAGGATAAGTCAATGAGCCTACTAAGTGTTGTGAGAGAATAATTTATTTAAAAAACCAACAAGAAAGAAAAGTATTGTCAAAAATACAATGAGTATAATTTTAGTTTATAAATCTTACTTTAAGAATAACGATTAGTGGTGGTGAATGAGCTGGTGATAATAATCTGTTAATCCAATCTTGAGATGGGCCTTCACAAAGTGGGCCTCCGACAGTTGTCCTTAGTGTGGGATTTTATCACTGTTGTTTACACTAATGTGATAGTGTATTGTATTTTGAAAATATTTGCTTTCTTCCAGACGGTTGTCAGTAGTTGAGCAAATTTCGATGGTTTGAAATTTGGAATGTCTTGTTTTAATATAGATTTTATCGAAACTTGAATGTATTTATCAAATAATAATTTTTGAGAATTATTTTAAATTCTATTTTAAGAACCGGGGGAAAAAGTCTAAAAACGAAGTTCGTTTTAACTTAAACACTTGGAAAAATACTTGTGTTCATTTCAAATTATATTTGTTTAGAAATTAATACTTGTTGATAGACTTGGGTTGATTTTTAAACACTTGGGAGTTCACTTTAAATTTTGTACTTTTAGTTTACTTGTAGACGATGTGTTCAACTCGATGGTTCGATGACTATAGGTTGGTGTTTCAAAAAATTACTCTCTGAATGTAAAGAGCTGGTGCCCTTTATTTATAAAACTTCTCCCATAAGCTTTGTGCCTTTGGTGCTAATGGAATTGTGGAGAGTTGGTTATTCCTTAATATTGTTTTTCTAATTTTATGCGTGCCTCTTGAATCATCGCATGGATTATAAGTGGGGATATGTGCCGCTCGTTCGGTTAGCTGTTCCTCACAGGTTAATTGTTTGATGGATTATTTCTTGCTCGTTTGTTGATTTCCTTGCTTATAGAAAGGTCGTTGAAATGATGCTTAATCGTTATTTTGATTATATTATTCAAGTTTAATATTGACGGTCGCAAAGGTTTTTACATATTTTTAAATATTACTCTTCTTTCTTGTATTTCATACAATTTATAAATTTTTTATAAGACATATATATGATAACAATTACCATAAACATACTGAATATAATGCAATAACATGTAGAGATTCTATTAATACAATAACAAGCATTTTAATGACAATAATAATATTTTACAATATGTAGGTAAGATTCAATAATGTGTAATAAATGTGTCTAAATCAAACTAAAAAAATATTAAATATTGATATTATTTAACATTTTAGAAAGACTAATTTTCTATTAATTAATTTAATAATTTCAAACTTCCACTTTTATTCAAAATAGACATATTTAAAAATTATATACCAAAAAAATTTGAGAATAATAAAGATTTGAATAAATTATTGTATTTCATACCATGAAACACAAATTTAGACATTTTTATTTTTAATAATAAAAACACAATTTAAAAACATTTTATAAATCGATGTTAAATATATTTAGAAATGATTCATTAATATAGACAATTCTTGATTTTGTACAACAATAGTTTGTTAGCTTGAATCTTTCTCACAAGCGGTGAAATAAAATACATTCATATATGTAAGGACAGTTGAAACACACTGAATAAGGTTTTTAGGGTAAATTTTGGGGTCGCTTATTACGAACTTGATGTCAATTTTTAAAAATTGAATGTGATGAATCTAAAATGTCGGACAAATGTTTTAAAATGCATTCAATTAACTTTATTTTTAATGAATTTTCGGGGTTGCTGATTACGAATTCGATGTAAGTTTTCAAAAAATTCAATTTTTAAAAAATTTATTCGATCAAATTAAACATTCCGTGTTGTAAAAGTTGGATCACATAATAAAATAATAATATTTCTCGATACGAAATAATTGGTTGTTGTGTAAAAATAATTTAGATAATATTTTTTTTGAATTTAGATAAATAAAAGTTAAGTTTGTGGACAATTCGAATATACATATACAGAGTCCTTGAAATTATTTATGTCGCAGTCGTTTTGTGAAAAGCCGCATTTCATGAAGTACTATGCGTTTCATGAAGTGCTACCACTTTGTGAACAAAAAATTTATTTCATGATGAGTCCAGTATTTTTTAACTTTTCATGAAATGCAAAAAGGAGATTATCTACTTTGCATAATTATATGAGGCATTCTAGTTCAACCGTTCCACCCACAAAAGATAATCACTCTTTTAGTCTTATTCGTTTTTAAAGATTCACTTTTATTTTTAAGTCAAATTTATAGTATAAAAATTAAGTTATCGACATTTCTGTAGAATTACAAATAAAAATAAACTGTTTTTCTTGGAATATTTTACACAGTTAGAAAAAATGTAAACATCAAATGTGTCTTAGAACTTCGCTTCATATTGTTTGTCAAACTTTTCAAAAACACATTTTAATTTTATGTGTAATTCCTCAAATATGGCCGCAATAAAACCAACGGAATTGGAAATTGAAAAGGGGTGTTTTAAGATATTATGGGTTTTACATTTGAAACAGGAATTTTTCTATAAAATTCGGAGGAATTTTGGAAAATAAAAAATAAATAGAAAGTACATTTAATTTTATTTTAAATTAATGTATAACTTACTATTAAGACTACGTTTTTTATGAGGACATTAGTAGATTTTCTTGAAACTTAAAAAATTTTTTATCAAAATCCATATTAAATTCATGAAAGTCTAACATCATTTTTGCAATCAGCTACCCCAAAAATTCAGTCAGACATATTGGATCCGCCATTTTAAATTTTAAAAATCAAACTGCAGATTCGTGATCAGCGACCACAAAACGGAAATTGTTTCTTTTTTTTATAGAAGCAAATGCTAGTGATAAATTTTTCAAAATATCGTAAGCGTTCTTCTCCCTAAAAAAGCAAACTTCTTAATGAAATATATAATATTTTTTTCTGATATCTATTGATGGTTCTATCATACACAATACCTTCAATTTCAGTAAATAAATTTCATGCTGATTTAGGTATACTGGTACTTTTTTAATCGATTAACCAAAACCAGGAAGATCTTTTCTGATAATCTTTAAATACTGGTTGCTGAGTATCCAGTAGTAATTTTTCTACCTTATTTATAAAATAACAAAGAGTCACTTGTAATTGTACCGACGCCTATGCTCTGTGTAGGTCAGTCATTTATTGTTCTCATTTTCGTTTTGATGCTTGCGTCAGAACGATGCTGTCATCCCAATTAAGTTAATTGTTTTTACTTTATAAGCGAATATTTTAGAGTGATGAAAGAGAGTAAATGCATACCAATTTTCATTTTTCTAAGGAAAAAACTGTTAGCACTAGGGTTAGGGTATATGTTCATTTTCAGTAACTGTTTTAATATTGTTCTGTTACGTCTCAAGAAATAAAACTAAACATAATTATAATTTATATATTTAATTTGTCCAACATTGGTGATTCAACCTGATTTATTCACAGAGTAGAAAACTCTGAAATTAAAGGACATGTTTTAAGAAAGAATAACTGTTTAATTGAAGTTAAATTAGTAAAGTTTTTATTTGAATTCTTTACAGTCAGAATGAGAGAGAAAGAGTAGATCCAAATGTCATGTCTTCAGGGATACTGAAAAAAATAAGGACTTGTAGAATCAATTCAGAATTTAGATGGGGACGAATTTTAAAATATTAGTAACTTATATTTTAAAATTCTTATTACAGTTGTAGACCCAACAGGTGATACCTTTTTCAGTATAAGGTCGAAGAAATGACGTTGTATAGCGGAAACTGAATATGCATTAGATTTCCTTTGAATTGTTTTCGGGCCAGTCAAAATAAAAGGTCCGGAGTCCAGGTGTCAAATTATTGATTTGACGTTGAAGTCGTAATAATGCAGTTCTTAGAAAAATAGAAATGTGCCTCGCAGTAGAAATTATCTTCTTGATTAAATTTTTCTAAAATAACTTGACTAAGACTTGAAGAATGCACTTGGTACTTGAAGAGATTTTGGAATTACATGAAGAATACGCTTAGGGGCAGTATACGACTTGTTAACTTGGTCGCGGTTTCGCGAAGTTGATTCGGTAATGACTTGTGTCTACTAAAATTGAAGGCTCTTGATGGACTGATACGAAGAACACAAGTGATTGACACGGCGGTGATTCCTGGACTGACGCGAAAATTATACACGACTTGTTAACTTGGTGTCGATTTCTGGACTGACGTGAAGAACGCGACTTGCTGATTTGAGGATTACTTCTAAACTGTCGAATTCGGCAAGGGTGGCACCTTATATACCCAAAAAAAATTTTCTGTGCCTTTCAAGTCATCACGTAATTTTTATCTCTTTAAAGTAAAATACGATAGGACAGAGTATGGCGATACTAATGTTTTTGAACGTATATGTCGTGAGGCTAATGAAAGCGCCTATGATTTGAATTTTTTAATAGTTCTACTCAACGCTTTGTCACTGCCCTGCAAAACTTATTGCTTAATTATAACACAGCGTAAATATTTGATTTCATTGATCATTTTATTATAATTATGATCTACTTTTTTTTCTTTCTTTTTCTTAAATATTAGTACTTAGTACAAAAGGGCGTTTTTATTTTTTGAAAGCCCGTTGATACTTGAAATAAATAAATAAAATTTTATTACCTCTAGGTCAAAATGATAGAAATTGTGTCACATGTGAATGGGGAACCAATAGAAAAAATGATGAGATAGACATGATCATATTTGGCATTCGCTATTAAGACAAAGACTTCTTCGGATCAATACTGCTTTTAACTCGTCATTGTTTTAGACAGTTTAGTAATCTTATAGAAGGGTGACAATCGTGGATGACCATATATAGAAAAGTCTGTCCAAGATGACACACATTTTAATTAATTATCATTCACTAATTTTTTTATACAACACTATGCCAATTTTTTCCTAAATAAAAAGAATACAATACGACAAAAATATTTTCACTTCACTAGAGATTGGTGAATGATAAAATGATAAACAAAGAAAAGATGAATTACACGATACTAAAGAAGATTTCCCTTGGAGGAATAGACTCTAAAGCTTCCTTTAGATTAGGGCGACTTGAGAAATGCTTAATTTTGCGAGCTTGATTTAAATGCAGATCCTTTAGACATTTTCTTCCGTTGAGCTGTTTCTGCTTTTATCGGACCCTTATTATTCTACCGTTTGCTGTACTGTGTTCTTACATTACTGGACTTTTCGTTTAAGCTTCAGGCTTCTTCAACAGACACTTAAGAACTTTCCTTTCGAAGAGAGTTTAATTCAATCTCGCTTCTAAAGATCAACGAGTAATTGGAGATCCTTGCGTGCGATGCCATTAGTCCTTTTCAACTAACTTTTTTGGCTTCTGACTTTAAGCTCATTTAATACTTTTTCTTGTCTTCCAATCAACTGATGTGTTGCTCTCTAAATAATTTACAATCTCTAAACTTGGTGCAAGTTTCTCATTCAATTTTTAATTGAAGTACAATGGATTCTTTTGTAACAAAAGGAAAAAAAACAAAAACTGACGTAAACATCCCTTCGTCTTTGCGAAATTTGAATGAGATGAATATTAAGTAAAGCTGATTATAATATGAAATTTGATGAATGGACAATGTTATCTGAAGGTAAGGAAATGATATTATTCCATCTTCTTTAAAAGTTTTCATGAAGTATTTTTCCACGACGCCAAACAGTCTGATAGGCAGGATTTGGGAACCGCAACTTGAATGTCACGAAAGAGCAGTTTTCGGAGTGGTATCGATCGAATAGAGAATTCTGTGACTGGAATGATAAGTAGGAGTAAGTGCGATGGACCGTCAGGTGTGTCCACCAGTGTATATAGATTCCAGAAATGGAGAATCTCCAATATCTCTAGAGGAACCACTCTACCGAAACACAAACACAAACAAACAGTTGACTAAATGGAATGAATTACTCGAATGTAAACGGGCTAATCAATTTCAAGAGTCCTCGGGCAAAAAAAAGTATCCTACTGGAACGCAATTGTCTTTTTATTTCTCTTCTCTTTTTTTGGACAAAATTGATTGAAATAGCTCGCTTCTGGGTAAATAGAAGAAGGCTAACGAGCCCTCATATTGTTGACAATGTTTACTTGAGGGCTTTTGTATCTCGCTCTTGAATCTAGATCAATATTTCAGTTGGATATACAAGGGTCTTGAAAATTCGGTTGAATTCAAAACAGCAAATATTTTCCACATATATTTCAAGTGTACTTATACTGTCTGAAAGCAGAATAAAGATTAAAATATTCTATCCTACATTTTGAAAATTCAAGTTTTTGTACCTCTAAATTATGTAACTTCTATTATATTTAAAAATACGGAAATGAATTCATGAATTTGCATTTTTAAGTGCATATATAATTCGATTCTAAAATATTCATCACAATGAAG
Organism: Leptopilina myrica (nomen nudum); assembly: GCA_032872475.1. Lineage (NCBI taxonomy): Eukaryota > Metazoa > Arthropoda > Insecta > Hymenoptera > Figitidae > Leptopilina > Leptopilina myrica (nomen nudum). The sequence continues at coordinate 37,738,417 of CM065464.1, read as the reverse complement.
CACTTTATGATGGGATAATTAATGATGATTTAAAAACACTTTCTTTATTTAAAGACAAAAACAAAAAAGGATATTTAGAGCGAGGTTTAAAATGAGATTTAAATGTTTTTTTAAATAATTACAAGAAATAATAATATACTTTAGGCTTTACAAATTTTTTCTAAAAATAGTTATTTTAAAAAATAAAGCTCCTTAAAGCTTCTTGAAGAAGGATAAGAGAATGTATATGAGAGTAGCTAAATTCTAAAGAGATTTTCCTAGACACATATAAACTAAAGTCTAGAAAATATTAGGGGACCTTTATAGATATTCTGGATTTGGGAAGATTCTACTCTAGCTTAAGAGTATCTTTGAAATGTGTGGATGATTCTAAATTTCAAAATTTATTTTTCTGCGGAAAAATTATCAATATTCTTTTTTTTTTAGATTTCTTTGATACATTTTTAGGGCAATATTGATAACCACATTTAGTGTACATTTAACATTGTTCTCGAGAATCGTTGGTAATATTAAGAGAAGAAAAGTCGCTTTGTCTTTAGGAATGCAATTTGAATATCATTGGCTACGAAATTTTGAAAGTAGGGTGAAATGAGTGGTTAGAAATGTACATTTGTAAAATGCTGACTCATAAAACCAAGATGCTTTTAAATTTTCAGAAAGTCTTCAATTTTAGAGGGGAAAAGCCCTCGACGCTTACAATAGAATTCCAAAAATAATTGAGCATTCGCGTAAAATTTAAAAAAATCGATTTTAAAAGACATTGTTTTATTCAAATTGAAATTCAATTCAAATGAATTCTAGAAAAATTAAACGATTTTAATTTTCATGTAATCACTGTAACCTAAAAAGTATGAAATTGCAACGAATTGATCTCAAAAAGTGGATCAAAACATCATTTGATCTCAATTTTTGGATCACTTTAATACATTTGGGGATTATTTTGACATTTTTAGAAATACTGTAATGACATATTTACATAATCGCATTAACTTAGTAACAATTTCTATCAAAACCTATCTACATATCCGACAATGTCAGGACTTCCGTTACCAGTTCCTTTGCCAATATTGGTTTCGTCCCCATCAACACCAATCATTTTTTTATCTTTAAGACTTTACTACATCTTTCTTCCACCTCACTCCTATCTATTCTATCAAATATCATTCTCATTTCCCGTCCTCACGACTAAATCCCCTTTTCTAACCATTTTTATGCCATTAATTCCCCAATCACACTCCATTCATTTCTTTTCATACTCCCCATACTTCGTCTACTTTTTGTCTGTGTAATATCCAAACCCTTTTTATTAAGTACATGATTTCTAAATTAAGGAAAATAATATTTTACGGGAAATAAATTATTTTCCATTTTGAAAAAGTATTTGGGAATTGAATCCTAAATGAAAAATTGAGTAAGAAGGAATATTTCAGTGATGAGCATACCAAATTCTGTATTGTTTGGTGTAGTTATAGAAGATTTTGTTTTTACCTAAAAGACCAAAATTTTTGCCAAACCAACAATAAGATTCATTTTGTAAACGAAGAAATTAAAATTTTGTAAAAAATTATTATTTATTTTTTTGCCTAAGTTCCCTATAATTTACAGCAGTTGAAAGGGAAAAATGAATCTTGTCGAGCACTGATTTTAATGTACAATATCTCCCAAGAGGATACATCGTCGTTCGAGACTGAAATGTTCTGAAATCCCGATGATCGTCTCAGAAATAAAATCATAAGAGGTACGTTTTTGTACAAAGAAAAAAAAATTTAATCTATGTTTATAGTGATTTTTATAATTTAAGCAGGGCTCGAAGTAGGTCCGTAAATTCTGAAAAAGTCCGTAACTTTGCATCAAGTACGTAAAAGTCCGTTTAAAAAAAAGGTCCGTAAAGTTCGTAATTTCATTCAAAAAGGATGAAAAGTTTGTAAATTGTACGATATAATTTTGAGAATTTTAGAGAAATTACAAATGATTGCAGAAAGTTAAATATTTTTAAAAGTAATAAAATTCTTCGCTAACATTCAATTATTATGTTCAAGAATTTACTTAAATTCTCGTCAAAATTTCAATTATCTTCAGAAATATTAAAATTCTTCTCCGAAATTCAATTATTTTCAAAAAAATCTAAAAAACATTGTCAACATTTCAAATATCTTTATAAATTAATAGCAAAATTCTTCGACAAAATTCAATTATTTTAAAAAATTTCAATAAAATTCATTAAAAAGTTTCAATTATTATCATAGTTAAAATCTAAGATTATAATATTGAATTTTTTCGAAAAACTTCATTAAAATTTTAAAAATAATTTAATTTTATTCAGACATTTTTTAAAAAATTGTCTTAAAAATAATTTAATTTCTACTAAAAAAAGTTTTAACAAAACTTTTTAAAATATTTGAATTTCTGCTAAAATTCAGATATTTTTGAAAGAAAATTCAATTCTTACGAAGAATTTTATTAGGACTTTTGAAACAATTAAATCTCTGAAAATATTTTTATTATATTACGAAAATATTTAAATTCTTGAGGAAAATGTTATTAAATTATCAGAAAGTAATCGAAGATCTGCTAAGAATTTTGTTATTTTTAATTTATGACAAGAATTCTATTAAAATTTTAAAAAAAACTGAATTCCTGTTAATTTTTTGCAATAATTTAATTATTTTTGAAAATCTTAATAAAATTCTTCGTAAGAATTCAATTATTTTCATAAAAAATAAAATTGAATGCAGAATTTCAATTACTTTTAATACAATTTTAATCAAATTTCTGGAAAAATGTAATTATTCTTAAAAATTTTATTAAAATTTGTTGATAACGATTTTTTATGAAAATTGGATTTTAAGAAACTTTCAATTATTCAATAAATTATTTATTTGTATTTTATTTGTATTTAAATAATTTAATTCTAGTAGAATTTTCAATTAAAAATTGATTTAAAAATTAATTTCAGTTAAAATTTTAGATAAGAATTGAATATTAAAAGCAATATAGCGTGAATTTTAAAAAACAATGGAATTTTTTTGAAAAAGTTTAATAGAGTTTTTTAATATTATTTTTAGTTTCTACACTGAGAAAACATTATACTCGTTTCAATTAAAAAATAATTTTAAGTGATTTTGTTTAATTGAAATTAGTTTGTAAGCTTAAATCCAATATACAGAAAATATTTACTGCCTTGATTCAAAAATAATTTTTGTTTGAATAATTATGTTTAATTCAAACGTATTTTCTGTTTTGATTTAAACAAAAAATATGTTTAAAAATTTTATGTTTGATTCAAACTTTAAAGTTGTTAACAAATAATTTAAAATCAACTATAAAATATGTTTGAATTAAACTTAAATTTGTTTAACTGTATAGCAAAGATATTTTAAGTTTGATTTAAACAAAATATGTTTGAATCAAATAAATCGTTTTTTCAGTGTATTCTCTAATATTTATTTCATTAAAGAATTTATGAATATTTGAATATTGTAAATAAATGAATTTGAAAATTGTCAAAGAACTTTTTAGAAAATTTTTAAAAATAATCGATATATAAAGAAGAATTTTAGATAAAAATTCTTAAAAATAATAATTGAATTTATAATGATTTTAATTATTACAAATTATTTTTATTAATAATTATTATTTCTAGTTTTAAGTAAAATGTTCTCTTATTTGATTCGGCCTGATTCTATTTTTGTCACTTGGTTTGTAAGTGATCTATAATTTTTAATTTTCGGTCCGTAAGTGGTCCGTAATTTTTAATTTTTGGTCCGTAAAGCCCGTATTTTTTAATACTTTTACTGCTTCGAGCCCTGTTAAAGTTTTCTTTTCTTGAATATTGCAAGCTTTCGAGAAAAAGAAAACAGTCTCGAACATTTGTATAATCACGATTGACGATGAGTGTATTTCTAGATGAAATCCGCAGACTTGGTGTAACAAAACTTTAAAGTAAAATAACGGCGTATGCGGATTCTATAAATAAATCTAAAAAGAAAGATAAGTACTCTAAATTTTCATTTCGCTCTAAAGTTTTGAACAGATGAAAGTTGACCTTAGTTCTTTGACTTTGGAAAACAATTTTCAAAAACAAATTTTTTTTAATAACAAATTTTCAAAAAATATTGTTTAAACCAATTTTTCTTCGATAAGCGTATCTTTAATTTTTTCCTAATAACGATATTTTTATTCCTTAGTGTTTCAATAGTATTTCGATAAGAAAAAATTGATGGAAACTTAACAGGATATCCACAACTGATCTAAAAAAAATTTTCCCGACATTTTCAGGTTTTCCAGGTTTTAAGAATAGACATAGCTGGCCCCCCTTTAAATATATAATAATAAATTGAGCTGAAATTTTGTACGAAATTCTAAAACACAATAAAGAAGGAAAATCTGACTTTTAATTTAAGACAGAAAGTGATTTTTAAAAATTTAACAACGGGAACAAAAAAAAACTTGTACAAGATAGAAAAAAGTCCTCTCCACAAATCAACTGACACTTTTCATTCAAAGAACAATTATTTCCTCTCAAACTCTCATTATTATCTTCACTTTCTTTTCCAATTAACAAATAAAAAAAAAATAAAACAAATTAAAATGAAAAAAGTGTTCGTTCTCAATTAACTTTTTGTTTCGAGGAATATTAAACCATAATCAATAATATCAAAACAGATATCTATACATTAGCACGATTGAATAAATACACATGTACATATTTGATACGAACAAAACAATCGTAAATGAAAACTGCCGATTTCATAAAACATAGAGAAATAAATTAAATTTTCCCGTCATTTTACGAAAAGAGAAATATCGTAAAAGCGCGTTAATTAAAATTCTATTCGTGACGCATTTCATTAGGGAAAATATAGATGAAAAATAAAGGAGAAAGAAGAATATTTCCTTCTCTGGAGTCTCGTAGTGTTTTTTTTTTTCATGTCACCGACACACACTTTATCTTGCTCTCTTCGCTAATATAACGCTGCGCCACGCCGCACGCTGGTGAGAAAATTGCGAGAAATTCCCTTCAGGGTGATCACAGAATTTCAGAGGACAGTTTGAACCTTGATCTCGAGATACATTGTTCTTCCATCGTCGGGCCAAAAGAAAATTCCAAGTAATTCCCAGGAGAGTGGTCATTAGAAACTACAATTCTCTTCGTGCGCTGCGTTTCTTATATTCTTTCTATTCGTTGCGATAATAAAAAGTAGCCCTTCATTTAAAATACGAGCACGGACGTTCCGGCCATCAACCTGGGATGCGCATCAAAGACAATTTTTCCCAGCCGATACAACTTGTCTTATTTTCTATGTGAAATGTGCCTGCAATTCTGATTATTCCAATGAACAAGTGAAATTCCATTTATTCCCGCACATTGCATTACTTTTCTTTTTATTTTATTTTTATAGTATAGAAATTTATTTTTTAAGCGGATGAATGAAATGGAAAATGTAAGAGGGACATTTTTAGCATTTATTCCTTGTCGAGCATTTTCTTTTCAGTTTACATCCCAACAAAATGAATACTTTTATTTGCTCCAACTTTGTTCTTTCTTTCTTTCTTTCTTTCTTTTGGGGTGGCATTTTATTTCTCCTTCCTTCTCTCTTGCTTGCCTTCGCTTTCAGTAAACCTCATCACCTTCCTTTTTCGACACATTCACTTGGAGAAGTTTCCTCCTTTTGAATTTCTATTTAATTTTGCCAACCAGCTTTTTATTCTACATGTTGCATGTGATGTGAGTTGTAGAATGGGAATATTGCATTTTGCGGTAAAAATGCAAACCTTAATTTAGATAAAATGTCACTAATGTGTCATTCTTAAATTGTAACGAACGTAACTGAAAACAGGATTTCTTCTAAATAGCCCATTTTTTTGGACCCTTTTTCTTTCTGACGTATACCGTCATGTCATTGTCCTAGTTTTCATCCATTTGAGGCTATAAACTTAGTTAAAAGTGAAAAAAATATTTTTGTCGCGTTTTTCTTACTTTTTTTTCTTAATTATGAATTGTGCTCTCTTTTGATATTTAAAGTAATTTATTATTTAAAAAATGTAAAAAGCTAATGAATACATAATTATTAAAAATGTTTCACAAATAACATGTTTAGACCTCGAATCGACTTTAACGAACAAAAAAAGTCGCTTAAATCGATTAAAAATAAATTACTTTTTTCTATTTTTTTTATTATCAATTTCATTTTCTATTTTCCTGATTCTTCACTTGTATAATTATGCTAAATAAATATCTAAATACTTACTATTGTTTTTTTACAGGAGATAAAATTTTTAAAATTTTAACTTCTGAAATTTAATAATTTCTAAACATTAAAACTATAACCCTTCAAAAAATTCAGTTATTTTCTACAATTTTTAATTAAAGTTTACCTCTAAATCACTTATCTGTATTAATTTTTAATAATATTTTGAAATTTCTTCGAAAATTTAAGGTAATTGTTGAATAGAAAAAATCAAATTTTTTATAATTATTGAAATAGTCTATTTTTCTTTTTAGAGCTATTAAGGTAAAATATTTTTAAAAATCGTAATAAAGAATTTCGTAAAATTAACTTCATAAAAATTTTTCTAAACCATTTTTTTAAAAATAAAAATGTAGCTAATTAAGTTATACTATTAGTTATGTAGTTAGTTACACACATTTACAAAAATGTCCAAAAATTGAAAATTGGTAAAATCTTTTAAAATATGATTTAAATTTTGTAAAGTCTTTAAAAATTAATTGTAATTCGATAAAATCTAAAAAAAATTGCATTTTTAAATGATATAAAAAAATCAAAATTTTTAAAGGATTTTAATTAGAAAAAGAATTTTTAAAAGAATTTTAATTAAAAATGTTGAATGTGGTTATTGTCTCATAAAATGTTAAAATAATTCTAAAAAAATTTATTGTTATTATTTTATGTATGTATTTAAATTTTGGAACATATTGAAGATATTGAAAATAATTGAATTTTTTAAAATTAGAACAAAATAAATCAGAGAATAAATATTTTCAAAACTATTTTTATATTATTTTTGGAACCTAATTTTCATTAATTTTCAATTTATTTAATTTCCACTTGCAGATTATATTCATTAAAATTTTCCAGAATTCAATTATTTCCAAAATTTTCAATTAAAATTCTTTAAAAATAACTTTTAAAGAAAATATGATTTATTTTTAATTAAATTATACATAATTTCAATTATTAAAGGGTAGTTATTTGACTTTAAGGTTGTTTATATTCAATATTGATACTTAGTTTTCATAGAAATATTTTTTTATATTTTCGAAACGTATAGAATCAATTAAATGAATTTTTTATTGCTCATAACTAAGAAAAGTATTAAAATAAATGAATTCATAATTATAATTAAATTATATTATTATACAATTATACTATAATTATAATAAATTAAATTAATAAGTTAGGGGTAGGCTTCAAAGGGTAGGTGGTGAGTTTATTATTATTATTACCCATATCTGTGTAATTTTTTAACAATTTAGAAAAATTTTAATTTTTCCTTAACTTTTAAGTAATGCAAAATTTTTTTTTCAATTATTGATTTTAAAAAATTATTATTTTATGAACAAATTAATTTTTTTTTAATTATTTATACTTGATAACACCGTGAACTGTACTCTGATAAAAAAATTTATTTGATTCAAATAACCGATTAATTGAATATTTAAATATTTATTTATAATATTTATTTATATATTTATATATTTATATATTTATATATTTATTTATTTATATATTTATTTATAATAAATATTTATTTTTTTATTTAAATATTTACTTGAATCAAATAATATTTAATTGACTCCATTAAATATTATTTGTTTCAAGTAAATATTTAATTGATAATAGTCAAATAATCGGTTATTTGAATCAATTAAATTTTTTTCAGTGTAGCGTAGACTACGAGCAACTTGCAAGCGAATTGAAAAAAATATTTTAAACACCTTAAATTAAATCGGCCTATCTTGGTACTTTTAGGAAAATTTTATGTAAATTATTTTAAATAAATAAATAAGTAAAGGAAATTAATAATTTAATGCCAAATTAAGTAATGAACAAGCATTGAAACAGGTTTTATACTTGTACGATAGAAAAAACCCGAAATTATATAAAAGTGTACGAAAACTAGGTCAATGATGGTATATCATGTAAATAACACAACTTCACAAAATTTGAAAATTAAAAAAGTTTGATTGCATCTAAATTTTATTTTATTGTGTTCTCAAAACAGTTCTAATTTCTTATTTAGTCTTAAAATCAAATAAGGAATTTTAATATTATCATCAAAAAGCAGCAAGTCATGCGACAGAAACACATTAACCCCACTTTTAAGGTAAATAGTTGGCATGGCCTTTAATTGTATAGGTCGAATTTGATTTGATTGTGTGTTTAGAAAAATCCCATTTACTTCTTATAGCCTCACGAAGAAAGAAAAAACTTTTATTTCCTGTAGAAAGTAGTAAGGCGTACGTTAGTAACACTTTAACCACATTTTAACCCTTTTTTATGGTGAATTAGTGGGATGATATTGAGCCTTGGGTCAAGTCTTATTTCATTGTGTGCAGAATGTGAGCACATTGTTTTTTATTGCGGACAAGACGTAAAGTTGGTATATTGTAGTTTCTAGCAGTTACACATGTTTCCAAAAAAATTTATTTTTTTTCAGTTTGATTTATTTAAAAAAATCAATTCTGCTGTTGTGTTAGAAAAAGTGAAAAAAGGATTAATACACTGAAAAAAAATTATTTGATTCAAATAACCGATTATTTGACTATTATCAAATAAATATTTACTTGAATCAAATAATTTTTATTTGAATCAATTAAATAGTATTTGCTTCAAATACTGAAATATTTGATTCAAGTAAATATTTAATTGATAATAGTCAATTAATCGGTTATTTGAATCAAATAAATTTTTTTTCAGTGTAGCGCCAATACTATAAAATTGGACCCGAGTAACAAGTTTCAGACAAAGGTCAATTTATTCAGAAAAAGTTCTAATATGTACCAGACGGTTATTCGGACAACTTTTGACAAATAAAAATGCAATTTTTTGAAAAACTTAATTAACTGTCCACTCGTTAATATAAAATAAAATCTTGAAGAAATGAAAGTTTGCTGAAATAGAAATTCTGATATTAAAAAGTTGGCTGCGTAGAAATTCAGTTTAACGAGAATCATACTTAATGACTAAAAGTCCTGATAAACAAAAATTTTGTCAAATGGCAATTCAGTTGAATAGAAATTTTGTTAAATAAAAATTCGATAAACTAGAAAACGTGCTACAATAAAAGTTCGGCTAATTAAAATTCTGTTTATCAAATTCTGTTAAGCTCATTTTTTAAATATCTTTGGAATTAAATTTTTATTTTTTTTAATATAATTTTTTTAAATTTAAAATGACAAAACTTTGGACAATGAACCAAATTTTAAAAAACTACGAATATCTGAAATCCATATAAAAACAAATCATTCCACTATTAATAGAGAGGAAGATATTTTCACTCTAAACAGAACTTTTTTCCCTCTTCTTAGATGTTTAGACTCTTGTCTATAATGACATAACAATAACACAACTTGCCCCCTCTATGATAAAACTGTGTTTACATTCAGTTGACTTTTTCTTTATCTTGATTCTCTTGACTTTCTTGAAATAGCAAATTTTAATTTATTTCAGTTGACACTGAATGGCAAACCTTAGCCAACGAAACGTTGCAATTTTGACGACACATTGAATTTTTCAATTCTTCACCTTCCCATGATCATTTATTTTACTACTCACAATTAAACTGTGGAAGGATTTAACTCTTATCACTCAATAATGTTTCAAACGTTTAAATGAACGAAATTTTTTTTCACCTTCAGTGTTTTTGAAAATTAAAATCGAAAAAAGAAAAATAATTAAAATTAAACAATATTTAGTTCAGCATTGATTTGTTGTAATTTAAAAATTTATTTTTTTGTTAATAAAATAAAAATTAGAAGAAGTAAAAAAATATGGTCGTTCATTTGAATGTTCGAAACTTTAGGAACATCAAAATCTGGCGAATAGCATCAACAATTTAAAATCAATTTTTTTGGTCATAGTCAGGGTTGAACCAACATTTGAACTTTGTTTATACAAATTTAGAACAAAATTATAGGCAATAGAGTTATATTGCTAGAAAGATCTACAAAAGAAAAATACTTTTGCTAAACGTAAAAAATTGATTGGTCTAAAATTGAAAAAGTTGTAAACATTTAAAAAAAACTGTAAGAGGGGTCCAACCTTAACTATACAGATTTTCGAATCCTGATAACTAGACACATTTCAAGATTCAATTTTTCAATTCTCCTTTCCTTTAATTATGAACTAAAGTTCGTTATGCTGAATATATTCAATATGCTTACCTTGCCATATATTTGAATCCATCCACAATATATAAGAACTTTAAATTCATAAAGCATCTCATCTGACCAGAGTGTTTAACCGCAGTAACCATATTATTTACTATTTACTTCCAATTTCCACTCTTGTGATTTCCAAGAAAATTTCCAACAACTACCTTTGCAGTTAAACTTTGCGGCTTCCACTCCCTCTAAATGAAAACTCTACTCCTTGCAAGTTACGTATACGTACTTTAAGCCTGAACCAAGCCACCGATATAAACTCGTTCATCGTTACTTCCTGTTAGGGCGGACTCAACTCACAATATTGCACGATCTTATAAAGTGGACTCAACTAACACCATTTTAATTGGCGTTGGCTCAACTAATTTGCTCACAAGTTTCATACAAGTACAACATCCGGTTCAAACTAAAACAACTTCAACAATCTTGTCCGCAAAATGAAAATTAACTCCTAATTACGATTATCAGTCAATTCTGTTGATAATTTTTTCTCAAAAAATAAACTCCGACATTTATTTTTAGCTCAAGGCTTTTTCTGCCTTCTAAAAAAACTGTTTTACTTTATTCTCGATGCAGCACAGAATTCACTTTTAATAAGCAATTTATAAAGTGGTAGCAAAAGGGCTTCGAGTCGGTAGTTTCATGTTCCATCTTTAATTAAAAGTTAATAACTTTTTTGAAACTGATGTTATTTAATAGTTTTTCTAAACTAGTTCAAAAGATTTCTCTTCATAATTTTCCACTTTAAAAAAAAAAATAATAACTTTGTCACTAACAATGAAATCCATGTCAAAAGGGAAGCATAGAATATTCTTCCATGTTGAAAAAAAAAGAAAATAGGGATTAAAAATGGAAAAAAAGTGTCAAGACTTTAGCCAATGAAAAAGCAATTTTTTCCCTAGAAAAAAAACCCTCGACACTGTCGTTGGCAGCGATAAGGTGGTTTTTCCTTTGAACTTTAGAAACTCACAGCACGAGTCCAATGATATTTACCCACCCACACTGTACTGAAGGTGAAGAGACTCTTGATTAAAAATCCAAAAGAGGAGCTATACATTGGAAATCATGAATTCTCTCCAGAGCTGCTGCTGCTTCTTCTTCTTCTTCGCCCCCACTCATCGGAAAGACAGGAGAATTCGATTTGTAACGGAGATCTCAAAGAAACGAAGATGGCACCAATACTATAAAGTTGCAGCTCGTTCGTCGCTTCACTGGTTCAACTTGATTGAATTTATCGGCACAAACTTGATATCCACTAGCTCGAAATATCTGCCGATGATCAGCGAGTGGTAAAAATCTATCGATGCAATTTTAAACTATTTTCCCTCCATAGGCTAACCGTTTAATGCTTACAGAACGGTTTTTTTTTTTAATATATGGAATATTGTCGAAATTCTTTTGCTCAATTTTGTTATATTACACGAGTAAAATAATATTGAAAAGAAAATTGTCTACTTTTGGGGGTTTCATTCAAAAAGTGATAGGAATTTGAATTTCTCTTTCTTTACAATTCGCAACTTTGTTCCACTTGGAAAGATTTCCAGTAAAGTGACTCTTACAGAATTTTACTCACAAATTCAAATAATAACACAGACCCACAAAATAAAATTTATCCCAGTGAACTAGACTTATTATTCCTGGGGTTCCTGATGTGATCATGTAATATTCTTTTATGTAATATTAGGTAAAAGGGAAATTTTTTTTTCCAAAAAGGGCATTCGGTTTAAAAAAAGGAGAATTTACAAAATAAGTTAAATTTATAGTATTCGAATAACACATGAAATTCATTTAATTTTTTCTAACATCAGTGAAGTTCACAACGTTTGTAGTCAACGATTTTTGAAAAACAATATTTTAAAGTAAATTTTTATAAATTTTTGTAAAGAAAGTAAAGTACGTTTAATTTTTTGAATAATGATTTCCAAAAAAATTTTGTATTCTCTTTGGTAAGAAAATAATTTTTTTTTCAATCGTTGATCATAAACGTTGCGAACTTCACCGACGTTTTTTTTCTACTTGACCTCTTAAGAAGAGACATCAACTAAATTTTTAATTATATAAGAATTGTACTTTTTTAAAAGGAATTTAATGGTCATAAAAAAATTTGTCAGTAAATATTTTGACCCTTTTTGGATTTTTTTTAAATTGATGGATTTTAATGTCCATCCATATAATTTTGTAAGAAATATGTTTTTGTATCCATAAAAAAATTGCTGAATGAAAAATTAATATTTACAAAAGTTTAAGCATTTTTTCAATAAAAAAATTGTTTTCAAGTTAAGAATTAAAAAAAATATTATTATTATTATTATTATTATTATTATTATATTTTATCATACGAAAACTCATTTGTTTTTTTTCCTAACTAATTTCAGAACATAAACTTTAAAAAAAGATTTTAGTGATAAAACCAAAATTTGATAAAACATTTTTTTTTAAAGTTTATGTTCTGAAATTAATTATTATAAAAATTCAAAAAGGGTCAAAATATTTTCTGTCCATTGAATTTCTCTTAAAAAATTACTGTAAAAATAATTTTATTGAATATTTAAATTATTTTCTTCATATAATTGAAAATATAGGTGTACCCTCCCTTTAAGAAAATTATTTAAATATTCTGGACTTTTTAGGATTTTTATTTTTCTTAAAAATTGATATATTTTATAATTCTTTCTCAATTTTGTAGAAAATATGTTTTTTTATCTACAACAAAATTGATGAATGAAAAAATTAATTTTTAAAATTTTTAAAGTATTTTGTTCTAAAACATTGCTTTTAGGTTGAAAATGCTAAAAAATATCATTGTTACTGAATTTTTTAATATGTAAATTCACTTGTTTGGGGATCGTTCACAAATGATATCACGTTCTTTGGGGTAGAGGGGTTGTGTCTACTAAACGTGACACAATGTTTTTTCTTATGTGAAATTGCGTGTCAGGGGGGGGGGGTGAAAGTCTCAATACATTGCGTGACATCATTTTTAAATGCTCCCCTATTTTTCCAACTAATTTTAAATCATAGTTTTTCTATATTTTATATTTTAAAAAATAATAATTTAAAATTCTTTAGAAAAATAAAGAAGTGAATTTCCATCTACTTCATTTCAACATTTTTTGTAATTACACAGAAACATATTTTCTACAAAGTTATACGGATGGACTTTAAAATCTATCAATTTAGAAAAAAAATAAAAATCCAAAACTGATAATTAAAATAAAAATAAATATAAATAATAAAATAAAAATAAATTTTCTGACAATTGATTTCCTCTAAAAAAATAATATAAAGATAATTTTATGGAAGATTTAAATCATTCTCTCGATTTAGCTAAAAATGCTGTTGAAGTCTTCCTCGAACTAGTTTTTTAAAAATAAAATTTTTGATATTCACAATTATTAAATTACGGTTATATTTAATATTTATGATTTAAATAATATTAATATTATTATTATATTAATACCTATTATTTTAATATTCATCACTTTTTTGGTCATGCAAATATATTCTATCCTCTACCACGCTTTCACTCTTAAAAAATGTAAGCATCTAAAGTATAGGCAGCTTAAATTAATTTTTAATATTTAACTTAGAAAGGGAGTTCTTTCTTTATTTTGCAGTCCAGTTGTATTTTGATTTTAATGAAAAAACAAGTTTAAAAATATTGCAGAGATTTACAAGATAAATTATTAAGATTGTATGTTACATCCTTTCACTAAAAAATTGAATTTAGTTTTGTTAGTTTTGATTGGAAAAAGTCACATCAAAAGCAAAAACAGAGAAGCATTTTTTTAGTTGTGAAACAATGTTTTTTTTCAAAACGAATTTGAGGATTAAAATAAAAGTAGTTATCTATATAAAACTAAAGTTCGATGTCTCATTATTGATTTACCGGAATGAAAAATTAAAAAATAGTTTGATTTGCATCGACAAAGACAGGATTTAAAGGAAGAGCTTACTTCAACATTAAAATCAAAAGTGGATTTTTTCATTTTAAACCTCAGTTGTTATAATCGATTAAAAATCACCAAACATTTTGAAAGACTTAACATTAAAAGCGGACATCTAACTTCGCCACATTTTTAAATATTAAATAAAAGAAATTCAATAATTTTGAGAAAAGATTTTGAAGTTTTAGTTTATAAATTACATTTATTTTCATAGATTGTGTGTGTGTTTTCTAGACCAAATTTTACGTTTTCACATCTGCATGAACAGATTAACGATTGAAAAGCTCATTAAACTCCGTAGATTGTGTGTTGAATATTATTATATTTCAAAGGTAAAAAAATGATTTTTAAACAATATTTAAAGAAAAAAATGGTATTCGTGCACTTTCATTATTTACGGCAAAATATTTTCCCCATCTTACCTGCAATTTCGCTCATGAAAAATGAACAAAAAAATTCCCACTAATTCTCCGAATAATACATTCTGCACAACGTACGAATTTACATGCCTCGAATCTTGAACCACTATTTCAAAGCTTACCTGAAACAGAAAATCAATAAATTATTAATTAGCGTTGTTAAAGCACATTACCTCCAATATACATTACACCATTATAACTCTAAAACATACAATTAATTAATCTGAAATTCATTTTACAGAACTTTATTAATTATTAAAAAAAATGTCGATAACATATATTGTTAACAAACTGTTTATTTCCTCATTCCGTTATGTAATGAAATAATAATTAAATTGACGTGTATTATAATGTATGACACAATAAAACAAATTGTAAATATAAATTTATTGAATTTTTAAAATTAATTCAATTGCTAACAAATTGAAAAAGTATACAATTTGGGTTTCCATACTGATAGAAAACTTTGATAATACAAGTTTTATAATTGAAAAAAATTAATTTTAATTTATCACTGGAATTATAGAAGGATTTCATTTCGCTATGGAGTAACAAGTCGGTTACAAACCGATTATTATTCCATCAGAGAAACAAGTACTAGAAAGAGAATTTCCACCTGCGGTGAAGCACAGTTTCGGTCCGGCCACTTGCAATTAGTCCGTGACAAAGGTTTGGTCGAAATCCTACCATTGGATTACCAGCGAGCATGGCGACTGTTCAATTATTATTCGATGAAAGCCTCGTCGAAATCCCTCACTTAGGTCACGTGACCAAACGCAACGAGGATCGGATTACGTTCGAATTTGTCCCCCAGAACGAACAAACGCGATAACAAGGTTATATGCCCAAGCTAAATCTGCCGGAAACCCTCTCAATTTTCAACTTGAAATTTACAATCATTCATGATCTTACAATAATTCTAGAATAAAATTCATGGTGCAAAAGAGTTTCATTTATCTTTATTTTCTTTGTATCTGAAAAATAAAGCTGAAGTCCACAATTGTTTTAAAAACAGAAGAAAAAATATATGAGATGATATTATAGAATCATTTGGGGTACATATAAACGGAATATCTGTTTTTCACAAAAAACGTAAGTGTTTTTTGTGAAATAACCCCATAAAACATAATTAGGTTTCAAGAAACACTTGTTACACAGCAGGGAAAAGGTATCATACATATTGAGGAATCAGCAACAATAAAAGAATGTTTATATTGATTAGTTCTACAACGAGGAATTATTAGATCATCAGGAATTTTAATCTCCCTAATAGTAATCTCTTTTCTGACAGTAAATTTACTAAACAAATACCCAGATCCTTCAGAGTTTAGATAAGCGTCTATTTGTAACTGTAAGCCATCTCAGTCTTTCTCAATAAGGAAACACATGTTCACCTATTCTCAAATCAAAAACAAATCTAATACATAAGTTAAGAAGTCTCTGCACTGAGAAAATTGGATGTTAAAAATCTGAATATACTAGATATTAAGAAAAGATGGTATTTCATAACATCTAGATGTTATGGTTTAATAACTCAGATGCTAACTGGTATAATCTATAAATCTGAGGTTATGTGTGAAAATGTCTTTTCCAATATCTGTGGATTTTAAATTTAAACATCTAAGATGTTTATGTATTTGACTGTCACAGATATTGACCGTTAATATCTAGATATTAAAGCTCAATATCCATTTTTCTCAGTGTGAAGTTTATACTTGAGTTCATCAGTAATATTACTATAAACAGTAGAATAATAGTCAAAATGAGAAAGAATCAAAGAAAAGATGAGTTGAGTTCTTAACTTAATAGAAAATGCCCTTTTGTTTGTATTAGGCAAAACCTAAAAAGTGATTGGACTTCGTCCAGTCACAAATAGCATCAACTTCCTCATTAACCATTGCTATGCTGTCACTTAAATCCTCTAAACTAGAATGTTTATATGTTTATAGATCATCAACGTAAAGCATATGCTTAGACTGCTTAATAACAATTCCCAAATCATTATTGCCAAAAGAAGAAACAATAAAGGATACAGACAAGATCCTTACAACACTTCTTTATCTATAAACATAATCAGACATCTATGTATCAAGACCTACAACAGACTGCATTCTACCAGTAAGATAAGATGCAAACCATTTAAAAAGAGAGCAAGACTACCCAAATGCTTTTAGTTCTAATATTAAAACATTGTCTGGAACTATGTCTAATCTTCTACTGAAGTCAAATAACCAATTACTGTTACCATCTTGTGGTCTATGGCCTGAAGTATATCAGCAGTAATTGACAAGGATCAAGAATACCAACAGACTCAATATAATTACTCAACTGATTATATACAATGTTTTCCAGAACCTTCGACAAGCAACAAAGAATGGAAATCGGTCTGCAGTTACCAGGATATTGCGGAACCCTAACTTTATTAATAGGTTTGATAAGTATTTGTTACCATATATCAGAAAAAACTGAGGATTGCAAAGATTTGTGAATTAAGTAAAACATGAGTTCATTTTTGCAACAACGTCTCGATGACTAGGTTTGATTTCCTCTTCAGGAAACTTTATTCAAACAAGATTAACAAACTAGAAAAAAATAAAATCACAAATAAATATCTACCTAGCCACTGTACATACAAAAACCACGTTGATTGGGGTACACTTTTCCCAATCAACTTTACTGCCTAAACAACAAATGTTATAAAGAGAACTGTCACAACCCTCTTTTCATTCGTTCGTCACATATATTGATACAATGATTGGCCCCTTAAGAGAATTTTTAGGTTTAACTCATTGACAAATTTACTGCACCTACCAAAAATGCATTATAAAAGCACAAAGTAGAAGCAAACTTATTATATTTTTAATGTTGATAATGACACAGGAATAGGAAATTGTAAATAATAAATATTTAAGTAAAATAATACAACTGTCAAAAAAATACATTTATTGTCCCTAAACACATAGTAATTGTCAGAGGCCAATAATTGAATCTTTGGCCTCTAAAATTATCCAAATACAGTGATTAACCAATTGTTACAAATCATAATACCTATATGCAATAATAAAAGTTGAATTTTCAATGATTGGCCTCTACGGTTGTACAATTGTCAGTGGCCAAAAATTGTATTTCAAGGGTTTTTAAATGTTTTATTTCTAAAAATGTATTTAAATTAATGACAATAGACAACATAATTATGATTGTCGAAATGGCTGCTCGATTGCATTAAGTTTATTAATCACGGTTTATAAAATGATTTTACGGAAGTTATTTATTAAATTTATATTGCAACTAGATGGCCAATCATCTTAAAATTCCATGATTTTAGAAACAAATCATCAAAAAGTTATCAATTGTTTAAAAAACTGAATCGACTTATTGAATCTCTTCGATTTTGGATTTTTAAAAACTGATTATAGATTTGAAATCAGCGTCTCCTTAAACCCTACTCATTGTTCTACCCCTAGAATAAATTTTGAGGTCATAATTAAAAAAGTTATAAAATTCTTTCCAATTAAATATAGAAGTATAAAAAACTCCAAATAAATCTACGTCTAACAGATCCCTAGTGTCACTAAAAGACTGTTAAATTCAGAAAAAAAAATTCTTGCAGATTGAATGAGTGCATGAAAATGCCATGAAAAATCATTAGCAATAAAGCAATGAAGGCTAAGTACACTCCCATAGAACTCGTCACACGAATTTAAAACGTTCGAGAATAAACTGAATTACGCAATTAGTACAAGTCAGTTAGTAATGAGTCTCCATTAGTTTTTCATCGCAAGAAGAGTAAATTATACACACGGAGAAGGGTTGAACGTTAGATAACCCAAGAGAGCACTTTCCAACACTAATTTTAGTGCTCAAGTTAACTTCCAAATTGGTAAATTTGACACCTCATATCATAAAGTCTGACTTATGAAAATTGGATTGTCGTTCAAGGTGTTTGCTGCTATTAGAAAGAAGCAACTGTTATGTTTCAGAGCGAAACCAACATAATCTGAAATCATTTATTTTAATAGTTCAGCATAATTGATTCAAATCTGATTTATTTACAGAGCGAAGGGATTAGATCTTGAAGAACAGGTTTTTAAAAACAGGAACTGTTCAATAGAAACTAAATTATTAATGTTTTTATTTGAATCCTTTACAATTAGAATCAGAGAGAAAGAGTAGATCCAGATGTCTTCAGGGACACTGAAACACAGTTAGAACTTTGTGGAATCAGTCGAGAATTTAAACGGCGACAAAAATTTCCAAGAATTTGTTAATTACAATTAAAAATTATTCTTAGGGCCAGTTTCACCAATGACGATTAAACGTTAGTCAATGATTGAATCCGCAATTAACCAATCACAAACCATTAAACTGGCTTTAATCACTAATTAACTTTGTGACGGGAAGAAGTTTTCGTTACAATAATTCCAAAAGTATTGATCAAATATCTGTAGATTACAGTAAGAGTAAAAATAAAAAAATAGTACGCCCCTGAGACCTTGAGATACACCCTAGGGCTAAAGTTTGGATCGATGACCGGTTTGCTGAAAATCGAAAAATAAGTAGCGTCACTCTTTGATCGAAACTTGTAGATCTGTTGTTGCGATCTTACTTTTATATTGTTCTTTTGTTAAGTTAGTGTGAATTGATCGAGTGGGACCAAATTTCGAATATTGTATTTTGAACAAGATTTGAGTAAGATTGAGATCATTTTGTCACATAATTGTAATAACATCGACAAGGAGTCGATATTTGATCAATCAGGTGAGTGATCAGTGATTTGTTTAAATAAATTGCATTCCTGGAAGTCGCTTAATTTTATTTTTGTTTTATTTATATATAAAGAGTTCCCCAACGTACCTTCCCTGTCATCTCTTGCTTATTTTTAAATTTTGTGTTTTGTTAATTTCTTGAAAATTAACTAGCGTCCGCATATTTCGTAATTTATTTTTGTCAAATACAGCTCCAGCAACTCTGAACCCTGTCGCGCTGGATGAAAGTAGAATATATTTTGTTTATTTAGATCAGATTTGTCTTGTTATTTGTTTGACTTAATTGAACATATTTTCTCTTTTAAATTTGATTATAAAGAAATTCTATTCGTCTCAACTTTTAATTGCATTTGGTGAAATCAGCTCTTAGAGCCATAGACCCAACAAGTGATACGTCTTAATGAAAACAGGGAATGCAGTTGATTTCCCTTGAACTGTTTTCGGGACAGTCAAAGTGATAGGTTGGGAGTCCAGATGTCGATGTAAATTAGATAAAACACCCTTCAGCCTAGGTGTGACCGAATTATTGATTTGCTGTTGAAATCAAGTTAATGCAGTCCTTAGAAAAATAGAAATGTGCATCGCAGTAGAAATTATCTGCTTGAATGAATTTGACTAAGACGAGACTCGAAGAATGTACTTGGTACTTAAAGAGAGTTTTGGAACTGGAGTCAAAGAACAAAGTCGATTACAGTGCACAACTAGTTAACTTGGTGGCGATTCCTGGACTGACTAATTCGACGAGGGTAGCACCTTTGATAGGTTCCTTATGCAGAGGTAGCTTTTCATCACCTTTAGGTCATTATAATAAAAATTTTAATACGTTTAAGTAGGGAACCTATAGAAGAATCACCAAATACATATGACTATATTTGGCATTTGCTATCCAGCCAAAGACTTCGGATCAATACCGCTTTGATTAGAGGGAAATATGGATTCAGATTGTAACTTCACAAAATATTATTTTATAAATATAAAGTACGTCACGATGACGTGACACAATTTATAGTCACCATTAATGCTCGAGTTTGATCCTCTATTCCAAACCGTAGATTACCTGAGTAGGGTTTAAATTTCAACTCGAGTATATGTACGAAGCTAAGTTATTTGTGGAAAAAATAGTTTTCTCTTGAAGTCCTGTGAAACTCAATTTGAATATTTCAGAAGCATCAAAAATATCTTGAGTGACTTTGACTTTTTGAAGTTTATTGTTTTAAAGAGCTCCTTTGAAACTTTAGATTGTCTATAACAATTATTATTTTACCAAGCGCCTCAAGTCAGTTCTCTAGACGTATTCACATATATCTTAAATTCTCATCCTATAGTGGCAACATCTATATGTCATCTTTAACTCTCTCTCCCTCTTCTAAAATTTATAATTAACTTGCAGTAATCGATAGAATAGTTAAATTTATCTAGTAACGAAATTTCCACACTCCTGCATTACACTGAGGAAAAAATGTTATTGAACCAATAGCAGAAGAAAATTAACTTGATGCGATATGCAGTTCATATTATAGCGCTATTATTGAAACAGAAACTGCTTTCTCAAATTTAATAGCAGTTCATATAGAAAATGAATAAATATTACTTCAAGTTAATCATATTTTCTTTTGATCGTAAACGTGAATATGTTTGCTACAAATTCAATTAGCATTATTTCCGAGTGTACTTAACAGTATTTTTTTGGTCGCTGATTATTATTTCACTATAGGTTTTTGAATATCTAAAAGGAAAAAATTTAAACTAAACTCTTAAAAATCAACCATTAATTACGAACCAGTGTCCATTACATCTAAACGTGTCAAATTAACACTTTTTTCGAGTTATAAAATTAAAATAGGGTTTGACATTTAAAATGTTTAACATAAGCGCATTTAAAAGTTCACACAAATGTTTAATACATATAAAGCACACTAGAAAAAACATTTATTCAAAATTCTTTAAAAAATTAATTAAAAAAATTTTTATAATGCTTTTTAAGTTTTGATCTTATTTATGAAGAATTTTTTTTGAAAAAAATTGTTTATACATTGAAAACCATTGTTAGTCATTTTTTTATGTGTAAATTCACTTGTTTATTTTTATAACTAATTTCAAAATATAATTTTATCAAATTCTTTTTGTATTTTATGCTTTTTAGTTTAAAAAATTATGATTTGATATTAGTTAGAAAAATAAATAAGTGAATTTCCATTTTAAAAAAATTGGATAACAATGATTTTTTTAGCACTTTCAACCGAAAAAAAATTTGTTAAAAATGCTTTGAAAATAATAAAATCTTTTTTTTCTTTTGGCATTTTTTATGATTGCTGAAACATATTTTTTACAAAATTACGGGTGGATTTTAAAATCTATAAATTTTTAAGGAAAATAACAAATATCAAAAAGGTCATAATATTTTCATACCGATTTTATATTCTGACTAAATTGATTTGCTCTTTAAAAATAACTATAAAAATAATTTTATTCATGATTTAAATCATTTTCTTCATAAAGTTAAAAATGTAGTACCAGTCTCTCCTTATACAAATTTTGAAAAGAATTTAAACATTTAAAAAACTTTTAATATAATTTTACACTACCATTTAATTATTTCCATAAGAATAATAATTAGAGGAATGTAATTATTTACAAATTTTTTCTTTAGCTATATGAGCGATTCCATCTCAAGTGATCAAGGTGGAGAAAAATTTTTCTCCAATCGTAGCAAAACTTGGGGCTTTTGTAGTACTCATAGATAGTAACTTTTCGTGAAAATATTTTTTTACCTAGTCCAATATTTTCCGAGGGGGAGGGGGTTAAATTTTTGTGTTTTTCAGTACAATGCTTATTTCAATAATTTTTTACTCTTAAACAATTAAACATACAAATTTGACAAAGTACATTTTGGAAAGGTTTTTTCATCCTCTTTCGATTAAAAATAAGCATTTTGAAAAAAAAAATTTTTTTGACCAAAAAAAATCAAAATTAAAAATAAATTTCAATTTTTGAGGGAGATGGATACGATTTTTTTTTTTTTTTTTTTTTTTAACGAAAGCTGAGGTTTTTTCCTAAAGGGACATATAAATGGTAAAGTGGGACTAAAATGTTTAAACATTGAAAAAAAGAATTTTCTCCAAAACGGAGCGCTCAAAACCCGGTTTTTAGCTCCGTTTTGGAGAAAATTCTTTTTTTCAATGTTTAAACATTCTAGTCCCACTTTACCATTTATATGTCCCTTTAGGAAAAAACCTCAGCTTTCGTTAAAAAAAAAAAAAAAAAAAAAAATCGTATCCATCTCCCTCAAAAATTGAAATTTATTTTTAATTTTGATTTTTTTTGGTCAAAAAAATTTTTTTTTTCAAAATGCTTATTTTTAATCGAAAGAGGATGAAAAAACCTTTCCAAAATGTACTTTGTCAAATTTGTATGTTTAATTGTTTAAGAGTAAAAAATTATTGAAATAAGCATTGTACTGAAAAACACAAAAATTTAACCCCCTCCCCCTCGGAAAATATTGGACTAGGTAAAAAAATATTTTCACGAAAAGTTACTATCTATGAGTACTACAAAAGCCCCAAGTTTTGCTACGATTGGAGAAAAATTTTTCTCCACCTTGATCACTTGAGATGGAATCGCTCATATAGTAATTAATTTAAAAACGTTACAGGTCCCTGAAGTTGCCATCGATGCTCAGCATCGAAAAATATTTTTTGTACAAAACCAAAAAAATCACTAAATTTTTTCCAAAATTTTAAGTTAAAAAAAATACTATTGAATATTTTTTTACTTCTCAGGTGAATAACAGGATTGAAATTAGTTAAAAAAATTTTACCAAAAATAAGGAAAAAATACTTTTTGATGCTGAGCATCGATGCCAACTTCAGGAACCTGACGTTGCAAATTATTGCAAAAATTGAAAGAATTCAATTATTTAATAATTTGTTGATAACATTTTTTAAAATAATTCAATTTCAAAAAACTTTTAATGAATTCTTTATTTTTGCAATTAAATAATGGAATTTTCGTAGAATATTTTTAATAAAAAATTGACTAACAATTGAATTTTAGTGAAAATTGTAGAATATAATGGAATATTAAAAGCATTTTAGCGTGAATTTTTTGAAACATATGAATTTTGAAAAAGCTTCAAATTAAAAGTCTTTGAAAATTTGAATTTTTATACATAACAAACAATTTTGTAGGATTAATTTAGTTGAAAAAGTTTAATTAGATTTTTTTAAAATTATTTGAAGTTTTTATTTTCTAATATATTTTTAACTGTGGACTAAATTTCCGAATACTCGAAATTTTGTAAAATTGAATTGTAAACAAATATATTTAAAAATTCTCATATAACTTTGTAGCTGTTATAGTGACAATATAAAATAATGATTTTATCAATCGACTCAGATTGTCAGATTGAAATAGGGGAGACCGGGGCTAAACCGGACGGATTTGGTCTTTGACCAGAAAACTCATACAAAAACATACTTTTTGCTAAAGTGTAATATACCGTTTTGAAGCTTGTACTTTCACCTACAAATCGCACTTGTTCGATTTAAAAAAAGTACAATAGCTTTAGAGATATATTGCTTCGAAGGTGACTACCTCAAAAACGAAAATCCGAAAATTGGTGGGGCTAAACCGGACACCCCATGGGGCTAAATCGGACACGGCCAATTAATTAAAGAATGAGATACCAATTTTCTTTTTTTTTGCTAAAAAAGTCAAATCAATTCTTCTTTTATTTATTTGTAGATAGTTCTATACAAAGAATATAATATAATATGTAAAATCGGTAATAATTATAATATAAAATGAATTACAGTTTTCAGGCTTGTCTGTTTGTAGCAACTCGCTTGCGAATTCGAGTTTTAAAATAAATTCTTTATTTATTTCTTTATAAAGTGGTTCTAAGCAAAGAATATAATATAAAATAGTTAATTAATATAAAATAAATTAAAGAATTCAAAGATTTGGTTGTTTTTAATCACGATGTCCGATTCAGCCCCACACCGTCATCTAATAATTCACTTGCAATATATTTTTTCTTCTTAATGTTTTCCATTAAACTTTTTTTCTACTAAACTCAGTACACCTTGAGCTAAAATAAAAATGGCCGTATGATATTTGCACTTTAATTTTAACGATAAAAACCCAAAAAAATGAAGAAAAAATTTTTTTACTTTTACCTCAAGAAATGACATTTTCACATATTAACGGCAACTATTATTACAAGAAAAATGACGCGTCCCTAAAACCTCATGCAGCATATGCATCACGAAATTGCGCGTTCATAGGTTATTTACACGATTTGAAATTCTTCACGGTTTCGGAAATATTTGACTTGTCCGGTTTAGCCCCGGTCTCCCCTACCATCGATTTCATGATATTTTATGATAATAATATTCTTGAATGTTGTTGAATTTCCTTTTTTAAATTCTTAATTCCTATGAAAAATAATCATTAAATATTTATTTGAATAAGAACTTTCACCATTATTTCTGTATTCAAACTTTTGTGTTTCAATTTTAGAACCTTTAAACAACTAGGTACTCATAATGCACACAACTTTTTTTTGTTTTTAGAACTTAGGAAAATATACTTAAATAAATTTTTGGAACAAACGAAATGGAGGTTAAAATTTCAGAATAAACATTTTATTGTAAGAAACTAACCATTTCAAATTAGATATGACTATACAACTCGGATTTTGTCGGGGTCATGGAAGACACCTTCAAATTGAATTTCGTATCTAACATTCTCGGTTCAACAACTTTCGTTGAAACTTGCTTCTGACATACGCTTCTCATATTACAGTAAACATGATATATACCTAATTTTCTCCATTACCACAACTATTCTCCATTATTATAGGCGTTTCAATTCACAAAAAGAAGGATTTAAAAAAAACGCAATCTCATTAACTTAATTCTTTTAAAAGTAATTTCAAAGAAATTTTCTCGCAAATCTATTTCCAGGAAACTTTTGTTATTCTATACTTTCGCGCAGTTTAGAATATTGCCCAACATAATGACAGCTTTAAACTGAAATAAAAATTCGTTTGACTCTTTTTGCATTGATCCGTATAAAAATTATAGGTAGTATATATGTATACCGACGAGAAAAGTGAGAGTCAATTCCAATTTGCTTACAATGTTTTTCCCTCGCTCTTTACTTTTAATTGCGAGAGTAAACAAAATAAAAAGAAAAATAGAGGAAGTATTGAACTGAGAAATAGCGAACCATTGTGATAAATCAAGTGAAAAATTTTCAGATTAGTCGCTGAATGACTCTCTTTTTCACTCTTATATTTTCGAGCGTGAAAAGAATTTCTGAGATGCGGTATATGATATCTCTGCAGCGATATAGAATAGTGCATTTAGCTTGGCGACTTTGGTTGGCTTTGGTGATGCAGGAGACCGTGAAATTGAAAGGTGTGGAGTCACTGACCGAACATGAGCAAACCTGCCATTCAGTTACCACAGTGACCATGACCAAATATCTATTAATCACTTTAGGATCTATTCTGCGAATTAATTGGAATTAATCCTTTACACATGCTTCACTGTTTTCATATTTTATAATTCAATAAATGTTTTCCTGAGTTTTACTTTCACATGCTATATTATTATTATTATTATTATTATTACAGAATTGCCACAAAAAAATTAATTTTGTCTATTATCCTAAATTTTCCCTGATTTCGAGACAAAATTTTGCGATTTTTTCCTTGATTCTAAAGAATATTCTGATTCACTCTAAAAATGATCAGATTCTCAAAAAATGTTCTACTTATTGAAATTCGTTTACTAACTGAATTAGAAAAAAGTTTGACTGTAACTCCTTTAAAATCATTTTTATCATTTCAACTTAACCAATATTTTCTACAGTTTTTAACTAAAATTCTTCTCTAAATAAATTATTTTTAATATTTTTTGGAAAAGTACTTTGAGAATATTCAAATATATTTGTTAGCAATTCAATTTTACGAAATTTCGATTATTCGGAAATTCATCAATTAAATATATACAGGGCTCGAACCAATGAAAATATTTAAGAAATACGGACTTTACGGACCAGAAATAAAAAATTAAGAACCAATTACGGAACAATTACTATCAAAATTCTACTAGAATTTTATTATTTAAATACAAAAATAATTATGTTATTTTTGTTTAAAACTTACTGAATTCTTACAAAGAATTTTATTCACCAATTTTTTGTAAAAAAATTTAATTCACTTTCAGAGAAATTCAATTAAAATTGTTATAATAATAATTGAAATTTTAACATAACTTTTATTGCTTATAAAATTAAGTCAATTCCTAAAAAGAATTTTATTACTTTTGAAAATAATAAAAACCCTGTAGGAAATTTTCCTATTCTTTATGAAAGTATAATTGAATCCCTAAGAAAAGTTTTATTATTTTTAAACAATGTTTAATTTTTGCGAAGAACATTTTAATATTAAAAACAAATTGAATTTTTGCAATAATTTATAACGTCTTGAAATTAAAATTCTTTTAGTGGTTTTAACAAAAAAATTTCTATAAATCTATTATTTTTAATCACTTCTAAAAAAGTTTTTGAAAAATTTTCAAAATAATATTTGTTTTTAACTGAAATTAATTTTGAAATCAATTTTTATTACAGTAAAGTTTACTGTAGAATCAATAAAATATACGAAAATAAATAATTTATTGAATAATTGAATGTTTCTTAAAATTATTTGTATTCTTTTAATAAATTTTAATAAAATTTTTAAGAATAATTACATTTTTTGACGAATTCGATTAAAATTTTATTTAAAATTATCGAAATTCTGCGATGAGTTTTATGATTTATGAGAATAATTGAAATTTTACAATGAGTTTTATTGTTTATAAAAATAACTAAATTCCTAACAAAAATTTTATTACTTATAAAAATAATTAAATAATTACGAAAAAATTTATAAAAAATTTTGGTAAATAATTGAATTCCTGGGAAATTTTTATTATTTCGTGAAAATATTTAAAGGTTTGCTTAAATTTTTAAATTTTTTTTTTGAAAATAATTAAATTCTTTTTGAAAATCTTATTAAAATAGTAGATATTAAAAAACATTAAAGTAAATGAAACGAAAACATTCGGACAATGAACAAAATCTTTATTTCGATTAATTAATTTATAAAGAATCTCGGACGTTAAAAATTTTGGAAGTAATTGAATTCCTATGAAATTTTTTTTTATTTCATGAAAATAATTAAAGTTTTGCTTAAAATTTTATTAAATTTCTTTTGAAAATAATTAAATACTTTTAGAAAATTTTATTGAAATAGTTGATATTAAAAATAATTAAATTTATGAAGTTTTAAAAACAATTAAATTTTTTTTTTAATTATAAAAAATATTTTATCCAAATTACTTATTGTAAAATTAACGAACTTTTCTTTCTGGAATAATTTGTCACTTCTCCAAAATAATTTTTTTGTGTTTTTAACTTAAATTTTTCCATAAATACATATTAGTTTTAATAAATTTTGAAAAAAGTTTTTTGAGAATTCACAAATTTATTTGTTATTAACTGAAATTAATTTTTAAGTCAATTTTTATTAGAGAATTCTAGTAGAATTCAATTATTTAAATATACAAAAATAAATAAGTTATTGAATAATTGAATGTTTCT
Organism: Leptopilina myrica (nomen nudum); assembly: GCA_032872475.1. Taxonomy (NCBI): domain Eukaryota; kingdom Metazoa; phylum Arthropoda; class Insecta; order Hymenoptera; family Figitidae; genus Leptopilina; species Leptopilina myrica (nomen nudum). The sequence continues at coordinate 37,710,222 of CM065464.1, read as the reverse complement.
TCAAATTAAACTCCCATAAAAGAATTTGAAAAACAATTTTTCAAATATCTAATTAAATTCTTTTAGTGAACTTTAATAACATTTTTTCGGAGAATTTAATTAAAATTTTATTTTAAAAAATATAAATTCTACAATGAGTTTTATTATTTCTAAAAATAATTAAATTTCTAAAGAGAATTTTATTTATAAAAATAATAGAATGATTGCGAAGAAATTTGTATATAATTTGTAAATAATTGAATCATGAAATTTTTATTATTTGTGAAAATAATTAAATGTTGGCGTAGAATTGTATTAAAACTTTTTTTTAAGTAATTAAATTCTTTTGGGAAAATTTTATTAAATTGGTATAGTTTTTACGGATCTTTACGATATTTACGGACTTAGTTTGAATCTGGAAAAGTGAAACTTTTGTGTCTGGAAATCAGGGAAAAGTCAAGGAAAAACAAAATTAAATTTGTATGGCAACCCTGTGTGTATATATATGCAGAATTTAGAGATTGTATTTATCTCTTGACCTTTGAACTGAGTTTAAAGGTTATGTTATCCTCTTCATCTATTAATTAATTTAAATCTTCATATTACGTTTTCCTCTATACCTTTTACTTTATATGTAAATTAAATTCGTATTTTAAATATAGAAAATATTTTTGAATTTTGAGGTTTTTCTTTCAACTTATAACTTATGAATATGAACCTAAACTTTAAAATGTTAATACTTTTAATAAAAGTAGGAAATTTTAGTCTTTGTTAATATTGCGTTTGGAATTTTCCAGTCGCTTCATTTGTCGATGAAACTTTTAACAAGAGAAAACTTTCAGCAGATGGAATCTTTATTAAAAATATAATAAAAGTTCTCTGGAGAGTTTCATTTCAATACCTAATTGCATTAACCGTTATAGAAATATGATTGCTTATAACTATTTTCAGTAAGACGGGAAAGTTGAGAGCTTGGCTAAAAATAGTTTGAGAATTTTTGCTTTATTTTAGAATGCTCTGTGCTTTATATTTGATGATGAATATTATTTTCTATATGTCAATATGGAAAGTGCCTGTTTCTCCTTGATAAAACTTATTAGTTTCAATAGTTATGAGTTAAATTGAAATCAATTGTGATCGCGTGGCATTGATGATGATGACGACGACGACGACGGCGACGACGAGCATTTCACTATGAACATTTTGCGCGCAACTTGAAAGGCCAATGTAGTCTCTCTCTCTCTCTCTTTCTCTGTGCTATATATATACATACAATGTGCAATCGTACGCATCGCAAAAGGCCAAACCTCTCTTTCTCCCTTGAATTCCCCTGCAATCAAAACTCAGTGACAGAACTCATTAGAGTTCCACTATTGTTTCTCTCTCGTTTCGGGGCAAAAGTTGATTAATACCTAATTTCAGTTTACATGCAAATAAATATAACATGTGCATTTGCAACTGAATCCCGAATATCAATTTTCAACTTTGTAATTCAAATCCATCATTTTTTCTACAACAATTGTATCGTCTATGAAATTATCCAATAGATAATTCACTTGACAGCAATAATCCCCCAACTTTTACGATTACAAACTCAGACTGCACATTCGATAATTAATTTTAAAAAAGTAGCAAAAAGTAGCTTTCAGACTAAAAAAGGTAGTAAAAAAGTAGTTATAGAAAAATTAAACTTGAGGACCAAAAATACTCATTTCAGAAACTTTATAAACGCCTGACGAAAATTCCATTCTATAGTTTATTTTCTTGACTTTTTCCCAATTTTTAAACAAAATATTTACTTCTTTCTTATCCTAATGCTAATAAATTGAATTCCTGGAATTAATTTTAATTTTTTTTTTATTTAATTTTTGCGAAGAATTAATTTCCTGAGAAATTGTTATTTTACGTGAAAACAAATTCTTGCGAAGATTTTTAAAACAAAATTTTTAAATAATTGAATTCTGCTTGCAAATTTTTTTAAAATATTGAAAATCATTAAATTTAGAAAATTTTTTAAAAATAATTAAATTTTACTAAGAATTATATTAAAATATTTCACTATAATTGAATTTTTGTGTGGTATTTTATTAAAATTTAATTTCTAAAAAGCTTTTTATTATTTTCATAAATACTAGAATTTTTAAAAATAATTGAATTATCAAGAAGAAATTCAATACTTTTAAAATTAATTAAATTCTTGTGATGAATATTGTTGTTTATGAAAACAATTGCATTTCGCAAAAAATGTTACTAATCTGACTCAAAATAATTGAATTTTCAGGAATAATTTTGTTATTTATGTTTAATAATTAAATTGTCTCATAAAAATTATATTAAAATTGTGTTTAAAATAAGTGATTTTTTTCGAACAATTTTCTTAAAATATTTGAAAACAATGTAATTCTGAATGTAATTAAGTTTTATCGAAAATTTTGCATTCATAAAGATAATTAAAATGTTTACAATTCATTTTAGATTTTTTGAAAATAACTGAATTTCTATGAAGAATTCTGTCAATGATTTTATTTACAAAAATAATTAAATCCTTGAAAAGAATTTTTAAATTGATAAAAATAATCGAATTACTGCTAAGGATTTAATGACAAATTTTAAAACATTTTATTTTTCCAAAAACATGTATGCAAATTCTATTTTAAATATTTTTATTTTTTTCTGAAAAATAATTGAATGCTCGTGTAAAATATTATCAAACATTTTTCTTTAATAATTGAATTTTTTTGAAAAATTTTATTAAAATAGTAGAATATTGAAAATTATTAAATTAAGAATAATTTTGTAATACAATTGAAATTTTACCACGAATTTTATTTCAAAGAAGAATTTTATTATTTATGAAAATTATTAAACTATAGTGAACAATTTTATTAAATTGCATTGTATTTCTGTAAAAAAATTTATAAACACTGTTTTAAACAATTAATTTAATATTATGAAAACGTTATTTTAAATAATTGATTTTTTCGAAAATATTATTCTAAATTTATTAAATCCTTGTGAAATTTTATTTCTTATTTATAAAAATAATAGAATTTTGAATCAATTTTTTTCTATTTTTTGTTAAATAATTAAATTTTAAAGGCGAAATTTGATGAAAATACTAGATATTAAAAATAATTGAATTTCGAATATTTTTTGAAAATAATTGAATTGTTTAAAAAAATTTAATTATCATTTTCAGAATAGTTTTTGCTTTCTTGTAGTAGTGAAAATACTAAAAAAACAGAAATAGTAACTTTTAGTGAACGAAACCTAAAAATAGTACTCAAATAGTAGCGTAACTTAAAAAAAGTAGTAAATAGTAGGTTTTAGTAGGTAAGTGCGAAGCCAGCAAACTCAGTACTTAAATTTTTGGACAGTAAAGCAAAATAATTGCAATAAAAATTTAATTTTTAGAAGAAATAAATAAATTTCGTTTACTTGAACGTTCAGAACTTTAGGATTAGATCGTTAACAGCATGTGACTGTTAGGTTCTCAATGGTAATTTTTTCAGAGATAATTTCAGTCAATTTTTTCAATTTCATTAAATTTGCAACTTCAACCTCCAACAATGACAATCAAAAAGTATTTTTATCTTCAATAAAACCATTTTTTCACCAAAGAATTTGTTTATCATAATGGGGAAGCTAAATGGTAATGAAAGGTTTTGTTCTGTTTTGCAGTACGAAATTTTATTAAATTTTTAACGATTCGATTATTATTATTATTATTATTATTATTATTGAAGTAAGTTTACAATTAAAGAAATTCGCAAATAAACACAGAAAATAAAAAGTGTTTTTCTAAAACTTAATTTGGTGTTAAAATAACACGCAACAAACTTTACCCTCCTTGGTAATAGCGTCATGTTCTATGTAAAACAATCACAAGCAAGTTTTTAAACAATTGTTAAATTAATATTGTTTATTATTTATTTTTATTTATGTTTTTTGATATATCATTGGCTGAATTTCACACGCAATAAAAATCGAACTAAATTTTTTCTGTGAATATATTAAAACATTATTTTGAGTAACTGATAATTTTTAGAGTAAATAAGAAAATTTGTTTAGGATCAGGGGAAAAACCAAAATTCAGTATAGAAATCAGGGAAAAGTAAATCAAAATTAAATTCTTATTGCAACCCCTGAAGAAAAACTGATTTTAACAATAACTCGAAAACAAGGATCAGCAACGATTTTTTAAAGGAAAAGGAAATGAATTGTTTTTTAAGAAAATGAAATCAATTGGTGATCTACTTGAAACGAGGTGTGAAACAGTCGCAAGCAAGTTTTCAAACAATTGTGACATTATTATTGTTTATGTTTGATTGTTAGGGGGTTTCTTTTTGTTGCTACTTGAAAATTGATTGAAATGTGCAGTCGTGAATCCTTTTGATATGAACATTCGAAACTTGAATAGGAAATTTAATTAGTAGAAATTTGTAACAGTGTGTGATAGTTAAAAGGAAGAGGAATAAGACCTCTCAACTCTCGTCAGTTGACGTAATTCTCATTCAGCAACTTCCCTTGTCCATTGATATAACCTGTTGGTGGAAAGTTAAAGAGAGAGAGAGATGGGAAGATTTAAGCCGTCTGTTAATTACATTTGCACCATTTTCCAACCAACGATGTAACACAGTTGGTTAAGTACCGTGACAGCCACGTGCGAATGTTGGCTTTGACTGAAGGGTACATCGGTACAGGGTTGTACGTATACACAGACGAGTCAATAAATTATTCAGTAGTGCGACAGACTGACGACAATATGCGGGCGTCGCGAACTAATTAACCTCGTTATCACGTCCACTTGTCCCCCGACAATTGACCATAATGCAATACTTGATGCGTGTTAGGGTACAAATTTTAGGAACAAGTATTGCAGCATGTTTCAGCAAAAGATCAAATTCACTGCACTTCATATCGCTGAAAAAAATATTCACCTCTGCTTAAGGCTCTTGAGAGAATAATTATTAAGGAATTGTACAACAGTTGTACCAAGCAAAAAGATAAAATTTTTTCAATTTCTTTTTGACACCATGAAAAAATATTTGTTACAAATATTTCGTCAATGTCCAATTTTTTCTGACTAGTTTAAATTTTTTCATCAAAAAGTGTATTAATTAACAAAACTTTATTAATTGTTTACAACTTTCTCCTTTAATTAAATTAACAAAACAGTTATAGACGAATTCCATACGCCGTTTTGAATTTCTGAAAACTTATTTCAAATCTATAATACATAGACAAAAAAATTCATAATTAAATACTTTAATAATTAAAAAAGCAAAGTAAACATTTCACCACAAACTTTCATGAATCTAACAGAAAATGTTATAACTAACAATTAGCTAATAAGATTGACACACAAATCGTTAAATTACACGGTGGTCTTGAATCAACTTTGAATAAAATGTCTTAGCACATCATTTTTTTTGCTGATTTGGGTTATTTGCACTCTAAATAATGTGTAAAAAATTTATTGCCCATAACTTGTCGAGCCGTTTTTATATTTATTATATATAACCTTTTCGTTAATTTTTTTTCTGTACAGTAACTGGTATAATTTCCGTAAATTGGCAAAAATATGTGCCTTAACATGTATTGTAATATTTAAACAAAACTGACTTATTGTGTCAGAAATATTATTTAAATTGTTATATTATATTATTTAAAATTAAAGAAAAGTATTAGGGTCAGTTGGGGTAAATCCGGACAGAGGGCAAATACGGACAAAAGGTGTTGGATCTTAATTTACAAATTAAAAATTCAGTTCGACGTCAATATTTTAAGCTCAGATCCTTTAAAAGAGATTCTGACTACTTCCATGATTTTATCTCGACAATTGTCAACAGGATAATTTGAAAACTTAGGGTAAATCTGGACAGAGCTTCTATTACATTTTAAAAAGTGGTGTAAGTAGTGTAATTCGATTAATCTTTAAAAAAGTCCGGCATATTGGATCCGGCATTTTGAATTTTCAAAATCTGACTTTGTATTCGTAATCAATGATCCCAAAAACTTTTCTTTATCAAGTTTTATTAAAATCCATTAAAATTTGTTAAAGCTATATATGTTTTTGATTATTACTTTTTGAATCGTTAATTGATTAACTTTTATGATACTACAACACTTAACTGATTCAACTTTTGTACATCTAGTATGAATTTTTTTCAAGTTGTTCTATCCCTTAATAGAGTAGTATACTTAAGATAACTTTATTTTAAACCTTTCTTAGAAACTAAGCTGTCAGGATTTACCCCAAATTTAAAGAAATTTTCTAAATCTTGGGGTAAATCCGAACAATAAAATGTAAAAAATTAAATATAAAATTTTATAAAAAATAAAAAATTAATCTAGGGAACTCAAGACAGAAATTAATGCAGTATAAAACGAAAGAATTTCCTTTTATTATAAAAAAACTTACGTCATTTGTGAAAAATAGGTATTTTGTCCGGATTTACCCCAACTGACCCTATTTTAATTAATATTATGCTTAAATCCATAATTTGATACAAATATGTAACATTTTAAATAAAAAACTGATGATTTTTTTTCAAAATGAGTTTTCTCAAAAACGGCTCGACAAGTTATAAGCTATAAATTTTTTACACATTATTTAGAATGCAAATAACCCAAATCAGCAAAAAAAAGGGATGTGCAAAGACTTTATATTCAAAGTTGATTCAAGACCACCGTGATTAACAAGAAATTAATTTACAACTGTAGCATAAATTAACTGACAAATAGCCATATTTGGAATTTGTTACCTTAATAATTGTAACTATTTTGTAAATGTAATAAAAAGCAACTTCATTTTGACAGAATCACTAATTTATTTATGTAAATAAATTATGGATAATATAAACTAATGAATGCAGGACATTCATAGAAACTCCAGTAATATACTATATTTTAAAAGAAATGCTCTAAAAGAATTCTTTTTACGTGGAAAACACTTGTACACACGAATATTAAGAACGAACAATGGCAATTTCCACATCCGTTGCAAATAAAAATAATGAATAACAAACACCAACTATAAGTCAAGTATAGATCAATAGGATTCATAATCTTCATTGAAGTACATATTTATAAATTACATTCTGTGAAAAAATTCTAGATTCAAATAAAAATTTTACGAATTTCTATAATTATTCACACAAGTCAGAGAATTCAGTGGAAAATTAAGGGATTTCTATTAAAATTAAAGGAAAAATTTCCCATTAAATAATTAATTTTGGTGCCATTTTTTGTTTACCTCATAAACAATGAAATTATCGCAAATTCTAATATACAAAAAAAATTCAATTTTTTCCATTTTTAACAATAATTTCTTTTTAAATAACTTAATTCTAGAAGAACTATCGTAAACTTTATTACTTATAAATTATATAATCAATAATTTTATTTAGGTATTTCAAAATTAATTCAATGTTAAAAAAGTTGCGTTTACAATTTTCATAATAATAGACGAACGTCAAATGGTTTTAATTTGAAATATTGGAAAATTTCAATTTTCAATAAAGAACACCGCACTAAATACACTAAAATACTTTTCGCTTAAAATTTTCAAGATTTTCAAAATTTCTAGTTAAAGGTTTTTTGTTTAAAAAAAGAATTGAGCGAAGGTCAGGAAATAAATAACAGAAAGCCATTTTCAGCCATTTAGAAATTTAAAAAAACTTTGTTAGATTCAAAAAAAAATTTAATAATTCAAATTCTTCTGAAATTAGTTAATTTTTTTATTATGCATATTTAATTAATTATTAAAAATAATGGATTTAAAGAAGAATATTAATTAAAAACTAAAACAAATTAATTTTTTGAGAAGCTTTAAATGATTGCAGATTTATTCAATTATACCTTCAAAAGTAATAAAATTCTTCACAAAAATTCAATTATATTTAAAATTTTTTGAAAATTCTCATCAAACTTTTAATTGTCTGCATAAATTAATAAAATACTTTTTTAATATTCAATTGTTTTAAAAGATTTTAATAAAATTTTGCAAAATAATTCAATTATTTAAAAAACAATTTATATTAAAATTACACGCAAACCTTTTAATTATTTTCATAACTAATAAAAATTTTACAGAAATTCAATTATTTTTATAAATAATAAGTCATCTCTAAATTTCCATTATTTTTTATGCAATTTTAATCGAGTTTCTCGAGAAATAAAATTCCTACATTTTAAATCTTTATTAAAATGCGTTGAAAGAATTAAATTATTTAATAATTTGTTTATTAAAATTTGTATGAGAATTTCAATAATAAAATTTTTTAAATTTCCTAATTTTAAGTCTAAAATTATGCAATGACATTAATAATTTCCGTTGTAAATAAATATTGAATCTTTATTATCTTTCCATAAGAATTAGAATTTTTTTAAATGTCAAATTCCAATCTTTTGAAATTCAATAATTTATTATAAGAATTTTATTACAAAACATGATAGAGTAATAAAATCATTATTATAACATGAATACTGTCTCTTATTCAAAATTATTTTCATGAGTTAAATTCAATTTAATATTAACAATTAAAATTATTTTTTCTACAATTTTTAATCAAAATTCTTCTAAAAATCAATTATTTTTAAATTTTTTAAAAAAGATTTTCTGTGAATTTTCTAATTTCTTTTTATTTAATTAAATTTTACGAAATTTCGATTATTAGAATTTTATCAACAATTGTGTAAACAATTGAATTCTTTCGACGAATTTTTTTAAATTTTTTAAGAATAATTACATTTCTCTAGGAAATTAAAATACTGTTATGAATAATTGAAATTCTGTTACGACTTTTATTATTTATGAAAAAAATTAAATCATTGCAAAAATTTTTTATACAATTCTGATTTTTTTGAAAAAAATTTATACAAATTCTATATTTAACCAATTTAATTTCTGTCAAAAATTTTATAATTTGTCAAAAAAAATAGAATTATTGCGAAGAAGTTTATAAAAAATTTGAAAATAATAGAATTTGCGTTAAATTTTTATTATATGAAAATAAATAAGTGTCTGTGTCGAATTTTATAAACATTTTTTTCAAAATATTTCTATTCTTTTAGAAAACTGTATTAAACTTAATTAAAATAGAAGATATTGAATATCATTGAATTGACATAAAATTTTGACGAAAATTCAAAATGGCGGCTTAAAAATGGCGGACAAAAAAAAATTTTAAGTTACGAAATTTGTCTGAAAATGTCTACTCGGGGGTTTTCAAGGTCGCTGAATTCAAATTCGTGGTCGAAATTTCAAATTTCAATTTTTCTTGGTCGCTATTTTGAATTTTACTTTTGGACCACGGATTTTGAATCAGTGACCTCAAAAACATACAATATGACAATATCATGTTTAAAAAAAATTTTTTTTTTTAAATATTTTTGGCACATAAACTTTACTCTCACTGGACTGTTAAGGGGTTAACAGCGAAAGAATATTCAAATATTAGTTCAAAATTCGTATAGAATTATTTTGAAAGTGGCTTATCTTTATTTCTATAAAAAATAGACATTTTACATTCTTGGAATTATTTTTATTTTACATTTTTCCAATATACTTATACCTGCATATTAAAACGATAGACTGGTTTTCAAGTTGAAATGTATTGACTTCCATGATGTACATTCAAGCAAAGTTCAATAAGAGAAAAAAAAATTGGAAGTAAAAATACAGAACAAATGAATACGACTGAAATGTGTTTTTTTTTCTTTTTACAATTGTTAAGAGAGTTTCTCTCAAGAAGTTTGTAGTATAAAGATGAACAATACATAGAGTATCGTCAATGCGGTATAATGAACACACTAGCGCGACTCAAGTGCTCCCCTATTCTTAACACAAAAGACGAGAGAGATAATGCCGCTTTAGGTATATTTAGTTGGAATCTTGAAATTGAAACGACTTATCGCACCTCGTACCTCATCGATCTAGAATAAAAGGTTTGTTCCCGTATCTAGATGTGTTTATGAAACTGTAACAAGAAGTTAATTACATTTTAACTTCTATTTGGGCGTCACTGTCATATTTTACAATAGAGTTCAATGCAGTAAAGTTTAATTATCTATTGTTTACATTCTACTATTTTTTTTATCCTCCCCATTGTAGTTAACAACGCCATAAACTTAAACTCTTCAAAGTAATGTAAAGTGCATGTTACAATTGTTGGAAAATTGAAAACAATTTTTCACGAAGTAATTTAAAAGAATTCTTGTATTACAGAATCGACTACATATATGTTGATACTGATAATTAATTTCAAATCAATTTGACTTCCTGTAAAATCATCGATTTTGATAGTTTGTATTTGAAACACGATCCTCGTTCTTCATTAATTTATACTCGTATTTTGAGGGTGCGTTTGCTATATAAATGAAGACTAGTACAATATTCCCATCCAATTTTGCTGCAACTGGAGCAGTAAATTTGTTATCAAAAGAAACCAAAATTATTGATTTGCTTTTAACAACTTGTTCTTTCATTATTTATATTTTGTTCGAAAAAAATAATAATAAACAGAAATTAATAAAGTGATACCAAAAATTACAATTTTATGACAAATGAAATTAACCACTTTATCTACTTAATGAGTTTACTTTGCATAGTTATAATTATTAATTTACAAATTAAAATTTACAATTTTGGAGAGAGCTAGAATTTACTGATCTAACAAGCTCAAATATTACATAATTAAACAAATTAATATATGCAATAATCTTGTTCAAAGAATACGAGTGGAAGTAGATCTGCTAACAAACAAATTTTCAGAATAAAATTATTAATTTTGATTTAAAATAACGAATATACACAATGAATAAATATTCTAAATTTTAATAATGTTATAATTAAAGATTTAATTTTCCGCATGCCACATACCAAATTGAGAGAAAATTTTTGTTAATTAAAAAATAAGTGGTAAACCAAAAAATATGTTTGAATTGAACATATTTTGTAATTGAATTAAACATAATTTTTATTGAATCAAAATTATTATGTTTAATTCGAAGATAATTTTTGGTTAACTTTATAACAATATGTTTGATTCAAATATATTGTTTTCTCAGTGTATGATTCTCTGATGATTCTTTAGATAACACGGAAAATTAATACAAATAGGTAAAGTATTTATTGAATAATTTAATGTTCCTTGAAAGAATTTTATTAACAAATTTTTACATAATTGAATTCTTTTTTATTAAAAATGATTAAAATTCTGCGATGAATTTTATTAAAACTCAAGAAAACAATTGAATTAATGGGAAGAAATTTATACAAGATTTGTAAATATTTCAATTCCTGTGATATTTTTTATTATTTATGAAAATAATTAAATGTTTGTGTATAATTTTATTAACATTGTTTTTAAATAATTGAATTCTTTGAAAAACCTTTCATAGTAGATATTGAGAACCTTTGAATTGAGAAAATTTTTTGAATATAATTAAGTTTTCCAAGAATTTATATTATTCAAGTTTTTGAAACTAATTAAATTTAGAAGAAGAATTTTATTATTTTTAAAGATAATTCAAATTTTTTACGAGAATGTAAAAAAATTTTTGAACAGAATTGAAAATTTGCCAAAAATGTTATTAGGTAAAATTAAAATAAAAAATTGAATTTCTGCAATCATATTTGTAACGTCTTAAAAATTCAATTTGTTTAGTGTTTTTAATCATAAAATTCTTCTGTAAATCCATTATTTTTAATAATTAATCAAATATATGTTGACAAATTTAACTAATTTAAGAAGATTTTGAATTAAGAAAATTTTTCAAATATCTAAATTTATTAAAATTTTTTAATTCAATTTATACAATATTGAAAATTTCCAACATTTTAAATTGAAACTGTGTTTAAAGTTAATTTATTTACGTTAATTGTAAATGCAACTCTTATAAAATTTAATTAATTTATTTAAGGAAAGTTATTCATTAAATAATTTATATACTTTATGACGGTTGTTCAAGATTTAAGTTATTTAAAAAGAAATTTTTTTCGGAAATTGGAAAATTAAAGAATTAGAATTATTAGAATCCGCGGTAATTTCATAGTTTATGAGTTAGACAAAAAAAAATTTAGAATTTTCTTATGAATTTAGAAAATATAATTTTTTTTAGTACAAAAGATTGGTTAACAGATTTTTTTGGATTCTGCATTGAAAAAAATGAATACGTATGTTTTTAGTTTGTAATTTCATAGAAAATACGGAAATTATTAATTATTGAAATTTAATGTTTTCGAAAACAGTGGATTTTTAAAAACGTTTTTCTCCCTCAATATTTCAAATTAGAAAATAATATATGACACAAGAAATTCGTCGGAAATTTCATGAAATTTTCAAATATGCATTATTAAATAACGAATTTGCAAAAGGGAATACCAAAAAATATGAAATTAAACTTAAAAAGTGTTATTTCTCACGTCGGTGAAGTTTGCAACGTTTATGATCAACGATTGAAAGAAAAAAAATATTTTCCTACGAATAAAAATAATATTTTTTGTTTACAAATATTTTCTTTTGTAAATAATTATTAAAGAAAATTAATTGTACAATTTTCTTTACAAAAATTTATAACAATTTCCTTTAAAAAATATTTGTTTCTAAAATCGTTGACTATAAACGTTGTGAACTACACCAACGTTATTTCTCAAAGATGGGCACTTTCGATTTTCAATTTTTTTCTCTTTATTTAATCTTCAAAAAATGGGAAATTTTTTCCTACTTACGAGAATGTGGTGTTATTTCATTTAATTGTTATTTGCAAGATTTGTAATCTTAGTGCATAAATTTTTGTGGTACATTCTATGAATATATAACTAGTTGTGTTCGAATTCTGTTGAATGTCATTTGTTTACTTTTTGTAGTGAAGTGTTTATGAAAATAAATAATAATTAATAAAAAATAAACAAATGACATTCAATAGAAATTGAACGAAACAACAAAATGCATGCACTTAGATTTAAAAATATTGTAAAGTGAATAATTAAATGAAATAACACCACATTCTCGTAAGTAGAAAAAAATTTCTCTTTTTTTAAACATTAGGGATTGTCACCTGTAAATTAAGGAAATGAGAGAAACTTATAAAAATTTTACAGTTCGTTCTTTAGATTATTTCAGAAACATATGATGTTTTTCAGAATTATTTACCACGTAGTTTTTTCTTTAAAAAAATAAAATAAATTTGCAATTTAACATCGGCTCTTATGGGAACTTAGATAAATCGTAGAAAAAAAGTTTGAAGGAAATGAGAGAAAAATCTGTGTTTTTGTGTACAGATAGACAATGTCAAAAAGTTAAAAATAGGAAAGTTTAGAGAAACTTTGCCACAGATTTAATGAATAAATAATTATTTTAATTTTAGTTTTCGAAGCAATAATAAAAACACATGAAAATGTAGCAACATCGCAACAACACATAACCTCAAAAAAATACAAATTTTATCTGTACACATGAAATTAACAATATTCCTTATTAATAAGTTGATGATTTTACGTCGATGAAGTTCGCAACGTTTATGATCAACGATTGAAAGAAAAAAAATTATTTTCCTACCAAAAAGAATAAAAAATTTTGTTGACAAATATTTTTTTATAAATTATTATATTTAAAAAATAAAACTTACTATTCTCTCTACAACATAAAAATGTGCTTAAAAAATACAGTTTTTCAGAAATCGTTGACTATAAATGTTGTAAACTTTACTAACGTGTAATTTTCATGTTTCTTTTGTATCACAATTGTATTTTATATTTGTTTATCATAATTTTCGTGTTCCCAACACTAAAAAATTTGAGGTTAACGTCTGTTAAACAATTTTTTTTTGTAGATTTACAGTTTTATTTAGAATTTTAGAGAAACTTATAAAATAAAGTCTTTAAAAGTAGTGAATTTAAAATTCCATCTGTAAAATTAATACTTTTAATGTGCAAATTCACATAAAATTGTAAAATTGACACATTAAAAGTATTAATTTTACAGATGGAATTTTAAATTCACTACTTTTAAAGACTTTATTTTATATGTTTCTCTAAAATTCTAAATAAAACTGTAAATCTACAGAAATTTTTTTAACAGTGTAATATAGCAGTAGTACCAAACATAAGCCGAGTATGTATTGTCATGATTTTTAACACAATTTCAGAAAATTAATTAATTTAATTTTAAAAATGATGTCCTCAAAAATGTAGTCTACTTGTCACTTTAAGTAGTAGTTGTTTTAACCCTCTTTTTGTGTTGCCGGAATTTTTTATTCTACCTTTCGACGTGTTTGTAGTTTTATATGCACATATAAGTATTGAGTTTCAAAGGCAACGAAGAGAACAATGAAACAAGAGATCCAACATTAGATGGACTTTTGTTGTGTGAAAAAAAATCGATAATGGGCACTGGAATTTCGCAATCACAGTAATTTTGTTATCACATCTGGACAGATGGTAAAATGCAGAGTGGGCTTATATGCACAGTGTGAAATTTTCCGTATAAAAGCACTTGCATCTACTCATAAGCAGTATCCATAGTTTTAGCAGTAAAGTAGGGTCCATATCCCCTTTGTAGAAACGGCTGTTTACTTAGCCCAGTGCACCTCGTTTTCTATCCTAATGTCTACTCGAATAACATCAGACACACGATATTCCCTCTCTCTCTTTCTCTGCCTCGTATTAGTGAGTGTGCGAGATAATCCGAAAATCCAGCTCTTATAACGCACGTGACATGCATCGCGTGAATTTCATACGCGAAATGTAAATTTTCGTAAAACTAGAGAGCTCATTCTTTCTCTCTGTTTCTCATACACATACCAAGCGGGTAGAAACCGCAACTTTGATTTATCTTTTCGTTGAAATCTCGAAATTTATTATCTGATTACAATTTTCTCTCTCGTCCCTTGACATTCTTTAATGGTAGTTTGTAATAAATTTTAGCTAAAGTATATACATTTTGTGTTACGAGCGAAAAATGTAACAATGCCATTAAAAGATAATGTTTGTAATATTTAATAATTGAAAATATTTTGTTTTTAAAATGTCACTTTTATAGTTGTTTAGTTTTTAAATTTTAATTTTGCTTATTGGAATATATATTGTGACGCGTTGTTAAATACTTTTCATGGCGTCTCATATTTCTAAAAACAAAATGCACACAAAGGTTTAAAAAAAAAACATATGGCTCTCGTTTACTGAGAAAAAAGTTCTTTTCTTTGTGCACTTTGTTGTCGAGTCTATTCAACTGTCATTTTTGACTAGTTCTTTCTTGACTTTCGACTAAATGAGTTGGTTAGGGAGTTGGTTATTGAAAATTTAAAATCTATAGGGCCCTGAAATTTGCTTGGAAGCTCAGTTTTGAAACTATTTTTAAGGATATTTTTGGAACATTGAAAAAGTTAAAAAAGGTTCATTTTTTATTTCACTGAAAAAAGTTTTTTTAATGCCAATGCTTAGAAGGACCTTTTAATAAATTTGATATCACTTAGAGCTAAAAATTAATTTTCTAAATGAGGAGTGTCATTTTTTAATAAAGCCTTTCGCCATTTTTAATTTTGAAAAACGAATACCAGATTCAAAATCATCGATCCCATAAACCCCCGAGTAACGATTTTAAATACCGTATTTCATTAAAATCCATTAACTTTTTAATTTTAATGTCCGCCATATTGGATCCGCCATTTTGAATTTTCGACAACTGACTTCAGATTCTTAAGTATGAACTGCATTACATTTTCTACAGTAATTAATTATTCGTTTTAAATGCATTATACAATTTTTATTCTTTAGTTTTAAATTAAAAAAATGAAAATTAATGAAATTCAGCATCTAATTCCTTAAAATTCTATATTTTCAGTATTTTCAATTATATATTTCTGAAAATTCAAATATATACAAAAAATAATATCATTTTAACTTATCTTTAAAATTTTAGAGACAAAAATTGTATTCCAAGTTTTTAATTAAAAATTTATCAAAGAAAATTAATTATTTTGTTTAATATAACATAATTATTTTAAAAAATAAAATTATTTTCAAAAAATTAGAATAAAATATTTTTAAAAACTATTTATTAGAATTGTTTTGCAATAGTTTTTAAAGTTTTAATTATCTCCGAAAAATGGAAATAAAAATTAATTAAAATTTACCTTTCGGAGTTATTAAAATATTTGATATATGTCCTGTTTATAAATGTTCCTAAAGTTTCGAACGTTCAAATAAACGACAATATTTTTTTTACTTCTTCTAATTTGTATTTCTTTAAAAAATATATATTTTTTTTATTGATACAAATTAATTCTAAACTAAACTTTGTTTAATTTCAATTATTTTTCTTTTTTGGATAGTAATTTTTTAAAAAACTTAAAGCGAAAAATAAATTTCTTTCATTTAAACGTTCGAAACTACAGCCACATGTTTATAATTAAAATTCTTCAAGAATTTTATCATTTTTATTTATATTTTTCAAAAATTCAATTATTATTAAAATATTTTACCAAATTTTAATTGTTTAGAAATTTTTCAAAGTTGAAAAACTATTATCATTTAAAAACTAGTTAAAATAACGCTCGCATGTAGTTTCTCTTTCTACTGTCAATAGATATTTAACAATAATTTTTATTCAAAATTCTAATGTTTTTATAAAATTAAAAAAATATATTATTATATAGTCGGATTTGAGAATGACAAAATCGTGGTAAAAAATTCTAAATCTGATTCAGGAAATTGAAGGTATGCTTCTTAATAATGTCGAATAATTAAAAATTAATTACGAAAGTTATAAATTATGGTATCATAATTACAAAATCGTCGTAAAAAATTTCTTATTAACAATTCACATTTTTTTAAAAACAAAACAAAATTTATTTTCTTTCGAAATATTTCCTCAACAGAAATATTTTCTTTCTCAGAAAAACAATATTTTGTTAAAACATTGTGAGTAAAAATAAGATTACTACAAAAAATTTTCTTTTGTTTATAATGAAACTAATAATAATTCTGATTCAAAAATACAAAATCTGCAGAATGCTTTCTACAAGGTAAAACAATGCAATTTTCGTATTAATATAATTGTGACATTCGTCATTGTTAGAATTTTAATTTTTTCAGAATTAAAAATATATTAAACAATTTTTATAAATTTTTTTTTTTTTGAAATACACAAATATTCTCTCTAAATCTGAAACAGCGATAAGTATACAACTGATTCCAATTAGCGTATATACGCTGCGAATTTTAATAAAATTTCGCTAAAAAATCAGTGAAATTTCACTAATTAATTAGCGTATATACGCTTTTTGGAATTACTTGTATACTTATCGCTGTAAAACAGTGAAATTTCGCTTATTCAAATTTAGAGAGTTGGAAAGAAATTTTTGCTTCCATATCGCCCTTATTTTTATAATTTCATAAATGTTTAGCATAAAAATTGTTTAAAAATGTTATAAACAAATTGAAAATTGACAAAAATTGAAGCTGAAAACTAGTGTCTTCATCCAGCGACTTTTTTACTGTTCTCTTAATAAATCTTCGAGAAAAAACTTTTTGTCCACATTTATTTAATAACTTTATAAACAATTGTTACAAACCAAATCCAAATTAGCAACAAGCAAAGGTGTACAGATTAGTTTTTTTCACTATTTTTTTATACAATTAATGAATCTAAAAACTTTAATTGACTTTTAATATTTGTTAATAAAGGTATGAACAATTGTTTTAAATAAAGTTCATAATTACCCAGGCGGAAAAGTCGGACGAATGCCGGATCAACCAACCGTCAAGAATCCGCGCCGATTGATTTGGAGAGTCAATGCCGGTACAGGCAGTCTGTACCGATTCGGGTGTTAATGTCTGCTGGCGCGGTACAAAGACGGATCCGACCGCCGGATCAAAATTTATACTGTGGTATAATGGCTGTGCGTCCGGCTCGGTACAGATTTCATGCCGCCGAACAACCGGCGTTGTACTGGCATTCGTCCGCCTGGCAACCGGAGCGGTGCAGGTATTCTACTGGAACGTGACTATGTGTTGTAATGGCTGCGCGTCCAGCTCGATACAAATTTGATACCGCCGAACAACCGGCGTTGTACTGGCATTCGCCCGTCTGACAACCCGAGCGGTACAGACATTCTACCGACTGCGGACTAAGATTTCAATTAATAATAATATGCTAATAATATGGCTATCGTCATTGTTTTTCTAAAAAAATTTAATGTTTTCTAAAATAATTTTTTTTTAATTAACACATTATTCAGAATTTTCAGAAATAGATTTTTTTACAATGCAAAAATTTAGCTATAGTCTTATTGTTTCAATAAAAATTAATAAAATAATAATTATAGTAATAAAAATTTTTAATCTATTATGTTGTAAAAAATTTTTGTAGGAGAATTGTTTAAAGTTTAAATATTAAAAAAAGAATTAACAATACAATAGAATATAAAATTCAATTTTAAAAATTATTGAATTTGAAAAATAGGTTTTAATTATATTTTTATTTATTAATTAACAACTATATTAAAGAATTAAATTTTTTTGTTATAATCAAATTTTTTAAATATTTATAAATAAAGTATACAGATAATTATTTATAAATATAAAAAAATGAATAATAAAAATAATAAATAAATATAATAATAATAATAATAATAATAGAATAATTAAAAAAATAAAAAATTTTAAAATATTTTTTAAAACCCTAGATTTATTTACATAATATTCATAAAATGCTAAAATATCCCAAAGTATTTGTAAAAGGGTCAATCCATTATATTTCACCTGAAGCCGTTGCGGCCTATTTTTAAAAAAATCTCATAATTTGTAAAAATGATGTTTAATATCCGTAGATTTCATTTTTGAGAATTATTTTATAAAATTTTTTAAATTAAACTTAGAATTTGAATTTTTAAGTTGAGTTGCACAGAAAAAAGGTTAGATTGACAGTTATGAAAATTTAATAAAGAAGCGTGGAAATAATTTAGATAATACAAATTTCTTGATTGATATTTGTTAAAAATGAGCTAATTTACCTGTATAAATAGATTATTATGTAAACAAACCCAAATTAATAGATAAAAATTGATTTTAAAACTTAACTATAAAATGTCAAAAGTCACTACAATTTATTTACACTTTTCTAAAAAGTATATAAATATTTAAAAATTTATTACTATTTAATGTAAAGTATTTTTAATGTACTTTTATAATATGTGCTAACTTTTTAGTTTTATAATATAGAAATATAAAAAATTTTACCTTTAATATTGAGTGTTTCATGATTTTCAGTGATTTTAATCACTTATTTCTTCTCAGGCGGTTAATCAAAAAATCCAATTTTTGTCTTAATATTTAAGTTTGGCCTTCTTTTTCATTCTATTAAATTTTCGTGATGGAGAACGAACTATTTTTCAGTTTAAATTTAGTTTAAAAAATCTGCTGAAAAAACGCATTTTTTTGGTTAAATACAAGTATTTTTATAACACTGAAGTTGGCTATCTTAATAGTCTTGCAAAAATCTACTTGTATTTAACCAAAAAAATGCGTTTTTTCAGCAGATTTTTTAAACTAAATTTAAACTGAAAAATAGTTCGTTCTCCATCACGAAAATTTAATAGAATGAAAAAGAAGGCCAAACTTAAATATTAAGACAAAAATTGGATTTTTTGATTAACCGCCTGAGAAGAAATAAGTGATTAAAATCACTGAAAATCATGAAACACTCAATATTAAAGGTAAAATTTTTTATATTTCTATATTATAAAACTAAAAAGTTAGCACATATTATAAAAGTACATTAAAAATACTTTACATTAAATAGTAATAAATTTTTAAATATTTATATACTTTTTAGAAAAGTGTAAATAAATTGTAGTGACTTTTGACATTTTATAGTTAAGTTTTAAAATCAATTTTTATCTATTAATTTGGGTTTGTTTACATAATAATCTATTTATACAGGTAAATTAGCTCATTTTTAACAAATATCAATCAAGAAATTTGTATTATCTAAATTATTTCCACGCTTCTTTATTAAATTTTCATAACTGTCAATCTAACCTTTTTTCTGTGCAACTCAACTTAAAAATTCAAATTCTAAGTTTAATTTAAAAAATTTTATAAAATAATTCTCAAAAATGAAATCTTCGGATATTAAACATCATTTTTACAAATTATGAGATTTTTTTAAAAATAGGCCGCAACGGCTTCAGATGAAATATAATGGACTGACCCAAAAGTATTATTTATTGTTTGCTTCGTAGCGGTATTACATATCGACATTATTATGCTCAGATCCGCATGCGAGCGAATAGCGTAGTGGTTAGCGTGTTAGACTTCGGTGCTTCGATTAGGAATAGCTTGGGCTTCGTATCCCACTTGCGAGCGTTTAGAATTTTAATGTGTAAAAAAATGTAGAATGTGTTAAAAATGCTGGAAATGATCTATAAATAAATATTAATTAACATGCACCATGCATAGTTAATGAAATATTTTTTTATTTTATTTTTCAATAGAAAATATAATTTAGTCTGGCTAGACGGGCGAATGCCAGTAGAACACCGGTCCGCTGAAGCGAGTCGTCTTTGGAAGAATATTTGGCCCGCCGCGGTTGCTAGAGCGGACGAATGCCGGTACAACGCCGGTTGTTCGGCGGCATCAAATTTGTACCGAGCCGGACGCGCAGCCACTACAACACATTGTCATGTTCCAGTAGAAAGCCTGCACCGATCCGGTTGTCTCGCGGACGAATGTCAGTACAGTCTTACCGACGTCTGTACAGGCGCGGTACGATGCCAGTGGTCAATTTCCGCCTGGGGTAAATAAAAAAAACCCAAAAATTTTAGCTTTTTTTTAAACAATCGTAATTTTTAATCGTTAAGTAAAAAGTTGAATTAATTGACATCATTTTGAATACTTTTGAATAAGGATGGATTAATTATTCCAAAATATATTTTAATTTCTAGCATCACATTATGAAAAACGAAATGTAATAAAACAAGACTTTCTCACTTTTGATGAGAATGTAACAAAATTTGAACATTAATAGCCAGCGTTCTTCTTTGAGGAAAAATTCTCATTGGCAAAACTTTGAGCTCAAAAGAAAAATATTCCTTTGTCATTTAGAATAATTTCTCCCTTTCGTATATTTTTCAGGCAAATTTCTTTTTAAAACGTTTCTCTATAATGAGACTAAAACAATTGTTCCCACCCTCATGATCTATTTATTTATATCGCTGAAAATTAATCCGCCGTGTATATTTAATCTAAAATCTTATTTAAACACTGATTTCTTTCAGTAGAGCTACCATTTCGTAATCTTCAGGGTTATATACGTAAATTAGGATAATTCAACTATATATGCTTACTTTATCACGTGAGATATTACTCAAAGAGGGTAAAAATTATTGTTGGTGGTATAAAATGGTGAATAGGAGGCTTTAGGAAGAGGTTAAATGTGAAAATCTAAGTACTCCTCAGAACGGATTTTCACTAGGCTTTCGATAGGGGAGATTAATGGTGTTCGATAAAAAGAAGAAAAAACGAAGCGTTTTTCTCCTTTCCAAGAAGCTCGCGCAATATTTTTCTCAGACGACGCGACGCAAAAGTATTATATATAGGAGGTGCAATGGTTGCTAAGGGATTAGGAAAAGAAAATTGTAAAACGGAAGTAAGAAGCGAAACAAGAGCGATACGGAAGTGAATTTGCGTGTTGTGGCAAGGTAGGTATCCATAAATCATAACCCGACAGAAAACTTCGATTCACATTTCACGTTCTGTATAAACAACTTCCAAATATAGTAAAAACTTTTCCATTACATTCAAATTAAATTTTACAAATGCAACCTTCACTGTATTCACTTAAATTTCAATATAGTAAAGTAAGCATCAACAAACTTCTTTCACTCTAAACAAAATTAACAAACAAAAATTTACATACTAACTTTTTAGTTACAGTAAAAAGTATGTTTAAACCTTAAAATAATTCCATAATTAACAATTAAATTCAAACATCTGTAAAATTTGTTGTATAAAAAAAATAAAACTTCAATATTTTGTTACTTTCATGTTCCACATACTCGTCGAGTTTAAAGAATAGTAGAGTGATAAAAGAGATAAAAAAAAGAAAATAACGAGACATATCGAAAATGTTGAAAACAGTTTGAAAATAATCGCTTTTGAAATACATGAAGGTAATATAAACGCAAATGTGCGTTTTACGGTGTTAGAAGAGGAAATGAAGAGACAGACAAGGAACCGGGGAAAAAAAAAGAATACAGTACAGACGAAAACGGCTAAATAGAGTTTCCAAAGGACTCGAAAATGAGAAAATCGATGCAAGACGGGCGTCGCGACGTGAAAATCGTATAAAAGTTTAGTACACTCGAGAACCAGGTCTTGTTGCAAAAAAATGCGTTAAACTCTAGAAGAGACTTGTAGCCGTTTATTCAGAACTCAAAAAGAAGGAACTCCTTATAAACGAGGTCACATATTTTTACCAAATATATACGTATATATATATATGTATGTATATGTACTTTCTTTCTAACGATACAATTTTTTTACATTTTTCTTATTTTATAGTTTTATATTGTAATAAAAAAAATATTTTTTAAGTAACTAAACAAAATTATTTAAAACTATATTCTATTAATGGGATGAATTAGAAAAATATTTGAAACAATCAAATAAATACATTGCTATACAGTTAACTAAATGATTGTCAGGGCGGTCACAAGTAAAATTATTTTCCCTGATAAAATCTTTTTTTACAGAAAAATCCAAACAATTGAAATTAGGTGAAATGTTTTTAAAATATTCGAATTTTTGAAGAACACAATTTTTCGAAAATAATTAAAGAAGTTTTGTATACTTTAAAAAAAACAAGTTAACTTTTATAAGGAATTTTAATTGAATATTCCAAACAAAATTTTTTTCACCCAAATGTTAAAAAAAAATCTAAACTGTTTTTATTTTTTGTACAGTACCGGTCAAAATTTTCAGTCCCCCATTTTCAATTGAATGAAAAAAATGTTCTAACATAAAATTTATGATTATTATATTTTATATAATTTTTAGTAAACAAAAAATTATTTCAAATTTTTGCAATTCTTATGTTTCACTTTGACGTCCTGCTTATACGAAGAATAATATTATTTTTATATTATTATTTTATTTTATACATTATTATTATTATTATTATTATTATTATCATTATTATTAGTATTATTATTATTAGTATTATTATTATTATTAGTTTATATTATTTTCATTATTATTATTATTATTATTATTTTATAGTATTTATATTATTATTAAAATTTTATCATCTTACAAAACTTGTACCAAAACAAATTTTAGTTTTCAAAAATTTGATGTGTTAAAAAATTTTTTTCATTCCATTGAAAATAGGTGGACTGACAGTTTTGACCGGTACTGTACGTTTTTGAATTTTCGAAAATATACAATTATACAAAAATTGAAGCTAATTTTTATTAATGTTGATTTTAAAATTTAAAATGTATAAAGAGTTTACAATAAAATTTTACATAATTCAATTATTTTCAAAAAATGCAATTGAAATTATAGACAAACTATTTTTTAAAAATTGAAACAAAATACTTGAAGAAAATTAATTGTTTTCAATTAACTTTTTCAAAATTTAAAATATTCAAAATCTTTTTATAATTCTATGTTTCATATATTTAATTTAAAAAAATTATTCCAAAATAATATTTAAAAAATTAAGTTACAGTTATTTTTCGCATCATAAAATTCGAAAGAAGTTACACATTTTACACTAAAAGTATAAAAATAAAGTAAATATAAATAGTCTCAATTAGTTAATATTAATATTAATTCTATGTTAAATATACCAATTACTGCGGGATTCCAGACAAGACACCATATTTGAGTAAAAAATATGACATTTATGTTGAAAGAAATGAATCAACAATATATTTATAAAACTAGTAGTTCGAGTTATTTAATTTAAGCAAAATTTAAAAGGCCATAAACATAAATTATTTTAATTAATTGAAGTAATTAAAAATGTCATAAAATATTCTATTACTGAGCGCTTGTGACAAGTTTTGTGCTTTCAATTACGGTGAATTACGGTAACGAAAGTAAGAGCGTATTTAAAGGTTATTTTACTGACAGTAAAATTCATTTACTGAAAATAACGCATATTTAGAGGTTATTTTACTGACACTAAAATGTATTTAATGAAAATGTGTTAATTATTGTGTGAAGAAATATTCCATCATAATAAGTTTAAATTTAATTTTAATGCACATCTTTATGCGCAAAGAAAAAATATAATAAATTTTGTAAAAGTATTTAACAAATTGGGGAAAAGTACGTCAAAGCGAAATTTTGATATAAAAAATACTAAACTTAAAAAAAAATTATGTGAAATTGAGGAAAGTTATTTTAGAATTTAATTTTTGTTTGTTTAGTATTTATTATATCAAAATTTCGCTTTGTTGCACTTTTTCTCCAATTTGTAAAATACTTTTACAAAATTTAATATATTTTTTCTCTGCGTATATAGACAGAGTTGACAGCGTATAAAGGAGTCGCCGATTATAAAGTATATGGTCATTTTTTAAAAATTAAAAACGACGTATCCAATATTTCTTTTTAATTTTGAAACAATTGACATTTTTTTAATTTACTTCTAAAATGATGGAATTTTATTAATCAATCATATTAAAGGGATTCTGAATATGCTCGCATACTGTATCTAAAACTCATTAGTTCGAATTTTCAATGGATAATTTTAATCATAATTTCCATCAAAGGAATAGTCGAATATTAGGTTTAATTTACTGAAAATAATAGCCACTCAGTTTTCTATAACATTAATATGATGTCAATTGTATTAATTCTTGATTAGATTAGATAATTGATAAGTCAAATTGTTTTACTATTTGTCAGAACAGAAATGGATTCAATTTCTCAAACGGATCACCTAAAACTAGACAAATTTATATTTAGTGTGGTATTATATTGTTTGATAATCTCATATATTCCAGAACAAAGAAAGAAAACTGTCCAATACATATGCAAGGAATTTTCTTTGTTTTTGAATATATGAGATTATCAAACAATATATCGCACTAAAATTATAAATCCAAACAAAATAACAGCACAAAATTTATATTTATTTAAAAAATCTATGTCTATTCTAATAAAAAATGATTTTAAATTTAAAAATTATTATTGTTATAAACAATTATTACGAACAAAAATCTAGTTTCTTAGACATTTGTAAACATTTTAGGCATTTTTTAAACATAAAATGTTTATATAATATGTACATTCTTTCAAAAACTTTAAAGATTTGTTATTTACTTTTTAAACAAATTAATGGCTTTTCTGCAAAAGGAAATTTTTATTTCATATTTTAACTAGTTTAAAGTCATGTAAAGCTCTACTTGATTATTACTAACTAGATTATTGTTAATAACAATAATAATTTTTAAATTTAAAATAATTTTTTATTAAAATCGACATAGATTACTTAAATAAATATAAATTTGTCTGCAAAAAAAATTTTGTTTATAAAAAGAACCAAAGTTATCTATTTGTTAATTAACATTGTTTGCAACAATGTTCTGCAATGAAAAAATAAAAAAAACATGATTTTTTCTAAAAATATTGTAAATTGTTAACTTTGAGTTAAAAAAAAATATATAAACAATTAAAAATTTAAAAATTAGTTTAGTGGGATCTCTTAGAAATTTTATCCCCTTTAATTTAAGACCAAGCCCATGAAAATCTAATAAAATTTGTAGGTTACAGACAATTTTGAACAGTAAATTGTAAAAAATATCATTGTGTGCAGTTTTTAATTAATAACTTTTTTTCTAATTCAGGCTCATGTTTTTCGAAACGGTTTTACACTCGGAGACATTTAAGGAATAGAATGCAATTTTAATTTTTTTGTTAGGACGTGAAGAACATATTTGTTTATTAACATTTTATAAACAAATTACATAAAAAATTATAAAAAATGAAAAATTTAAAAAAAATATATATATTCAAATAGTGCAATTCAAGACGAAAAAAACCTATATTTTAATTTTAAAATCCGTCAACTAGAACTAGAGAAAAAAATTTGTTAATTTAGAAGAAAAAAAAATTCAATTGTTAATAACTTACAAAAAAAAAATTTTTGGCTTAATATTTTCAGGGATTTTTTGAACCATATTAAGAGTGGAAGAAAACTATTTTGGTTCAAAAAGAAAATTTTTTAGTTTTAGGTGATCCGTTTGAGAAATTTTGACCCAAATTTAATTTTTTAGAATAATTTTTAGTCATAAACACTTTTTTCAAAGCAGACTTTGAATACGTAATCAGCGACTTCAGAAACCCTTTGATATAAAGATTCATAAAATTTTATCATTTTATAATCAAATTATAAAATAAAATTTATCAATTATTTCAAAACTTAATCGCCATATTGTATCCACCATTTTGAATTTTAAAAAATATTGACAGTTTTGAAATCAGAGACTTCTGAAATCCACTCAGTAACAGAATAATCGTTCCAATAATTCTTAGAATAATGAAAAATCATTATTGAGTTATTCTTAAAGCTGGTTTCTAGCTCAAATCCGATTTATGTCAGATACAAAATATTAGCCAATAAACTATGTGTATGCAAAGTTTGACAATTCGCTAGTAATACTTACTTGAAGCCCTAGAAGCTCTATATATAAATAAATTAACAAATAAACAAAAATATAAAATCACACTTAGAAAAAAATTGAAAAACTCAATAAAATTTGATTTAACAATTAAGTGATCAAAATTTGAATTAAATACTAAACATTTTACTATTTTATTGGACGAATGCATTATTTTACCATTATATAGGTATTGAGAACTGTTCTATATATATTTAAAGAAAAAACTGTGCCTGCAAAAGACTCGTCAACGTTGTGTTTTCTTTTTACAAAGGCAGTGAAACAAAAGCTTTTACATAGATTTTAGTTGAAACAAGTCTGGAAGAAAGGAGGACACAAGCGAAGGCACATGAAAAAAGCTCATTCTTTATTAGAATTCCGGGTACCAGTAATTGTTTCCTGGATTTTAATACTTCCAGTTTTAGTTTCAATTTATCATCTATGAAAATGGATATATATTACACTAAATTATCATTTACGCTTTTATACTATATAAAGAACAAAAACTTTTCAATTTTTAAATATCATTCTTCTTACCAAAAATATTAAAAGATTACATTTTTATTAAAATTTAATTAGATAGCATTTATATTGTCGAAATGAGACTTTTATTTTTAGTTAAAAACTAGAGTTAAAACGCTTTTTTAAAATTAAAAATTAAAAATTCGCAAGTCGATTCAATAGTAACGTGATCGTTAAGCACACGGAAAAAATTAGTTGCTGAAATTTTCCTCGACTTTGTAGAAGACTTTCGGATGTAGTCGAAAGTATTTAAATTTTTAAATCACTCTGTTTTAAAAATTATATTGAAAGATCGAAGAAAAAATGTACTACATTCGAAGAGAATTTAGAAAAAGGATTTGAAACTTTCAGCGACAGTCGAGGAAAATGAAAACACAGCCAGCGCGAACGATTCAGCGACAGTCGAGGAAAATGAAATCACAGCCAGCGCGAACGATTCAGCGACAGTCGAGGAAAATGAAAACACAGCCAGTGCGAACGATTCGGCGACAGTCGAGGAAAAAAGACGTGTCCAAATTTTCTTCTACAGTATTATAAACTTTCAACGATAGTCGCGGAAAATGAAAAATTCTGCGGACCAGTAAAAAAAATTCTTTCAGTTCTTATTTATTTAATTCCTTTTATGCCTTATATTTAATTACAATCCTACATTTATACATAATCACGACACTCATCACATGTAATTTGACACTATTTAATCACTAATAACCTGCCTAAAACTAAATAGCTAACACCAATACGCATATTATCCTACACTTTCGTTGTTTCGCACGCTATATGAATCTACTTTTTCATCGTCCTTATATACTAAATGGAACCTTTCTTTACCGCTTGTGAGAAAAAGTGCAATATTTTGAAAATTAAAAATCTCAAATATTTCTCTTCAACATATTTTAGAATTTTAAAGAGTATTTCAGTATACGTTAAGGACTATTTTACAATTATTTTTAATTTATTAAATGAATAGAAAAATGATAATATTTAATTAAAATAATAACTAAGGCAATAAAATTATTTTCTGTTCATTATTCTAAAAACTTATTTAACGATTAATAATTATATTTTATATATACATA
Source organism: Leptopilina myrica (nomen nudum) (assembly GCA_032872475.1). Classification (NCBI taxonomy): domain Eukaryota; kingdom Metazoa; phylum Arthropoda; class Insecta; order Hymenoptera; family Figitidae; genus Leptopilina; species Leptopilina myrica (nomen nudum). The sequence goes on along the minus strand of CM065464.1, from coordinate 37,681,963 downwards.
TAAAAAGATTTTAATCCTCCAATATATAATTCACAAACACTGTAGACAAGAATTTGTAAATGAACGGTATTAAATTGACTGCAGATCGCGTTTATCGCCTGAGAGTATGCGCATCTTTTCTGCGCACCGTTTTCCTCGACTCGTCGACGAAACTTTGTATCAAAGTGTTACAATAATTCCACGACTTTTTTCCGCTACTAGGTTTATAAAAAGTCCTCGACTTTTTTAGAGAATTTCTGCTAAAATCATAGAGTATTTCTACCCGTGCAGAAATTACCCTACTAGGGCCGTAGTATGGCATGAAACGCCGCGCCTGATCAGGGCCAGATCGGGGCGACAAGAAAGTGTGGATTTCCTGATCAGGGCCACATCGGGCGCGGCGTTTCATTCCCTAATAGGTCGGCCCTGTCAGGCCCTGATCAGGGCCCTAGCGAAATTTCTACACGGGTATAAGTTTATAAAGTATTTTTTCATATCCGAGAGTCTTCGAGTAGTAGCTGAAAACTTCAGCGACTAATTTTTTCCGTGCACTTTCAGATCAGATTACCTGCTGGGATTCAAATTTTAATTAAACTTTTTGAATAAAATGTAAAATATTTAAGCTCAAGTCTATAACTACAAAGTGTAATTACGGTAATTTTTCTTAATTAGTAAGTAAATTCTTCATGTACAGAATATAGACTCCAATCTCAACAGTAAAAATGTTAGTGAATTTTATTTACGTTATTTTTAATCCATCAATCTACTTTATTCAATTCATTTCTTAAAATATAAATTTAATTTTAAAATGTTTGTCTAAATAATAAAATGCATATATATAGTAATGATGTTATCACTCGGTCGACAAATATTAGTAAGATGATGGTGAATTTCATGTTTTTAAAATCGACTATTTTTTTACTGCCATAAAAGGTTTTTTTAAAGGTTTAGGAGTTACATCCAGCTGAACACTCGAAAAATCGATATTTTCGAATTTTTTTTCTGAAAAAAAACTAATAAGTATTTCAATTTAAAAATTAATACACATATAAAAGGTACTTTTAACTTTATTTTGACATATTTTATTTATAAAAATAATTTTCTTTTAAAACTTCTGTAAAGAATTTGCATCGTCAGCACCTTCTAAAACTTCTTTTTGATTTTCAAGCAAATCCGATGATTTTTTTTTTTAAATTTCGAAACTTATGAATAAAAACTTTGAATGCGTTTCTCTTAAAATATACTTTTTTGAACTGGTAAAAGTGATAGCTCGAGTTCTACTGAACCAATTTTGAAAAACCAAACTGCGTTTGATTCATTGTCATCATGGCTAGGGGTGGAACCTCAAAAACTGAAAAATTTGCGGCTCCTTTTTTTCTATAAGAGAAATTCTGAATAAAAACATATGTTTTTTTTATGTTTTGGGGAAAAAGTGCCCTAAAAAAAAGAAGGGGAGGAAAATTTTACTTTTTTGAGGTTCCACCCCTGGAGAAATATCTAACGAAGAGAATGTCACTTCGTTTTTGGTTTTATCTGTTTTAGAACTCTTGGAATCGTTTTCACCAGGGGAAATAGATATGTTTATGTTCTTAAAAAAATTGTTTATAATACGTAAAAAAAAATTATAAATGAATGTGGTAATTTTTAAAAAAATTAAATTCCAAAAAGACGAATTTTTCCCTGTTTTAAACTGGAATGTCCCCTTAAAATATCATTTTTTCAAAATACTAAGGCTAAGTGAATGTAACCACTTATGTACTGGAAGAAAAAACAAAGAAAAGTTGTTAATTTTTAGTAAATCCAGATATATTTACACTGTAAAAAATGAGCGTCTTGGTTTAAGACGTTTACGTGGTCACTTCTAAGACGTTTATAAGCGTCTTATTTGCCTTCTAAAATGCATGTATTTAGATGTTATGTTTTTCATTTAAGACTTTCAAAATTTGTGACACAAATTTTCTGTCTTTAGGAATTTTTTCTGTTAACTGACAAAGAATTTAATAATAAAATTTAATAGGGTGTAATGTAATCAAACTTTCATTTACCAAAATAGCAAATTATAAAAATAATTTATTTTAATAATTTTATTCATTAAAAACCTCGAGTGATGTTATCCCATAATGGTATCAAAAATTTCATAAAATACCTAAAACATAATTTTCATAATCCGAAAATTCTATAGTATTTTTTGATAATTTTTGTGAAAAATATAATATTTTCTTTTTTTATTAGTTAAAAAACTTTTCTTTTAAAATAGGTTCAAATTCTACCGTTCAATTTTAGAATATTATTAGAAAGGTTTAATAATTATTTTCTATTTTAGATGTAAAAAAAATGACTCTTTCCCTCTGATCTTGACTGTCGAAAGGACCGAGTTACAGAGCAGATTATTTTAGTTGTTGAAATTCTTCATGTCATTGTCTGAGTCTAAACATTTCGAAAACATAGCATAGTACAGTACCCCCTAAATTTGTGGAAAGTTTAAAGCACACAGACAAAAAGTAGTATAAATTTTGTTGCGGGTAATTTTAACCAATGTTAACTCACATAGACAGTGGCGCCCTCACCTAGGAGAAATTTTGTTGCAGCGAATTTTTACCCCAAAATCAGGTTCAAATTTATACTTTGTTTTTCTTGTTTAAAGTCACAATGTTTTAAAACTAAAACATTTAATAAAAATCTATATAAATATTCAATAAAATCACTGTAGTGAAATTGTTGAAGTTATTTTTTCTATATTTTGCAATATTTGATGATCATTTGCTTTAGGCATTACGATATTACCCCATAAATCACACACTGAGAGCGTATAGCCCCTTTTCCTTATAGATATTCTCATGTTCTGTTCATATTACATAACATACTCAGCCCAAGGGATTTTACCGGAAATGAGCTTTGAATTTCGTTCGCCAGCTTTTTACTCTTGTTTCTCCTGAAAAGAATTTACCTGTTTTTAAATTCCGTTCACATCAAAGTAATATTCTTCAAGTAAAATATAAAATACACGATCAACAAGTTTCTTACGTTAAATTATTATAAGTCAATTTAAATATTTTACATATATAATTATAGAATTTTCAACTTTCATTAATTTTCATTCATTCATTCTTCATATTGAACTTCAGAAATAGAATTATCCTAATTTCAAAATTGCAATGTTACTGAAGGGCACATGAACAAAATTCATTTCCCTCCATTTAAAAATTAAATTTAACACGAACCTAACTTATAATTCGTTTGCTACATAGGTACCTTTCTTGGAAGCTCGTCACATGTATATACAACAAATGTCTAATTATTTGGCACTATTTAATGGAATTTATGTCTTCTTTTAGGTATTTTCATTAAAAATCTGTGGTTAGTCAATAAAATTTCTTTATTTTTATGAGATTTTTGTGTATCAGTTTATTTTTAATTTTTACCTTTTGACATCGTCAGTACTACGAGTGACATTTTTTTACGAAATATGTTTCATTATAACAACCTTGTTTCAATACAGTAGCTAAATATTTGCAGGATGTAAAAAAATGTTTAAAAAGTAGTAGTAGTCATGCGAGTTCCGAGTATCTTTCAAAAAATTTTGGAATACGTACACACAAATGTAGCAATGTACATTTAAAAATTCAGTCTGTTAATTTAAATTTTTTCTTTGATATACATTTCAACATTCATGTAATGGAATTTTTCATCAGTGGAGTTTTTTTTGGTTATATTTAACAATAAATAATGTTATAACATGCTTTTGACTTTGTAGTGCAGTTTTTTTATTGATCACCTTTTGAAATACACGACTTTGAATACATGACAATCAACTCTAATTTTTTGTTTTAGAAAAATATCAACATTTTCCTATTTTTATCGTCTTTCTAATGTTTATTAAAACCAACGGGGAATTTTCCATAAAGGTACAATTAAATAGAGTAAAATACGCTTCGGTTAGAACGCTTTTGTGACACGTTCTGATTGGAAATCTCATATTAAATTGTTCGCTAGATCAAAAGCAGTTTAATCTTCAGTTTATTGCTTTACGCTTGACAACTTTATTTCATATTCTCGCAATTTAGATGCCCAAAACTTAATATAAACGGATATATTCTCTCATCAGTCCCATACTTCTTCCACTCTTGATACTGTAATAATATTTATATTAAACAATCCACTTTTTCATGGGAAAATTACTTTCTTTTCTGCTCTCAACATTCCGCAAATGATCTGAATTCCACAATATAAGATTCACTTCAACCGGAACGTCACGAGCTTCTGAAAGTTTGACCCAAGCTTTTAGCTCAATCCTTTTCTACCAGAAAGAAGTGCGCAAAGAAAAAGTTCACTTGCTATCCTTTCAATGACATAGCGGCTATAAATTTTAGATGCGAATGTGGAACTTTTGCTTTAGTGTGAAAAATAAGACTCTGACAATAAAACAGTTTACCTATAGCAAAGAGATTTAAAATCGTTCAAATAAAATGTTTTTTTATTCATGATCTCAATATTATATAAAAGTCTCTTACAGTAATATTTAAAGTAGTAATAGTATAATATTTAATTTCTTCTCCTTGGTACCATAACTAAAATTAGAGGAATTTGCAAAAATATTGTCGAATATTTTTAGGGTTAAGAATTAAGAAAACTTTCATTTAACATTCTGGTAATATAAAAATATTGTGACGAAAAAAGTGACCTTGGCAACATTACAGATACAGCAATTATAAAAGTATACATTTACTTTCTAAGCGAGAAGAAACAAGTTCTTTGACTTAAAAATGAATATAAAAGGCGTCAATGACTAAATATAGAAAATAGAAATAATTCAAGTTACGATGCTGCTTACTATCTATATGACACTTTTTAAATTTTAAATAAATATAATTTCAATTATATACTTTTAGTTTAGGATCCATAATGAAGCTGAAGTCCGTAACAATTTTAGAAACGAAAACTTAAAAGAATTTTCCTTAAAAGTTAATTTATCCTCAACTTTAATGTAAATATTTTATACGTATTGTTTTATATCATCCAAAAATGGATTTTACGGGTAGAAATCACCCTTAAGAAGCCTTTCTAGTCAAAGATTTGAAAAAATCGATTTTTTTTTGTTTCCTTTTGCTTTAAATTGTTCCTAAGTATCATAAAAGTACTGTTCAAAAATATATTTGAAGAAATAAACAAAAAAAATAAGTTAATAGCAATTTTTATGACGGTTTTTTAACTCATTGTGATACATTACGAAAACTTTAAACTCGTTTTTCTCAAAAACGCTTTTTTTGAAAAGAGAAGACACTTTTTTCGAAATCTACTGAAAGCGATTTTAGAAAACCATTCAATTCTTTATCTATAAAAAACTGAACAAAAAAACCCCCAAAATTTTACATTTTTACCCAATTATTTTTTACGGAGATAAATTGCCCCAAAAAAACAGCATTTTTTAAATTTTTTCAAGAAAAATGTTTATAAAAAATTTTAAAAATTAAAAAAACATGTTCGATTAACAGCGAACGATAATTATTCTACAAATTACTACATGTCAGAGAAGTCATTTAATTCATTTTTTAAAATAACTTTTACTCAAAAACTATTTTTACTACCTTCATAAAATTTTTAAAATTATAAAAATCAACTTTCTTAATTTTCATTTTTAATTATAGCTATTCGTTTGAAATAATTTTAAAACGATTAATTAGTCATTTAGGTACCACCATTAATAAAGATGAAGCTGAAGACCAAAACGTTTTTAAAAACAAAAAATAATGGTACGGTATTTTTATTTTTGTTTTTTCATCATGTGATTTTTTAATAATTGTATCCTTAGTTACAATATTAATTTCTTAAAAATTAATGCAAATAAAAATTAGAGATGAATTCAATTTGTAAAAATTCGTTTTTGATTTTACGTTTTTAAAAACGTTGCGGACTTTAGCTTCATTAATAAAGATAGGAACTTTTCGTTTCAGCATAAAAGGCATAAATTTCAAAAATATTTTCTGGTATTAAAATTAACATTATTGTTGAACAATATAATAATTGCAATTTGGGAAAGCATATAAAAAGTATTAAATATTTTATTTATGAAAAATCGTTAATTCTGTATTAAAAAATTTATAAATTGCTTTAATATTGAATCGACATATTGGATCCGCCATTTTGAATTTTTAACCCGACAGGCATAAGGTAGGGTAAAATATACCCTAAGCAATATTTATTCCCTGATAATTCGAATTTGCAATGCTGAATTTAACTGCAATCTTTAATAGCTGCTGTGAATATGGTAACAAATCAATAATTAAAATACAATTTTTTAACACTTCTTATTGTTTATTTATAACTATTTTCAATATATACTATTATTACAACAAACATTTAATTTATTTAAACAATTTATTATTGCTAATTCATAACAATTCTAAAAACAAAATAGAGAACAACAAAATTAATATAAATTTGGCCTTTCATTAATAATATTCAATGTTAAATCAGTAATTAAAATATAAAAATAAATTTGCTATTAATTTTTTAACATCGTTTAAATACAATTAATTGTTTTTATATATATTAACTTTTTACCCATTGCACATAGAAAAAAGCATTTTCTTCCAATTTTGCAATTTTCGGATCTACTTGTGACGCGCTCTGAAGAAAGGTACCTAAGAAGCAAAAAATTTTAGGTTATGTTCTTAATTTTACAAGTAACACTACAGAAAGAAAATCAATTATTAATTAAAAATTATTGATCTTCAAGTCTTCATTACATCCAAAATATTCAGTAAAAATTAGTTTCAAATTGAAATAATTAAAAATAAACTTTTAATCAAGAGAAATCTCACACGACCCTAACCTATAATTCGTTTGCTTCTTAGGTACATTTCTTCGGAGCGCGTCACACTTATAAAAGTCGATAAATATTATATGTCAAATCGCTATTTTAGCAATTATTTAAGCAAATAATTGTTATTCATTAAATAGCGATTTGACATTCTATAATTATCTGTTATTATAAATGGGTCCGAAAATTGCAAAATTAGAGAAAAACTACATCTGTTTAGTAAAATTAATAAATTAGATTACTGGGCAACAAAAAGCAATTATAGTGTATACATTTCTCGGACTACATTCCGGGAAATAGAATAAGACTCCTCTTTTAGTACTTTTCCCCAAATTTCCCCTTAATTTCAATAAAATAATTTTTTGAAAATTATTTTTCAATTGTATTTTTCCACTCGGCCTTTCTTCCTTCTACCGTTTATTATTAAATTTAAAAATTAAATAATTTAGGTGCATTAAAATTCATTACGATATAGAGCCTCTATATAGATTTACAACTTTTAATTATAATTCCCTGAAAATAAAAAAATATGTTATAATTTACGGCATTTTTTAGTATTGGTTACTTTTTCAGACTTGCAAAATTAAAAATTTTAATTTCAAAATGCAAATCTGATACCAATAACAGGAAATCATAATGAATTCCTGTGTCCTCTTACAATTCTTCATTTACTTTTTGAAAAACATTTACATTTCAACATTCATGTATTTTAAATAATGAAATAAAAATTTTTAAAAGGTCGAAAAAAAATCAAAATATAAAAAATGAAATGTTGACACAAATTGACACTTGTCAGGAAATATTATGAAAAAAGTGTTTACATTTCCTTGTGTCATTACCCTCGAGAGGAAGTTTAACATAATGTCAACATGAACCTCCACCACACGTTAATTGAAACAAAACAAAGCAAATACTTCCTGATTTAAATGCTCCCGATTTATAAACATTATAACATACCTCCAGTTTTCTGCTCTCCGATATAATCTTCTAAATGACGTAATAATTTCTATTTGCCGACTACATTCGTATACTTAGGTCATTCCTCTCAAATTGTAACACTTTAAGCAAACATCACACAAGAGACTAACTGTCAAATATAATCAGAAACACACTGTTTATCTTGAAATTCTTTTTTCACTTTCTTTCTTTTTATTCAGCACTCACTATACTCACTATAAAAAAAACATGAAAATAACCCTTCGAATTTGAAATTAAAATTCCATAAGTAAAATTAAGGGGAATCTGTGGCAAAATCTTGTAACATGTTCACTGACGCATCAGGTGTCAGTCACCTTTCAGTATATTTTCTACATGCGGATGAGAAAAATTGTATACACGCTTTCAGAACCACGTGCCACTGTTTAAGTTGAACTCGAGAAAGAATTCTTCGATCCGAAACGAAAAGGCATTATCATCATAGCATTATAAGAAAACGAAACGCGGCACACCATGAAAAATAACCTTAAAAACTCACCTGTCGTGAAACCGATGAGACTCTTGTGCTGTTGGTAAAAGATCTTCCAATCCTTTCACTCCTTTCGCAATCGTTGCAAACTCTTCGTTCACCGGGGGGATTGTCACACTGAACATGAGAAACACACTGTTTCAGAACACGAAACGCACTGCAGCGTCGCGACGTTACCGAGAATCCGTACACCACCACCCGCGCAGATATGCGGCTTGAAAATAATGTACAGGTGTGTTTGTATACCTCAACACAATTCCATGGATCAGCTGCTACCGTCACACGCGCCACCAATTTGGATGGAAATTCCTTGAACTATTCGACGACCACGATAGTCAATTGAATGAATCGTGAAGTTACCTGTGATTGTTAATACTCTCTTCTTTGTTTTCCCTTTTTTCCACCTTGACACCAATTGAAAAATAATTTGTATTCCGAACCAATTGGAATTATTTTTACTCTTTTTATGTTATTTATGTCTTTTTTCCCCTCTTTGTGTATATATCAACCGTAGGTAAGTGAGAAATTTAATATCCTCAAGCGGTAACGAAGTATTTTTGAATTAAGAAATTGATACGTTTGCCGACATTATCGCTGTTATCGTTTGTTTTTATACAGAGAATATAACCGCAGCAAATTCTCGGAGAATTTAAGTTATATATTTAAAAGAATTCTTTTAGATAAAAGTAATCATCTTAATTGTGCTAAAAGATATGTATTTTTATATTAATAAAAGTCATTAATATACGTTGTTTAAGTAAACAAACTTATATTCTCTTTGAAAAAATTAAATTACCGTAACTTTTCCCCCAACTTAAATTCTCGGGAATTTAACAACACTGTAGCACGAGGTATAGCTGCAATCCCAGTTTATAATGCAAGCAATTGTTTTGAAACATTTTCTTTCTCGTTTTTAAAAGTTTAAGTGTTTTTTTTACAATTTGTAATTCTTAAGACAGTTAAAATTTGATCAGTTTATTTTGTGTATGAAGTTTTGTGTACTGTGACAAGTTGATCTTCAAAAGTTCAATTTCAAAAACTATTCAGGTTTTACAAAAATTCCACAATCAGCAACAACGTTTTACAACTTTTTGTCAGTTTTCGTGTGTTAAACTATTCGAACTAAATTATTATTTACAATTATTGACCAACGGATTTCTGTAAATATAGAAGTAAATTTTATCAATTTCGTGCCATAACCTCAAAGTTTATTACCGCGATAAATAGTATTTTTATTTAAACACGATAGAGAAAAGTTATTTTATTTATTTTTTCTAATGACTTCACGACCAACGATAATATGTTTTAAGCACTGTTCGGAAAAATCGATTTTTTGCAATCAAGTGCCACTTTTATGTCCACTTTGTAATAAGTTAATTGTCACTTTTACCTTGGAACCTTTTGAAATTCCGTATCCATTTATTAACGCAAATCAAAATCCGACAAGTATTATTTTAAGACCATCGTCAGGAGATTTTCTTCACGATTTCAATGTTAATCAAGATTTACATATCGGAATTGTAGATTCGAATTGTCAAATTTTTGAATTCGATAGACGTGGTTTGATGAAAAATGATTTTACAAAGTGGACCAATTGTGTTGCGCTGAAATTAATTCCCAAATCTTGGGAATCACATTGGGACGATACACTTGAAATTATCGTCAATAATTCAAAATGGAATGTAAAAAATTATCATGAAATTTCAATGAATTGCTTTAATTTTATTATCGAATTTCTGGAAATTTTGAAATTTGAAGACATTCAGTTTATGAATAAAGAAGAAATGTGTGAAACTTTCATTTTACCAAAACTTCAAGAAGCTATTCGATATGTTTCTTTGTATAGAAAATTAATGAATGAAAATTACTTCATACAGGATTAATTTTCGAAAATTGTTTTTTATGAATATTTTAAATAAAGATAAATAATTTTTTAGATTCTTGAAAACTTTTTTGACAAATTGTAAATAATGTTTTACATTGTCGGATTTTAAATGGGTTTGAGAAATTTGTCATTTTCTACTTTAAAATTTTCGATTCTTGGAAGAAAGAACGGCTACATTTCCTTGCGCTCTTTGCAAACATTTAAAAGTAATGATGAAAATAAATTCGACGTTATTGTCATTGGAGGAGGACATGCTGGAACAGAAGCTTGCACTGCTGCAGCTAGAATGGGAGCAAAAACATTACTTGTCACGCATAAAAAAAACACAGTTGGTAAAAAATTGTTATTATTACTGATTATTGTTTTCTTTTTTATCACAAACTTGCAATGCAATTTTCAAGGTTTTGTTTTTTTAAATAGAAAATTGAAATTTTCAGGTGAGATGTCGTGTAATCCATCATTTGGAGGAATTGGCAAAGGTCATCTTATGAAGGAAGTCGACGCCCTGGATGGTGTTTGTGGACGAATTTGCGATATATCTGGAATTTATTATAAAATTCTTAACCGCAGTAAAGGTCCGGCTGTGTGGGGTTTGAGAGCTCAAATTGATCGTAAATTATACAAGGAAAATTTGCAGGCCGAAGTTTTTAACACACAGAACTTGGAAATTTACGAATCCGCTGTAGAGGATTTAATACTTGAGAATGAATCTCAATGCTGTGGAGTAATATTAAGTGCGTTAGATTTCTAATTATTTATTTAATATTTATAGATCCAAACACAAAATGAAAAGCATTAAAGTTTCTTCCATAAATGCTGCCAATTTCTTCATCAAATATGGTTAAAATAACTTTTTAACTTTTACAATATTTCAAGTTAGTTAGACGTTAATTTTTGATAAATATGAACAGCGATTTTTCCAAAAATCGTAGCTTTTATATAATAGAGTAAAAAAATTTGATAAATAAATTGCAATTTAATGAATAAATATATTAAAATGTTATTGAGTTCAGATTATATTTTGCAATTTAATTTATTAAGATATACATAAAATGAAGTTAATGTTGATATTAAAATAATAAAAAAGATTAAGGTAAAAAAGAGAATATTTCTTCTTACATAAGAAATGTAAAAATTAAATTTATGAATGATATTCATTTGTTAATTCATTTTTTATAAACGAAGGGTGGCATGACAAAAAGGGTCAAGCCACAATTTTTCGAAATTGAGATTTTTTTATAAAAAAAATCAGGTGAATTCATTTACACAGTTCTGTAAAAGGATTTTCCTGTGAATTATATTATAAACTAGTTTTTATTAAAAATAGGAATAAAAATTTCCCTAAATTTTTACTTACAATGCAATTCAGTTAAAAACCAAAAAAAAATTAATTTTACTATGAATAGGTTAATATGGTCAAAAATATTGCTTTCTCTTTAATATCATTAAATATATTATATTCAATTTCGCTGAAAAATTGTATGTCTAGTTAGAAATAGTTTTATTCTTTATCTAATTTTCAACAATTTAAATAATATTCTTCTGTTAATTTTTAAATACCTATTGCTGTTTGTAGTTTGCATTTGAAAATTTCGGTACTGTTTAATTTCAGAAGCAAACATTTAATTAACAATTTTTTTGAAAACAAACAACTTTTTTAAAGCAAACTTTTTTGCATTTAATTCGTCAATTCAATATTAACAAACTGATGTTTCAGTTTTTCATTAAACTGTATATTTTTTTAATAATTAATTTTATAAGCAAATATGCGCATTTGACGTAACCCCAAAATAGTTTACATTTATTTATTTTTCTCACTAATATGTAGGTTTATCTTCATAAATTTCATTTCCACTGATAAAGCTAAATGATATTTTTTAACGGTTTTTTTAGATTTTTCTTAAATAATCAGGAAAAAGTTTAAATATGTTATTTTCGTTTCCTGTGAAATTGTGACTTTATCCCTTTTGTCAAGCCATCCTTCAAATAAGGGTAATCACATGTCAGTATAGTCAGAAAAATGTCAGGAAAACAAAATTTTTGGTAGTAAAGTCAGGGAAATGTAAGGGAAACAAAATTTTCGTCAGTGAAGTCAGGGAAACGTCAGGGACACACACATTTTTTTTAATAAAGTCAGGAAAATGACTGGAAACAAATTTTTTGTCTCTGAAATTAAGAAAATCAAAACTTTTTAAATTTATTTTAAAAAATTTTGACTGCTTCGATTTTTCTTCTAAACATTGCAAAAAAATTCCACAATCTTTAGTAAAAAAAGTGCAATTTATTTTCATTTATATAATGCGAAAAATAACTATAAACAAATTTTTGAAAAATTGTTTTTGAATCATTTGTTCATAATTAAATTTTTTAGATATATCTATAATATTTTTGAGTAGTTAAAATTTTGTAAAATTTAATTGAAAAATTTAATTTATTTTAACTTGTTAATTTATTCAAAGAATTTTGTTACAATTTTTGATGAATTTTAATTACATATTTTGAAACTAATTGAATTAGCCAAAAGTTTAATAAATAATCTTTAAAGATAAATTTGAAAATGAATATTAATGAAAATTGTCTTCAAAGTCTTTTCAGTTACATATTTCTAAAAATGAAAATACATTAAAAAATAACATGTTGGAGAAAGCAATTGAATAGTGAATTTCGAAAAGGGCTCAACTCGGATTTTTTTCAAATTTCACTTTTTTGCATTATTGAATGAATATGTATTCATTGACGTTTTCTTAAAAGAAAAATTTAATCTGAAGTTCTTTTAGTACAGAAAAATGTTTTTTACATGTGTTTTCCTTTGACATTTAAACTAAGATTGTTTATTTTCTAACCTAATGCTAAATTGTTTTTGAGTAAAAAAAACATTTAATACATTTAATCCTTTTCTCATATAAAATATGTTCTAGTTACTACACAAAAAAACTAGACTTTTTTAATCAAAGCTTTTTGAATATATTCGGTTTTTGTGTCTACTGTCAAATTTAAAAAAAAACAAGTTGAGCCTTTTTCGACAATCACTATTCAATTATTTTCCAAATTTTTAATTAAAATTCATCAAGAAATTAATTAGTTTTTTTAAATTATCCAAAAATTCTTTTAAGAAATACAATTATTTTCGAAAAAATACATTAATATACTTTTAAAATCAAATTGTAAATTTAAATAAAACTTTTTGCCATTAAGATTCTTCAAAAATTTGATTATTTGTATTTATATTTTTTATATTTATTTTTTTATTTATATTTATATTTTTAACAAATTTTAATTATTTGGAAATCTTTGAAAGGTAAAGAACTTATAAATTATTATAAAAAATGAGTTTTTTTATTTAAATAATTAAATTTAGAAGAACTTTGGAAAAATTATTAAAATTGATTAATTCAGAGATGAAGTTTAGTTGAAAATTGTAGAAAATAATTGAATTCAGGACAAGTTATAATATTGTAATTTATAGATTTTATTAAAATTCATAAATTTTACTCATATTTCATATAATTTTGTCAGGAGAATTAATTTTAATGTCAGTAAATTGAAATTTATTATTCATTTTCATTACATTCCGAGCAACTAAAACTTAAGTTAAAAAACATTTGGAACAATAAAATTCTGTGAAATAATGATTTAGAAAAATAGGAATTTTAACAGAGGAAATATTGATAAAACGAAAATGATTTTAAATAATCAATAATTGGACAAATGAAAATAATGTCAAATATTTTTTCGAACTAACGAATTCTCTGTTAAATAATAAATCTGCAAAATAAAAATTAGAAAATAAATAGTAATTCTAGTAAATTTAGCTTATGTCAAATTCGGTGAAGTGAATTTCGTTGAATAGTCTTTATGTCTAATGGGATTTGTGAGAGATTCATGCGTCCCGAAAATTTTAAAATCGAAAAGAATTCTTAGAAGTTATTAGGGACGCTGATTACAAAATCGAGGTCAGTTTATAAAATATTTCAGTGTCGGATCCAATATGACGATCAAATTTTGTAAATTCATTAATCAGCTAAAAACTTGATACTCTAGAGTTTTTGGAGTCGCTGATTACGAATTTGATATTTGTTTTTTAAAATTTAAATTAGATCTATCAGTTTGAATTTTAGAATACAAAAAATTTATTAATAACATATTTTTTAGAGAATGGTACGAAAATATTCAGCAGTACAGTTATAATAACAACAGGAACTTTTCTTAAAGGAGTAATTAATATTGGTTTAGAGAAGAGACCAGCTGGACGAATTGGTGACGAGCCAAGTATCGCTTTAGCAGATACTTTAGAAAGAATAGGATTTCGTATGGGAAGACTTAAAACTGGTAAATATCAATATTTTTATATTTAACATAAATTTCAAATTCGAGAAACACTTTAAATTACATATTTTTTGAAATTATATATAGAATAAGAAAATAATGAGTAATTAAATTAACTTCATATTAAATTAATAAGATAAATTTCGTTTTAAAAATTTCCTGTTTTATTTTATATTTTTTTAGGAACTCCTCCGAGACTAGCAAAATCGACAATAGATTTTTCCCATTGTATAATTAATCCACCTGACAAAATACCGACACCGTTTTCGTTTATGAACGAGAAAGTATGGTTGGAGCCAGAGGAACAATTGAATTGCTTCTTAACGTTCACAAATGAAGCGGCAGCTAAAGTTGTTAAAGACAACTTACATTGTAATTTACATGTAACGGAGGAAGTGACTGGTCCACGATATTGTCCTAGTTTCGAAAGTAAAGTATTAAGATTTAAAAAAGATCGTCATCAAATTTGGCTCGAACCAGAAGGACTTGATTCACCTCTAATCTATCCTCAGGGAATGTCTTGCACTTTGCCAGTTGATAAACAACAAGAACTTTTCAGGTGTATTCCTGGTTTCGAAAAAGTCGAAATAGGTTTGTTCTAACGTTGATTTTTATTTCTACAACTTTTCCTTTTCCTTCTAATTTAATAAGAGTATAATTTTTTAACAAAATTTTTAATTAATATAAAAATTGCTCTATTATTTGTGTGATAGTTAGACCGGGATATGGTGTCACTTACGACTACATAGATCCTCGAGAACTAACTCAAGAGCTTGAGACAAAAAGAATCTCTAATTTATTTCTCGCTGGGCAAATAAATGGAACGACAGGTTACGAAGAAGCTGCTGCACAAGGAATCGTCGCTGGAGCAAATGCTGCTGCAAAAGTATAAAAATTACTGAAAAATTATTTCTTGTTTGGCATTAAAAACGGTTAAACATTTATTTTAAAAAACTTTTCTTGTGCTTTAAAATATTATTTTTTACACAACGAAATGATTTCTATTTAAATATTTTCTCCTAGGTCTTGAAAAAACCACCTTTATTAATAAGTAGAAGTGAAGGGTACATCGGAGTTATGATTGATGATTTAATAACACAAGGAACAACGGAACCGTACAGAATGTTTACAAGTAGAGCTGAATTTCGATTGTCCCTAAGGCCCGATAATGCAGATCGAAGGCTCACGTACAAGGGATTTGACACTGGAATCGTATCAAAAGAGCGATTTGAAAAGACTTGTGATTTGCATGAAAAAATGTCAAATTGCATTGAATTGTTAAAATCCGTTAAAAAAAGTTCGAGTTCATGGGCAAAATTCCTTTCAATAAACAGTACAACAACAGAAACAAAATCTGCTTTCAATATTTTAGGTATTACAAACTATGACATTGATTTTCAAACATTAATTAAAAAAATGCCTGAAACTTTTGGACAGTTTGAAGGAGATTCAATTTTAGCAAGCAGACTAAAGGTACTATTTAAATTTTAAAAATTGAAAATATACCCACTGTGTATAAAAATGAATTTTAATTTATTACTTTGTAGATTGAAGCAATTTATGAGCCTTTTGTTGCGTCTCAAGAGAACGAAATTAAAGAACTTAAAATTAACGAACAAATGCGCATTCCAAAGGATTTGGACTACACTTTGTAAGTGAATTAACTGACTAGTATTAAATTTTATTACATAAATGAAAATAGTTTTAAAATTTTAATTACTATAATAGTTTTCGTTGAACTTGAAATCAATTTTTATAGAGAGACTTTAAATCTTTCGATGGAAGATAGGGAAAAACTTATTGCAGCAAGTCCACAAACTGTAAGTATAAACTATTTATAAATTGCTGGTTGCATTCACAACTATTTTCCTTCAGATTTATTGTTTATTTATAGATAGCAGCAGCGAACAAAATTTCCGGCGTAACACCTTATGCAATTTGGAAGCTGATAAATTTTCTAAAACGACTTGAACATGTTTAATAGTTGTTTTAATTTAAATGTACAGCATTTGTATTATTTGTAAATAAATAATGTCTTAATTTACATTTTTTAATATTTTTTCCTCACATTCTTGAACCAGTTCAATTTTCTGAGAAACGACTAAAAGAAACTCTTCCGAACTTTAGATATAAATGAGGTTTTTGTAAATACACAGCGTTCATAAATTTCCCTCATGAAGATTTATTATTTTCGAAGAAAAAAAATGTTTTTGACATGAGGAATAAAAAATTTGCTTCACATGTAAAGACATTCTTTTTATTAACTTGCGACACCATTTAAAAATAAATTAACTTATGATTTATTCTCCTTCGAATGTTAAAAAAAAATTACAATGTTAAACTACTTCCTAGAAATATTCAGAAACTTTCGTCACTTTTTAGAAAAGCAGCACAAGTTCCATTATATTATTAATCTCGAAAGTAAATTTATAAGTAGTACACATGTATAGTTATAATCTCATGTTTTTCCGATTGTCTCCTATTTTTGTGTCATGTTCTTTAATATCTTTAATTATTTTTGTTCATTTACATTCAATCTAACAATAATTGAATTTCTTCTAAAGTTTTGCCCTTAGTTTCCGGAGTGACAAAGAAACCTGCCAGTGAAAATATGAGGCACAATACACAGTATATCCAAAAAGTACCATAAATCCCAATATTGTTGGTGATATTTTCAAAGGTGAATTTTGTCAAGAATTCAAGTAGTTGACCTTCCAAAAACAATACTGAAAGAGCAGTGCTTTTGATTTGAATGGAGAAAAGCTCGACTCCCAATACACCAGCAGTTGCAGCAAGAGCGATACATCCGATATCTAAAACGAGCAAAGAGATCAATGGAATCCACGAAAATATATTCATATCATTTGGATCAATATGATCTTTCCAGAAAAAGAAACAACCAACAATTAATAGACTCAAGGAACAGGCAATACTTGAATACAAAATTACCAATCGTCTACCAATAATGTCAACCAGTAAAATCGTTGGGACAATGAGAACGGCGACTGTTGGTGCCATGATTAACATGATATATTGAGGTCCCAAGGTAAATCCGGTGTAACTGAAAATAACTTGAAAATACGTTGCAATAACTCTCGCTCCAGAAAACACGACTGCTATTTTTAAAATTGCTACAATTATTAATGACTTCCGGTGACGTTTATTCTCAATTAAACTTCGAAGAACAAATTTTTTATTCCTCCTATCTTCAATGATGACTTCTTTTATTTTGCTTATTTCTAATTTCAATGTCTTCAAGTCGTTGACACCTTTAAATTTTGCTAAAATTTTCAATGCCTCCTCGTCTTGATTCCGTTGCAGATAAAAATAAGGTGATTCCGGCATAAAATAAAAAGTCGCCATGAAAATCAATGGGAAACACATAATCGTTAAATTCATTCCATTGTAGGTGGTAAATGCTCCTGTAACTAAAATACTAATTGTACCAATCAAGAATCCTAAGGCTGGAAATGCGCCTAGTCGTCCACGAATATTTTTATCAGCTATTTCACTGATGTAGAAATTTTGTGCAATTCCACCAGCTCCAAAACCAATTCCACCAACAATTCGTGCTGCATATAGCATGCTGACATCGTCTGCCATAAAGAGTAGTAAAGATGCTATGAATTGTGGTACAGCGGATGCAAGAAGTGTGTACTTTCGGCCAATTCGATTTATTAGAAATGGATGTACAAGAAAACCAAATACTTCGCCAACATTGAATAAAGAAACGACCCAGGAAACTTCGTCTGATGTCACTTTGAATTTGAAATCATCACTTATTATATGTGGTAATGCTGGTGATAACCACATTTCAAATGCACCTGATGCGATACTCATAGTACTAACTGTAATTTAAATAGACGTTAACAATAAGTTTATTCTGAAAGTTAAGTTATTAATCTTATTAATTAAACATTGTAGGATTCCACAAAAAATAGATCACTTTTTGGAGCACTTTTCGAATTTTAATTATACTTTTACTATCTCAGATAATATTGTGAGTGCAGAGTTATAAACTTTGTACACTAATGCATGCATATCATCAGAGAATAATCTTGATATTTAAGGGCCATTACAATAACTTCATGCTTTGGCGCAACGTATAGTTAAATTTTATGGACGTATTTGTGCCGATCACATGCATGATTGTCATTAGCTAACGATATTACAAGCTTCTAGTAATTCCTCTTTAAAATGATATGAATAGTGAATGATGAATATAATGATATGAATAATATGATGTGACTAGTCTAACTCTAAGATATGTCTCGAAAGTGTGGACGGGTACGAAAGTTGTGTTCATAACCAAAGCGGGTAAAAACAAATAAACTTTAACAAAGGATTTCTGTCCTATTAGCCTAACAACTTTTATTCCAGATTTAATTGAAAGACCTGTGGGAAAGATATATCCGCAGTGAGATCTTAAAACGGTATCTGCTACATAGAGATCAATATGCTTATACAGCGAAATGCTCTACGGAGTGTGATGAGTGGCTATAGCAGAAGGACTGCAAATTGCGTTATCCATTCGGTGGTAAAGAATGATGCGATAAATGAGGCTCGTGAAGTATGCTTACGGCTAAGAATGAAAGAAGCTACTTGCCTTGACAAAATGCAGTTAGATATTTGGTTTGGTAGACCTTACCGGGGTGGCGGGGGTTCCTACTAAAGAACAACCAAAACAGAAAGACAAAATTAGCGATTGTAAAAACAAGGAGTTTCTGCAAATTAATGTTTCGGCTGACTCTTGATATAAGCACGTGCCGCGGGGACAGTGGCCCAAGAATACAGGAGAACAACAACGCTTTAGTGGTTCAACAGATCATTTTGGACCAAGTAAAACAGGAAGATAAAGTGAAAGCAGTATCAAGATAGTTGCGTTTCTGTCTTTAGCAACGCACCTGAACTTGACATCGCAAATTGCAATGAGGATAGAGACAAATGCATTAAACTTTGGGCAGAAGTTGCATCATATATTGGTATTATTGCTGAGAGGAGGACAGCAAGATGCTAAAGACCTATGATGTGCAGAAAAACGTCCATATGACTATTCAAGAGGAACTAAAATAAATAATGAGCGTCTCTATTATGGTTTAGTATGGTCAGGAAAAGTATGACAGGGCCAAAGACGCAGAAGAGATAGATTCATCCAATTTCATTGAGAAATGTTGCTATTGCGTCACAAAAAAGAAGATAAGGCAGTCGTGAAACGACAAAGCTTCGAATGCAAACCAAGATAGAAAAATACTAAGGATACCACAAAAATCAACAATGATTGTCAAGGTAGATAAGAGAATTAGATATGCTGATGTTTTAAGAATAATTAAAAGAGAACCTAAACCTAATGCCAACTAGACAAAAGTAGTATAGGGACAAGAACTATTTAGAAAGGTGACAAAATAGGGGGCTCACATGGTAAAGAGAAGTTCACTGAGGAGGTGACAAGAATTGTACGAGAGCTTGCCAAGGTGCAGATGACGGATCAAAAGGTAACACTGGAGATCCGTGACTTATACTGTCTTACTGTCAATGCCGAAGTCTAGGAAGCCTAAAGAATACTAGCATCTCATCAAATTTTGTAACACTTAATGATTAAAAATATCATCGAGTAGGGTGAGAAATCATATTGCCCCAAATGCCACTATTTTGTAATTTCTTCGTAACTTCGTAACTTTCACTAAACCCTTAAATCGCACACTGCCGAATCCATTCTTAAACCGCACACTGGGTGTGCGAAACCAGGGGACTTTTAAGTGTGTTCTCCAAGTTGGAATAGGATATTATCTTCTGAAAAAATTATCTTATATAGCTCAATACATCTATTTTGAAGGAGAATAGGTTTCAGAATGATTTATTTAATTTAAATAATTTAAAAAAAGTTTTTTAAAACTACAGAAATTACCTTAAACCAAAAATTGGGTGTCAGACAAGCAGAAATTTTTCGCCGTCAACTTCATAAAATTATTAAATACACAGACACTCGGCAGACTAATGTCACTGACGAAACATAATGTCAAGTACAAAATGTACTGTCGAATATCAACACATGTTCCATTTTTACGAATTTAACCGAAATATTAGAATAAAAAGCTAGAATATGGGTGTCGCACACCCAGGGTGCAGTTTAAGGGTTAATTGAAAATATATTAAAGCTATCAGTACAAAAAACGTTGAATTTCAGCTTCTAAACCAAAAGTTACATAACCACAAAGTTAAGCTTTTCTTAGATCAAAACTATTAAAAATTTTTATTTTTTCAAATAAATTTTTTTAAATGACACGTGGTGTCATCAGAGCTTTACTGCTTCATAGGTATGTCATGGGCAAAGTATTACCAAAGTTCCTTAAAGGTGACACTAGTAGGTTTTCCAAAATTGAAAAGTATCATCTTGCCCCAGGGGATCATCTTGTACACCTTTCCCCTATTTTTATTTGAGAATCAATAACTACTGAATAGCAAATGTAGTAAGTTATTATTTATTAATTTCACTAATCCGCGTATAAATTCAACCATGGCCCAAATAGGGGCCAGATCTTTTGATCATTGTGTAGGCCATAACATGGCAATTTCTACACATTATTTTAAAATAAAAATTTAAGCAATTGGCATATATTATATTGAGGAAGCTAAATAATCTTAATAAAATGAACAACTTGTTATTAATATATTTTTATAAATTATATTATATTATTATTATAACGAAAGGAATTATTATAGCATTTGTAGAAAAGAGGTAAAAATTGATGAGTGTGCTCCAAAAATTGATTTTCTTATAAAGCTAAAGTCTACAACGTATTATTAAGAAATGAACAGTTAAAAAAGAATTATTTAATTTAAAAATAGAATTTTTGTTCATACAATTTTTTAAGAAATTATTCCTTTTTGAGGGGATAGTTTCTCTCAAATATAATTTTAATTAAAAATTAGAATTACACTATTACTTAATCAGACATTTAATAATCATTTAAATATTATGTTTTTCAAAATTTGTATTTAATGAATTCAAAAACTTTCAAGAAACTTTTATGTTTATCTAGATTGAATTGATGATTGAATACAATATAATTGGTTGATAATTTATTTACCACTAATGACTGCGACAAATTGCATCCAATTATTTCCATTCTTCTCGAGAATTTCACTGGTTTCATTTTTTTCACTAGGAACTTTCCACACATGATTTCTCTTGAATAACGAACGTACAAAATTTATTCTCATAATTCTTCTTATTATTGTTTATAATTTTGTTTTAGTACAAAAAAATTCTGTATTATGTACTTAACTTTGAAAGAGACTTTATATGACCGTGGTAATTTGCTGACTTTAGATACACTCATATCTCTAACCGTCTATTTATTTTTCTACCACGTATTCTTGAATCTTATCTGTAGTTTTTTTTGTATCGCAATTTTTACAATTATTCAATGTGAATCGTAAAAGACAGGTACTGAAAATGCATGCGGAATGACTTGTCATATTAAAATTATCATTATGAATTACGTAAAAAACAGACAAAAACACTTTGTATAATTAAAAAAAAATTTTAATGTCAGAAATTAATAATCCATATCATTTATAAACTTTTGTGTAGAGAAAAATGTATTTCAAAAATTATAAATAATTCTAATTCTTGTTATAATATTTTTAAAAAGCAAGCAATTAATTTATTTAGAAAATTTCGTTTAATTAATTTTTTCATAACTTGATAAAAATTTATCAATATTTTATCAAATTACGATTGAATTTAATAACAACTGGATTTCTTTTAAATAGTTTTCCCTTTTGTTTCTAGTTAAAATTTTAATGTGGTTATAAAAAATGAAAAAACAGTATTCGTCCAAAATGTACCATAGGGATGAGTGGGGCTGGTTGCATCACTTTTTTAAAAAATTGAATAACTTTTATAATATCAATTATTTCACAGGTTATATACTTACTAGACATAAATTAAAAGAGCAATCACTCATTTATGATTTAAAAGTATTTCTAAATCTCGTTATAAAATAATCCAGTTACAGCAACAATAATTTTTGTTTTTATGTATATAAAAGACAAGGCAGGACCTTTAACTTGAATGGAAAATAGTTCACCAGAAAGTATCATTGACGTACTGACTAATATATCAGTTGTTATAATAAAAGTAGTAATTGCTACCAGTGGTGTCCAAGCGATGGACGATAAATTCTCAATTTGTAAATAATTCTTCACGAAGAAAAATAAACCTAAATAAAATAAGCTTATGAAACTTATGATACTGGCATATATAATGACATACAGTCTGCCAAATATGTCAGCCAAATAGAGAATTGGCACGACAATCACAATCCCACGTAGCACAATAGTATGAGGTAAGGTTATGCTGAGTACTAATCGTATGGCTCGTAAGGTTACGCGATATGGCTGTAGTAGACCTGAGGTGAATTAAAAATTTCCGCCATGGAGGTAAGGTTACATGTTAGGGTGTGGTAAGTATATATTATAAGGCCATGGTAACCTTACACGTTAAGGTTGAGGTAACGTTACATGTCAAGGTTGAGGTAACGTTACATGTTAAGGTTGAGGTAAGGTTACATGTCAAGGTTGAGGTAAGGTAATTATTAAGTTGTAAGTTTGAGGTAAGGTTGTGATAAGTTTACCAGTTATGGAAAATATTGCAAAAAATTTAATAAATAAATATTAAATTAAAAAGTTAATTTTGTTGCTCTTCTTTATTTTGGAAACTTGACGTGAAGCAGAAAATTTTGAAAACAAATTTGGGGGGACAGGGATTCGAACCCGGGATCGACGCGCCTAAAACCTATCATTCTAACTAACTGAGCTAAGTAGAGAACTGGCAGAAGGAAAATTAATTTTGCCTTTAAGGAGTTAATCATCTTCTTAGTTCAGCTTAAGGTTATGTTATTCAGTGGTCACGTGCCTCATTTACTTTACTATGGAAAAACTTCCCACTGAATAACATGACCTTAAAGGAAAAATTGATTTTCCTTCTGCCAGTTCTTTACTTAGCTCAGTTAGTTAGAATGATAGGTTTTAGGCGCGTCGATCCCGGGTTCAAATCCCTGTCCCCCCAAATTTGTTTGCAAAATTTTCTGCTTCACGTCAAGTTTCCAATATAAAGAAGAGTAACAAAATTAACTTTTTAATTTAATATTTATTTATTAAATTTTATTTCAATATTTTCCACAACTGGTAAACTTATCACAACCTTACAACTTAATAATTACTTTACCTCAACCTTGACATGTAACCTTACCTCAACCTTAACGTGTAAGGTTACCACACCCTAACATGTAACCTTGCCTCCATGGCGGAAATTTTTTATTCACCTCAGGTCTACCATAGCCATATCGCGTAACCTTACGAGCCATACGATTACACCGTCCGAAAAAATTAAACTTTTTTTTGCACCCATAAACGAACCAAAGATTTTCGGAAACTAGAGCTAAAAAAAAGATACCCGTGTCTGGCCGTTTTTCGAGATCAAGTCGTTTACGGTTTTTAGGGGTAAAAACAACCCTTAAATAGAAGGTAACCAATTGTATTGCAAAAAATATAGAAAAATGGTAAATTTTTATTTAAAAATTCTTTAAACCTTATTTGGGACTATTAAACATATCCTTGCTAATATTTCAGGTCAAACCATCTTCCCCAAAAACTACCCCTATTTCGATTTATTTAAAAAAATACTAATAAAACTAAAAAAATTTGGATTTTTTTAAAAGTAATCGTTGGTTCATTGTAATACCATAATACAGCCTATCATTTTCAATTTTTCACCCGAACCCTTATCTCAAAATCTACCCCTAAGCTAAATCAATATATTGAATACCGCCCTACAATTTTTGGAATTTTATAAAACTTCGTATTTAAGGGTTTTTGGGGTCGCTTGTTTCAAATCTGAACTCGTTATTTACAAATTCAAAATGGCGTATTCAAAATGGCGGACAAATTAAAAAATCATCCGATTTTTATAAAATGTAATAACCGTGGTATTTCGGAGTTGTGGAATATAATGAATAATTTAACCGCAAAAATAAGCAACCAAAATTTCCGAAGAATTAGAGTTATTTTTTAAAATTTTATATTGTTTTTCAATACATTGTGTTTAGAGGCGTGCAAAAAGCCCGAAACCCGACCGGGTAATTTCGGGCTTTTCACTTTTCGGGTTCTCAAAATTTTCGGGTACCCGACTGCATTCGGGTTCTCGAAATTTCGGGTACCCGACTATGTTCGGGTTCTCGAAATTTTCGGGTATGCTCTAAACCTTTAAAAGTTCGAATTCTCGAATTTATATAACTTGGAAGTATTCAAGTTCTTAATTTAGTAATAAAACATTTGAGAAAATTCATAACTACAAATATTCGACAAATTTTCGAAGATTTGTGTACTCATATTCGTTGGGGTTCTCAGAATTTTCGGGTACCTGAATTTTCCGGGAACCCGAATAAATTCGGGTACCCGAATTTTTCGAGAACCCGAATGAATTCGGGTACCCGATACATCGAGAAAACCCGAGCCCGACCCAAAAAAAATTCGACCCGACTATTTCATTAGAAAAATATTACTATTTTAAATCAGTGATTGACTTTTTATCATCAAATAATTTATTTTTAATTAATTGAAATGCAGAAAACAATGTTTGTCAATTATTTGTAGAAATTTAATTATAATTGCTAAAATCTAAAATAAGACCTATATTGCATAAGCTGAATTCACAGTTTTTTCCGATTAAATTAAATTCCTGCATATTTTCCGTTTTTTCAGTTGGTAGAACCCCTGTTAAAAGTATTAGTAAAAACAAAAACCCATCAAAGAGTGTTTTTATAAAATATGTGAATTTTTGTAGCCATTTGAAGTTTTATTTATCGTTAATACTTATCAAGAAAATTTACATTTGGTAAAAAAAATACACCTAAAAAAATTTTGACAAAGCTGGGAAAACCGGATAGTTTGTGAAACAGAAATAATAATCCACACCCTGTTTAACTTTTGCCATTATAATGCTCAAAAAATCTCTAAAAGTTAAATCTAGAATTAAAATAGCAAAACATTTTAGTATCGAAGTTTTTTCCCAGTAGCATAATCCAAGTATCGTATCACAGGTATTCATGAATTTCTGCAGTATCTATTTTATCATAAAAAATCTTCATTTTTAATAATTAAAAAATAATTTTAATGCTATAAATTAATATTTTTTAATATCATTTACCATCCTTATTAATAAAATCAGATGTCTGTGTGTACATTGCTTCAAACTTCAAAATTTTAGCATAAATAGTTGTTATTGACATCAATAATTCCAGAAATATAATCTTAAAAAGTTTAATGTATGTATGTATGTAAAAAAAATTGGATGAATAAATAATTCTGAATTGTATTATTTTGACATTAAAATCTTAATCAAAGATCCCAAACATACTACTGACTTAAGTTTAATAGTAATTAGTATCAGTTATATTTTTCTCAATTTTTGACATTAAAACCATTTTTAAACAGATATTTTAAAAGCTTTCCATTAAAAAATGTGTAATTTTTCACACTGAAAAAAAAATTATTTGATTCAAATAACCGATTATTTGACTATTATCAAATAAATATTTAGGTACTTGAATCAAATAATTTGTATTTAAATCAAATAAATTGTATTTGAATGAAATATTTCAGTATTTAAAGCAAGTATTATTTAATTGATTCGAATAAAAATTACTTGATTAAAGTAAATATTTATTTGATAATAACCAAATAATCGGTTATTTGAATCAAATAAATTTTTTTTAAGTGCATTTTTTGAAAATATTTTTATATTTACATCTTAGTTACAGGATAGTAATTTTTGGAAAATTATACTAAAGTGTGCCAAAATAACATGTAATACTCAAGTACAGAAAGTTTAAAAACAATCCATGATACATATATTAAAATTTCTAAGATTATTTCTGGACTCCTTTATGTGAATAACAACTATTTATGCTAAAATTTTGAAGTTTAAAGCAATGTGCAGACAGGCGTCTGATTTTATTAATAAGTATTAAATAGAAATATTAATTGAATATTAATTGGAGCTAATATCTAATTATATTTTTTTCGTTTTCTTAAATTTTTCGAAAACATTTTTATACTTACATCTTAGATATGGAATAGTATTTTTTGCAAAATTATGCTAAAATGTGACTAAATGACGTGTAAAACTCAATTATAGAGCGTTTAACAGCAATACATTAAAAAATGTAAAAATTAAAAAATTTCGATATTTTGAAAACATTTTTATATTTACATTTAAGTTAAAGGACACAATTTTTTGAAAAATTATGCTAAAATTTGACTAAATAACATGTAACAATTAATTATAGATCATTTAAAAGCAATTCATTAAAAAATATAAAATTTGAAAAATTTCGATTTTTTAAATTTTTTGAAAACATTTTTATACTTACATCTTGGTTATAAGACATTATTTTTGGCAAAATTATTTTGAATAATGACTAAAAAACATGTTATACTCAATTATAGAAAGTTTAAAAGCATTTTTTTTTAATGTAAAATTTGAAAATTTTTGATTTTTTAATTTTTTTTGTAAATTGAACATCTACAGTTCTAATTAATATTTTTCAAATCTGTAAATTTATAAACCTTCCTTGGCCTAAGGTCTAACATTCTGCCAAATTTAGTTCAAATCGGTAGAAGCGTTTTTGTGTTATTAGGGAACAATGTTTCTGTGACAGACATACATACACACATACACACATACATACATACATACATACATACATTAAAATTTTTACGACTATTTCTGGAATCCTTTATGTCAATAACAACTGTTTATGCTAAAAGTTTTAAGTTTTAGGCAATGTACAGACAGACGTCTGATTTTATTAATTAGGATTTAATTTATCACAACTCAAAAAATCTATCGCTTTTTTATATTTATTAAAGAATTTTCTCCTTTTTTAAATTTTTTGTAATGTCTGTCAATGTAAACCTTTTGTCATGTACTCTCAATTTAAACCTTTTTTTCATACAAAATGTAATTATTTTTTACAAATCATTATGCATTTTGCCATCTCAAATCAGATAAGAATATTTTCCCAATGTATTGGAATTTTTTGTAATGCACAAAAATACATTAGGCGAAATAAAACGGTTTGGCCCTACAAATTTTATTACAATGTTTTGCTGATTAAAGACTATGAAAATCAAATAAATTTTGTTTACCGTTGAACAAATAATAGAAATCATTACAAGATTTATGAAATTTTTCTTAAAGTAGCCACAATAATTTTAAAATAATTGACCTTTAATAAATTACGTTAAAATTACGTTTTTCACAGTTTGTATTTGAATTAAAAAATTTTTATATTTATTCAGATATTCAATAGTATTTAGTATAACAATATAATTCGTGGTTAATTTATTTACCACTAATGACTGCGACAAATTGCATCCAATTATTTCCATTCTTCACAAGAATTTCAATTTTTTCACTAGGACTTTCCACATATTTTTCTTGAATGACGAACGTATAAATTTTTTTTCACAATTCTTCTTATTATTATTTATAAATTTGTTTTAGTACAAACAAATCATGTATTATGTACTTAACTTTGAAAGAGACTTTATTATGACCGTGGAAATTTGCTCACTTTAGATATACTCATATCTCTAACCGTCTATATATTTTTCTACCACGTATTCTTGAATCTTATCTGTACTTTTTTTGGATCGCAATTTTTACAATTATTTAATGTGAATCGTAAATGACAGGTACTGAAAATGAACGCGGAATAGTTTATCGTGTTAAAACTATTATTATAAATTAAAACAGACAAAAAACATTTTGTATAACTATATTATTTACAAACTTTTGTGTTGAAACAAATTCATTAAAAAAATTATGAATGATTCTCATTTCTATCATAATATTTAAAAAAAAAAGATTATAAATCTTTTCATAACTTGTTGAAAATTGTTAAACATTTTATCAAATTTCTGATCAATTCAGTAACAATTGGATTTCTTCTAAAGTTTTTCCTTTCGTTTCTGGTAAAAATTTCAAAGTGGTCATAAAAAATAAAAATGAAACAACAGCATACGTCCAAAATGTACCATACATATCAAAAATTCGTATGGAACTCGAAAAGCTGAGTTTCAAGAGAACTTCAATAATTTTTGTTTTTATGTATATAAAAGACAAGGCAGGACCTTTAACTTGAATGGAAAATAGTTCACCAGAAAGTATCATTGACGTACTGACTAATATATCAGTTGTTATAATAAAAGTAATAATTGCCACCAGTGGTGTCCAAGCGATGGACGATAAATTCTCAATTTGTAAATAATTCTTCACGAAGAAAAATAAACCTAAATAAAATAAGCTTATGAAACTTATGATACTGGCATATATAATGACATATCGTCTGCCAAATATGTCAGCCAAATAGAGAATTGGCACGACAATCACAATTGATGACGTTGTCACAATTAACGTCGAATATTCTGGTGCCAAAGAAAATCCAGTGTACATGAAAATCTCTTGTATATAAACTAGAATGACCCCATTGCCGGAAAAAAGTGTGCCCAATTTTATACATGTTATTATAATAAATCCTTTTCTATAACATTTGTTTTGGATAATATTTCGTAAAGTGAGTTCTATGCGCTTTTCCTCCTCAATACTTTCCTGAATACTTTTCATTTGCAATATTATTGATTGAGGATCGTTATTTTTTCTGTATTTCGATAAACTTTTAATTGCCTCATCCTCTCGATTGACTTTCAAATAAAAATACGGCGATTCTGGAACTTGAAGAAAGGGGATAATAAATGCTGGTTGAATTAATAGAATTATTAAATTCATTGTGTCGTATGGAAGAAAAGAACCAAGGATCATTGAACTGATACTTCCCAATGATGACGAGAACCATGCAATGGACATTATAAGGCCACGATTATCTTCATCTGCTACTTCGTTCATGAATATTATTTGCGTTACAAACATTGCACCTATGCTGAATCCACCAATAATTCGTGCTGAGTAGAGTGTTATTATGTTTTGAGCAATGAAAATTAAGGTACACGACAGTATTTGTGGGAATGCGAAGATAATTAAGGTGTTCTTTCGGCCGAAACGATCGATTAACAATGGATAGGTGAGAAAACCAATAATCTCCCCGACATTGAAGATTGAAGCTAGCACTGAAATTTCATCTTCTGAAATTGGAAATTTAAAGTCGTCGCTTATTAAAAATGCTAGAGCTGGAGTCATCCACATTTCTAACGATGCAAGTCCGAAGCTCATTAGAAAAACTGAAAAATAAAAATGTGTTAAAAGCTAATGTTAAAGAAGAAGACCATTTGATTACTATGATTTTTTTATCTTAATGTTTAGCAAGTTGCGGATTTTTCTTTAAGCCTTTGTCTAGTCTTATCTTGATGTCACAGGAGGGAAGTACATTTAGTAGCCTTAATCATCTGTAACAAGTCTACCATCTTAAAAGTGAAACTCCTAAACGGATAGCTGACCTTTTAAAGATTTTAACCTTTTCTCATTTTGAGCTACTATGGAAATAAGGGAATTGTCAATTAGGTAATATGAAGTCAAATTATGGTAGAAATTATAAGTGGAAAATATGCTAATGAACCATTCCGCAATGAACGTCAGTTTGTCAAGTAATAGTTCAGTTAAATGATAATTGTGTATATGCAACCCTTTAAAAAAATTGTATCATGTGAAGTCATCAATGTAATTCTAATTGTTACCGCTTTTCTAAAGGTACTGAACAAAATAATAGAGATTATCACGTGATTTTCCAGGTTGATATTTTTGAATACACTAAAAATTCACTTCTCAGTTTTAGAGATGAAAAACAATCCAAATATAACATATTGTGGTAGTAGTATAGTTGAACAGAAAAGAGGAACGAGACATTGTTTCAATAAGAGAGAAGCTTACTTACACGATATATAAGTTTTATCAAATTAAACATAAAATAGGCTTTAATTAATTTATAGTTACCACTAATGAAAAGAGTCCACTGTACACATTGATTTCTAGTTTTTAGAGGGTCTGTCACACATACTTCATTCTCACGAGGAACTTTCCAAACAGATTTTTTCCTTAAATATAAATATTTACGTTTTATAAAACTAAATTAATACATTATTCCTTAATAATATTAATAATTTTTTAATTTATGATTTTTTGGAATTCAGGTGAAAAATACGATCATTATATAGAGATGAAAATGTTTACATGCTATAATTTTTCAATTTCTGTAAAAAAAAGTATTTAATACTTTAAAGCGTTTCTTCACAAATATTTTCTTGATTTTCATGTAATAAAAAATATTTTTTTCGTAATTCAATACTTACATTTTGAAATCGAATTTATATCTAGCTTTAAAATTGTACGTGCGTAAAATAAAAACAAATTTATTTACATAATATAATTTTCAAATGTAAATAGTAACAGCTTTTTACACGATTCACTAAATATCACTGTATTTTATTTTTAACATTTTTATTCACGCCTTTGTCTTCTCAAATAAATAATATTGACTACAAATTGTTCATGTTAAAGGTCTATTCGAAAGATCTCCGATAGTTACTCGTTTCGAATGATTTGATTCAGGAGTAGTTAATATCTTATCTGATAGTCGTAAAGAAGATTATACCTAAGATAAGTGCTTTGCATATATTTGCAAAAATGAAACTTTTACTTCTTATACGCAAATCCCTAAATTATTGATAGAAACAATTTTTTTATATTGGTAAAGACCAATATAAAAAATTGTCAAATATAAGTTACTATAAGTGTCAGCAGTTGGAAATTGCTGCATATTACACCTTAATATTATAAATGCAATATTGCATGAAAATTCGAGTTCCATATTTGCTTAAAGTTCAAGTTGAATACTTTCTAACAAAGTGAAAAATTTTCATATTATCCATATATTTAATGAGTTTTTCATACGGGAATTTTTGAGAAAATTCTTTTTCGCTGCATAGGATGGGCGGTGCAAATTCTTATTAAGAAACGAGTAGATATGTAAATTAGGTAGAAGATATTCTTATTTTATTTATTTCGGAATGAGGAAGTGGCATATGGTTTAATTTAAAGAGAGATGTTCTTATGTCAGTGTTATGGAAAGACAAAGTAATGAAAGATTAGATATACTTAGTAGAAGATATTATGTCATTTTTCATTAAGTAGACAACAAGCTACAATGCTAAAGGAAAAATGTTACTTTCCTTGGATAGAGAAATATTCGAGGGAGAGTTTCATAGTTTGTTAAATCTCAAGTCTTAAACTTTAAGCCAAGAATTTTTATTTCCATATATGAACGGAAAAAAATATTACCTAAGGCATAAAGAGGGTTAATCACCATAGAAAGCTCTATCGTTTGGATTTTAAAAAATTATGTGTAGAAAATTATTTGAAATTCATTGACGCTTTAACATCATTTTATTGCTGTTTTGAACAATGATTAAAATTGTTTTATCTATTATCTTGTTAATAGCATGTGCTTTTATTTTTATTGTATTTTTTTTTAAATTTTAAGAGAAGCTCAAAGATATCAAAGATTAGTAGTAAAGGAAATAGGTACAAAAAAGAAAAGGCGAGAAAGATTAAAATTTTTAGGTTGTATCTGTTAAAGTAGGAAATTTTACAATTTTTCGAGGATAGGTACAGCTGTGACATTATAACAATATAAAAGTTTCAAATGTGTCACTTTATCGCGGCACATTTGCGGTAATAAGAATTAATAAATAAAAATAAGTTATTAGTTGGTTATAATTTTTTATTTTTAGAAATACTTCATTTTTATTGGAATTAATTTTAGTTTGATTGATTACTGAAATAGGTTGCGTATTTAATTTTTTTAAAAGTAATATCTTAATTGCGCCATACTACATGAAATGTTTGCAGCTACCGAAACATTTCAAAGATACGAAATTTAAGAACGTTTTCATTTACACTCTCTGATGTCTGGCCTTTGAGCTCTCCTTGATTTATTCCTTTTCGCTTCGTTTAACGAAAAGCTCTCCGCTCCTCTGTACAAATAGAGTAACTCGTATTGGAAGAAGGTTGTGCGAAAGTAACTACCAAAGCGTTTCTCGTTAAAATGACTTTAACTACAAATGCACATTATTTTTGCAACAAACATTAGAAAAGAAACATAAAATATTATTGATTCAGCTGAATAAACCCTTTTAATTGATCCACTAAAAATAGTATTTCCTTTTTTCCATTCGTCTGCTTCGTGAGACTTCTGTCAATTTCGATTATAAAATTATCAATGAAATAAAAGTACTCTTCAGAAATTTAGTTTAAATTCAATATGTTAATACAGAAATATATTTGTTCTGATGTATTTTTTTTATTTCTGCTCTA
Organism: Leptopilina myrica (nomen nudum); assembly: GCA_032872475.1. Classification (NCBI taxonomy): domain Eukaryota; kingdom Metazoa; phylum Arthropoda; class Insecta; order Hymenoptera; family Figitidae; genus Leptopilina; species Leptopilina myrica (nomen nudum). The sequence goes on along the minus strand of CM065464.1, from coordinate 37,649,094 downwards.
GTAAAATAGTCCACTTGAGCTATATTCAGGAAATCAATTCTATCTTTTTATTAAAGTGGACCTCACGAAGTTTTAGAATTAAAATTTGATTTTAAAGAAAGCTATATATGCAAGTTGCTGAAAAGTAAAGTAGAATTTCCTCTTGGCATAATATATATCGTGACTTTAGGAACCGGAAACTTACTCAATTGAATTAGAAAGGGTCCATCAAGTTTGCAACTGTTCAGTTCCGAATGGTCCAGTGAAGCGTGCACAGAGTAAATGTCATTAGAAGTCTACTCGAATAACTAAATTAGGCTCTGCAAGCACCCAAGGTGGCTCTTAGAACAGTTTTACAATTGTTCTTCCCAATCTCTAATACATACAGATTCACGCAGACTTTACTTTCAAATCAAAACTTCTTGTAGTTTATGAGATTAATTCAGAAGAGTCTTCCTCACAACTGTAATTCTTGACATCTTGGATACTTTTATTTTTGTAATCTTACTTAGTAAAATTGGATCGATGTAAATTTGTGCCATCTTATTATTATTCCAGTCTTGACTGTGATGTGGACGTGAAGGGCTCTGTCTTTTATAATAAATTGTAAACAATAAAAGAATCATTATTATAAATACATCTTGTGATAAGTAATTAATGTTTAGCATTAGATATGAACCCAAACGATAGTGAAAAAAGTTTAACAAAATGAGTAGATAGTCTAATAGATCAGTTGAGTCCTTTGTTCTTGGCTGTGTTTGCGGACATCATCACGAAGTTTCAATGGAAGCAGGTGGATATTCGATATCTCGTTGGAATATCGGTGGACGATGTTAAAAGATTATATTGTTAATATTCACGCTGTTTATATTTGATTTGCAAAATTCATAAAAAATATTTGGAGTACTAATGTATATAAAATTGTATATATGAATGTGCGTATGTGAAAGAGGATTTTGTGTAGATGAATGTATTAATTTTTATCATTATTTGGAATTTACTTGTTTATATAAAAAAAGTGAATAGTATTGAATCACAACGACTTGATCTTGAGATATTTTATTTTGTGAAATAATATTTAAGTGTTGAATTCTAGTTAAATCATTACACGGTAATGAAATGCTTTTTCCGGGAAAAATACATATGCATCTCTTTGAATGTGGGCTCTGTTACGTGTGCAGCGACTAAAAGATGACCACAAGGCTCAGTACAAAGGTGCGTCAATATGTTATCCCAAGAAAAACGTCAGTTTTTGTTTACACCAGACGTTATTAATGAAAAACCAAGTGCTCACTTAAGGTGAATAAAAAAGCACTAAAGAGGAGAAGTGTAAGAGTACCCGCCGACGCTGAATGCTTAGCCATCCTCCTTCTTCTCATTAAGACCTCATTATCTTGTTGTTGCAAAGCGCGCTAGGTAATTTTTCCATTCCCATCCCTTTCTGAAGAATTCGTAGCGAGGAAACTCTGTCAAATCAAATGCTTTAAGTCACATAAAGTCTTATTAAAAAATCCCATGTGAATTCACATAAAAATCCATATGAAAACTCGTATAAGAAATCAATATATGCTTTAAATTTTTTAATAATTATTAATAACATAAATTTTTTCATTGATAAATCGATTGACTTTATAAATAATAAAAAATTAGAAACAAAAAACTGCTTAATATTTCTCCTCGAAAATATTTGACTATTTGTTTATTAGCAACAGTTTGAAACAAACGCTTCACTGCTGTCATGTTAACATTTATTTTATTTACTTCCTATTTACTAGTATCACCTCTGGTTATTTTTCGTCGCTAATTGCTTTATCGTCTATAATTTTTTTGCATTTGATCGTTATTATTTTTAAGTTATTTTCCCTAAAATATAACCTGTTTTTTATAAGTTTAACGAATCGTGATAAATATCTAAATCACAATGTCGTTTAGAAACGTTTTGCAATGTTACACTTGCGATGGACGTTTTGCACCCCGACTTTTATGACTCGAATTGATGATGACAATTTCAGATAATTAAATAAAATAACGAAATTGCATAAAAATACAAAATACTCAATTAATAAACACACAAATGATTTACAAAAAGAAATAATTTTTACATTTCCGCCAAAAGTTTAAATAAAATCGGCCTGACGTCAGGGATTTATACAAGTATAGAAAATAAAATGACAAACAGACACACAAATATACGCACATTCAAATAACAATATTTAAAAAGAAATCAGTCAAAATAAAATACAATAATAAAATCAAAATAATACATTAATAGACACGATAATTAAAAGGAATAATTTGCAACTCATCACTCGACTAGAATCACTCTCTTTCTTTTATACCATCAGACATAGACATTTTAAATGATAATTTAAAATTTAATTATCAAAATTCATAAATTTAGGCACCTGAAATAACCAGGGCCACCTTATTAATTGTGGTCGTGCACTCACGAGTACCCAACAATTGGCAAAGAATACTTGTTCCGTTGATGAGATTTTAGTTTCCCGACCGGTTCCGACTTCCAAGTCACCATATTGATCCAATATTATAAATAGTAATCTTCATTTTATTAAATCCGTATCCAATGGTCATAAACGGTCACACTTTATATTTAACACAAAAAAAACATATTTTATAAAAAAAAATAATAATAAACTGAATTTTAAACAAATTTGAATTTAAAGAAAAACTACCTTCCGTGTCCTCGGCCGGCACGTGAGAGCGTAGCCGCTGTTGATCCCGTGTCGATGAATTGCGAAAGTCAATTAATAAATTAATTAATCGCACTTTTCATCGACCCCGCGATTTCCTTAATAGACCCTATGTAATCAAGAGTGAATACCTTCAAGCTGTTTTTCAAGGACTTCGTAATGTTGCTTTAAATCAAACTAAAATTTTTGATGACAACAGTTTCCCGGATAAGGATTTTGAATGTCTCTGCCCTATAAATAAAGTACAGTTTCAAAAATTATTCACATATTGTGATAAAGTTCTTTGTAATAATTGCTACAGGTATGTCGAAAATAAGGATCTTATAATTTTTTTATGTAAAATCCGACAGGGTCTATCTGATGAGTTCCTTAAAGTGATGTTTAAATATCCGAATAGGCAGACAACAAGTTTAGCTGTCGCTCTGCTGTGCGAAAATCTTTAATTATTATTGGGAGTATAAGTCTGGGGCTTGTTCACTAGGTACATATGCTCACTTGTGAAGCGTTTTGTGGTTCGTAGGTCTAGCTAGGCACAAGGAATATGTTCACTACCCATCTACAAAACTTCTTCAAACTGTAAATGATGCAGGAAACCGACCAATGCCTAGAAATGCTATTAGGCTATAGAAAAATACATTCAACTTTTAGTTGACTTACTTATAAATCATACACTTATAAAACAAAATTTTAAAATAATACTACAATAGAAAACAAAATCTTTTTAGAGTATTCAAAATCATAATTCACATTTCTTCTTCACTATCTTTAAATCTCAATATCAGTAAGATGCTATTGCATATAATACATCTTTAAACACATTTTTTATTAGCTGTTAATATCTGGGTGATTCTCCAGAAAGATTCATTTTTGTCAGATGGAAATAAGAAAAAAAATTTAGTTTCTTGAACTCTAAAACGTAGGATCATATTAAGATTTTTAAAATTCAACACTTCTGTACCTTGATCATTCAGTTTTATAACTATTAATAAAGATTTTTAATATTTAAATCTAATGACAAAACGAGAGGTTAAACTTTGTCGCAGGTGTTTTTTTCAAAATAAAGGATAAAAAAGTTTGTTGGTTATATTATGATGAAAATAAATATTATTATATTTGCATCACATCCAGTGCAATATTTTTTCATCGATTAAAAATTATTAAATCATAGTAATTTAATTCTATTTTATTGCACATAAGGACTAGTAGATTTAATAACACTTACCAAAAAAAGAAAATCTTTTAACCTTCAACAATTCATTGACAAGATTTATATGTTTATTTTTTACTGACAATATACAATCAATTGACAGTTATATTCAATTGTAACCTGAAATTAACCACCACATGAGAGAGCCAGAGGAATGACGAGCCAGAAGAATGACGATTTCAATGATTTTCTATTTTCATTGAACAGCAATAGATTTTCTTTAAACTTGAAATGTCTTATCATGTTCGTAGATAATAACTTTATTGTAAAAAAGTTTTAAATAATTTATATCTATTAATGTTTCGTTTTTAATTCGGTCCAGAGGAATGACGATTCAGGTTGTGAAATGCTGAGTGCATCTCAATTTATACATTTTTTTACTTCAAATAATCTTAGTTTTAAAAAAACTACATTACAAATTAACAATAGAGGTTAATTTTTTTTTAAGTTTCAAGTAGGTCCTTTATGTGTTGAAGGAATAAAAATCAGTCTTGGGACATGTCAATTAACCTAACTTTTTGAGTTAAAATTTGAAAAAAATACATTAAGTAATACAATATTAAGTAATACATTAAGTTTTTCGTAGGATTTTTAGAAAAAGTAATTATCTAATGAAATATGCATTAAAAATTTAATTAATTATTACAAATATTGAGAAAAACATGAGAACATATAAAAGTAACGTTCGTGGAGAATCACCCATCTATTTTTAAATCTTGCATTTTCAAATTCATCGGCCATTTTGGATCCGCCATTTTGAATTTTTCGAATCTGATTTAAACGCTAACTAAAAACATGACAAAACCCCTTAAAACAAGATGTGTGCTAATCTGATATATTATTTGGAAAATTATGCATCATACTAAAGCCACCATTTTGAATATTAAAAATCTGACACTAGATCCGTATTCAATGACCGAAAAACTCAAGGTAACAAGTTTTAACTTCATTTATTTGATTTATAATAGCAAAAAACTTAAAATATTTAAAGTACACAGTATTCTTATATTTTCCCATTTTTAACCCTTGCAGCTCAAAATCCTGTCATTTTTTGTTATTTTCGATTACAGATCTTTTTTCTATTACATAAAATTACTTTTCTATGCAAATTCAAAAAAATCAACTGGGATCCAATTTATATGTATTTTGTGCATGGTCCTTTTGATTAAAATCCAATATGGGGGATAAAAAATGGCGATCAATAGTCAATTTTTGTATAAAATAACTACCTCGTTAACGCAATTTTTAAAAAATGTTCAAATTCAGTTAGACCTATTCACTTGTAAGTTTTTGGGATAGCTGATTATGAATCTGAATATTTTTTTTAATTTATCAGTTTTGATGAATATTTCTTGCTCGGGAGTTTTCGGCGGTGCTGATTACAAATCTGAAATTAGTTTTTTGAAATATCAATTGGCGGATGCAATATAGCGGACGATTTTTTTTAATTCATTGAATTCGCTTAAATTTGTTTAGTCAGAGGTTTTTTTGTTTGTTGATTACGAATCTAAACTTAGTTTTTGAAAATTAAAAATGGCAGATACAATATGGCAGACAAATATTTTAAAAAATTTATCTGATTTTAATAATATTCCTTAGACTCAAGGGTTTTTAGTGTCACTAATTACAAATCTAAAGTCTGTTTTTTAAGTTTCAAAATGGCAGATGCAATGTGGCGGATGATTTTTTTAAATTCATTGAATTCGTTTAAAACTGGTTATTCAGGAGCTTTTTAGGGTTGTTAATGATTAATCTGAAGTTTATTTTCAAAATTCAAAATGGCGGATCCTATACGGTCCTTGAATTTTTTTTAATTTATCAGATTTTATTAATATTCTTTACTTGGGGGATTTTAGAGTTGCTAATCACAGGATTGAAGAGAACTTTTAAAAATTTTTAAATAGCGGATTCAATATGGCAGTTTTTTTAAAACATTACCCTAATATTTTGGTTTTTCAATTTTGAGTAATTTTTTTAAACTCCTGGTCGATGAAAAAATTTCTATAAATAATTGTATCTAAAATTTGTCACTTCCGTCCATAAAAAAACTAAAAGCTGACTTTATTTTATATGAGAAATATTATTATTATCTCTTTTCGTGTTGTCATTGACAACGTAAGTTGTATATAAGAACTTAAGAAAGTTAATGGCAAATAAGGCGGAAAATCTTTTTTACTAAAAATTTTTTTCTTTTAAAATTTAATTACAATAAAATAAAGTTTTATTACATGAAGGTTAACCGAAAACCTTATTATTTTTTTATCAAAACGAATCGATTGATGAGCGACTATTTATGTATAAATATTAAAAAACTTAGTAATGCTTCTTCTAGGAAGAAGAAAATTTTATTGATAATCGCAAAGAGAAAACAAAATATTTATGTAATGAATAATTGGATTTACGACTTATTTAATTTTTAATAATCAATTTAATTCAATAAAGTAAACTTTTATTCGTTTAAAGTTTCAAGAAAAAATCATTTTAATAGTAAAAAGGTAAATATACTTAAAATTATAGGAAATAGGAAAAAATAATGAAAGTCAAATTTCGTACTAACATGTCTCTATTTAATTAGTGCGTTAGAAATACTGTAATAATACATCGTAGGAATGGTGTACGATTTGCGACAGTAGACAGAATTTTTTTTTATCAGATGGTGTTTACAATATTTCTATACAGTTGGCCGGTCTACACATTAAATTTATAAATGTTATTCGTTACTTTCATGCGTAACATTTTCAATACTAGTGTTTCTTTGTTCGTGTACTTTTTTTGTTATAACTTTATTATTTATTTGAATTATAGCCTCCTTATTCTTTACAGAATGACATGTGCTTCAAGTCGAACTTTTGACAAGACTAGAAAAAAAATGATCCCCCCAAAATATTAAAATATTATTTTATTCTTTATAATGAAGTTCTAAGTTTATCCCTCTGAAAAAGATTTCTAAAAAATATCACACTGCAAACGTATTTAAAATATTGTAAAAGTTAAAATTAAATATTTTTAATAAAAAATAAAATTTCTTTAAATTAGTTTTTATAAATGTAGTTTGTTTTTTTAATGAATTTCAAACGATTTAAATTATTAGTTTTGGAAAAAAAATTTTAAAGTAAAAAACTCAACGTGATGCACGTTTTCTTTTTGACATTCTGCTTATTATTAATTTCTAACAGTTACCTATACATCATTACTGGCAAGCTACCATTTTCAATGGTGTACTTGTAATAAAAAAACACAACAAACTATTAAAATAAATTAGGATTATAATATAAGGCGTGTCTTAATTACTTTTTCTACTTTCTAAAAGTGGTTTTTCGTCTTTGTCGTTGACGAGTTTTTGTTTTTGTTTTTGTTGTCCTCGCTTGATTATTTTTTTTTATATAGATCGTATAAATACATATCGTATAAATCACGGTACAGATCTACTGACGATGAGTAAATCTCGATGAGTTTGTGGAAATTACAATGAAATATTTCAGAATCGAGACTTTTCAAATACTACATTGAGACGAATGTACATTATTCATAATTCTCTTTTTGTCCTGTTTATGAGTATACTTAGTATAATTTTAATATAATTAAATGTAATATTAATAATAATCGTTTTCATTTACTCCGTGAAATGAGTCTTAAATTTTCTATATAATATTCGACGGATATATTTTAACGTAATACAATGTTATTTACAAGAGCGTGTGTATGTGATGACGCGTAATTGTGAAATTAATACTTGCGACATTTCGAGGTGTTTCAATAATTATCCTCGAAATTAAATAATGATTCATAAAATGTTATTATAAATTTCAACACATTTTTTTTGTTAATTTTTTCTTTTTTAATTTTACAAACGTGAATATATTTTTATTAAAATGAAAAATAAGGTAAAAGCTGCGACTTTGATTCGAGATTCATTGCTGACTCTCTACCGTACGCACTGCGTAAGATAGAGTTCAATTATACATAATATTTCCCAAACAGTTGTAGAATTAAAAAGAAAATATTTCGAAATGTGTTGAAATTTATTTTGACGCAATAAACAATGTTTAAATTCAAAAATAATGTCTCAACAATTCTCTCGAGTTATATTCAATTACGCATAATCGTGTCTGTTTTATAATCTACTGTACTTAATTAATAACATTAATCATCTTCATAGCTTTTAAAGCACACATTTACACAAATTTTTCAAAATCGATAAGTACCTGAAACTGTTTCTCTTAGCTGCCTACTACCACTACTTTTCTTTTAGGCCGAATTTTTGAATTCTATTAACAGTCTAGGGATGGAAATAAAAAAAAATCGAAACAGTTTCAAGAACTTCGATTTTGCTTTTTTATCACATTTGTCGCGTCAAAAAAAAATGAAAATTCGTAGAGAGAATTTTTTTTTACCAATTAGATTTGTTTCACATTTTTTTCTGGATTTCACACGAACATTGAAAAAAATTTTAATTTAAACAATAATTGTAAATAAATAAAATAGGAAAAAATATAAATATTAAAAAATAATAAATTATGTGAATAACAATATTGAGAGTTGAAAATAAAATTTCTTTGATGAGATGAATTTTTTTTGGAAAAATAATTTAAAAATTAAAAGAAATACTCTGAAAATACAATCCGAGCGGAAAATTCTAAAAATTGTTTTTTTTCATTGAAGAGTAATTAATTAGAATGACTATTCAATCGTGATGACATCCAGGGTGGGAGTGAAACAAAGGAGACAAAATAGGGTGCAGTGTCCACTACATTCACACTTTCAGTCTCTTGGACGCACCTAAAGAAACAAAAAATTTATCTATATTTTCTTGGTCTCATTTCATCCGAGTGTTTCAAAAAAGAACGGTTCAAAGCACTAAAAATCTACTTTACCGACTGTCGATATTTTTTTGTAAATTTTTTTTTTTTGAAATTATACCCAAAAATGAATAGAGACACCTAATTTATTATCCACTTGTTCATTTTTTTGCATTTTCGATTGCAATGGTTTCTTTCATTTAGGCGTAAATTGATTAGAAAACTTTTTTGTTTGTCAATTTTCGATTGAACGGAAAAAAACTCTTTCTAACCAGTAAGTCTTTAGATAGCTTTTAAGTCTGCAGAAAAAAATTGAATTCCGGAAGAGAACGGAAACACGTGAAAAGAAATTGAAAAGATTTTTCAAAACGATAGGAAATTATTAATCAATTTGTAGCGAGAGTGCTCGGAACCGTCGTCTTTCGTTTAGAAAAGAACCAAAACAAGAAATCTAAGATCTAGAATGAAGAAACGGGGAGAGGTATACATAAAATTGCTTTCGATCTCTCGTTCCATTTGAAAAAGCGTTGGTCTTGTCATCGATAAAAAATCCAGAAAACCCCTTGGATTTTTTTTGTGCCGTCGATTATCGCGATTCAATTATATTTCGATGGGCGAAGAGTGTTTCTTTTTTCTTGTTCGCTCGCCACTTTGTTTTTAAATTTTACTTCTTTATCTCTGTGATGATTCAGAGGAGAATCTGTTTAGTAAAATTCGGCACGAGTGAATACCATGTTGAACAAGGCAATTTCAGAAGGCATTGATTTTCTCGTGTGTATTGTCACGTTGACTCTGTTATGCCCTGTGAGTCACTCAAAAAAAAACAACACAAAAAAAACATAAAAAAAAATAGTCTCACAATCAGTCTACTTTAAAACAATGATCGCTCGTTATCGACACTCACGTTTCTACAAGCGGAAACAATCACGATATCAAAAGCCAATCAAACTCTTGGAGTGCGTAATTACCATAGAGAAGTTTCCTTTACGCATCGATCGACTGGGACTTTTGATTTCGTTGCTTTTTTTACGGAAATGTTGTCTAAAGTCTCGAGACATCTTTTAGTAAACTAGTAAATATTTCAATAAATACTTTTTAAAGTATTGATGCTAAAATATTTTTTTGTCATGTATTATTTTTACTTTTTCCATGAGTAAGAAAATATTTGTTCATCAAACATTTTCACTGTTTCTTTGGTTCTTGAAAGTAAGGGAAATTTCCGTCAACAAATATTTTTTCATTTCCGAAAATATCGAAGAAATATTTTTCAGACTAAAATCGGACCTAAGAGGTTTTTTTACAAGTTGTCCATATTGTTTCTTGGAGAGAATTTTATTTTTTACTTATTTTTTTAAGCAATGTTAATTTCCATATATTTAGATTTTTAAAAATTTGAAAAAGTTTTCGAAAAAATTTTCTATTTTTAGTACAGTTGACAATTTTTTGAAAAATACTTTTTTAATTGCAATCAACTTTATTGTATTTTCAACAAATAATCGGAGGAAAAGTATCGAACTCTAATTTCTTGAAAAAAAAAATTCGTATCTTTAAATAAAAAAATCTTTTCGAGTAGAGTAAAAATTAAATATTAGAAAAATTAAATTTTTCATCCTTACACTATAATTTATTTATATATTTATATATTTAAATTAAATATTACAATTAAATTAATGAATAATAATTAATTAAAATTGAAATTTAATTATTTAGTTTAAATAATTATAAATTAAATAATATAAATAAATCTTTTTAATGTAAGAAATAATTAATATTGACTTTTGTTTTGGTTGCACCATAATTATTCCCTTAGTAAAAATTTTTTTTCATAAAATTGAGGCAAATTTTTCAAAATATTTTTTTTTTTGAAAAAAATATCAAAACTGTTTTTAAAAAATTTTCGGATTTTTTTCGATTTCAGGTGAGACGAATTATTTTAGCCTTCTTTCAAAAATATTCTTAACAAAATCTCCCCTTTTTTGGGAAATTTTTTTCAAATGTTTATTCTTTAGAATATTTGCAAGAATAAGTAAAAATTTCAGAAGAAAATATTTTCATTTCGCCAATTGCGAGTAATTGAACATCATTTCCTTCTCAAAATAATTCTTGATACGAAAAATCGAAGAATCAAGAAATTTGGTATTCATTTTAAAGCAAAAGAATTCTCGACAAAAAGCAATTATTTTTTCTGAACAATTTGGAAATATTCCTCCTGGGTAGCAAGTTTTAGATCAAATCTCAAATTTTTATCCAAAAATAAGAGACACTAAAAAATTATTTTGTTTCTATAAATTTTCATTATATAGAATGTAATGATAAAATTTTTTACAATCTGAAAAAATTCCCCAAATTGAGAAATGGTTTTATTTGATTAGAATTCTATTCATTCTATTCAAATTGTCTGTGATTGGAAAAATTATTCAAAATAAAAAGTTTGTGGAAAAAAAAGAAAAAATTGGCAGTTTAATGTTGAGCACCCGGAAAGTGAATCAGGTAAAGTGGAACAATTTTTTTTGTTGGGTACGATTGAAAATGTGCGGCTATAAAAAAGAATGAAGTACCAATTTGGTATCAACAATGGCGAATTTTAATCGCACGCGAGTCATTGGTCTCGAATATCAACGTAGACGACCGTGAGCGACCATCACGATAGAACACGAATTCTCACAGTGTCCCTCTTTCTCTCTCTCTCTCTCATACACACACACTTTTACACACATATACTCTTTTCTCTCTGTTATAAATATGCAAATCTTGAATGCAATTGTGCGAGGCGCGACTCTTATGCAAATCTATGCTAAAGAATATCGAAATTCGGACGCACACCTGACGCATAAATAAATAAAGAAAGTACCCCATTTGCGTATTTGCCCGACCCTAATCACTCTCTCTCTCTCGACTAATTGATTTTCTTTTTCAAGAAAATTTTCTCAACTTCGTACAATTGCATTCAGTATTTTTTTTATCATCATCATCATCATTATTTTTTTTTTAACTTTCACCTCTGGTAAATTTCAAAGTTATATACTCTAAATTTTCTTAACATCTAATCTTCGGTTCTAAAGGGATCTCTACAAATTTCTAGAACTAGACTTTTACAAAATCCTAAACATAGTAAATTACAAATTTTCTTTTCTTTTCTTTTTTTGAAAAATGACAAAAAATTCCTTTTTTACAAAAAAGTATCAAAGGTATATAGAGTATAGATTCGTAAAAAATAATTTCGACCAGAGTAAGTTTTATGTTGATTTTTGAAACCAACATTAGTTTTTGTTTTTTTTTGAAAACAGTTGGTGGTTGCTTTTTTTTGTCTTTTTTTTTGACAAAAAATTGATTTCCAAAAAATATATTGGAAATGGATTATTGAAAAGCTCGTAATGTAATTCTTACAAAGAGTTGTGAGAATCGAAGAATTATTCGATTGGTATTTTTTGTTTTTTGGCGAAGAATTTTTGTTGTGTTTGTAGAGCGAACATTGTTTAACAGATGGTTTCTAGAGGTGCAGTTTTAGTGCTGGGATTTTGCGTGACACTGTCGCCCATACTCGGCATTCCATGGCTAGTGGTGCTGAGGCCGTTGCCCTGCCTTCCGGCGCTGGTCCTCGGGTTCCTGCTGCAGATCCTCTTCACGGCAGCGCGAACTTGCGGTTGGCAGCCGACGACGATGAATATAAAGACACCCTGGAACGCATTGATCACATCTGGAACGTACCACAGATAGGTCGGACCACCAGCTGCCCAGGAGACGACGTCCAGGATCCATGTCACACCCATAACCACCACAAGTTTCATGCAAACTCGTCCCAAAGCGGCACTGCAACCAAAATAATAATCAAATTTATTAACAAAGAACAATAAACATTTTTTTTTTCTTAATATCTTGAGTAGGAAATACACTTTATTGCTCTTGGGTAATAATGGATACTTTATTGCCCTGTGAGCAGTTAATAATGAGTACTTTATTGTCCTAGGGTAATAATGGGCACTTTATTGCTCTAGGGCAATAATAAGTACTTGATTGTCCTAGGGTTATAATGGGCACTTTATTGATCGTTGAATTCTAATAGTGTCAATATAGTTTGCGTCTGTACAGGTAGATAAAGTGACCATAATACGACTTATTTGCATAAAAATGTTTAAGTCTTTACATAGCCTTAAACCTTAGCAAAATGATTTAATAAAAGTCATTTACATAAAGAGTGTTTGTGGTCGCTGATTATGAATACAATGTCATTTTGTCAAAGTTCAAAATGTCGGGTCCAATATAAAGGAAGATTTTTTAAATTCCTAAAAATTACTTTAAACTTTTTACTTGGAGATTTTTGGGGTCAATGATTGTGAAAGCGGTGAGTTTTTCAAACTTTAAAATGGAAGATAATTTTTTTTAATTTATCATGTTGGATCGCTGGAATTTATTTACGTTCTCGTCATTAGTTTAGGATAATGCAAAGAGTGAAAAATATAATATAACCTTAAAATCTTTCAAATAAGATTTTAACTTAAATGGAATTTTAGAAAACTAAATTAAAATTTTTTTTTCGGTTTTAAAAGATAAGCTATTTTAATTTTTGAAAAACTGACATCTAATTCGTAATCAGCAACCCCAAGAATTCCTAAATAAAAATTTTTAAAAAATCCACTGAATAAGAAAAAAAATTATCCGACATTTTTAAATTCGTAAAACAAACATTAGATTCGTGATCATCAAACCAAAAAACACCGAAGTAATAATTTTCAAGTTAATTAGATGAGTTTAAAAAAATCTGCCATATTGAAACCCCATTTTGAAATTCGTAAGACAAACATTGGATTCGTAATCAACAACCCCAAAAAACCTTGAGTACCAAGTTTCAAATGAATTCAATTAATTTAAAAAAAAAATGATTCACCATATTGTAGCCGCCATTTTTAATTTTGAAAAAGTGTCATTGGCTTCTTAATCAGCGACCCCAAAAATTCCCGTAATCATTACATTTTAAATTTTTCTTGCATTTCCTTGTGGAAAATGTATTTTTATATTTGAAAATACGCATTTTCGATGTTTTATTTATTTATTTATCTATTTATAACAATCTTGATGTAAAATAATATTAATTTATGTACTTTTAACTTTGTTTACTAATACTTTTTTGCAACATAAAATTACGAAGTATTAGAAATAAATTATCTTTAACACGATTTACAATTACTATAGAAATGACTGCTATTTCAAAATTAAAAATGATAGATCCAATATGGCGACTAATATTTCCAAAACTTACCTAATGGCGAATTCAATATGTCTGACGAAAAAATCGAAATGACCGTTTTTATGCAATTTTGACCGATTTTTTAAAGATTTTTCCTTCAAGTAATAAGTTTCTACCAAATCAGAGTGTTTTTTAATTTTTTTTCTTCCACATTCAATTCATCGTTTTGAATTTTTTAAACTTGATCTCTGATTTGGAAGTTGGTATGAGATTTACAAAATACAAAATGACAGATCGAATATAATGATACTTTTTTTTTAAATCATAGAATTTGCTGGAAATTCTTTACTTCTAAGTTTTTATGGCAGTTCATGAAGATTTCGAAACTAGTTTCAAAATTCAAAATATCGGCTCGAATATTTTGGACAAATTTTCTCAAAAATGCATTTATGAATAAAGTTGTTCAATTTTTATTTTGAAAAATGTGTTTTTAATTTCAATCAGTATTAACTATAATTTTTGGCATCACTAGATTTTCAAAGTAGATTCTTTTTGTTTTTCTAATCATATAAATAAGCTTTTTCCTTTCTTTTCAATTTTTAATTCTTTTAAATACTGAATAATGGTAATTCCATATCGGCGATAATAATATCCCTCCAAAAAATGTGTTTCAAAATAATTTACTGAATTTAAAAAAAAATGTTCGCCATATTGAATCCGACAATTTGAATTAGGAAAATTTAATGCCAAATTCGAAATTAACGATCATATAAACCACAAGGAACAAATTTTAATCAATTATAATGAATTTGTTTTAAATTGACCGCCATGTTGGATTTACTATTTTGAATTTTCAAAATTACTAAATTGTTAATCTCGAACACCCAAAAAATTTAACTTGAAAAATGAATGTCGATAAATATCAATTAAATTATGACTTTGTAAGTAAAATCTCAATTTAATTTATCAAATTTTATTGGGTTTGTCTATGTTTTCAGGGTTAGGGTTTAGATCCTAAGAAAAATGGTTAAAAACTATTTACAAATAATACAATTTTTATTTCAATCCGAACATAAGTGTTCACAAAATTGGTACTTTAACCTTTTTTCATAAAAACCCAATTAATTTACCGTATTAGAGAACAAAACATCTAAAAAATTGTTATTTTTTATGAAACTTAACAGCAATAAAAAATTTTCAAAATAGTGAAATTTTTATATGCTTTTTTGTATCTGTTAATTTTTGAGGTCGCTAATTATAAATTAATATTCTTAAGAAAACCTAAGGGCCTGTTTTACCCCTAAAAACGATAAAAAATTGATCCACCAAAATACATCAGATTTTAGGAAAATTAAATTATTGATGTTTTAAAAAATATGAAATAGAAAATTCAAAATAGTGTCACTTTGAATAAACAACTACGTTATAGTATTGTGAGCCTTTCTTTATAGTAATCCATATGTATATAGCACTACACACATTTTCTTCCTTATAAGGAGGGGAAATAAGTCGATATTTTACAAAATACTTTAAGCCCATAAACCAAGTTTTAAGAAGCAGATAAAAGCAAACTTTACGAGAAATAAAATAGTTTCGCGAATATCATTTTTGATGGTAAAAAATGAGGAAAGGAGACGAACGCGAGTTATAATACGTAAACACTGCATTTTGCGAGTCATTTAACGGATTCGCAAAACTGAATTTGCGACTACAGAAAAGCAAGTTTTTTTTTATTATTTGTTTCGTAGACATTTCTCAAGATAGGATCGTAATCTTAAAAAAAAGAAAAACGAACGGATGCTACTCGCAGTAGAAGTGAAACAGACATTCTTGGAAGTAACGTCTCTCTCTTTACACATTCTGAAGGAAAACAGTAAAAGATCGACGAGGAAATGGCATATCGTCAAAATGATAACTTTATTTGTCATTTCGAGGGATGATATTTGAGATAAAAAAAAAGTCGTGATTTTGCCCCTTTTTCCTTTGCAACTTGCTCGTATATAGAAAAATGGACCCGAAATTTATAGTTTTGTCAATAATAACTTTCACGGTTTTTGCAACTTGCTCTTTTCCACATTTATAGCCAACTTTTGTCACGAGCGCCAGGAAATAGTTTTATGAACTCGAAGTAAATTTGTATTGCCACTCCATATGCGGTGAAAGAAAGTCATCCTTAAATTTTTGTTTCGAAAACTTTAATAATGCATTCGAGCATGAATTCTTGAAAGTTTTAAGAATTTTAAATTCATTTGGTCTTAAATTTCTGTTATTACTTATTTAAATTCATAAAAAGAAAATCTCAAGTAGAAGTTGAAGGGGATCGATATTTGTTTTCATCTATCTTTATTTCGCTTTTTGCATTCGCGTGTAATTTTATTTCTTTTTTGGAAAAATTTTCACTTATACTTAACAATTTCATAATTAGTAAAGTAGAATGTTTTTAAAATAATTATTGTGAATTTGAAAGTCAATTGACTGGGAAAAATGACCGCAACTGTTTAAATTTATAGAGCTGTTGCTTTCAATTCTAAAGTCAATTTCCGAAAATCCAAAATGGCGGATTCAATATGGCTGATTATTTTGAAACATTCTTCTAATTTGCTTCAAAGTCATCAGTTTTATTAAATTTTTATGTCACTGATTTCGAATTTAACATTGGATTTAGGAAATTATTATTGACAACAAATCTGATTTTTAGGACTAAAGTTATTCTACAATAATTTATAAGCAACTATTTTTATTCTTTAGAATATGAAATTTAATTATGATCTTTAATTCAAAACAAATATTTTCTAATGCTCAAAAAATTATATTAAAATGTTTTTTTGATTATTAAATACAAAGCAATTATTTTTTAATTTTTAAAACATTAAATTAAAATGTTTTTTAATTTTTAAATTCGAAAACAATTATTTTCTAATGTTCAAAAGATTAAATTAAAATGTTTTTATAATTTTTAAATTCAAAACAATTATTTACTAATTTTTAAAACATTAAATTAAAATGTTTTTTTAATTTCTTAATTCAAAACGTTTAAAATGAAAAATAACCACACAAAAAAATGAGGAAACAAAAATGCAAACAGAAATAACTATAACATCAAACTGCGGACAGATAACCGGAATGTACAACGATTATTAATATAGATTTTTTAAAAGCAACATAAATTTCAGATAATAGAGAAATATATGTCTGGTAATAATTTTCAGTCGCGATTGACGTGCATAAAACATTCTCATTTTTTTTAAACACAAATCGTTTATAAATTTGAGGAATTGTACTTTTTTCACGTATCCCACTTCTCTTTGGTAAATTATGTAAATATTTGATCAATTGGGTTCATTTAATAGGTCACACGAAAATGTCAGAGATTGAATGAACGAATTTCATTATTCATGTGCTCAGCTTTCGTTCTTCGAGTTAAGCTGTTATTCAAATGTAGCTCACTGAATAATAAACACGGCTCATTAATTTGTGAATAAAGAAAATCCTTGTTTCTAGAGTGAGAGAGAAAGAGTGAAAAAGATTACGAATTAAAAACAGAACTGAGAAGAGTCAAATTGATCGAGGTCGCTAGATACATATTACAAATTACTAAAGTAGTGTATAGTGTATCTTAATAAAGACTCAAAAAGTAATTAATCACATTCAAAATTTTAAACGTTTTCAACGCTGAGAAAAATGACTATTGGCCCAAATTGTGCCAATGCTATTTAATTCATTTTTTAACCCGTTAACACCAGAGAAAAATATTGAAAGCGGATAAACTGATGAGACACCATTCCTGGAACTTTCGGGGTCGCTGATTGCGAATTTAGTGTCAAATTGATAATTTAACAGTTGACAGCTGTCAAACCAACTGTCAACTTCTTTAAAATTCATTTGCTTTTAACAAATTGACTCTAAAAGGGTCACTGGGATCGCTGATAACGAATTTGAACTCAATTTGACAATTTCACAGTTGACAGCTGTCAAACCAACTGTCAACTTCTTTAAAATTCATTTGCTTTTAACAAATTGACTCTAAAAGGGTTACTGGGGTCGCTGATTACGAATTTGAACTCAGTTTGAGAATTTGACAGTTGACCGCTTTCAAACCAACTGTCAACGTTTTTAAAATTCATTTATTTTTAACAAAATGACTCCAAAAGGGTTTTTGGGATCCCTGATTATGAATTTGAACTCAATTTGATAATTTTACAGTTGTCAAACCAACTATCAACTTTTCTAAAATTTATTTATTTTTAAAAAATTGACTCTAAAAAGGTTTTTGGGGAAGCTAATTACGAATTTGAACTCAATTTGATAATTTGACAGTTGACAGCTGTCAAAACAACTGTAAACTTTTATAAAAATCATTTTTTTTAGAAAAATGTACGTTTAAAGAGTTTTTGGTGTTACTAATAATATGAAGAATATCAACTCAATTTCACAATTTGACAGTTGACAGCTGTCAAATCAACTATCAACTTTTGTAAAAGTCATTTTATTGATATCAAAATTTTGAAAAAGGGTTTTTATAGCTTCTGATTTCGAATTTGGTGTCCAATTGACAAATCGTCAGTTGACAGCTGTCAAGTCAACTGTCAACTTTTATGAGGATATATATTTTTGTGATAAAAGTGTTCAAAGAAAATGCTAACTTTTGTAAAAGTAATTTATTTTTTTATTGAAATGATTGTAAAAGATTTTTTGAAGTCGCTGATTACGAATTTAAACTCAATTTAACAGTTGACAGCTGTCAACTGTTATAAATGTGATTTTGTTAATATATAAAACGTTCAAAAGAGGTTTTTAACAGTTTTTGATTTCGAATTTGGTGTCACATTGACAATTTTAACAGTTGAAAGATGCCAAAAAAACTGCCAACTTTCATTATAAGTAATTTATTTATAAAAATTACCATAAAAGGGTTTTTAGGATCGTTGATAACAAATTTGATGCCAAATTAACAATTTGACAATTTACAGCTGTCAAAGCAACTGTCTACTTTTATAAGGATTTATTTTTGATAAAAGTGTCCATAAAAAAGGGTTTTCAAGTCCGAAGATTACGAATCTTGTCTAAAAACACAATTTGACAGTTGACACTTGTCAAGGGAAATGTCAACTTTTGTAAAAGTAATTTATTTTCTTATTAAAATGACTGTTAAAGCAATTTTTGGGTCGTTGATTACAAATCTAGTGTCAGAATCACAATTTGGCAGTTGACAGCTGTCAATGGTAAAATTGTGTTTAACACTAAATCTAACTGCAAAAAGTCTGTTACTGTTATTTTTATCAAAAACAAAATCACTTCTTTTAAAGTTGACAGTTGTTTTGTCAGCTTTTAATTGTCAAATTGCGTTTATAACACTAAATTTGTAATCAGCGACTATGAAAACCCTACTATGGACACTTTTATCACAAAAATATAAATCCTCATAAAACTTGACAGTTGTTTTGACAGCTGTCAACTCTTAAATTGTCAAATTGGTATCAAATTCGTTATCAACGATCCTAAAAACCCTTTTATGGTCATTTTTGTAAACAAATTACTTTTAATGAAAGTTGACAGTTTTTTTGACAACTTTCAACTATCAAATTGTCAATTTGACATCAAATTTGTAATCAGTGACTTCGGAAATCATTAGAAACTTCTTATTTCTTGTTATTAATTTTGTTGTTAGGATAATGAAAAATATTTTTATGGCAATATTGCTGCTTCATTTTTTTTAAATTTATTAAGTGAATAATTTTTTTCGTTAATAAACGTTGTGGACTTCAACGTCGTCGTTAAATGGTTAAAGCAATAATTTATGTATTGAATTAAATATATTAAAATATAATTTGTAATTTAGAACTAGAAGCATAATGTTGTGTAATGAAATATGCATAATAATAGAGATTCGATAGCATTTTTTCTCAGTGTTCGAAAATTAATTTAGAACCTGTGATTTTTCATTAGTTCGACCCTTTTTTTACCATAAGAATAAATGATGATGAATAATTTTGAAAGTGACATTAAGGCATACAAAAATTTTGTACATACTTAAAGACTATTAAAACTTTCTTGGGTGGTAAAAGAAGACTTGAAACGATCATGTCAAAGTGGTAGAGATCATATTTCGAGAATTGAGAGACAGGAGCAGAATTCTATTTCGGTGGGCCGCTAATTATTATGAACAGGCGCCACAGTAACGGTTGGTCGGAGGCGACAACGAGAGAAGCGAGAAAAGAGGGCAAAGTGAAGAAAAAGGGATGAATATATATATATATATACGTGTAACTAAACACAGCAAAGGAAACCGAGAGAAAAAAAAGAAAGGGAAAGAGAAGAGGAAACAAAGCACAGAAAAAAAAGAAAAAGTCCGAGAAAACATGCACCTCGAAACTTGTAGAGAGGTTGCAACTCGCTTGGAATAGCGGTCGAAAACAAGAAGATGGCGAAACACCTCACTCTCTCTCTCTAAGACACGAAACACTTTTTGCCAACTAATGCGCGAACTAGTGTTCTCTTACTGTCCCTCATTTATTATTTTAAATTCTCGGACCTGATATATGTACTTTTCAATGGGAACATAAACCTGCTACAGAAATAATAAATATTCTTCTGCTCTACTCAATTAGGTGCCCTAACGAAGTAATCAAGCGTGATTTATCATCAGGAGCAAACGAGTCTTCGAATCGTTTTAAGTACAATTTACTACCAATCATTTTATTTTTCTTTCTTTTTCTCCTCCTCTTTTTTTCCCAAACAATTCACAGTCACGATTTTCGACATAAAATTTGACATGTCTTTAATTTACAATCAATTACAAAATTGTTTATTGCACATTTCTTTACATTTTAAAGGCGGGAGTAAAATTATCGTCTTCACCCCTAAATGGCAAAACTTCACTGTCTACTTATGAAAATTGTGAATAAAATGAATTTTTTTTTCACCTAGGGGAAGAAATTACCACTTTTAACCCTAACGTGCAGGGGGAAAAATTTACACTTCGCAGATGTTCTCACATTTTATGGAAATTTATAAGAGAGTTGAAACAAAATATTATGTTTGTTTTTCCTAATTTCTAAATTGAATTTCTAACTTCTTCCTGATTTTTATACGAAAGAAAACTTCACCTGAAACAACTACAAATTTCACTAAAATTAGCAAAATTTTTAGTTATTGCAGCGACTACTTTCGCTATTTCAACGAATACTTTAGCTATTTTAGCGAAAGTTATTGCTGTTCCAGTAAAAGGTTTTTTTCCGTTAAAAAAAAAATTAAAAAGGGATTAAATATTATAAAAAAGGTTAACTTTTTAAAGAAAAATTAAATTTTAAGTATATCTACCAATTTTAAAAATAAAATTAGTTACACTTTCAGGAAGAATCTGACAAACAATCGGATTAAAAATTAGTCCAATGTCATAATATTGTAATTTAAATGAAAAAGTTAAGTTAAATTTTAAATTCATTTTGGTGGAAAGGCAAAGAATTTAATTTTGAATTTTGTTTGAAAGTTGCATTTAAATACAAATAATACTTTTTTGGCAATAATAAATGATTTAATGTAACATAACCTAAACTTTAACAAATGTTTCTTATTGACAGAAAATTATTTATTTTTATTTTCTTTACTTATTTTTATTAAAATGAAACTTTTAATCGTTTTAAATGTTCAGAATTAAATTCTTCGCCTTTCCACCAGAACGAATTTAAAATTTAATTTGTGATTTCCTTTAAAATCACGAAATCCTAACATTGGATTAACTTTTATTTTGATTGTACGTCAGATTCTTCCTTAATGAACTTTTCTTTATTATTTCCAAAAATTCAGTAAAATTGTTTTAAAAAATTTCAATCTGTTGCTTATAACAATTTATTAGTCTTTGGGCAATAGAACTCAAATATGAAAATCGTAACTTTTTGAAAATATTTCAGTCTTCATGAAAATATCAATTTGATACTAAAGTGAATGAAATTGATACGAAAAGCTTTAGATCTATTTTTTATTTGATCCACATTTTTTGTATTAATTCGTTGCAATTAAATAATTTCAAGTTAAAAGTATTAAATTTTAATTTTTACAAATTTACCAATTATTAAACTTAAATTCCTTGAAAAGTAAATTTTTTTAAATCCCTAATGAAATTTGATAATTCTTTTATATCCTATTTTAAAAAATTGATATTTTTCCAGCAGTTTTGAAAAAAAAAATTTGAAAAGTGAAAATTGTTTTCTCCCCTAGGGAATAAAATGCCTCTTTTTAACCCAAGGACAAGTTAAAACCAACTTTGCGCAAAAGTAATATATTAACCGAAAAGTTATAATAAGAACGAAATTATTATCAAAAATACAAAAAAAATTCTTATAAAAATTCAGGAGCATTTTTATAAATCATGTTGAAAGCTTGCATAAACTGTAAAGACTTGTGTAAAACGTGTTATACTATAGAGGAGAGATCCATATACCATGAAGCAAAGAATTAATAAGAAGTAATATAAAAATGAAAAGTAAAAAGAACTTTTATAGATTTTTATCCAGAGAAAATGATAGTTTCTGTCTTAGAGAAATATAAATTGCTGGCAAAACTCGACATCCGAGGGAAGGTGTAAATCTCTCAAGTGTGAACACCTGTCACTATGAATCCATAGTGTGAAACGAATGAAATGTCCGATAGATTTATCGTGTTCTAAAGCTCCATCTATATCGCTATTTTGTACTTTTCCTTTTGCTTCCATTCACAATCTGACAAGATGCTCACGTCATTTCAATTTAACGCGAATTTTATTATATCAATTCACCATTATCGATATATATATATATAATCAATATTCATCATTCTTTTAAAAAAAAAAATTTTTATCAACTTCAGGACGTAATTTTGAGAATATAATTTTACAAAATAAATATTTGTAAGACTCAAAAAAATGAGATCAAGGGTTTTTGGCGAAATGTTTACTATTTTGTAATTATTTATCCTTAGCCTTATTTTGATCCAATGATAATTTCATTTAGTTCATTAAACATGAAATATCACAAGAAGAAAATTTGTTCTTTATATTTTACTGAATTATTTAGTAAAGTTGGGATATAGTGGCATAATAATAATTATTTTATTATTAATTAAATTAAAATCCTATTAACTAATTATTTTAAACTGTCAAATATGTAATAAATGTTTTTAAATCATACAAATCATACAAAAAGAAAACGTGAAATAGTAATATTATTTAATATTTCCGGGGGTCGATTTTGTAATTTCACTTCACTTTCACTCAAAATTTATTTTCACTTCACTTTCACTCACAATTTATTAACACTGCATTTTCAATTCACTTTCACTTAAATTTCACTCAGAATTGATTTTCACTCGACTTTTACTAAAAATTTATTTTTACTCCATTTTCACTTCACATTGACTTCTCTTTTATTCCACCTTCACTTCACTATTATTCCACTTTCAATTTCAGTCAAAATATTTTTTACTTCATTTTCACTTCACTTTCACCCAAAAATTATTTTTACTCAAATATTCACGTCTTGTTTCACTCCACTTTCACTGAAATTTTGTTTCAACACATTTTCACTTTACTTTCAGTCCACTTTCACATTTACTAAAAATTTATTTTCACTTAATTTTCACTCCACTTTCAATCAAATTTTGTTTTAAGGCATTTTCACTTTCACATTTACTCAAAATTTATTTTCACTTTCTTTTTACACAAAACTGTTTTTTATTCCACTTACACTTCCTTTTCATTTTACTTTCACTTCAATTCGAAATTTATTTGAATTTCAATATCATTTCACTTTCAATCAAAATTCATTTTCACTTCACATTCACTTCACTTTTACTCAAAATTTATTTTGACTTCATTTTTACTTCACTTTCAGACTACTTTCACCTCCACACGAATTTTGTTTCATTATTTTTTTGTCTCTAATACGAAGTTAAAGTCCAGAACGTTGACCAACGAAAAAGTGAAGTGAAAATAAGGGAAAATAAATTTTAATTTAATGTGAAAGTTGAGTTAAAGTACAGTGAAAATGTATTGAAACAAAATTTAAGTGAAAGTGTAGTGAATGTGAAGTGAAAATAAATTTTTTGTGAAAGTGGAGTAAAAGCAAAGTAAAAAAATTTTGACTTTAATTGAAAGTGGAATAAAAGTGAAGTGAAAATGGTATGAAAATAAATTTTGAGTGAAGATGGAGAGAAAGTGAAGTGAAAATAAATTTTGAGTGAAAGGGGAGTTAAGGTAAAGTGAAAATGAAGTGAACAAATTTTAACTGTATGTGAAAGTGAAATAAAAGTGAAGTGAAAATAAATTTTGAGTGCAAGTATAGTGAAAGTGAGGTGAAAATTGAGTGAAAAAAAGTTTTGCCTGAAAGTGAAAGTGAAATAAAAGTGAAGTGAAAGTGGAGTGAAAATAAATGTTGAGTGAAAGTAGAGTGAAAGTGAAGTGAAATTACATAATCGACCCCCAGAAAGATTAATTTTTTATTAATTAATTTAATAATTTCAAACCTGCACTTTTATTCAAAAAGTATATATTTTAAAATTTCAACATGAAAAATTTGAGAATATTAAGGATTTACCGAACTATTCAGTAAAGATAAGTAGAGGGATCACTTATCTGACGATTTAACGAAATATTTAGAAAAATAAGTGTAGAGAACACTTATCTTACGTTTTACCGAACTGTAACTGAAGCGCTAAAACATGTATCGAAAGGTTTATGCTTTTAACATTATTATTTAATACAATCGCTTTTACAGTCTAGTTCTTGAAAACTTACTATATTTACAGTTCATCCCAGTTTTACCGAACTAAATTCAGTAAAATTTCAGGAATAAATTTTCTCCGTGCAGATATTAAAGTAGAAAATGACAGAGTGTTGGTTGGAAATTAAAAAAAAATTGCCCTAAGCAATATCATCTCTAGACAATGAAATAATAAATGTAGATACGAATTTTCTCTTACTTTCAATGATTCATCTTTGTACCTCAAGTGTATAGTGGCAAATTGTGCAAGTCAGAGCGAGTGTTGTTGTTACGTTTTCATAGTACCGCAAACTCATGGCGATGATTATAAAATTCTTGAGTACCGGAATGCCTTTCAGTGCAAGAGATCGTCTCGGAATGTTCGATATCATCGACAGCTACATTCACGAGTGCAGGAAGTGTATACAAGCATCAACCAGCATATGTACATATATGAAAGCCTTGTGCTTTTCCCTTGTATATTTTCCCTCAACTCATCCAAAAACACCTCTTTATTGCCACAGCTTGTCGATTGGTCGATAAGGTCTCATAAAGTCCAAAAACCAGAGATCGAATTTGTATAGGCAACTTAAAATAACTCTTCTCTCTCTTAATGTACTTCACTTCAATAAGAGTAAACGCCAGTGCGCACTTAAAATCACTTCAAAAAAAAGATAGCTCTCGAAATATCAGTAATGAAATTTGTAATCCAATCATGTTCTTGAATTTTTTAAAAGAATTTTCCACGTTTCTGGTAATTTTCTATTATTTAAAAATAATTCTTTATAAATTAATTTATAAACAACTATCATGAAATTACTACTTAAAAATTAATTAATTAATAATTTTCCTGTAATATTTAGATATTTAGAAGTTAATTAAATGTTAAAAGAGTAGCATTTACAATTTTTATAAATCCTTGTACTTCGAAAGGTAACGGTATGTAAATTGAAATTTTAGAAAATTCCAATTGTCAATGAATTTAATCAGAAATTTTTAAGAATTTAGATTTCTGAAAAGTTGTAATAATTTTTTTTCAATGAATTCGATTAAAATTGTGTTAAAAGTTATTGAAATTCTGCGACGAGTAGACATTATTATTATTAATGAAAATAATTAAATTTCTAAAAAGAATTTTATTATTTATAAAGATAATTGAAATGTTGAAGAAAATGAAGAAAGTTGTACAATTAATTAACAATTTTTTAAAAAATGTAACTAAATTTTAGTATTTTTTGCTTCTAAAATTCAGTTACATTTTTAATAAAATTTTAATTAATTGTACAATTTTCTTCATTTTCGTCAAAATTTCAATTGCCTTTATAAATAATAAAATTCTTTTTAGAAATTAAATCATTTTCATTAATAATAATAATGCCTACTCGTCGCAGAATTTCAATTACTTTTAATACAATTTTAATCGAATTCCTCGAAAAATATAGCGTAAACTTTAAAAAGTAATTGAATTTTGAAAAAGTTTTAAATCAAAATCATTGAAAATTTCCATTTTCCCTCTTGCAACAAATTCTAAGTAATTTGGCTCAGTGGAATTATTACTGGACTGAAATTCAAGAGCCGAAGTTCGATTCTTCACGACTCATGATTTTTTCAATTTTGATTTGCGCAAAATCGTGAAAATTTCTCAGCCAAGGCCAACGTCAAATCAATATTTAAACCTTTTTATTTGCAAATTTTTCTAAAATTCTTTTAATTTTTTTTAATTTTTAATTTTCTCCAAAAAAGAAAGAATTTAACGTAAAGTTTTGTAAATATTTTTAAGAATCTTCGCAAAATTTTAGACATATACACACAAATCTCTTGGCGGAGGAGAATCTCTGTATTTATAATAAATCCAGTAGTCGTTTCGCCGACTGCCGCAGTCTCGTTGCAGCCAGCGGGTGGTTTTGCCGCGGAAAAGAGTCATTTCTTTTCAGCTCAAAACCAAACGCATTGTTCATAGAGTTTCACGACAGATTTAGTGCATGAAAGAAATTTGACACAGTTCGCCTTGAGAAAATGAGTTATTTACATATAAATCGAAAAGAAAATGTACTTTTAAATCTTGACGGTGACATTTCTTTTGTTGCTCAATTTTTTCTTTATTAAGTTCTTTGAAAATAATTAATTTAAAAAAAAACAATTTTTTTGGTAGAATTAAATTACTTTTTATTGGAGATAAATTTTCTACTTTCCAATGGTAGTGTATTAATTTTTATTGTGAACAAATTTTTCATTGAAAATAAATTCTTTTTTTTTAGATATAGAAATAAAATTTTATATAGAAATAGAAAATTTTTTAATTTACAAAATTATTAAAATAACAAATAATAATTTTAGAAACTTGATTTCAATTGAATATTGAAAAGAAATAATTGGAAGTAATAATTTATTTGATGTCTATAAGAGGGGAAATTTGGTTACAAATAGAGTTTGATACTTTAATTACACAGTCGTATTTGTAGGTGTAGATAGAGTGTTACTCATCTCTAATCTATAAATAGATTTTGTTTTACTCTGACCTATGCTACCGAACAAATTAGTGTCAGGAATTTTAAATGTCGGTCAGGACAGTAAACCTTTATGCAATCGCACATGTTTGTCAATTTATTTTATACTTGCTTAATTTAGTAATTTTTTTTATTACTTTTTTCAATTCGCTAATTATTTTCTTCGCACTCACTGTTCTTTGTTCGCTCATGTAATTTTAATTAATAAATTGTAAAAATAATTTTCATATTTCATTCATTCATTAATTCTACCTGTCACACTTTAAAGTTAGTTTTTGTGTATGCTTTATTAGGTTAGGTTTTTATTTCTTTGGAAAAATATTGTTTGACAAATCGAAAATATGCAAGTAATTTTTTATGATTTTTAATAAAATAATATTTGAAACTAGAAAATTAGAAAAATAAAAAAAATTATGATTGACAGATAAATTTTGTTTACTATATTTCTGAAAATGTTCTTTTGACAATTTTCAAAGCCATTTTTTTACAATTTAATTTTACGAAATTTCGATTATTCGAAATTTATATTAATTTTGCAATTATAATTATAATATTTTCAAAGTTAAATTATTTCTTAAAATTCACGCTATAATTTTATAAGGAAGTCGATTAAAATAGAATAAAAAGAATTGAAGTTTTGCTAGTAGTTAGAATTATTATTTATGAAAATAATTGAATTTCAAAAAAGAATTTTATTATTTATAAAAGTACTTGACACCCTGTAAAAAATTTTATAATTTCTAAAAATAATGGAATTATTGATAATAAATTTTTAGAAAATTTGTAAAGATTTAAATCACGTGAAATATTTATTATTTGTGAAAATAATTAAATCTTTACGAAAAGCTGTATCAAAAATTTTTAAAAATAATTTAATTCTTTTCGAGACTTTTATTAGAATTATACCAAGATATTAAAAATCATATTAAATTTAGGAAAATTTTTGAAAACAAATTGAAATTAAAACAAAAATCTTATTAAAATTTTGGAAAATAACTAAATTTCGGAGAAGAAGTTTATTATTCATAAAGATAATTGCAATTAAAATGAAAATTGTATTGAAAATTTTATGATGAATTTTTTGATAGTTCATGAATTAAGTTATTAAAAAAATATTTTCAAAAATCGCCTGCATAAAAATATAGGATTATTATAGTTTTAATAGTAATAGAACTATATTCCAATTCAAATTTTATTTTTAAGAGGAAAATTTGAATTAAAAAATTGTAAATTCTATTATTTTTAAAATTGCTAATTTTTGTTTTGAAAAAGGACGTAAAAAGATAGCCACGCGCTTGAGCGCACAAATATGGTTGCTTATAAATTATATAAACGCTATTTTGTATAATTAGATTTTTAAAAATATTTATAAACGTTGAACAAAATAATTTGGAATCTATATATACAACATTTGTTTGAAAAAGAAAGAAAGACAGAGATTTTTACGAACAAAAGAAATAAATAAATTTCGACTTAAAGGCTTTTAGAAAAGAATTTTTCTTTTTCGATTCACTTAAAGTATTGAAAAAAAAGAATTTATGAACATAGTGATCTCGCTTATCATGATGGGATTATTTAACTAGACATGTGTTGTGAATTTTGTAACAATTTAAATTTTACTAATCGTCGGTTTTGCATAGCGATGTCACATTCAACTGAAATATATATTTGTATTATTTGGTCTCTCATCCTGATTTTCTCGTGCGTGACAAATACAAACAAAAAATCAATTCATATATATGAGAAATGACAAATTTTAGCATCCGGTCCACACTTCTTGGTTTTTATGCGATTCTATTTCGAAGCGAAGGACGCTCACCTTTTCAAGGATCACCAGTTCGACAACTCTTTTTTAAAAAGGTGTGGAAGAATGAAATAGCCTCACTTTTATATATATATATATATATATATTGCATGTAGGAACGCAAGCGTCTTTTATTTGAATAAACGTTTGGCAATTTCCTTCAGAAAAATACATTTAAACAGCCTCTGTGAGAACGGGTCGATGATCTTTTTTTTAAAAATAGACAAATATTCGCAGTGGAATAAGCGACACTTGAAAGAAAAGTGAAATATTTTCCAGTCGATATTTTATGAATCCTCTGAGGAAGGCGATAAATTCGCTTTTCACAAATTTCTAGATTAAAGAAAATAAAATTTTTTTTGAGCATTTTTCATGTTATTTGAAAAAAATAATTTACAAAATTTCACTAATTTTTAATTTAGCGCCATTATTTTTGTTGATTTATTTACTATTTGTCTACTTTAGTTATTGCACTATACCCTTTAATTTTTTGAATAATTCAAAATGGCGGATCCAAAATGGCTAAGAGTAGATGCGCGCGCAAGAGCTACGAGCGTAAGTGGGAGGAGTTTGGACCGAATATTGTGGAGGGGGGGGGGACAGCGAACATATTGTAATTTTTCCCATACTTAATTAACATATGCCAAACTATATGTTAAATATTTTTTTAAATCCTTCAAAACGAAACTTAAGTAATGAAGTGTCAAGAATGTAGTAATAAAAATACTTCCTCTATAGAAAAATAATGGATATTTATTTATTATTTTTTAAAAATGTCATAACTATAAGAGTATAATAAATATTTCCAATCTACAGAAAATAATGATAAAATTAATTAAACCTTAAATCAGAAAATAATTTTTTTTAATGGATTTTGAAAAAAAAATTAATGTAACACACTAACTGTGTATTTTATTTTTTACTGTTTTGATGATCTCCATTCACGCGTTAAAATTTGACGCACATATATATATATAGAAACAAGTTTATTCAGAATGAAACGAGTCGTTTGATGAATCGAGCAATCACTTTTATCAGCATTTTTAATGAAATTAACAAACTTTTCTTACCGTTCAGTGGTGCTTTTCACAAATTCACCCTTCCACAGACCACACGTCAACTCCCTGGCCGTTGCAACGAAAAACAGGAGATTGATTGCAAGCAAAACACCCACTGGTCCGAAGAAATAGGCCAAAATTTCCATATCGCCTGTAACAAAAACATATTCATTTATTAACATCTAGTGTAACATCGTGTAATCAATTTACATCCTACAATATCCAAAAAATGGAGATGATATAGAAACTTTTCAAAACATTAGCAATTTTTCTGCTCATATACTTTGTTGCTTCATTTATATTAGTTTTTTTAAATCAATTATAATCACTTTATATAATTTTTTTAAGAATAAATTTTTAAAGATTAATTTTCCATACAATAAATATTGGTGGAAATTTTTTTAATTAAAAAAGATCTTTGTTTTTTCATCTATCAATAAAGAACTGAGGAGAAAAACAATTAGTCGAAATAAATGCATTTCTATCGGAATGAAATTAAAATTCAAGGATAAAATGTAATTTAACAATTGTTAATTAATTGTCAACCTCAATTTATGACCCGTCTTTCAAATTGCTATAGCGATTCAAATATTTGGCGAACTCTCGGCATTTTCTAAAATTAGACAAGAAATTGGGTGAATAAGGCGACAGAGTTACGGATCAGCCTTGCTTCAATTGATCGTTTTTTATTTTATTTTTCTTCATCAGTGGATTTGAATTTGATAATATAATAATAAAAATAATAATAAACATAATAATAAAAATAATAATAATAAAAATAAGAATAATAATAAAATTAATAATAAAAATAATAATAAAAGTAATAAAAATAAAAAAAAATAATAATATTAATACATACATATTAACAATAACTTTAGCAACAATTACCACTAGGAAAATCAACTTTTTATAATTAATTTTAATTTAACATAACTCTAAAGTTAATTAAATATCTACTTTCAGATTTTTAAATTCAATTTTAATGTTATTGAAAAGTTAAGAAAGAATCCGACAAACAATCGGAAGAAAAGCAAATCCAATGTCATAATTTCGTTTTTTAATAAAAAAAGTCAAATTAAATTTTTTATTTCATTTGGTAGAAGCGTAAGGAATTTAATTTTCCCCATTTTAAATATTTTAAAGTTATATTTGAATGAAAATTATAATTTTTTGTCAATAATAAATGATTCATTTAAAATAAGCTAAAATTAAACAAATGTTTTTTATTGACAGAAAATTGTAATTTTTATTCACATACAAATTTTAATCGTTTTAAATGTTTAAAATTAAATTCTTCGCCTTTCCACCAAAACGAATTTAAAATTTAATTTGTGGATTCCTTTAAAATTCTAAAATTAGGACATTGGTTTAGCTTTTGATTAGACTGTCCGTAAAATTCCTCTTTACTTTAACTTTTTGAGTTCAATTTGAATTAATCTCAACTTAAATTAATAAAATCTCCTAAGACACCTAAAATTATAAATTTTAGCATTTTGAAACTAATTGAAAATGATTTTATATTATTTCCAATGAACGACAATATTTTTTATACTTCTTCTAATTTGTATTTCATTACAAAAAAAAAAATAGTTTTCAGATTTAAAAAATTAGTTCTAAACCAAATATTGTTTAATTTCAATTCATTTTCTAAAAAAGAACATAAAAATTTCTAAAAAAGAAAACAAATATGAAATAACTTTTATTTTGATGAAAAATGAAAATTGTTTGGAATTTTTGACAAATTGTATCAATTTGAAAATAAAATTTTCTGTAAATTCAAAGTATATATTTTACTAATTTTCAATAAACTTTACTATACGGATATGTGTTATAAAATTTACCTGGGAAATAATAATTTTTAATTTAGCCAAATTTACTGTTTTCAATGTGAATTTTTTATAAATACCATTTCAATTTTTTCGAACATTACAATTATTAGCTAAAGTTAGTATTCTTATTTTCAGAGTAAATTTTACTATTTATAAAATAAATTCTTATAATTTTTATAAAATAAAATGCCTTTGAAAATAGTAAAAATTATTCCGGAAATAACAATTTTTAATATTAAATTTTACTAGTAGTTTTGAAGAAAATGTTTCCAAGTTATAAGTTAATTTTACAAAATTTTTTTTAAAAATTTACTTCGTATATTGTAAAATTTGTTAAAATTGTTTAAGCTCAATTAAATTATAATAACGTTATTCTAAAATTAATTTAAATATTAAAGGTTAATTTTAGAATTTATTTTCTTAATTTAAATATACTGTTAATTTTACTAAACTCTAAAATTAATTAAACATATTAATTGTAACTTTACTTTAAACTATAAAGTTAATTAAACTTGAACTAAACTCCGACTGTAAATCAAATTTATTAGATATGAATAATAAAATAAATAATAAATAATAAAATAAAATAAATGTCTCTATTCATAATTATATTGTATTTTGCTAAATCTCGTTTTCAGCAAAATAATTTAATTAAGCTATTAAATAAAATTTGATTCACGACTTGCACATTTACCTATTTACAATTTTCATTATTTATAAAGGCAATATCGATGTCGTTAATTAGCAGGGTGGACATTTTATTACTCGCGCTAGAATCTGATAATCGGTTTTCGTGAATAAAACCTGAATATATTTATTGCTAAAGAAGCATAAATGTCGGATTTTAGAGGATGAAAATTCTAGAACAAGGCTGTGAAATTTATCTTTTTTTTTTTTTTAAAGGGGATTTATTTTAATGAAAGCCACTACCTGAAACAAGTTTTTCATAATATTTCTACACAGGTTATTAAAATTACTACCCGCTGAGGTAATGTTCACATATACACATGTTAATTAGTTTATTTATTCTTGAAATTTATTTATTTCGTGAATAAACGAAATTTATTGTTTTATTATAAATATAGAATAAATTGGCATTATTCACAAAATAATAGATTTCGTTTCTTTTTATTATTATTTTAAACTTAAATCACCGTATTTAAAATATTAAAAGTTTAACATTTTTATGTAGAATGAGAAAATTGTGAGAATATCAGTATTTTAGGGTTTCGATTTTTTGGAATCTGATGTTATTATTTCTTTTTTATTTTGCTATTTTTGGAGTCGATTTCTAAGAATCAGTTATAAAAATCAAAATTTGAAATTGAATTTAAACTTGAATTTTTTATTTATTGGCTAAAAGAGTAAATAAAAATGTGAAAAAACTGGGTTTTCACCTCTGTATTTAATAAAAAACCAAATTTATTACGAACGATATCTTTCAGACGAGAGGAAATGATGGAAAATTTTGATTCCGGTGAATCAACACGTGGGTTAGTTTAAATAAATATTCCAAGTAGTCTCGACTA
This sequence comes from Leptopilina myrica (nomen nudum), assembly GCA_032872475.1. Classification (NCBI taxonomy): domain Eukaryota; kingdom Metazoa; phylum Arthropoda; class Insecta; order Hymenoptera; family Figitidae; genus Leptopilina; species Leptopilina myrica (nomen nudum). The sequence continues at coordinate 37,615,753 of CM065464.1, read as the reverse complement.
TTTTAGCATGAATTGGATAATCTTTCCGGATCTCTGGGGTATATCTGATGAGAGGAAATATACTAGTTAACCAGCTGATCACACCTTCAGCCCCTTTTATATGCTTCATTTTAATTCCTGGTTGCTCACGGTTGCACGAACACGTGAATCTCACTCAAGAATCTGTTTCACTCTTTCATGTCGAGGACAATATAAAAATTCCTAGAAATCGTTGCATCGACTAAGAAAATACTGAGAAGAATTGCCGCATATTGTATATAAAACATTTTATATTTTCAACAAGTATTTCATCAATTATGTTTGTAAAATAAATTAACTATTGAATTACGAGATTATAGTCGTTGAATTAAATCCAACACAATTGGAAAATTGGAGAAAAAACTTTAATAATAGAATGTAGCCTTATTATTATAATAAAATTTATTTTTTCTTAATAAAAAAAACTCGACTTCAATAAAATTTTACACGGAAAAGAATATTCACCTAGAACAGCTACAAATTTCGCTAGATTAGTCAAATATTTAGTTGTTTTAGTTAAGACTTTTTCTATTTTAGCGAAACTTATCGCTGTTCCAGAAAAAAAAAAATTTTCGGTGTATTTTCAGACTTCGCACTTTATGATTAATTTTAAAAAAGTGTCAAAAAGTAGTTTACAAACTAAAAAAGTATAGCTATCGAAAAATTATACTTAACTACTAAAAAAATTCCTAATTTTCATAAAATATATTTACTTCTTTTCTAGAAGTGAAATGTCTGTTTGGCATTTTATTAATGTTTTTGGAAACTAATTGAATTCTTGTGAACGATTTTTTTGGAAGTATTTAAGGAAACATTTTTTCCAAAAAAAATTTATTACTTTTAAAAATAATTAAATTCTTGTGAAGAATAAATATTTTTGAAAATAAAAAATACAAAAAAAATTTTTATTAAATCTAAAAAAACAATTGAATTATTTAAAAGAAATTTAATTTAACATGTATTTAAAATAATTGATTTTTTAAAAATTTTATTAAAATACGATTTAAGAGTAATTAAATTCCTGTTAAAAATTCTAATATTTTTGTAAATAATTGAATTCTTCCAAAGAAATTTAAAAAATTATATTAAAAATAATTGAAATTCTTCGTTGATTTTTAATATTTATGAAAGTAATAGAATTTTTCAAAGAATTTTATTAAAATGCCTTAAAATAATTGAATTTTCCGGAATAATTTTTTTATTTATCCACATAATGAAATTCATTCAAAGAATTTTTTTTCGTAAATAATTAAATTATTGGGAACAATTTTATTTTAATATTTTAAAATAATTGAATTCCTGTGAAAAATTCTAATATTTTTGTAAATAATTTAATTCTTCCAGGAATCGAAATTAAATTTTTAAGAATAATGACACTTTTTCATCAATTTCTGTTAAATTGTATTAAAAATAATTAAAATCCTGAAATAAATTTTATTATTTATGAAGATGATTGAATAGTTGCAAAAAATGTAATTAAACTTTTCAAAAACAAACGAATTCTTGAGAAGAATTTTATTATTTCTGAAAATCATTGATTTATTGATTGATCGCGACAAATTGTATTAGAATATTAAAATTTTTTTTTTTTTTTAATAATTAAATTCTTTGTAGGAATTTTATAACCATTGTTTTAAAAAATTAATTTTCCTGAAATATAGTAAATATTATGAAAATTTTTTAATTTTAAATAATTGAATTCTTGTGGAAAACCTTATTCGTGAAAATAATTGCATTTTTCATTAATGAATTTAAAATAGTATTAAAAAATAAAATAATTAAAATTTTTCGATGAGTTTTGTTATTTATGAAAATAATTGAATTTTTATCAATTTCTTTTTAAATAATTAAATTCTTTTGCAAAATTTTATAAAAATAGTAGATATTGAAAATAATATTGAATCTTTTTAAAGAATTTGATAATAATCTTTTGTTACAGTTTTTTTATTTCTAGTATTAACGAATTTAAATTAGTCTAAATTTTATAAAACCAGAAGTAGTAGCCTTTCGTGACTGAAATTTAAAAAAAGTCACAATTTTGTTCCTTGAAATGCTTTAAATATTTGTTTTGTATTTAATTTTGTTAACAAGAATTTATTTAAATAATATTCAGACTTGATATTTATCCCTCGTGGAAATGGAAATATGGCTTTGTTTTCTTACCGTGGTTTGAAAATATAAAAAACTTGATTTTTTCCTTCTATAATTCGCCATATATGTGGACGTCCACATGAAAAGGGCCCATTTTGTCGGTTCTAGTTTTCGAGTTATTTGCAATTTAATACTTTTTTGAGAAAAACCTTAATTTTTTTTTATTTTTTATTATCAATCTACATGTTATGACAAGTCAAATCATGAGGTTTTCATTAATTTATCGTTAATTTAAGTGTTTAACTTTATTGGTTCTTTAGAAAAAGAAAAGGGCCCATTTTGTCGGTCCTTTGCAAAAATATTCCGTATTTTTGAAATGGAGGGTCAAAAAAATTAAAACCTCTTGATTTGTCATCTTTAAAGTACCCTGAACTCAAAACAATTATTATCTGAATAACTTCCGAGAAGAACCAGAGATATTAATGTTAGAGTCATTGATTACGTAGTCGTAGATGTAAAAAATGTCGATATTTCGTCAAAATTTCATAATAAAACCTGTTAAATTTTTTTTAATAAGTTTAATTTCTATTCTTTACTTTTAAATGACACAATAAAATTGTTCCTAATCATTAATCTTGTACAAAAATGGTTTATTAATAAGAAAATCGCCTTCTTTAGAAAAGGGCCCATTTTGTCGGTTTTTCGTATTTTTAAACAGAAAGGGGGGTAAGGTGATTTAAAAAATTTTAAACGTATTGGTTTTTCATCTTTATGGAGCCCTGGACAGAAAACAATTATTATCTGAACAACTTCCGAGAAGAACCAAAAATATTGATGTTAGAGTCTTTGATTACGAAGTCGTAGAAGTGAAAATTTCGATATTTCGGCAAATTATTCATAATAGAGACTTTTAAAAAATTTTAAATAAGTTTAATTTTTATTCTTTATCTTCAAATGACACAATAAAATCGTTTCCAATCATAAACCTTGTAAAAAAATGGTTTATTAATAAGAAAATTGTCTTTTTTAGAAAAGGGCCCATTTTGTCGGTTTTATGTATTTTCAAACAGAAAGGGGGGGGTGGTTTTAAAAATTTGAAACCTATTGGTTTTTCATCTTTAAGGTGCCCTGGACTGAAAACAATTATTATCTGAATAACTTCCCAGAAGAACCAGAGATATCACAATTAATAAGTATCACAATCTTTAATTCCGTTTTTCTCGAAATGAGGTATTTGTCACTATAAACTTTGAAATTCTGTAACTCATCGAATTTTTCACCAAAAAAGTTGTATGACCACTCAAAATTTTCGTAATTTTGCAAGGAATTCGCCCATATAGATAAGTCCAATAGTGCCAAAATGGGCCCTTTTCATGTGGACGTCGACATATATCCTTTACCCATATTTTCCAATAGTTTGCTATTTTTCACATATTATGAAATCACAAAAGAAACGTGAACCAAAAATATTTTAAATCAATCCCTTGCTACAACAAATAAAACAGGTTTCAGCTAAAAAAATATCTCTAAAGAGAAAATCTTTTACCAAATTGAAACCGAATGCAGAAAGAAGTGTAATAAATATTATCCCCGGTTCTCTACAATTTCATTCATAATTGGATCAATATTCATGATTAAATTTAATGAAAAAGATAAGTCTTTCCAGCAACGTTTACATATATACATCGAATCTCGAATCACAGAGCTTTCATTATATTCGTTTGCAATTTGCATCAATCTCGTAAATATTTTTCCCTCGAGAATGAATTTCATTTCGAGTGACATATGTAAAGTTTGTTATCCCGGAAATATATATATATATATAATTTTTTTTTGTTTTTATTTTACGTTGCACTCATCAGTCATAAAGTTATCTACGAGACACATTTTTCTCCCGCGACTCGAGTTGCTGCTCGACATTGTGCATTCATACGAAACGAATCGGGAGTAATTACAAGAACAGGATGAAGCAATTTGGAAAATGGAAACGAAAATGAAAAAAGAAATAAATAAATAAAAGAGAGAAACGTTGTGAAATCAGAGTATAACGAAGTGCGAGACCATCAAGTAATAAACTATTAGTTCTGGTAACAACATGTATACACTTACTCTCAACGTAAAGTAACTAGTTTCGAATTGATATAAACGTTTTTGGTCCATGAGAATGAAAGAAGGGGTCGAAGGTCTAATCGAGTTGGACGTGCCAGTACCATAAAGCATTGAACGGCACGCGTGAACATAATTCATTTATGTTTGTTATGGGTTGCCATGGAGTGAGATATAACTCGGCGAAACAGCTATTGTTGGCCTTACGCCAAAATCAAGTAAATATAGACAGTGTACACTTTTCCCAAGCGGCATAAGAAATCGCACGTCCTTTAGAGTTTCGGCAATTCTGCATTGTCGATCGACAACTGAATTAAGGAGTTGAATAAAAAGTAAGGCTCTTCAAGTTTTTCAATTTTTGGCAACGGGCTCACCTTTGTCTCGTTGCTGCTTGCCAAGAAGAAAAAATAAAGAAAAGAATGAAACAGTTGGTTAAGGTTCAATTTTATTTTTAGCGACTACTAACCACCTTGCCCCGTAATCCCCGTCTCATCATTCATTGTCCCTGGATATACGAAACTGGAATGAGAAATTTTCTTAACGACCTACGAACAAGAGGCGAATTCTAACGAGAAACTTTATCGCAATTGATTTTATCCTCTTTTTAATTGTCAAATTTTGATGATCTTTTAATGTATAGTTATTAATACTCCCAACTAGGGTACTGCCTTTTTTTGTTGTCATACAAGAAGATTTGTTCACTACTTGCTTGTTTGATATTTTCTCGCCAAATGAACTCTATTTTTTGATTAATTATTCCCATTAATAATATTTTTGCTTTTGGCATACTGAAGCATTAGAAACAAGTGTTTTTATTTCACACTTCTGAGTATAACGCTTCAACAAAGACTAACGATCAACTTTCAAACCTAACGACTATATCTTAAATTCTAGAGATATAAAAGCCTATCAGAATCTATTTCGCACAGAAATCTATTATAATATTATTATTATTAACGAAAATTGAATTCCTTAGTTCAAAAATAAGACCCAGATCATTAAATTGTAACGTGCTACAGATCCATTTGGGTCAAATTCCAACAAGAATTTGGTGAGGATCCCTCTAAACACAAGAGGACAAAAATTAGTCACTTACACAAAAAAAGTGCACAAATATTACCAAGGTGAAGAAAAAAATAAAATAAATGGTTCAACATCGTCTGAAATTTTATGTAACTACCCAGCACGTGTCAAAGTCAGATATTTTAGCAGGACTCAATTATTTCTTGATCCAGAGTGGATCACTGGAAAGAAAATAGGAAATACCGGACTTTTAGAGAACTGATCTTTCGATAAGCTGGATATTTTGCGAGCGGACCGTAGGAAAGCTAGAATGGTTCACTTCACGACTTCGTCGAATTATTACTCGGATTCTATGAAATCCCTCGACGTTTCTGCGAATTCGTCGTCGACTCGTCGTTCTTAATATATACTCAAGTCTTTACTATCCGTTACATCATATGTTACTGTTATTGTTCATCAACTTCTTAAATACAAAAATCTTCTAGTTTCCAGTAAAAGCAATAAACATTAAAAATTTAATATTTAAGTTAAAGATTACAGTCATACAAAAAAACATTTGTTTATGATTTTGGAGTCTAACTATGTCAAGGTTGGCAAACAAATTTATTTCTGTTTTACCATGCTGCTTTTTTCTGACTTCCAGACAAAATTTTAACTTTTTTCCTGACTCTGAAGAAGATTCTGTGATTCACTCTAAAAATCATTGGATATTGAAAAAAAAATGTTCTATTACATTTATTTGCGAATTTCTGTAATTGTAAAATTTCTGAAAAATATCAAAAAATTCATTTTTAAATAAATGCTAAATTATTAAATTTTCATAGGAATTAATACTTGAAAATATTTCAAATTGAAATCTTTTCGAAATTCAATAACTTATAAGGATATTATTATAAAATCCAAAATTGTTATTGAAATTAATTTTTAAATATATTTTTATCGGAAAACTCAATGAGAATTCAATTATTTGAATAGAAAAATAAACAATTTATTTAATAATTTAATGTTTCTTAAAACTGAATTCGCATAAAGAATTTTATAAATAACTCTTTAAATATTTTAATTCTTTCGACGAATTTTAATCAAATTTTTAAGAATATTTAAGTACATTTTTCAAGATTGTGTCGCACAATTTGAAATAAAATTGTGCTGTGAGTTTTAATATTCATGAAAATAATTGAATTTTGGTAAAAAAATTTTTTATTAATTATGAAAATAAAGGAATTAATTTGGAAGAAATTTAAAAAAAAATTTGTAAATAAATGATTTCTTGTAAAATTTTTATTTTCTATGAAAATAATTGTTTGCATATAATTTTATAGGAAAAATAAAATCATTGAAAAGGGAAACATTTTTCATAATAATTAAAAATATAGGTCTCTGAAGGAACGTGAAAATTTGACTTGAATTTTATAAAAAATTTGAAAGTAATTAAATTTCAGCAGAATAATTTTATTAACAAAGATAATTGACATTTTGAATAGAATTTTTTTATATTTTTAAAAATAATTGAATTTTTTAATAGACATTTGTAAAAAATTTGTAAATAATTGAATTCCTGTGAGATTTTTATAACTCATGAAACTTATTAAATGTTAGCCTAGAATTTTATTAACATATTTTAATATAATTAAATTTTTTTGAACAGTTACTATTTTATTAAAATAGTAAGATATTAAATTTTATTCAATTGAGGGAAATTTTTTATAACAATTGAAATTTTACAAAAAAACTTGTTAATATAATTGAATTTTGGAGAAGAATTTTATTATTTATAAAGATAATTGAAATTTTAACGAAAATGTTATCAACATTTTTTAATATAATTGAATTTTGGAAATGAATTCTATTACTTTTAAAAATAATTGAAATTTTAACGAAAATTTTTCAAAAAGTTTTAAATGTAATTGAATTTTGGAGAAGAATTTTATTATTCATGAAGATAAATGAAATTTTACAAAGATATTTTTAAATTTTGTTAATTCAGTTGAAGTTTGGAGAAAAATTTTATTATTTATAAAAATAATTGAAATTTTAAAGAAAATTTTATCAAAATTTTTTAATATAATTGAACTTTGGAGAAGAATTTTAATACTTTTAGAAATAATTGAATTTCTGCAATAATTTGCAACTTTCCAGAAAATATAAATGCAATTCTTTTAAAATTCATTTAATTTTGAAATATTTAGGTATAGTTATTCATTAAATAATTTACAAGTAACAATTTTATGATTTATGATAATTTTATGAGAGTTCCGATCGAAGAATTAGTTGTAATTTTTTTAACCCAAAAATCATCGTCAAATAAATTAAAAATAAAAAACATTACAATCATAATTATTTGAGGAACTTTTTCGTAATCTTTATATAAATACAAAATGCTTACAAGCAATTGAAATATTTAAAATTCTCTTCGAATTACGGAAGAAAGGGTTTTGAGTCTTAAATTATAATTGATTCTTCGATCGGGACCTTCAATGTCAAAATATTTAAAAACAAAATGAGTGCTGTTAGTTATAAATAATGGACATTTTACAATCATTTTTCCCAATTTATTATTTCGTAAAATCGAAAATCAGCCAAAAGAACACGAAACAGAATTAGAAAAACATATGTTGCATACTTTCCCCCAACACAACCCTGAAGTTGACAGATACAAATGAACAAGCGTTACATAAGTACAGTCTCATCAATTACATAATCAATTTTTTTATTTCGTACTTAATAGTATTAGGTTGCCTTACAAAAAGTTTTTCACATCTTTATGGTTTCCTAAAGTTTTAGACATTAAAAAGTGGTTATTCCATCCGTTGATCGACTTAATTCTTTTCTTGACCATGATTTCAAAATGGAAAAGTTACTTTCAACCGTTCGTTTCTATTTCCCTTTGATAATATTCTCTCTGTAATATTACCAAAGGGATGTATATTTACACGAATATGCAATTTCAATTATTTAATTTTTTTAGTTTCGTTATTTTTTTGCTTAATTGTTCTTTAGTTTTACTTTTTTAGTTTTACTATTTTGGTTTTACTATTTTGGTTTTATTTTTCTAGTTTCAGTGTACGGTTTGCTTTTCCCTTTTGGTGTATTTCTAAACCAACCAGAATCGAAATTAAGAACGTACATATATGTTTTAATTATTTATCACACAGTTTGGTTAGCAAATGCATTTATCAACAGACCACTATCAAGTCACGAGAATTTCCTCTTGCTTTTCACGAGCAACTAAATTATTTAACTGTAAAGTAATTTTCTCTGCACATAAATCTATTTGTAGTGATTACACAAGTTTAAGATGTAATCCTCTTGTTGCACTTTATCTCTCGCGATGTTAACTGTTTAAATAAGGAGAATTTTGAACCTTTAATTCTTATAGAGTGTAATTTTGAATCATTGATCCAAATGAAAATAGTAGGCGGTTCAGAAAGAGTGTGTGTGTGTGTTGTGTGTTTTTTTCCGAAACGTAATAAAAGATTAATGAAAGCCGCAAATTTAAAATGAATATGTACCTAAATTATAGGGAATGCAGAGTTGAAGATTCATAATGAAAAAAAATGTAACGGGGCCGCCTTTGAAGGTTGGCACGCGCCTCGGCCGCGCAATATAAATTCTAATTTCCCGCGTCAATTGTGCGAGTCGTGCGGCACGATCTGAATCCGCCTTAATTGAAAGTTACAGCCGTTAAGTGCCTTTTAAGGATTATAAGTTGCAATATGGGCCTTTTTTTTGCTTTTCATGAACGGATCATGTCCTTAATGTGGGTCACCTCTCAGCTTGTAATTTCCTGGCGTGTCTGTTTCATTTTTTTTCCATGGGACTTTATTTATGGTTTTGTTTGCAGATGTAGGCGGCGATAGGTCGTCGCCATGGCCAACCCCATGGAAGCTCGCGTGCTTCTGGTAGATTGCAGTTCTCGCCATTTCCATGGGGGTTGAGTCCCAGGGATGAGCCAACTGATAACAGCACACCAGTCAGCTTGACTCATTCTTTCTCTTCTTTCCCCTCGCCTTTTATTTCATTTCAATTTTTTTTCACTCTCCCGGATAGAATCCCATTAAATGCCACTGTGAGTCTTTTCAAAGGCAAAAAAAAGAATGCTTTTCGCAAAGATAATTTTTTTTACAATTCCAATTTTTTTTTCATTCTTTTTATTTAAAATATCGTAAATATGAAGTCTCTTGTCTTTAACGGAAAAGAGAAATTCCTCTCGCACTGTGTACAAGATCTATCGGCGCAATTTATCAAATAAAAACATTACCGGAGATTTGAAAGATCTTTGATGTTTATGGAAAGAATTTCTCAGGGGAATCTTTTTCATTGAGATGGAACTTTTTTGTAGAAAAAAAATAAGGTCCTTGGTATGCGGAAAATTATCTCATAACTTTACCTTGTCATTTCTTTTTTAATTTTATACTTGCGACTTTATTCAATATTAATCAGCTCCTTCTCTGTGAAATAACGTTTCAGTTATTTTTAATATCGAGAGTTTTGTAATAAAATGTCGAACGACATTTTTTTCGTTGTTGAAAAAACACTGTGATTTAATGAGAACGTTTTTTTCAGTGATGAATATCAATTTATTTTTAATCCCTCCTGGCCAATTGTTTATCATTCAATCTGTTGTTTCACAAATTTCTTCAACAACGCAGAAAATAATTTGAGATCACGCGATTTTTTATTTATCTCAATATTGTTTTTTTCCCATTCCATTTGGACTAATTTTAAATTTCATAAATTCTTCGCTTGAATGTTTAAAAGTATAATAGAAAAGACAGGAATTCGAATTAAAATTTAATAATATAATTTGTCATTGATTTGTTATTATTACCGCCACAAATCGTTGTGAAATGACTATTATTTTTCTTTTCTTTAACGAATGTTTGGTACATTCGATATTTGTGGAAAAGAGAAATAAAGAGAGGAGAGAGATTATTTACTAAATCAATAATATCGGGGGAGAAAAACCAATGCTTCTTTAATGTTTTAAATGACACGTGAAAAACATGACCGAGGGAAATAAATAGAAACACATAATCAAGGGAGAAGAACAAATCAAAACAAGTGACCCTTGGTCTAGTGACAAGTGAAGTGTAAAATAACACAATTCTTATCTGAACAGAGAGATGTTAGGAATTTGTTTGACCTCCCGTAGATGCAATGAACCATGAACAGGTGAAAGACAATAAGTTAAGAGAGTCCCTACCAAGAAAAAAAAGGTCTTAAACCTAAATCTAAAAAAGAAGAAAAGTTTTACAATTTTATTGATATACAAGATCCTAATTAGAAATTATCAGTTATTAAAACTAAAATTTTTACCAATTTTCGATAAATGCAGGAAACAAATTTTAAATTTTATGACATTTTTTGGAAAAACTATCCGACATTACTGGATCTAAAATTTTGAACTTTTAAGAACTGACATTCGATTCGTAATCAGCGACCCCAAAAACCCCAGAGTAACGATAAATTATTGAAAATGTCGTCCGCCATATTGGATCCGCCATTTTGTATTTTTTAAAACTGATATCGGATTCATAATCAGTGACGCCGAAAACCCCCAACTAACGAGATTTTGACCATGACGGCGAAGGGGTTTATTTAATCACAAATAAACTCAAATAACATTATCCCTTTATCATTGGATAAGGCAAGGGTATGTGCTTCATTTTCCTATTAGCGAACTTCGAGAAAATCTCTTATAAAAGATAAAAATTACTATTAAATAATAAAGCCTTGCTATTCGATGTTATTTATCAATACTACGTTTTCTCTAAAATTTTAATGGAATCCAATGGAAAACTTCTGCTGTCATGTTGAAGAATCTTCCACTGGTATTTTTCATAGAAAACTTTTAAACATTCATTGAAGACTTTCACCGTAATCCTAAAAAGAAATTTCTCCTAGAATCCTGGTGGAAACTTTTAATGAAATTGGAAGAAAAACTTGAATTAGAATTTTAAGTAATTTGTGTAGAAAAGAAAATTGTTACACCAAAGGGATCCTAAGGAAACTTCTACCGTAGTCCTAAAATAAACGTTTCCTGGAATTTTAAAGAAAACATTTAATGCAATCACAAAGGAATACTTTCAACGAAATCCTAAAAATAAATTTCCCCATGATTTTGAAAGTTCCTCCAGTCTCGTCACACTCACATTTCATACTAAAAATTAATTTCTACTTCAATTTTTTGGAGACGGAAACTGCATCAAGCTACATAGCGGAACATCCACATCGAATAAATAATTCGTTAACTCCTAGACTGAGGAGTGTTCAATCTAATCTGCACCGTCATCTGGACTCCGAACAATTCACTTTTAGCTGACCCAAAAGTATTCTGACGAAAAACACCTACTTCCATTTTTCTGTTTCCGGTAGTTAAGGTCATTTCCTCCACCCTACAGTGAAGGAAGAATTGTTCCCTGGGTCAATGGCCCTATAAGAATTATTTGTAAGGTAAATATCTAACACTGTCATAACAAATATCATTTAAATTCTAAAATTTATTTCTTATTAATTAATATATCGACTGTCGTGGGCCGAACGTTTAACTTTTTACTTGATTCAAATTTTGAAGTATAGGACGATTTGCAACGAAACTGACAGAAATCAGGAGGGAAACATTCATTTAAAACAAAAAAAGCTTCTTCTAGTTTCGGATAGAAGTATTTCTCGAGCATAAAGCAAAAGAAACCATCAAAAGGGTGCTATCCTTGCCGAATTTGTCAGTCCAGAAACCACTACCGAATGAACTACCTGTCTTCTTCGAGTTAGTCTAGGAAACACCTTCAAGTTAAATAGTCCAGAAGTCACCACCGAATCAACTGCCTGTCTTCTTCGAGTGAGTCCAGCAATCGCCACCAAGTTAACTAGTTGTGTACTGTCATCAAGTTTCTTCTACGATTCCAGTCTAGAAAACCTCTTCAGGCTAAAGGGTGTTTAATCTAATTTGCATCGACACCTTGAGTCCAGACCTTTCACTTTGTCTGGTCCAAAAACAATTTAAGGGAAATCTACTGCATATTCAGTTTCCGCTAGACAACGTCATTTCTTCGACCTCACACTGAAGGAGACATCGCTTGCTGAGTCTACGACTTTAATGATAGAACGTCCAACGTCCTTCCGGCAGGACCAAAAAGACTCAGGTGAGTCCGTCCGAAATCGCAAAATAAAACTTACATGGATTGACATAAACAAAAAGTAATATATATCGTTGGAAAGGTGATGAAATAAGCTTTCAGCGCATGTAAATGTCGAGCTTGTAAGTTTAAACCGAAGAGCAGGGTAGCTTAAAGAAGTTGAATTTTCCAAAAATTCATATAATTTTTAGTCGCAAAATGATGGAACCCGGTCCTGCCGGCAGGACGCTTTTCGCTTTGTTTAAAAGGCTACCAAGCCTAGGCATATAAATTTAGAAACTTGATATTTACATCATTGGAAAGCTTGTTTCATTACCTTTCCAACGATATATTTGTTTTTGTATTTATCTGCTCCCATATTAATTTTATAAAGAAAATGTGAAGAGAGTTTTTATTCAATTGGCCGCAATTTTGCTGATTAACATTAAAAATTAATCTTTTTCAAATAAAACAAATAGGTTTCATTCTTTGAACGTTTCTGAAGAAAAAAAGGCTAGACCGGCCAAAATATACTGATTTTTGTGGATTTTACATTAAATTTACGAAAAAATGTTTTTTTTTACTTTTTAGAAACAGCAAGTTTGAGGGCTTTGAAAAATGGTTTAATATTATTATTTTAAAAAGTCAAATATATGGATTTTATCGTCTTTTCGTCTACTTTAACGCCAAGGAGTTCCGGAAAAGAAAAATTGAATTCCCTTTTTTTAAAAGCCTTATTTTCGGAACATCCTTCCGGCAGGACGGGCGCTTGGACGTTCTATCATTAAGAATTATTTTAAAAGGTAAGTTACAAATACTCTAAAATTTTATCGCCTTTTAAATTCTTGATTGATTCCATAAAGTTCTAATTTTGTTTCAGTGTCCCTACAGACATCTGGATCTACTGTTTCTCTCTGATTCTAATTGTAAAGGATTCAAAGAAAAACCATTAATAATTTAATATGTATTGAACAGTTCTTTCTTAAAACCTGTTCATGAAGATTAGAGCCTTCCGTTCTGTGAATAAATCAGGTTGAGATCACCGATGCCAGGCAATTTTAATATATAATTTGGGATATGTTTAGTTTCCTTCTGAGACATAACATTACCATGAATTCCTAACACCCCAAGAGAAGAATTCCACAGAAAGTCTGCAAACTTTTGTCTGCAAATAGTCTGATAATTCAGAACATATAAAAAACTGTCATTCCATAATTTTTTAATCTTTCAAAATATCAGACTTTCTGTAAACTTTTTGGAGTCCGCTGAAAAACTACGTAAAGTTTACAGACACTGTAGTTGACTTTTTTACTTGGGACAATCATCCTACCATATTCTCTTTCATCCACTGCTGTTGGAGCAATTTTGATTAGCGCAGTTCAGTTCCTTAGACAAGAATAGTCACCCAATTGAAGAGAATGAAAATACTAGAAAAGAAGTAAGGTATGAGAAATATGCTTCCTGGAGATTATTATCTCGATCTAGCGGATAAGAAATGTAAGTAGATGGCACCGATGATAGGAAGTCTTAATCTTTCAAAAGGAAGTTTACCGTTGAAAGGAAAACATGGATTCGCAATAAGGAAGAAAATGGTCGAGCAGCAATTTCATGATTTTTTTTCTTTCCATGGTAGAAGCTTTTCTTTTTTCCGGGGTGCTTTATAAAGCACGAAAAGCGAGTTAGTCTACGTTGTACGATCGCAAAAGAAGAGTCATTCCTGCGGTGGTAAATCAAAATAATGGTGTCCTATGGGAAAAGCGGTCGTCTACTGCGAGTTGTTTCGTGGTGACACAATGCCAAGAGAAAATACACGCTGGTGGATGCGACACGATGGAAGAGGAGAAGGGGTAAAATGGAAGAATGGGAGTAAAACACCCTATATACGCACACCGCGCTCTCTCTCTCTTTCTCTCTTTGCCCCTCTGTATAACAACGCGAGACGATGGGGTTGAGAGATAAACCTGGCGCCAGTCAGTTCCAACCCCTCCATACGAATTTTCACCCTCTGGTATACCTCTCTAAATCTCTCTAAATCTACTACAGTTCCTCTCTTTCTATCTCCCTCTCTCCGGACCTTCTCAACCAGTGAAAGGTACCTCTTCAGTACCCATCATGAGCGAAACCCCCCCTTGGTACCAGTGCACAGAGAGTCATTCTTCTATATATACCCTTTGAGTACTTCGTTCTTTACGGGGAGAATGAAATCCTGTGATGAAGAGGTGTTGGAATTCAAACATGACAAAAACTGTAATTGCAATTTATTTCGAATTACGGTACTCGAAAAGGGAGAATTCACTGGATCGCGACAGGATCTAATTATTTGGTGCAATCATTCAATTAGTGGTAGTACATTTTAAGTTTATTTTTATCAATTTTTCCAGAAGTACTTCTTGTATTTTCATTTTTTCTTCGCTATGTAGGGAGGACTGTCTGCGATAACTAATTGGAGAGATTTTCCAATCGTTTCCGGAAAATTATGAATTGATGTAATCCATTTGGAATGATTCCCGGTAAGCGCTCACTGGGGATTCTCCCAAATAATCCGATAATAATTTTAGTCGGAAATCTATCGGAATTTTTGCGCAATTCCTAGCGTATTCCGATTGGAATTAGGATTGTTATCTACTTTTAAAAGAACATTAGAAATACCGTCGCAAATCTAAAGGGGTCTCTCATGTAGAATGATTTTAAGAAAATCGAAAGTAAATTGTCGAAAATTTTATGGACAATTTACAAAAACCATGAATTAAAAGATTGCCGCTAAAGTTCCTTGAAATATTTTTGTTTTTGGGGTCACTGATTACAAATATGAGGCTAGTTTTCAAAAATTAAATGCTGGTCTTACATGAAAAAGGTCTTCAAAATTTATTAAAAACATTTGAAATGTAAAATTGTATAAGTTCGCAAACGATAATTTAATTCTCCAACGACCCTGAAAACTTCCGAGTGACGTAAGTTTCAGGTAAAACTAAAAGGTTTTAAGAAATCGTCCGCCATCTTGGATCCGCCATTTTGAATTTAAACAAATTTTAAATTCCACCGGATTTTCAGCTTAAATTGAAATCGACAACGAAAATCTATCGGAAATCAAACGAAAGCTTAACAAAAATTGTCCTCACGATTTCAAAAGACTCTGGGGATCACTTCCGGGTGAATATCGAATTTGTATTTCAAACAGAATTTTAAATCAAATGGGAAACTATAAAAAATTATTTTGTGAAATGGAAATTATCTTTAAAAATTAAAATGGAATCTTCATCTTTAGCTGAATCAGTCCAAATTTAACCCCACAGGAAAGAATTCCCCCGAAAATTTATATTGTAAATCTTTTAAATACTGTTTTATGAAACTTTATTTCCATTTCTTTTTTAGATTTTAGATAGAATTATAGTTAAATTTTTTATCGGAATCTAAATTATGATGAAATTTTCCATTCTGCGAACTCGGATATTCGATGGAAAATATGTCTAAAATTCAATGAAATTCAACGGAAAATATCATTGATATTCTGGTGGAATCAATGCAAAAAAAATGACAGAGTTTCATCGAAATTCCTATCGGAATTCAAGCAGAATGTCCAAACAAAATTCCAAATATATTCCATGAAGCACTTTCCAATAAATCTTTGCATGTGGATATAAAAAATCTTTCAAAATGGAAAATATTCTTTAACAATTAAAATAGATTATTCGGGGTAAACTTTCCTCTAAATCAGTACAAAAAGGAAGTAAATTTTTCAGGAAAATTATTATATTAGAAACTAATTTTTTCGACAATTTTCCTTGGAGATTTTGTTGATATTTCGATAAGACAAAATTTCAAAATTACTCAACAAGAACGGAAATTTTATTCTCAATTTGTAAGGAATTAGTTTCTAAAGAATCTTTTGAATCCAAAGAACAGTTGAGGAAAAATTAAACATAGTAAGAATATTCTCAGGTGTACAAGATTATTAGGAAAGTGCTCCTTGGACTTTCCGTTGGAATTGCGATTAAAATTCCGACTTTTAGTAAAATTCCGTTCCCATTGGCATTAAATTGGGGTAATTGTATGCGGACTATATGAATTTCAATGAGTAAAAGTGTTTATTAATTTGGATTTAGTGACTGACTTAATAACTTTTAAATTACTTTTTACTAATAAATAGTTATTTCTACTAATTCATTAGACAAACTTATTAATTTAAAAGCCAAAAGTTAGTTAATTCAAATTAGTGGGGAAACAAAATGAAAATTAGTAAAAACTAATTCAAATTTAGTGATAAAATCCGACAGAATTTCTAATAGAAAATTCCAATCGTAATTCTTAGCTGCTCTTTCTAATGAGTCTTTCCACGTGGCTTATAATGAAATAAGTTACAAAAATATTTAAAATATTTTTTATTGGAATTGAAAAACAATTGAGTTAAGTTTGACTTTCCAATTGGAATTTTTGTAGATACCGAAAACTGCTTTGGTAAATTAATTGAAAAGATATAATAAAGGTACATCAAGATGCAAAAATCTTATTAAAATTTAATTTTTAGAAAAGTGTAACAAGTTTATCCAAATTCTGGTTATAAACATTTTTTAAAATATTTTAATATTTATGGAAATATTTTTAAAATGTTTTATTAACATTTTAATAGTATTCGTTTAATCTAATAAAAGTACTTGTTGAAATTGAATTACGTTGTTTCTCTTACATTAACTTTGACACTGTACAAACATTTGCCACTGAATCTTATTAGATTCTAAATCGATTCGAAATTTCCACTCGGAAGACACTTTTCCCTCAAATGTCCCCTTAGTTTCGTGAAGTACAACAAAAAAGTGCTTCACATCTCTCGAAAAAATCGCAAACAGGATTTGCCAAATAAACACAAAATTAATAGAATTATTAAATTAAACTGCAAATGAGATATCAAAATTGAAATTAAAGCGTTCTCAATTACCGCACGGCATTTATACGCATTAATCAAGGGGAATTTAAACGAATGTATATAAAATTAGTAAAATTTAATATTAAACGAATTCGGGTATGGAGAGTAAATTAAATTTAATGTACATATTTGAAACATCCAGGTTATATTAAAACGGCTCCACTAATGCAATTTTCATGAAGCATCAATGATTGTTTTTTAACATCAATGAGTTTTATTGTGGAGGGAATGTATTGATGTCAGAAATGAGCCCTTCAACGTTGACATTGTAGGGTGTGTGCATACAGAGGGGTTCGGAATCGAAACCGCCTAGTTAGTTTCTGTAACTTAGGGTGAGCTCTCTCTCTCTCTCTTCTATCCCCTAACAGTGCCAAAAAAAACCTTTATTTACATGCGAAGCTCTTTGTACACTGGGCTATTATTTCCCGACTTTGCCTCTCTGGGAAAAAACCATCAATGAGACAATATTAAGCAGGAAGCCGAAATCTTATATGTACGTGAAAAATTGTCTTTGTTACATTTTTTTGGTAGATGACAAGTTTTTTTCAAACCCGAACGATGACAGATTAGTACGTGCTGCGATGAAATGAAAACATCAAAAAAAAAAAATCTCACCACACTTTAAAGTTAAATGAAGCGAATTTAATCTATTCATATAAGTACTAAAGCTTTAAATAATTGCGGTGTTAAAAAACCTAATTGGGGGAGCTAAACTAGTTTTCTCTCGAAACTTTTTTTTCCTGCCATCGTGAAAGAGAGTTGGAAAAAAAAAGTTTGTAACTTTTAGTTTTTAATATGCAACGACACGTAGAAATGGTAAAAATTGTTTTTCTGGAACAATGTGATATGAAAAATGGAGGTGTCGTAATGCAAATGTAATATTATATAAAACGTGTTTGAAGTGATTAATGAGTTTCATTTATGGATTTTATTTATGACTTTCATTAATGGATTTCAATTATATATCTATGTCTCTCTGACTACAACGAGCTTAGAGCTTCAATAATGGATCCTATTAATAAACGCAATACCACGGAAATGGAACCCCGACTTCTGTTAGCTAATCTTTACAATCCTGCCAAGGGTCACGTTCGTACGTCGACTACTGCCTCTGGTGGGGCTTCACTAGCCACGACTTCTTTTAAACCAAAATCCCTTTTCTTTTGCGGTCAACTCTCAAATAGCCAACGCCAATTGGAGTTTAACTTTCCAAATAGAAATACCAATTTCTAAAATTTTCTCACTAAAATAACTTCCTATTTTCCTTGAATTGTGTCAATCGACATGTTTATTGTAATTTCAAATTTTGTAATCTAAGACCACTAAAAATAAAAAAAAAAACCCCTCCTAAAAGCCTAAAAGCATATACATCGAATCAAATTACATTTGGCTGGAAGCGGAAAAAAAATTGTTTGACATCTTATGTAACTGTTATGAGTCATCATTATCTTCAGGGTGGCTACGAAAATTTTATTTTGTTTTTCCATGACTTTTCGCTAATTCGCAGATATAATTTCGAATTTTTCCCTTTCTTTAAAGAATATTCTGCGATTTACTCTAAAAATTATTAGATAGTAAAAAAATGTTCCAATTACATTTATTTATTTATAAATTCATTTAACTGTAAAATTATTAAAAAACACCAGTAAAATCATATTTATACGAGTGTTTAATATAAACATTTTAATTTATTTTCAATATTTAAATTAATTTATTAAAAATCGTCGAATTGTTGCAATGAATTTTATCAAAAAAATTCATTATACTAGAATTCTTTCGAAAAATTTTATTTAGGAAAATAATTGAGTTCTGGCGAAAATATTTGTTAAAATTTTAGAAAATTCTAATTACACACTGTTTAAAGAATCTCCTAAGATTTTTTTTAATACAGTTTCTATAATAATATTAATTGAAAATTTTGAAAATAATTGAATTTTAGGAAAAATTTGTTTCAAATTTTGAAAACAATCGTGTTTGTTAAAAATTGAAAATTCAATTATTGAATTTTATTAAAATTTTAGAATATAATTGTGACGCGATCTGAAGAAAAGGACCTTAGAAGCAAAAAATTATAGGTTATGTTTGCAATTTTTGAAATAAAAATACAAACAGAGAATCAACTGACAATACAAATCACTGATGTTTAGGTCTTTATTACAACTAAAATATTAAGTAAATACTTATGTTAATTAACAGTAATTAAAAAGAAACTTTAAATTATTAAAAAAGTAACACTAACATAACCTTAAAGTGAAGTGTTTCTAAGGTCCCTTTCTTCAGATCGCGTCACAATTGGATTGTTTTAAAAATTATATGAGAAATTAATAAAAAATGTAATTGTTTTGTAAAATTTTTTTTGAAGATAATTGAATTTTTGCAGTGAATTTTAATTTTTTTAAATGACATAGAATTGCTTCAAAGAATTTATTGAAATCTTAGAAAATATTTGAATTTTTCGAAATATTTTGTAATGAATAAAGAAAAAAATTAAATTCTTTTGTGCAATTTTTGTGTAAATAATTGAATTTTTACAAAGATTTCACTATTTAAAAAATGTTTAAATTGCTTTAAAGGTTTTATTAAAGTTGTAAAAAATAATTATTGTATTCATTTGTGAAATTTTATTAAAATTTTGGTTAAAAATAAATTGAATATAAAGTTTTACGAATTTTCAAATCCATTTTAATTCATTTCAATTATACGTGAAATTTCGATTATTCTGAAATTCTTAAATTGAATATACATTAAATAATTAAAACATAAAATAATTTTTAGAAATTTCGTTAAGCATTTAAAAAAAAATTAGTTTCATTTATATTCTATTTAAAAGTATGAGAAATTATTTATTTATTATAAAATTCTACAAGAATTCAACTATTTACATGCCAACATAATATAATTTTATCAACACATTTTTAAATAATTGAATTTTTTTGATAAATTTAAATAAAACTGTTGAAAATAATTACATTTTTCGAAAAAATTAATTAAAATATTGTTTTAAAAATAATTTAATTCTTTCAGGAAATTCTATTAAAATAATAGATATAAAAATTATTCAATTAAGAAAAATTTTTGAATGTAATTGAAATTTATGTAATAACTTTATGGCAGTTCTTCAATATAGAATGAAGTTATTCAAAATAAATTATTGTCAAAAATAGGAACAAATTAAAGGATATTTTTTTAATTCGTGGTAATTTTATAGTTTCTAAGACAAACAAAAAGACACAAAGATTCAGATTTACCTTATATAAATTCTAAAAATTAAATTTTTTCCAATATCTTTTAATGAAAATACTTGACTTTTCTCAGAATTTCCTGACCTGTGTCAACTCTGCTTCCTCAAATTACCTCTTTAAACAAAATAAATATGAAAAGCGTGCGGGTAAATTGACAATTCATTCGAGTTGCAAACTACCATTTCATTAAACTCTCTTATAGTTTATTTGGATTCGACTCACTTCTATTCAATGTTTCTCCAAACGAATTAAAATTCAAATATGTTAATTTCAAAGGATGTACAATATTTACTTGGTTTTGAAGATATTCTTTTTCAGTGGAAAGGCAAATATACGGAGAATGTGGGTCAGTAGCTTTAGTATTTAAATTCCCTTGGTATTTAAATATACGTCTATATATAAAGAATTGACTTGTCCTGGTTTGAAGCTTTTGTGGAGTGGATAAAAAATTCAAAAACTTTTTTTTCCCTCCTGTTACTACCTGCAATCCCAAAGTGTATTACTCTGCGGTTAAAATTCTAGATTGTTTTCGGCACTAAATCCTAAAGGATTAGAGGGAAATAATTTAGAAATTTGATGAAAACAGTGTCACTACGAGTATCGACAGCTTGTATATAAATGAAGACACATTGTTCGCGAGGGTATTTAGAAATTCACGTTACTCATGGAAATAAATAGAAAAATCGGGAATATTCTTTTTAGGTTAATTTTGTTTTAAATTTTGTCAATTACTATTCCTATTGTTTTTAATTTTTCCAAAACTAGTCGAAACAAAGAAAAGTATAGGAAGAAGTAATTTCTTTTTTAATTCTTTAAAGAAGAAAAAGTTTCTGAAAGACAATCAAAAGGAACAAAAAATAGAAAATAAAAACTACATTTTACTTTCATCTTCTCTATTTTTGTCTCTCTTTCTCTATTTATACTAACAGGTACTTAAAACACTTTTTGAGTATAAAAATATTTCCATTCAACTTACTATTTCTGAAATACTTGACTATATATAAATAGAATAATTTTCTGATGCTAAAAAAGTTTAACTCCCGAAAGTTAAAATAAAAAAAAACCACTGCTTGAACTTTCTATGAATGAAAATGTCATCATCACCTTGCAGTGCAAATTTTTAAAAATCTTGTGCCTAAACTTGAAAACATGAGAAAAATTTATTTTTTTGGTACAGCAGTAAATAAATTTCATCGTCGTAAACTTCAGGAAACTAAAATCAAACCGAAAAAAGCTTCTGCTTGAAAGTAATTACAGATTTACTTTGTACAAAGGCCGGATGAATTTCGGATTCACTATAGTTACACAGATCGGATTAATTTCGTACTAAACTCTACTTATTGAGGATGATAAAAAGCTTACCACAAACCAGATTGTTGGGGACTAATTGCGGATTAGTTCAGAATTCTTACCAGGTTAGTCAGTTTTAATTGGGGAAGCAGTAGAAATGTTAATATCAAAGGAGGTTTTGCATTTTATTCAACGATAAATAATAATCGTAATTAATGAAACAGTTTAAGCTTAAGTAAATTTAAATTTATTTGATTTGATAATAGTAACATTTTCTTAACAGGAATGTCTTTCATTTATTTATTAAGTCTTAAGTTTTAAAAATTTATGTTGATATTAAATAAAAAACATTTAACAGTAAAATGTAATTTTAAAAATTAAGTGGGTGTTGATGTAATAAGAATGAGTTTAAAGAGAGGGTACACCTATATTTTCAACTATATAAAAAAAATATTTTAAATATTCAATAAAACTATTTTTATATAGTAATTTTTTTAAGAGGAATTCAATGGTCATAAAAAAATTGGTCAGGAAATATTTGGACCCTTTTGGAATTTTTATTATTTCTAAAAATTCATATATTTTGAAACCCGTATGTAATTTTGAAGAAAATATGTTTTTGTTTCCATAAAAAAATTGCCTAATGAAAAAATTAATATTAAGAAAACTTTTAGCATTTTTTCAACAAAAAAATAGTTTTCAGGTTAAGAATTAAAAAAAAATATTACATTTTATTTTAATAATTAATTAATATTTTATCAAATATTATCGAATTTTATTATACGAATAAACTTTTTCAAAAAAATATTTTAGTGATGAAAACAAAATTAGATAAAACATTTATTTTGAAAACGTTTAAGTTTTGAAATTAGTTAAAAAAAACAAGTGATTTTCGTATAAAAAAATTTGATAATAATCGCATTTTTATAAATTCTTAACCTGAAAACTATTTTTTGTTGTTGAAAAAATGCTAAAACTTTTGTAAATATTAATTTTTCCATTCGGCAATTTTTTATGGAAACAAAAACATATTTTCTACAAAATTACGTACGGATTTCAAAATCTATTAATTTTTAGAAAAAATTAAATATTCAAAAAGAGTCAAAATATTTTCTGAACAATTTTTTTTATTGACCATTCGAAAGATTTATTAAAATTTTAGAAAATATTGAAATTTTTAGAAAAATTTTATAACGAATTCAGAAAAAATTATTTCAACTTATTTTTGAAAAATAATTGAATTTTTACAAAAGTTTAACTATTCAAAAAAATGATTGAATTGTTTAAAAGGATTGATTGAAATTTTAGAAAATAATTGAATTTTTGAAAAATTTCACTATTTATAAAAATAATTGAATTTTTACGAAGAATGTTATTATTTATAATGATAATTGAATTCTTGTGAAGAATTTAATTACAATTTTTAAAACCAATAAACAAGAATTATAATTAAACAGTTAATTATTTACATACAAACATATATATTTTATTGCATAATTTTATTTTTCCTTGAAATTGAATTCTTATACATAAATTTATCGACAAATTTAAAAAAAATTGATACTCTTTAAAATATTTTCAAAATAATTGAAATTTTGTCAGACATTTTATTAAATTTTTTGAAACTGAATTTTATTACTTTTAAAAATAAAAATAATAGAATTATTTATGAAAATAATTGAATTTTTGCAATGAATTTCATTAAAATTTCTGAAAATAATTTAATTTCAGCAAAGAATTTTGCTATTTTTATTTATAAGGATATAATTGAAATGTTTACCGTTAAATTTTTAAATAATTGAATTCTTTAGACGAATTTCAATAAAATGTACAAAAAAAGTTAAATTTTTCAAGGAATTCTATTAAAATATTGATTTAAAAATAATTGAATTCTTGTGATAAATTAAAAAAAAGAAACTTACTCCAAATGATATTACTATTTATGAAAATAATTTAATCCCTGAAGTGAATTTTAGAATTAATGAAAATAATCAAATTATTGTGATAAATTTAATACCAAATTTCAAAATATTTGATTTTTTCGAAAAAAAATTTTCAAATTCTATATAAGGATTGTCTAAGGAGTGGAGAGGGGCAAGTGGATTGTTCCCATTACTCCAATGTAAAATCTTGCATGTTTGCAACTTAAAAAAAATTTCAATTTCATAATTTTAATCAACAAGCCTTTATATATTTATTTCATTAAAAGAAAAAAACATTCAAAAAAGATGTAAAAATTAATGCTAAAATTTGTTCAGTACTTATATATTGAAAAATATATTTAATTAATTTTCTGAAATTGTATTAAAAATCATAACAATACATACTCGACTTATGATTGGTACGACTGGTATATTAGTATATTGTCTAACCTCAAATTTTTTAGTGTTGGGAACACGAAAATTATGATAAACAAATGTAAAATATAATTATGATACAAAAGAAACATGAAAATTATTAACTTATTAATAAGGAATATTGTTAATTCCAAGTGTACTGACCAAATTTGTATTTTTTTGAGGTTATGTGTTGTTGCGATGTTGCCACATTTTCATGTGTTTTTATTATTGCTTTGAAAACTAAAATTAAAATAATTATTTATTCATTAAATCTGTGGTAAACTTTCTCTAAACTTTCCTTGTTTTAACTTTTTGACATTGTTTATCCGTAGACAAAATCACAGATTTTTCTCTCATTTCCTTCAAACTTTTTTTCTACGAATTATCTAAGTTCCCATAAGAGTCGATGTTAAATTGCAAATTTATTTTATTTTTTTAAAGAAAAAAATATGTGGTAAAAAATTTTGAAAAAAATTGTAGGTTTCTAAAATAATCAAAAGAAAAAATTTTTAAATTTTTATAAGTTTCTCTCATTTCCTTAATTTACAGGTGACAATCCTTAAATAATTGAATTCCTCTCAAACAATTACTACACTGTAAAAAATTTAGGGAGTTAACGGACTCGGGAGTAGGGAGTTAAATTTTTAGAGTTAAAAATTAACTTCAAAAGAGAGTTAATTTTTAACTCCCTTCATTTAACACCCGCGGGAGTTATTTTTTCCATGGGGAGTTAGCATTTGGGTGTTAAATTTTAACTCCTTTTATTTAACTCCCCTCGCATTAACTCCCAAATTGGGTGCGACTTTTATAGACTCCCTGGGGAGTTAAAATTTAACTCCTTTTTTTTACAGTGTATAAAAATAAATTTATTGAATATTTAAAATATTTTCTTCATATAGGTGAAAATATATAGGTGTACCCTCTCCTTAAGTTAAATTTCAAAAAAAAAGAATATAATTGCAGACAGAAAAAATATTTTAATTACCAAACGTAGTTTTTAAAACAATAGATTCAGTTTAAAGAAACGAAAAAAAAATAATTCAGCTTCACGCTTCACTCTCCATTAGAAAGGGAAAAAGCAAACAAGTTTCACATTTTGCATTTTTAAGCTCCGCTGGAACGGAGAGATTTTCCCATTTTTCTCGTGCAGCATATTTTATATATATACATACGTATACATATATATAGTTCGGTCTCGCGTGCGTGGGCATTATAGGGTATTAATGGATCTTCATTAAAGTGCAGGATGTAGATGCGGGGATATTACGGAGAACAGTCATGGTACTGACGCTTCGTACACGTGGGATTACAGAGCAGGCAATGCAGTGCCACGGATTATGGGTTAGATTGTTAAACAGTCTGAAACTATGATGATGATCGTTGCCAGTAAAACGTATAGTGGCGAGGCCGTACTTCCAACTCTATATACCCAGAAATTCAAGATAAAGAGTGCATTGTTATCCCCCTTATTGTATCCCACTAGAGACTGTCGGAGGATTCATATATAGACGAGCTAGCTATTATTGAGATTTCGGTTTTCGAGGGACTTCATATATCGATCTCAATTTCAGCCAGCATAAACGAAGATTACGAACGTAAGCTCCTTTTACGAGAGATTATTGTATGTTCTCAATACTACGACCGTCTCCCTCTTTTTCCGGATGAAGGAGAATTGATGAATCAAAAACTTCAATGTCTAATGACAATGTACGTATATATCAGTTCAGGAAGGGGGGAATAATTGTTTTATCTTCCCCATTAATAAATGCAAATATTTTATTCAAAACTAAATTTCGTTATGCTGTGTTGAACGACTCCTTGTGATTACTTGAAAATTTTATCTTTGCATTGCTTAAAACTTGATAGTTTTGAAATTCTACCAACCATAATTACTGATTAACTTTTAGCACTGATTACTTTCGGAAATGGTAAACATTATTTGGAGAAAGATGCTAATTGACATTCAGCAATTGTTACTTTAGAAGATGCTAAACATTATTTAGAGAATGCTTGCGATTTAGTCGTTCAGCATCAAATTCGACAGATGATAAAGATGATGATTCAAAGATGATAAAAACTATTTAGTGGATGATCTCAAAAATATTCTTCTCAAATCTCGAATCGAGTCGCTTATTTGCAATACTTTGTCAAACTTAGTGCCATATTTAGCCATCCTTTACCCATATAGTAGCGGAAAGCAAAGTTCTGCCCTAAAGTTTTTAGTTTATCTCCACATATATGGAATTTGGAATTTTGTGCAAAAATTGCCAGAGGCAATATTGAAATGTAAAAATTGCACTCACCATAGAACCAGCACTTATCGTCGCCGAAACGAGGCCTCAAAAATGTGGATGCTGGATCCTTTGGAAGGTGGTCCAGAACAGCTGCCAATCCTGCAACAAGCAGAGGACCGCCCCAGGCGTATACTGCATACACTCTCAGTCTGAGAGTCTCCTGGCCCTTCTCCAAACTCGCAGGTCTCAAGTCTCTGGAAACGAAAAGAAAGTGTCGAATTTAATAAACACTGATAAAAACTATTCCAAAGATATAGTGAAATACTCTTATGTCAACAGCTACTCTTGAGAAAAATATACTATTTAAAATTATCGATTCATATTTTCTATTCATTACTCTATGAAGAAAATTTATTCCTGGAATTTTACTGTATTCAGTTCGGTAAAACTGGAATTAACTGTTAAAATAGTAAATTTCAAGAACTAGACTGTAAAAACAATTGTTTTAAATAAAATGGTAAACAGCATAAGACTTACGATACTACACGTTTTAGTAATTCACTTACAGTTCGGTAAAACGTAAGATATTTGTTCGTTACAATTATATTTACTAAATAGTTCGGTAAAACATAAGATAAGTGATACCTATTCTTATTTTTACTCAATAATTCGGTAAAAAGTAAGATAAAGTGTTCGGTAAAATGGATCAGTTGCAATTTACTATGAACTGTTTGGTAAAATTTGAAGAAGAAAAATAAAAAATGTTAATTCTGTAAATCTATATTAATTCTGACGTAAATCTCAATTTACCTACTTCAATCACTACCTAAACCCCCTACAATTGTTTACAAACAAATACTAATTGATAACAAAGCTGAAGTCCGCAACGTTTTTAAAAACGTAAAATCCAAAAGGATTCAATTATTAAAAGATAACATGATGTAGAATCAAAAATATAAATACAGTAAATTTTCAACTGTCCTTATATATTAATCTGAATTTTATTTCACCGCTTGTGAGAAAGATTGAAATTAATAAACTATTGTTGAATAACATAAAAAATTATCTATATTAATGAATCATTTCTAAATATATTCAAGGTCAATTTATAAAATATTTTTAAAGTGTGTTTTTATTATTATAAAGAAAAATGTGTAAATTTGTATTTAATGGAGGAAAACAATAATTTATTCAAATCCTTAATGTTCTTAAATTTCTATATTAAAATTTAATAATATACGGGTGATTCTACCGAAATAATCCTTTTTGTGAGTTATAAACAGAAAAGAAAAAAATGTATTATTTATGGATTAATGCAGTCAATTATATTGAACTTTCAAAAATCTACCACCTCTATAGCATGATCATGCTAACTTTTAGCTTTTAAAGTATATATTTAAAATTAAAATTTACAAAAAAATTAAGAGGTTAAAATTTGGCGCCGGCGTTTTTTATTATATATATTTTTCTATTTACAAAAAATTATTTAATAATTATAATTTATTAATATTATCTATAAATTTTATAGATTTTAAAATACTTACAGTTATCAAAAATATCTTTTAACAATTGTCAAAAATTATTTTTCTTACATTTTAGGATCACTTTTCACTGGCAGTTTGTAAACAATAGCCAATCATATCAATTTTTAATTTTTATTCAAAAAAGTGAGAGGAATGACGGGTGAGAGGAATGACAATTTCAACATTTTTTAATTATATTTAATTGACAAATAATTTTCCTCCAGCTGAGAATGCCCTATCATGTTTATAAAGGACAACTTTATGTGAAAAAAATTTGCGATCAATTTATATATATTAATATTGTTTTTCTTAGGGGTGAGAGGAATGACGCTTTAGGTTGTGAATCTCTGCTTATGTCTCAATTTTAATTTTTTTAACGCAAAATAATGACATTTTTTAAAAAATTAACTAAAGAAATTAATATTAGAGGTGTTAATTTAAATATTGATCACAATAATTAATTAATATCTCTACCCACAGCAAAAGTATTAGATAATATTCAACGAGTGAGAGGAATGACGCGGTACTACATGACAAATTTCATTTTCTATATTTAAAAAAACTACACGACATATTTTATTCATATTTTAGAAAATTATTCTTAAATATCATAACTTTTAGAAAAAATTGATAAAGTACCTATTTTTATGTTTTAAATAATTGGTTTACGTATTGATAAAATGAAAAGCACTTAGATGACAGGTTAGAAAATCGTTTTTGAGGTGCTAAAATATTTTTAAAATGTATTAAACAATAAAATTTTACAACTTTTTCTTGCAGAACATTTAGAAAAAGTGATAAAATAGGGAAATATGACTTGGTATTTTCACAAATGATTGTAATTATTTAGAAAATCTTGACTACATGGAAAATGAGGTTTTTTGGAGAATCACCCATACACATTTTGAATAAAAGTGCAAGTTTGAAATTATTTAATTAATTAATAGAAAATTAATCCGTCTGAAATGTTAAATAATATTGCTATTTAATGTTTTCTTTTTGTTTGATGTAGAAACATTTATTAAATATTTGACAATTAATAAGTGTTTAAAATAATTAAATAATTGAATTATAATTTAATTAATAATAAAATAATTATTATTTAATTATAAATAAGTTGAAAAAATCAACTATTATTGCTAAGGTTCTTCATTCGACTTTACTGCAAAATTCAGTAAAATATAATAAACCAATTTTCTCCGTGTACAAAAAAATGTGTGTCTTGTCCTTTAAAATTTCTGTAAAAACGAAAACAATTTTAATAAAATAATAGAATATTGAAAATAAATTAATTAAGAAAAAATTGTGAAAATAATTGAAATTTTGCAATGAAGTTTGTTAAAATTTTTGAAAACTCTAATTGATTACTTTTTGAAGAATTTCTTTAAATTTTTTTTCAAAATAACGGAGCTTCTTTAATAGTTTTAAATTAAAATTTTAAAACTAATTGGATTTTATAAACATTTTCTTTCATGTTTTTAAAATAGTCATGTTGTTTGATATTAATAATTGAACATTTAATTATTGAATTTTATTAAAAATTCAGAAAATATTGGAATTATTTTGAAAATTAATATGACAAATTAAGAAAAAATGTAATTCTTTTGAAAAATTATGTTTAGAAATAATACTATGTTTGCAATGAATTTTACTATTTATAAATAAAATTGAATTGCTTTGAAGGATTTATTAAAATCTTAGAAAATATTTGAATTTTTCGAAATGTTTTTTAACAAAATAAGAAAAAAAATTGAATTTTTTGGTGCAAATTTGGTTAAAATAATTGAATTTTTGCAAATATTTCACAATTTAAAAAAATTATTGACATGTTTTAAAGGATTTATTTAAATTTTTAGAAAATAATTGTATTCGTTCATGAAATTTTACAAAAATTTTGTTTAAAAATATTTAAATATTTGAAAAAATTTTACTATGTATAAAAATAATTTAATTCTTACGAACAATATGTTATTATTTGTGAAGATAACTGAATTCTTGTGAAGAATTTTTTAAAACTTTTGCCAATTAATAAACAAGAATAATTAAATAACAAATTAGTTAAAAATTAAATTTTTTTAAAGTTTGAATCTGAAATCATTAAAAAATTCGTATTTGATAATAAAAGTTTTTTTTCAATTTTTATAATAATAATAGAAAATAATAACGTTCAGCACGTAACATTAGCAAGTTTTTAAAATTTTCTGATAAAGTTCTAATTGCGAATTTTCAAATTCATTTAAATCATATTTTTTATATAATTGAATGGTCGTGTAGAATTTTATAAAAATTGTATTGAAAAAGTAGAATATTCAAAATCATTGAATTAGGAAAAATTTTTCAAAATAATTAAAATTTTGCCATAAACTTTTAGAAATTGAATTTTATTAGTTTTGAAAATATAATCGAATTATATTTATGAAAATAATTAAATTTTGTAGTGAATTTGATTAAAATTCCTGAAAATAATTGAAATTTTTGAAAAGAATTTTTATTTTCAATATAAGGAATAAATTTTTTCCGTGTAGGAAAAATCGACTTTGGGCAAAATTTTCTTTAAGAAGTTCTTTATCATCAGGTATCCAAAAGCTTCAGGAAGCATTTTGTGGCAGGTCCTTTAAAATTTCGGTAAAAAAAAAGGTTTTACAAATGTTTCGGAATTAATTGAAATCCTCTGCTGGAAAAGGATTAATTATTTACGGATGCAAAGAAAGCACGAAGTGTGACTATATCGATTTTTATTCTCCCAGGTTTTGAAATAGAATTCCACATGCGATTTAGTTATTTTCTTTTGTTGTTTCACATATGTGCTTTTTCAGGTAGGTATATATGTATATAATACTCTCTTGGCAGGAGAAACGGAGAGATTGGATTAAAATTTGTAATTCCATATCGAGTATATAAGTTTTTCAATCGTAAGTTCTGGTGGGTTTCTGGTCACGTTCCCATTGGATTTCGATTTGTCGAGGTACGTGTTGTGCTGAGCTGGGTTGTCGTCAGGAAAATCATTGGGATACTAAGCCGCATGTAAGAGGACGACAATAACAAGGCATGTAACATTATCGCGTCACTGTAATCTCGTTAACAACATTCTCTCACGTTATCATCATTGCCAATGCAATTTCTATTTTCCCAATTTTCAAAAATGTGACTCTACATTATTTTCCACACATTTTCTCTCTTTCTCTCATTCTCTATTTTTTTATGTCACACATTATTGCTAAACTGAAAACATGCCGAGAATGCGTGTTTATATTAATTGCGTCTGGGTAAATTGTTCTGATGTCATATAGTGTCCCGATTCAATTAACCTCTTTTTGTTATTAAAAGTTCGTTTTTTTGCTCTTTTTCAGACACAAAAATATTTAATTTTGTTTCTCTCTGCTTTCCAGACAAAATATTTTTTTCCCTAAACATAAAGAATATTCTGATTCATTGTAAAAATGATTCGATTTCCTAATTTTTGTTTTTAAGAAGGAATCGTATCTTCGTATTTCATTCTTTCATTCTGTCTGTCCACACTTTAATGTTAGTTCTTGTATATGCTTTTGTTTTTTTTTTCTTTAGAAAATATTGCTTAACAAATTGAAATTATGCAGGTATTTTTCATGATTTATAATAAAATAATAATATTTGTAATTTAAAAATTTTAAAACGTTTGACTGATCTAAAGAATAAAAATTGTTTTCCTTTTAATTTATTTAAAACTTTAGAAAATTGTTTATTGTTTGAAAATTATGATTAAAAAATAGGAAATATGTCCATCAATTGCATATTTTAATTTAAATTGAAATTTTTTTAAATTTGTAGACACTAAAGGGAAAAGTTTTACTCAAAAACATGTTCTGCTACATTTCTTTTACGAATTTTGTTAATCGTCAAATCATTCGAAAACATCAATAACTTCATTTTTAAATAAATATTTAATTATTATTCTTCCACAGGAATTAAGATTTTTCAAAAAATAAAAATTCAAACCTTTTTAAAATAAAACAACTTTTAAAGGTATTTTAATTTTACTTAAAAAATATATTGTTACTATAACTTTTTTAAAAATTATTTTCATCATTTAAATTCAATTATTATATTCTAAAATTTTTAAATAAAATTCTTCTCTACATCAAGTTTTATAAGATATATTATAAAAATGTCCTTTGAGAATTTGTAAAATTGAAAAGTTACTATGAATTTAGAAACATTCCTATTAAATAATGTAGAAAAATACTACAAGTTTGGAAAAATTCACATATTCGGAATTTCCATGTAACTTCAAATCGTTTAAAAAAAATTAAATTAAACTTTAAAAAAAAGATAATTCTTCAAAATTGACGGTTAAAAGTACAAAAACTTCAAATTTTTAAGAATTTTCATTTGACACCATTTAAAATAAATTATTCAATTATTTCAATACAATAGTAAATAATTTACTGAAGAATTGAATGTTGTTTAAAACTGAATTGCCATAAAGAATTTTACAAGCAAAATTTTTATTAAATAATTGCATTCTTTTGACAAATTTTAATAAAATTTTTAATAATTAATTATTACCTTTTTCGAAGAATTTGTAAAAAATTATATTATTTAAATACAAAAGTTAACGATTGATTAAATAATTGCAGGATTTTTAAGATTTAATTATTGTCAATAATTTCATCAAAAATTTTTTAAATAATTGAATTCTTTTGATGAATTTTAATCAAATTTTTAAGAATAATTTTATTTTTCTAAAAATTTCATTAAAAATGTACTAAAAATAATTATAATTCTGCGATGAGCATTACAATTTATGAAGACAATTGAATTTCTAAAACAAAAGTTATTTACAAAAATAATTGAATTTATAAAAAAATGCATTATTTATGAATTGCAATGAAATCTTTACTTTATTTATGAAAATAATTAAATGTTTGAGTTCAATTTTATTAATTTTTTTTAATAATTCAATTGTTTTAGGCAATTTATTAAAATAGTAGATATTAAAGATGAAATGAGGAAATTTTTTAAAAATAATTAAATTTTGGAGAAGATTTTTGTTATTTCTAAAGATAGTTGGGATTTTGATGGGAATTTTTTTTTAAATTTTGAACATAATTGCACTTTTGTAAAAAGAATTTTTTTATTACTGAAAATAATTGAATTTCTGCAATCATTTGTATAACTTCTCCAAAATCCAATTTTTCAAAATGTTTTTAACTAAAAGTTTTCTATAAATAATAATTATTTCCAATAATTAATTAAATATGTATTGACAAATTTAACAAATTTCAAGAAGAAGTTGAATTAAGAACATTTTGCAATAATCTTTGTTTTTAAAAATTTCTAATTAAATTCATTAAAAATTGAAACTTTATAAGATTTAAAATTAAAACCTCTTAAAGTTGATTTATTTATATATATTATAGACGCAATTCTTTTAAAATTGAATTAATTTTGGAAATATTTAAGTAAAATTTTCGTTAAATTTTTTTATGAAGTCATTATTTCTAATAATTTGTGAAATATAAATTGACAAATTTAAGAAATTTCAAGAAGAATTTTAATTATTAACATTTTGCAATAATCTAAATTTTGTACAAATTCTAATTAAATTCATTAAAAATGTGAATTTTATAAAATTTCAAATTTGTTCAAGAATTAAATGAAATAATAGTTGTTCAAGAATGAAGGTTTTTTAAATTAAAGTTATTTAAAATGAAATTGTTGTCAGAAATAGAAAATATTGATGCTTTTGTATTAGAATTCGTGGTGATTTTATATACTTTATGATAAAAACAAAAGAGACATCAACATTTATAATTTTCTTGTGAATTCTAAATATTTATTTTTTTCGAGCTTTTTTTGAATCCCCTGTCTCCGAATATATATGGTTATTGTGGTTATAATAGTAATAATCTACATTCTATTTTTTATTTTCTGTTTATGAAAAAAGTTTGATTTAAAAATTTTTTAATTCTACTCTTTTGAAAATTTGCTAATTTTATCAAAAAATGGTAAGCAAGAAGTTTACTAGTTTTGTAATAATTAATTTAAAAATGTTGAAAAACAGTGTAAGACGAAGGGTACATAAATATATGGAGAAAGAGGATTTAATAGACTAGAAACGCTGTGATAAAATGCTGGCAATTAAAAGCGCGATTGGTATAAGAATTCTCCACTCGCAATGAATTCTTAGCATGGAAGTTTCTCACTTAAATAAGAATCGAGTTGAAGTGAATAAAAAGAGGTGCTTTTAGTTTTAGTGTTTGGAAGACGAAGATTTAGTCTTGGGAAAGTTTTACACATTCATCGAATGGAAAAGGAGAGAAAAGAGAGTCGAGTATATATATATATATATATACCAGTAGACTTGTCACGATTGCACTTATTGCAACTAATTAACGTTCATTCGTTAAAGCTAGTGGAGTTCTCAAGTATTTGCTAACTTCTTCCGAAAGAGAGAGAGAGAGAGAGAGAGAGAGAGCATTGTGGTTTTCCTCTCGCCATCGCGTAGAAATTATTATTGTTCGTATTTTCGCAATAAAACTCTCCCCGTGAAACGTCCCCCTATCATGGTACGGCTGTAATTACTCTAGCTCTGGCGTTGACTATTACCATATCGAAGAGATAAATACAAGGCTTTCACAAAGCGTCGACATAATGTAGTTTGCGTGTGTTTGTTTCTACATGTGCACAACTAAAACACAAACACGAGGCTAGATCAGGCGCCATACAATCGTTTTCTAGGCTTAAAATTCTCCTCCCAACCCTTTTTCTTGAGAAATAGGGGATTCGCAAATTATAGACTATCTACCAATCGCGTGTTAGGTAATGAATAACGAGAGTGAAGAACCCACGCCGTGACGTAATTTTCTCATAAAATAGTACTCATTTTCGATCATAGTCAGTGGCCCAAGACATTGTAAATTCACCGTCTGCGTCTATATATATATATGCATACATGTTCTTTTCATATAAAAAATAATTTGTTTTTCTTCGAAAGTTAATTTCCACCTTTAATCCTTCATAAAGAACCCCTCTATAGAATAGTATATTTTCAATTTCTCATTATTAAACCAAACAGGTTATTGTACGAATACACTATCCCATCAATGAAACCTTTTTTATAATTCATATCAAGAATAGCGCGGGTTATTCTAAAATTCGTATATATATGCAATTTAATATGACCGATAATCTACTCACACGAGCAAGTTTTATTCTCAACCTTAACTTTTGAAATTCTAACTTCTAATTAACTTAAGTAAGAAAACTTACTTTAGGTATTGTTATTCTGAAGAATGTCAATAATTCACGAAAATTTTACTTTACACAATTAACGGAAAACAGAAGATGGTTCAAATTTTAAATAGTCTGGGGAATTTATTCCCGTACGATAACAGATTATAAATACATTTTTCCACAATTATTAAAAATACATAATGAATAAATATTGTTAAAGGAGATTATTTTCCATTTAAATAAATCTTAATCCCTATCATCCGAAACTAAATGAATGAATTATTTTTTAACTAGTTCTACCCAATATAAACTGTAAAATTTTTGACAACTTTAAAAGATTTTTTTCATATTATTGAAAATATATTTTCGAATCCTAAACAAATTTGCTAAATGAAAAAATGATGATTATTTTTACAGCTTTTTAAATCATTTTTTAAAAGTTTTGTTGTTACTTTGTAGGCAGAAAATTAAAAAAATATTATTCAACTTTTTTATTTTAAAATTTATTTGTTTATTTATAATTTTTTATCTAATCCTAAATCAATATTTTTTATATCTTATAAAATTATGGTTTGAAATTATTTTCAAAAAATAAACAAATGAATTTTCAAATTTCATTAAAAATGTACTAAAAATAATTAAAATTCTGCGATGAGCTTTATAATTTATGAAAATAATTGCATTTCTAAAAGAAAAGTTATTATTTATATAAAAATAATTGAATTTATTAAAAAATTCATTATTTAAAAATTGCAATGAAATGCAATGAATAAATTCTTAGCATTTTCAACTTAAATACAATTAAGTAGAGACTTTGAATTTCCATAAAATAATTATTATAGTAATTTTTAGAGAGGAAATAAATGATCAGAAAATAAAATCAATCTAAAATTCTAAATATATTTTGACCCTTTTTGAATTTATATTTTTCTTAAAATTCATAGATTTTACTCTAATAATCTTTTCATAATCTTTTAAAGTAAAAAATATAGAAAAATGATGATAATATTTTGATTAAAAATTATAAAAATAAACAAGTGAATTCTCATAATATATAAAAATTGAATAACAATGATATTTTTTATCATATTCAACCCAAAATAGTGGTTTAAAAAAATACTTGAAAAGTGATAATAATCAATTTTTTTCTAGACACAAAAACATATTTTCTATAAAATTATAAGAATGGATTTTAAAATCTATGAATTTTTAAGAAAGATTTAAATTTAAAAAGGGTTAGAATTAGAATATATTCGGATTGATTTTATTTTCTGAACATTGATTTGCTCTCTAAAAATTATTTTTATAAATGTAATTTTATGAAAGATTTAAATTATTTTCTTGATATTGTTAAAAATGTAGTTGAAATCTCCCCTTAAAAAAAAGTTGCACCTCTCATATATCAATTTTTTCCCAATTATAGAAAATAAATTAATTTCTTTAAAAATAAGTCAAATTAATGAAAACGAAAACATTCAGACAAAGTAACAAATTTTATTTACTCCAATTTCTTTAAAAAAGCAAAAAATGCTTTGGAATATAGTTTTTAAATTATTTAATTAAGAATCTTTACTGAAATTGAGATTTTATCTGTGCTATCTATTCAATTTTTTACAGCAGAATAAAAATAAATAGTAAACAAAAAAACTTTGTAAAAGTGTAAAAATAAAATTTGAAAAATGCAAATATTTGCTTTTTTGTTAAAAATAAAACTAGCGATTCATTTTATAAATATTTGTAAAATGCGCAAAACTTTCCATTTTGTACATATGAGTCGATTTGTTTTCGTGACAGAAATATAAATTTGATAACAATTGATTGGAATTTGTTGTACCTAAGGAAAAAAAGTTATTTTAAAAAAGTAATTCAAGACTATTTACTAAAAATTACAAAAGAATTGAATTTTCACGTTCTTGAAATTCGCAATGTTATTATTAATAATTTAGATGACAAAATATTTATCTATTTCATTTTTAATTAACAAAAAAATTTTCAGAAAATGTTTTACATAGTTTCTTGATCAATTATTATTTGGAAAAGAATATAGTAGTAAATTAAAAAATTGATGCGATTCGATCCAAATTTGTTCCTCGGAGGTTTTTTGGGTCGCTGACTATAAATTTGAGATCCGTTTTTCAAATTTCAAAATGGCTGACCTAATATGGCAACCTTTCTTGAACCTCTTTAAAATAAATTATTCAATTATTTTAATATAATAGTAACGAATTTACTGAAGAATTGAATGTTTTTAAAACTAAATTCAATCTGAATTGTCATAAAGATAATTTTACAAACAAAATTTTTATTAAAGAATCGGATTCTTTTAAAGAATATTAATAAAATTTTCAAGAATTATTACATTTTTCGAGGAATTTGCATAAAATTGTATTTATAAAATAGAAAAGTTAATAATTTATTAAATAATTGAATGATTTTTAAAATTTAATTCTTGAAATGAATTTTATCAACAAATTTTTAAATAATTGAATTCTATTGATGAATTTTTATCAAATTTTTAAGAATAATTTTATTTTTCCAAGAATTCCATTAAAAATGTACTAAAAATAATTATAATTCTGCGATATGAACTTTTTAATTTATGGAAATAATTGAAATCCTAAAACAAATTTATTATTTATAAAAATAATTGAATTTTTTTGACCAATTTTAATCACATTTTTTTAAAAGAATAATTACATTTTTTCAAGAGTTTAATTAAAAATGTATTACACTGAAAAAAAAATTATTTGATTCAAATAACCGATTATTTGGTTATTATCAAATAAATATTTACTTGAATCAAATAATTTTTATTTGAATCAAATAAATTTTTTTTTCAGTAGAAAAATAATTAAAATTCTGCGATGAACTTTATAATTTCTGAAAAATAATTGAAATCTTAAAACAAATTTATTATTTATTAAAATAATTGAATTCATAAAAAATGCATTATTTATGAATTGCAATGCGATTGTTATTTTATTTATAAATAAAATAATAATAATTAAATATTAGAATTCAATTTTATTAATTTTTTTTTTAAATTGAATTCTTTTAGGCAGTTTATTAAAATAGTAGATATTGAAAATGAAATGAGGATTTTTTTTAAATAATTGAATTTTGAAGAAGAATTTAGTTATTTGTAAAGATAGTTGTGATTTTGACGGGAATTTTATTTTTTTAAGTTGTCAGATTTGTCTAAAATGTTTACTCGAGGGTTTTTGCGGCTAACAAATACAGACTTGATTTGGGAATTTAAAAATTAAAAATTGCGGTACATTAAAAACTTCCGAGATAGTATTTTTTAGCAAATCCGTCAAGTTGTAAAAAAATTTAATCATCATTGGCTCCGATATTTTGAATTTGGAAAACTAACATCGAATTTAAGGGAAACTGATCAATTTTCGAATTTTTGTGGTCGTGGTTTTGACTTTTGAATTCGATTTTACCGAATCGAATCGTAATTCTCATCTAATTTCACAAAAAATCATCTATAAATATTAAAGATTTCCCCATATAATTTTCTCATTGCTTCGAAACAAAGAAATTCACTCCATTGTTCTGCAAAAGATAATCTCAAGGAACCGAAAATTAATGAGCAATTTGTCTAGATATAAAATCAATGTGCGGAATTTATATATTTAGGGGCGACTGATGACGACGTGCCGCACGGTGCGCGAGCTCTGTATTTGCGATTTACTCCCAGGGTGGATTATGGCAACGTTAAAACCGGTCAGACAATGACGAAGGTTTACGAGTTGTGGCGCGGTGCCGGAATTTAATGACTTCGAAATTCCGTTAATAATCGGCCCCGCTAATAAATTTCTCGCGCAGCGGCGTTATTAAAAGCGTAACACGCCCTGGTGCGTGAACAACGACTGTAAAGTTTCGTTCAATGAACAAACGCTATTTTGCTAACATGATAACGTACGAATCGAACAATCGCAGCGTCAATAAATTTTAATGTTTCATAGGTAATAATATCTAGATATGTTTTTTTTTTTTTTTTTTTTTTTTTTTTAGCTGGATCGTTGATGCCGCTTTTATGGACAAGCTTTTGTCAGAAAGCATTTACTACATCATTTGTAGTTTATTCTCTTTAGGATTCTCTCAATTGTAAAATTTGCTTTTTAGAATTTATATATACAAATTGCAGGTTATATCCCTTATCGAACGCAGCCAATTTCGGGGAAATTAATATGTGTGGAAAAAAATTGTTTTTTCAATTTTTAATCTGTTTTTGAGAGTGAGAAGTGATAAATTATATGGGATTTGAAGAGAATGGTATGAAACGACTGTTGTTGAGGAACTAATTACGCAAATTGCTTAATGTTAGTCGAAATGGAGGGAAAAGGTGGCGAGAAATCTTTGTTATGGGATTCCCATTGAATTGAATTTTTTTGAATTTTCCACTAGCACACGACGACATGGATGGTTATAGTTGGTTGGCGAGGGGGGTTGAGAAGCCATAATTCGCTTTTCGGTATGGTCGCCACTCGTGTCTCAATGCGGCTCATTTCCTGCTCGGCTAATTGCGCGTTGCTGGTTTCGCCTCTCTCGCTCTCTCTCTCTCTAGGTTTTTGCCTTCTTTTTCTCCCCTTATACCCTTCTCTCGTTCAAAAAAAGGTCGTCAGGAATATGCACGAGTCTCGCTTGGAAGCCATAGTGTAGTAACGGCGCCACGATAATTTTCTACCCTTATAACGACTCTCGCTTGCTATGAGAGAATGGCGAGAGGTTTGGTAAGCACTCGCCGGGTGCTGTGTGAAGCTAGTCCTTTCGGACAATAAATATTAGTCGAGAAATTAGCGAGCGTTGTCTCCGCAGCGATAAGGCGATTACTCAGTCCCCTCTTGCGCACACACACACTTCATGTGATACTTATTCTTCCCAAAGACCACTAATCCTGGGAAAACATTGCCACTCATCATTAGTATCCTTCGAATTGAAAATAATTTACCACTTACACGATTTATTCTTACCTGACAATTAACTATAGTAATCTTTATATTTCATTCTATTCTGTCTGTCAACACTTTCAAGTTAGTTTTTGTTTTGTTTTTTTTAAAAACATTATTATTGACAAATCGAAAATATGCAGGTATTTTTCATTCGAAAATTTAAAAAAATTGTGGTTTACAAGTAAATTTTGCTTTTTATGTTCTTTTACAACAAATTTCGTTTGACTGCTCTAAGGTATGCCAAATTTTTTTCTTTCAATTTATTTAAAATATGAGAAAATTGTTTATTGTTTGAAAATTATGATTGAGAAATAAGAAATATATCCTTCTTTTCCTTTTAATTTATTTTAAATATTAGTTTTAAACTCAAAAACATGTTCTGTTAAATTTTTTTTACCAATTTCTTTAACCGTCAAATTATTCTAAAACAACTTCTTTAAAAAAAAATTTTATTATTATTTTTCCACAGGAATTGACAATTTTCAAAACATTCAAATTCAGACCTTTTTGAAATAAAACAACTTATAAAGGTATTTTTATTTTACTTAAAAATATTGATACTATAACTTTCTTAAAAATTATTTTCATCATTTTAATTCAATTATTATTTTCTTGAATTTTTCACTAAAATTCTTCTCCAAATCAAGATTTATAAAATATTTTTTTAAAAAGTTCGTCGAGAATTTGCAATTTAAAAATTACTATAAAAGAAACATTCTCATGAAATAATGTTTAGAAAAATTTTCTTATGAAAATGCAGGAAAATTTCTGAAAATTTGGAAAAATTAACATATTCCAAAAAATTTCCATGTAACTTTAAATTATTTTAAAAAAAAATTAAATTAAACTTATTAAAAAAAATAATTCTTGAAAATTGCCAGTTTAAAAAAATGGAAAATGCAAATTTTCAAATATTTCAATTTTAAAACTTTCCAAAATAAATTATTCAATTATTTCAATACAACAGTAAATAATTTACTGAAAATTTTTACTAAATAATTGCATTCTTTTGACAAATTTCACTAAAATTTTTTAGAATCATTACATTTTTCGAAGAATTTGCATAAAATTTTA
The DNA here is from genome assembly GCA_032872475.1 of Leptopilina myrica (nomen nudum). NCBI lineage: Eukaryota > Metazoa > Arthropoda > Insecta > Hymenoptera > Figitidae > Leptopilina > Leptopilina myrica (nomen nudum). Next base: position 37,574,598 of record CM065464.1, on the reverse strand, counting down.
TTTTTGAAATAGAAATGTTTATAAATTTTTAAGCAATTGAATGATTTTTAAAATTAAATTCTTGTAATAAATTTTATCAACAAATTTTTAAATAATTGAATTTTTTGACGAATTCAATTCAATTTTTTTTTATTTATGAAATTAAGTGAATTATTGCGATGAAATGTATAAAAAAAATTTTACTTGAATTCCAATGCAATTTTTATTTTATTTATGAAAATAATTAAATGTTTTAGTTCAATTTTATTATTTTTTTTAAACAATGATAAATAATAGATATTGAAAATGAAATGAGGAACTTTTTTAAAAATAATTTAATTTTCGAAAAGGATTTTGTTATTTATAAAGATATTTGTGGTTTTTATGGAAATTTTTCTTTAAATTTTGACTATAATTGAATTTTTGTAAGAAGAATTTTATTACTGTTGAAAATAATTGAATTTTTACAATTGTTTGTAACTTCTCTAAAATTCAATTTTTAAAAATATTTTTAACTAAAATTTTTCTATAAAGTCATTATTTCTAATAATTAATTATATATATATTGACAAATTCAACAAATTTCAAGACGAATTGGAATTATTAACATTTTGCAATAATCAAAGTTTTTTAAAATTTCTTATTAAATTCATTAAAAATGTAAATTTTATAAAATTTACAATTAAAACCTTTTAAAGTTGATTTATTTATGAATATTATAGACGCAATTCTTTTAAAATTTAATTAATTTTGGAATTTGATTTAAAAATTTTATTTTATTTTTTTTTAATTTGATAATTTTATTTCAAAAAGTATGTAAGAAGTTAGCCACGCGCTTCAGTGCGCGAATTGTTGATAGTTATATATAAAATGAGAATGTAATAAATGTCCTTTTTTTAATGGGCAAGTAAAATAATTTTAGTGTTGAATTAAATTCAATAGATTGAAGATAATAAAGGTCCTTCTCAGTTACTGAAAATCTTATTTCACCAGAATGTGTGTGGAGAGATTAAACCGTTTCGTTAGACGGTTAACTAAATTAAATGGCGCCCAACTTGAGTTTGTCGTCGGTGTAACCAAATTACATCCTGGCGTTGATGCTCTCAGTCTCTCATTGCTAAGAGAGTTTCGTTAAATCGACATTTCCACTGCACTAATTTCGAGTAATTTCAGCATTAAGCTTTTCCTAAATTGAAGGCATTTAGGTACTTCACATTTACCGACAATTATAACCCTACATTTGTCAACCTTGTTGTTTACACTCGAGACCTCTTCCTCTTAAATCTAAGGAATAATTAATTATTCACTGTCAATTATTATTATCATCGTTCTTTTATTATTCTTTTATTTTATTAAATTAAATTCCTTATTGTAAACTTGTTAATATTAATCACTCTTTCTTCATTTCTGATTAATTCGTTATTGTTATTACTAATAATTTGTCATTGATAATTTAGTTTATTTAAATTAATTTCATGGTGGTCACAAATTTCAGTTTATCGATTTACCTGACAATTTACTGACAAAAATTTGTTTCCTGACTTTACTGACATGTGGCCTCTCTGAATTTTGTTAATAGTGAATTACAAGAGATTTAAATTTAAATCTTAAAGAAGATTTAAAAATACGTTGAGAAAATAATGAAAATATATAAAATTTTATTGTTAAATTAATACATAGGGTTCTGCATTTTCCTTATACGGCCCTGGTGCACAAGTAATGTAGAGTGTTTTGCGCAGGCGCCGCCCCACCAACGCCTTATTTTTCGAGTATAAAAGCCGAGCGCGCTGCAAAAAATTACAGGACAATTCAGAAGCGGTTTCGCGGTCAGGATTTTTTAAAAATTTTATCTTGTCCGGTGATTAAACAACAAAAATATCTTCCAATGACCATTCCCACGTCAACAATAAATTTTCAAACAATTGCTTCTAACCTAACTAAACATAAAAAATAATGATTTGCCATCAATAAAGTTTCACTAGTGGCTCAGATTTTCAAAATAATACAAATTATTTGTCATTTTAATTAATTTCTAATTTTAAAAGTCGATAATTAATGATTTTAACTCTCCACCCAGTCATGTGTATTAAAATTACAGTCAATTTTATTATTCCCTAAAAAGAATATTAAATTTGTTGAAAAAGAGTTGGATAACGAGAAACAAATATTAATAATCGACCAATTCCAATTAAACGTGATGAATCGACGGTTTAAATCACAATCAACGATGAGCGATTGAAACAATAGGCAGATGTGCAAACTGAAAATTCAGCAAGTCACGTTTCTTGATAATAATCGATACCGCACTTCCTGAATTGATGAGAATTACGGCAGCACAAGGGTAGATAATGGCCCGGCGTTAATCATTTGGCCCACTCCTCGACCAACCTTCCATATCTACGATTAAATTCATAGGACTCACCGCAGTAATTAATATAAGCGCATGTAATTCTAGATCGAATTTATATATCTATAAAAACCATTTTCTCCCGACGCATCCCTTTTCTCTAAAAAATCACTCGAGCGAAAAATAAGAATATCGAACAACCACTGAACTGAAGCCGATTATCCACATTTTTTATCGTAAGAAAAAAAAAATTCTTCTCTAACCTACCAAGTCAATATTATCCCGGAAAGTCTTTTCGAGAACCCGGCAGTAGTTACAAGTGAGAATAAACGAGAAATGTCAAATTATCCTATTCCTTTTCGTCCTGCGATTAAATTCAATTTTCGATCGTAAATTCTTTGAAAGTCGCGAAGAGACGTCAAACTTTTAAGGTGTGTCTCTTCTTGAATTTATAGGATTCAAGTAATAATTTCATTCCTCACCTTTTTGGGGGTAGAAAGTTGATTATGCATTTTTGCTCCGTCCAACTTTGAACGCGATGTCAACTATAATTATTCTAAGTTTCGGCGAATAACAACTTTTGGCTAAAATCAAAATGTCATTTCCAGTGAAATACATAAGGATAAAATCCAATCAAAGTAGAAAACATTCACTTCGATTGTTTCAATAGAACACATTCTCATGTACATTTTATAGTTAATTATCCGTCCGAAAATAATTTACATTAAATGAATATTACCGTACGAACTTTAATCAGCAAGTTATGAACCCGAGGACAGAATTCAAAACCAGGAAATTGGATTTTACAGTGTGTCAATTTGGCGAATGGGATTTTGCATAAAATAATAATTCCCGATTGGTTGACATGAAATAATGAAAAGCGCAAGCGAATAATAACTGTCACATGTCATGTCTTTTATAGTTAATTGTCGACGAACGTTGATTGGTTGGTTGATCGTGGTAACGACAATTAGAGGGGTGCCGCTGTATGCTTTACGTGCAACATTGTTTATCGCGTGTGACACGAGAAAAAAGCTGATAAAGATTGTAAAAGAGAATGATGTGGCATTCCACATTCGAGGATCCTTTTCTTTGCATTGGTCGCGCAATTCCCGCAGCTTCTTTTATAGGCGCATTTCGAACAACTAAAACTCTCTTCCAATTCTATAAATGAGAAAAGCGTGAGCAAACTCATTTAGAGATCACGACAACATTTCGAGTTCCAAGAAATCGAGATCGCAAAATCTGGTTCGGGTTTTGAAGAAGTAAAATGAATGGAATGAGATGTGTGGCATGGCAAAGTAAAAATTTAATGAAAACGACTTTGTTTGGATGCGGACAAAAAGAAATGTTGCGTGACTTCTTCAAGCTGACAAAAGGCGTCTTTACAAACACACGGGGCAAAAATTTAATTATAATCCGAGAACATAATGGCGAAACGAAAATGAATAAATGCATTTCTGTTTGATTAAAAGGTTTTGAAGGTTCAAAAGTAATTCCTGACTAACCACTAGGTTAGTACTATGAACTTTTATACCCTATCTGTTAAAATAGTGAAGTATTTTTGTCCCGAAAATTTCCCTATGAAAACAGTTATTTATTAGCTGTTTATTGTGGCAACAATTTAAATGTCAATTAGACCTTAGGATTAATGTTGCTCTAAAAACATGTCAAATGCGTCACTCATTTCTTATGATGCTCATTTCGGTCAGACAACTTTCAACGAGTTGATGTGTTTATTGAAACTTTCTTATAGATGTTTGAGTGACATTCGTTCCTCCCCATATGTTGAGAAAAAGCACCAGAGCGTACGTCTTTTTAAAATAGAAAGCGTCATCCCAAAGAAAACTAATTAAAAGCTGTTTGGACAATTAAAAAGTGAACGCTTCGCAAAAATATGACATAGGAGAGCTGTCGAATTTTTAGCCACACACACTTTGGCAAAAAGAAATATTAATGATCCTTTTTCTTTAACGTAGGCCAACTTTTTCATGGTCTAAAGAATGTTGACCCTTGTATAGTCTGCGGAAGATGTACAGTATATGAGAGAGCCATTTATGAAAAAAACAGCTCGTTAAAGTTATTAATGATCCAAGTTTCGTTCATAATTTTCCAACTGATGGGGTACTTACAAACTCCAAGAATCTTCTGCCGAGGACACTTTACATTTAAATTTCTCACTTGTCTCGACAAACACTGATTTTTCACAAAAATGTAAATAATTTTTCACAACCCTTTTTTTTATTATTCAAAAATTTTAAATTAATCCACTCTAAATTGTCGGTGGAAGAATAAAAAAACAGTTGGGTAATAAAGACTCGAAAGCATAAAACTTTAATTGAAATTCGAGATAATTGTCGGCACATTGAGTCAAATAAAAATTTCTCCCAAGTGGTTAAAAGTCTTTGAAGTTGTTTTTAGTCTTTGGAAAAAGCGCCTTGGTAACTAATTTCAGAACAGCTACAGTCCCTCCAGATTTGTACCTTCGACATATTTCTCGCAAAAAAAAGAGTCTTTCAGAAGGAGAAAAAGAAGAAGGATGCCACGTGGTTTGGACATTTCGAACAAACGGGTCGTCCGGCAATGAAATCTGTCCTTGGATATCGACTGAAAAGGAAGTCGTTGCCGTCGTCGTCGTCGTCGATGCTTGAAAAGATACGCGACGGAAAGAGGGCGAGTGTTAAAAAGAGACACACGTCCCTAATGGAGGAAAAACAGAGGGACCGAAAACAAAACAAACAAAGGGTTCAGAACTACAAGAAGCTATTCCAACCCGCGCACCCTATTGATATTCCTCGAATTGAACCACACAATAATATGAAAAATGTGGGGTAGTCCCCTTTATTTTTCTACTGTCATATTTTTTAATTATGATCCACTAGTAGTTGAAAATTAAAATACAATATTGAAAATTAAGTTTGTTTATTGTTCAAGAACTGTTGATAATTGAAAATGAATTTCGGTAAATTTGCCACATATGGTGGCAAACAGATTATGCAAATGTGTCAAAAGTTTCCTTTACTCAACTCAATTTCGTATGCTGCATTTCAATATGTAACTCCTGGAGAAAGGAATCAGGGAGATGAGAAAATGCAAATATCAACGGTATTATGATGATTAGGTAAGGATTTAGAGTTAAGCGGTAATTTACACAACAACCATCATTATACTTCAATCAGAAATTACTAAATTAGAGGTTATGTTAGCTTTCTATTTCGTTAGACTTCCTACACGGATGGCTGGAGTAACAATCCTTGGGACTAAAACAACCGAAAACTTGGTATTGCTATGTCTCAGGAGGAAGCTAAACATATCGTAAAATAGAAATATTTAAATTGTGCGGAATTGATGAGTTAAGGCAGATTTAGTACTAATTCCAAAGTAAATTTTAATCTGGGATCGTCGACCCAGGGAAACAGTTTTCGACGATTAGAAAATTGAACGGATTTCTAGACATTTAATGACAGTACACAACTGGAATTTGAAGACTTTTTCTGGACTGACAAATTCCGCAAGGGTGGCACCTTTTTATACGGTTCCTTTTGCAAAGGATACCATTAACTTTATTGCCTGCAGAATTGGGAATTGATTATTGCTTTAATTTTTAACTCCCGAAGACAGTTGAGGACCCATTAGAAGAGCGACAAGATACAGATGACCATATTTGATATCTGCTATCCAGGTGAAGACTTTCGATCAATATTGCTTTAATTACAAGAAAATAAGGATTCAGATTCCAAGTTTACAAACTATTATTACCACTGCAAAATAAAAATTCAGTTCCAAGCAAAAACAGGATAATTGAATACCCAAAATTTAATCTAAAACAAGTGTACACCAATTTGTCTGGCAGCAAATCTTAAGGTTTGCAGGAGAATAACTCATCAGTATTGAGATTCGAGAAGTGAGGGTGTCGAACAAAAAGGTGTCACCCCTCGTGCAAAGGAACAAAACGCCATCTTGTTGACGTATATACACTATGGAGAGGGACCTAAAGCTCTTTTCTCTTCGGCATCGGTCGTCCCGCGAAAACGAGGGTTGATAATGTGTGTCTTCTCACTCTCTCTCTCTCTCTCTCTCTCTCCCTTCAAGCTATATTGTCAATCTACCGGTCTGTTTACATACCAAAGAGGACGTTTCCAACCACTCCAAGATCCACCCGATGAAGGCAAAGTGCGAAAATCAAAGACGAACGAGAAACACCCTTCTACCCCAAACCTCTTCTTCCCCTTAACAACTACAAGTTTAGTCCCCCTCCTCCTTTATAAAGCCTCATTCCTTGTGTGTTGACACTGGACAGAGAAATGGGAAATCTAGTGAGAGTATAATGCAAGATAAAGGACATAAAGGGACGAGAAAATTAAATTGAATAAAGAGAGAGCGAGAGAGAGGAGATGAAATGAAAAATTAAGATTGAGGACGAAGAAAATATTGTGTGAAAGGTTATAAATATGTCGGAATATTTATGAAATATGGGTTTCGCGATAGGGAGGGCTACGCTTTATTCGAACAAAAAATTTTCTCTGACTAATGTACCCGAATAGGACAACTATAACAGTATTACGTCACTATTACATTAGACTTGCCAGGAAGATTAATTTGATACTTTTTAATTTTCCTAAATTTTTCCTGAAACCCAACTTAAGATTCAATTCAAATGTATAGGTAAAATTAAAGGATGTTTAAAGATCTTTGATAAAAAATTAAACCTCGATGGAATTATTTTTATTTGTTTGGGATTCAAACTGCAGGTTCTAAATCGTTCTGTAAGCATAATTTTTACATTAGCTATTCCTGCATCCTAGATTTTTAAAACATTCATAACCCCTTAACAATATGTGACTGCTAGACCTCTAATCCTCATCAAATATTAGTTATTCCCCAAAAATTAACTTATTTTATATTTTAAAAGAAAAATGATTAAAAACATTAACATTGGAGATCTAACGGTCACATGTTGTTAACTACGGCTAAAATTTTCAAAAAAGCCTAAAATGCAGGAAAACATTTCTTTGGATTACAATAAAACCTCGTACCCAGAGGTTTTTAGGATTACTGATTAGGAATATGGTGTCAGTTTTCAGAAATTCAAAATAGCGGACAAAAATTAAAAAATTTGATGGATTTTTATAAAACATGGTATCTAAAGGTTTTTGGGATTGTTGATTACGAAACTGTTGTTAAATTTTTTGAATACGAAATAGTTGATCCAATTCTACTGTGAGGCACATTATAATTTTTTTAAGACTGCATTATCTTGAAATCAACGTCAAATTAATAATTCGGTCATTACTAGGCTAAGGGGTGTTTTATCTAATTTACATCAACACCTGGACTCCGAACCTTTCACTCTGACTGTCCCAAAAACAATTTGAGAGAAATTTACTGCATTCTTTGTTTTTTGTGCTAGACAAAGTCATTTCCTTGACCTCACACTAAAGGAGGTATCACTTGTTGGGTCTACGACTCTAAGAATAATTTTAAAAGGTAAGTTACAAATACTCTAAAATTTTATCGCCTTTTAAATTCTTGATTGATTCCATAAAGTTATAATTTTGCTCCAGTGTCCCTGAAGACTTCTGGATCTACTCTTTCTCTCTGATTCTAATTGTAAAGGATTCATACAAAAACTTTAACAACTTAATTTCAATTTCAACGTTCCTCTTTCTTAAAACCTGTTCCTTAATATCGGAGCTTTTCCGCTTTAGGAATAAATCAGGTTTGAATCACCGATGCCGGACAATTTAAATATATATGAATTTGGGATATGTTGGTTTCATTCTGAGACATAACAGAAGTTAGGAAAATATGTGAATGAAAATAGGAAAATTACAATAAGATAAAAAAGAAACAAAGTAACAAACAGATGGATAAAGAGAAAGAACAGTTTTTAATGTTAAAACTAGACATTAAGAAAATAAGGATAATTTAATGTTGTTAAAAAGAAGATTGGACGCGAATCCATAAAAACATTAAGGATAAAGCATAAAGGACAAAATCAAAATCTTATAAAAGAAGAAGAAGCCAATCTCATTTAAAGCCTGAATTTTGAAACTTTAATCCCAATTAAGGAAGAAGCAGAAGTGAGATAATGATCGATAGAGAATATCGTTGTGTTATGGATGTGAATGTAGAAAATAAGAAAGATTTTTAGGAAGTAAAAGCCAAAAGGCAAGTTGAAAGCAAGTTAGGACAAGATTGACGAACCAAAAAGTGGAAAATGTAGAAGAAAACGAAAAATAAAAAAGTTAGTGGAATAGTTACAGGAAAAAATAAAAAAGTTCCCGGATAAGAAGAAGAAAAAGAAATCCTTTCTTTCATCCTTTCTTTCAAGGTGTAATATAAGGAAGGGAATAGAAGTTTTTGGATGAAAGGCCCAAGATTTCCGAGAGGGTTGAGAAGAATTGAGGGCGAGTACAGAAGAGATTGTAAAATTAGGATAATAGGAGTACGTGTTGAAAATGAAAAGAAAAGAAGTGAATGGTTAGAAGCTGGTAGCTAAAGAGGATCCTCTCTATTAGGCAGAGAACAAAAATTAAGATCTTACAAATTAAAGAAAGAAATCCAATTTCCATAAAAGTTACACTTTACAAATTTTGAGGACGCAAAACATGAGATTTTGACCAATAAATAATTGCATCATCATAAACTTCTTTCGCATGAGTTTCTATAGAATAAAAAATATAGAAAACGAGACTCCTAACGACCAAACGTTTATCGATCGATTCGACTGACAGGAAGATGGAAGATACTTTGCATCGAGATCTCCATTCAAGGTCCACAAAAAAAACATATCACATTTTCCTGAACAGGACGCGCATTGTCAAGATTCAACGACAGAAGGTGTGGATTGGACATTGAAGAAATGCTGCATTTCTTGAAGATTAGATATACAGGACATTGCTCTCGAGTATGTCTTTTACCATCAACTCTTTGTTTATCTTTAGGGGAAAGGAATGAAACTCTCGAGGATATGTTGTAATCTCGACACGCTCCTTCTTTGGGATAGTATATACTTGAAACTTGAGACTTGAGTTTTTCTCTCTCGCGATTCTATTTTATCCCCCTTTTACCTTCTTGGAATGAATGTAAAATGCAAAATTGAAGAGAAAAGATAATGGAAGAAAGGAGAAACGGTTTTTTTTTCTACTATAGTCAAGATAGTTTTAAAAGGGAACTAGTGCGTGCAGCGTATTTGCCGATTTCCTTTTGCTTCTGAATAAGAATAGGAGAGGAGGGCGAAATTTAGAGGCGCGTGTATGCAATGGCTTCTGATTGTTCGGTAGTTTACGAGCGGTTATCTGCAAATGAAGGGCCACAAATACTGAGCAATAATACGAGAATTGTGTATATATGAGAATGAAAGGGTCAAACGTTGTTGGCAAGGGATTTCGAGCAGATTCTCCGCATAATTTTAACCAAAGGCGATTTTCCTCTATATATTGGGGAGTAAATGGTGGAAAGTGTAAAATTATCGACTCCCAAGTTTTGAAGCCGGATCAAAGATGGGATTATCCATTTTGATTCTTGACTCATTGCGCGGATGAAAACGAAGGGGTATGAGAAATTTACTTCCCAAAGCCATCACTTTAGCGTCATTTGGCGAGGTGGCGGTGCATGTAAGTGGCCACTGATTGCCAGCGACGCGCTTTATCGGCAATTTTCTCTCATTTCATGAAGCTCGATAAAACGTCAAGACGTTTTCTCTTCATCCTTATAAGTTGAAAAAAGAATTCTTCCTCTGAAGAAAAAAATCAATAATTTTGTCCATCACCTTTCGGAGGGAAAATACGAAATAATTAAAAAAAAAAATCAACTGAAGAATTAGATTTTGTTTCTAATTGCCATCATCCAAACATGCAATAATTTTTTCCCTCTATGCAGAAACTGGTTTTAAATGTTATTTTTTTCAAAGATCCGTAAATTGCGTGCAATTACTATTTTACAGGTATAATTGCTTTAGATCCTAATCGTTCCTTTTTTTCTCGTAGCAAAGATCCTGTGCGAAAGTAACTGTTTTAATGATAGTTGTAACGATATAGAGTTGAAAGAGCTGAAACAAGTCTTGCAAACATTAAAATTTCCCTGCAAACTTTTTTTCACGAACGTATTCACGTATAGATAAAGGGAGGTAGGGGAGAAATGATGATTTTTAAGATAGGTTTTTGAAAAGTGTCGTCTTGTCCCATTCGTCGTGGGTAATTGGTTGAAATCGGATTTCGGTCTTTAAACATGAATAGAAGCAATAAGTGGCGTTTGGTCAGGCAGAAGGTGAAGGGAAGTCGAATGTTCCTTGGCGTTCAAAGAGGGTTCGACGCATGTGAGTGGCCATTAGTTACCAAAGTTTACCCGCAAACGGACATGCACAAGCCACTGATTGACTACAAGGCATTCCAAAGTTGACTTGCAGGTATTCGCGGTCGTTAATACCGACAAGCTTTCGTCTGCATCAATACCTTGTGTATTTAACAAACTTTATATAGAGATCGATTCGAAAATCGGCTTTTGATATATATCTTTCATGGTGATGAAGTTGAGAATCTAGAAGGAGTTATGAGCGAACATCACGATACGCGGTTATACGATTGACGATGGCGGCAGGGGAACGAGTTTTACGGGCAATAAAGTGCTATTAAAGGTCGTGGCAAGTAATGCCGCTACTTCAGCAAACGTTCCGCCTATTCCCTGTTTTATTTGCTTTGGCTATATAGTTTCTTCGGTTCATCATCACCAACCATCGTCGTGCCTGACCCCGGAAGATGTGAATTTTCCACATATTATTTCAAAAACGCTCTAAACGAACATCTGCCATAAAACCAAAGTGCTTACAAATCTGCATATTAGTTGCAGTTTATGCAGAAAAACCCCATTTTTTGAAGAAGCCAATTAAAATTCTCTATTTCTATTCCTATTTTTAGTTTGGAAGATGCGTTTCAAGCTCGACGCACAGTGGGGCCACAAATGTCCTTTTTGTGTTAAAATTAGCTTACAATTAGAGATCACAATTTTCGTTCAAATTAAGCAACATTTTTTAAACTGTCTAAATGTGAATTAGTAAAATTTTGCTTTTGAATTGGTAAATTTTGTTAATAAATTAGTAGAAATTACTATTTATTAGTGAAGATTACTAATTCTAAAACAAAAAGGCCAGTCACTAACTCAAATTTGTAAACATTTTTACTAATTCAAATTTAGAGAGAAACTTTTAGTTACTAAATTTTCTATCGATTCCTCAATGACAATTTTTTAATTTTTCTTTATTTATATTAATTTGTTTATAACAAAGTACGAAAAAAACCATATGTTGCTATAAAATAGTTTTTAACATTTAAAAATTGGTTAAGTATAAAAACCATATTTTAGTATAATTCCTGAAGCAAACAATTTTATATAATTACACTTTTATTAAATAACAATAAATATATTAATTAACTTTTGGAAAAAAGAACATAATTGAAATAATTCAATTTGTAGTATATTTTTTTGACTTCTTCACCCGAAAATTAATGGGCAATTAACATTTAATCATTCGCTATTAATTTCACAAATTTTTAAATTGATTACACTTTTCTTCATTGTCAATTATAAAATTTTATTTAACTTTAAACAACAAAATTCTTTTTCTTTACATTTTTCAAAATTTTATGCTAAAAATACTTAAATATAATTACATACAAAAATAAAGGGTGATGTGTAAATATTTAACAATTGTTTAAACAAATTAATTATATTTTTTGATAAATTTTGTTATAAAAAATTAATATTTCAAAATTTCTTTCAAGATAATTTAAATTTTACTCTTCTTAAATACTCTTGTACGTAAAAAAATGTAAAAATTAAAAAAAATGGCATTGTTATTATTTAAGCCACTCCAAATATTTAAAAATAACAAAAGTAATTTGTTTCAACAATTTTAAAGTTATTTATAAGAAAGCACTTTTCATTGCTAAATATTCTTACTATTTCTTAATAAAGATGTTTTTGAAATCAAGGTAAAACGTAAACTAGTATCTTAATTCTACTAAAAGTTAAAAAATATCAAAAATTTGTTTAAATAATTATAAAAATTATCATTTGAAACTACATTTTTGAGTTTAGTTCATTCAAATAGAAAAAATTTCAAGATTAAAAAAAATCGAAATTTTAATTTTTTTAAGTAAAATTTAACAAAAAAACCATGAATTTGTTTAAGCAATTGTTAAATACCCTATATTATTATATTTTATTATGTGCTGCGTAAAATGTTGAAAAATGTAAAAAATAGAATTTTGTTGGTTAATTTAAAAAAAAAATTAGTAATTGAGATCCTTCTTAAAATATTTATTAATTTCTGAACTTTTTAAAAATTATTTATTAATATTAATTTAATACACGTTATAAAAATAAATACCTAATTTTATAAAAGTATTTTGCAATTTCGAGAGAAAAGATGACAATGTGAAATTTTGATATAAAAAATACAAAACTCTATTTTTTAATATTTAGTAAATTTTTATTTAAATTTGTTGAATGTTCTTGAAACTTTTTTAAAGTAAATATTTTCAAACTTTCGTTTTTTTTCATAAAAATTTTGTTTTGTATCTTTTTCTCCCCAAATTCTAAAATACTTTTATGAAATTTAATATCAATTTTCCTTCCATATACCGGAAACTTTCAAAAATAACTTTTTTTTGTCCTAGTAGTGTACAAATTTGTATAAAAATTAATATTTATGAAACAGAATTAAAAAAATTTTTCGTATTTAAAATTGGTATTTATAAAATAATAATGTAAGTACTTATAAAGTAATTTAAAAAAAATTAACAAATAAGTATGTGCAATTAAAAAACTTTTGGGAACAAATCACGATGTTAAATTTGTACCAACATGGGCAAAATTATTTACCAAAAAATATTTAAAAAAAAACAAGTTTGAAAAGTTCTGGTGTTAATTAAGATGTAAAACATTAATATTTTTTTATTATTTATAAAACTAAACGAATAATTAGTAAAATTTTGTAAAATTAATAAATTTTTCAGAAAGAATATTTTTATTGTTGCCCTAGGTGAACATAAGTTAGCAAAAAAATTAAATTATCAAAAATCATTAATAAAATTTCCTATGATTATAAATTAAAAATAATTAGCACATTATTATTTTTGTAAAGAAGTATTTATTAAAATGTTAGATTTAGTTTTTTGTACAGTTTACAGTTTTGGGCCTAAAACTTTGCTTTTTAGTTTTTATCTCTAATTTTAATTTATTTTTTCATAAATTAGCACAAAATTAGACATTTTCCTTTTTTCATTGGCACAGGCAATTTCTTGGACGTTTAAGCTCGATATGTTTAACAAAAAGGAATGATTCTTAAAAAATTATATATGCATAAAAAAATTAAACGCTTAAATATTTAATGATTTTAAACGCATAGCTATTCAAGATTCTTAAATTGGGGCTATATTTGTGGGTTGAGAAACCTAAAGTCGTGAATTATTTAGCGAAGATTATTTATGCATTCAGAAGGCAAATATCGAGGAACAGGCTATGCATGGATGAAAAAAAAATTCGCTGTAGATTATCATTATAGATTAACAAGCAATGGGAGGAGATGTCACGAAGGGACGAATCTCATTAAAAGTAGAGAAGTAATCTCATCTTACACCCTTTTTTTTACAAAAATACCTTAGCATACAACATCGTTGACATTAGAATTATGTCCATGTAGACTTTGCATAATTTGCATGAAGCAGGAAGCTCATTGCTCTAATTACAGGTGAAACATATTCACCCCAATTGTTTAGATAATTCCCAATCGACATCTTTGATTTCCAATCAACGTCTGTTGTTTTTGTTTAAAAAGCAATTTCAATAGTAATACATTCTCATACGATGAGAATGTAATAAAAAAAGCCATAAAAATTACCATGAAACCAGGCATTAAATTTATCCATTGTCTAAAAAACAATATTAATAAGATGCGAAAATTGAATTTTTAAACAATAGGCAGATCCAAAAGGATGTGGGTATTAATCCCACTGCTGTCACCGTTAGGATTTGAAAAAATTAAATTGCACATCTTATTAACGCAGTTAATCAAGTCTTGTTAAAATAAAGTTTATGAATAATTCATCTTTACCCCGAAAGAAAGTATATAGATAATAATGTTCCGTCTCGACAAGCGTGGGAAATATTACCAAAATAGAACAAAAATCAATGTATTAATTTTAATTTTTGTGTTTTTTAAATAAATAAAGTTGGACAATCAATTTTTCTTTTACATTTAGAAAATAGTAAAAAAAATATCCCACGAGATTTTCCACTCAATTACAAGTTTACATGGGAATTATTTAAATCAGTGTTTTGATTCTGCATCGGGTTTGAAAGTTTAAAATTGGATTTTTAATTTTCCATCAGTTTTGAAAGTTTAAAATTAGATTTTTAATTTTTGCTTTAAATAAGGATTCGCAATGCCATTCACAATTAATCGAATTGTACATTTCTAATTTCGTTCTCCGAATTAACAACAAAAATGTAATTTTCATTTCGACAAAGCAGTGAAATAAATTCTTTTCTTATTTTAAAAAAATTGGAGTGGCTTGAAAAATCACAATTTCATTTTTTAAAAAAAATTTTTACATATTTATTTCATACAAGATAATTTTATAAGAGTAAATTTTAAATTATGATTAAAGAAAAATCGAAATAATAATTTTTTAAAAATAAAATTTAAGAAAAAACATAATTAATTTGTTTAAACAGTTGTTAAATATTTATAATAATATTTATAATAATTATAATTATATAAATGTAAATAATTAAAAATAATTACAAACCATAATAAAGCGTTTTGTGTAAACATTTAACAACTGTTTAAACAAGTTAATTATGTTTTTTGTTAAATTTTATTTTTAAAAAATTATTATTTCAATGCTTTTTTAATCATAATTTAAAATTTTCTCTTATTAAATTATATATAATAAAAAATGTAAAAATTAGAGAAAATGAAACATTGTTATTATGTAAGTCACTCCACATTTTTTAAAATAATAAAACTAATTTGTTTAAATAATTAAAAAACTATCATTTGCAATCCATATTTTTGAGTTTACATCATTTATATATAAAAAACTTCCAGCTTTCAAAATATATCGATTTTAAAAATTTTTTAAATAAAATTTAATAAAAAGCAAAAGTAAATTGTTTACAACAATTTTTTATTGTTAATTGTACATGTTTTTGATATTAACTAACAAAATTCTAATTTTTTTTACATTTTGCAACATTTTGCGCGGGAAATTATTAAATGTAATAATAAAGGGTACTGTGAGAATATTTAACTATAATTGTTTAAAAAATTTTATTACATGTTTTTTGTTAAATGTTGATTTAAAAAATTAAATTGGAGTGGTTCGAATAGCACAATTTTATTGTTTTTAATTTTTACATTTTTTATTACATACAAGTTAAATTTTTAAGAGTTATATATCATAATTCAAATCAATCATAATAATAAATAATCATAATTTAAATTAAGATTGAAGAAAAATTGAAATAATAATTTTTTAAAAATAAAATTTAACAAAACACATCGTTAATTTGTTTAAACAGTTGTTAAATGTTTACACAAAAACCCTTTATTCTTGCATGTAATTATATTTAATTATTTTTAGCGTAAATTGTTAAAATCCGTAAAATAAGTATTCTACCAATTTAATTTTTTCAATTGTGTTTTTCTTCCCAAAGAATTAATTAATTAATTAATGTTTATTTAATAAAAGTGAATTTATATTTAAATTTTTATACTTCAGGAATACTAAAATATTATTTTTAAGATACTTAAACATTTTGTAAATGTTAAAAACTTTATTTTATATAGCAACATGTGGATTTTTTCATAATTTGTTATAAACAAATAAATACAAATAAAAAAAATTATAAAATCGGCATTGAGGGATGGATTTAAAATTTAGTAATATAACGAAGATTTAAAAAAATTTTTTTGTTGGAAAGAAAATTGTATCCTCTGGAGTGATTTTGAGAAAGAAAAGTACATTTGGCCCAACTGTGCTTGGGTCACGAGTTTCTGATTAAATTTTTTTTGGCAGAATTGTAGTAAAAATGATGATTTTTGAATTAAAAAAAAACGGTTCTAAAAAAAGTTTGAATTTCAAGGAATTGTAATAGTTGAGCTTTTCCATTGTTGGTTAGATTGGGAGAAAGGAGTGAAAACGCTTGAAAGAAGCGTTTGCTGCAATTTACAGAGGATTTCGTTGGACTCGATAAAGAGAGCTAATCTCGAATCTGAAGTTGCATTAGGACGTCTTTTCTCTAAGAGTGTAAGAATCTGAGATTGGCTTTTGTTCGCTGGCTCATCGCAAATCGTTCAGCACACTGTTTGGACGCCATTAGTGAGAGCTTTGAACGCTGCTAAAATTGCGCCTATACACACACACAAAAGTCGGTTTTTAGTATAAATTTCCATCTCTCTATATATATATATACGGAGGAATAACTGTTCGACCCATTAGGTTTCTAGCCGACTTATATACTTGAGTCGGCTTCTGTGCCGGCGGCCAAGTTTTCGATCCCGTACCTTGTGGCGCGCGCTCTCGCGCTGGTATGAGAAAGTCATAGGGCACACAATAGCGACCTCGAAATCTCGGGAGAATTATTTATCAAGGGAATTATTCCACGCGGAATTGGGGAACGAAGTCTTCTCAACGAACGTCGTCGTCGTCGACGTCCTCCGTTCGTTTCTCTCGGTCTCGTTACGCATTCATGGCGTTCCCATTGTAATCTTCCTCGAAGCAAATGCCATTGCTGCACTTCCGATCTCATGAAAAACGACCAACTTCCATCCAATTTTCAAACTTTTACCCTCGAATAAAAGGAAACGTTAAAGAGATTCTAAAGACTAAGTCGAGCATGAATTAATGAATGACAAAGGAATGATGATGATGTACCTGCTTTTGTGACAGTTTATTGGAAACCTTTTTAAAGTGCGCCTATATCTGATTAAGATAATAAACCAAGGGAATAGCCGACAAACTCTGGACAGTGTTACCGCAAAAGAATTAATCATTCATTTCCATTTTAAGATCCTCTTGAAGAAGATTACAAAAAAGGATTTTTTGGGTGGTGTGTAACCTTTTCCCAGTAATTAGTCATCCATCATTTAACGATTCGGTTAAACTCGAGAGGCGCATTTGGAGATAAAAAAAAACTGACAGGATGAAGCAGAGATTGAGCAGATCTGCTCAAACGGAAGCTTCCGTCGCGTGCCCATCGTTGAGATAAGCTATACTTGAGAAGCAAAGGCAACCACCGAAAGTGGTCTGCTGCTTCTAAAAGTGCTCCGAGTCATAAGTGAAAGGCCATACCAGCAATTTTATTATCGAGACCCGCAATTAAAACGAATCCAAAAGAATTTATATACATGTTCCACTTGTTTGCATTTTCTTCAAACAATCTTGAATGATTCTTTGAAGTCCTCTTGACTTCTTCTTCTTCTTCTTCTTCTTCTTTTCCTTCTCCCAGGAAGGCAGAAGTTCCACATTCCATTAGAGAACGAAAGAGGGGAGAAGTTGTGAAACTATATACACAACAGTTCAGATAAGTTGTAGATTGTAGTTTTAGATGTTTCAAAAAGAAAAGGCGAAAGATATCTGTAGGTCTCAAAGATGATCAGAGTCACAGTGAGATGACAGTCATGATAGGACAAAAAACAAATGGAAATGTGTTCCCACGAGGAAACAAGTTAGCGGAAATCTGTAATGATCAGTTTTCTAACATTCAGGATACGATGATTTTTCTAATTATTTTTCCCAGCCACTTATACTTTCACGATAAATGCAGAAATTATTATTACACACACTTAAATATACATAAATATTACCCATATTTATTAAAAGAAGAAAAAGCATTTATCTTAAACTTATTGCACGTACATTCAAATTTATAAAATTAACTAAAAGATATGAAAATTAACATTTCTTTTGAATAGGGGTTTTTTTTCCTTTTTGCAATCATTTGGTGCAAAATTACCAAGAAGGACCAGTACAAATCGCGAGTCAATTTACATAATGTGTTCTCAGCCTTTTTTCTCTCTCCCTCCCCCCTCTTTGAAGCATTCTATACACGAGCCCTGCCTGTATTAAGCACTCACAGTTAACCTTCCTCAAGATCTTATCGAACCCTAAAATGGAATCTTTAAATCCTCATCTTCCATCCCCTTTTTTCCATCCTCTGCTAATTGGTCATTCAAATAAAATCTTGCTACTGAATTTTCAAAAATAAATATGACAGCCCAATTATCTAAATTGACAATACAGCCAGTAGCATCATTTTAATTAACTTTTATCATGAACAAGATGAAAAAAAAGAATAAGAAATTAATTCCCCCATGGTATTTAAAATTGCAACATAATATTGCCAACATCGGTGCAAATTTAGATTATCTTTAATGAAACAGATTTTAGATATTAAGTGTATATACAAATTATTATTATTATTATTATTATTATTATTATTATTAAAGAATTTGTCTAAGGCTATCAATTGCACTGAAAATTGTGATGATCTCTGAGGAAAGAAAAGTGAATTTAATTTTTGGCTTAAAAATAACTTTCTGTCAAAATATCAAATTAATAATTTTCAGTTTCTTATTTTTTTCCTAACTAAAAATAAATGTTAATAAATTATTTTACATTTAATTAATTTCAACTTATAATTTTCAAAGTCAGTAGGCTGAAAAAATTTTAAAATTGTTTTTTATGTATATTTTACTCCTCTTTCAGAGTCTGCAAAAAAATTAATTTTTGTCTTATAGCTTAACAGTTATAATTGTTTAAACAGAAAAAAGACAAAATTTTTGGGTCTCTTTTCATTAAAACTATTTTCGAATGGAAATCGCTTCAGAAAAAATGTAGAATAATAAAATATTGAGTTCATAATGTTTGACAGTTTTTAAAAATTTTGAATTTTGAAAAATTAATATTTTTCAAAATTTAAAATGGCAGATCAAATATCTAAAATTTTCAATAGCTAGAAAACAAATAGCAGACACATTTTTACATTACAAATGACAAAAAATTTGTATAAAACTGACTTTAATTTACTTGTTAATATTTTTGATAAAGTTATAAACAATTGTTCTAACAAAGTACATATTAACAATAAATGAATAAAAAAATTCCGTTTTCTTCTAAAATTCTTTTTTCTGTGAAGTTAATATATCTTAAAACTTAAATTGAATTTTTAACGTGCACAAAAAATACAATTATTTCTTGACAAAAAATTTTTTTAATTTTTATTTATTCAAATTCATAAAATTTTCATTAAAAATAAATAAAAACATACGTTTCAATAATTTAAAGTAAATTTACTATTTCATGACAAGATTAAAAAAAATACTTTCTATGATTTACGAAAACTTTTAGATTTTTACATTTACATTTACATTTACTTTAATTTTATTTTAATATGGTTATTATTAGGAAAAGTTGCTTAGGACTAAATAAATATTTGTTGAAAATGAATATGAATGTAAATAAAAAAAATAAATAACGTATTAAACATTTTCTGTTTGCAACAAGGAATTTAAATATTTTTTATTATTTGTTAATATAAAGCTTTTATGAATTAAATAAGATATAATTAATTATATAAAAATATATGAATATATTAATTATATAGAATTATATAAAAAGGAATTTTACTAAAATAGTATTTTCTTTTATTTCAATAAGAGATTAAATTTTTGATGAAAGTTTTTATTCAGAGAAAAAGTAAATTATTCTCACAGTAACACTTTTTAATTAATGATAATTTTTTCAGAGATATAATGGTGGTATAATTTGTCCACTTGAGAACGCCAAAATTATCACCAGGTGGCGTGCGATCTGATTTCAACAACTGAACTGCCATCTAGTGGTGACTTTTGCGTTCGCAGGTGGATAATGGTATCTTCATAGTTCATCTTAGGATATAGGTAATTTTACAATTATTTATGATCAGATATAGAATCTAGAGAGTTTGAAAATTAATTCAAATCGATTTAACATTTAAGTTCACTTATATTTAATTTGCTGTTTCTAATCAGAGTCTAATAATAGTAAGAATCAATTTCTGTGAATTTTACACTTTTCTGCTAAATAACCATTTTTCGAACTATCGGAAAACTTTGGTAAAATATGGGCAAAGGTTGGAATCAAGTTTTTTGGAAATTATTCAGATTTTTTTCATTTTTTAAGGCTAGAATAAATTTTTGTAAATTTTTTTTGTCTTTTTTACTAACTTGGGCACATCTAGCAATGAATTGTTACCAAATGTTTTAGGTGTCTTAAAAAATTTGCTTTTTCTCAAAGTATAGGAAGAGTTTGGCTGATGCCCACACTTTGCCAAACTCTTCCAATTGTTCGAAAATGTATAACATTCACAAAAATTAATTCTAAATGTTGCTCATACTTTGCAAAACTCTCCCCATAATTTAGAATATAAATAAAATTTGATAGAAAAGTAAAAAATTTCGTAAAAATTGATTCATTATAGTAATGCGCATCTCGATTCGACACCGAACGGATTTAATAAATAGATAAAAAGGAATATTCCGATTTATTTTATAGCAATAAGGTGGAAAAAAGAATGAACGTGAAGTTACCCTTGACCCTTGGCTTTGAACGAGGGAGTCTTGTAGAGGTGTGGAAGGTAAAGATCACTCATAGGGGAATCTTCATTCGTGTAACGTCATACAGTCGACAAGGTCACGATTTCCTGAGGACCCACAGCATCGTCTTTTTGCCGCATCTCTTCTCTGCCAATAAGACGCTGGGTCACGTTCCCAGTATAAGAAGAAGGGTTCATGGACTTTTCTTGCGAGGTGAAAAATCACCGTAGAATATAAGCTTCAGATAGATTCGTGTAATGGGTGAGAAAAAAGGAAGAAAAGGACAGATTGCCTAGGAAGGTTTTCAGAGAGGCGTCCAAGAAGGAATCCTCCAGATGGTTTTGTTACACTCTGACCTGAAAGGTTTACGCCCAGCTCGTGTCTCGTGCGATTAACTACGAGTAATAAATTCCTAAACTCGTCTACTCTCTCTCTCTCTCTCTCTCTCTCTCTCTCATTCCATGAACAACCTGAGGCCAATTAGTACACTCCGACTATTCATCTCTCTCTCTCTTTTTTTTCTCCACATCTCTCTTTCTTTCTCCCCCCTTTTGGTTCGATTAACCCGTTTCGTGTCGACTTTAACACGATACATCGACATTACAGAAGTCGTGCCTGCTGAGTATAGATATTACGGTCACAGGGACTTTGTTACAATAGCTTTAGCCATCATAAGGATATGATTTCCGCTTTAATACTCGATTTATACTCATATTAACGCAAGAGAGATAGTCTTTGAAAATAACGGTATTTTCAACTGACCGCAGGGCAGGAACTGGTTGGTAGTCCTGATGATGATTAAAAAAAAACTTAATTTTTATGCCGGCTTTCACTCACTGCGGACGTGTCTAATAATCCCAAAGAATAAAACAAATTCTGCGAGATCATGCAAGTTTCTTGGATTTAATTTCCGCTCAATTCTTGAGGCAAGTTAACAAACTTTACAAATTGTATATGTGACGTGCTTCTAAAGAATGGTACCTAAGAAGGAAACGAATTATAGGTTATGTTTGCTTCCCATTTATCATGATTAAAAGTTCCCTTTTAATTATTTCAATTCGAAACCAGTTTTTATTGAATATTTTGAATGAAACGAGGAATTGAAAGTCTATAATTTTTAATGGTAATTTATTCTCTTTTTGTATTTTTACTCAAAAAATTATAAACATAACCTCCAATTTTTTTGCAGCTTAGGTAACTATAAACGAAGGACGACAAAATTATGGTTTATTTAAGTACAGAACCCGTAGCAATGTTTTCTGTTTTTTAACTGTTCCTCTATTTTAACAATTTTCAATTTCAATATACGAGAAAACGTTTATAAACTTATAAAAATGTTCACTAGGATTGAAAAAAATTGTTTATATTTTGAAAAAAATTCTTTAAAAAAAGGTTTTTTTAAATTTCTTTAATCCCTTTACTACGATGATGAAGATTTGACGGACAAAATCTTCGTCATACTCAGTTAAAGGGTTGAAGAACAAAACTCGGACTAAATGGCGAAAAAATAAACTTTTTCCAAATTGTAATGGTTAAACATTTTTTTTTCATTTCTCTTAGAAATTGTTGAATTTAAAACAAAAATTCTAATAGATATTTTACAAATAAAAAGCAAAAAATCCAAATTTATCCCAACGATTTAATAGCATTTTTTAATAAAATTCTAAAAAATATTTTTTTTTAAAAGAAAGAAGAGAACGTAAATCAATTTGTTCGTTTTAATAGAAATTTTTAATAGAAAACTTAGATTTTTTTTTGAAAAAATAGAAAGACCTTCGATTGAATTGAATCTTTTAATAGAAACTTTACACCATAAATGTTGGATTTTCTTCTCGATTTAATTAAAAAAATTTCACATTACAAAAAGTGAAATTTCTTACTAAATTGGGATTTAAAAAGCTTACAATTCAATCCAAGTTTTTTTCAATCTTTAAAAAAACATTCGAATTTTATAAGAAACTTGTATTAAAACGTGCAATATTCAATCTCATTTTTTCCTTTCTTTAGAAATAAAATCTTAAAATTAAATTTAAAATTTACTTTACAAATGTCGATAATTTACAATGAAATTAGTTTTTCTTATAAAATTTCAACTAAAAATTAACAATTGTTTTAAAATTACTTCTTTTTAAAAAAAAAAGGATTTTTAAAAAAAATTTCTAAACGAACAATTTAATTTCTGTATGTTCTTTTTTTTAAATAAATATTTTTTTTTACAAAATTCGATATTTTATTAAAATGTCTATATAAATTTCTATAATTTCCAAATAATAATAGAATTTCTTTTTCTTATGAAATCACGACTAACAGGTAAATAATTCATTTAAAAAATTTTCTTTTCTTCAAAAAAAAAAAATTTTTTAATTTAATTTATATTTTTCATTTCTGTTTTAAATGAATCTTACATTTTTCTCAAACTCCGGTGCATTCTAAACAATGGAAACATAATTTCTTAATAAATTTTAGCCCTTTTTCGGCTAAAATTCAATTTAATTAATTCAATATAATGTAATTTTTTTCTATTTTACAAAAAAAAATCCCTGAGGTTTTCGAAGTCTTTGATTAGAAAGCTAAAGTTAATTTAAAAAATAAAAAATGATCGACCTAATATGGCGAACGAAAAGCCTAAAAATCACTTTAATTTGCTAGAAAATTATTATTTAGGTATTGTTTTGGGTCATTTAAAAATATTAAAATCAGATTTTATATTCGTTATTAGTTATCCCAAAATTCCCTGAGTAACAAGTTTTATGCGAATCCAAAAAATTTTTACATTATTTTATAGGCCATATTGAATATGCCATTTTTAATTTTTTTAATTTGACTACATATTCGTAATTTGCAGCCCAGAAACCCCTTGGGTATCAAGTTTCATAAAACCATCAAGTTTTAAAATTTGGGTCCGCCATATTGGATCCGCCATTTTGAATTTCTGCAACCTGACATCATATTCGTTATCAGCAACACTAACAATTAAAGTAGATTATGGCTTTTTTTTCTAAGGAATTTTTAATTTTATTTTAAAATTAAATTAAGATTAAGTTTCGTATCTTAAAATCAAAAAATAAAATTGCAATTATGACCCAAAAACTTGACGTGTACTAAAATACTTGATTGAAAGGGGGACCAGGTCCCCTTTGTCGAGTGGATAGGGAAAAGTTACGATGAAAGCTCGAACGGAGTATAAAAATACCGCCTTCCTTGTTCTAATGACCACGTAACATACCTCTTTTATTAACAATTAAGAAGTAGTATTTTCTTGTTAATTGTTAATAAAAAGGGTCATTTAAATAAAACAGAAAAATATTCCCTGAGCGGAACGAACAAAGAAAAGGGTTACCGAACGCATCAAGTGGGGAATTTATCGAGTTTATGAAGAAAAAGGGAAAAACATTCTGATAAGAGGTTTGAAGCTAGGTTTTGCAAAAGGGACGAAAGAAGTGAAGATATTCTAGAGGATTGGAGCAAAAGTTAATACCATGAGGTTAAAACGAATAAGATGAAAGGATAAGAGGAAATCCTACCTGTAGGTGGAGGAGTTAAGAAAATGTGAAGTTAAACATGGTGGAAGTGGATAGATCGTAATGACTAGCTTTGTAAGAAAAATTTCTAAATGCCCTTTGAACTCCTCACCTTCAAATATTCCTTGCAATCAAAAGAAATAATGCAAATTACGGAAAATTTATTTTTCACTCCAATGATCACTGACAGCAGATTCCAAACTTTTCGTCGTTTAATAACAAAAAAAAAAATTATTTCCTTCCCTCTCCACCATCTAGGTAAGCGGATTTTAATATCCGACAGGCAAAATGTGTGCATCAGATTCGAAAAAACAGTCTTTCATTAAAAACGCTGCTGGATAAACAAACTACAGTTCATTTTAAATCTGTATCCCAAGAGGGACTTTGAATGTCGATATTTTATGCGAGGCACAAGGTTCGATTGATTCATATCGCACAGTCGGAAAGAGAGAGAGAGTGAGTGAGAGTGAGCAGAAGGATAGAGAACGTCGGGATTTCGCGGAGAACGGGAAAGAGTTATGGAGGATATTTGGATTTTCATTTAGACGACACGTAGCAGCACTTCGGGCGAAACACGAGTTTTAATTAAAGCCGTCCTACGGTCCCTTCCGATATTCAAATCAGTAACCCGCATTTCATGGTTCGTCCTCTCGTGCTCATTCCTGGCGGCAGATGGTCAAACTTTGACGCGAGTCACTCTTGAGAAAAAGACGTGTAAACGTTTAACCTTTTGAAAATTATATCCAATCACCGACACACCGAACCAATTCCTAAAACTTCTGGATAATTCCCATTTTAGAATTCTAGTGAAGAATTTTGAAACAACTACTATACCCGGGAGCGAGGAATAAACATATTTTCCAATAAAGTGACGAGGAAAAAAAGGAAGCAAGTCCGAAAAAAATAACCAACCACTTATCTAACAGGGCTATAAAATTATGCCTAGTAAACAGCACTTTGCATGTGAAAGTCATAAAATTTAAAGAGACTGCGAGAATCATGAGTTAACTCTACATTATGCTAATGTATATGGAGCTGATTGAGATAATCCCGAAGCGATTTTGTCGCAAACGCATCAGACGAAAATACTTTGTGTGAATGGATATAGTGTATGACTCGTAAATCCAAATAAACACGTGAGTGTACTTTGCGAGCAAAATTCGATATTTACGATTCCTAGCTATCTATGCGGGCGCAAGAGAGAAAGGGTCATCAATGTGGATGAAAGGGAGAGGGAGGAAGAATTTGTGTTGTAATCAGGTGGATGGTAGCATTCATCATGTGTCCTCAATAAAGGGAGGAGTTTACCAGTTGGAAGATATACTGCTTAATCGTCCAAACTGATGTGTAATCATCGCCGAAGCTTCAGGCCCTTTTGCACGAGATAAATACCTCTTGTCTGCTAGCGAAGAATCGAGAGTTAATACAATGTTACCAATAGCAAACTCACTCTTCTTCAGGGTTCGAACCAGTGAAAGTATTTAAAAATGCGGAATTCACGGACCTAAAATAAAAAATTGCAAACTGTTTACGGTACAATTACAGACAAAAATATAACCAGTCCGAGCAAAATAAGACAACATTTTACTAATTACAAATTAAATGTTCTCATTTAAAGAAATAAACAAATGTAGGGGAACATAGTCAAGGTTGGTCCCTTTGCAAAGTTAACGTTGGCCCACTGTTTAATATTAATTTAAAAGGTATTTTTAAAATAAATATACAAATAAACATTAGCACACACACATTTTTCCAAAAATGTTAGAAAAATGATATTAAATCCTATAAATTATGTTCATTATTTCATTAAGTTAATTTTAACAGTTACGCGTTACTTTATGGAACAGTAACGAATTACTTTTTTGTTTTCGAAACTCTACAAGTTGTGAACAATAAAAGATAAACTTTTCATAACGCAAAAAGTGTAATTTTAATTTTTAAAAGTAATGCCCTTTGAATTTCAAACGTTGGCTGATCTTAACAATAAGGACCAACCAATGACTACATATTTTTTGTTGTTGAAATCTTTGCCACCTTTTCATTTGAAAACTACTCAATTTCCTTTGATCAGCAAAAGTGTTCCTATTACAAAGGACTTTCCAACAATATACTTCAATTGACCAAATTCATTCTTTAAAAAATAGTTAGAAACATAAGTCAAAAAGTGAACCGACCTCGATTATTTTGTTTATTTTTAAACATAGAATCAAAACTTCTTGTCTCTTTAAGGAATTTCTCTGATACTTTTATAATGGGAAAAAAACGAATATGATAAAAAATACTATTCAAATTTTGGGTAAACGTTCCATTATACAAACTTTTTGTTTGGTTAAAATTTTAGAACCTTTTACCGTACTAAAATGGAGTTTTTGAACTCAAATTCTTAATTTTTAACAAAATCATATGTACCTATAGTTAACAAATTTTAATTTCAATTCAAACATTTCAATTTTGGTATTGTAAAGGGTTCTTAAATTTTTACCAGGCAGAAAGCCTGTTTAAAGAAATATTTACTCAAAATTTCAGAAATGTTTTGTCAAAATCAATTTTTTACGTATAAAAGAAAGAGAAATACCATAAAAAATTCTGAAACTAATTTAAATTTTATTTTTGAGAAATAATTTGAGGGTTATCACAATGATTTAATTTTCTATTTCCCTGACTTTTCCCCTGACCCTAAAGAATATTCTGATTTTTTTAAAAAATTAATTTTACAGAATTGTTAGTTTTTGTTGTTGTTAGTATAAAAAATTTGAATTTTCAAAAGACTTTAATTTAAAAACATTTCAAATTTCAATTATTTAAAAATTATAAATAATATTCAATTATTTTAATTAATTGTAATATTCAATATTTAAATACGGAAACAAAAAATTTATTAAATAATTACATTTTTCTTAAAAATGTATTTCCAAAAGAATTTTATCAACAAATTTTTGAGTAATTGAATTTTTTTAACAAATTTTAATGAAATTTTTAAGAAAAATTACATTTTTTTAAGCATTTTTTGAAGAGTTAAATAAAAATTGTATAAAAAATAATTAAAATTCTTCAATAAGTTTTATTATTCATGAAAATAAAAGAATTCCAGTAGAAAAATGTTATTATATTTATAAAAATAATTAAATATTTGCGTAGAAATTTATTATTTTTTAAATAATTGATTTCTTTTGAAAAAAATTTATCATTTATAAGAATAATTTAAATTTTGACGAGTAGTTTAAAAAAATTTTTGTACATAATTGAAATTTTTAGAAGAATTTTATTACGTTTGAAAATAATTGAATTTCTGCAATCGTTTCCAATTTTTTTAAAATTCAATTTTTTAAAAATGTTTTATCAAAAATTCTTCTATAAAATAATTGTTTTAAATAAATGAATGAATTATTATAATAATTAAAAATGAAATAAATAAATAATTCAACTAGTTTCAGAACAATTTGAATTCTTAAAACTTTTTAAAAAACCTCAGTTCTTAAAAATTTCTAATTAAATTCATTCGAAATTCAAAATTTTAAAAAAATTTCAAACTGTTTTTTACGAAGCTGAAGTCCGCAACGTTTTTAAAAGCGTAAAATCAAAAAAGAATTTTTTTAATATTGAATTCATCTCTAATTTTCATTTGCCTTAATTTTTAAGAAATAAATTGTCACTAAAAATTCAATTATTGAAATTTTAAACGCAATTCTTTTAAAATTTAATTAATTTTAAAATATCTAAGTAAAATTATTCATGAAATAATATATAAAAAACAATTTCCCACACGACATCGAATCTTCTCTAAAAGTTGAAACTAACTTGACTCCAATCTTCGGAATCTTAAGTTGCAAAGGTAATTAAAATTGAACTAATTCTTTAAAATTCGACTGTTTTTTAATGCTTAATGAGAAAGTTTACTAAACATTGCATAAAAGTTTAAAATTTCCTCAACTCTTATGCAATGTTCAGTCAACTTTAAAAATTAACGTATTTGTCTAACAATTTTTTCTTTGGAGTTTTTGGGATCGCTGAATCCAAATTTGATATTGAATTTTAAAGAAACAAAAGAATCATAGAAATGCAAAAAGAAGAAAAAAATGCAAAGAAGGCAAAGAGAATGAAAAATCAAAATAGTTTAAATCAGTTCCAAGAAAATGAAAAAAAAATAAAAAAAGTACAAAGAGTCAAAAGGGAAATAAAATTTCGACTCGGACATGAAATTTATTCTGCGGTGTTATCGAATTTTTTTTTGATAAAGAGACAAAAATAATTTACAACCTTCAATAGTACAGAAGGAATCCTAATATAATGGAGACATCACTTTTATTATTTTTATTATTGTAGTAAATTTTGTTCCTTTTCGAAAAATAAGAAATTCTTTCAATAGAAGCAATCTTGTTTACCCCGAAGAAAAGACTATCCATAATTTTGTCAGACCTATATTTATGAGAGCAGGAAGTTTTCAGAGTAAATCAGACGGGACTTGGATTAAACTTGATGGCCTGCACTTTACCTACAAAGTATAAATATATTTAATTATAATCAAAGGCGGAGAGACGATATATCAGCAGTGGCATTTATTTAATTGCCGGTATTAATTTTTCCCTCCACTACTTGTAGTACTCTTATAAATGTATAAATTTTATCAACTTTTACTCACAAGTCCACTTTGGTACTTTTCTTTTTTCTCCTTTAATTCCCCCCCATGTCCCACCTTAATATCATCGTTCAGCTTAATTACAGCAATTATTATTTTACCTTCTTTATCGTCAAGTTGAAATTTTAGTATTTCGCTTTTTTTTGCAGAAATATTTTATTGTATATTGTAATCTACTGAAAAGCTCGCTGAAAAGTGTTATTTAATTCTCTGCAACATGTATTTTTGTTGTCTGGAAGGAATAAAATAAATCGAATTCGTTTTGTATCTATTTTGTGTCTTGAATGGATGTTTTAGTCTTCACTGCTCAAGTTGTTGCTTTCACCGCGAGCAATGGATTTAACGCGACGCGTGGGATAAACATACTCGGTATATCAGGATTCTCTTCTTTTACCAGTAAAATTTACAGTCACATTCCCTGAACAGATTTTCTCTTTCTTGTATCAAATCTTGTTTTCAAATTTTTCTCTTCTATGCTCGGTATATTGGATTGCAGATAAAAATATTTTCAATCCAGGATCCAGGATTTACTCTAAGTGTAGTTTGACAGGATTTTATTGGACTTCCACTACCGGTTGTGATGGATTAATTTCTCAAAAAATGTTGTTAAAGCTCTTAGATTTTTTTCTAAAAAGGTTTACACGATGATGTAATGTTTAAAGAGAAGAAGGTCCTTTGTGTTTGATGTTGGATGAGTAATATATACATACGTGGTCGTTCTTCGAAACGAAGGGATCTTCTAATGGTGATCCCAAGCTCCCCTGGATCGTAACATTATACGCCAAGGAAATTCTAGGCCCTATATCCGTCCAAGTTGTCCGACTCACGTGCGAGGCTCGTATATATACTCCATAACAAAGACCACAAAACCCATCCTTTATATCTTGATAATTACGTAGTCAAAAAGGAGTGTCAATTTCAGACATCAGTGATAGTTGTTTCGGATTTCTCCCCCCCTTGGTCTTAATTACTACGTCGAAACATAATTATCGCTTGGATAAGAAGAAAGCTAAGAATCAAGCGCAAAAAAAGGTAAACGCCAATGATGTATAAAAAGAGATACA
This sequence comes from Leptopilina myrica (nomen nudum), assembly GCA_032872475.1. NCBI lineage: Eukaryota > Metazoa > Arthropoda > Insecta > Hymenoptera > Figitidae > Leptopilina > Leptopilina myrica (nomen nudum). Next base: position 37,544,408 of record CM065464.1, on the reverse strand, counting down.
TAAAAGTTTTTTTCTCGAGGTGCCTGGATGAACTTAACGAAGGTTATCGTTAACATCATTAGTCGGAGTCCATCCTAATGGCCTGGAGGATACGGTCCGGTTCGCGCGCGCAAGATAAATCTCGCAACTTTTCCATTTGCCTCGCCACATTTTTATTTCTCATTGGCGATAAATATTGAATAATAACTCACCGCATGAATCCTAGACGAGAAATTATGGACAACAGTCGTCTAAATATAGTTTGGAAATTAAATATGACTCTACCTCATTCAGTACTGGAAACTCAGCGTGTTTCTCATTATGTTTCGTATTTTATCTCAACAATTGGATTAATTCAAACTCTCCTTGAGGATCCTGTTGTGAAGGATTTATGGTTTCTGAAGTGCTAATTATTTTCTGTTTCCACTTCTAAAACTTCTGTCTTTTGTTGAACTGGATCTTTGTTTCATGTTAATGGGAGTATTATATCCTGTATTTAAGATTTTCGGGGTCTTTGATTTGTTAATAAGGCACCAATTTATTTCGAGAAATAATACATTGACTTTATTTTTTGTTGCATTTCTGTATCGCGATTTAAACACCAACAGTAACCTAGCATCATGTTTTCATCCCACGCACCTTAATATCGCTTTTCTATTTCTTTATACTATTCTGATAAAGTCTCCCTTCTTGTTCTTCACTAGTCTTTTAAATTTTCATGTTTACCAATATGCGAAAGCAAGAAGTGCAGTTTGAATTCATCAGACATCCTTTTACACGTTTTTGAGAAGTGCTCTTATTTGCAGAACATTAAGTACACCTTCCTTTATTTATGCTTCTGATAACTTAGGGAACTTAATAAACAGGTATTTAAAGACTCCACAGCTTTCATAAATTGTTTTAAAACACAACCCAAAAAAATGTCTGTTCTCCTGTGTAATTAATCAGTAATGATGATAGTTACCACTTGAGTATCAGAACAATTCCCATTATCGAATGGATCGTTTTATGTCGATAGTTAGGATCGATAATTAATTTGAGATAGTCGATACTTCAGGTGGCTGAGTTATCGAACGAGCTGCTGCATATTCCCTGGAGACGTCTAATGGACAATATGGCGCATTCCGTCGCTTTGACTGCTGCACAACACTGCTTACTCGAACCGTCTTCCTGGCATTCTTGGATAATTGGGATTCCCATTCAATTACGACTGCCAGGAGGCACTTCTCTCTATGATTTCGAATTTCCACCTGATAGTGACGAAAATACAGCTCGACAATAGTTGAAACAAAACTTTTTGCTTCAATGTCCAATTAAGCAATCATCCCGACTGATAAAGACGATTGAATCGAAGGAGAATGCGAAACAAGACAAAATAGCAGATAAACATATTGCGAACATGCTGGAAACACATATCTACATATGTACATACACATGTGTGTGTATATAAATAGATAGGTAAAGGATAATTCCACATATTGAGTATATACATAATATGTGCACTCGGTATCTGAAATTGGAGGAATATCTTGACGTGAATCGGAGTGTGTTAACTATGCTCAAATATCGACTGGCTCGAAATGAGCAAACAATACTGAAGGGGCCCGGGCAAACATCTGCAATTGCATTTAGTCGATTCATGTATGAACATGTAGATTCAATGGCACATGGAGATATGCACCTCGAGGCCACTGGGTACGTTTGTAAGGACCAGACGGATCCTATTGTGTGTACATACGTGCGAAGGATTACAATGCCTTTGTGAATGCATGCGACAACAACAAGGTGACCAGGATACTCCTTCCCTCTTTCTCCAACAAATTCCACATCCTTACAGCTCCACATTCCAGCTTAAATGGAAGTTCTTCAATGACGACCCCACCGCGATAAGCTCCAAATTAATCATCACCTTCAAAATTGGTACTAAACTAATACTCAAGTATTTGACAATTGTCGTTTGCCTTCTAGTTGGTAAGGCATTCACTCATGAGAAAGGGCGCCAAGGAACTAAACCGATTTTGTACATAATTTCTGCCCCAACAACAAGGGGATAATCTTATATCCCCTCTTCTTGAATTACAAATTACCAATCAGATTAGAATTTTTTATACCACGTTCGAAGAAGTACAGAAATGAAATAATACCGTATCGCATCGTTTCTTGATCGAAAACTTTTTCTAGAGCATTAGTAGAATTTCAATTAAAAAAGTAATTAATACTTGGAAAGATATAAAGAGGGATCCTCGATGGACCCAATTTAATGAAAGACTTCCATTTAAGTCCATTGTCCTCCACTCTTGTAGTGGCTTTCCAGACTGTGAGGAGTATTCTTGAAAAGGATTGGTATAAGAAACGATATTACGTTACTCTATTGTTTGGAAGGTTGCAGAGCGAAACTTATTACAAGTCTATATAGAGTTCGATATATCAGTTAGCAGTTGCCTCACGATTGTCCCAAGCAATGGGAGTACAACTTCAATCTTTGTCTTATACCTTTCCAATATATATACGTAGCATTTTCTTTATAGTTTTTTTTTCATCTAAAATCTGTTTATGACAGAACATAACTCAAGAATTGGGTGTGTTCAATATAGAGTGTCCGAACCAAATATCGACATTTTCATTTTTGCACTCAATTAACTGACTTTAATGTCGATAACGAGAAGCAATTATGATCGGTAAACTGTTATGCCTTCGCGCCACTAATCCTATCAAGATAAAAACATTGTTTCGATAAATCTTTGCCTTTGGGATAAATGCCCTCAATATCAACAGGTGGAATTCATGCTGCAATTTTCGAAAGTTGTGTAAAATCGATAGAAAAATGTTCTAGTTATAGACAAGTGACAAATACAGGGAATTTGGTACATGGAATTGTGAATTGTTTAAGGGAATCTAAAAAGAAAGGCAAGAAATTAATTTAATTTTTAATGAAATGTAAATAAAGGGCTTTCAAAATATTTGGACAAAAATTAAGTCTGATTAATGTCAAGAGACTAAGTGTGATGTGTACATTGCTGACAAAAATCGATAGATGACTTTTCTACTTTTAAGCTTAGACATAAGTTAAACAAAACATTTAAAGAAAGAAGGTAAAATTTTCAAAATATGAATAGATTAAGAAAATTTAAATAAATTAACATAATTCGACATATGGAATTTTTTATCTTTTTCAACTAGGTATAGTTGCAAATTATTTGAATGCTTAGTGTTATCTAAGTCAGGAAAATTGAACTTTTTCTTTTATTTTTGATATCGGAGTAGTTTCGGTATCCACTGTAAACTGTCTCTGATTTTCAAATTTCCCAGCATGTTTGGTTTTTGAGAAAAGTGTAAGTAAAGAGTCAAAAAAAAAGTTTGTTAGCCGTTTTCAACTTTAAAATTACTCAAAAAGAATTTCATAAGATCTTAAAGTGAAAGTAGAAATGTGAGTTTTAACTTTCATATGCGCAAGACCAAAAAATTAAAATTTTGTAAAAAGTTTGGGTGAAGACTCAAAGAATTTTTTTTAGTTATTTTGGATATCAAAGTGGTTTCTAATATATTCGACTCGTTGAAAATGATCCCAAGGTCCAAAATTATCTAACACGTTAAGATTCCAAAAAAAGTAGGAGTAAATTTTCCCAAAAAAGCGGTGTTTTTAAGTTTTCAATATATTTCTCTCTTTTACCTTTCTGTCATGGAAATTCCATGATAATAAAGATTAAAACGTCAATTCTAAATGTTTGTATACGTAAGACTAATAGAAAAAATAAAAATTTTAAAAAAGTAGGGGTAAAAACTCAAAAAAAAATTTTGTTGTTATTTTTAAAGATCGTAGTCATTTTCAGCGTATTTTAGCCCCCTAAACACGATCCCACTTTCCAAACTTGCCTAACAGATTAGGATTTTGAGAAAAGTGGGGGTAATTTCTGAAAAAGGTGTTTTTGAGAGTTTTCGACATATTTTTCCTTTTTAGCCTGATTTGTTGCAGATTCACATGAAAACTAAGCTTAAAACGTGAATTTTAAAAATTAATATGCACAAGATCAAAATAAAAATTGAATATTTTGAAAAAAGTGGGGGTAAAAAGGAAAAAATTTTTTTTGTTATTTTTGACATCGTAGTCATTTTCAACGTATTTTCGTCTTCTGAATTCGATTTCACTTTTCAAAATTGCCTAACAGGTTAGGATTTTGAAAAGAGTGGAAGTAGACCGTGAAATGGTGTTTTTCGGCTTCTTTACCGACACTTTTCTCACAATCCTTTAATTTTATTTATTCTTGTGCATATGGGTCTTAAAGTACAAGTTTTGAATTTTAATTTAAGTCCCTAACACGTTAGTTAGCAGTGCGATAATATATGTAAATTCCTCCAAAAAACTTTAAAGTGTAAATTTTTTTTACAGTTCATGAGTCGACCACTACTAAAATTTGTAGCTGTTTATAATATAAAATAGCGAATGAATTTTTTCCCCCTTGGAAAGTGATTAACTTTTATAAAACAACACTTGTTTTTAAAAAAGGCAACACTGTGATTAAATTGACCCCTGAAAAAATGCTAAATTAATTTTTCTCAAATGAGAACACGCGAACTCTGTTTTTTTCCCGCTTAATTAAAACAAGAGATTAAACGACGAAACGAGAAGCGGATTAAAAGCATTCTGACACATGGAATACATAATTGAAAGTTAAAGGATTCTCTTCAATGATTTATGAAAGCATGCATACATGAGGCCAATGTACTTGTATTGGGCCAAAATCAGAAATCCATTAGGAAGTGATTGGCTGCCGATTTGGCAGACGTGCTAGACGCGTTTTTGCCAATTGAGCTTCAATATCTCTCTCTCACTCTCTCTCTCTCTCTCTCTCTCTCTCTATCTCTTTGCCCCTCGATCGTTCCTCTATTTCATCGTTTCTCATTCCACGGTCGAGGTCCAGGCGTGGAACTAGCCACGATAGGGTTGGACGATCGATTAAACAGAGGGCGGGTAACCAGGATCCTGCTTTATTAATCGGCTTATTGAACCGTACGTTACAAGTGCATGCGATTACGGCAAGCGTTCCACCAATTTGACGATCCTCCAACAGGATTAACGTTTTTTTTCCTATGCATTCTCTTTTTAATACTTTATAGCCAACAAAAATTCTCAATCGTAAAATCCACACAGTATTAACTAGTGTAAAAACAATATTAAAAAAAATTGATTTCTTTTTTCAGGCAAATTAATTTCTGTAAACTGAATTTTTTCACATTTTTAATCATTATTGGAAAATTTAAATAAAGCATTGATTTTAAATGTATAAATAAATTAAATTAATTAAATAATCAATAATTAATTTTCTTTTTTTTATTTTTACCAATGAAACAAATGTTTTTAACAAAATATTGAACTTCTTTAGCAAATTGACAAATTTTTTACCTAAAATTAAAGTTTTTTTTACCTGAAAGATTTACATTTTTTTACTTCTAAAACTTGACCTAAACATTGACTTCTTTTTTTTATTAAACTTTTTTAAACCTGGACAAATAGTTTCCATTTGTTTAATGTCATACATTTGATGTCAGTTTTAAGGTTATTTTTCCTTGACCTACAAAAATTGACCTAATTTTTGAAAATAATAGCTTTTGAATTTATTAATTACAGAATAATTTTTGGATCATAACAAATGCCAGAAAACAACGATGTCTGTCAACAATGTAAATTTTTATAGGTTAAAATTCCACTGTCCCTTCCACTTAAAATTATTTAACTTGTCCTAAATATAGCTTTTATGTTCAACATTTAACCCTTTAACTTTTGACCTTAATTTTAAGAGTATATTCACATTTTATGTTCTGCAAAATTTGTACCACTTGTACCTGTTGATTTAAATTTGTAGTTATTTTTCCCTTTAACCTTAGAATGTTGATGTCAATTTTTATTATTTGTGAACCAAAAACGTCCTTTAGAATGTATTCAATTATTTTTTTAAACATTTAGCATATCATTATTTTTGTGATCGTTGTATTTAAAACTGATGTGGAAATTCAAAATGTTGGGTGTAATTTTTTTTATCTTACGCGAAATTTACTGAAACTTAATAGTATATTCTGAATTCGACATTTTGACATCAGTTTAAAAGCGACTACAGAATTTAAAACATCCAAGTTTTACGAATTTCCGAGTAATATAAAAAAAAGTCCGCCATTTTGGATCCGCCATTTTGAATTTTTGAATTTTGAGGTTAGATTTATATTCAGCGGCCTTAAAAATCTTTGTTTAGTAAGTTTCAAGAATTCTGGACTAAATTTTTGTGTCTGAAACAGTGAAGCGATGAAATAAATAAACGATTAGTCGATTAAAATAAATAACTAAATCAAATTAAATAAATAAACTAAAATTAGAAGTTAATGCCCTATTAGTGGGAGAATTTAGCCAAAATATTCGCTTTACACATTCTTTCGGACGTGAATAAATTTATTAACTTAGCTTACGAAAGAAGTAAACAAAAAACTTGTTACTATCAGAAAAATGGCACTAGTCACTATACATTTTTTTTAATAAATTTGATGAAATATGTAATTGTGGTAAATAATGGTAGTTCAATGCTTCTTTTTAAACCAAATGACTTCGGGCGAAAGGCATAAAGTTAATAAATATCATGAGTGAGTAATGCCCCAATTACAGAGTTCTCTGATTTAATGACACAACGAGATGTTTATGGAATTATTTCCTGGAAATGATTTTACTGTACTTGGTCCACTTATAGGCTATACCCAAAATGCCTCATTTATATATTCTTCGTAATGTTGAATACAAAAAAAAATTGCATGGATATTCTCTTCCGTCGACTAAGTGTCTTTTCATTACCTTAAATTAAGTAATTACTCGTGACTGAGCTGACATTGCTTGAAATGTGAATAAAAGATATGATTATCTTTCTTTCGTCTTGTTTTTTAGAGACATTTTCTTTTTCAATGATAACTGTAAATAATTATTTACTCCCGTATAATACTCTAATAACGGTTTTTTTTTAATTATTTGTATCATTGTCGTTGGAAATATTTTTTACATTGTTCTTTTTTTTGTCAAACTTGGAAAAATCGCTGCTTGTAAAAATGATTTCCCGTCGGGCAAAATATGCTTTTCGCCTTTATATTCTAGTCTCCATTATTCATATTTCCGTTTTCACGTTTTAAAAAGGAGGAAAAAAAATAAAAGAAAGTATTGTTCGCAATATGAAAGTGCTACCATGGTTGTTGCATCGTGGTGCTTGCACGTGCTCGTTATTACCCATGTAATCGAGGGGGGTAAAAAGAGAAGGAAGAAAAAGAAGAAGAAGAAGAAGAGGGAAAAAAGCAAGAGACAAGGATGAATTCAAGCAGGACGAAGTGAAGAATGAATGTTCGCGGGATCTAAAGGAAATCCAAGAGAATCTGAAAACGTCAAGGGAGTCGCTTCGTTTGACGCGTTGCACTCGTTGAAGCACGAGGGTAAATTACAAGATGAAGAATCAAAAAAAAAGAGAAGAAGTAGAAATAAAATAAATGAAAGTAGCAAAAAAGAAGGAGGGAGAGAGAGGAAGAAAAAAAAACTAGTCCAAACCGGACTTCCTCTTGTTTTCCTTCCATCTCCCGACTTCGTATATATATATATATATATATATATATATATATATATATATATATATATAGTTAACGAATATAACTTTTTGCCCTTGTAACTTTGCCAATTAAAGTAAGCTTAAGATCGATGTTTTCCAGCGAGATAGGCACCAGACTGCTATGCTCTCCACCTCGTTTTAGTCCGGCTTCTTCTTCTCCTTTCTTCTGCTTCCTTTTTTTATATTATACCCTGTCCACGGAATTTTTGTCTCGAAACGGTCGATGTCCTTGCTCTCGGGTGCCGCCTTCACGAATTCACACTGCGAGACTAAAGAATACGCGAGATGAATTTAATTCAACTTATATTCGACAAATTATCCATCATATAACTTTTCTCCATTTAGAATTCACTCTTCGTACCAGCTTTCTTTTTCGCAAATTAAAAAAAAATTTTCTATATTCCTGAAGAAGATATTTTCAAAATTTTAAATTCTTCAATCATTGTTTAGTATTTAGAGAAAAAAATGTAAATAGAGACTTGAAACTTTTGCTAGAGGAGTATTTTAAGAGATAGAATATGCCTAAAAACATTTCAGCCAAATCGGTCAATTCTGTGATTTATCCATGAAATCTCCCGTGGTGTATTTGGAGAAAAAATAAATTGGATAAAGTCAGCTTAAATTTTTAAGTTTTTATACGCATTTCTTCCATTTCCCTTGAGGTTTGTGAAAAAAAGCTTCCTCTGATCATTATATCGGCCGTGAAGCGTGAAAGCTCTTTCATTATTTTCTTTTATACGTCAGTGGAGCTTTATTGCCGCGAGCAACTGATCACACTAAGGTTCCTCGGAAGAATTAATTAATTTTGGTGCTGAAGTGAAGTGTAGAGCAAATGGCGAGAATCGTGCTAAACTCTTTTAACTCGGTGTAAACGGATTAGTCAAGTCCCTCGCTCATGCCTGAGAGTGTAAAGCGGATTAAGTGCGCCACCAGCAATAGAGTGAGTGAAAGAGATAGAGAGAGAGAGAGTGAGAGAAGTTCCGCGACCCGGTTCTTCGATTTCAACGATTACACCCGTCATGGGAGATTAAATTGCGGTCCTATAAGGACAATTTATCCGACGGTACATCAATTAGTAAGGACAAAATGAAGAGGAAAAGGACCACTAACGACGTTGAAGGATTCTTTATCGTTCAGTATTGCAACAGCGGCAACAAATACTCCTGCTGCATAATTGACGAAAATCATTAATAATCAGAACGCAAAGAGACGTTGCGCTGCTTAATCGAAATTAAATAATGAAGGAAATACAAGTGCACCGAGTAGAAAAAAAATGTAAATTATGTTTCTTCTCCATTAGTCTAATATAGACAGACAGTCACCAAAGGTGTGAGTGCGTCATAAAGGAGAAATAGACAACTCAATCGATTTTCGACTTATATCGATTTAGATCCGCTACTGACTTCATTTGTGTACACGATGTACAGAGAGTTGTTTTGTCGTTAATATGGACTTTTCCTTTTTTAACACTAACATAAAGAAATGTGATTTAAATATTTATTTCAGTTACGTTGTTAAACAAGCTGCAATAGTTATTATTTACGATAAGTAAGTTCATAAATAAAAATAATTAATTTGGTACGAAATACAACTAAATACATTGAAGGATTAAAAGACGTATTTTCATGAATAGAAAATATTACTACAAATAGGATTATTAATAGAAAACCATTTTATTGTCACTGAAATATATTTCAACAGACAAATACAGTAAAACTACTTTAAAGTTTGGTAAACTAAATTTGATATTTAATTCTATATTTATCTCAAATTATGTACTATTATTGTTATTATGTGAGGTTATGTTCGTACTGAGCAGTATGAAACATACCCATTTTATGCATATTTTTTATTTCTTAATATTCATTATGTTTACAAACACATTTTTTTTCTTTTGTAAAGAAAAACATAATTCTGAGTCGAAAACTCGGAGAAATCGATTTCTTCATGATTTGCAATAATTAAAAAAAGATCGAGTGGTAAAATAATTATTTAATATTCTAAGAATATTGTTGTCTGTAACTTCTAAAAAATATTTTCATATTTTATTATTATCTACAATTTAAACTAAAACTCATTTTCAAAATTATTTTTCATTAGAAATTACAAAAATGCAAAAGTAAATTATGTATTGAATAAATATTATCTGTTTCTTTAAATTTAATTCTCAAAGAATTTTGTTGATAAAGAAATAAATAATTGAATTTTTTGACGAATTTCCACAACTTCTAGTACACCTCTTTTATGTTATTTTAATATGTCTTTAGTATTTCTTGCGTGACGTCCAATCCAAAAGACAACTACTCTGAATTTTGCTAATTATGCAAAACAAATTTTTCTGTTTCATCTATGAGATCACAAGTATTGTTACTGCAAGCAGTAGGTCCAAGATTTTCCAACGATTGCAAACAGTTTCTGGACAAATCCAAGAGATTATGAGGTTCGACCTTTCAACGATGCACGCTTTATTTACCGAGAGTAAGTTTTTGACCGTTTTATTATTCTAAATATCTTCTTTTATCAGGGCATCTAGCTACTCTAAATTGTTTGACCTCAAATAATATTCTTTTCTTTTTTGCAGTACCCCATCAAACATTAAAGAGTAATTCCTCATATATTAACAAATGAAAAAAGGGTCCAGAACACGACAGATGCTGAAAATTGGAGGGACACAGCAACGTAGTCAAAGCTTTTCAACGTTTCACAAAAGAGTTGCAATTGAACGTGTCATACTTGAACGAGATGATGAAATTCGTCGTTTTTTGCAGATTGGAAACAAAGAAGCTCGCTAGTGAGGTGTTTTTGATTTCTTGAAAGTTGAACGAGGCAAGGAGGAATCGTTTGAAGAGTAAACTAAAACAGTGTCGATGTTTCGGTTCACTTTCATTTTGCGAAAAAGAAACTACTATAACCTGCTAAAATTGTACCTTCGGAAAAGACATCATTGGAAAACAAGCTAAAAAACCATCATATTTATATAAAAAGTAAAAGTCTGAGATGGCAGACGGACGAGTATTGTCAAAAAAGAAACAGTTGGACCTCGATCTGCACATTTACTGGAAGCAGTACGTCCAAGATTTTCCAACAATGGCAAATGTCTCGTGGACATATCCAGCAGATTATGAGAGAATTATCCGGTACAAGCTGCACTTGATGGAACGTTTGCAAGAGGTGCACGAGAAGATGAATGTACAGAGTCTAAAAAGGGACAAGTACATGTCGCATCAGCGGAAATGTGACAAATTCATTAATTTCGTGATTCGTGACACGAAGAAGAAACCTTGCTTGGTCTCAATGGATAGTACTTGTCTTCCAAATTCTACAAAGGAATACGTCGGCAGTCCAATGGCATAATTAAAAATGTCATTTTTCAATTGCTCGAATCAACTCGGTGCCATGTGTGTTAGCTCACGTAGGAACGTGACGTCAATGCTAGGTGGAATATCCTGAACATTGGTGTGCTTAGTCTAAGGTTACAAGCGTACAGGCATACGTATGTAAACAAACATTTTTAAGGATACGTCTCAATTTAGATGGCTGACCAAGACTAGTCTGTATCTTAAAGTCATCTTTTGAGATTGTGCATCTCCGATGATTTCGGCGTGTCTGCGGGCGTCGGAGTGAATAATAATCGAGATAATGATTTTCATTTTTTACAATATTTCATTGTAGTTTAATGTTTAAAGTGAAAACCTTTAAACCCGTCATCATTGTAGATGATGGGTAGAAGCTGCGAACGCAGCTTACATAATTTGCCATTATATCGTGTTTCAATTAAAAAATTTATTTTTATCAAATTTAAATACGAACAATGAAATCAGTATAAATTAAAATTTTATAAAACATTTTTAAGAGAGCCTTCATTTTACGTTATTATTCATAATTAGGCTCAAACTGTCTTTAAAATAACAAATTGGTTCTTGTTGACTGACTTGAGAAATTTCCATTTTTATAACTCTAATTTGTGATATTAATATTTATGTTCTATTATTGCGATTATTTTCTTTTAATTTTTACGTCTTTTAAAAACATTAATACATTTACAAACCTCTTCATGTGTGCTGTGTCAGCGAACATAGAGACTTGAAACCGCGACCAATTGCTTAATTGTCGACCGTGAGTTCCACGTAATCAGGATGCCGTCGTTTAGGTACATTTAAAACGTGCGTATACACCTACACTCATTTTCTTTTCGTGTGTCCACGTTTTCATCTAACCAACTCAAAGTTACTGTAATAGAATCATCAATTATCGTGCTGGAGAAAGAAGTTCTAAATCCAGTACTGTTGAATATAACATTTTAAAATTCAAATTGTTTTTCTCGCCGTACTTTCATCAATTTTTTTCTTCAAATAAAGGTTCCAAATAAAATAAATTAAGATTAATTCCCGTTATATATTTCCTCTTTTCTGTGGGTTTTTACTGAGAATTTTAGTAAAAAAAGGAGTTGTGTTAGAAGATACAGTGAGACTGAAAAAAATTAAACTATATTAACGTTTAAATCTCTCCTTGAACTGAACAGCACAAATGCGATCTGAGTATGTTAGTTAAGTTTTCGATTTCTTGAAAGTTGAACGCGGAAAGGAGGATTTGTTTGAAGAGTTCATCAGCTTAAACGTTATTAATTTTTCATTTCACTTTGGTGATGCGAAAGACAAATCGCTAAAAACCTGATGAACATGTAATAAGAAAAATGATAAGGAGCATTGTATTCTTTGCAATAATCAACAGATTGAAAATTGAAATGGTATATTTAAAAAATATTGTTCAGATTTCCTTAAATCTTGTTTGTAAATAATAGAAATAGTTTTAGTTCACTCTATAATTGTGAATTGAATAGAAAAATTTTTGGTGAATTTGCTCAGAGTCTTTAAGAAGTCCATTATCGAAAGGGGGTAAAAGAAAATTTTAAGGAAAACGGAAGAGAGAAATAGAGAGGCACGAGAGTGGATTATTCTGAACGGTCAGTGACTCCCGTGTGGCGGGTTGTAATCGCGTTGAGTCACGCGTCGTCTAACGGGCACTGAGAAGGAACGTGGGTCGCTAGTTTTGTGGTTTAAAGGGATGTGGGATGACGGAGTGAAGGGGAGGAATGAAGGAGAATTCGAACGAATCGCAGATGTTGCTTGCTTAGCCAAGAAGAAAGCCCACGAGAGTCACATTTCCGTCTAACGGATCCTTCATGACAAACTCAACTTCATTTCCTGTTTTCCCTCCTTCCGCTAATTTACGCCATAAAATACGCCAACTATAATTATATCAAGCAAAAGACTCACAATCATTCTTCAAAACAAAGAACTTACTTTTTGAATCTACAATTGTTGAATAGATTACTTTTTCTCGCGTTAGTGAAATATTTTTTGTTGACGCGAATTTGTCACAGAGTAAAAATGAAATACGATATGAAGAGCGTCTCTTCGTCATCCCTTTTTTATTTTTATAAATCTTGGCGCGTATATGAGGGAAAAATGTATATGAAAAGGATAATTATCTGTTGCGAGCGGGTGGATTTTTCGCTTCGTTCAATATATATGTATATAAAGAGATCTGTAAAAGGTTATTCATTGTCGGCCAAGCTAAAAGACTCGGGTACTTTTTTAATCTGTGGATGAATGAATGCAAAGGGTGAGAGATTCCAGATTCGTGATTGGTCGATGTTGACACACCAAGCCACATTGGTTGCGTGCAACTATATACGTATATCCAATTAACTTGTCCGTATTTCAGCAACGAGTTATTCAATGAAGATCACCGTGAATACACATCACACACAATACAGGAAAATAATTGCCACCACTTTAACAATAAGTCTCGTATTTCCACTTTGCATTCTATTGTTCCATCCGTAATCTTACATTCCATGAATTTAGTGCATGTATTTCTTTGAGAGGAGAATCATTTATATAGTAACAATACCCTGCGGTGGGGATTAATTTTTCCCTTTATTGTCATATTTTATGTCTTTAATTGAGTGGGTGTATATTCCCTTCTCAGTTATTAATAATCCTTTTTATAATTCTAAACTAAATCATAACGTCTCTTGCATAAACTGTGAAAAATTATGAACAAATTGATTAAAATCTGTTTCATGTTGCTATTAAGAAAGATGGTTAAGACAATTTGTGCACAAGTTTGCAGGGAAAATAATTAATGATGCAAGATGGGGCGCATGAGCAATTTGTGTAGTAGGATGTACGAAAATGGCAGGTTCAATTTGTTTTCTGACTAATTTCTCAGTAGACGTCCCGCTGGCTCAGTCGTAGTTACGAGGGAAAACAATAAATAAACAATTTTGAAAATTAATTAACCATGATCCAATCGTAACATGAAGGTCTACACTAATTTATTTCCTTCGTCTCTAAGCCGAGGAAAATGAATTCATCAAGAAATTCAATTTCATTCTTAAATGGGTAAAAGTTTTTTCAAAGTCTTTTTGAGATTCGTTCAAAAAAGAGGAAAATTTTGTTCCATTGAGGAGAGTTTAAAAGGCATAACGATGATGGACATACGACGTGGTGGGATGAGTTGTCATTCGATGGGAACGTAATTATGCGTCACTAGAGCGATACCTGGTGACCGCGTGGCCGACCAATGAAATTCAATTGTTCAACCACCGTCCGATCAATTTACACTCGACCGATTTTCCGGAACATATATGCATAGTTGAACTTTAATTAATGCAGTGTCGACTTAAAAGGAAGCTGCGCATCACACGATGCTTATAACATACATTCAAACTGTGTATTAATAGTGGGCCCCGACTGCTAGAGGAGCTCAATATATCGTGGTGATTGAGCTAGCTATGTTTATATATCCCACATCAAAAGGACCGTCAGTTAATCACAACCAGCGTCACTGAGCTTGTAGGTAGACCCACACTCTCAAACACGTGGGGTGAAAAGACGAAGAGACATATTATATGGAGAAAGGAGAAAAGCATATTCCTATCGTGTAAATGCTTCGGGGTTTGTGTACTCTCAGTGGCAAACACAACCTTCCCAAATGTAAATGTATCAAGTTATTTATTAGGTATTATTATATCCTCGATCATATATCCACATATTTGACTAACTAATATTACGTTCGGATGGTTATCATCTGTAATTTTGGTTTCATATTTATTCTAATTAGCTGTATGTTGAATTGGAATAGTGAAATTGGTCTATTTGAAAAATAATTACTGACATGGAGTTTATTTAGTCTTCGTTTATGAAGCTGGTTTCGAGTTTATGAAGCACGTACAGAGCTTTATCTAAGTACGAAATTAAAATTTGCTGGAAATGAAATTCTATTTTTGAAGTTATCATTTACGCGCGGTACTTTTCTTTAAACTAGGTACTCTAATCTCATGAGTATCTTAGGATTAGAGTGTAAGAACTTTTTTTTTATTTTAACAATTCAATCATTATTGAATATCTGGATCTTTTAATTCTAATTTATTTCTTGAATATAATATGTCAAATTTTAAGGTTTCAAACAATTTTACCCTTTGCCTGTGGTTCCCTATATTAAGCAGAGATAAACATTATTTTTTAGTATGGGAAATGGTTGTAGGCAATGGTGTTTTAGTTGTTATGGTCAGTTTCAAAGTATGGCTCAGGGCTTGTTTACTTTGGCTAAAGTTTTTGGTCATAGCTAGAATTTTCCATTTTTTCTTTTCCACGCGGGTAATCTTTTCAACTAACGATTAATTTCGTTTTCTTTCTCATTTTTAGCCATCAAAAGCACATCATTCACTATCTTTCACATCACCTCCATTAAAACTTTAGCTTCAAAACATTTCCTCTGAATTCCATTTCCTCATATTGCCTTACTCTTCTCTTCCAACTATATCACGTTCCAAATTTATAATAATTAAATTCAGGATAATTAAATAATAATAATGGAGTCATCTACTTTGATTTTAATTAGTACAATTACTTCACATGCTTCTTTGTAATTTTCCATTTTCCAATAAATAATTAATTTAAGAATCATTAATAAGAAAATAGTGAATATCAATTTTCCGATATAGGGATTGGAATTGTAGGTGAAACTCGATATTGGAGGATTGTGTAAGCCACAAATATGAAATTTATCTGTTAAGTAGATAACACCCCTGTGTGGAGCAGCTAATTGCGAGGATTTCGAAATTCCAAAAAGAGCATGATTTAGGAAGGTTTACAATCCTCTTGAATATTAGTAGCGTTCACAAAATGACTGCATATATGCTGGGATGATAATATGAGGGGATTTTAGTTGCACCCTCATCGCTCGTGCGAGATTGCATCTTAAGCGGCTATTCCGAACCACTGGAAAATCATGGTGACAGGAGAAGGGCAACTTTCGATGAATCGATAGCAAGTGTCACCAGAAATAGGGGGAATGACTTTTCAAAGACCCCTTAATTACTCTTTTCCCAACCATTCTCTCTCTCTCACACAAACACTCACAGTCTAGTGTTTTTAAATTCTCTCCAAATGTATACACACATTCCCCTTGAAGACAATTTATCTTACTCACTCTGACGTCTGCTTATATATTTATTCCAGAATCATCAACTCACCTGTAACAAAACAAAAATTGAAAAAATTAGTATTTCTCCGAACAATTCAAGAGTTGAATATAGAACGAGCAAATATTTGACCCACTTAAAATTCCCAATGGAATCTCGACAGAAATTCAATAAAATTCCAAAGGAAATTATCATTGGAATTCGGAATCTCCAGAGAATTACAAAATTTTAATTGCTAATTTTCTTTAAAAAAAAAAAGGAATCAAGAAGTTCGAAATGTTGCTAGTTGGGTAAAATATTTGTTCAAATTAAGAAAAAAGTAGTGTACCCGCAGCTATTAATACATTAAAATATTATTTCGAAGACAAAAAAAAATGAAAAGTGTTTCTCACTTTTTTTCATGTTAGAAAAAAATCTTCTTATGGAAATTAATGTCTCGTGTAATAATCTCGAGTGGAGAATTCCCACGATGGTTCTGGGAAATGTTGTACAAGTCGCTAGTTGACTTTTTTATTTTCCAACGAGATTAAAGACAAATTACGTGCGAAATATACAAGTATACACCGTTTTCTATTCATACTGTCATTGTATATACACAAATAAATACTTCTCGTAAATTATTATGTATAACCACCCTACTACTCCAATCACAATCCAACAGTGTGGATATTATAAAATTTGCATACAAACGAGGACATGATACATAATAAAAAGGTTTCATTTGTGTATATATGACCATCAGGAATGGAAAAAAGTGATAGCAAATGTGAAATTTTCCGATAATAATTAAATGTTTCATTGCGACAGGTTATATAAAAGTGATTTCATTCAATTAAAATTCATTCTAATTCATATACACCAGTAAAATATTTATCTCTCATTCTCATTGATCGGAGCAATAAATTCCAGTCTCTCCACACTTTTTGAGATAATTCATAAAAGTAGATTCATATACGGTTGAGTTGTGGAGTTATTTAAGGTTCACTAATTTCCAATAGTTTCTCGAAGATTTATTCTTAGTATTCGCATTTAGATGTAGAATTATTCAGAAAATGTTATTCTTACTATTTATTCGAAATTAGTGAAAATTGTTTTTTTTACAAGTTCATAACGCCATTTCAAAAGATCATTTTCCTTTTTAAAAAACATTCAAAAAATAAAACAAAATATTTGTTTAGCTCTGAAATGTGGACCTTTGAAGTTTTTGAAGCTTGTGAATTTGTCAATATTGGTAAACTGAGTATAAATAAAGCTTCAAAAATAAAGAATAAAATAAATACAAAATCGTAATGTTTGAATGGTATTTTAGATTTTTTTGTTAACGATTACATATATATCTCAGAATTGCTTTATAAAACATATATGTAAATTTTATTAAAGTCGGTTCGGTAGTTTTCGAAACAAATCAATTTTTTTTATTTTCCTTTCCCCCTGCATAACTCTTATAAAAATGCATTTTTTGATAAAATATTTGATGAAAAATTTTATTTTAATGCTGCCAACAAGTAACATGAATTTCAACATTTTTTGAGCAAGGGCAGATTTTACATTCTTACTCCGTTAGTTCCTTCAATAGAAAAGTAAAAAATTTCGGAAAAATTGTTTCTGTCTGTTTCCCATATTTTGCCAGAATCTTCCCATATTAAAGAAAATCAGAGTGTCTACTATTTTCATTTATCAAAATTCTCGGTTACATCCCGGCTTTGTCGTAATTTTTTCCGTTTTTTTCTCATCAACTTTAAATTTATTTGATTCCAAACATAAATAAATCTACAAATAGCTTCACAAATTTTTATGAGAGTTTTTATGAATAATTAAATTTTTTTAAACAGTTTCTTTAAATTTTTCGAAAATAATGTGATCTTTTAATAACTTTAATTAAAAATTTTGGAAAACAATAAATTGAATTAAAGAAAAAACTTTTTCATTTTTTAAAAATAATCTTGCCTGCTTATAATTATAATTTGAAATTTGATTTTTTAATTTTATTGAAAATATATTGTTAATAATTGAATTTCAGCAAAGAATTTTAATATTTATAAAAGTAATTAAATCCTTAAAATGAATGCTATTATTTATAATAATAATTTAATTCTTGCGAAGAATTTTATTAAAATTTTGACAATAATAAGCAGATGTAATTAATTATTTACTTAATAAGTAATAAAAATTTAATTTATTTAAGAAATAAATAAATAACATTTATTTGGACATTCAGAAATTTAAAATTATAAAAATGTAAGATAAGTTCAATAATCATGTTTATTAAATAGTAGGTAATAATTATTAATTATATAATAAAATTATAATTTACGATCACTAACTTCCCTTGTTTTCGAAAAATTTAAATAAAATTCTTTAAAAGAATTGAATTATTTTTAATAAAATGTAAGAAATTTCAATTATTACAACAATTTGCAATTATTTGTTTATAAAAATTCAGTTATTTCGTAACAATAGAGTAGAAATTTTTTTTAAAAATCTTGTTTTTCAGAATTTTCAAGAAACTTAGCAAAAATTTAAATTCATTAAAAAATTTAAGTATGTATCTTTTATTATTAACTATTAAAAATTTTAATTATTAATCTTCGCATTAAAAAATATGAATAGGTACATTAGAATGTTAATTTATAAAATTCAATTATTTATCAACTATTAAATTAAAATACTTCGAGAATTCAGTTTGTTAGACTGTTCCCGAAAAAAACCTTTAACTGGAACAACAACTAAAAATTTCGCTAATATAGTAAAATTTGTAGTTGCTACAGGTGAAGATTTTTTTTCGTGCTTATTCACAGTCAAATTAAATTCCTGGGTAATTCCCGGTTTACCTTGTTAGTGCATTTTCAAAATGTATTAAATTTACGAAAATCGATTATGACCGTTATTTCGGAAAACCGTTGAAAATAAAATAACTCTTGACTGAATCTTCCTATATTTCGGAAAATGTTTGTAAAATTTAGCAGAAAAGTTTAAATTTCTCTTAAAGTGATTTTAGAAGTTGTATACATACTCTGTCCATACTTTGCAAGAGTCTTTCTCTACTTCGAGCAATGTATGAAATTGAATAGAGAAGTAAAATATTTCGGAAAAATTGAGTCTAGTCGTTACTCATACTATGTAAGATTCATTTATTTAGAGGTGTTAAAACAAGGATCAACAAAAGTAAATCCCTATATTTTTCTGATGATGGTATATAAGAAGGGTGTAAGCTTTAATTTCAAGTATTTAATACTAATAAGGTTAAGGATAGTAGAAAAAATAATGAAGAAAAGAGAAACACTGCTAGTAGTGGCATGATACAGGACAATACGGAAGTAAAAATATTGCCGACAAGTCCTGAAGCAAAAATTATAACCAGTTTAGAGCAGAAGGGTATAAAGAGAATACAGGAAGAAATTATTCTTATGAGTAATAGAGTTAGAAAAGAAGGATAAGAATAAACGTGCAGTATTGTGGTTCAAGAAAAGGCTTCTTTAGACAGAGTTTCAAAGAATATTAACAAAGATAAAACGTGGAAGGCGACAAGTACAAGGAAACATAAAAACGAATAGATAAAGATTGTTTGTTTAAAAATTAAAAGTCGATTGCACTGACCAATTGTTGATTCAGAATAAGAACTACATTCTTCATCAGTAACTACATTACGGAATTCGATGTATGTAATTCAACCCACAGGCTTTGTGTAGGCGGAATAAATAAATACACAATAATTTATAGCAAGGGAAGTGAAATTAGTTTTCACGCACCTAAGTATAAGCTGTTTGAATTGTCTCTAAGGGAAGAATATATACTTGTCGCAGTATGGTAGGGTTCGAGGTGGATTCCATCGTTTTAGCCTGGGGAGGTGAATTTATGTTGCAAATATTTGCAAGGTAAGCCGGCAGGCACTCCTAATGGATTGGGGGCGAGCTTTCACGACAGCATCTTGTCGAATTTCTCTTCATTTTTAAGACGCATCGTTCGAAAGTCACTTCAATCCGCCTAAAAGCTACAATTCGATGCAATCCCTCGCATTGTGTTCGTACTTTGTATGCAGACTATGCGATCTATATAAAATAGGCATCAAATCTTTTCCTTAAAGAATATCGAGAGAGTTCGCTTTTCTCATAGAATGCTTCGCGCGTATGTAAAGTTACACCTCTCGACAACTAGAAATAATGTTCTTTTAAAAAATCCCATTTTACACGCGAATGAGAAATCTCTAATTTCATTAAAGTGAGATTTATATTTTGTTTCCTCACTCGAATTTTTGATCGAAATTTCGTCAATTGTGTTTTATTATTTCATTCTTTTTCAAAAAGAGAGGGAGAATTTCACGAGACCGTAAATCAACTGTAATGTAAAGATTCACTGTTTTTGTCGAAAGAATAATTAATTGAATATTGATTATGGATAAACCGATAAAGCAAAATGTTTCACAATTTTTTTCACGACAATAATTTCAGAGTGCCAAAAAATTGCTCCTGAATTTTCAAAGTTTACATGATTGGAATACTTCCTGATTGTGTAAATCATTGGAAAACCACAGCGTTTATTTCACTGGTATATAGTGCATTCCGTTGAGAACGTTAATAAATTTCACATCGATTTTACAAACTATCGAATTTGCTGACAAACATATTTGCAGAGAACAATGTTCCGGAATAATGGATTCAAGAAACGAAAAATATTTCATAACAGCTGACAATTTACAAGAGTCATTAAACCGAAAAAAAGGTCAAACAGACGAAGGATAGGATTGCGTGATAAATGAAGAAATGAATCACCGTGGAATAGTTTAACACTTGTAAAATTAAGAATTATGATATTAATATATAAATGTAAACATCCGGAAATAATTGCCGAGAATGCGCGTACATACCATAAATAAATGAATGCTCAAGAATTCAGCAGGGGTAATGAATGATAAAATATAAAATGAAGACAGCACGCGCTTGTGTTTATACATTTCCTGATTGTTCTGGTTGAGACTCGAAACATTGTTGTTTGAGATTATCACCTTTGGAACAGTTTCTAGGTGAATTTCGTGATGCGTGCTTAGTGCTCACTGCTCAGGCTCATACACACACGTGATATCAAAACAGATCTCGGGCAGGTGTTCCCTTCCTTCCACACGTGACTCGTGTAATTGAAGCACGCATGTTAGCAACTCAGCGCGCACTCATTGCCTTCCCGAATTAGCATGCGTATAATTAACTATCCTCAGAGTCATTAAAACCTGCCACACGGCTCTATGCCGTGAGCGAAGGGGTGTGCGTTTAACGGTCTCCTTTCACGAAAGACAAGATTCCATCGGAACGACAATTCGCGAGGCTTATTATATATAATGTATACCATATGCTATTAAGTGAGTTAGTCAAATTTCATTGATAAAGGTAATATAACCAGTTTTGTGATATTGTCGGCTAAAAGCACTTAGATACTTGGATGGATACTGTAAAACATTAAATGAACTCCTGTCATCGAGATTTAACTTTTTAATAATGTTCATGTGTCTTTTGAGAAGCACTTCCTACATGTGGGTAATTCAATTAATGGAGGCATTTTGGCTTATTTTTTATACTTAATTTGACTTTCTTCCATAATCAAGGTGCAAGGATTTAGATACAATTTACCAAAGGAAAAGTCCTTCTACATTTATTTTCTTTCTCCTAAACTCATTTCTCCTCACCGTTAATAGTACTAGTCTTATTTTTTTTTTGACGACTTCTGCATCCTCTTCTATACTCTAACTTACCCCATCTACCAAATATATTCCATAGTTATTAGTATCTTCTTTCTAACTCTTCTCTTGGTCTAAGGTTTATATTTCGGTTATCATCTTTACACCTAACAATTGACATCCCAACACTTGATGACGATTTGTATGGTTACAACCTAGAGAAACAGAAGAGGAATATGATAACCGAAATATAAACCTTGGGCCAAAAAAAGAGTTAGAAAGGAGGTACTAATAAGTAAAGAATATACTTTGTAGATGGAGTAACAACTGATACCAACTATGGTCATCAACGTTTTGTCACCCTCATATAGGATCACACACTTGTCTAATGTAGGAACTAAACAAATTCGTCCAAATTAAATCAATAGAAGAAAACTGACCCAGAAAGCAATTAAAGTGGATGACATTAACACTGTATCCCATTGTAAGGAACGATATGAAACGTGCAACCTTCGACAAATTCGCCAGTCTGAGGAACGCCTTCAAGCTAAGTAGTCTAGAAGCCACCACCAAACAAAGTGTTAGACAAATGCAACAATAATTTTAAAAGCAAACCAACTAATAGTTTTAAATTTCGTCCCCATTTTAATCACATCATTGCATATATCATTTAATCTAATCATTTTAAACACATGAACATTATTAAAAAGTTAAATCTCGATGACAAGAGTTCATTTTTTTCCACAAACTTCTAATTTTGTTTCAGCGTCCCTGAAGACATCTATGGATCTACTCTTTCTCTGTGATTCTAATTGTAAAGGATTCAAATAAAAACTTTAATAATTTAATGTTAATTAAATTATTAAAACCTCTTTCTTAAAACTGTCCCATCAGATCAGAGCCTTTTGTTCTGTGAATAAATCAGGTTTGCCGAACAATTTAAATAGATACAATATAGGGTATGTTTAGTTTCCTTCGAAGATATAACAATACTCTACTTTTCTCAAGCTTTTTTCTATCACCACTATCTATAAAAATGATAGCTTCTCGTATTATTTTTCTGTATGCCCATATTGCCTGACTTTCCCTTATTTCTGTAGTTATAATTTTTAATTTCTGTAATCACCTTTTAATTACCATTCAATCACCGTTAATTATATAAATTACGTCTTGAATTTTTCGTTTTCTTTTCTCTGATTACGCAATCGTCTCATTTTTTATATCAAGTACTTTTGACTTCGTTTTATAGTTCACATTCCTGCTAATAATTATCAAATACTGTTAACTGTTATACCTACTTCTAATCTTTACGGATTATTTTACGCTTTAATTATTTTCATATCCTTTCTGTTATTGCTTTATTCCTTACCTTAAAGAAACTCTACTCCATGTATTTACCATCCTTAGACACCTTTCGCTTTTTCCCTTATCATATGTATTTCCATTTGTGCTTTCTCATTTTCCAACTCAATTATATAAGTATATTCTTTAATCTTCATTCTTTTTTTCTATTTTGTTTACCTTCCTAACATTATTCCTAACTCTACTAGTTTTTTTCTGGAATCTATTCATTCTACTCCATCAGGCCTTAGTGTGACTTTTTGTACCTTTCCGATTACTATTTTCAAAAAGTGCGACTTTATTTTACTTTTTTTAAATAAACTTTTCAATTTGAATTAGATAAAGAATTCACGAGCAAAATTTTTAATTTTTTTATTTCACCAAAAAAATGTCACTTTAAATTACAGGTAAAATATTTTCACATTCAAACTAAAAATATCACTTTCACTTAAAAAATGTCCACCTTGACTAAAAGAATTCTCACTTTAAATTTCGCCAAAAAACATTTCACATTCAATAACAAATTTTTCTGTCAAGTTATAAGTAGAAATTTTTTCATATAAAGTAGAAGTATTTTGGAAGAAACTAAAAGTGAATTTTTTTGGTGAAAATGAAATATTTTGGGTGAAATTGAAAATTTTTTGAGTAGAGGTACAAATTTTGTGAGTTGAAGCGAAACTTATAATAATTATAACTTATAATAATTTTTACTAAAATCAAATAAAATGTATTTGAACCAACCATTCTAGTATTTGAAGCAATTACTAATTTAATCGAATTTAATAAAAATTATTTCACACAAATAAATATTTCTTTAATAACTGACAACTAGTAGATTATTTAAGGGGAAGAACAGGTGAAATTTTAACTCATCTAAATTTTTGTTGCTTGTGGGTGGTTAATGTTTCTTCTAACAAACTTTGGTATTTTAATTATAATATGCTACGAGAAAAAAAAATTTAATCTACAATTTTTTAAAACATAAAGCTTAATTTAATTAATTTTTTATAGTGTAATATGATTTAAGGTACTGAAAAAGTGTAAAAAAACATGTTCATACTATTCTAAAAATGGTAATTTTTTATTAGTTCAACTTTTACCAGTATAGGTCTAAAAAAATTCAACAACTTTTATATTTTTAATTAGTTTCCATTGACAAATTTTTTGTAGGTCAACTTTTTAAAACACCTTTGGCGTAATATTGGAAAATTTTGAATTCGTTTAAAAGATTATTGATTTCTTATCAACGAGTTCATGAATGCATTGATAAAAATAAATCTACTTAGAGGGTTTTTGAGGTTATTGATTTGGAAAAGTGTAATAAATAATATTTTTAGAAAAAAGTTAATATTTATATACCTTGTGATCGTTCGAATATATATTAGATAATCATTGAGACCGAAAAGATTCGTTTGAATAATTCTCTAGAATGATAATTATTTCTAATAATAATAGCTACTTATTATTTTTTAAAGACATTTAAATTATATTCTAAACAGGTAGTTTTTGAAAATAAAAAGAGAAATAAATAACTAAATGGAAGATTTTCATGAGATGAACGGAAACAAGCTCTTTTAAGACGTTGAGTGTAGCGAATGTTTGCACGAAGAAGAAAATCCACCTCTGTTCAGATGTTGGGTGAGAGAACAGTCTTGAGTAACGGGGTATTAGTTAACGCGGATTCTCCTAAGTGGCGTCGAGAAATCCCTTAGTATTAACTCTACCTCTCTCTCTCTCTCTCTGATACGGTGAATAATTATGTACCTTTCCATACACATGTGGTTTCTAAAGTGTTTCTGCAACACGGCAAAAACTAATTCCACCACCATAATTTTTAGTCTTTTCAATTTCTCATAGTCAGTTCATATATATATAGTTTCGTTTCTAAGAAGCGTATAAATTGATTTTTATGGGGGAAAAAAGTAAGGAGAGAAAAGTATAATATTACGTCATAAGATCAATTTGCAGTAAGTTCTTGGGATGTAGGTAGTAGACGTTTTGAATAATTTGGTGTGTTTGCTGTAGGTAAACGGAAAAGGGCCGGCGGCGCGACTCGTCCTTGAAGCCATGGGCATGAACAAAGTCTTTCGTGTTTCATTCATATAAACTACAAACCAGTAACGAAGAGTCCCAAAAGGACACTGTGCAGCTCCTTAATGTAAAATAAATGAGAAGCTGTAATCTCACCCTCACGAGAAAACTTATGAATCGAGAGATGCGAAGTTGGGTGCCAAACGAAGGAAGAAGTCTCTCTTCCCTTTCAACATTGCGATAATTACTGCGTTCCTTTTCCCCAGACTTTCTTTGCTTCTGTTGTGAGTGTGTGTGTGTGTATGAAGAAGAACCGGGCTTTTAAACTTTCTCATATAAAAAGGAGTTGCCTCTTTTTTATATATATTGTCATCCAGAAAAACGTACACTTCAATAAAGTTTCTCGCGGTTGGTGACTATCGTTATTTTCTTGAATAAAAATTCTAAAGAATGTGAGAGATTTCTTTATAACTGAAAAAAAGAGGGGGACAATATCTTTTATCACGTGTTGGAATATTTGTCGAAAAAAAAGAAATCTCGAGGAAGTTGACAATGATGGAAAATAATTGCACAGTGGATTATGTATGTTGCATTCTAATGTAACTTTTCAACCGAACCTCATTATACAGCAATAAAAATTTAAATTGCGTAAAATACCCGTAGGTTTAATCAATATATTCCAATTTGCACACCTTCGATACACACAAACACACACAAATAAGCCTTTACAGAAAAGGTTGTTACTGTAACAACCTTTTCTGTCTGCTATCTCATTAACCACCATTTCCTATTCACCCCTAAAGGCAATATCTACGTATTCTTTTTCTTTCTTTCTCTTAACTTACGCTTTGTCTTCAAATAACTAACCTACCCTTTTCCTTCCTCTATGTTTTAGCCTCATCAATCCACTCTATAATTCCCGTGAACTTCATCGACAACTCCCACTCTCTTCGGCAAGAAATTTTTGCCCCAATTCTGCTGCAGAAAAAAAAATTCTATTTTTGCCTTTCTTTTCTTCACCCTTATTTCATACTCCACAACTTCTTTCTCATCTCTTATTTTCTTACTACCTCTTTAATTCTTAATCTCCTTCTTTTCCTATTCTTCTTTTAGTAAAAATGAATTAATTGTGTATAATTAATAAATTTGGTATTAATAATAATAATAACAATAATAATAACAATAATAATAATAATAATAATAATAATAATAATAATAATGAATATTATTACTTTAATTCAATTTTCAGTTACTAAAAGCATTTTGCTCTAATAATGTGAATGAGGAATAAGATGGTAATGCCAAATCATAACAACTGTTGATATAGTAATGGTTACTATTGCAACCGTTACTATGAAAATGATAACCATAACAACTATTGCTATGGAAAGCATTAACCCCTTGTTAGTCTATGACCCAAATATAACCTTAGAGTTTACTAAAGTTTTTGTGTTCGCAGAATCCGAATTTGAAGTCAAATTTAAAAAAATTAAAAATGTCGATCACAAAAATTAAAAAATTTTCAGATATATGTCAGATAACTGCCAAATTGGAGTGACTCGATTACTATTCGTTTGTTATGGATTATTGGGGTCGCAGAATTCGAATTTGTAGTTCGATTTTCTAAATATTAAACTGCGGATTCAATATATCGACAAAATTTTTTGAATGTTGACTCCAAAAACCCTCAAGTAACGAATTTCGATCGAATCGCATCAATCTTGATATTATCTACCATGTAGAATACGCTATTTTTAATTTTGAATACCTGATATCATATTTGTTATCAACTACCCCTAAAACTCACCGACAAATGAATTTTTTTTAAAACTCATTAATTTTAAAATTATCCGCAGTATTAGGTCACCATATTGCAACCTCCATTTTGAATTTTAAAAAACTGACTTCGAATTCAAATTCAACAACTCTAGAAACTATATTTATATTAGAAAATCATATTTTTTTGGCAATTTTTTTTTAAATTTATATATTTATACCGTTTAAAATTTAAAACTCTTTAACGCCCAGCGTGGTTCTTATCGAAACCACTTTTGACTTCAAACTCTTAATAACTTTGAGAAAAATTAAAATATTTTTGATTTTCAAATGCTCAATATCCACAAATTAAATCTACTTTGTGAAAAAAATGCATATTGCAATAAAGAGTTCACAATTTTTTAATTATGACAATAATAGAAAAAAAATATTTATGACAAGATTCGAGGTCGCTGATTACGAATATGCAATTAGTTTTTCAAAATTCAAAATGACGAACGAATTTTTTGATGCAAATCGAATTCGTTTTCAACTTATGTTACAAGTGGGTTTTTGGGAGCGCTGATTATGAATCTGTGGTCAAATTTTGAAAATTCAAAAAGGTCGGACCCAATATGGTAGACTAATTTTTAAAAATTTATTAAATTCACTTAAAACTTGTT
Source organism: Leptopilina myrica (nomen nudum) (assembly GCA_032872475.1). Lineage (NCBI taxonomy): Eukaryota > Metazoa > Arthropoda > Insecta > Hymenoptera > Figitidae > Leptopilina > Leptopilina myrica (nomen nudum). Next base: position 37,516,835 of record CM065464.1, on the reverse strand, counting down.
ACTATGGAGGTTTTTGGGGTCACTGATTACAAATCTGGAATTATTTTTAAAAAATTCAAAATGACAGATCTAATATGGCGGTTGAATTTTTAAAAATTGATTGAATTCACTTAAAACTTGAGACTTGGGGGTTTTTGGGATCGCTGATTACGAATATGCCATCAGTTTTTAAAAATTAAAAATGGCGGATTCAAATTAAAAAAGAAATTATAATATTACAAGTTTTCAAATAAATTATTATTGTTATTTCATTAATTCACAGCGTACATACGCTAAATAACAAAAATATATTATTTCTTGTAACAAAACTATTTTAATGGAAAAATTTAATGGTTCTAATTCATTTTTGCAATACACAAAACAGAAAATATTTAATTCACCCGATCACATTAAATTTGGATTTAATAACCCAAAAAACTTAAAGATTAACTAAAACAAATTTTTTATAGAAAAGTTTTTTTTATGACAGTTTCAAGTCTAGAAACAATTTTTTAACCAGACTGTAAAGGAGTTAAAAATATTTTGTTTTTGTTGTCCTAATAATTCAAATTTGTTCCATTATAAATCTATTATATTCTAAATTAATTCTATAAATTCTATTATAAATCAATAAATCGGTTGAGGTAACAAAAAATTTTGTAACAACAAAACATTTGTTAGTTCTGTATTAACAATTCTTTTTTCTCCGTGTATTTAATGTAACTTCTCCATGCGAAGTTAAAGTTTGAACTTAAATAACTCAAAATTTAGCATGGCAAAGGGGTTTCAAAATTTTTACTACATTCAAAGCGCATTCGAACAAATATTTTCTGCTTTAAAAAAAAATTCAACAAAAATTGATTTTTTAAGGCTATAGCAGTCGAAGAATCTCTTTAAAATAGGATTAAAAATTAAATTAAAAGCTGCATCTGGTTTTAAAATATTATCAAGTTCCATTAAGGTAATTGCAAAGTATAAATTGAAACTGTGAACTTTATATCAGGTAGCTGAAATTAAGAAGCTAATAGAACTGTCTTTATATTCACGTCGACTGTACTTTACTCCCCATTAACCACCAGTCGCCTGCTGTCTACACTTCACGTAAAAAACACTTTACCACTCACTTGGAAAGATTCCCCGTAAAGTTCCCCCTGGAGATTAAGACACAATTTCTCTAAAATACCATATAAGATTTTGCGACAAATTTCGTATAGTAGAAATCCGACAAAATTGTAAATAAAATATTTCCAGAAATCAGAAATAATTTTCACGTATTACTTTTATACAGGAGGATCTTTCCAAGTAGGTCATCAGTACAAAACTAAAACAAAACCTATCAACCGCAAATAAAGATTAATCTTTATTTTTCTCACGTCAAATATATTATTGAAAAGTGATTTTTCACGAAAACAGCAGAGAGCCCACCGCGCTCACGTTTTTATAGTAACAAATAAATAATGGAATTTTAAAAAATAAATCCCAGAACAAGATTGAAAACTGTCTTACGGAAATATGCGAAATCCAATACCGACTGTCGGATCACTTTAGGATTTCGGCGAAGAAACGAATGTTTGACAGAAAGTGTAGTAATTTTACGAAAAAAGAGTATATATCTATATATAGATTCGAATCGAGTATATCGAAGGGTTACCTCGACGGGAAATCGAGTTCGTTGGGTCGAGTCGACGTAGCGGAAGGAAGACGAGGGATATTACACATTTCGCGAGAGCCCACTACGAGAGGTGTCAGAACTTCCGGATAGACGCCCGAATTACACGGTCCAACAGTTTTCAGAGGAAAATTCGTCGAGGGGGAAAATTTTTCCAAAGGAAATATGGATTTTCAGTTCAGAAAATTTTTGGAATGGGAAGAAGAGAGGGGGACGGGTCGAGAAGAGAGTTGGTAACAAACGCGAAACAAACCGTGAAAACTAGATGACTACGAAATGGGAAATGCAATAACCCTCCCATTTTGACGACGTTTCTGCGAAGCTTGCAATGTGAGACAAGTTGACAGGAGAGAGATTGGGTGACAAGTGAAACTTGACACATCAGTTTGAAAAGCTCTTGCTTTGCCATTTCTGATTTTTTATTTTTTTTATTTTTTTTTTTTTGCCTATTTTACTAAATTTTTCATACCAGGTAAATGCGAAATGTTTATTTAAAACTCTAAAGATGCAAATGAAAATGTTTCTTTATTTTAAATATTCCGTCATTCTTCATTTACATTGAGCATAAGCTTCTTCTATATCAATGGCGAATGAAAATAAAGACTACATTTTTTTTACTCAAAATAAATAAAATAAAATATATAAATACACTTCCTTATTAATTTATACACAATATTATTATTATTATTATTATTATTATTAATATTATAAGTGTAAATATTATAAAATATTTTGAATTTATTTTTATGAGTTTGATTTTTAAAGAAAATATTCAAAGCGGTTGATTTCATTTTTTATTTTTAAAAAACTATATTTTAAGAATACTTGATAAAAAAGTCGTTTTGACATTGAAAACGTGACACTAATAAAAGTGATTTTTGCATTACGTTGGTGACTGAATTTTTTTTTTTGCACGTTTGTTAAAAAAAAGAGAGAATTTATTGGAAATGAAAAAACCAGTCAAGGTTCTTTCCCGATCTTTATATTAACTGGAGCTAATGGACTAATTTCCGCACGCGCACCTGATAAGAAGTATAAATTTTACACCATTGAGAGCAGTTTCATGATAAAATTATACGACTGTCAACAATCGAAATTTTAATTAACTATATTTGCATACACTTTCAAAGTTAGGCGAAATTTAAAAAAAATGAAAATTAATAATAATAAAAATAACAATAAAAACAATAATAATAATAATAGTAATAACAAAGATAATAGTGAATTTTCCCAGCAACGTGAAGTTGAAAAGTTGAAAAATATTTTTATAATTTTTAAATATAGGGAATTTTTTAAATGAAGTAAAAATAAAGATTACCAAATACAGTCATGAATTACGTAAAAAAGTTAATAACGATATAAAGTAGACCGCATAGCTTATGAATATTCGCTTGTAAATATTTGAAAAGATATTTTGCGAAACAAAAATATATTTTCCGATATTTTATTTTAATTTAATTAATTATTAATTCCATTAAAAAAAATACTGAGAAGCTACCTAATTTTTTTCTTTAAATAAACGAAAAAGAGTTTTAAAATTATTTCTTTGATATAATTATATTTTTTAATTTACATAATTATATTAATTTACTTACGAAATAAACTGGTCAGAAAACGTATGTTGTTTAACTCACCTGAAACATAAATGAAAGAAAATTATTAGAATTATAAAAAATTAAAATTAATACTAATTTTACGCTTGAGTTGCATACAATTTTTCTACTTTTCTCTCTTAATTGCTGATAATTTAAATCAGATTTTTCTTCAATTTTTTTCTTTAAATTGTCAAATATTTTGCTCCAAACACTGATATTTTCAAATCTATAGAATTTCAGATACAATATAGTGAACATAATATTTTAAAATAAATTAATTTGTTTGAAACATGTTACTCGGAATTTTTTAAGGTCGCTGATTACGAAGTTTAGACCAAATTTCAAAAGTTTGATTCCAATTAAGTAATTAAAGTGTGTTTTTCATAGAAATTGAACTATTTTTTAAAAAATTTGTCCGCCATTTTCGATTTTTGAGGTCTGGCTACAAATTCGTAGTTAGCGAATAAGCAAATTATCAAAACCTCAAAGAAATAAGATTAAAGCCAAATATATTTGACAATTGAAATTAGTTCATTACAATATTTTTTTGAGCTTTTTTTAAAACAAATTTCATATTATTTAAGGCTTGTTCACGGACTGCTTCACAAGAAAAACAAAGTATAAATTTTAACCTCATTTTGGGGTAAAAATTCCTTGCAACAAAATTTGACCTAGATGAGGGCGCCACTATCTATGTCTATTATCTTCGTTTAGAATGATATTCATTTTCAACTTAACGAAGCATAAAATAATATTTGCGAAAATAAACTCGAAGTTTTTATAAAATCGTATTTTACAAGAAATAAAAAATAATCGAAAGAACAATAAGCCAAAATAGATTTGGAATGTTTGCGAGATGGTAATTATTGATTATAGTGGTTTGCGTGAAAGTTTTCGCAGGGAGTTTATATAGTTTATCAGGTCAAATATTAATTGAGCGAGTGCGCTGCATGAGAGGCCATTTGGGATCCCCGATTAGCTTAATCGTCGACCCATTGTCGTTCTCTATTAGATTAGAGGAACTCCACTGTACACACACAGTAGTGCACTGGCATCAGTGGTTCTCAACTCTTCATTCTCGTCGCATATATATATGCGCTTTTGGTCCCAATTTCTGGAAAAGCAACCAGTCTATATGGAGGAGTGTTGGGGGGGAGGGAGGTCTTTGTTTCTTAGCTTCATTTTCTCGGTATGATATACGAGCAATGTTTCTCTGGTAGGTGGAGAACATCATTTCTACGAATGCGTCCAAGACCAGTTTGCAAACACGGACGTTATAAGTCGGGGTCCTCACCCCCTTCCCCTTCATTCTCCGGATCCCTTGAGATAATTGAATAACGTAAGGACCGTGTAAGCCTCATAAGTTACGCGCTCTGCCTACGAAAGCATCTTCGTAAAGAGCAAACTTCTCCTCCCTCTCTCAACTTCTCACTCTATATACTAATTCCGCCAACAATTTCTCTTCACTTCAATTTTCATATATATATATATATATACTAAAATAATTATTTCATTCGCTTTTCAAGTATTTCTTCAATTTCAAAATATTTCGTCATCTCACTTGAATTCTTACATATTTTAATTAAAATTATTAATACTAACAGCAATCATTTGTTATTTAATATTAATAAACGGGGTAAAAGAATTTTGTCTAATCTCATAACCAAGAACCGGACAATACTTTTTGGAAAATTTTTCACCTGTTGTATCCAAATCTGGAGATAGATTTCAAGTTTTGCAGCTGTTTTGAATTTTGCAATTCTGACTTTAGGTAATTTGGTAATAACGGTGGTATTATTTCTAATTCTATTTAGTTAATTAATTTGAATATTTTTAAACAACTTAAAATATTTATTTTGATATTTTAACCCTATTTTTAATTTCTATTTGACCATAACGAATTTACTGTTTGACAATGGGTCAGGAATAAAGTTTATCTACAAAAATCTGAAATCACTTTTAGGAAAGTTTAGCTTTGTACTGTTCTATAATGTAAATAATTTATTATTGTTACAAGCGTTGAGAGAATTAGATCAAATTAGGAATTGTAAGTAGGTATTTTGGTAGAAATTTTTTATCAAAAATTTGGAATTTTTAAAAGTCTGAATACCGAACTAGGAATTAGAAGAAAAAGTAGCGAATTACAAAGTATGAAGGCAAAAATAAAATACAAAATAAGTGATGTAGGAAAAATTACCTAATCGACTTCTATCAACGAGAACAACGATATCATATTTATTTTTGTTATTATTATTAAAACCACAAACTACGCTTGCAATGATAATGATACACATCCAACATAAGGAAAAAAGATGTCCGTCATTATAATCTACAAGGATGCTAAAACACAATACAAAAAAGAAATGCCTATACTATTAACGATTAAACATGGAATGCGAATCAAACATAAATATACATCCACTGATGAAATTAAATGTCTGCAATGCTTACGAGATATTCCAATTGACTACATATATATATATAGAACTCGACAACAAAAAGAAGGAAGAAGTACTCTCGTGTAAAATCGCAATTTCTTAAATTTTCACGCTGAGACCCACTCGACGCTTTTGTAAAGGGCTTACGAGGCAATATAATGAGATGCAGGCATTCGTTTCCATGTAGACGACTTGCATTATTGGACACGCAGTAAGAAGCGAGGAATTTTCTAAATAACCATCGCGCGACAGAACTCGCATACGCAGTATACTAATATTCCGAAGCGGAACGACACTCATTTTTATAGCTCTCGTGTATATAAAGGACCAAAAAAAAATTATCTCCATTTACTGCAAGGGAATATAAATTTTTTTGCCCAGTATAAAGGAAAAATATGCTCTTTAAACTCGCTTTTCTCATTTCCATTTTGCATCTATCCATCTATCCCCCCAAAAAAAGAAAAGAAGACGCTTTACACAGGAAACAACGAAAATTGTTTACAGATTGAGAACCACGGTGAAATCCGGTCCCGCATGTCGAATTTTCAGTTAGACGCGCGCGACAAGAAGATATCGGTGACTCTTTTTTTTTTTGTTTGTCCGCGAGAACGATCAAGTTGACTTAAAGGCGGACGCGATCAAAGTGATCGTGCAATGTCGGTAAGAGTGGAATCTGTAAGGATCAAAACCCAGTAATACCGAGAAGTACGTACTTGCAGGTGGTGCAGGTGCATTTTGCAGCCGCAGCAATAAGCGAGAAAGAGAAACAGGTCATCGACTCTGATGACTGGTCGATTCCCTTCACTCTTCTCTCTCTCACCGAGGTTATCCAGGCAGACAAACCCACTTGGTCACTAGAGGACTAGAAAATACCAAACCCCTCTCCCCCTGCTTCCTCCGTCATGCGAAACCGGCAAATCATGATGCAATTCCTCACAATGTCACGCTCCGAGGAGTTCAGTGTCAAGTCAATTTTGATCTACTCCAATTTCCCTACTGCAATTTATATTGTCGTCTTTCCCTTCATTAGACACGCGATAGTTGAAAATTAAGCAATAAATGTTATAATTTACATTCGAAAAAAAAATGCTATCCAATCAATGACATATTTAATTGTCGCAATAAACGACAGATCGAATATCGTTCGGATACAAATACTCTTGGTTTAATAACATGCGCTATTGATTATTGCACTACAGATTTAAATAAATCTTGTACTCTATATTAATATAGAAGTTATAGTGTTAATAGAAAGTGCTATAATATCGAGAAATGCATTTCGTGGGTATAATTAAATCTGTTACAAATCCAATAGCATGCACTTGTGATTTAATTTCTATTTTATTTACAATCAATAGTACATGCTATCAATTTTAAAGTGTACTCTCAATTTAATTCATTGTATGATGCTGTAGTGTGAAATATCAAAACTGTTGCTCTTCTAAAAAAATGTTTTAAGAAATAAACACATCTTCGCTCTTACCTATTCGAAACTACACTTTTTTGTGGTTTAACACACAACATACATGATTTAAGATAGAAGCTCACAACTTGACCTAAACTCACATCTTATCGCGATATAATCCTAACCCACTGTTTGACATTACAAATACATAATCATAATTCATTTCGGTGATTCTTCTGAAAGTAACACCTTTTAATGTCTCGATTAATTTTTCAAAACCTACTCTCTAATAATTATTATCAATTTTTGATAAATTTTTACACTGAGAGAAATAGATGGTACAGGATACTATATAGATTGTTCCAGGTACCACATTTATGCTACAAATATGGACGCAGCTATCTAGATTGTACCAAGTAACATCTTGATGGTATACTTTCAACATAAGGTTTTTTCGAACTGTTAGAATTTTTTAAAAATAGTATCAGAAAGTACAATATATTTCCTATGATTATATGCATTTCAAAAATTTTGTAAACCTCAGTTTTATTTCTGATAAAAATGTTTAAAATTTGTCTTCAGTTTTAGGTTAAAATTACTTCACGATGCGATGATATATGAATATGATTTTTAATTTGTGAAAACATTTGTTTTTCATCTCCGAAGCCTTTTCCTTGAAATCTGTGAGTTTTTCTTTTGTTTTTCGTATTTACCTGCAGTATTTTGAAAAAATTAACCGAAAGAACCATCAAATCAGGTACTTTAACCTGATTTATATTTAAATCGAATATTTGGTTTTAAAATATGCAAGTTATTATTTTTTAATCATTGTAACTTTATTTTAGATTACGTGAACGAAATTAGCGTTTATTTTTCAAAAACAAGACTCAAGAAACAAATAAAACTAATCTAATGGAGCAACATAGTCAATTTTCTTCAAAGGTGGAAAACTTTAATATTTTCAAAAATGAATTTTGCGCAATTCAAAAATCTTACTCTTGAGTATGAAATAAAGTTGTTTCAATAAAAAAACCATACAATTTAAAATAAATAAATATAAAATCAAAGTTAAGTAGCACATTCAAAAAAGTCACCCATTTTAATGATGTTGATTTGAATTCCTTTATATAAAGAAATAATGAATGTAATACCGTTTGTGAGAGAAAAAAATAATTTTTCAAGTAAATAATAAGTAATCATTAGTCAGCAATACCGTGTATTGCTCCTCTAATAAAAATAAGAATTGACAAGACCGCAGTTGAAAATATTTGCAATGTTTAGATTTTTCTTCAAATTTGTTTAATTTAACGAGTGTTTTTGAATAATATGCGAATTTAAAGATTTTTGTCATAGTAATTTCTAAAAAGTATTCCTAATTCTGTGTAAAATGAGAATTTAAAAAAAAAATTTAATACCAATTGATAAAGTTACTTGAATTTTTAGATTTTAGGAATTTTTTCGCTAAATTTACAAATACTTCAAATTATATATGCAATTTTTATCATTTTGTTTTCACCAAATTTAATTGATTAACTAGAAAGGCAAGCATATCGAAATATTTTTTAAAGATTTAAAGAACGACTGAAATATTAAAAGTCTGTAAATTTAAAAGGAGGGTTGGATGAAATTTCATCTTTCCTATATTTACATTGTATAGTTCAAAATTATTATTTTTCGAAATTTTCAGGCATTATTTTATAAATTGTCAAATAATTATCTGTTTTTTATTTTTAATAATTTAGAATAGATTTGAATCTTAAATAATGTTGGAAAAAACATTGACGCACCATAAACAATGTAAATATAGAAAAGTTGAAATTTTATCGGATCCTCCCCTTAAATACAGATTCAGTCGTTATTTAAATCTATCAAAAAACAGTTTGACATGTTTGCCTTTCTAGTAAATTAATTAAATTTGTTGAAAACAAAATTTAAAGCTCTTTGATGTAAATTTCACATCAAAATTTGAAGTATTTGCAAATTTAGCGAAAAAATTCTAAAATCTTAAAATTCACCTAACTCCGTCAATTTATATTGAAATTTTTATCAAAAAAATTCTCATTTTACGCAGAATTAAATATACTAAAGAAATTATTGTGGAAAAAATCTTTAAATTAGAATGCTATTTTAAAAATACTTCGTTAAAGTTAAAAAATGGAATAAAAATCGAAATATCGCAAATAGTTTCAACTGCGGTTTTGTGAATTTTTATTTTTACTAAACGGTTAATAAGGTGTGGTTCTCCTCTTTCAAACAAAAAAACAATTTTAAAAATCGGTTGAAAATTAAGAAAGTTGAGTAATTCTTTACCATGAATACACAAAAAAATGGTGTTTTACCCCTAAAATTAAAGGACACCGCACGAAATATGCTAAAAATGGCTTTCGGTTAAAGTCTTAAGATTTTCAAAAATTTTAGTTAAACGTTTTTTGTTTAAAAAATGAATTGAGCAAAGGTCAGGAAATAAATAACCGAAAGCCAGTTATTAGTGTGTTTAGTGTGTAGTATTTTTGGGGGTATTTAGGAAATTTTTCATATAGATTTTCAAAAGTTATTTTTTGTCTATAGTCTCTATATAAGAGCATGCAACTTTTTTTTATTTTGTTATTACTCAGTGAAATTATAGCTTCAAAAAAATTGAATAAATTCTTGCCAATTCACATACACACGAGTGTAATTGCGCGTTGTAATTATTTATGAGCGTAAGAAGATATTAGCAGAAGAACATTACAAACACCGGGTAATAAATAACTTCAACACTTGTGATTTGGGTTTTGTTATTTTTTTCCAACATCAACTGGAAGACGTCATTTAATCACAATCACATTAAGGCGCACAGTCGATGAACTCGTCCCCCATGACTGGTCATTTGTAAAGGAGAGAGAGAGTGAGAGAGTGAGAGAGAGATGTGTAGGACAAATGCCTTTGTATAACGTATCCCATATCGTGATGATCGTCGATGAATGATTGCTGGAAAAATAACCACGGACATTCCACGGGATACAGTGGCATCGATCATCTGCCAACTCGACAGGAGCTTGTGTATATAAAAGTTGGCAACGATTTCATTCTCTCTAATATAGAAAACGTGTGTTACCTCTCATCAACATCATAACGTCACTCAGAAAATTTCTCAGTACGTTCCCTGAATCCATAACACGCTGGTTATACACTGAAATTGCTAGTCTATCTAATTATAATAATTATGTACATTCACTACAAGTGTAGCAAGGATTTTTTTATTTTCCATTAAATCGCTGTCAACCAAAACACAAAATTATCATAATTACATAGCCTTTTGATAAAAAATGTAATACCTCAACTTTTTCTTTATTGCCTTATTTAGTTTAATTATGTTATCGAAAAATTGTACAATACGAAAACGAAATTCGGAAAGATTATCAAATGCTCCCTCTAAAGACCGAATTTTGGGCAAAAAATTCAAAAACGACTATCTTTACAGAAAAGCTAACGAAATCTCAAGAGGACCTGTTTCTAATAATTGTGAGTGGAACACAAAACCAGAAATTAGAAAAGATAACCTACAATTCGCAACTAAAATTAGGGTTTCAAAGTAAAACGTAGGGATCAGGACTCGAAAGGCCAATTATTAACCATTTCAAGAAACAATTTTTTAATCAGACGTCTAGACAAAAGGTCCCTAAGAATTTATTCAGCCTTCTCATTAAATTCCCTACAGTTTGTGAATATCAAAACAAACTGTTGAGGGAAAAAAATTGTTTCCAAATTTATGCGTATGTTGAGTAAAATATAATATGCGAGATTCTTGTTGTCAAGTTAAAACCATGAAGCATAAGACACTTGTAGGTTGTCCTAGGAGTTGCGCTCTGAATCTTAAAGGCGGCATGATTCACTCGAGTGCCAACTACGCGAACATTTATAACATAGTCATGCTCGGGATGCGCATAATATGAAAGCACTGGCCGGTTGTCTTTAGCTAACTTGTAGTGGACGTTGACTTTTGCTATAGAGAAATTTCCTCCTCGGCATATCTTCAACTTCAAAACATCGTGGTCACGTTACATTAATATAATTTACATGTATCATCCAAAGATAACATATCTAACTTGCCAAAAGTCAAGAAAATAGTGGACCTTGTGTTTCGAAACTAAGTAGCACCTTCTTTGTAGTTTATTACCTTTCAACTCTTGATTTTCAGAAATGTGAAAAGGACCATATGTCTCAACAAACAGAAAATAGAAATAACAGTTTAACCAAAAAATTAACCCAAGTTTGGAAGAAGAGTTTGTTTGTGGTTTTTGATTCACTGTTAATATTTGATAACGAACCACCGCGAATGTTTGAAGACAATTACATATGCTACATAATTCATAATTTTAGGTTGTGTAATCAACTGAATACATATGGCGAAACGATCATGTGACAAATGCGTGAAACAATTACTCGACAAACAGAATTTTAATTGCCTTCAAAAAGTAAATAGTATAGGTATAATAATTAAAGTTCGATAAATTTACAGTCTGATTAAATATCTCTAGACTGTTACTAATTTCCAATCACAATTTTAGACCTTCTCTTATTTCTTGTCAGAAAAAGATCATATCTCAGAAATTGGTCTCGTGATTGAAAATTCTCAACTGAAGAGAATCGAGCAACAAAAAAACTCTACATTTACCCAACTGGAATTGAAACATAAGTGTCAATTAAATCGGAAACAATTTCATCGAAATCGATCCGATACGGATGATTCGCAATCGAAATTCACATAATGAACTCAAACGAAGTACCAAAGCGCTAAGGGAATTAGTGTGTGTATACCTCGTCGGGAGGTTTGTGGCCCAGACAAAATGAAACAGAAGACAAGATCGGATGAGAGTGAAGTTGCCGATGAGTAAATGAAGAGAGGGAGTGGAACAGAAGGAGGGACAAGATTCTGCTGTCCAATGTTTGTATCACTCTTGACAAGGACCAACAAACCTTAGCTTGACTTTACGTTCCTCTTGTCTATGCATATATAGTGTTAAACAAGTGAAGGGCATTCACAAACCTAGACTTTGAAACAGTTTTGGGTTGACGAAAGTTTCAACAAACCGTGCGGGGTCCCATTACCGCAAACGTGCATCTTCTCATAATACTGTTGTCGAGAAGAGGATCAAAGTTCTCCACGCTCAAATTGACGACTTACTTGATAATGGAGTTCTGATAAGTTAACTAAGGTCATGGGCTTGGACTTCCTGTCTCCATTTAACATCCTCAACACAAAATACCGCCATACCGCAATCAGGTTTACAAGGTGGAAAGATCCCTCCAAGTTTGCGGTTCAACATGTCTCCTGGATTATTATACTCTTCTTTTAAATTATTGTTCTTGCTGTATACAACAGTGTAGCAAACAGCTTGTACTTATTTTATTCCATTTCATCAAGGGAAATTACACTGTGGATTATTCGAGTTAATTTTCAGATTAACTGCAAGTGATTGTGGAAAATTAAGAGATGCTTTCTTTATACAGCAGCGAAAAAATTGAATTTGTATTTTAGAAACGATTTTTTAGACAAATACTTTTTTTCCTAATGAAGCTGAAGGTTTTACCGGAAGCAATGATTGATTGCGAAGCTGAAGAGGAAGACATGATATACGTGAGCTCAGCATTTAGTTCCATACAAAGTAAAAAGAGCAATACTGTTATGATATGCATAAGCTGTCACATTTGTTTATTGGAAAATATGCCAAACCTAGAGTAACTTGAAAATACTTTTACTGAAAATATAATGTTGCAGGGAACCATAATAATTGTACGGGGTACCGTTTTTAATGCTGCAAATAAGAACAGCTATCTAGATAGTGTCACATGCAATCCACATTGCAGAAATAAAAATCCTAAAATACATTGTGGTGTCTTTCAAGATATTTGAAACATCCAACACCATCTTAAGAATTTGATTTTAAGAAATGTATTTACTTGTTACAAGAACATGTATTACTTGCATCATGTATTTTAAAATTAAAACATTATTTTCACATTGAATTTTGTCTCTTAAATTCTCAATAGTTGTTGACATCAGTTGCTGACAAAGCCATATTCTTTAATTACAGCCGATGACATTGTAAATTAATACTTCACTCATGTAATTAATTCCACAACTTGTGAAATTTTTTCACTGTTAAGAAAGAAATTCACAAGTTGTAGAATTAAAATGAGTATATATACAAAAATTAATATCGTTGCAGGTTTGAAAATGCATTGCTTGCAAATTCCATGTGCTGCAATGGGTTACGTTGTTGTTGTTAATATTATTGATGGCTGATATAAATCTTTTTATTTTAGTCGAATGATCTCGTTACCTAAAACGTATAATGTCGCGCTCGGCTCTTGTTTCGTTATTTCGCGAGTTGAATATGTTTTTGAAATGCAAGAGTTGAGTTGAGTTGCCCTGGCGCGGCAGTGTCGTGCCAACTCGCTCCAATGCCAAAAACAAGCCTGCTAGTGAGCTTGGTTAGTGATTTTTCAGCCGGAAAATTACCTCTAGTGTTATTTACGCCTGACAGTTGCATGTACGCGTGTACACCAGCAACCGCATGGACACGCCCCAAAGTCACTTCTGCACCGCGCGTCATAATGATGATAATGATGATGATCATTGAACCGATTGCCATCGGTCATTAACACATGACAGATTCATGCCTCTCATTGCTGGTGCGATGAACGTGTCCCTCCTAAATGACAACTACTTCTACCGCACTCGACAAAATATTCTCCCCCCTCCCTATCCTTCCACTTTAGTCACCAGATTCGTCATCAAATTATTCTAATCCTGAATTTTAATCCTAAATTTAAATTTAGAATTTCTTGATGATAATTTAATTTCCCATTCTTTGAAAGAAAATAAATGAACAAACATTACCTTGTCATCTCTCTTTAAATAGTTTTGATTTAACTACAAGAATATACAAAAAATAATTCACGTTCACAAATTGGAATGCAATCCAGAGAAATCCTTTTGTCAAGCAGATATTAAAAATTATGCAAATACTGATAATCAGGAAGTTGATGCTTTTATTAGCAGACTATTGAGTCTATGCCAATTAAGAATGTTTCGAATCTTGATCTGAACCGGTTAGTGAATCTTTTCAAGATCTGAGGAATGCTAATTTGAGATTTATTATAAGAAGACAAGTTGTAAACCTATTCTCTTCTTCTCTTTTTTTTTATTAAAAATAAATACATGTGGATAAAATTAATTCCTAGCGCCATGCCATCTAACCTTGAGGGGACGTTTCGGATGATAAGCGGGATGTTTTAATAACCGGCAATTAATTAATATGAATCTCGTTTACTGTTGGGAGAATGTGCTACTGGGCTTCTTGAGTCGTTAACCTATTCCTGTTATATGAGGGTTTCCAACACCTGGATGTTGTGAGTTTGCATTTCAAATTTTATGTCATTCCTTCCATCAAGGTTCAAAGTAATAATAAACTGTTATCAATTTTCATCATACAAGCAAATTGGTTGTATAATAATGGTGTAACTAAAATGGAAATTAATATACGTGAAACGTTCTCATAAGAAAAATAGCTGAGTTGAAAAACAAATTAGAAATTGTGTTTGAGTTGTAGTTTTATTTTAAATCATAGTTAATTATTTGAAATTAAGAACTTTTATAGTGAATATTTTGTAAGTAAATGAATTGTTTGTAGCGAGCAATGCTCATCATCTTTTATTATTTTTCTATTATGTAAGAATTGTAATTATTTAATAATTACCTAATGATATGGAAGTGTAGATTATACAAACTACCAGTTTAGCCATGCACAATATTTATGAACGTTTCAATTCCAAACATCGAAACAGCTTTAGGTAGACGAGCGAAATTTTAAAGAATATACAAAAAATTCATAATTTTCAAATAGAAAAAGAAATTTTCTTATTTCATTTTAAAACTTTAGGCGTTTATCGTACGCCGTTCCACTCTTTGGAATTGGAACCTATTTTACCACATGGGTATCGCACATGACTAAACTAATAGCATTTTACAAACTACACTTTCATCATTAGTTATATGATTTAAATTAACAAAAATTAATCGAGAAGATAAAATAACTTAATTATTGAAGAACTATCATAAAATTATTACCTAGAAATTATTTAATGAATAATTTTACTTAAATATTACAAAATTAATTAAACTTTAAAAGAGTTGTACTTACAATAATTTTCATAAAAAATTGATCTTCAAAGAAATTTAATTTGAAATTTTTTGAAATTTTTTGAAATTTCAATTTTAAATGAATTTATAATTAGAAGTTTTAAAAAACTTAGATTTTATAAAAAATTTTAATAATTCAAATTTTTATAAATTTTTTTACATTTTTTAAAATGCATTTTTTTATTTATTAAAAATTCTGGATTTATAGAAGAAGTTTTGTTAAAAAAAACTAAAAAAAGTTGAATTTCTGTAAAGTTACAAATGATCGCAGAAATTCAATTATTTTCAAAAGTAATAAAATTTCTCACAGAAATTCAATTATGTTAAAAAATATTTCAAAATTCTCTTCTGAAGTTCAATTAAGAATTTGTATTAACAATAAAAATTTTCTTTGACATTGAATTATTTATAAAAATTTTAATCCAATTTCTAATCAATTTGTTTATTTTCAGAGATTTTTCTCAATTTAATGATTTTTAATATCTACTTTTTTTTATAAAATTTTCCAAAAGACTTCAAGTATTGAAAAAAATTGTATTAAAATTCATTGTTGAAATTTAATTTTTAATAAATGATAAAACTTTTTACAGAGATTCAATTATTCTCATAAATAAAATTTTTTATAGAAATTCAATTATTTTCATAATTAAAAAAATCATTCAAGAATTTCCATTATTTTTAATACAATTTTTAATCAAATTCCTTGAAAATTGTAATTATTCTTAAAAATGTGATTAAAGTTTGTCAAACAATTCAATTTTTAAAAATTTGTTGATAAAATTCGTTATGAAAATTTAACTTTAAGAAATATCCAATAAATAAATGTTTTTAACCTTCAAGAAATTATTTATTTTTACATTTTAAATTTTAATATAATTCTACGCAAACATTTGATAATATTCATAAATAATAAAAATTGCACAGAAATTCAATTACTTCCAAATTCTTTTTTATATTTCTTCGTAATAATGCAATTATTTTCAAAAATAATAAAACTCATCGCCGAATTTTAATTACCAATTATTTTTAGTAAAGTTATAATTAAATTCCTCAAAAACTGTAATTATTCTTAAAAATAAAACGATTAAAAATCGTCGAAATAATTCAACTATTTACAAGTTTCAATTATTTTAAAAACAATTTTAATAAAATTCTTCGAAAAATGTAATAAATCTTAAAAATTTGATTCAAATTCGTCGAAAGAATTCAATTCTTAAAAAATTTGTTGATAAAATAAATTTAAAAATAAATTTCAATTAAAATTTTAGATATTAATTAAATATTAAAAGCATTATTTCCAAGAATGAAAATCTGAATTTCTCCTACTTTCAACTAACAATACTGTAGAATTCATGTTCTATTGAAAACGTTTAATTGAATTTTTTTTTGTTATTATTTGAAGTTATTTTTTAATAAAAGCAAATGGATATGAAAACACTTAAATAGCTTTTTCAAAAATTATTTACAATAATTTATAATTGATTTAAAAGAGGATTTTAGTTAAAGATTACAGTAATAATATTTTTTTAATATAAAGTAATGATTTTATCACTCGACCAGCTTTAATTATTATTATGAAACATAAATTTGAAATTTTTTAAATCTTAATTCCTATGGAAAAATAATAATGATTAAATAAATAATTAATAAAGAAGTTATTAATCTTTAAATAATTTCACAATTAAAGAAATTCGCAAATCAGTGTAATAGAATATTTTTTGAGTATCCTATTATTTATAAAGTTAATCAGAGTATTGTTTAGATTAAAGGAAAAGTGAAAATTTTGTCTAAATATCAGGAAAAAACGAAATTAAATTTTTTTGGCAATTCCTCAAGTATACAATCCCTTTTTGGCTGAAAAGCCCTTTTTGTCTGAAATACTCTAGATGAATTTCAAAAATCTAATTGCATTTTAAACCAAACTCCTTTGTACTTTTCGGAAAAGCGTAAGAAGTGTATCATTGCAAGAAACTAAATTCGAGGAACTAATTATTTAACAAAAAAAAAAAGAAAACAATGTGCAAAGAAAGATGAACAAATTTTAAAAAGAGCAAATGCTACACGTAGTGAATAGCAGATGGTTATCGGTACGGTCTTTAGAATGCAAATTTGTTTAGAGGCACAATGCTAAAATGTGAATAAAGAAAAGCAACCCGGTTCGAGTAGGTCGTTGAGAGAGACTCACACAGAACTTATATGCCAACCGTGGGAAGTTGAGATGCTGCCGTCGTTGTTGTTGTTGTTGTGTTCTGTAATTGAAAAACTTGAGAGAAAATTCACTCCTACGAGAAATGTATAGATATAGAAAACACTATTCTCATTCAGTATCATTTACCGCTTCGGAGCATAGGCGCCGACTTTTCATATCATCCAACACTCAATTTTGCCACAGCAGAAAATAAAATTTGCGGTTGGCAGTAAACCTTGCCATCCAGACGATTTCAATATTCAGTATCAGCAATTGGCACACAAGCCACACATTTTTTTTCCACAGTTAAAATGCAAAACTCATTTGCAATTTAAAAAAAAAATTTACTTTCAATTGAAAATACTTTGAGAGATATTCTTCGATTGTGAAATAAATAAATGTTTGGAAAAAAAACGCTTTTGTCCCGTATTCCGAGTGTTGCTATAATTTGCAATCATTTTCGATTTGAAGACTTAAAGTTTGTTAATGTCCGTTGAGACAAGGAATGCTTTGTTAAATTTCTAGGCCAAACATCAAAGTGACTTGTAACGGATTGAATTACTTACTTTTATATTATAAGCGCAATTAGGGATAACGGTATAGAGAATCGACATCAAAATGTGAAGGAGAGACGTTAAGAAGTCAATAGCCTTCCGAAGTGTAAAAACTACTCCAATCTCAAGGTTCCTTCCTCTCTTTCTCTTTCTTGATATTTTCGCTCGCCAGATAACAATTACGACTTGTCTTATCTAAGGAGCCTTCGGGACATAAAACTGATTTAAAGAGGACTTACCACACTTCACTCGCCCCGAGAACTTTTTCGATAAAAGTTTTCGACACAAAAAAAAGAATTCTTTTCAATGCAAATAAGACGAAATCGTATAAAATGATTTATTAACAAACACACGATATATTTGGATAAGAAATTTTTCGAGTGAAAAATAATTCCAGTACTCGAAAATTCAGGCGGGGATTTTCGATAATATTAGGAAAAATATAAGAATGTAATATTTTTTCCTACACCGGGAAAAATCGATAATCGATCAATTTTGCATTAGGATGTGTTCCCTTATCTATATTTCTTCGCGACATTTAAGTTTTCGGGTCAACGAGCCGCTAGAGAAAGATATTGTCCTGAGATTTATGCAATTCGCTTGTCGAGGCGTAAGAATTAAACCCAACACGAGGCGAATTTGTACATTCAGACGAAATTTACGGAGGTCAGTAAAAAAAAGGTAACATGCTTCAAAATCGATCTTTCATTCTTTACATTTCCTTCGATGTTTTTTTTTTTTAAACTTATTCACAAATTTTTCACTACCAAGAGAATTTAATCTCTGAGAAACCGATAATCTCTTCTAAAAACCTAAAGCGATCTCTCCAGATAATTGCATTCTTATAAAAGTCTTTTACTTCATTAGACATTCAAGGGAAAATTATTGGTAACTCTTCATTTTTCGTCATTCTCTTTTAAAATCTCTTTCTCTCTGAAAATGTCTTCGTGGATGGATTACAAATTTCAGTTATGTGCCTCTGATGAAATACTAGGGAACGAGCGATAAATTACGGAGAGCTACTGGATTTCAGAAACCACGTTAGGAATTTACACTGATTCACACCAAGTGGCATATAGTGTATCGGAATTCCTAATAAGATGAATAGATGATAAATATAACGAGTTTAATGGATGTGCATTTTAGGAAAAGTTCACCACTTCTCAAAGTTAATGATCGGTGACAATGTAAATAGCGCTGTGAATTTATATTACTTGCTCTCTGAATCAGTTGAAAATCATACTTTTAACTGACAATTAGTTATTTTTAACTAAAATGATAAGTAGAAAAATTACTATTGAAATTAGGGACTGGTTTTTTGCTTCTAAAAATCAGTTGTTCTTAATTGATTCTTAACTGAATAGTTCAGGTATACTCACCATGGTGAAAAAGATACATTAATTTTTCTTTCATTATTGTGATAGTTGCGTGAAGTTGCTGTCGAAAAACTCTTTTTTTGTAAGACAACAAAAATCAAACCATTTTTTCAAAAATTAATAAATTATGAACAAAATGGACAAAATTCCACTTTACTAATGTTTGCTGGACTATTGCTAAAGTTGTGGCAAACATTTAAAAATTCTTATTATTTCTTAATTATTTTTAATTTCAGAATATTCTTGTTATTAATTGCAAAAAATTGCCAGCAATCGTAAAATTGTTTAATATTAATATTTGCGATGATCCTACAACTTCGTACCTTCAAATGAACGATAATATTTTTTTCACTTCTAATTTTTATTTTATTCCCCAAAAAATTACTTTTTAGATTAAAACAAATTAATTCTAAACTAAATATTGTTTATATTCAACTATTTTTCTTTTTTCGATGGTAATTTTCAAAAATATTTATGGTGGAAAAAAATTTCGTTCATTTGAACGTTCGAACATAAGCTCCATTATTTCCGAATGTTTCGATACTATTTAAAATATTCCATCCACCAGAGAGAAAATTTTCCCATTTTTTTATTTCTGGACTATTTTACTAAGATTTTGATAAAAACGAGAAAATATTTCATGTCCAAAATTTACCTTATTTTTCGTGCATAATCAAAATTTTATTGATCTTCGGCAATTTTTTTAGAATTAAAATTTTTTAGACCATTGATTGAAATTTATCATATTGGTAAATTTTCACTTGAATTTTCAAAGTATAATAAGTTAAAAATTGTATGGTGAAAATTCTCCAAAATTGTGTTGACGCAATTTTCAAAGGTTTTTGTGGAATATGTCCCAAAATTTTCTGAGGAATATTTTCGCCGAAATTTTGTAAGATATCCCTCAAGATTTTCGTGAAAAGTTTATTCTGAAAATTTTATGGAAATTTCACAAATATTTATGAAGATTTTACAATTTTTCGGATGTATTTACAACATTTTTGGAAAATTCCACAAATATTGGTAATATTTTCCTACAATTTTGTGGTGAATTTTCAATAAAATTTGATGAAGTTTTCACGAATATTTTATAAATATTCCCTAAACTATTAGGAAGAATTTTTAACAAAGTTTGAATTTTTAAAAATCCCCAAATATTGAAATTTTGCCAATAATTTGAATTAATTTAGCAATGGTTCAAAAATTTGAATATCTAAAATTACAATTTTCCCTTTGAATTTTCTTTATAATCATAATAAAGCTAAAAACATAATAAAATACAACACAAATTTTATTGAATTTAGAAAATTCACTATTGTTTTTAATTTTGTAAATTACCCGGAAAAAATAATTGTTAATAAAGAACTAACAAATTTTTGTTGTTAGAAAATTTTTCATTACCTCAACAGATTTAATGATATCAGAAAAAAATTTGAATTGTTTGGACAACAAAATAAATTTGTTAGAATTTTTTGCCAACGTTGCAATCATTTTTCTCGTTGTAGGAATAAAAAAATTTTTTTGAACTTAAAAGTCAATTTTCACAGTGAATTTAAATTGCAATGCAAATAATGACTAATTAAATAAAATTAAAAGTTTTTAAATTTATTTCCTGCTATCAGGATAAAATTTTTTTAATATTATACGTACGGAAGAAATTATTTGAGATAAGTATTTAGAATCAAAAATGAAATTACAATATTTTTATTTTTATTACATCTTTTTTTACACTTAATGGTTTTGTTTCTAATTGAAAATTTATTAAACCCTTTCTACTAATTGAAATGAATTTGCATTTTGAAGTAAAAAAAATAAATTTTTCGTACACCTATTCTATTCAATTTAAGTTAAAAATTAGAGAATTTTCAGAATAAAATAAAATAAATAATTTAAGAAATTCGGAGAAATGACTAGATGAATTTTTAATTTCTTTCAATTCCAGACGTTACCCTCAATTATAAGTTTCTTTCATATTTTTCTTATTTTAACGTTGTACTTTTTACTTTTTTCCGATTTAAATTTTATACTTTTCAATTAAGTATTTCCAATTTGAAGTTTTGAATTTTTTATTATTTCAAACATTATATTAATCAATTCTTTTAATTCTTATTTTTCATTTTGAAAGTTTTGAATTTTCACTTTTATACTTTTCTTCATCAACTTGTATCAAGCGTATAGAAAATTAACGTAGTACATTTTATATAGAAATTATAAAAAAAAATAGTAAAAAAAATTCTATTAGAGACATAAAGTGATGAAAAATTGATTATTTTATGTATATTGTTTTTTTTATATTTGCCTAAAGGTATAATTTATTGCTTTCATGTTTATTATTTGTATATTCGTCCCATCGTTTATTTTTTTTCTAAATTATCTCTCCCGTTTTCTAAAAATACTAGAATTTACATACAAGTAATTAGTAACTCATTTAATTTCAATTAATTCTTCTATTCTATTAATAATTCTATTTGAATTAGAAAACATAATCCATTTAAAATTCTAATAATAGAATTGTAATTCAAGTTCTAATAGAATTAGAAGCTAATTAAATTAGAATTCTGATGCTATTAGAAAATCTGATTCTGTCAATTATATTATTAATAGAATAATATCAGTGATTAAAATTCCATTGAATTCGACAGTGATCGAATGAAGGAAGACAATGAAAGTATCGATAGACATAATTTTGGCATGATCCGCACGTGAAAGTGGGTTTTTGACCTTTCGAAAATCCCCCTGGTGTTTGTTTTCATCGTATCGTCAGACATTCGACTAGACCCACCGTCCCTACTTATTTGAAACGTTGAGATTAAAGTTTCTCCTCCATTTGACATTGACTGATTATTCTTGCGCCGACTAAAGTTATATAAATCCGTATCTAATGGTTTTCTGGTTAGTTCAGTCTTCTCGAGTGTTTCCGAGGTCGAAACGATTCACCACTAATCGGCAAATTCGCCTCGCGAAATTTCAACGAAAGTGCTTGAAATCAATTCCTTTCATCCTCCTTTCCAACAAAATCCTTGAGAAGTGATGTTAATGCTACTTCGGTAGCTCGCGATGTGGTTAACGATAAATTCAATTGGTTCCGGTATTATCCATAGTATTAAATTCTTCAATTTCTTCAATTTTGATTTTGATTTTCAATTTTCCTTTTTCGAAATTAGGTAATTTCGCGTGTAAATGTATTTTATTTTCATTGCAACAATTTTAAAGGTCTAATTCAGGAATTATCTCTGATTGTGTGAAGTAATTTTTTTCACTACAGTTCTGCTTTATAGTTTCGTTTTTTTTATTTGTTAATTACGAATCGTCTGCTCGATTGTCTGCGATCGACCTTAAGAAGAAGTCAACGATCTTAGATCGAACAGTTATATTTCCTGCAGACGCTCGCCTGAGCAAATGGAACAAGTCTACGCGACAAAAAGGCGGCTTCACGCTTGCTTTTATTAAGCCACAATGGCACTGAGAGCAGTAAACCCAGATTCCAGAATGAACTAACTTCCTACATGGTGCTTTCGATTGTGCCAAATGACTCTTGAGAATTTGTTCGACAAGTTGAATTCTAAATCAAATATTCTCCAATTCGACCAACCAAATTACCGAATGCTCCACTTTTAACGCCACGTGCGCAATTTCAAATATAAATCATCATTTTTCAAACTGATGATAAAAATTTAAACGAAAATTTTAATTCAATAATTTGCAAATAAATAAATAAATAAAATAATAAAAACAGAACATTTATGGCGAAATTTACAATAAAATTAAAAAATCGAAAATTAAATAAAGCTAAGCTAATGCGAATGACTACTTGAGGGTTTTCGAAATAGATAATTGCGAATTCGATACCAGTCTTTTGAAATTCAAAATAGCAGATCCAATACGTCAAACTAATTTTTGAAAATTCATCAAGTTTTGAAAATTCGCCAGCCATATTGAATCCGCCATTTTGAATTTTTAAAAACTGATTACAAATGATGACGAAAATCATCTTTTCTAAGAAAAAATCGAGCGTTAAAGGGTTAAAAAGTTTTCAACAGTTCAGGGAAAATTAATTTAAACAAAGAAATCAAGAAAATGTAAGGGAATTTTTCCAAAAGTACTGAAAAAATATGAAATTTTTAAAATTACTAAGAAAAATATGTTCTTGGTGTTCAAAACTCATGTTTTTTTAATATTTAATCTGTAAAAGAAAATTTAAGAACAATTAAAATCTTTTTGATATTTTAAAATCGATAATAAAAATAAAATTTTTTGTTCCATTTTCAAAAGTTTTATAATATTTTTTACTACTTTTGGATTAAATTTCCTAACTTGTCTGATTTTCTTAACCAGAGGCATTTCTTTTCTGTCAAAAATTCATAAAATATATTACAAAATCCAATTCAAAAATAAATTAAAAAAAGCTAAATTTAAAAACTTTTTTTAGGAATGATAATTTTTCTTTTTAGCACTGTAATAAAATTTGTCAAAATAGTTATTAGAACTATTTACCGACTTTGTTATTAATTATTTTTCCCGGTTTTTCCTGATCAAATTTAAATTCATTTAATGTGAAACATAAATTAATCAACAAATGACTTCAAAAATTTTGTAATTAGAGTCTTTATGAATAGTTAAATTCTTTTGACGAGTTTCTTTAAATTTGTTTAAAACAATGTTTTTTTTAAAAATAATCTTAATCGAAAATTTGAAAAATAATTGAATTAAACAAAGAATTTATTCAATTTTTTAAATAATTCTTATCAATCTATAATTATAATTAAAAATTTTATTTTTCAAATTTAATAAAATTATATTTATTTAATTGAATTTTTGCTAAGAATTTTACTTTTCAAAAACATTATTGAATCCTGCCAAGGAATGCAATTATTAATGAAAATAATTCAATTCTAACGAAGAATTTTTTAAAAATTTAATTTAATCAAGAAATAAATAAATATTATTTATTTGAACATTCAGAAATTTAAAATTATAAAGATTTAAGAAAAGTTCAATACTTATTATATCTTTGCGAAAATTCAATTTTATTGAAAAATTGTAAGTGTGTAATTTTATTTAAATTAACTAATAAAAATTTTAATTATTAATATTTGCGCTAAGAAACATGAATACATTAGAATGTAGCTCTTTATAAAATTCAATAATTTATCAATTATTAAATTAGAATACTTTGAATGTGGCTCTTTATAAAATTCAATTATTTACCAATTATTAAATTAGAATACTTTGAATGTGGCTCTTTATAAAATTCAATTATTTACCAATTATTAAATTAGAATACTTTAAAAATTCTATTTATTAAAAAGTTTCTAATGAAATTATTTATAGTTGAATTTCACAAAATTTCTATTAGTTCGATTAATTTTTATTCACTTTTTACTATCAAATAAAATTTTTTTTAACTAATTTTAAATTTATTAGAGAAAAGTAGCTATATAAATATCTATAAAAATTGAAATAAAAAGCGATTTTTTACAAACAAATTGAAATAATAAAACATTTTTTAATTTTGTGAAACAATTCCCAGTTTCCTGTCTTATTCCCAGTTTTTCCAGATCAAATTAAATTCCTATCTATTTACCTGATTTCTCAAATAGTAGGCATAAGAAAGTTTCCAAAAAACCCTTTTTATGTATTAAAATATACAACAAATAATTCTTTAGTACAGAAAATTATTTCTAAATTAATAACCAATTGTTGTAATTTGAAAATTGTTTTTCACAGCGAGAACAAAAGTAAAAAAAATCAAGACTCATCTACGTATCGAAATATTTACCTAACTATAGTTATTATTCACATTCACAAAATAAAAATAGAAATAAGTTGCAGTTTTTACCAAAAAAAGTGATCTTTTCTTGTAAAATGTAAAAGAAAGGCGAAAAAATGTCATTTTTTAAAGTACTCAAAAAAGTCATAAAATCCGATGCCTGTTTAAGTAGATTATGTTTCCTTATTACATAATCAATATATCTTCAAAGGATAAATTAATTTCAGTACTTTTAAGAATTACTTTCTTGCGATAATATTTTTCCTTTTAATCTTCCGAATAGCTTTGAGAGTAGTTTTCAATAAGTATCGGTTGCTAACTGAACTTCTTGTTCTGATCCGAAGGACTTTTGCGGGGTATATAGCGACTTGATAATTGGGGCAAGTTTTCGATGGATGGTAATTAAATTGAAGTTTTTAAAAAAGACTCGTGAGCGCGCGCGAGCTCGCTTCTGATGTTGAAACGAAAGACGAGAAGGCAATTTTGTGTAAAAGAAGAGATGGAAGAGAAACCTGCTTCTGACAGTTACTCGACCATCTGATCTATTACTGAATACTTTATTCGTCTTAAAGGATAATTTTCCCTTACAGC
This sequence comes from Leptopilina myrica (nomen nudum), assembly GCA_032872475.1. Classification (NCBI taxonomy): domain Eukaryota; kingdom Metazoa; phylum Arthropoda; class Insecta; order Hymenoptera; family Figitidae; genus Leptopilina; species Leptopilina myrica (nomen nudum). The sequence goes on along the minus strand of CM065464.1, from coordinate 37,491,082 downwards.
ACGAACATATCGTGCGTTTCAAGATCGTTCTTTCTAATTAGACAATGTCTTGCTGAAAGACGCTAAAAAAGATAAGTGCACGTGAAATTCTTCGCTAACGGCCTCATTTATCCTCCTTTTATTTCAGCCAATTGATCCTGAAAAAACTCTCAATCTGTATCAATCTAACAAATAACTGGATATTTTCGAAAATTAACTCCAACAAACCGTTTATTTTCGAAATTATTTTCAAAATAAAGAATTAGACGTATTTTTAATTAATGTTTTTTTTAGATACCGTCAACTGACGTCGGTGAAGTAAGCTTATGATCAAGGATTGAAAGAAAAAAATTATTTTTTCTCCTAAAATATATAATACCCGAGAAAGACCTATGGTATAATTTTTCCAAAATGTCCAAATTTTGGACCCAATTTTCCGTTTTTAGGAATTTTTTTCTAATAACTGACAGAAAATTAGATAATAACATTTAGTACCCCCTATTGTCTTGTAGTCAAACTTTTATTTATCAAAATAGCAGATTAAAATAATTAATTTTAAAAACTTTATTCATTAAAAACCCCGAGTGCATAAAATAAATAACAAGAAGTTGACGGCAAAAAAAATGTCATATGTAATTAATGATACCATCGAGTTGTTCATCAAATGTGATTTTACAAATATAAAAACTTACCTAAATGTCCACCAGATGTTAAAGCACATGGTATTGAGCCAGAAGAAAGCAGCGAGGAATGAAAAGTGAGCCATGATCGCTGTAATACAGAAAAAAAATCGTCTCGTTATTTAAAGATAGCTACAGTTTGCTTTGAGCATTAATAAAAAAAAATGTTTAATACTTATAGTACACAACAAAACTTGTAAAATACTGGTTTTTTCTTTCAAAAACCGAATGTTCTTCAGGTGGCTTTTTCTCAAAAAAGAAAATAAAAAAATATGAATGAAATGATAGGGGGAATCGACAATGAATTTTTCGGAGAGTCAAATACATATATAGGCCTTTAGAAATTCAGCGCATCTATTATAAAAAAAGCAGTGGTATAAACCACGGGGGAGACATTAATTTCTAAGCATGTAATCTGCGCCAGTGAAAACGAAAGAATAAAAGCAGATTTCTTTTTTTTCCCTCTTCCTCTTCTTTAGAAATCCATTCGTCTTCGGAAAAACTATCTCAATAAACGAGAAAGCACGTTCGGGAAAAAAAAACTATATTTACAATTATTTATACTGCACGACCTGCTTGGAATCATAAATTACAACGGAAGCATTAAACTCGTTAATTTAAATTATAGAGAGGGGACTCTTATAGCCTCTTTATTTGATTTTTAAGTTTTAGGGTGTGTGTATTTTCAGATTTCTGAATGTCACTGAATCTGATTTTTTAGCAGGAGTTTTGAAAAAAAAGTCGGGTCGAATATAGAGTTTGAAATTTTATTTCCTGGACAATAATTATATTTTTTATTTTTTATACATAGAAAAATTATAATGTAAAATTAGTTACAAGAATAAATAAATGAATTTTTAAATGGAAAATAGAATAACAATAATTAGTTTCAAATAGTTAGAAACAATTGTATTCGTTCGAGAAATTGTATTAAAATTGTATTGCAAATAACTGAATTCCTTCGAAACATTTTATTACTTAAATGAAAATAATCGAATTCATGTGGAGAATTTGACAGTATAAAATATTGGCTTTTTTCGAGGAACCTAAAGTTTTGAACGTTCAAATGAACGACGAAGTTTTTCTTTTTTTTTATTTGTTTATTTCATAATAAAAATTATTCTATTTGTTAAAAAGATTAATGTCTTAACTAAGAAAATATTAAATTTTAACTTTTCTTCTTTTTTATATCCAAATTTTTAAAAATATTCAAGTAGAAAACAAAATTTCGTTCATTTGAGCGTTCAAAATTTTAGGATCGCTTTTTTCGAAGAATTTAACTGAATTTTTCAGAAGATATTTTATTAAAAATTTTGAAAATAATCCATTATAATTAATATTTTTGAAAATAACTGTATTCTTTCGAGAAATTTTATTAATAATTGAATTTTTAAATTAAATAAAAATTTTTGAAACTTATTTTGAATATAATTAAAATTTTTTCAAAATTTGTGACACGATCTGAAGAAAGGGACTTTAGAAGCAAATCACTTTAAGGTTATGTTAGGTTTACTTTCTTATTAATTGTAAGTTTCTTTTTACTCATTGCAAATTAAAATTAGTCTTTATTAACTATTTTAGTTGTAATGAAGACTTAAACATCAATGATTTATATTGAAAGTTGATACTTTTTTGTACTTTTATTTCAAAAACTTCAAACATAACCTATAACTTTTTGCTTCTATAAGGAACCTTTTTCAGATCGAGTCACATTTATAGAAATAATTAAATTAAATTGTGTGTTAACTTTTTGTCAAAATTGTTGGAAAGTATTTGAATTTTCATTAAAAATCTTGAAAATAAATGAATTTAAATAATATTTTTAAAAATAATTGTGTTTGTTCGAGAAATTTTATTAAAATTGTATTAAAAATAATTGAATTCCTTCGAAACATTTTATTATTTAAATAAAAATAATCGAATTCATGTGGAGAATTTCATAGTAAAAAAGATTGAATTTTTTCGAAGAATTTAACTGAATTTTTAAAAATAACTGAATGTTTCAAAAGAAATTTTATTAAAACTTTTGAAAATAAAGTTTTTTGTAAAAGAATGTCAACAAAAATTGTTGAAAAAATTTAATTTATATTTAGTCTTGAAAATAATCCATTATAATTAATATTTTCGAAAATAATTGTATTCTTTATTAGAATTTTATTTTTTCAAATTATTTTATTAAAAATAATTGAATTTGCGTCTAAATAAGTTTATTATTTAGAAATATAATTAAATTCTAAGGAAAAAATTTTTTCCAACAGTAAACAAAAATATTTAATATTATCTAGTTAATAAGTCTTTAATTTTTGAATTTAATCATTTCGAAGATTTATGTTTATTAAATAAGTCAAATTAATGAAAACGAAAACATTCGGACAAAGTAACAAATTTTATTTACTCCAACGTTTCGAAATCAAATCGATTTCCTCTTCAGGGAGTTTTATTGATTTTTCAAAAATTTATTTATTTATTTATTTATTTATTATTGTTTCTTCTTTGAGTTTATTTATTATTTACTTATTTTATTTCTAATTTTTCCAATTTGTATTTATTTCTATTTTTATTTTTGATTTTTTCTAATTCAATTTTTATTATTTTCTGACTCCAGACTCTACTCCATCGTCAGGGTTTAAATTTTAAGTCTTCGTTTATTTAATTATTATTTTTTTGGTAAGATAATTTTTTGAATATGTACTTTAATTATTGTTAAAATAGTTTTTATTATTTTTTAATTTTGTATATATTTTTTGAATAGACTCCCTGAAGAGGAAATCGATTTGATTTCGAAACGTTGGAGTAAATAAAATTTGTTACTTTATCCGAATGTTTTCGTTTTCATTTATTTGACTTATTTATTAAGTATCTCGGACATTAAAGACTATTTAATTAATTTATGTTTATTCTTGAAAATATAAAATATTTAATTTACAAAATAATAAGAAATGGAACAACATGTTATGCGCGCGTATCATTTAATAGTTTATAATAATCTTTAATAAATAATAACAATGTTCGGAAGTTTGCACTTCAAGCTTGCAGCAAACCTGGTGCTAAAAAAGAGAATATTCAAAATAGCGGAATAATTTTTTTTAAGTAGAACAAATTCAGCTGAATATTATTACTCGGGTGGTCGCTGAATAGAAATCAAAGCTTAGATGTTTCTAATTTAAAAATTAGAATTCGCGAATTTTTTTCATGGAATAAAAATAGGTAAATCGATAAAATTTTATTTCCTCCTGTCAAAATGTCCGTGTTTGGAGGGGAAGCAGAATTCTAAATGTGAACGAACAAAAAAAGGAGGTATAATTTTTATAGCCGCGGTAATTTTGACCTAATTCACACAACTTTATAGTGGAAAATTTGTTACAGTCAATTTTTTATTTTTGTCCCAAAAATCGAGGTGGAGAGTACATTTTTTCCCTCTGTGAACGGAAACTGGAACATTAACCGTAAACAAAACCGTTTTATAAATTTTTCAAACTGTACACATTTGCAGGGAAGTGGTTTGAGAAAATAAATCATTTATTGAGTGATGAATTAATTTAAAAAAATGCTTCTAAATGAATATTTAGATGTATAATTTTGTTAAACAGTTAAATGGCGATAAGGTGTCACCTAATGAGGCGATATATTTTTTTTCACGATGAAAACGACGCGGTGACGATTAAAGTGTTAGCCGAGAGTTTCAGCATAATATATATCCATGGCAGAGTGGCACCAATTACTCTTTTTGCAAGTGTATGGCGCGCGAATGAGAGCGATATGTCCTGTAGCCCATACACGAAACATTTTATCGCTCTCACATTCCATTCCCCCGGAAATAATTAAATTTCCAAAACTAATTACGTCTCGTTGCAATTATAACTGCTTGCCATCGCTTCGAGTCGCGTCACACAAAACGCCCCCGCACATGACCCTTGGGCAAAAGGGTCTTTCTCTTTTGTGGAAAAAAGGAGAGGGAAAATTCGCCCCATTTTCCATTTCCCGATCGCGACGGGAAGACCCTCTCGAATCCACGGGGGTTAATTTAAGAGCGAGGCGTAAGAGTCTTTTGGTCTCTTATAAGGGTGAGTGTCAAGGGCTGGCACCGCTAGTTATGGGGTTTCCATTTGCATTCGCTGGGGTTGGAATTAGATTGTCTGTGTGGCGCGTTTGACCCAACGGAACGATTTGACTGTTTCATCGATCCAATGATTGCCCTTTCGGAGTTGACTCTCTCTCTCTTTCTCTCTCTTGCTCACTGCTTAACTTAAAATGCTTTGCGTAATTCATTGATGCGTCCAAATGTCGTATATACTTAATAAATTACAAAAGTTTCCCGTGTGCCGCCCAATCTATATAGTGGAGCGAAATGAAACCGAAGAAGCTCGCTGAGTCGTAAAGGGGGAATTAGTGACGCTGAACGTATTGGACTGATATTAGACTGCGAAATAAGCTTCTTTCACTTGCAAGGAAAAGAAATTCAAACAAGGGTGGCGAAATGATTTTTTTTATGCAACACAGCATTCACGACCTAGTAGATGACTCATTTTATTGCACTCTTTTCCGGAGTTGTAATTTTTTTACTGTTCTCCTAACAGAACTCTGTACCTAAATTACGTTTCGCGTGTACAATCTCTATAAATTCAGAAATGACTTTTTCCTTCTTGCGGAGGAAAAATCTATTTTCCCTCGAATAGCTCAATTAGATGCAGGGGGATTCCACGGGCAAATCACAATATTGTTCATTTTGTGAAAAGTGACATTTCTCAAAACATTAAAAAATTCATTTCTGTTTAAAGAAAAATATAATACTTTTAGTCAAAAAATAATTTGAAAATAGAGATTTTCAAGAATCCAATCCAAAGATTCGCTTAAAATTTGTTAATCGAGGTTTTTTTGGGTCATTGAGTCACTAATTACTAATATAATGTCAAAATAAAAAAAATTTGAGGTCAGATTCGGATTCAACAAAAAGTAGGGGAAATGACTTCTCGATTTCAGAAAAATAAATTTTTTTACTGGCTCATGTTTTTAAATGTAAATTATAGTAAATTAAATTCTATATCTATATCGATAATCATTGTATTCCGGTAGTCTGTTCGCAGTTTGAAGTTACTTGCTGTTTGCTTCCCAACTTTTAAAATAATAATTTTTCCATTTAAATGTTTAATTTTTTTTAATTAATCTACTGAACAGCATCGAACTCTTGTAAAGTATTCATAAAAAATTTGGAAAATAATTAAATTCATTTCAAGAATATTCTTTATCCACATTTTTTTCAATAATTTAAATACACTTTCGAGAAAATATAATTAAAATAATTGTGAGTACTGAAAATAATTTAATTCTTGGCAGGATTTTTGTAAAAATTCTTTAAAATAATAATTTAATTGTTTTTACGAATTTACTTTATAATTCTTGAAAATAATGAAGTTTTTTAAAAATAATTTTTACTTAAAACTTTGAAAGTGATAGAATTTTATGAAGAATTCAATTATTTTCAAAAAATTGTCATAAAATTAGGTTTAAAAGATAGATTTTGAATTTTTTTTCATAATTTTAAAAATTCAATAATATTCCAAATAAAATTAATTAAAATTTTTTGGAAATATACTTATTTAGACTTATTAAAAGTTTGAAAAAACATGTTTGTTTATTTTTTCCATAACCTTTATTTAAATTCAATTATTTTCAAAATTATTTCAAAAAAATTTACATATCCACAAATAACTGATATTACACTTTTCTAAGAACTTAAAATTTTTAGATTTTTTTCAATTTTGATATAAACGCAGCATTTTAAAAATTTTGAATAAAAAATTCTTCAAAAAATTCATTAACTTTTTAAATTGTACGAAAATTCTTTTACGGAATCCAATTCGAAAAATTATGTTACAGTATTAAAGGTTTTTTCAAGATTTTTTCAAGAATTTAACTGAATTTTTTTTTTAAATTGGATTTTTCGAAGGAAATTTTATTAAAAATTTTGAAAATGAAGATTTTCATAAAGGAATTTCATCAAAATTGTTGAAAAAAATGAATATTTAAGTATATTAATATTCTTGAAAATATTCAAATATAATTAATATTTTTGAAAATAATTGTATTCTTTCGAGAAATTTTATTAAAATTTTATTTAAAATAATTGAATTCTTAGGAAAGTTTTTTTTCTAATAATAAACAAAAATATTTAATATTTTTTGGTTCATTTATAGAAATAATATATTTAATTCAAACATAATTTATAGTTGACTTTAAATTATTTATTATCAACTTTTAAATTTAAATCAAACAACATTTTTAAACATATTTTTTGTTTAAACCAAACAAAAAATATGTTTGAATTAAACATAATTATTCAAACAAAAATTATTTTTGAATCAAACTAGTAAATATTTTTTATATATTGGAATTAAGCTTAGAAACTAATTTCAATGAAACAAAATCGTTTAAAATTATTTTTTTACTTGGAACGAGTATAATGTTTTCTCAGTGTACTTAATAATTCTTTTAATTTTAAATCTGCAATCATTTCGAAAATTGATGTTTATTCTTGAACTTTAGATCGTTTTACATGGAATTTAATAAACTTTTGAATTGTTTTTTTTTAATTTTGTAGAGCTATTTTTAACTGAAATATTATTTAGAAAAACTGGGAGACAGGCTTTCAATACTAATTTCGTAAGTGGACTGAAAATTCTGTAAACTAACAAATTTTTAAATTTTACCATTGTTCTAATGTACAATGGTAAAAATTAAAAATTTGGAAAAAACATTTTTTCAATTTTTTTTTAAATTGAACGTCTGGATGCTATAAGTGGTTAGGCGCTATTTACTTTATATGGTCAGTAACGCATTATAGCTTCTAGCTCCTCAATTATTAAACCTATATCTCTTGTACTAATGTAGTGAAAATTTATTATTATATGCCAAATTTCAGTATTGAGGGTTAGGTCAAATAACACAGGCCGACAAATTTTAATCAACTGCATGTTGCCTAAAATATTACTGCCGATTCTTACAGGATTTTGTCCGTAGAATACGAATCTGACCTTGAAAATATTGGATTGGCTCTAGTTTTTAATCAATTTACGTTTCAATATACAAAATATGCATTTTTAGCATTTTTTGAATGAATGTACAACAATACACCGAATCAGTAAATCTGTCCGCATAGCACAAAATGAAAGTTTAAACACTGCTCTTCAATATCCAAAAACAAAAAATGTAATTTATGTACACTTTAACCTGTAATGTCAAAAGAGACATTCGCTGTTCCACAAGCATATTGAAAACAACAGTACTTTTGACCATGTAAGGTAATTTAAATAACAATTAGTCTCTCTAGGGGTTTTTATGGTCGCTGCTTACTGATCTGTATTTTGATTTTAATATTCAAAATGGCGAATCCAATATGGCAGAATTTTTTAAAAATTTTAAATTTTTATCATAAAAGGCGTAAATTATCTTTAAAAATTTGGTCCACCACTTGTAATTTTTATATTTCATAGCAGATTTGTAACTAGCGATTATGAAAACGCCAGAGACACTAATTTTTACTTGAATTACCTTACATGGTCAAAAGTAATATTAATTTTAATACGTTTACGGAACAGCGTATGTTTTTTTGGACATTATAGGTTAAAGTGTACATAAATTACATTTTTTGTTTTTGGATATTCAAGAGCAGTGTTTAAGCTTTCAATTGGTGTTATGCGGACAAATTTACTGTTTCTGTGTATTGTTGTACAATCATTCAAAAAATGCCAAAAATGCATATTTTGTATAATGAAACGTAAATTGATTAAAAACTGGAGCCAATCCAATATTTTCAAGGTCAAATTCGTATTCTATGGACAAAATCCTATAAAAATCAGCTTCTATTGGTTAGGCCACAAAATTTTGTTGGCCTGTGTAATTTAATGTTTAAAAAAAATGTTAAATACATTTTCTGTGATCATAAAGTAAAAGTAAACTAACATACCAATTTTTAGCTAAGTAATAGGTCAAATAAAGTCGATAGTGACTTGAAATATTAGCTACTTGAGTATTTTTAAAGGTAGAATACATTTAAAAATTTTGAGCAAAATCTGTAAACTCTCGTATCGGCAAATGTGTGATTTACCTATACGGAATTCGCCTAATACATAAGCGAGGAAAAGAAATTGTTACGGATTTTATATTATGAAAGTTATATATGTGTTGAGGGTGTTTTGAGATAGGAGGAGACAATGGAGTTTCGTTGAGGCGAATAAACAAGGTTAAACTGGAAAACTGATGATGCCATAAGATATGATAGAGAAGCGTTAGGAGAGAGCGGAACTGAATGTGTCACCCGAAGTGGATTTACTTGTTAGATTTGCCCCGCGAGCTACAAAGTCATAGTCCGTTTATATTTGCGTTTTCTGCTCTGAATCGGTCGTAGCACAAAACGGTTCATTGGAGATGAACACACCGATTCGCTTTATGTCATATGAACAGACCTGCGAACTAATACCGATGCTCATGCCAAAACATTTAGTCTCCCTAGACCAGACATTTATATATGCATTCGAAAATAGGACACACGAAATCCAGTCACACAGTTTCAAATTTTCAAAAATAGAATTCGCACATACATTTGAAGCATTTTCTGAACAAAAAATTCAAAAGAATTTTGTTGTTATGTTCAATGTAATAGTTTCACACCATATGATGAAATTTATCTAAAATATTGCTATTTTTTCCCCATTCTAAAAATCTAAAGAACTAAAATTTCAAGCTTTACATAATTTATTGAAATGTAATGTTTATTATATTGCCATTAGTCAGAACTGCTTGGTAAGTGTGTACTAACTTGCACCTGCGAAACCTGTACGTGCAAATACACTCTCTTGCGGATAAAAACTTGTGGCCATGGCAAACGGTAAATTGCACATGCGAGAATCGGTGATAAACACGATAGTCTTAAGCATTAAACATGCATCTAGCCAGACTCTCCTGTATCAAGGAGAGAAAAAAAACCAGAATTGTAAACAAACATATCGTATGTCAAATGACTATGTGATATAAATTCTGTACTTTGGGACTTGAAAAAATTTAAAAATATTCATCAAGAATTTTTCTCTCCTTTTTATTATTGTATCACAAAGCTCATTAGCATTCCTGAATCTTTATGTAAATAACTTTTGCAATATGTATATATGCATTTTATATATTTCTTTTTTTTTTGAAAAGCTTGATTAAAATTTTCAAACGTAAATATTATTTCTCCACAGTATCCTTATAACATTTCATCAGCGATGTTTCAAGTATATACATGCAATTCGATTAGTAAAAATAAACACATTATTAAAGATGATTCACTTTTTAGAAATGCTATCCATTTTTTATATATATAAAATTCCTAAGGGATATAAATTATTGATCAAAGAACATAATCAGAAACGATATACTGAAAGTGTTAATTCAGAAATATTTTGTCATATAAAAGCTTGTAGGTAATTAGTGGCTTTTTTTCTTTTTATGAGAACTTGATCATATTTTTTGAACTGTGCTCCGCTTTTTTCTTGTTTTCATGTAATTAACGTACCTTCTCAACCGAAAGGTCTGGGGAGCAAATAAAAGGAAATCTTTTCCTATTATAACGAATTTAAATTTAAGGAATAATAAAAATCTTCTAAAGAAAAAAAGCAAAGGGTAAAATCCATCTCTCTTCTTTTAAAAGAAGCAAGAAAATGATTGAAAATAACAAAATGTCCTTTGACGACAAAATAAAATCTTGTAAAATTTAATTATTTCCAAAAATTAGGTACAATAATTTAAACTCTTTCAAAATTCGATTCTTTTCTACAAATTTTTACAAGAACTTCATTTATAAATCTATTACTTTTAATCATTTTCATGAAGTTCATTTCGAGTTAAATTGTTTTTTAAAAATTTAATTTTCTGTCATGTTACTAAAATATTTGAAAATAATAAAACTTTTTGAATATTACTTTTCGAAAATATTTTTAAAAAATCAACTTTTTTGCATTATTTGTAATTACAAATATGAAAATACATATGATTTGTCAAATTTTAATGATAGATCTAAAAAAATATACCTTTAATACTGTAACATAATTTTTCGAATTGGATTCCGTAAAAGAATTTTCGTACAATTTAAAAAGTTAATGAATTTTTTGAAGAATTTTTTATTCAAAATTTTTAAAATGCTGCGTTTATATCAAAATTAAAAAAAAATTTAAAAAAAGGTTATGGAAAAAATAAACAAACATGTTTTTTCAAACTTTTAATAAGTCTAAATAAGTATATTTCCAAAAAATTTTAATTAATTTTATTTGGAATATTATTGAATTTTTAAAATTATGAAAAAAAATTCAAAATCTATCTTTTAAACCTAATTTTATGCAAATTTTTTGAAAATAATTGAATTTTTCAACAGTATTTTTGTCTAACTTAAAAAAATAATTTTTTGAAGAATTTTTTATTAGACATAAATTTTGAAAATATTATTTAAAAATTTTATTAAAAATATTTAAAATGTTGTGGTTTTTTCTACAAAAACCAAAAAGTTTGAATTCTTACAAAAATGTAATACAATTTTTTGTGTATATTTAAATTTTTAGAAATATATAACCTAAAATATTTACAAATTATTAATTTTTAAAAAATTATAGTAAATAAATATTAAAAACTGATTTTCTAAAAATATTTGAAATTAATTTTTGAAATGTAATAGATGTTTTAATAACTTAGAATGTAATGGGAAATTTTTTCAATTAACTGAAGTTCAGTAAAAAGCTTTGAAAATAATTGAATTTCTAAAAAAAAGTTTTTAGAAAACAAAAAAACAGGTTTCTTTCGAAATTTTAATAAGACTAAAAAATTAAAAAGAAAACAGTAATTTAAATCATTTTTAAATAACTGAAATTTACTAAAAAGTTTCAAAACTTATTGAATTTATAAAAATAAATTTGTTAAAGAATTTTTTATTAGATATAAATTATAAAAATGGTTGTTTTTTTCAAAATTTTAGAAAAATTATAAAAATTTAGAGATTATTATTGAAAATTTGCAATTATTTTTTGAAGATATTTGAATTTTGTGAAATAAATGTTAATATGGAAAATGACTTAATTTAAATAAAAGTTACAATAAAAATTTCACAGAATATGACTTTTTTAAAAAATAGTTTAATATAATTTTTTAAAAATTCTTTTCAATAATTTTAATATTTAAATTTTTATCTAAAGATTTGTTATTAAAAATTTTTGAAAATTTAATTATTTTTAGAAGTTTTACTGAAGTATTTTCAAAAATTTAATTGTTTTAAATAAATTGTTTAAAAAAATTTAATTTGATTTTAATTATTTTCCAAGCTATAAAAATCAGAATCAGTTGCATTTTATACAAAAATTAGTACTTTTTGAAAAACATTTTGATGGAAAGTTTGGAAAAAACGATTTTCTCAAAATAAGTCGAAGAATGACGAAAATTATGTCATTTAAACATTTAGTACAGGAATTCTAAAGATGAGTCTTAAGAAATGAAAATTTTGAACTTATAGTGAAAGTTTTTGAATATTAAAATAAGTACAACTATTCTTATGTAGATGCGATACATATATAGAAAAGACGAAAGAAAAATAGATCCGTCAAGTGAGGAGAAAACGAGAGCAAAGAGAAAGGGAAACTCGTGTAGTATATCGTATGCATATGCACGGAAAGTAAAACGAATTGCATAATGGCTTAACGCATTCGAATATATCTGTCGGTCGACAAGCTTTGGAGCTCAGCCAGTAGCCAGAAAGAGACACCCCTCTTCCCACCTTCATCAACATTCTACAATGCACTATGGAATTTCTGTTTACAAAGTTTCACTTTATTGGGTTCACAGATTTTAAAAGAAAAAATTTAGGTCACACCTTAATCCCTTTCAACACTTGCATCGGTGTTTTCAAATCCCTAAAAAACTAAATTCTCCTAAAATCTCGTTTTAACAAGTTTTCTTCTCTTTTTTCCATAACAATCTTTTTTTCAACTAAAAGCTTTTATAATTTTCTACTAAAAATTGAGAAAAAAATTACTCCTGCAGTTTTTTATATTAACTTGTAGAATGGTAGTTTTATTCTTTATTTATTAAATAACTGATAACTCAGATAGTGAATAATATAATAATTTTAAAATTAGATCATTGCAGTCAAGTCACCTTATTTTAATAGGTAAAAATATTTTATAAATATTTTTGAAGAAATATGCAAAACAAATTTTGAATTTGCAAAGTCTGACATTAAATTCGGTTGGGGTACAGTTTTTCTACTTTTTAATTTTCTAAAACATTTGTGCTGAGTTTCTTTAATAATTTATTTAATGAATGTGATTATCTAATTTTCTTTTTTCTAATAAAAGTCATTTTCTAACAATTTGTTTTTCTATTAAAGTTAATTTTCAAAAAATTATTTTTTCAATTATTCATTTTCTGTAATGAAAATTAAATAATTATATGATTAAAAAATAAAATTGATAAAAATTTTTAATTAAAATATATACTGGAGACGTGATTCAAAAACTGATAAAAAATAGAAATCATTCAAATTTAACAAATTTTTAAAATAATGACGTTAAATATCGTAATTTATTAACAAATAGAAATTATAAAGACTTTCCGCTTCAAGATATTTAATGCTTTCAAAAAGTTTGATAAAATATATTAATTTTGAAAATTTTTCTATGAAAATGATATGAATTATTATTTCATATTTTCAAAGAAGAAAATTTTGTTAAAAAAATTGCGATTAGAAATTTTGTAATATTGTTTCTTCTTTTCCAAAAAGAAACTCGTAATTTTTTTGAACAGCTCGAATTTTGATTGAAAAACAGAAAATATGCAAAATGGTTACTAATTTTTGATTTTTAACAATTTTCAAACTATTGTCAAAGTTATAAAAATTAAACAATTTTCAGAAAATTTCCAGAAAACACTAGAAGTCATAACATTTTGAAAAAAAATTTCTTTAAAAAATTATTTTTAGAAAACTGATTTTATTAGAAATGACAATTTTAGATAAAAAGGATTAGCAAATTTTTTTTTTAAGTAATAGTACACGATATTCAGTTCGTTTGAAATAAAAAAAATTGTTTGATAGCCTTGGCCTACTATAAAATATTCAGAAAAGTTTGTTTTTAAATCACTTCATGTAATATTGTAACAATATCCAAAATGAATTTTTGTATTAATAACTAATTAATATTTTTACACTATTCTCGAATCAAGTGAAAAGAATTCTTATTGCACATTTTTCAATACAAAAAGGGACATTATGAATCTACTCGGTTACTTGGTGGGGGTAAAAGTCCCCCTTCTTTTTTGTGACCGTGCAATCAATGACTGGGTCTTTCTCACGGTCCGTGCGTTTTATATAGTGAAATATATCACATTTCTATTTCATTATTTAATATATTTCTGTAAATTGTACTGAAAAAATTATACGTAATGGAGAAATGTTTATAAAATGTACAATAAAATAAATTATAAAAAACGGCTAATAAATGTTTTTCTTAAATTAAAAATGATCGTGTCGTTGACCCTGACATTCTGTCCGATACTCGCCAAAGAAACGAAAGTCAAGTCACATTTTTCATGTCACAAATTTTCATATAAAGAATGAAATCAATGTTTCCATTTCTCATACTGACAATGTGTATAATTTTAGAAATATTTTTCGAATATCTGATACGTCTCTCGGCACTGCACAGGTCGATCTGAAGATGAATGATAAGTCCCTTATGAATTCTACTTGCTCTCTACCTACAACTATCGATCTCGCTCAATTTACCCGTCGGCCTGTTAATTATTGTTGCACCTAATTAGTCGCGTGAACGGATCACGCTTTCGGGCGTTCGCTTGCATGTCACGCCTGCAACAAGCAGCTCTGTAAAGTGAGGTTAGGTCACACCGAGCACACACAGCGATGTGCCAACTGCATGTCTCTACACACTCACACTCACACTCACACACACACATCGGCTAAAAGCGAAACACTCGAAAATGACATTGATAATCGAATTAGTGTTCCGATAATTTCAAGTGTCATTTGTCCTTTTTTAAATAATTCTATTTCAATTAAAATCAATAAATATTTAAATTCCCAACACTTCGAGAACAACAAAATATTAAATTTTATTTCTGTTTTAAATTTCGAATTCGTCAATTTTAACAATGAAATAGTAGAAATTACTGTTAGTAAAATTTACTAATAATTCGAAAATAAAAAGTCAGTCCGTAATAAATATTTCTGCAAATTCAGATTTATAGTAATTTCTTTTTAAAATCATTTAATTCTTGAACAACTATCATGAAATTATTATACTTTGACATTATTTAATGAATAATTTTACTTAAATATTTTGAAATTAATTGGATTTTAGAAAAAAATTACATTTACAATTTTCAAAAATAGCTTTAAACTTAAAATGTTCCAACAAAAATTGTAGAATATTTCATTCCAAATTCGTTAATTTGTTAAATTGAACAATTTGATGATGCAGAGCAACAATAGAATTTAAATTTTTATTGAATTTAATTTGAAATTTTAATGATTTCAAATTTTTGAAAAATTTTTATAATTCAAATTCTTTATAAATTATAGTTTTATTTTTTAATATATTCAATTAATTATTAAACATATGGCAGAAAATTAATTATTTACAAATAATTTTTAAAAAATTTTCCCAACAATTCAATTATTTTCATGAAAAATAAAATTTATTACAGGCATTTAATTATTTTCGTATAAATAATTTTTTTTGGATTCAATTATTTTTGGTGTAATGGTAATCGAATGTCTCGAAAACTTTTGTAAAATTTTAATGAAAATAATTGAATATTGTATTATAGAATTTCTCGAAAAATGTAATTTATTCTTAAAAATTTTATTAATATTCGTGAAAAGAATTCTATTTTTTAAAAATTTGTTAAAATTCTGTATGAAAATTTAATAAATTGTTTAATTAATTGTTTCGAACTTTCAAATGAACGACAATATTTTTTTACCTCTTCTAATTTGTATTTTATTGTCAAAAAAATTATTTTTTAGATTAAAAAAAATTAATTCAAAACTAAATATTGTTTAATTTCAATTTTTTTTCCTTAATCGATATTAATTTTCAAAAATATTGAAGGTAAAAAAGAATTTCGTTCATTTGAACGTTCATAACATTAGCTTCATTAAGGGTTGAGTTTATAATTTTTGTAAATCGATGTATAATTTTCAAAAGTAATAGAATTTACCACAGATATACAATTATGTTCAAAAAATTTCAAAAATTCTAGTCAAAATTTCAATTTATTTTTATAGATAATAAAATTCTTCTCCAAAATACAATTATTTTTAAAATTATTAATTAAATTTCTTGACATAATTGCAATTATTTTGTCAAACTTTATTGAATGATTTTCAATATTTACTGATTTAATAAAATTGTCTAAAAGAATTGAAAAGTTTAAAATTATTTAAATTTTTTGTTATACATTTCTTCGCAATAATTAAATAATTTTTATAAAAAATAAATTACTGTAGATAAATTCAATTATTTTCACAACTAATAAAATTTTCACAGGAAATTTATTATTCCTTATTATTTTTGTATTTAAATTAAATGATTGAGTTTTTCTAGAATTTTCTAATAAAAATCGATTAAAAAATGAATTTTAGTTATTTTAGATTATAATTTAATATGAATTCCATTTGAGCATGAATTTTCATAGAAATAATTGAATTTCAAGAAGGTTTTGCATTAAAATCTTTGAAAATCGGAATTTCTCATATTTTTAAAGATTATAACTAATAATTCTATAGAATTAATTTTATTGAAAAAGTTTAATTAATGCTTTTTCAATTATTATTCGAAGTTATTATTTTCAAATACATTTTCGATTAAATAATTTCTGAATGTTTGAAATTTCGTAAAATTGGATTTGAAAGTTGTCAAAGAAGTTTTTTTTTATTATTGAAAATATTATTGATTTAGTGAAGAATTTTAATTAAAAGATGTTTTAGAAAATGGTAATTTAAATTAAAATAATGAAAATAATTTTGAAAAAATTACAGTAACAATATTTCTTTAATGAAAATTAATAATTCTATCACTCGGCCTTCTGTAATTGTTTTAAAACAAGAAGAAATCTTTCTGTTTTAGAATAGGTAATATTCTTACCGAGTTCTTACAAATTGTTGAATTTTGAGAAAGATTTGAATTGAAAATTATTGAAAATTTTAATTCCTGGTGGAAATTAATAATAATGATTAATTATTTATTTAAAAAATATGTTATTGATGTTTTCGACCAATTTCAAAATAAAAATTATATTTTTTTAGTGTCAGGAAAAAAGACAAAATTTTGTCTGAAAAAATCAGGAAAAAGGGAAATTTAATTTTGGTGGCAACTCTGGGAAAATAAATTTTATTGAACGAATAGGTGGGTCATGAATCAGGAATAGATTAGAAATGTCTGGAGCTAAACCTTTTTGGTGTGTTTTGTAGAGTAAATATATATATATATATATATTTGTATATGAAATCGAAATATTGAGCGCAAGGAAATCGGAACGTTTTCGAAATCGAATCAAACCAAAACGGAAATTGCGTAATCGTGGGTCCCTCTGGATCATGGAAAGGACAGTTGTCCCATGGGGTTTATGAGGCGCGTTTGCGACTACGCATTCGAAGCGAAAATGAACTGTCCCCCATAGAGCAGCATCTATATATTTGGATTTGTATTCAAAGTACGCGCGCAGTTTCGTTGGGAAATGACATTGTCAATGAATTCCGTTTTCGACTTCCGCTTTTGACACGTGACCCCACCCAATACTTTTCCTTCCGTCAAGAAACAATGCAAATTTTCACTTATTCGCGATAATGTGTAAATTATTATTATTAATCACTCTTGCGGTTCATCAATAAATTATCGCCGAATATATTCACATTTTAACAAAAGCTCGCGATGTTTACTGATGCGAGAGGAAAATTTAATTCTCTTATTGTTCACGTATCTATGTTTTCATATTCTTACCCTTGCTTCAAATTTTGCACTAATTGAGCGTATTTCAATTTTTCGTTTTTAGAAACGTTGACAATTTAATTTTCATTAATTTTGCAATGAAAGGAAGTTATTAATTAAAATATCGTCAGCTAATAAAATTTTTGCAAAACAGAAAATTTCTACAGCATATCGACTTTTGAATCAATAATTTTTATGCCTTTTGGCAAAAATTTTATTTCATTCAATAGGATATTTTTCTTCTCAGTATATGTTTGTAGGTACATATATGTTTTGTGAATAACAAAGGATTTTCTCTTCAAAGCAAAAATCTCGTACGTCTTTTGCAAAAAAATAAAATTCTCTCTTTTCCATTCACTGTGGTAGAAACAAAAAATTGTTCACATGCGTTTACAAATGAAATAGAAAAAAAGTCTTTTTTTCTGAAATATTTGAAAAAATAGTGAGAATATATGCAAAAACGAAAAAAAAACTATCTTGATTGCATTATACAATTCGTATACAGCAATAGAAATGAATGAATCGTATATACACAACATCGATGAAATCATTTTTTTGTAAAAAATCATAATACAGAAAAATGATAATTTTAACTCCGAAGAATGTGAAAGAAAAGAAAATATTTAAAATAAGAGAAATATTTGGAACGAAAAGAAAAGAGACTGGTATAAAATTACCATTATGCTGAAAATTGAGTCAAGTTTTGCTACAATGGATTTCGATAATTCTAATCCTATTGAAATGCTAATAGTCCGTTGTTTACAGTGTATTATTTCATGCTGATGGTTGTCTTCAATTCCCATCAGTTGAGAGAAAAGGAACCGAATTTGTGGTCAAAATATGGACCACTTTACCCTAAAGTTTGTTTCATTTGCATCCATTATGCATTTTCAGAAATAGCATTATTCACAATAAGAGTCATTTCATGGCTAACTGTTTCGATTGTTGGAGCATAAAGACGAGTGTTGGATTACTGTTCCAACTCAACTTACTTTATACATTTACATTCACCGACTGACTGTATTTAATAATAGTCTGGCAAAAATGAAACAAGTATTTCCGTTACAAAAAAAATTTCCACTCAGAAGAAATGTGTTCCACATACACAACGAAATAGAATAAAATTCATAAAAATTAGTAAATAATCAATTTTTCAACAATTTCTGTAGCCTAACAGTAAATAAATACAGAACGAAAATTTAATGAAACTGAGCTAAAAATTTAAATTTCATCCTTCCCTCTTTTTGACAGAGCGATAAAAAGTTTCTCGTTCTGTAATTACCCTGGACGAGTAATAATTCAGTAAATATGAATATGTGAGGCATGATAACGCCTGTATATGGTCTCGGGGTATATGTACAAAGAGAGAGATAGAGAGAAATTTTGCTATGAGATTATTCGCCTTTGGGTTTTGCGAATGCGTTTGTTGGTGAAAATTGGGAGAGTTGAGTGGTATTTCTATAAAGTGTTTTATAGAATGGGATATAATATGTTTTATAGAGTGAGAGTCTGCGTATAATAGGGTAAAGAAGTATTGTCAACCTGGCAGAAGCCTGTTTTCGAGAAGCGCAAAACAATGCGAAAGAAACGAGAGCAGCAGAAAATAAAAAAGGTTATGTGTACGTGCCGACCGGTATGTGCAGCATCGTCGTCTCTGCAGTTTTAGGCATTGAACACGCCCTATACCGACAAAACCGGGTGCCAGAGCCAATAAACGGCCATACATATACATATAGAAGCTGCGAGAGTTTATATGCATTGAGTTATGTATCGGCAAGTATATTATATGGCATTGCATAAAGTGAATGGGTGCACATATTTTCTTGCATTTCTTTAATATTTATGCATGCAGAGTGGAAAACTTCCTTTTAATGTAATTACAATACCGAAATATTCTTCAAACAAGATGAACAATTTTTTGGCCCTCAAAGTTTTTTCTTCACTATACTTGTCGAAAAATTACTGAACTGTTATTTTTAATAGATTTTTCGAAAGGTGCCCAAATAGCTATTAATCATAATAGTACAAATCACTTGGATATCAAGATCTACTCTCTAAATCCGAATTAGTAGAAAATTATTAATGAAATGACGAAAAGTTTTCCACCAAATGCTTTAGTAATAATTATATTAACAAATAGTGAATTTTAATAATTTTATTAATTATTAGTAGATTAGTAGATTTTACTCACTGCTTAGTAGAATTCTAACAATTAGTAGAACCTTTTGTACTAATAGTTGTTAAAGTAGTTATACTAATTCATTTAGTGAAATTAGTTCGGTAAAACGTAAGATAAGTGTTCGATGCATTTATATTTACTTAATAGTTCGGTAAAACGTAAGATTAAGTGTTCGGTAAAATTGATTAGTTTCAATTTACTGAGCACTTCGGTAAAACTTAAAAATAATGAAAATAACAAATAATAATTATTTTTCTGACATGTTATGTTTATTGATGAATTCGTCAGGATAATTACGAACACAGTAAATCGTGAGGTATTAAAAAGTGTTGCAGATTAAATTAACACCAAAAAAGATCCAAATAATCAATTTTGGTGTTATTTTTTACAATCAATGAAATTTTAGTTTATTAAATATTTTTATAACTATAAAATATAAAGATGTCGATAACTCCGAGTCTTCGACTCGCGGAGTGATCAGTTTCTCCATATTTTATAATAATTAAAGATGACCAAGTAATAAAATAATTATTTTATATTATAAGAATATTATACTTCTTCAAAATTATTTTCAT
Source organism: Leptopilina myrica (nomen nudum) (assembly GCA_032872475.1). Lineage (NCBI taxonomy): Eukaryota > Metazoa > Arthropoda > Insecta > Hymenoptera > Figitidae > Leptopilina > Leptopilina myrica (nomen nudum). Next base: position 37,470,648 of record CM065464.1, on the reverse strand, counting down.
TATTTCAATCCAATTATTATTTCCAAAAATTGTTTAACTACAATTTTACTTTATATCTATTATTTTTAATAATAATTAATTATAATTATATATATTATTATTATTATATAATAATTTAATTATTTAAATGCAAAAGTAAATATATTTTATAATAATTGAATGTTTCTCAAAATTCAGTTCTCATAAAGAATTTTAGTAACAATTTTTTAAGAATTCAATTCTTTTGTCGAATTTTATTAAAACTTGCATGAACATAATTACTTTTCACAAGGAATTCAATTATAATTGTATGAAAAATAATTGAAACGCTGCGATGAGTTTTATAATTTTCAAATTTATTCGTTTCCAATTCAATTTTACGAAATTTCAATTATTCGGAAATTCTGCAATTAAATATATATTAAAAAATAAAAACTCAAAATAGTTTCAATAAAAGTTCTATTAAACTTTAAAAAATAATTAATTCAACAGAATTTTTTGTAAAAATGTGGAAAATTAAGAATTTCAATGATTTTAGTTTGAAACTTTTTCAAAATTTAATTATTTCTAAAAATTCATGTTATAATGCTTTTAATTAAGTATAATCTAAAATTTTAACTGAAATTCATTTTTAAAACCATTTTTATTAGTAAATTCTACGAGAATTCAATTATTTAAATACAAAAATAATTTATTTATTAATTTCATGTTTCTTGAAATTAAATTTTCATAAAAAATGTTACGAACAAATTTTTTAAATCATTAAATTTTTAGACGAATTTTTTATAAGATTTTTGAGAATAATTACATTTTTCGAGGGATTTGATTAAAATTGCATTAAAAATAATTGAAATTCTGTAATGAGTTTTATTATTTATGAAAATAATTGAATTCCTAAAAGAATTTTATTATTTTTAAGAATAATTCAATCCCTGTAGAAATGTTATTATTTATAAAAATAATTGAATTGTTGCAAAGAAAATTGATAAAAAAATTTGTAAATAATTGAATTCCTGTAAAAATTTTTATTATTTATGAAAATAATTGAATGTTTGCGTAGAATTGAATTCAAATTTTTTTTTAATAATGGAATTCTTTTGGAAAATTTTATTGAAATAGTAGATATTGAAAATTATGGAATTTTAAAAAAGTTTTGAATATAATTGAAATTTTGACAAGAATTTGATTAAAATTTTGTAAAATAATTGAATATCAGAGAAGAAATTTATTATTTCTAAAGAGAATTGAAATTTTTAGGAGAATTTTTAAAAATTTTGGAACACTTTTGAATTTAGTAACTATGTTACTAAGTTGAAATTCGTTGAATTTTTCCTCACGTTTTACTGTGAAATTTCAAGTCAGTTAATATAAAATAAATATTTTGATTGTGGAAATGTTTGTCAGAAAGCATTAAAACTTCATTGAAGTATATACTCCATTAAAACTAAAAGTAAGTGGTTTTACTTCCAAAATCCTCCTCAGGAAAATTCTGTAAAACATCTAATCTTCTTTTACATTTGTCCGGTGAGTCTAAAATGTACTATCGAGTATTTTCTTCACTTGGCCAAGAGTCTCCGCATCGGTTAAGTGTATCACCGTTTCCTGCGAGTCACTTACGTGAATAAGTCTTCAATACTTCAGTCTGTGTTAACTCGTCCACTATTCAGTTCCAGTGAAAGATACCAGACAATTGCTACACTGATTTTATTTTCCGATTTGAAACTCAAGTTTTCCTATTTTATGAGGTCTTTTAGATGCCAGATTATCTTCAGTACATTTTTAGCCAGTCAAACTTCCAGAGGAAGCTTTGCGAAATGGAATTTATTGAAAATCCTACACAGGACAATATCTTTCTAGAAAATCCCCTTGAAAGATTGGTGAAAATTCAGGGGAAACGTTTGAAGAAACCCATTTCAGATATAGGTTCCCTCGAAGAAACGAAAAAATGGCAAATTCTAGTTAACTATAACCGAAGACTTTAGCCAAACTGAACTACCTCTGATCCATGTTTTTGACATTGGTCAACAACAACAAAAAACTGCTTATGGCCATTTTCCGTACCACAAACTTAATATGTACTGCTTAAATATATCGACCTATGGTCAATGAAAAAAATATTAAAAATCCTCAAAATCTCTATATTTTTTATTATGACCAACGACAAAAATAGTTTAAAACTAATTCCGTCGTCGGAATAGTTTTTCTAGCTAAAATTTAATTCGAATTTCCAAATGGAAATATTATGGTTAGATCAGAATATACAAGACCAATAAACAATTTGTAAAGATTCAGGAAGGTAAGAAACACAGTCAAATTAACCTAAAGAGGGGAAATTTGTTGCTGAAGCCAGAAAGGGCCAAATGGAACTGGAAACGGAAGCCCTGCCACTGGAGGACTTTAAATAGTCGGCAGTTTGTGCTTGTAGGATTGTCTAGGAATAGAATTAAGTTTACTTTCTCTTAAGTTCATTTTCCATCTAAATTAAGTCTTCTATGTGTACTCTGAAACCCCACTTTCAGTTTAACAAAACGACTGAATAAACTCATATTTGTCAAACAATCATAAACAACAAATGTTTCTTAACCGAAATTCAAAGAATATTCTCAATCGCAAAGCAAGTTTATCGTTTCATTTACAAATTTCCACGTAAAAGCGTGCGTAGAAAATAATTTAAAAAAGGAACATGCGAACAAGCATAAAATATTTCTTAACGGTGCTTAATATGCGAAAAGGTTTTCAAATTTTGTAAAAGGAATATCGTTAATAATACATTTATTTATATACAAATTTCACTTCATTACAACATGCAATGTAATTTCACACACGCGCAACACAAAAAACAAACCGGTATTTATTGACGATTATTTACAACTAAATTCTTGGAAAAATTTTGTCGATTACACATAGCAAATTATAATAAATGGAGCTTTGTTTTGGTAAAATGCTTTTTTTTAAAGAAATATTGCAGGAAGAATATATATATATGATGAGAAGGTGTTAAAATCTCAGTAGAACGACTAGAAACTGCTTTGTTAGAAGTAACCAATAGCTTTTGAAAGCCAGACTAGACGGCGCCAAGTGTCCGTCGTTATACGCTCGCAGGAAACCTTCACCGTATATATACGTGTGTTAAACTTAAACTATTCCTATATAGTTGTATAAAATTGAGAGGCGAAACGACCACTGTCTACTACATACAGTTGCACAGAAATCTATTACAAGCGTCGATATTCTAGCGTAATTAATGTTTTAATTCAATTTTAATTCAACGCATCGATTAATACCAGTTACTCTATAGAGAACAGTTTAGTAATATTTATCATTTTTGGTACTTTTCCCTTTTCACAAGTGATGAAAATCTAGTAAATATTTTATATTTAAATAGAACCGTTTAATTCAGTGAAGAAAAATATGTTTTCTTTATAAGCTCATAACCATAATTACCAAATAATATCCGAGAGGAAAATCCTCTAAACTAAAGTCTTTTTAGGGTGTGAACCTAGCCTAACTTGTTAGTTCTGAAAAACCAAAAAAAGCAGTACCGTCAACTGGGGCTATTTTGTGCATCAAATAGATTTTCTTTGTCTTAATGATATATTAAAATTCAGAATTAAAAGGAAAAAGAATATCAACTTTTCATATTTGTTGTGGACATCCATTTGAAGGTTTTCTATGAGTTGGGCAATGAAAGAGTATTTTTTGTCTGAATTGTGGTCATTAAAAATCGTTGCCAAAATATCCCCCCAAAATGAATCTATTATGTGCATCAAACTTTGTCTTTTTAAAATGTTGCCTAAACATTTTTTCATTGTTTCTGCTTCATTAAATCTTTTGTCTAGATATTTGAAAGTAAATTATAAGAACAATGAGCTATAAAAAAAATTTTTGTAGATATGCAACAAAATGTAAAATAAAACACTAAGATTTTGCTAAAATCTGGATTTACTCAAAATTAACAACCCTTCTTTAAATTATATATTACTCAGACATTAAATATCATTTTTTTCTTTTTGAATAAATATATTTTGTAATAATATATTTTTATAATTATAAAATTACCATTTAAATACTTGTTAAACTTTAAATCATTAAACTTTGAAACATCATTTCAAACGCAGTTTTTTTAAACGTTTTGAATATGTTTCAAAAGCATAAAAATAAATTTTTTTAGGATTAAAGAAATAGCAATTTAATATCTAACATACTTTTAACCCAGTGGACACAAAAATCGCCTTACGTTTTAACAACGTTCCTAGAACGTCTTTAGAACGGTTCGTGTCCCTTACCAGACATGAAACGTTTTAGAAACGTTCTAAAAACGTTCCTAATGTTCTGTGCCGAGAGGGCACAGAAAAGAGAAACGAGAGAAATAGTTTTAAAACTAATTTGATAAACTTATAAATATTAATTAATGTTCATTTTTTGAGGTTATGTTGCGCACCGGTTGTGAAGTTTTAATCGCTTTAATGATTTTAATTAATTTATCTATAGTTTTTTGACAAAAAAGTAAGACAAGAGTGTATAAAGAATGATGCATAAAATCTTCTTCACTTACTAAATGAAAATTTCTGAAAAATATTTTATTTTTTTAAGTGCACAAATATCTATCACAGTTTATGAGTCTCACTGAAACTCGAGAAGATTTGGTGTAATTTTTCAGAACATTAAAAATTTTTGACACAACTTTTCCGTTATTCTAAGTAAAACAATTATTTTAATGATTTTAATTTGAATTTGTTACTTTTCCGTTTTAAAATTGTTTTTCAATTTAAAAGTGGAAAAGCACATCTTTTCAACCATATATTGCTCGTTTAGTGAAAATAAAAATTGATGAGACCTCAATGGAAAATACTTGCAATTTTTCAGTTTTTATTCCATTTTTTCAACTTTAACGAGGTTTTTAGAATAGTATTTGAATTTAAAGCTTTTTTCATAATAATTTTGTTAAATTATAATTATTATAATTATAATTTTAATTATTAAATTATTCTACGTAAAATGAGCATTTTTTGAAAAAATTTTACTACGAATTCAAAAGTTATGTGAATTTTAAGATTTTAGAATTTTATCGCTGAATTTAAAAATACTTCAAATTTAGTGAGAAATTTAACATCAGGGCGCTTAAAATGTTGTTTTCACCAAATGTAATTGATTAACTATGAGAGGCAAGCATGTTAAAATGTTTCTTTGATAAATTTAAATAACGACTGAAATATTAAAATTCTGTAAATTTAAAAGTAGGGTTGGATGAAATTTCAACTTTCCTATATTTACATTGTATAGGTGAGTCAACATTTTTTCAAAAAATATTTACGATTCAAATGCATTCTATATTATGGAAAATAATAAAATTTTTCAGAATTGTGAAAAAGCATATGAAAAATTCGACAATAAAAAATAATTAAAAAATGTGGAAGAAGTTCAAATTTATATTCTTCAAGTTTTTTTTTGCATTATTTTATAAATTGTTGAATAATTATCTGTTTTTTAATTTGAATAATTTAGAATAGATTTGAATCTTAAATAATGCTGGAAAAACAATGACGCACCATAAACAATGTAAATATAGAAAATTTGAAATTTTATCGTACTCTCCCCTTAAATAAAGATTCATTCGTTATTTAAATCTATCAAAAAACAGTTTGACATGATTGCCTTTCTAGTAAATCAATTAAATTTGCTTAAAACAAAATTTAAAGCGCCTTAATGTAAATTTCACATCAAATTTGAAGTATTTTCAAATTTAGCGAAGAAATTCTAAAATTTTTAAAATTACCTACTCCATCAATTTATATTAAAATTTTTTCACTAAATGCTCATTTTACGCCGAATTAAATATTTGAATTAAATATTATTTATTTAATACTTCTATATATATATATTATTTTTTTATATTTTTATTAATTAAATAAATAATGATAAATAATTAAAATAATTATAATTAGACAAAATGAGCAATAAACGGTTAATGTATGCTTTTCTTATTTAAAAAAAAACAACTTTGAAAATCCGTTTGAAAATAATTAATACAGAAATTGGCGCTATTGGGCCAATATTTTTTTCTCAGCATAAGAACTGATTTTTCAAAATGAAAACAAATCTGAAAAAGGAAACGATATTTTTGCAAACTGATACTCCTCCTTTAGACGAAATTCGACTTGGAGAATGTAAGAAGCGAATTTTATGGGCAATAAAATTGAAACTCTGTTTTTAACGGAACTTCCAATTTTGGCATCGATCTACTGAGATTACTATAATATAGAAGTGACCTTGAGACTCTTGGAATGATGAAAGTTAATTTTTTTTATCTAAAGGATTGTAAAACCGAGAAAGTTACAAGGAGGCTGGGAGAGGGGGAGGGGGTTGGAGGACTAGACCGCCGACGGGCGTGAACTCTCTTTCTCTCTCTCTCTCTCTCCCTCTCTCAATGGTTTAGATATCTGTCGTGGAAAACTCTTTCGAGTAATCTTCACCGCGGAGAATGGATATCGCGAAGCACTTTGGGCTTTACTGCGAAAACCAATCCGTTCGGCTGCTTTTAACCATCGAAGCTCTTTTACGAGTTCTTTCAAAGAACGGAATTACGAAGCCGGTTTCGTTAAAAGGTTTTGTCCTCGAAACCCCCTTTTTTTATTTAGAAAAAAAAACGTATCTCGAATTAGTTTACCAAAGGACAATATATAGTTGGAAGTATTTAATTAAAAAAACAAAGTTTATCATTTAGTTTATAAATGAAATGTAGTAATTGATTTTTAAAAAAATCATGTGGCTAAAGTTTCGAACGTTCAAATGAACGAAATTTTTTTTCACTTTAAGTTTTTTTTGAAAATTACTATCCAAAGAACAAAAATAATTGAAATTAAACAATGTTTAGTTAGTATGTAAAAATAATTTTTTTTTTAAAAGAAATACAAATTAGAAGAAGTAAAAAAAATATTGTCGTTCATTTGAATGTTCGAAACATTAGGAACATGTTCCTGAAGTTATAGTCGACAATCGACGATGATTATTTTTTTTTATTCGCGACGATATAATTTAATTTTAGGCGTTTTTTAAAAAATTTTATTCACTGAAGAAAAGGTAGCATAAATTTTGTTGCGGATAATTTTGACCAATGTTAATTCACATACATATATATAAACAGTTGCGCCCTTAGGAGAAAACTTGTTGCAAAGAATTTCTCCCTCAAAATCAGGTTAAATATAATTTTTTTCTTGTGTATTTGAATTGTCGAAGAGATTTTTCAAAATTTTATTAGAAAATTGTAACACGCTGAGAAGAAAGGTAGGTACCTAAAAAAATGTCTCTAATTGACGACATTTAGAAAAATTTTTGGAATTTATTGCCGCTATAAAGTATTTATTATTGAAAAGACGAGCACTGATTCAAAATGATTTACAATAATTAAGCGCAGGTCGTTTAATGCTGACAGTTAAATATTTATACGATCGAGTCATATATGTCTTGTTTGTCCTTAAAAGATTGAACGGAAAAATATTTTACGACACACGCCATAATCGTACTTTATGTTCTTTGCTTTTCCAAAGAATAAATTACATCTTTATATCAATATAAATATACAATAATGCGGTTCTATTTTCAATTTGACAATATATTGTTAGGATTTTCAATTGTGTGAAAAATTTTGGCATCCGGTACAAAGTTGTATACAGTTAAAGTACTAAAATCAAAGAATGTATGTTGTCTTCTCCCTCTTTCTCTAAAAGTCGACAATTTTGATTATGTAAATGTTTAGTTTTCTTTAAAAAAAAAAAATAAAGAGTTTTTATCTTTATCGAAAGTATAAAAATTTGAACGTATCTTTCGAAGACAAAACGGTTTACGTAACCATTAGAAAAGTTTTAGTTTTTGAAATCCGAATTCGGGGTCAGAAATCAAAAGTTGGTTCGTTATTATTTTTAAAACTCAAAAAATTACTTTTTAGATACTTTTTAAGCGGTAATAAAATAATGTAAGCTATTTTTTAAATTTCAGCTGTAGATTCTACTTCAACCATTTGGCAAATAGTTTCTTAAACTTAAAATTTTTAATAATATCTAAATTCACCCTTTGAAGAAAAAAATACAGTTGTAATTTCTAAAATAGCTCGCATTCTTTTATTAAAGCTTAAAAAGTAAATTTTTTGAGGTTAAAAAATATTCGAAATTTTTATGTTTTTCTTGTTTGACTCATAAACTAAGAAATTAGCACGAAATAGAAATTATTTTACGAATAATTATACTTGAATAATTCAAAACTAATTAAATTTTAAGAGTTGAGTTTATAATATTTGTAAATCGATGTATAATTTTCAAAAGTAATAGAATTTACCACAGATATACAATTATGTATGACCAAAAAATTTCAAAAATTATTCTTGTCAAAATTTCAATTTATTTTTATACATAATAAAATTCTTCTCCAAAATTCATTTATTTTAAAAATTATAAATTAATTATAATTTTTTTTTTAAGTTTCTTCACAATAATCTACTGAGTTAATAAAACTTTCCAAAAGAATTCAATCGTTTAAAATAGTTTAAAATTTGTTTAATACATTTTTTCGCAATAATTAAATTATTTTCATAAAAAATAATTACTGGAGAAAAATTCAGTTATTTTCATAATTTATAAAATTTTCACAGTAAATTTATTATTTAATTAATTATAATTTTATTATTATTTTTGTATTTAAATTAAATGATTCATATTTCATAATAAAAAATAATTAAAAAATGAATTTTAGTTCTTGTAGATTATAATTTAATATTAATTGCATTTTAGTATGCATTTTTATAAGAATAATTGAATTTAAAAAATTTTAGTCAAAATTTTAATTATTTTTATTTTTAAAAATTAATAAAATTCTTTCCCAAAATTCAATTATTTTTAAAATAATTTATTTGAATTTAATTTTTATTTTAATTATTTTTACAAACTTTAATTCAATGATTTTTAATATCTACTGATTTAATAAAATTTTAAAAAAAAATTAAATTGTTAAAAAAAAATTTAATAAATAAATTCTATTATTTAAAATTATTATTATTTATTTCATAAATAATATATTACTTTAAATAAATTCTAAAATTTTGAATATAATTTTAATAAACTTCTTTACAGAAATTAAATTATTCTTAAAACAATTTTAGTAGAATTTCTCGAAAAAATGTTTCATTTAAAAGAATTTTATGAAAATTGTTCAAATGTGTTAAATTGTTTAAAAATTTGTTGATAAAATCCTTTAATTTTATGAAAGATTCAATTATTAAATAAATTATTTATTTTTCTATTTAAATTAAATGATTAATATTTCGTAGAATTTTTTAATAAAAATTTATTAAAAAATGAATTCTAGTTTAGATTTTAGATTATAATTTAATATTAATTCCATTATAACATGATTTTTTAAAGAAATAATTGAATTGTAAGAAGGTTTTGCATTAAAATCTTTGGGAAAGTCTGAATTTCTCATAATTTAACTAATAAATACAATTAATTTTATTTAAAAAGTTTAATTACATGTTTTTTTTTTTGAATTATTATTTGAAGTTATTATTTTCTTATACATATTTAATTAAAGAATTTCCGAATATTTTAAATTTTGTAAAATTGAATTATTGTAAACAAATGGATTTAAAAATTCTTAAAGAAGTTTTTCAAAAATTCTAGAAAAAAATAATTGAATTGAAATGAGGAAACTAATTTTAAAGAAGTTATTGCAACAATATTCTTATAACATAAATGATTTATTTTATAGAATTATACATGAAATAATTATTAATTATTATAAATAAAATTTATGAAAATTTTGTCTTATCTAAAAATTAGGGAAAAGCTAAGCAAAATTAAATTTTTCAGGCAAAAAGTTTTTGAGAGGAACTACAGTAATGCGCACAAGATCGCACGCAGACCTGAGAAGAGTGGGGATTTCCCCTTCCATATTCCCTTGCTCTAGGAAAATATTGTCGTATAAGGATTCCCCTTTTTATACCTGGAAATAGAGATTTGTGTTCTAATTTAAATGAAATAGAGTGTAGAAATAACCTTTTATCATGACAGACACAAGGAGATGACAGATTCGAAAAATATAGAAGATAATCCACGTAATAAAATTCATGTCTCGTGCCTCGCATCCCTTGGAGATCAGACACGCGCGGTTTCATTAAACTCGTAGGCGGCGGACACCTGCTCATGTCCCCCTTGTCGATTCGTGCCCAATGGAAGATTGAAAGGGAAAACCCCGCCGAGGAAAGAGAAAACGGGGAATTTTCCTTCGACTTTCATCACGATTCCTCCTTGCGCGCGCGATATATAGTTTGCGGAAGTTTATTCGATATTCTACTCGCGAAGAAAGATGTCCTGTGTGAGCAGCGGCAGCACGGGATTTTCCAATTCTTTCAAATTGACTGCCACTGTCATTCACCCTATTGCCTCAACCCCCCACCACACGTTGCGCCTTCGACCCTGACTCGAATTTTTTATCCAAAAAAGAAAATTCCCCCACAATTCGATAATAACGCCGATTTCTAGCCTAGAGTGTATCGAGAATGAAATTCAATTTTAACTCTCCATGCCTTCCAAACACCATAACGTTTGCCTCTATTTACTCTAACACACTTTCCAATTGGATGCTCAATGCAACCCATTCTCTCTCTCTCTCTCTCTCACTTTTCCCCTTGCATTTTATCAGAAATAAAATTTTTCCAGCACATGGATTCTTTCGTTCAAGCACTCGAGTACATCTCCCTATATGCATAGAGGGAGAGAGAGAGAGAGAAAGAGTTCCTCCTCGAAATCCAATGTCGCCTTGGTTACACGCATTTCACCTGTGCTATTCCAACGAACGGAGATCAGGTGACCCCCAGGTGGATAAGAGTCTTCCGCTATTTGTTCGAATAATTGTCCAATTATTTCCGTGTATGCCCTTTATTCGACAAATTCGCTAATAATGATCAGCCCACATGGTTTGAGCCAATTTTCCGCATATTAAAAATAGGAGATCGCTTCCTTCGGCGCAGTATATTATTTCAATGTCCAATGAATAATAATTTAATTTACGTATTTCGATATACGTATATCTACATATATATAAATGAGTGTATTAATTGTCACAAAATGAATTTACAAATTATTCCGATTAAATATCACTTTTGTTATCAAGTGTTTATTCCATTGACGCATAATGTATGGAAATTAATTACGTTCTCATGGCAGATAAATATTATGGTACTTGGTGACTAGTTAACAATGTAAATTCACAAAAAGATTAAATAGCGAGTAGGAATAGGAAAATGGCAACAAATCACTCTCCCTACAAAATAATATGTATCAATATTTAAGGATTGTCACCTGTAAATTAAGGAAATTAGAGAAACTTATAAAAATTTGACAGTTTGCGTTCTTTAGATTATTTTAGAAACATACACTGTAAAAAAAAGGAGTTAAATTTTAACTCCCCAGGGAGTCTATAAAAGTCGCACCCAATTTGGGAGTGAATGCGAGGGGAGTTAAATAAAAGGAGTTAAAATTTAACACCCAAATGCTAACTCCCCATGGAAAAAATAACTCCCGCGGGTGTTAAATGAAGGGAGTTAAAAATTAACTCTCTTTTGGAGTTAATTTTTAACTCTAAAAATTTAACTCCCTACTCCCGAGTCCGTTAACTCCCTAAATTTTTTACAGTGTATGATTTTTTCCGAATTTTTTATATTTTTTTCTTTAAAAAAATAAAATAAATTTGCAATATAACATGGGCTCTTATGGGAGCTTAGATAAATCTTAAAAAAAAGTATGAAGGAAATGAGAGAAAAATCTGTGTTTTTGTGTACAGATAGACAATGTCAAAAAGTTAAAACTAGCAAAGTTTAGAGAAACTTTACCACAGATTTAATGAATAAATAATTATTTTAATTTTACTTTTCAAAGCAATAATAAAAACACATGAAAATGTGGCAACATCGCAACAACACATAACCTCAAAAAAATATAAATTTGATTTGTACACTTGAAATTAACAATATTACTTATTAACAAGTTAATAATTTTCATGTTTCTTTTGTATCATAATTGTATTTTACATTTGTTTATCATAATTTTCGTGTTTCAAACACTAAAAAATTTGAGGTTAACATACTAAAATACCAGTCGTACCAACCATAAGTCGAGTATGTATTGTTATGATTTTTAACACAATTTCAGAAAATTAATTAAATATATTTTTTAATATATAAGTATTAAACAAATTTTAGCATTAATTTTCACATCTTTTGTGAATGTTTTTTTCGTTCAATAAAATAAATATATAGGTTTTTTGATTAAAATTATGAAATTGAAATTTTTTTTTAGGTTGCAAACATGCAAGATTTTACATTGAAGTAATACCCCTCACCATTTCTTGGACAATCGTTAAGGAGGAATCAGGAGGAATCTGACGTACAGTCAAAACAAAAGCGAATATCGTAATTTTGTAATTTGAAAGAAAAATTAAGTTTTAAATTCGTTTTGGTGGAAAGGCGAAGTATTTAATTTTGAACATTTAAATCGATTGAAAGTTGCATTTAAATAAAAATTACAATTTTCTGTCAATAGAAACATTTGATAAATTTTAGGTTACGTTACTTAAATAATTTTTTATTGACAAAGAATGATATTTTTTGTCAAATATAACCTTAAATTGTTCAAAATGTAGAAAATTAAATTCCTTACCAAAAGGAATTTAAAATATCTTTTAATGAAATTAATGATTTGCATTATTTTTTTTTAATTTACTACAGATTATGTCAATTAAATTTTTTTTAATAAAACAGATATTTTACAATAATTTTTCTTTCAACTATTTAATCAATTTGAACTAACAATTGCATTGTAGGAACTTTTTTGGACACAAATGAATAAAAATTTCTTGAATTATTGTTAAAGTTTCTTCTAAGCCGCCTAGAGATTATCAGTACGAAATAGTTATTTTGCAAAATAACTATAATTTTTGTAAACAATTACACTTTACAATTTCATTACCTGTATAATTGATCTGTAATTATAATATAGTGAAATGCAAAATCACTGTTCTTCAAAAAAATTTTAGCAAACTTTATTTATTTAAAATTGTTTAAATATTTAAGAAAAATTATTGTAAATCATCAATTTCATTGTCAGAAGTAAAAAAAGTAGTGAATTTGGTTAGAAGAATTTTATTTTTGAATTTTTAGCGACCAAATGAAGCAAAAAAAATTCTTATTTTCACTTGAAAAATCCGCTATTTTGTGTCTGTTTCTTGGGAAGAAATAAAACAAACGTTGGTGGTAGAAAAAATCAAGCTTCTAAGCAAATTTTCATCGTTTTTTGATTTTCAATATAATGAGTTAATTAATGATGTTTTTCGCAAATCATTTATTTTATTTTTGAAATTTTTACCCAAAAATGTAATAATTTTAAATTTTGCCTACTCTTGTGAATTAGTATGTTTTGCTAATAAATAGTAATTGCTATTAATTTATTCGCACAATTTATTAATTTACAGAAGAGTCAGTTACGAACTAAAATTAGTAAACATTTTGTACCATTTCAAATTTAAAGCCTAAAAAGTTTAAATCTGATATTCCAATTCTGTTTCAAGTGCAAATTTCAAATAAAAGAATACCAAAGAAACAAAATTTTGTCAAAAAATAAAATTTTCGAATAAATCAAAACTTTCAGAAAACTGCCCCTTATATTTGCTGTTGTATAATTTTGCCCATAGTTTCGTTAAGACACATTGTTTCCTTTTCACTTACACAAAACATTTTGACTCCAAAAAAGACAAAGTTTTTTAATTAAAAATTTTAATTTCTACAAAAATAATGACATTTTTATACCATGAAGTGAAAATGAAAAGGAAAACAAAAAATTACCATCACAACTCTTCATTCTCAACCTTTTCACCATGAAAACAATACGTAGTGTTACTTCTATAGTAAAGATGGGGAAGAGAGTAAAGCCAACCTTGAAAGCGAAGTAAAAGGTGAGCCATAAATCATGAAGCGGAAAGAAAATCGGAAACGTGCATAGCTAGATAATTAGGCCCCGAGGGCATGAAAAGAAACTTTATCAAAGCCATCTGGTTTTTGTCTATGAAAGCTGCTAAAATTTTCACTAAACATGTTCGACATCTGTCACATTTTCCGTTAATAAAAATCTCTTTTTGTCCACGTGCATGGGATGAGAGGTGAGAAGGTGAAAAATAAACATGTTTTCCTTAAAATGACGCATCGGAAAAAAATGTGTCTCTTTTTTGTGTATACAATATATACAAGTTTTGGTCGAATCTTGAGGAGGAAACTGTGAAAAAAAACATCTGCACGTCACGTGCTCCGTGAGAGAAAAAGGGAGAGAGAGAAAGAGAGAAAGGCGCCTATGACTTTCTGAAAATGCAAAATTTACAACGATAGGATTTAAATTTTACAGAAAAATTCTTCACGTTGACAGAGAACACGTGACTGAACTATAACTGAGTCGCACGTGCGTCTCAACTCAAATACGCTCATTTGCCATGAAACAGTCCATTGACACGTTTTCACACATAGTAAAATAAGCATCATGCTGAAACAACCCTTTCACACACGCATAAACATTATGCAAAAAGCTTTCCATAACTTTTTGTTTCCGATGACAACAAAATTTTAACATTATTTCTATAATAAATTGAATCTCGTAAAATTGTTGATTAATTTTTCAAGTATTTTTCTATTAATTTTTTTCGGATTAAACAAAGTGCCTTAAGTATTAAAATGGAAAAATAATCCAAAAAATAAGTTTTCTAGAAAATTTTTATTGTTTTAAATATAAAAAAATGTTTGATTTCTTATTATCATTATTTTAACCTAAAATTTAAAAATTTGTTCCTTTCATGCATGAAATCGATTTTAAAAAGCAAAAAAGTCGTTTTAGTTGATTAAAAATCCAACAAAAATTCGAAAAAGTTGTTTACTTAATTCAGTATTGCTACAAAAATTTTATTTTGCATTTCCTTGACCTTTCACAGTTTCAAAATTTAATTATTCAATACTTGAATAATTTTGTTAAATAAATGTTTAAATACTTTTTCATTCGTTTAATTTAATTAATTAATTAGTTTTAATTTAATTTTTAATTAATTTAAATTAATTTCGGTCATTTAATTATTCAATACTTGAATAATTTTGTTAAATAAATGTTTAAATACTTTTTCATTCGTTTAATTTAATTAATTAATTAGTTTTAATTTAATTTTTAATTAATTTAAATTAATTTCGTTCATTTAATTATTCAATACTTGAATAATTTTGTTAAATAAATGTTTAAATACTTCTTATTCGTTTTTTCATAGTAAATATAATTATTTAAAAAAATTCAATTTAAAACTTTTTGAAATTTAATAATTTTTAAAAATTAACAGGTTATTTCAAAATTTAATTATTTTTTGCAATTGCTAACTAAACTTCATCTCTAAATCAATTATTTTTCATTTTTTTTCCGAAAGTTCTTCAAGAATTCAATTATTTAAATACGAAAATTCAATTGTTTGGTAAAATCTTTCTAAAATTTTTTTTTTATGTAAAAAATATTCAAATTTTTGCAAAAATGTTACTTAAAAATATTAATATGGTTTGTCCAAAATTATTTTAATAAGTCAAAAAAAAATTGTTTTTAAACTTTGGTTAACTTTGCTCGAAGGCAATTGAATCTTAAAAAAATATGACAAAACAATTCTAGGAATTAGGTTTTTAAAAATATTCTATTTCAACTTTTCGAGTATATTTCAATTTCTTAAAAGAATTTTTGTATTATTAATTTAAAAAGGACTAATTTTTTCAAGAATTTTAATCAACAAACATAATTGCCTTCTCCAAAATGATAAAAAAATTATAAAAAAATTGTAATATTACTTTTTTTAATTGTGCATTTGAATTTTCGTAAATATGTCATTTTTATAAATTAGAATTAAAAAAATTCTATGAATTGCTTTTTCAAAAACATTTTTTTTTAAATATACAATTTTTAGAAACTTATTTTCATTAATTTTCAATTTTATACGCCTTATATTTTTTCATTAAAATTTTTGAGAATACAAGTAATTTAAAAATTTATAATTGAAATCTTATAATCATAATTAGCAAATAATATTGGAGAGGAAAGTCCTTTAAACTGCAATGAATTGAACGGTTTTATTCATATAAATATAATTAATTATCATTGGTTGATTACTTACATTAATTAATATGTATATTTATTTATTTCATACATTTTAATTTAATTTTTTTGACATTTGAACCTCAAAAAATTGTTTTGTTTTATGATTAACCACCAATGAATAAAAATAATAAACGGGGCATTCCATTTTAAATCGTTTCACTGACAAAAAACAATCGCAAGGAGAGCGATTTTCTAATAATTTTTATTATGTAAAAATTTAATTATTTATAATATATGATGTACTGATTCGAAAGAGAATTTCATTAACTTTCTATTTCTATTTTTATTTTTCAAAATTGAGCTCATTTTCGTAGAGAAATTCCTGTTTGAAATATTAAACTTTAAATATCTCAAAATATTATCAAAATTATATGAAATTAAAACTTACCTTTTCTAGTTTCCATTTCCGTAAAATATATTATGGACATTTAATGGTATTAAGCGAAAAAAAATTATTAAAAATGTGTGTTTTTGAAAAATTTGCCAATTAATCAATTAAGTTTTAAATTTTATCGAAATTTTAATTATTCTACTTTTTAATTTAATATATTTGGAAAATTTAATTAGACAAATTATTGAAGAATATTTAGTAGAAGAGCAGAATTTTTTAAAAATAAGTCGAAAGAAGTAGAATTTTTTGAAGAGAGAGAGAGAGTTGAGATTTTATTTTCCTAATTTAAAGTCATTTGGACAAATAGAAAGCACTTAGCATTTTTTATTTATGCAAATTTAATCGTACTTCATTGCTTCATCAATTCTTTTATTAACTTTATGACGTTAATTTAAGTTTTATTTTCTATTAAACACCAAGTATCATAATTTCAGGTTATGTCATCTCTTTAAAACTAGTTCTATTTTTGTTGTTGATTTAATGGTTCTTTGCAAAGCAGGTAGCTAAAACACAAACTAGTTCTATTATCTATAGGGGTGATGACAACTTTGCAAATAGGAGAAACACGGACAAGGTAAAAGTGAGGTATAAAATTGACTAATGAGACTGAAGGTAAGAAAGGGGTAAACCATCCATAGTTTACGCGAAAGTTCGTCTTCTATTTTACCCTGTTACCTATTTATCACTGTTTATGGCTTATATTACGATTTTGTGTCATGTATAACACATAATTTTCTTTGTATATGTGATGCTTGTTAAAAAAAAGGTTAGCTAGGAAGTACAACATTTTAGGTTATGTTTGGGATTTTTTAATACTGGCTGCAAGTTGGAAATTCACATCTATTAAAAAAATTTGTAAAAAAAAGATTTACACTTACTTCGACTATTTGGAAATAGAAGATGGAATGAAAATCGACTCACCTGCAACAAAAAAGAAATTAATATATTAGTAAAGTGTTATTCGCAGATTAGAAATATTGATAATAAATTTCTTCTGTCAAATTATTCGAATTGTTTTAATATTTTACTGTCCGTATCATGTTAAATACATGTATTTTTAAAAAAATGTTAGCTTATTCCTGAGGTCAGAGAATTTGAAGAAAAATGAAAAAATAAAAACTCCAAATTTTCGGCAAAATAAGAACTAATTGTCGGATATTTTTTAGCGATTAATTTCTTTATTTTAAACCCCTTTGTAACAGTGGTGTATAAATAGAAGATAAGTTGGACTATTTTTACAATAATTTTATCCGATTCGTCAAGAAATGTGGTAATAAATGTAAAGTATACATTAGTAAACCTTGAATTCCAACGACACTTGTTAAAGGCGTACGGATGGGTTAACAGCTCTAGCTTGGCTACATTAAAATGATGCGCTGGTTGCATTATACTAATTATACACAGGATAACCAAAGAGAGCCAGAGGCGGAAGTTCAAGTGTCTCTTGCAAGCAAAGCAACAACGTCTCATATCTTAACTACCTTTCGCAATATTCCCATATACTATTTCAGCAAACATGAATTTTTATTTTTAACTTCTTATATATAGTACATATCATATTGCAAATTAACAATAATTGTCGTTGATTTTTTACTCATTCCAAAAAGGCTATTTTTCTAATTCTCTTTGTTGAAATTACTTTCTGATTGAATAGGGTAAAAATATGTAAATTAACCTGACATGATTTTTGATCCACGGTGAATAGTTATAATACCGCTAACCGCAAACTTAATAGACTAGAACTTGGCTCTCGTCAACGAGCACAAATCGTATACTCTAAAGAAAGAGGAATTTTTTTTTCACAGTCGAATTGTAAATGGGCACTCATGCGTATAAAGTCAGTCTCTCACTCTCTCACTCTCTCAATCTTTCTCTCTCTTTCACCATTCTGGAGAGTACTTCCACTCTCAAAGACTTAACTCAGTTTGCATAAAGTCATTTAATTAGGCCGCCTTCCAGAAGCATATCTTTCGCTACATAAATGGAAATGTCTTGTTAAATGTGCTGTCAAGACGCGTTTGCAAGATCGATGCTAGTCTCATCCATGGTCACCACTTTCCATTCATTATCGCGCAAACCTGCACTCAAGCAATGTTCCAACTGAAATTCTAATTATTTCAACCAATTTACATTTAAAGTGCGTAAAAAAATATAAGTAGGATTTAAATGTGATAAATTTCAAAAGAATTATCTTGTCACAGAAATGTGCACCCGAAGGACAAAGGACATATAATTTTCATTAGAATTTCGAATACTGCATCATATTTAAGAAGTTTATTTTTATTTTGAATTTTTAAAATCAGACTTCAAATTCGTTATAACAGCGACCTTAAGAGACCTCTAAGAGTGAAAAGTGTGTCAGACGATGACATTTTTAAAAATTGACGCCATATGCAATCAATTGTTTTTTATTTTTAAAAACATTCATACTGATATAAACATTTAGAATAATTCTCTATCAATCTTAATTCAATATTTAAGAAATTTACGCATCATTCATTAAAAAAAGAATTCGTACTTTAATCTATCCCTAAAGTGACAAATAGAAAAAATTTCGAATCAAGAGTTAAATATAATTAAAGAAAAAGGAATTTATCATTTATGATTTATCAACTTCTTCCAGTTTGAACAAAATTAAAATATTTTAAAAATTAACAAAAAGTTTACAATAATTTAAGCGAACAAAACAGGCTTTTATCGCTAGTTTCACCAAAATCAATTTTCAGAATTATCGAAACGGGTAATGTCTCTACGTCAACGCATAAAGATAAATTTTTATTTTTTCAAATTAAATCTTACACTTAATGATAAATAGTTTAATGAGAATCTTATTTTTTAATTACAAATATAATAAAAAGAAAGAAGGGCAGAATGTAATTTACTTTGATTTGCAAACGTTGCTAAATTGCTATTTAGTAATCAGTGTCTTCCTGGTATAAAGTTTCTGCATTTAATCTTCCGGTTCCTCGCGATTTCCTGCTCTTAATATCTCGTGATATTAATCGCGAAATATACTTGTTTCCTAGCGAATGAATTCAAATTTACTTATCATTCTCTGTTAGTTATTTTCAACATAAATTATATGTTTAAATCTATTTTCCCATTATTTTTAATTTACAGAATTCTTATTATCACACAGTTTTCCTAATGCGATATCAAATTAAAACAAAAAACGAACCAAAATGTTGCAACACTTTTTGATTGGTTTTATTTGTCTCAAATTAATATGCTTAGAAACACTGTAATTGTGAATATTTGAAAACAAGAATATAGAATCTTAGAGGACGAAAAAAATTTATGTAAAAAATTTTACCGCTACATTACCGCTCAGCTATAAATTAAAAAATTTAATATAAGTCTGTTTACTTCTAAGTTGGACACTAAATTAGTTATTTCATTAAACAGTTTTAATTGAAACAATTAATTTTCTTATGTACTTTAGGTGCTCCATTAGTTACGGTTCAATTCAGCTATGTTCTAGATTCCATTTGTAACCTATAATCGCAAAACAGTTAAAACTAAATAAAACTAAAAAAATTTTTTAAAAATTCGTCCGCCATTTTGAATTATGAAAATCTGATATTAGATTTGTAATCAGCAATACTAAAAACCCCCAAGTATCGACTTTCATGCAAATTGAATCGATTTTTTAAAAATTCGTCCGCCATTTTGAATTTTCGAAATCCGACCTCAGATTCGTAATCAGTGACTTCGAAAATCCCTAGATACGAAATTGTAGAAAAATTCATTTATATGAAAAATTCTAACATTTGGAAATGATTTTATGAGTGAACATTTTTTCGCAGGATGGTCAACAACAGCATTTTAAAATCAAATATTTTTTGGTTAAACTTTTTCAATTAATTATTGATATTTTTTATTTTTTTTAACCATGAAAAGTTTTTTGAAATAGTAAAATTTACCATTTTTACAAATTGTTATTTCCAGAATTACTTTTACTAGTTTTAAAGCTATTTTTTTTAAATTCAAAAAATTCGTTTTAAAAATAGTACCTAAAATTTACTCAGAAATAATGTTTAAAAGCTAATTTTTATGTTCGAAGAAAATTTGAATAATTTTTCTATAAAATGAATTAATATTTAAAATAGTTTTAAAGTTTGCTATTAAAAATCGTTATTTCCAGAGTTTATAACAACCGTCGTCTTGCTGAAAAAAATAAGTAAAATTATATACATTGAATTTAGTAAAATTTATTCTCGAAATAATTCAATTTTGTCGAAAATTTCAAAGTGCATGCATTTTCTGAGAAGTAAAAGTTATTTTATATTTGTTTTCATATGACAAAATTTATAAGTTTAAAGACTTTGAGAAATAAATAAAAATTTTGGAGCTTCAAGGAACTAAAATTTTCCAAAATTTGAGAAAAGTAAAAACTTTTTCTTCGAACACAACTAAAATGTAATTAAATGTATGACTGAAGGCGTTTTTGGGGGTTTTAATAATTTATAGGAATAACAAAGAGGATTAAGAACAGTGAAAAAATGTATATGATTCAAATAACCCATTAATGGACTATTATCAATTAAATATTTATTTGAATCAAATAATATTAACTGAAGTCAATTAAATTGTATTTTCTTCAAATATTGAAATTATTGGTTTAAATATCATTTAATTGACTCCAATAAATAGCATTTGATTCATAATCAATTAATCGATTATTTTTTTTCAGTGTAAAAAAGGGGATCAATTGTTATCCTTGTAATAGGTCTCATTTTTGCAAAAAAAAATTCCAAGAACAGAAAAAAGGAATATAAAATATGATAAGAGCAGAATCGTGAGGAAAACAATATTAAAAAAAATAGAAAAATTTACGTTTTTCGTTATCGTTTCTTTTTTCATGAACAAATTGTTTTCTTTCTTCCTTTCAACTTTTAGAAATTGAGTTTCAATTTATTTTGAAATATTTATAAAATATAAATGTATATATATATATATATATGGAAATGTAATTTTATTGCAATTCTGAATTTATACCATTTACAATAAAATTCCTGCAATTTTTTAATAAGAAAAAAGATTACGAAACTATACATTTTATAGAAAATAATTTCAAATATTATAAAATAAAAAAACTTTTTTAGTTCTATGTGTATCTTAATATTTAAAAAGTAAATTTGCACAAGATAAAAACTTACTTATAAAACTTACTTAATTTTCGATAAAAATGCAATATTCGAAGTAACTTCAAAATTCAAATGAATAATGTACAAAAAATTTGCAATATTATACAAAATTAATAAAATTTACGAAATTGATATGTTAATTAGACAAACATGAATTTTCTAAATGGATAATATTAAGAGTACACAAAGATTAACTATTTGATTATGTCAAAAGCACGGACCGTGAGAAAGACCCAGTCAGCGATTGGTCTTCTTTCTTATGATCGCCCAATTGTTCTACTGGGTCTTTCTCAGGGTTCGTGCATATTATATAGTCAACGAGTATTTAAGGTTATGTTATTTAATCTTCATGATCTTAATAATTATTTATAGAAAATATGGTTTTTAAGATGCACGACAAATGCTATTTTAATTTTTTTTTTCAATTTCAGTACTTGTTTTTTTGTATATTTATAATCAAATAATATTTTTTTGTTTGTTTACATTTCACAACCTGAACATGTCTGTTAGGGCACTATTTGAAACTTGAACATTTGAAAAAATTTTAATTTTTTTATTCCACGAAAAAAAATTAATTTCTTTGAGGACCTTATTTTGTAGACAAGAACATTATTTTGTTAAAATAAGACGTTTTCGCGATGATGTTAAAGGATAAATAGCAAACGCAACAAAGGATCAAGAGAAGGTGTATAGGAGAGAGATGTGGAATTGACCAGAGTAGGTAGCCGGTTCTCGATAAGTAGAGCATGAAGCATAAGTAAGTTACCGGCATGTGAGATTGCCTGTGTATTGCGCACTGTACAACATATAAACGTTTTATTTACATCTATACATGTATTTATTCAAAACTTTACTCTCTAAACCGTGGAAAAAAATTCTTTTTTTTATATCCGTTATGTTTAGGCTTCGTTTCCTACGTGATAAAGAGATCACACTTTTTTACGCTCGAAAAATAAAAGAAGCAGTTATTTTTTTATAGTTTCGGAGATCTCGTATATCTACACTTTAGGAGAAAAATTGTACTTTCAACGCTTCATATTTATTTGCATGCATTTTTTATGTTTAAAGTATTTAAAACAAAAAAATTTCCAAATGTTAATTTTTTTATTGACACAAATGGAAATTTATAAGATTTGGTATAGAGCTTTTATTGAAGGCTGAGGCCGTGCAAATAAACAACTTATCATTACTGTATCTGTAAATTTCTTTTAAGTAAGTTTTCTGGCTGCTACTCTTGTAAAAATTGATATTCGATATATTGTCTTCAAATTTTGAGAAAATGTTGCTTTGAGTGTCCTTTAAATGTGGTAAAAATTTCAAAACCCTTTGCAATGCTAAATTTTGAGTTATTTAAGTTGAAATTTTCACTTTTACATACAATTATGTTAAAAATAAAAATTATTAACTAGATTATCTCGTTTTTTAACTTGGTAAAGGGTTTTTAAATTCTTACCACATTTAAACGGCACCCGAAGAAACATTTTCTTAAAATTTGAAGAAAATCTAACGTAAATCAAATTTTTTAAGAATAGCAGCAGGAGAACCATCTTAAATTATTAAAATATAATATTTTCAACAAAAAAAATTATACCTTATAAAAAAATTATTAAAACTAATCTTCTTAAAATATTTTTAAAATAATTTTTCACAGATTACAATTTTCATTTTATGCATTTTATGGAATTAAAATTTGCAATTAAAATTCTTCAAAAGCTAATTTTTAAACATTGTAATAAAAAACTAAAAAATTCATTACTTTCAATTAATTTTTTTTTACAAAAATTAAGGTCATGAAAACATTCTAAGTTAATTAATTTTTACAAAATTCCAATTATTTAAAAAAATTTTATTATTGTAAAAAAATTATTCAAAAATATAGTTTGTAAGTTTTACCCACCTGACTAATTGTATAATACTATTCAAAATCGAATTATAATTTGTATTTTATACTAAAAATTTGGTATTTCGTTGCAATGTTTAGAAAAAATGTCACATTTTTTGAACATAAGACAAATAAAGTCGTCGCATTTTTTAAAATATAGTCGAAAAAATTATAATCGTCAAGGTCAGGTATTATTAATAATAATTTTTTGATAATGAATCTTTTCAAAATTAAATAAAACAGTAGTTATAAAATATGGTTTATTTTTTCTCTCATTTGGGATTAGTTTAAAAAATTATTTTAAACAAATTATATAATTAATTTGTATAATTTGTTTATAACAATTTTAAAACAAACTACGACTTGGGAAAAATATGAATCATACAGAATTTTCTTGTTTTTTTTACATATAATTGATTAGCGTTAATAACTATAAAAAACTTTTTAATTCTTATTAATTTGTTTAAATAATTATTATTGTTAAGCAATTGGAAACTAAAAACAAAAAAGCAGGTATATTTTTTTTAATTTGTCTATGAATCTAATTATTACTTTTTTAATACGTTGGCTGTTTTTTTATGGGTCATAATGTGTTAAAGAAGCGTTAACTTCTTAAAGAACAGATATTAAAATTTGCGATGAATTAACATGAGAAAATATTATTATTATTATCATTATTATTATTATTATTTTTTGTTACTAAAGACATTGAAAATTTCAACTTTATATTTAAAATAAAAAAATATCGAAAAGTTGAGACTTTTATCACTGCAAAAAGAAAAGTACTAATTTAGTACCAATTTTGGTACTGAATCGTTATTTGGTTCTATTTTAATAGAAATCAGCTCTATTTTAGAACCTTTTTTGTTACAGTGTTTCCAGTAATTTTCATTGATAGTATTATTGAAAGTAGTGAAATATTTGGAAAAATAAAATTTTGAAGGAATTTGTTCCGAAGTTTGTAACGTTCTGGATTATGTAATAGGGAAGTTAGGTCGATGCGGATTGAAAATTCAGACTAAGAATAAAAGAGACTATTTTTTTATCCATCCACTTTAAATGTACGGCTTTGCAAGTTCCAGACAGTTGAAGATTCAAGTTCAGGACCTCGATCGGAAAGTTATATGGGAGACCACATCTATATTTGTCGTCGGCGTACCGTTGTAAAGCCTCTACTTTATAATACTCTCAAGAGTACTAGTTTCCTTCGGCATATGCCCATTGCATATGAGGAAAATAAAATGATATCAGCGGTTCTCATTTTTCATTCTTTTCTATAATATGCTCCATTTATTCTGACACTACATACATACATATATATATATAAAATATAAACACAATTTGAAATACGAGAGTGTCGTTGACGTTTGGTTTTCTCTCGATATTGGTTCAATTGGAACTTTTTTAGATATGCAATCTCTCCTTCGAACATGCCTCAGTATTGCAATTGGCATCAACTAAATTCACATACAGTATATTATATTTTTATGCCGAGCACGTGCTTTAAAAGTTGTTTACGAACTTTATGCATTTCATTCGAGAAAACCCACCTATATTCGTATAAATAAAATTTAAATTTGATCTCATGTTCTCAAAAAAAGTGTTGAAAAATTATTTACAAGAATATTTTTATTTATACATTTCCAAGCGAAATATTTCCAAACGAAAAAAAATCATCAATGACTATTAGGAGAAAAAATTCTATAACATCCAAAGTAATTTTAAAAAAAATTACTTTCAGCGTAGTTAAGTTTCCTCCAAAAAACTTATTGTTTCTCTATATAAATGTAATAAAAATAAAGCTAAAGTATGCAATGTTTTTAAAAACGAAAATTAGAAATGAATGGAAAAATTCATCAAAGAATAATTACTAATTATTTCTTAACTTTTAAAAATCTTCAAAAAAATAAAGAAAATTTACTAAAATTCATTAAAAAAAAAAATAAGTCAAGGTAATTAATTATTTATAGCTAAACGAATAATATGAACATGAATATATTCTAAAATTTTAAAATCATAAAAATATATTTCTTAAAAGAATGTCTTCAAGAGCATTTATTATTGTACATTTGGTGCACGTGTAAAAGAAAATTATTTGATAGTTTAGAAATTTTACGAACTTTAGAATTAAAGACTTGTATAGCACGACTCAACTGTTAAAGATAAAATAAAAATATCATTTTATATTTGACATTTGACAAAAAACAATAAAATATTTCTGCAAATTATTTTTTTCTTCTCTTTATAGACTTTTTTACATTACTTGTAAAAAATGTGACTCATATTATGCGTAATACTATTTTACTTCAAAAATATTTTTTTTAATTTTTAATAAGTTTTAAAAGTTACACTTAATTATCAATATAATTTAATTATATACTGAAAAAAATGTATATTAAATTTTGAAAAATATTTTGCAATTAAGGGAAAAAGTGCAACAAACCGAAATTTTGATATAAAAAATAATAAATTAATAAAAAAAAAATTTTGTGGAATTTAGTATAATTATATCAAATATCAAGAATTTTTATTCAATTTTAATATAACTTTACTAAATATTACACATACATTTTTTTTAAGTTTAGTATTTTTATATCAAAATTTCGGTTTATTGCACTTTTTCCCCAAAATTGCAAAATATTTTTACAAAATTTAATATACATTTTCTTTCACTCTATTTCCCAAATATTTTGAAATCATTAAAAGTTTTCAAATCTTATTAAATTCAAGCAGAATTTCAAACTTTTATTTAAGAATTTTTCATATTTTTCAAAAATAATCGCAAATATTCATCAGAAGTATTAAAAAAATGCAATTTGAAAATTTTAGATAAAAGTTATATTATGAATTGTAAAATTTTATAGTTACATATTTTTCGTGACTCGCTTTCCTATAAATACAAGACGAATGTAGACAGAGAAAAATAAAAAACAATTTTTCTAATTATTTACTGTCTCACAGTTTACAGCAGCAACAATGAAGGCAATGTTTGCTCTATTATTTTTCGTGTGCTTCACAAATCTCTATCTATCCGGTAAGTGAATTTCTATTCAAAAATTTTTAAAACAAGATAAATATTATACTTTTTTCTTAATTAATATTAATTATTACATGAACTTGAAAATAATTTTATTAAATTTAATTTTTTAATAAAATGTAATATATAACTAAAGGTATTTACACTTTTTATCACTATTAACTTAAAAGTATCAAATTGCAACGAATCGATACCAAAACATGAATTAAATCAAAAATTGATCCAATTTTCTAGTATTAAGTTGAGAATCTCAAAAAATTGTGATATTATAAATTTAATACCTAAGTTAAAATTTTATTATTAATTTTCATAAAATTGTATATTTATCACTGTTTTTAGTCTGATTCAGATTTATTTGTAAATGTGGTGTTTTAATTATAAATAATAAACTGTTATATTTGCGTCGACAATAATTATATTTGTTTTAAACTTTATGGAAAAAGTTAGAAAACATTTTCTAATTTTCTTTTCTTATTTTTAATTTATATTTGTCGGAAAAAATATCAAATTATGATTTTTAAATTAATTAAATTATCAAAACAATAAATATTTGAACATTTTTAAAATAAAAATTAATTTTTAACACCATCGCTAAGGGTTGATTGTATAAATTTTAATTCTTATTTTGAGTAGTATTTTTACTTTCACTTTAAAAGATTTTCTTATTTTTAGTTTTATTTTCGCTTTTAAGAATTTTTATTTCCCCTTTTCCTTTTTGTTGATTTTTATTTTTTAACTTTTTTTACTTTCGTGTTCATTTTCAATATCTCATTGATAGAATTTTATTTTCATTTTCACTTTGATTAAAAGTGAAAATGAAAAAGAAACTAATAAATAAAAATTTATGAAAGTTCACAACTAGATATTTTTAATCATGGAAAATAATTTTACGATAATAAAATTTAATCTATTTTATTTAAAAAAATAAATATATATTATCTTCGACGATTTTTAATTAAATTAATAATGAAATGAAATTAAACAATTACTGTTCTTGGTAATTTTAATAGAAAATATAAATTATTAATATTATATTGTTTTTATTTAAGCCTCATCTCTCGCAATACCTACTTCAAATAATGGTGATAATCCTGGTAAAAATAAATTGAATTTTAAAAAATAAATATTATGGAAGAACAAAAAAATAATTTTTATTATTATTTTTATTATTATTATTATTATTATTTTTTTAATTTTAATTTTTTCTATTCCCTAAATTTGAATCGGTTAAAAAAAACTGATGTTTCAGTAAATTTTTTTCATTGACTGATTCAATTATTTAGTCAAGTTTATAACTATTTTTCATTTATTTTTAACTGATTCAGAAGCAAAAAGTTAGTTAAAATCATGATTTTTAATTGATTCAAATTGAGAGAGTATTTGTAAATAAATATTAGATAAAAAAAACTCTTATCTTGTAAATAATATATTATTTACCATTTAAAATTTAAAATTAATATAATTTCTTACAGATACAGAAAATGACTCAAATAATGGCGTTATTTCTTTTGCTAGAGAATTATTAGGTAAAAAGTTAAATTAAATAAACATAAAACCATAATAATTTAATTAATTTTTTGGTAACGTATAATTAGTAATTATTGAATAAATGAAAAAATTATTTAAGGTAAAATATTGTACTTTATTTTAAATTAATTGCATTTTATATAGAATCATTTTCCATTGATGGTATAATACCCCCGTCTGGCGGTATAAAGAATTATCTACAAGTAGTGATTCAAGGTAAATTTAAATATAATTTAAAAAAATCTTTTTTTATATAAAAAACTTATAAAAAAATAATTCTTTTATAAGTGGATAAATTCTCTAATCTAAAATACTGCATTGTAATTGAATTCATATTCATTTTTTACAGAATTAAATAATCTCGTTGAGACCTTCGGTAGTGTTACGAAGGATAATGTTGAACAATCAGCAAAAGAATGTAATTTAAAATTTGTTAATCTTCTTTTAATTTTTAGTCAAAATATAATTGAAAACAATTAATATCTTTTCTTTTTCTTTTCATTTATTTTACTTAAAGATTTAATAATAATAAATATTTAATATTTTTTTTTAAAGCAGGAGAATAATTTCAAAAAGGTCTCAACTCTAGAAAACCGTAAAAGTCATTAGAGTATTAAAAAATTGATAGTAAAAATGTCTCTTACGATTTCCAGGAGTTGAGTCCTTTTTTGAAACTTGTTTTATTAAAAATAATTAATTCTTTAAAATAAATCAATGATTATAAAACAAAAAATTTGTTTTCATACATTATGCATTTTAAAATGAAATTTTTTTTATTTTACAGTATATGGAAGAGTAAAAGATGAAAAAATAGTAAAGCAAGCTGTAACTGCAATTTTAAATGGTAAAGTTAATAAATTTAGATTCAGACAAAAATGGAATAAAAAATAGTTTTTTTTTTAATTTAAAAATTATCATGAAATTTTGGAAATTCACTTGAAATTCTGTAAGCAGGTATTAAAAAATTGTTGTATCATTTCCAATTTTACCAAATTTTACCAAAAATTGTAATGTGAGCAAACAATATTTATTTATTTATGTTTTCATTTCATTGGATTAATTAAAAATTTAGCGAGATCAATTATATTAAAACTACTTCGCTTCAATCTTTTTGGTGTAAAAGTGGATTATAATTGTTAACATTGTTCAATAATTTCTTTTTCATATTGATGGAAATATTCAATTACCTCAGTCTACAATGGTATGAAAATATTTTTCTATTATTTAAAAAAATTGCTTTTTAAATTAATTAAAAAATTAGTGAAATTTTATTTATTTACAATACAAGATAATTCTTTCCTTTGTTTAATAGTTAATAAATAGTTATTTGTGTGAAATTTTTATCCAGGAATTAAAGATAATATAAGTAAGGTTGACGAAGAAACACGTGATACAGCAGTAAAAATTGTGAAAGGTAAAATTATTAATTAATTATTAATACAAATTTCCTAAGCGGGGTATACACTTTTCCACTAAATCGTAAAAAGTTTCTAGTTCTTTTCAATAAAACAAAATTCAGAGTAAATCATGATTGTCCAATTTAAAAATTTGCGCTAAAATCGATTCTGCCAAATATCAGTTGTTAAATTACAATTCTGGTACATGTCAGCTTGATAAAAATGTTAATTGTCATGTCCTATAGAATGCCAATCTTTTTAGTTAGTGTAAGTAACTTTAAGTAAACTTATTTTAAATTAATTTAAAATATTTTTTATACTTCATAGATGTAAAAGATGGAGTAGTTCAACTTAAGCAACCTGCTCTAGACTTAGCTGCCAGGGTAATCAAAGGTAAAATATAATTTTTTTTAATTTAAAAAATTCCACAGTAACTAAACTGGCAGAAGATTTACACATTTATTAAATTATTAATCAATGCTAATATTTGTTTAACTGATATTTTTTAAATTTAAATAATTTTATAGATATAAAAACTAACGTTGATGAAATTAAAGAACCGACTCAAGAAAAAGTGGGTGAAGTAATAAAAGGTAAATATTGCCAATTTAATATGCAATTCATCATGCTGTTAACAAATTTTTTTTTAATTGTTTTCAAATTCATATTTAAGAGTATTTGAACAATTATGACGTCAGAATATTAAAACACCTGCTTTGCCTACATTGTGACGTCATAATGGTTCAAATGCCCTTAATCTCACTTTTTGAAGGAGTAAAAATTCAAAGTTAAAAATAAAATAAAAATAATACAAAAAATAAAAATTTTAACATGCTTTATAGTATATTGTAAAAATGAGTATAATTTTTATGTTTTCAATTACAGATTTTCAGGAAACATTATCTTCTTATCAAGATCCAGCAAAGGAAAAAATTAAGGATTTAATAAATGGTACATTTTATTGGTATAAAGCGATATCATAATTAATATTTTAATTCTACTTGATTGCCAAAGATGAAAATTTCTTCTAAAATAATAAATTTTATATATTGCAGATGTTTCGTCAGTTCTATCAGCTATTCTTCAGGGTCCACTTAAAATAGAGCAAAATGCCATTACAGCAGGTTTGTAAATATAACATATAATTTACAATCATCATCATCATATAACAATCGTTACGACAAAATACGAAAAAATAAAAATAAAATTATTTTCAAGAATTATTTTCATTTATCTGTTCAAGATTCATAGAACTTCAATTACGGCCACCATTGAAATAGTTTCATTAAGAAATCTCAATTTTGGTGCTCTCGAATGACTTTATTTTCAAATTAAATTTAAAAACTTTGTGACAATTCAAAAATTGTAAAAATATATTAAAACGATTTTTACATATAAATAATTTGTTATATTTATTGAGAAAAAATTTCCAAAAATGTTTATTAAAAAGTATCAGATACATCGATGGGTGTCATGAAAAAAACAATTTTGATTTATTTTCATTTTGCAATAAGACTTAATTATTGTATTCAAACTCGTGGGGTTTTTTTCGTAATACAATCATCAAAGAAACTTTCTCTCCCTTCCTGCAACTTATTAAATTAAATATTAAAACTTTAATTTCTTTAAAACATCATTTCAATTTTCTCAAAATGTTTAGAACGATATTTTTGAAAAACTTTAAATTTATATTTTTAATTTTTCGAGTCTTTTCAATAATAAAAACGCAAGCGCACAATGAAGAAAAGAAAATAATGATCTCGCAAAGATTTAATCGCTGACTTTATTCTGATGTGAATTAACTTCTTTAAAAACGGGTAGAATGTAAAAAAAATGTATGTACATACAACAGACCTATGGGGATAAAAATGAAATGAAATAAGATTACATGAGAGAACATGAGATCTGACCGGGAGCGAGACAATGAAAACAAGCCTCGAGCAAGGCGATAAATAGGACCATAGTGACCATATGGTACAAATACCTACCAAGGTAGTCAAGAAGGGGCTTTAAGCACCTGGTGTTTACAACCGTTTACAGAATCATATTACCCCCTGTCCTCCATCTTTCCTCTAGCTTGCATTCTCTCGGTCTCCTCACTCTCTGACTCTTTCTCTTCACAAAGCATCTATATGTATTTACTACTATATAATACTGCAAAAGCTAAACCCATGTTTCGCGCTAAATGACAGAAGAAGGAAATTTAATGATCTTTTAAAGGAAATGGTGTTTGCTGTAAATCGTACTCGTACATAGTATTACGTTTTACGAACATTCATTTCCTCTTCGTGAACTTTATCATTTTGATATTCTTTTTCATGTTTTTTTTAATACACTAAAAAATTCCGCGTGGAAAAAAAACGATTTCCAAAAAATTGACTAACAATGACTCAATTTAAGAATTCTGTTTCCATATTTCGGAAAACTATGAAATTTACTTTAAAAAAAAAATGCGTTTCTTTTTTTAACTAAGGAAAAACACCTGAAGAGAATAGATCAAAGAAAAATTTGTCCCCTTGAAGAAATTTTTCTTCTTTTATAAAAGAAATTTTTCCCTTTTTTTAATTATTTGTAAAAGTTCTTGTTTTCAATAAAATTTATTGATTTCAAAAAAAATGTCTTTTAACTTAATTTTCAGAAAATTGAAGACAATGGATAAAAGAAAAATTTGTCCTTTTGTTTAAACGTTATGATTTTATAAAAGAAAATTATTTTCTTCTTTATTAACTGTGGACAAATACTTGAAAACAATAGAGAGACGATAATTCTTCCCTTTTATTAAAGAAAAAAAATTTCTTTTTTCTACTTTTTGACCATGGGTGAAAACAAAAAAAAATTGTTTTTTAAAATTTATAACTTTTATTGAAGAAGAGAATTTTCCATTTTGCCCCTTATTTTCAAGTTTTTTAACAACAACTATTAAAAGAAAATTGTTTTGAAAAAGCGAAAAATTACATCGAAGGGAAGAATTTCGCTTTTTCCCATTGTTTTCAAGTTTTTGTCCACAGTTAAAACAAGAAGCTTTTCTTTTAAATCTATAAATTTTATTGAAAAAAAAAGAATTACCCTTTTCCCCATGGTTTTTTAAAATAAGAAATTTTTATTTTTAATGCAAAAAAATCCTAGCAAAAACATATTTGCAGTAAAAAATTTGGCGAAGTAAAAGTTTTAAAAAATATTAAAATAATTAGCGAAATAAAAATTTACCGCAAATAAAATTTGTAACTAAAGTTTAAATATTGAACTCTACAAAATATAAAATTTAATTTAATGATTAGCATATAAGCAGCTAATAAAATACAATTATTCGTCCATAGAAAAAATTTTTTATTTTAAGCAATTTTAAGATTTTGGCGGCAATACATTCATTAATTACAAGTTAAAAATATTATTGTTGTCAAGAACTCAAAATTGATTCAAATAGAATATTTTTTTAAGACGAATAATTGTATTTTAGCTGCTTACTTTTATGTTAATCATTAGATTAAATTTTATATTTGTTACAGTTAAGTATTAAAACTTTTGTTATAAATTTTACTTGCTAAACATTTATTTCACTAATCGTTTGGAGATTTGTAAAAACTATTACTTGCTCTCTAAATTTGAATTAGTAACAAAGTTTACTAATTTGAATTAGTGACTGACTTTTTGCTTTTGAATTAGTAAGGTTTACTAAATAAATAGTAATTTCTACTAACTTATTAGTAAACCTTACTAATTCAAAAGCAAAAAGTCAGTCACTAATTCAAATTAGTAAATATTTTTACTATAATTCAGATTTAGAGAATGTTGGAACTTTTCGCATCGGAGATATTTCTGTTATGATTGAAATACTTTTTACACCATTAATAATATTCCAGGAAATTTTATGAAAATGTTTATTACTTCAGGGCTCTACGTTAATTTGTCTAAATGTCACAAATCCAATATTAAAAAAAAACTCAAATCATTTCGTATTTTTACGAATATACGAAATGTATTGTAATTTTCCGAAATTTATATCACGATTTTAACCCATTTAATAATATTCCAAAGTGCCTTATAAAATCCATTTAGTAGTTTAGGTTCTACATTAATTGTCTAAATGTCGAAAAATCCATATATTTTAAAAAATACGAAATATGTATTTTTTCAGTTTTCTTTGCTTAAATTCTATAAAATAATGAAAAATATATTCAACAAACTTAACAGAATTCTTTGATTTATTATTCTTTGTAAAAAACAAAAATTTTAGCAAAATCGGTTAAAATTTATACTTGAGTTATTGGATTTTATTTAAAATTAGTCGATATTTTGAGAATATAATTAAATATTCGCGGTTTTTACTTTTTACTTGGCGGTGATTCTCTATCGCGAATTTTGATTCATAAAGAAAAAGAATAGATTTTTTGTGTTCATTGTTTGCAAGTTTTTGCCCTATGGTTTAGTTAACTAAACCATAGGGAATAATATTTAAATATTATTCCCAAGATTTAGTATGGAAAAAAACTATTTTTACTGAAATCCTTTAAAATATGTTTAAGTTAAATTTTTATTATCAAAAACTATGCTGTCTACAGTTTACCTTAACCTTATTCATTGTGCTCTTAAAATTCCTACCACATTTCTACAATACCATCACGCTGATCGCAGACTAAAACTTTTCTATACCATTAATTCAAATATAATTTGAATAAATTTTGCCTTTATCTGGTCAAAAAGGCCAAATTGACTTCTACTTGAGATGAGCCTTTCACTTAAAGTATATATGCAGGAAGAGAATAAATGAAGACGTGATTTATACTCTCTCACCGACTACAATGCTGCAGTCTACAATGCCGAAGATTTGATTAAACGTGTCAAGATGAATAATTATATCCTAGATGGATATAGATGAACTTCACGACTCAATGGCTATGATAGTGTATAATCGTAACGATTATAGTGGGAGTATAATGATTCTAATAGATCCTATACACGTTTCGTTAACCCCTAACCATCAGTTTCGTTTATCATATCAACAGAGTAAGTGTGTGACGATAATTACTCTAATAATAATAATAAAACTGATTACACTACTAATCGACGCATTTATGTCGTTACAACCTTAAACTTTATTACATTCACATTTTAAA
Organism: Leptopilina myrica (nomen nudum); assembly: GCA_032872475.1. Lineage (NCBI taxonomy): Eukaryota > Metazoa > Arthropoda > Insecta > Hymenoptera > Figitidae > Leptopilina > Leptopilina myrica (nomen nudum). The sequence continues at coordinate 37,435,966 of CM065464.1, read as the reverse complement.
TAAAATGAGAGAACCTATATCGTGCGCAAGGCAAGACAGAATTTTTTATAAAGTTTCACACATTCATGCGTATAATGACCAAAGGGGACAATTTTGTAGCAACAAGAATCTTTTTGATGACAAGTCTTTAAACTTATAATTTAAAATTGGAATTCTTGCAAGAATGTTGAACTATTACTGCCTGATTATATAGAAATTGAAAATAATAATATTACATTCTTATTTTTGTAATACAATTTTAATTACAAATGCACTAAGAGGATTCAATTAATTACTCGTGAATGTATAAAGTTTGTAATAAGAAAGATAAATGATGTTGAGGAGATTTTATCAGTTTTTGGCTTGAAGGGGTCGCTGAATCGATACACATTTCTCGAATGATTTATCTTAGCGTCACGGGGGGGTTTTATGCCCTACGAAACAGGGAGTTCCTTACAAGTGAACCCTCAAGTTTTCGTGTCCCATTGGAATAAGGATAGTCCCCAAGTTCTCTATTTTCACGAGTCATCGCCTCATCGATAAAATTCTCATTTCATTGAATAAAAATTCTGCTGAGTCAGCAAAATATCTTTTATAATTTACATGCATATTAAAGCGTGTAATGTATTTTTTTTAAAACGATGATTTAGTTTCTCTATCAAATTATTCTTCTATAATAACAAACACGTTTCGGTAATATTACATTTCAGTTCATTCAACCGAATGCTTACCGTTATTCAAATAATAAAAAAATTTCTCAACGTTAAATTAATTTATTGCTCGAGTATTTTAGTGTAATAATTAATTTATAGTTAATTTTATTAATTAATTTATGTACTGAACCGATTTAGTTTTATTGCGTTGAATCATCAATATCTAAATCGCATTAAAGATCAGTTTGAAAACTGGTCTAAATTAACCTACTTTCTCTTTTGCATATATGATTACTTTTCATTTTATTTGCAGCTTTTAGCTCATAGATTTCACTGTAAATCGTTTTTATTTCTATCTAATGCACAGTTTCAATCGAGTAACTGATAACAAAAAACTAGTCTAAATTATATGATATATCAATTGAAAAAAGTAGAAAAATTGAGAATTTAAAAGATGATGGTGCGAATTATATTTTTGCAGAAAATATGCGTAGTTATAATGAAATTGATGTAAATCTTGATATCTTGGAAATCGAATCAGTTTCATTGTTATGCAGAACTGGAAGATATAATTATACTTTACAATTATCAGTGCACTATAAACGATAGAAGGACGAAGGCAGATAATTCGGCGAACCACAAACTTTGAACTTTAGCGGTGAATAAATTTGGCACAGGATTCAGAAGTGTATAGTTTCTCCCCCCTTCTTTCCCTCTATCTCTCACTCTCTTTCCACTTTCAACCCCTTTATGATTCTGTCTCTCTATCCCACTTTACTGTTTTGGCATCTCTCTTTATTTCAAGTTTGCCGCCCACTCGACGGAGAAGAGCAGCTACAGCAGGAGCACGAGTGGCTCACGGATTGGTACTCGAGGGTGCAACAGACTAAATTTCACTGAATTCAAATTTCATTCCTCCACTTGACGCGATCTCATTTCTCCCAGTGTAACGTCACCACGCTTCGAGAGTCTGCTGCCTGCACTGCAGAGTTATAATGTTAACATATATCTCTATATACTTGCGGGGAAGAAAAACCAATTTTTTTTACTGTTACAACTTTAGCACAAAGAATTGACAATTTTTTTTCTGTTTGTAAAACAAATTTATTGTTTCCTTTTTTGTGGCAATAAGGGAAAGAAGATGGATATCATGTTGTCTAGTTTCAAGCAAATTTGATTGGTTTTTAATTTATTTGTCAGAGCCTCTATTGAACCCTCCTAGATGGTTGTGGAAATGTTTAACCTCAAATATACACTGAAAGAAAATGTATATTAAATTTTGTAAAAGTATTTTACAATTTGGGGAAAAAGTGCAACAAATCGAAATGTGTCTCTCCAGATAAATAGTTACCCACGTTGAAAAATTCCGTGGAAGTACCTCCCTGGAGTTTCCGTGGAATTTCTGTAGAACTTCTCCACGGAATTTCCGTGGAGATTACATGGAAATTCTTCAAATTTTTCATTTTAATATTATTTTAACATTTCTGTTTTAAAATAAACTTTTATAACCATTATGGTTATAAAACAATTCTGACGCTCTAAATAAATGAGCCGACGTCTTAATTGAATAAATATAAGCAATGATTAATATTTAACTATACTTACATTAATTTATAAATTTATTTATTTTCTTATTTCACTTGAATTGTGACATCGGTTTTTTTTTGCATCCGCGAACCTAAAACAATTCTTTTGTTTTATTATTAATCAGCAAAGAATAAAAATATTCTACAAAGTTTATTTTGTAAACATAGAAATGTTAAAATAATAATAAAATAAAAAATTTGAAGAATTTCCATGAAATCTCCACAGAAATTCCACGGAAATTCCAGGGGGGTACTTCCACAGAATTTTTCGACGTGTTGCTCCAGTTTTCTCCGTGTATGGTTAATTCTCCGGAACCGGTCGAATTTACGTGATAAATATGTAAAAATAGTTACTTTCCTTGTAAATCATTTTTCTTTAGTGCTAAAAGAATTATAGCAAAACTATTCCAAGGAATATTTTTTTAGCAAAAACTAATTATTTAAGAAGACAAAAAAATTAAGGCTACTAATCCTTTGCATAAATTCATGTCTATTCAGGGCTGCCACGCTTTTGTTCTTTTCAAATTCACTGACTTTTCCAGGTTTTCCAAGTTTTTAAAGCTACATTTATTATAAATTAGAAACTTATTCAAAACATCGCAATAACTTCATTTTCAAATAAATATTTAATCATTATTATTTTTCATACAGAAATTAGGATTTTCAAGAAATAATTTTTTTTATTTATTCTTTAAAGAATTAAATTACTTTCAAAAAATTTAAAATTAAAAAATTTTTTTTTCAAAATACATAATTTGTCAAAATTCAATTATTTTCAATGTCTACTATTTCAAAAAATGTTAACAATAGAATTTAATTATTTTCGAAAGTAATATCATTCAGTGCAAAAATCTAATTACGCTCAAACAAAAATTCTCGTCAATTTTCAATTACTTTTATAAATAAAATTTTTTTTCCGATATTCAAACATTTCTGAAAAATTTCAATATAATTCTTGTTAAAATTTCAATTAATATATATGTACAATTTTTATCAAATTTCTTGGAAAATTAAATTATTCCAACAAATTTTATTAAAATTTTGTCAAGATAATTCAATTATTTAAAAATTTGTTAATAAAATTCTTTATAAAAAATATATTTATAAAAATATAATATAAATATATTCTTCAAAAAATGTAATTATTCTTAAGGTCATGTTATTCAGTGGGAAGTTTTTCCATAGTAAAGTAAATGGGGCACGTGACCACTGAATAACATAACCTTAAGAATATTATTAAAATTCGTCGAAAGAATTCAATTATTTAAAAAATTTGTTTATAAAATTCTTAACCAGAATTGAATTTAAATAATTAAATTCCCGTAGAATTTTCTATAATTAATTTTTAAAATTAATTTCAGTTAAAACGTTAGATAAAATTTGAAGTTTTTATTTCCTTCCATATAATTCATTGAAGAATTTACGATCAATTGACATTTCGTTAAATTGAATATTGTTAACAAATGAATTTGAAAATTGTCCAAAAACTTTTTTAAAAATTATTATTAAAATTATTTGATTTAAAGAAGAATATTAATTAAAAATTCTAAAAATAATAATCGTAATAATGAAAATATTTTTTGAATAAGTTACACTACAAAAGAATCAAATAAACTGTTTTAAAAAAATTAATTCTACAGAATTGTTGGTAAAATGCATAAAAAATTTAAATTTTCAATGATTTTAATTTAAAACGTTTTGAAAATTTAATTATTTCTAAAAATTGAATACTTCTAACAAATTTTAATAAAATTTTTAAGAATAATTTCAGTTTTCTAAATTGTTAAGAAGAATATACAAAATTATCATTTAATGGACTTTTTTGTTCAAAAAGTCATCAAAATAATATTGAAAACAAAATAAAAAATAAAGAGTGTTTTTAAAACATTGACAACGACAGAAATATATTTAAAAGCCTAAAAATTTATATATATTTTAACTGTGGTCAAAATTTGCCTAACCAATGGCATTGGACAATGAAAAATATTGGATTTGCCATTTTGAATTTGGAAAAACTGACGCCAGATTCGTAATCAGCGACCCCGAAAACCTCCGTATGACGAATTTCAAGTAAATCTGACAACTTTTTAAAATTTTCGTCCGCCATATTGAAGCCGCCATTTTGGATTTTATTAAAATTAACATTTGATCCGTAATTAGCCACCCGCATAAAAAATGTCAAAATATTGTTAAAATGATACTTAAAATAATGTACAAAAGGTATTAATAATTTTGTTCAATCCGTATTTCTAAAACAAAAAATTTACAAAACTCCTTTTTCATGTAAAAATCATTACATCCCCTATCCTACCTTAAACAGAGTTGTTTTCAAAGTTGTCAGCAACTCACAGAGTCGAAAACAATTTTTTGTGGCTCTTTAAGAATAAAAATATCCCTAATGTCATCATTTCAATTCACCTAGGGTGTTAAAACTTTTAAAAATACTGTTTAAAACGTTCTTTTAAAAGTGATTTTATTTCAGTATTTTTTTTAGCTTTGTGAAAAAAGTTTTCCAACACCCAGCAATGATGACAACTTCAGGGACCTGAAAAGAGATATAAATTTTTATTATCTACTGCGGCTAAAAGTCAACTTTTTTGTTGCATCGTAAAATAAGAGTCTGTGGAGTTTAAAATTTTACCTTCATTAAAATTTTGAATATTAATAATATTTTCTAATCCTTTTACCTGTACTATAAAGAATTTTGGTTTTGCTTTTCACATGTTCTGATCTCGTGTGAAAAAAGTATTAATTTTGTAATTCCCTTTTTTTGCCAGAGCACAAAAAGAATGAAAAGCTTACAGAGACCGGATATAAAAGATTCTTGATGGTAAAAAAAAGGACTCTAGATCCAACAAAGCTTGCTATAAAGGCTAGGATTTTCTTTTTGTATTTTTTTTTTTTTGCTTTCTTTCCTTTTTTTAAGTTGAGTGTAAGTGCGTTGGGTAATTTCGTTGGGAGTTTACTTTTCCTTTTTTTTCCTTTTTTGTTGGAAATTTCCTGCTAGAAGGACCTTAAACCGTGCCTGAAACCCTCTTTATGTACTCGACATAGGTTGTGACCCACTATGAGTTAAAATCACGTCGATCGGCTTTGCCATCATAGAGGAAAGGAGGCTATGTGGCACCAGTGCTTTAACTGTGTAAAAAAAGCGCAGAGAGTTTATTTGCCGCACAGGAGCCCAGCAGCTGAAAAGCGCGATAGACGTTTCTTGGCACGAAAAGCACCCGCACGACGCGGTGCGCTTTCCTTTTTGCGGTCCTTTTCCCTCTTGCTCGAATAAGTTTTCTTTTTTCTTTATAATTCTCTCTCTCTCTCTCTCTCTCTCTCACTTTTCCTTCATGTTTTTCTCTTTCTTTATCCTTCCTTGTCGACTTATACTTTTTCCCATCCTTTTTACTTCGCTCCTCGCTTTATTTACGTGTTTTCCGTCGGCACGCTTCACGAAACGAATCACGGCAGAAAAGTTCGGCGCTCTCGGCAAATTCTGCAAAAAAGGACCGCTTCATATCTTTCAGCATGCACTTGTCTGTCACCAAACATCAGCTCTGTTTTTCGAACTCAGAAATATCCCCTTCTCAAGATTATATGGATTTACTTAAGCAATTTCTTCTTCGATATTTGTCAAGTTGTTCGAATGAAATGTGCTCTTTCTATTTTTATGAGAATAAGGCGAAAATTGAGGATATAAAACTTTCAAAAGAATTGTATAACCATTTTAGTTCCAGACATATCGGCTTTTATCTTCATTTTTAGCTTTTAACATGTCATTTTTTTCAGTGTAACTTCGAAAATAGTTTAAAGCAATTGCTTATTTTTCATTTTGATGTTTCTTCGACGTAAATAATTTAATAGCACTTTAATCATTTTATTTTAGTAGTGAATTAAACCATGTTATTTAACTTTCCTTGTCTTTAACAAATTTGTATATAAAATAACGAATATAAAGAATAACGCTTAAAAATTTTAAAAATACAAAAAAGTCGAAAAAAATTAAATTCTTTTTACGAATTCAATTATTTTCATGAATAACAAAACTCATTGCAGAATTTAAATTATTTTAAATACAATTTTAATTAGATTCCTCGAAAAATGTAATTATTCTTAAAAATTTTTATTAAAATACGTCAAAAGAATAAAATAATTTGAATAATTATTTATTTTTGTATTTAAATAATTGAATTCTCGTAGTATTTTCCAATAAAAATTAATTTAAAAAAATGAATCTGAGAAGAAAATTTTAGATAATAATTATAATTGAACATTAAAAACATTACAGTGTGAATTTTTAGTAATAATTGAATTTTGAAAAGGTTTCAAACTTATAGTGATGCCAAGTTTCAGTTTTTGAATTTCCCTGACAAAATTATTTTGAAAAAAATAAAAGTTTACGAAAAATGAGTAAAATTTAATAATTTCTAAAAATTACTATTTTTCCTGAATTCCACAATTTTCTACAAATTTTCAACAAAATTTTATTTCTAAATCAATTATTTTCAATAATTTTTTAAAGTTCTTCGACAATCCAATTATTTCAATACAAAAAATGAATTTTTTATAATAATTGTAGGTAACTTCTTTATTATAATAAAGAATTTTTTTTAATTAATCTTTTCAAAATAGGTTTAAATAATTTTTGAAAAATATTTTTAAAAATAATTGCATTTTTAAAGAATTTTAGTTATTTAATAAAAAAGTAAATTTTTAAAAATTTCGATTTACTAGTTGTTTGAAGATAATTGAATCTTAAAATATTATGAAAAAACAATTCGAAGAATTAGTTTCCAATTGTCACTTTTCGTTAAAACTAAATTTGTTGAAAGTATTTTTTTACAATTTAAAAAAACAAATTAATTTTTTTTCAAGAATTTCAATTAAAAATTTCTAACATGATTGCTTTCTACGAAATGTTCAAAATAATTCTAAATCATTTTTATTTTTTTTGTATGTACATATTTGAAGTTTCGAAAATATGGCATTAAAAATATTGAATTTAAAAAGAAGTTCTAAGATGAACTATTTTCAAAAATATTTTAATATCATTTTTAGAAGCTATTATTTATTTATTTTCATTTCTAAATTTGCAGTTAAAGAGTTTTTATTAAAATTTTTGATAATTTAATTATTTTACAAAATTTGCAAATAAAATCCATTAAAAGATGATTTGAAAAAAATTTGCAACAAAATACTTGAAAAAAAAAATATTCAATTTTACAAAATTTCAATTATTCAAACAGTTTTTTATTGTACAGATTTGTTTGACAAATTTAATTGTTCTTAAAAAATGATTCAAAAATATTTTTTGAAAAAAACAAATCTTTATTAAAAATTTAAAAGTAAAAAACGATTTAAAGTTAGTTTTTGTACTAATAAAAATCAAAATAAGTTGGATTTTACAGTAAAAAAATTTCGTATTTCATTGCAATATTTGAAAGGAAAATAAAAATAGTCATAATTTTCAAAAATAAGTCGAGAAATTCTACTCTACTATTTGACTTTTATAGTGCTTTTTCATAAGTATGAATTTATTTAATTTTCCTTTAAAAAAATCTTTTGTCATTTCCCTGACTTAACTGACATAAATTTTGTTTTTCTAACATTATGGACATGTAGTCACTAAAATCTTTGAAAATCGGAAGTTTATTTACTTTTAACTAACAATTATGTAGAATTATTTTTTAAAAACAGTTTAACTGAATTGTTTATTTTCTAATATATTTTGCAAAAAATAAATTTATAATTTTGTTCAAATTAATTTCGACTATTGCATTTTGAAGAATAAAATAATAATTAATAATAATTTAAATAAGAATTTTAGTTCAAAATTTTTAGAAAATAATTGTACCTATAAAAAGTGAAAAATTGGTCTGAAACTCAGGGGAAAAGAAAATTAAATGTTTGCGGGAATCGTGGTTAGGGTGCCACGAGAAGAAGATGCAATGAAGTGGAAATTAGAAAATGAGATGTAGAAAGTAGGGCATAAAGTAGTTGGATTGTAGGAAATAATACATGGCATTTTGAAAGTGAATAATGACATATGAAATGTAGAATAATTAGAGAATCTACCCCCTTGTATATGTACACGAAAAAATTGTCGCGTCTATTCGGTGAAAAAGCAGAACAAAATACCAAATTGGAATAATATGATTCCCATTCCACGTTTAGACATGAACCAGACAATCGTTGGTCATCCATCCTTGGCTGCATTTTCTCATCTCCCTCAGTTTTCGTGAGCAAAATATCATTTGTACGAACACACAGACTGAATTTGTCCCTATATATATATTTGTCTGTTAAAGCAGGATCGTTGGGGGGATTTTTTTGTCCCCCACTCTTTCTTTGCCCATAACCATAACTCCCTCGTAGTCCTCGCAGATCGTCCTTTTATACCTTCTGTTGCTTTCATCTCCCGACGCTATTCGGATTGCAAAAGCTGAAGTTAAACCACTGGCACGTGGATAGCCGCCTTGTTTTTTTTCCTGGCGCGTAACACCTCCAACCCTTTTCCACTACTACATGTTTTTCGCACCAACTCTCTTTAAAAAAAGCTTTTAGAGCCACCAAGAAATTCTTTTTATTTTTCAAATACTGCGCTCGGTATAAAATATTTTTCTCTCCTAGAAATTCAAGACGATGGTGTACATTCCTGTTTAGGTTCAGTTTTAGATTTCTCGAGAGTTGAAGCCCTCAAGAGGAAACATTGACTTTACACTATTCTTTTCACGTCTTTTATTTCCAGATAGAATTTTCATTTTCTTTTTTTCTTTTTTTTTTCATTTTTGTTTTGTTTTTACTGTATATGATTGTGTCACTCTTGTCAGTGGAATTTTTTTCCGAGAAAGAAATAGAAGAAGAATTATTGTCTCTTTTTGTACAGATTCTTTGAGAATAAAATTCTCATGTTATTGTTATTGGGAAATTAGATTCACATGGTTGGGAGAATATTAGAACCAATTAGAAGATAAAAGGCAGCGTATAAAAGAGTAGTATTACAAAGAACGACAATTTTATCACTCAGCTCTTTATCGACGAATGAATACACAAAGTAAGTGCTAGTTACTTTTTACGAACATCAATATAATGCGTGATTGAATTTTATTTCAGCAAAAGAACTACATTGCTCTTAAGCTTTTCAGTTCCATAATTAAGAAACATGACAAACATTTATAAAAAGTATAGTAGGAACGAACTATGAATTCGGTTATTCAAAATTCAAACATGGCGGATTCAATATGGAGAAAATCAAATTAAAAATCAATCGAATTTTATTAAAAACTGTCACTAAAGGAGATTTTTTATTCTCAAGTCATTTAAGAAGAAGGATAAGTAATCAGCAATAACTTCACAGTCATATCAATAAAATCTGATTGATTTTTAATTCCATCGTCCGCCATTTTGAAAATAATTTAATTTCAGAGAAGAATTTTATTATTAATAAAGATAATTGACATTATTACAAGAATTTTTAAAAACTTTTGAACTTCATTAAATTTCTGCGAAGAATTATATTACTTTTGAAAATAATTGTATTTCAGAAGTCATTTGAAACTTTGCCAAAATTCAATTTTTTAAGTAATTTCAATAAAAACCTCTAAATTTTCCTCGAATTCACTGACCTGCATTGTACTTTACACCTCAAACGTTATTTTTTATTAAATTCAACTTATTTCTGCGGGCTTAAACAAAAAATAAGTCAGCTCAGAGTTGCCACCAAAATTTAATTTTGTTTTTACTGACTTTTCCCTGTTGTTTAGACATAACTTTGACTATTTTCTTGACCTAGAGAATATTATGATTCACTCTAAAAATTATTAGATACTCAACAAAATGTTCCATTAAATTTATTTGCAAACTTCCTTAATTATAAAATTATGCAAAAACCTTATTTTGAATTAAATATTTAATTATTATTTTTTCAAAAAAACTAAGATTTTTTAAATTTCTAATTCAAATGTTTTAAAATTAAATAACTTATTATAAAATAATTTTATTAGCATATTATTATAAAAAATAAATAAATAAAATTCTTCTTTAAATTAATTTTTAATAATTACTTTTAGTCAATTTACTTACAATTCAATTTTACGTGAACTGTCAATTATTCGAAAATCCTTCACTTAGTACCTTAGAAAATAAAAAATTTAAATAATATTTAAAAAATTTCAGTTAGATTTCTAGAAAACAATTAGTTCCTTATAATATTTAATTACAGAAGTAAGAAAAATTCAGATTTCCCAAAGATTTTAATTTGAAACCTTTACAAATTCAATTATTTTGAAAAATGCAATTATTAGTAATTTCTTTGAAATTCAATTATTATCTAAAACTTTTAATGAAATTAATTTTTAAATAAATTTTTATTAGAAAATTCTACTAGAATTTAATTATTTAAATTTTAAATACAAAAATAAATTATTTATCCAATCATTAAATGTTTCTGCAAATTCAACTCCAATAAGGAATTTTAACAACAAATTTTTTAATAATTGAATTATTTTGACGAACTTTAATAACATTTTTAAAAATTAAAACATTACTTTTTAATATTTTTCCAGGAATTCGGTTAAAATTGTATTAAAAATAATTATTGAAATTCTTCAATGAGTTTTATTATTTACGAAAATAATTGAATTATTGCGAAGAATTAAAAAAAAAAGTTGCAAACATATTTGTGTAGAACTTTGATAAAATGGTTTTTCAATAATTGAATTCTCTTTTAGGAAATTCTATTAGGTATATTACAGTAGAATAATGAAAATCATTAAATTAAATTTTTTTTTTGAAAATAATTGACATTTTACCATGAACTTTATTAAAATTTTTAAAAGTAAATTAATGTTATTTAACTTTTAAAAATAATTTAAATCTTGTGATGTATACTATTATTTTATAAAAAATAATTGGATTTTGTCGATGAATTTTGTTACGGATAAAGACAATTGAAATGTTGACGAGAATTTCTTTTGAATTTATTTTTCTTCTAATAATTGAATTTCTGCGAAGAATTTTATTAATTTTGAAAATAATTGAATTCTTGTAATGAATATAATAATTAAAAATTTCAGGTTTTAGTATTCTTAAGTAAAACAATTTAGGAATCGATACTATCGTGCAAAAAACAAAAAAGCGGTTTATAGATAGTGAAAAATAAACTGTGGGAGATTGAAAAGAAAAAAAAATAGGAAGTGGGCAGAGCACTTTCCAGAGAGCAACGTAAATATTGGTGACATCGGTGGGATTGTTAGTACGATGTCTCCCCGGATTTTTTACGTTGAGATCTGAATATAATGATAGAATTTCAACAGCAGATATAGTCGCAGTCGACAGCATTTCATATTCGATAAAATGTGCAGCAAGAAGATATACATACATTCAAGAATAAATATCTGTCATTTAAAATCTATTGCTCCTTTAGAAATTCTAAAAAAGACACCAACTTTATACAAGTCTGAATTGTAAAATGTAGACGACATTCGTTCCGAGACTGGCCTCTGTCATTATTAAATTCCAGTGCTTATATACAATTCGCACACATGTCACTAAATCAATGTCGATTTATCCCAACTTCGTTACCCTTTACCTTTATTTCCACTCGACTGATATCAGAAATCGCGTATTGAACGTGAATATGGTCAGAAAAAAAGAAAAGAAAAAGCACAAAACTTAATTTTAAATCATTCAAAATTATCTAAGTGAAAAAATTATTTTGAGACACGCTCTGAAAAAAAGTAAATAAATTTCAGGTTGTTTGCAATTTTTAGAATTAAAATACATAAAGAACATTAAGTCTTAATATCAATCACTTATATTTATAAGTCTTTATATTCGATCTAAAAAAAATTCATTAAAACTGATTTTAGTTTTAACTGGCACATAGAAATTTGTAATTAAGGTAATTAAAAAGTAATGTAATTTTTAATAACACAAACATAACATTAAAATGATTTATTTCTAAGGATCCTTTTTTCGGAGTGCGTCTCAGTAAATAATTACCGTATAATTTGTAGATTCAAATCTACTTAAAAAATGTATAGAAAATAATAGCACTTACTTTAAATATTTGGAAATAAAATACGGAATGAACATCGACTCACCTGGAACAAAAAAGAAATTAGTATATTAGTAAAGTGCTATTTGCAGCTTAAAAATAGTAAACAAATTTTTTGTCAAATTTTTCAGTTCAGTAGTCTAACATAATCTCAAAATTTACTTAAGTATTAAATTTCAAGTTAATTCAATAAATTTAAAAAAAAATTCGTTCGCCATATTGGAGTCGCTATTTTGAATTTCGGAAAACTGATCTCGAAGTCGTCATTAACGTTCTCTAAAAAGGAGAGAGAATTTCTCTAATTGCAAAATTATTCAAAAATACCAAAAGCTCCATTTTTCAACCAATAATTAAATCAGTATTAATATTATTATTATTTCATGGCAACTAAGATTTTCAAGATTTGTAATTTAAACCTTTAGAAATTTAATAACTTTTAAGAATTATAACAGTTTTTTAAATAAAATTAACTTTAAATCAATTATTTTTAACGATTTTTTATAAAGTTCTTTGAAAATGTTCAAATACATTCCTTTACAATTTAATTCTACGCAATTTCGATTATTCTTAAACACTTTCATTTGATAGATTTACAAAAAGTCAATTATTTCTAAAAATTTGCAATTATTAGTAACTTCTCAGAAATTCAATTATAATCTAAAACTTTTAACTGAAAATAATTTATAAATCAATTTTTTATTAGAAAATTGTACGAAAATTCAATTATTTATATACAAACATATATAATTTATCGAATAAGTTAAGTTTAAGACAATTATTTTTTTTCGAAAAAATGTATGTAAATTTTGTTTTTAATAATTGAATTCCTGTGAAATTTTCATTATTTTGGAATAAATTGAATATTCGTGAAGAATTTTGTCATAATTGTTTTTCAATAATTGAATTCATTTCAGAAATTTTAATTAAATAATAGATTATAATTATACAAATTATTAAATAAAGAAAAATAATAATAATAAATAAATAAATAAAATAATTGAAAACTAAAAAAAAACAAAAATAAATTAATTTATTTTATTTTATTTTATTGAAATTAATTGAAATTCTGCAACGAATTTTATTAAAATTTATTTAAATTATTGAATTCTTGTAATGAATGTTTATACATCATTGATTTCTTCCGAATGATTTAATTATTTATAAAAATAATTAAAGGAATTGAAAGAAATTTTAAAATTAATAAAAATAAATTAAATTACGGCGAAGAATTTAACACCAAATTTAAAAACATTTGATTTTTTCAAAAAAAAATTAGGCAAATTTTATTTTTAAATATTTAATTAATAAAAATAAAAAAAATTTTATTTTTTTAAGAATAATAATTTAGTCTTTGTGTAACATTTTGCAACAATATTTATTAAATAATTGAATTCTTTTTGGAAATTTTATAAAAGTAGTAGAATATTAAAATTTTTTGAATTAAGAATTATTTTTCAAAATATTTCAAATTTTGACAGGAATTTTATTACCTACTTTTGAAAATAATTAAATTCTTGGAATAAATATTATTTTATATATGAAAATAATTAATTTTTTTTTAATTTTTGAAAATAATCGAATTTCAGGGAAGATTTTTGATATTTCTTAATAAGATATTTAAATTACTTGAATGAATTGCGTTAACTGTTTTTAAATTGTAACTAATTTCAAAAGAATTGAAATTAAAATTTTTCATAAGAAATAATTTGTTAAATGATTTATAAGTTACAACTGTATGGCGATTTTTTAATAGAAATATGTTATTTAAAAGAAATTATTGTCCAGAAGTAGGAAAAATTGAAGGTTTTTTTGTAGAATTTGTGGTAATTTCGCATAGTTTATGAGGCAAACAATGAGACACAAAAATTTGAAATTTTCTTTCTTAAAATTAGTGGAAAAAATTCCTCACTTTTCCCTGATTTCCCAGACTATAATTCTACTTTCCCTAACTTTTCCCTGAAGTCCCTGACCTGTGGCAATCCTGGAAAAGAGCCTTAAAATTTAGGTTAAAAGTAGTGAATTAATAGATGGAAAATTCAATTTTAAAATGAGAATTTTAAGTTAAAAATAATGAGAAAAAAAGAAAGAAATGTATTTTTTAAACTTTAAGCAGCTATTCTAAGTTATGCGAACGTGACACTCGTTAGGTGTTTCAGAGCAGCAAGAGCTACTTCGTATTATATGGCCTCTGTATTAACTGAAACCTTTTTACAAAGTACAATGTACCATAAACGTAAACAGCAATATAGTATATAAATGTATGTATAAAGATAGTATATCTTGCGTTTCAACGAGATAATTTCGCACAACTGAGATTGGATATGCATTTTCGTTTCATTTTGTTAATTTTTTTTCTTTCCTTTTTAATGTTGTCCTTTTGTTAACTCTCCTGCTCGGCGAATGGACTCTCTCCATAACCAGATAGTGGATACGCATATTCACATTCTGCCACTAGCAGAAATTTAAATATGTTGCGTCTCACTCATTCCACACACTCATATAGTAGTAAACTATACTTTATTTCTAAATGTACAAAACGTATCCAGTGAAATAATTTCAGAACATAATTACACTAAAGATTCACTTGATATTTTCCGTGAATTAAAGTATTTTTTTACTTGCTTGCTTGCTTGCTTGCTTGCTTGGATGAAGGGGGAACAGGATAAGCGCATTAACATTTTGGATTTATTTTTCATAAACATGTTATAATTATAAATTCTAAGAATTTAGAGACATTTTAATAGAATTACGATTCGAATTGTAAAAGATTCAAATGGATTTTTTGTTGTTATAGAAACTTATAGTTTCCTTAAAAAGTCAACGAAACATAAAATCATTTGACATAACTACTATTGGACATAAAATCCACGCAACATAAATTTCATTTGACATAAAAATATAGTCGAGAATTTTAAAGCGAACCAATTACAATTCTCTTCATTTGGTACTTTTACACTTCGAGCAGATTTTTTGAGTCAAATAAACTTTTTTCAATAAAGTTTTATATTATTTCATCAAATATAATTTATGTTAAATAAGTTTTATGTCATTGTGTCAAATAAAATTGATGTTAAATGGAACTTATGTCAATTGAAATTTTTGTCAAGTGATTTGTATGTCAAATGCGAAATTTTTCGTTAAACGAATTTTATGTCAAATAAAATTTATGTTAAATGAATTTTACTTCAAATGAAATTTATGTTAAATGAATTTCATGACAAATCAAAATTTATATAAAATGAATTTTAAGTGAAATAAAATTTTTATTTAATGAATTTTATGTTAAATGAAACTTATGTGAAGTGATTTTTATGTATAATAAAAATTTAAGTTTGGTGATTCTTATGTCAAATGTAAAGTATGTTAAAGGAGTTTTATGTCAAATGAAATTTATATTCAATGAATTTTATGTTGAATTAATCTTATATAAAGTGATTTTTATGTTAAATAAAAATTTATGTCAAGTGATTTTCATGTCAAATAAAAATTTTAGCCAAGTGACATTCATGTCAAATGTGAAGTATGTTAAAGGAATTTTATGTTAAATAAATTTCATTGATGTGTTAAAAAATAACAATAATTTCCTTCGGAATTCAAAACAGAATTCTATAGGATTGACGATAATTTTTCTACATTATTCAGATAAAAATAATATTTAATTATATTATATTGGAATATTTCCAAGTGGAAAAGTAAGAGGAAATTATTTTCTCCCTTTCAACACGATTACTAATATGAAACGTAGATAAATAAAAGAGTATTTTCTTTTTATATATATAAACGGTTGAGAGCAGGAGAGTAGGAGGAACAACTTGTTTTCTTTAGATTCATTAATGAGATTAAGTTTGAGGCGAGGAAAAATAAATCTCTTGCTGGAAACCGATAAAGGTCCTCGGAGTTTTCTCCAAGTTGTCTTTACCGTAGCCTGTTTCTGCCTTGGAAAGAGGGATTTTTCTTCTGGAATAAGGGAGGAAAAAAACGAAGGTGCTAGAAGGTGGGCAACAAAACTGTCAGGAAAAGACGACGTAATTAATTGCACGCTTTAAATCGCACACAGTGCATGACCGACTTGACAATCAGCAGCTCTTTAAATTCTTCTTTTCAACTTTTAAACTTTCGCATCAACGTTAATTTTTTAACCAAATTAATTAATTTGCAATTTACCGTTAAGAAAAATAAATTTTTTAACCTCTTATTATTGAATATAAAAATGATAAAAAGTAATCAAAAAAATTAAAAACATAAAAACAAAATAGTTTATTAACCAACTTTAGGAAATTTTAAAACTTTCCGCCATTTTGGATTTTAAAAATCTTAAGTGTTGGTTAAAATTGATAACTCTAAAGATGTAATTTTTTTGTAATTAATTCTATGACTTATTTCTAAAAAGTTCCATAGTACTTCTTTGATGAAAAAAATATACAAAATTTTGAATACAAAATAAAAGTTCCTTCCGCACTCAATAAATGGTTAAAATTAACATTTATTCATTTACGTTGTTCAGTATTTAAAAACCAATTCATATGAAATAAAACACGTGTATTAAATTCAATACGGAATTTTCCAAACAGCATAACAATGATATAATTTCAAATAGAAGTTTAATAAAAAAAATTGTATAAAATAGAGAACCTCGAACACTTGAATGAACGAGGAAGATACTTTTTTTTTGTTTGTTGCCGGAAAATACCTTTTCGAGAGGATTCACTCGTATCATAGCTCGAGTGGCTCTTGCATTGCTATTTGTGAAAAATAAATTGTTCTTCCGTGAGTCCATAGAGGTACAAATTTATTTATCGCGGCGCCAGGCAGCACTTATGCGACTTGTTTTCATTTTTTTTCTCTGCTACTCTCGTTGTTTTTTTTTGTTCTCCTCTATTTTTCGACCCCGAGGTTGCTTTGCGATCTGTCAAGTAAATTGCGAGTAGCTTGTGAAAACATTGCGAATGAAAATAAAGGAAAAAAACATCACAATGAAGCATTGCCGCTTGTTTTAAAATTATCGACGCATGAATTTTTCTTTGCTTTAATAAAACGGAAAATGTGAAAGTTTATTGAAAAAAAATTACATTTTAATCCTTAAATCCTTAGATAATAGAATCCTATGCTTAAATTATTGCCATTGATACAATCTTTATTGTATTTGGTCAATATTTCAAAATTCAAAATGGCGGATCCAATATGGCGAACGGGAAAAAGAGAATTTCGCAATAATCAATTGTCTCTGATTGAAACCGTATTAACTAGAGCTAAGAATTAGAGATTTTTAGTAATGTGCAATAGTTTCTACATGACGATGATTTTAACAGTGATACCACGTATTGGGTGTTAAGGGATTAAAAAAGGTTAACAATTGACGATTGATATGCAATTGAAATTGAAGGTACTGAGAAAGATGATAAGTGAAGGAGAGATGATAGTTTGTCGAGGAGAATTTGATTAGATTGCAAGTGGAGAGAGTGAGTTTGTTAACCCTCTTCAGGAAGTGTCAATATGGCGCCCAACATCAATCACATTTACAGCACGTACCAAAGTGAGTATAATCAACGCATTGACTGTGTTGGCGCGAGTTTGTTTCATCAAAATGAGGACCTCCTGGGCGCCAAGGGACCAAAACTCCACTATATGTTGCGAATTCTTCAATTGAATTTAAGCTTCAACCAAACGGAACCATCATCATTTCACTTGATTTCATTCTTCAGTGAGGCATACTCCAGTCACGTAACCTTCAATTGGCCAATTATTTCTCAATCGTATACTTTTATTCCGCCGCATTAACGTGCACTCCCTATTGCACCGGTATTCAACTTAAAGAGACAGTTCGCTCGTTCACGTGTTTCACGTTCCCCGTGTGACAGACAAGGTCAGACCTCTCGCTTTCCTTCACGATATTGACGTCAAATTAATGAGCAAAAAAAAATTGTAATTACATAAAAAAGTATACGAGTGTGAAACTAATTTCTCGAAAGGAGAGTGAATTTCAATCTTCAAGTTTTTTAACTCATCAAAATCTGTTGTCTTACATTTCTCTTTCTTAAGTAAATGTATGCTTCTTTTTATGAAGACTTAGAGAGTATAACTAACAGATACAGATAATTAAAATGTTAATTAGAATTCATTTTTTTGTTCATCATACAGAAATTTTTCGACTTTTGTAAAACTGCGGCATTTGTACGGAAAAAGAGAGAAGGCCGTTTAGATTAAAGCCCTCTCATCATAAATACATAAATTTACAGACTCTTTGCTGAAAATGACCTCGATCGCATTATACGGACAATGAGGCTGGTAATGTATACAAGACACGCTTTTCAGTGACCGCCTGCACTCTGAAAGCGTTCATTCAAGTCAAAGATACAATTTTCACGGACGACACTTGAACCATCTTCTGTTAACTCAAACCAGGATAGGTATTATTTTTTCCGTCAATAGGACTTTGATTTGAGATTTAATATACTGGAGAGATTTCATAACTATTCCATATTCTACTTCTTCTCACTTCACATCCCACTTCCTGTATTTCAGTTTTCATTTTTCTTATTCCACTTTTCACTTCCTTTATCCTACTTTTATTGCATCTTGTCCTTTCCTTTTTTCCCTACAATGAGAGAAAAGGGTATTTCAAGGCTTAATTTGAAAATACGGCTCATATTTGAGATCACATAATCTAATGTATGCTAAAAGATTTAAGTTTTGGCTAATGTCAATATTTATAATTAAAAATCATAAAACATTTTGTAAAGTTAAAATCTTAATGCTCCTTTTCTTGTAATAGAAGCGACATTTATTTTACACTTAAGGAAGAGATACCAAATATATGGTCATCAGCATTTTGTCACCCTTATATATATCTCACCTACTTAATGCAGGAACTAACCACACGCGCCTAAATTAAATTAATAAAAAACTGATCCAGGAAGATAAAAAATTTGGTGGTATGACGTAGCATGCCCTTGCAAACGGAATCTACATATAAAAAGTGTCATCCTTGCTAAATTCGTTAGTCCAGAAGTCACCACCGAATCAACCGCCTGTCATCTTCGGGTCAGTCAAGAAATCATCATCAAATCAGATACCTGTGTTCTTCGTGTCAGTTCAGCAATTACCACAAAGTCAACTATTTGTGTACTGTCATCAAGTTTCTTCTTCGACTCCAGTCCAGAAAACCTCTTCAAGTACCAAGTGTTTTCTTCGTGTCTTTTCATAGTCACATTCATCAAAGAAGATAATTTCTACTGCAAGGTACATTTCTGTTTTTCTAAGAACTGCATTATTTCGATATCAACATCAAATTTATAATTCGGGCATACTCTTAGGCTAAGAAGTGTTTAATCTAATCTGCATGGACGCCTAAACCTAGCACCTTTCACTTTTGGCTGTCTTCAAAGCAATTTGAGGGAAATCTGTTGCATTCTCTGTTTCCGCTAGACAACGTCATTTCTTTGACCTCACACTAAAGTAGTTATCGCTTGTAGGGTCTACGACTCCAAGAGTAGTTATAAAAGATAATATAACTAATACTCTCCATTTTGTCACCATTTAAATTTTCGATTGATTCCACAAAGTTCTAATTTTGTTCCAGTATCCCTGATGACATCTGGATCTATTCTTTCTCTCTGATTCTAATTGTAAAGGATACAAATAAAAACTTTAATTTCAATTTAACTTGATCCTTAAGATCAGAGCCTTCCGGTTTGTGAATAAATCAGGTTTGAATCACCAATGGCGGACAGTTTAAATACATTTAGGATATGGTTAGTTTGCTTCTGAGACATAACACTAAATTAAACTAAACATAACACTAAATCATTGTGGAGATTAAAATACTAGGAGAGACGCACTTACGAGTTGGTACAAGTGTCGACTTCACTAGCAGCAAAAGAAGGATGACAAACCCTAAGCTCAGGAATATTGAAAGACCTAGAATCAAAAGAATTTTTAAATTCCTTGAAAAATGGTAATAACTTGTAGTTGATCACGTTCCATATCGATCACTTCTGACCTTAGCAGTTAAAAGCTTTGTTACTTTGTTGTCGAACCGACTAAATTTTTTTGTAACCATATCGATCACTTCTGATCACTGCAGTTGTTGTCGAACCTACTACATTTTTGTTTGTAACAAAAATTAATACACTAGCAGTGAAGCAGGTAAGTAGATTCGCTAGACAAACAACTATCTCAAAAAGTATGAAATGCTACTTTTGGGGATTTTTCTCAAACCCAAATCTCAGAACAAGATTCAAAACGTTAGGGTCGTGAAAATTTGCAGAATATTCCGAAGAGGAGGGAATGAAACATTTAATGATTGTTAAGATTGCCCAGAGGGAATCGAATGACCAAGCGGACACTTAAACCACACAGAGATACCAATTAGGACGAAATTGGCAACGCCTGAGGTAATGGTCTTGCGTAAGTATATCGATAGTGCACAACTATTATATGAATCATGTTCCTTCGAAAATCTTTGATGTCAAACCACTTCTGTTTGGCACTAAAGCCAAACTCCATAAATTATCAAAGTTATGGAAAAAGTAAATATATTGTTATTAAATACATTGTTATTACAATTATGCAACTATTGTTTTTACTATAATTCTATACAAATTTCAAAACATGAAATTATTCGTACAGATGATAAATTAGAAGAGTTAGACTATAAAAGTGTAAAAAACAAGTTGCGAACATAAATCTTTAACTAAATGCGAATGAACCGACTTCCGTCCTTCGTTGAGCCGATGTCAAAACGTTTATAGAACCAAGAGAGAAGGATCCGACAAAAGCCACGAGACAATGCAGAGGCGGCTGCTGGCAAAGACAGAATTAATTATTACTCTTTGCCAAGGACGCTTTCTTTCATTCGCCGTATAGCTCTTGGAGTTGAGGACAAGCAGCAGCTCGTTTGAATAATTCGTGGAGTGTGACTAATTGTGGTAATAATAAAAATATGACCATCCTTTCGCCTTCCGGGGAGCAGGAAGACGAAAAGAAAAGAAAATGAAAACAACTACCAGTACTTGAAAGGTGGTTTGCGGCTTTTTTGTTAGGGATATTTCATATTCGGGGTCAGCGTCAGTGAGGCGGACAATTTCTTCTCCTGAACGCAACTATAAATACTCGTTTGCTCGTAAAAAGTCATATACATGTGAGGAGTGGCAATAGTATAACCCGTTGCAGAACGTGCGCATGCATAAATATGCTTAGGTCGCCCCGCACATATAAGAATGTTTATGCAGGAGCACACGCATGATTACACGCAACTACTTACGCACAGCTTGAATGTCGTAATTTCAATTGTGGTCGTGAAAATATTGGAATGGAAATACACATATTTTGCTTTGCATTTTTTGTTACTGAACCAACTCTTCTAAGATAGAAAAAAAGGTTTTCAGATATACTTAAAGTTTATCAACAGATTAAATACTACTTTCTCAAGAGCTTTAGAGGAAGAATGGAGAACAGCTACCGGTTTATAGTCTTTAGGTTGTTGCGGAATTTTCACTTTAGACACAGGCTTAATAAGAACCCTCTTCTATAACGTAGGAAAAATGGATGTCTGCAAAGACCAATTAAAAAGGTCAAGTACGTAAGAAAACGTAGCATTCCCTTCATAATTGCATTTACGGATAAACCGTCAAATTCCTGGGCTTCATGTTTTAATATTCTGTAACGTTTTACTTGCATCTTTATGCAATTTGCTCAAGTAGTTACGATAAACAACTTTTTGTAGTATTTGAATCATTATCATAAATCAAAGTATTAATGGGTTTAAAGATTTAAGACAGGTGGTGACTTTGGGATCAAAAATCATATCATTCAAAGTAGTGGTACTCGGATGCTTTTTATTGTCGATTGATGATCTTCTTTGTCTTCTTCTCACGTACCGACTATACAAAATTGCACAACTCTACCTTTCCACCTATCTTCATTAATCCCAATCATCATAATCTGAATTACAGTTCTGACCTTTGCTGTAAAGATCCACACCTTATCGTCTTCGTCATCATTTTTATATTCTCTAACTGATCAGCTTGCTAAAAGCCCCGAGGGAACCATTACAACTAAAAGACATCTTTTCTGTTCATGGACAACAGACAGTTGTAGAAACAGTTTCAGAAAAAACTTAGGATATCATGTGAATTAACGTCTGGACCAAAAGAAAATGTGCCCATAACTTTTAAATTCTTCCAAACTTACAACTTTTTAAAAAACATCGCCTAAAAATTGATTGGGGAATTAATTCACACTCAACATTCGTACAATATTTAAACAGCCTATAAATCCAAATAAAGCACTTGAAGCATAACGTTACGTTTCGATAATTAAAACACAAATTTTGCTATTCATTGTGCCTAATGTACAAATATTGCTGGAAAATATGCGCGCGAGAATTAAAAGGGGAATTAAATTCGCAACTAGCGATTAAATCAGCAGAAAATCACTTCAAGTGCAGTACGCGGCGGTAATTGAAAATTTCACCGATTAATTAATTCCAACATAAACGCTAACTAAAGTAAACAGTCAATGGGAAAAATAAATAAAAAAATAAAAATAAATCAAGCAGTAACAGATTTAACAAAGTTAAAGCGCTCAAAGCGTTTCGATAACCAGCATTCAACAAATATATATATATACATATAGGCATTCCATGCGTGTCCGCTTACAGGGATTGGCTTTGTCGGCAAATTCAGTAGATCTCGAGAGCTAATTGCAATTATTGTAAATTACCGAGATTGGAGTATACGCTCACAGGGAGCAATGATACGTTTATTTGCCTATCACGAAATCATTACACACTATAAACGATCTTATGTCGTTTAAGAGAGAGTTTTGTTAAGTAAGAAACAAAAGTGAATGATGAAGTCCGGCTTGAAGATGATTTCAATTTCTTTTAAATAAGAGAAGTGAGAGAATCTCCTCATATATTGGAATGTCGATAAACCATTGAGTAAACTAGAGGGTGAGAAAAGAGAATCTCCTGCTGAGTTGGCGCAAACAAACATATTCTCTCCCCTTTGCAACTTTGTGGCTCCCAACCAAACCCTCCTCTTGTCCTCGATGTACGAAACGATCACTTGACGTTGAAACTCGAGAGGGGTGCCACAAGTGAACGTTAACTGAGACAAAGAGCTATGACAGTTCCCTTATACATTTTCTAAGACATTCACTTCAGTACACACAGCACTGATGACAACTTTCTTCGTCGCCACTGGTACAACTAATTGGAGAAAATCACTTGAAAATTGTTCTTGAGGAGAACGTAAACATTCCCCTCCGAGAGTCGAGAGTGTTTACAGGCAACAACTTCTATTCAAGATACATTAATCAGTGGTGGATTCCCATTTTCACTTATAAACTTTCATCAATTAGCAAGGAATTTAAATTCACCGTTTGAAATAATGCTGCCTTTAATGAATTCATTATAAGAATATTATAAATCTTCGTTTAACATTAGGTACATTGAAGAAAAGAATAAATAATTACAAAAATTGTTTTGAAGATACTTCTTTTTATCTTGGCTAAAGAGAACGAATTTGGTGTTGGTTAATGAAAATTAAAAATGGCGGTTACAATATGGCGAACAAAAAGATTAAAAAGTCGAATCAAATTTTTGAAAATTATACCTGAGGGATTTTGTAAATATTAATGCAATATTTTTTTCCCTGACTTTTCCTGAGTAACAGTTTTTACTAATGTTTAGTAGTTTTTTTTACTAATTGATAGTCGAAAACTACTAATTCAATAGTAAGTTGGTTTACTAACTTGAAATAGTAAAAAATACGATTCACTAATTGAATTAGTAGTTTTCTACTAACAATTATAGTAAAAAACTACTAAAAATTAATCAAAAATGTTACTAATTTAAATTAGTAAACAAATCCGCACTGTTTCATTAGTAGAAACATAATAATTTAGATTTAGAGAGTAAAAATTGGTAAAACTTTCAAATTTAAACCTTTCTTTTACAATTCAACAACTTATAAGAACCATTATTATAACATCTTCGACTCGGAATGATTGATTACTTCATGTATTATAATAATAATTGAAGATAGCCAAGTTATAAAATTATTGATTTATACTATAAAAATATTTTTACTATAACTTAATGAAAATTATTTTCACAATTTCAATTTAATTATTATTTTATAGAATTTTTAATTAAAAACGAGAAATTACTTCTTTTTTTAATCAATAAATGTTTCTTAAAATTAAAACCAAATTTGTAATAATATAGAAATTCGGCTAGATAGTTTACAACATCTTACACATTAAAATTTTTAATAACTAAATTTTTTCGATGAATTTTAAATTTAAGAAAAAATGCATTTTTCGAGAAATTCAATTAACATTGTACTAAAAATAATTAAAATTATTTTATTATTTATTACTATATGAAAATAATTGAATCGCTAAAAAGAATTTTAATACTTATAAAAATATTTCAAATATTGCAAAAAATGTTTCAAATAATTGAATTCTTTCGACGAATTTTAATATAATTTTTATAAATAATTATAAAAATTCTCCGATGAGTTTTATTATTTATGAAAATAAGTCAATTCCTAAAAATAATTTCATTTTTTTAAATAATTGAATCCTTCTAAAAGATTTCATTAAAATAGATATAATATTCAAAATCATTGAAATAGTGAAAATTTGTGAAAATAATTGAATTTCGGTGAAGAATTTTATTATTTTTAAAAGTAATTTACATTTTGACAAATTATCATTTTTAACATAAGTAATTGAATTTTTGCAAAGAATTTTAATACGTTTGAAAATATTAATTGGATAATTTTTTTTGTTTAGTGTTTTTTTTAACTAAATTCTTCTATACATCTTTTATTTTTCATAACTTATAAAATGCTTATGGAAAATGTAACGAATTTCAGAAAAATTTGAATTATTTATATAAAATTTATCAAAAACCTTAGTTCTTTAAAATTTCAAATAAAAAATATTTAAAATTGAAATTTTGTAAAATTTAAGAGTAAATCCCTTTTAGAAGTTCTTCTATTAATAAAAATTGTAAAGGCTAAAACTTTTTAAAATTTAACTAATTTTGCAATAATTACTGTAAAATTATTCGTAAAATAATTTGTAATTAATAATTAAAAATGTAAGTAAAAAATAGAAAAAAATTATAATTTTTGAAGATAAAAATACTTTTTATTCAATTTTATTTTAAAATATTGAACTAATAAATTTGAAGAAAATGAGGAACGAAAGAAAAAGTTCCAAATCCTGTAAATAAATTGGCAATAAATAATTCATTGTGTTATTAATTTCTTAAATGATTAAAATTTAAATTATTATTTGCGGTACGAACGATTTGAAGAAAGGTATCTTAGAAATAAATAGTTTTGTTATTTTTACTTTTTAATAAAAAATCTCTGTTTAATTGTGTAAAACTAATGTCGATTTTTCGTTAATTTTTTTATCAAAAGTATTAAAAAATTTTTGTTAATTTAAAGTATAAATAAAATAATTACAAACATTTTATAAATTCAAAAAACATGCTTATCAGGATTTGAGTCTATTTTTAACTTTCTTGACTTTTAAGTAGAAAATTGTAAAAGCTTACAATGTCTACAGAATAAAAAGAAAAAAAAGTAAAAATAAATGCTAAAAAAAGTGATACGAGGCAATAAAAAATAATTAAATATAAAACCCTTGGACATCGTAAGTAAAACAATTGTATTCATAGCGTATTTTTGAATATTTTTTTTCATTCCAAATATGCATTTTTGATCGAGCGATTAATACCCATATAAAGGGGCTCACTGTTTAATAGGTGAACTGATGAAAGTCGTTATATGGTATAAATACAGTACTGGTGCTATTACAGCTTATCAAAATCTCAGATTACGACCTGGATTCAGTCATACCCTTTTATAATCCTCATATCCGGCCTCTCGAGCATCTCATTAGGTGCTCTTTTTTCGTGTATTATTCAAAACCCTAAAATCCAGACACAGAAATTGCAAAAAAAATCAGCATTTTAAAAAGATTGGATTTCATAATTTGACAAATATTACTTTCTTTTATTATTATTTTTCTGCTTTTTGGACCTTTTTATTTTTCAAAACAGATAAATTTAACTTAATATAATTACTCGTTGAAAGAAGGAACTGGATTTCTAAGTGTAATTATTTTTCTTCGAGGGAGAAGAAAATTTCCAAGTGGATATAACGGATCACAAGTGTGGTGATCAATTCCAATGTTTGTCTCAAACAAGCAAGGACGTTGAATTTTCTATTCTCTGATTTACGACTTTTTACTCGCCTACATCACTTCTTTTTCTTCCTCCTGCATTTTTTTTCCATTCGTCATTGACGATGATAATGATAATGATGATGAGACTTTTTAACGGAAATTTTATTTCCGATAAAAATTTTCTTCCTCTTAACTATTCAAAAAAAAAATTCCCTTTATTTAAAAAAAAATTAAATCTTTCTTCATTTAAAGAAAAATAGATTTAAATAAATGAGAGTAAAAAAAGACACTAATATTTTCTTAAGTTCTCCTATAATAAAAGAAAGAAAAATGTTTAGTTTTCGAATTTATTTATTACTAGAAGAAAAATAAACATAAATTTAAACAAATGTAATTTATTTTTCTTTTCAGACGATAAAAAAAATGTGAAATTACGACATAGGAAAAAAATTGACCCCATCAAATATTGGTTCTTAAAAAAAATAAATATTAATGATTTACTTATCGTTTGAGGATATAAAAAAATACTCTTTTCTTTCAGCACGAGCCAGAAAACCGTTCTTTCATGGGCCACATTCCTTTTTTTCTTATCAAAAATACTTTTTAAAAAAATTAAAAATCCCTTGCCGACAGTTTTTCTATTAAATACAAGAATTATGATTATAATTAAAGGGTAATTTATTTCTTTTTTCGGGTTGAATGGCTTTTCAAAGCGCGATCATTAAAGATAATGTGATAAAACTGTATTATAAACGTCTTATGTTTTAAGACTAAGGAACCAAAACGGTAAATTCTAATCTAATTTTAGGTCAAAGTCACGGCCTGTTGAATATTTTCTTAAGAGAAATAAAAGGAAGATGAGAAAGGTCAGGAGATAAACGAAAGAAAGTAGGTCAGAGGGTCGTACCAACAGTTTCCTGAAATACAGACAGTGCGGTACCTCAGCTGCGGTTGATAGATAAAAGCCGAAGATAAAACTTTTCGGAATAGAAATAACGATAAAATCTCAGCTTTGTTTTTCTTTTTCCTGTATATAATACGCAACCTCAGAACCGAGACCACATTTCCGCATTTTCAAATTCTAAATAATAATAAACACTAATTTCAATATTTTAAATCAAGTGTTAGAATTATAAATCGAATCCTTTTCAAATTAGATTAGATATAAATATATATATACATTCAAAATTTATTGTCAGTAATAAATTTTATTGGTAAATTAAAATAAAAGATATTTTAGGTCATAAAAAAAATAAGTTCCGAAATAATTACAGTGTTACTTAATTGATATCAATTTGAGAAAAAAGGGAGGGAAAAAATATAATAACGGTAATAATATATTTACTGAATCAAGAAACGATTCTCACGATTTCATTGTAAACGTAAGATTAGAAAGCAAGGTCGAATTACATTCTTCTTTTCGATGTTCCATTTGTCTTAGCGTGTGACGCTATTCATGTTAATGATTCTTTTTTTTGCATTTCTAACGAGGAAAATAATCGTCATAACTAAAAGTGTATATGCTTATATAATCTATATATATATATATATATTCTTTTCTTGACTTGTGAATGATGACCTAAAATTTGGTGTTACGTTTGACTCCTAACCAGCGCAAAGTCGAGTATTGTGTTAAATTTACATGTCAACGCTATAATTGAACAGCTAAAAGAAAGGTTTTCTTAAATTATAATTTTCATACACTAATTCTGAGATATTTTTTAAATACCTAATTATTTAATCATTATTAATATATTTTTCCATCGAAATTAAGATTTAAAATAAGTCAAATTTAAACCTTTTGAAATTTAATTACTTTTAAGAATATTATATTATAAAACAAAAATACTTTCATAAAATTTATCAAAAAAAATAAATTATCTACAAAGATTTTAATAAAATTTCTCCTAGAATTCAAAATTATTTTTAATCAATTAAATTTTAAATGAATTTCTCGAAAAATGAGAAAAATAAGGAAATTCTAGAAAAAAAACAAAATTCAAACATTTTTTGCAAGAATTCAATTACATTTCACAAATAATGAAATTCTTCACTAAAATTCATTTATTTTCAATAACTAAAAATAAATATTTCGGGAAAATTTAAATTATCTTTACAAAAAGCAAAATACTTCGCCTAAAATAAAAAAAATATATTTTGGAATTTTCTTAAAAATTTTTTACGAAATTCAATTATTTTCATAAATAGTAATATTTATTACAAGAATTCAATTGTTTTAAAAAATCTAAAAAAAATTGACAACATTTCAATTATCTTTAGAAATGAATAGGAATTTTACAGGAATTCAATTAAAATCAATTGTCTAAAACTTCATATAAAATTTTTCGTAATAATTTCATTACTTTTATGAATAATAATATTCTTCACAGGATTTCGATTCAATTTTATGTATAAGTATAAATTATCACCCGATCGAAAATAGGTATATAAAAGAAAAAAAGGTCATTCTTTTCGAGTCAAAAAAAATAAAATTCGAAAGATTAGAATAAATTTGACTTTTATTTTATTTGACTAGAAGATTGTTCTTTCTTGCTACATAATTTTATTTTAATTTAAATTTATTTAAATTAAATTAATTTACAATTACAATCACAAGTAAATTCTTAAAAATGTAATTAATTATTATTATTATTATTCCATTATTTTTAATCATTTTTGCAAAAGTTTTTGAAGAATTTTCAAATCCATTTGTTCACATTTCAATTTTACGAAATTTTGAATTATTTCGGCGAATTTTAATAAAAATTTCAAGAATAATTCCATTTTTCGAGAAATTGTGTTGAAATTGTATTGAAAATAATTGAAATTCTATTATGAGTTTTATTATTTATAAACAGAATCGAATGTTTGTAAAAAAAATTGAGGGGCTGGATGCTATAACGTGTTACGCGCCATTTACTTAACATAGCGCGTAACACGTTATAGCATCCAGCCCCTAAATTTTATTATTTATGAAAGTAATTGAATTATTGTGTAGAAATTTATTAAAAATTTATAAATAGTTGAATTAATGCTCTCTAAATGTGAATTAGCAATTTTCTACTAATGAAATAGTGCGGATTCATTTACCACTTGAATTAGTAACTGTTTTTACTAATTATTAGTAGAAAATTTACTAATTTGAAATAGTAAAAAAACACGTTCTACTAATTGAATTAGTAATTTTCTACTAAAAATTAGTAGAAAATGTTACTAATTCAAATTGGTAAACGAATTCGCACTAATTCAGATTTAGAGAGTGAGACATTTTTTTGTTTATAAAAGCAATTGAATTTTGGAAAATTTTTTTATTAATTTTAAAAATAGTTAAAATTTTGACGAGAATTTTTAAAAAATTGTAACATAATTGAATTTCTATACAAACAATTGTAACTTCTCGAAAATTTAATTTTTTACTTTTTTTAAACTAATACTCTTCTGTATAACCATGATTTTTAATAATTAATTTATGTATTAAAAAATTGAATAAAAGTAATTATGAAACCTGCAAAAATTTATTTCATTAACGTTAATAAAAATATATTACTTTTTTCTGATTTCACTGACCAATTCAACTTTCCCTGCCTTTTCCCGAAATTCCCAAATTTCCCTGACCTGTGGTAACCCTAATAAATTTTAAGGTTATGTTCGTCTAATATCTTCCTGTCTTTGACCTGATTTTAAAGTCAAATTAGCCTCTTTTTCCCCTACAAGAACGTATAAAGGTATTATTCAAAGGTCATAGATAATATTTATGACATTTATTTTTAATTTTGAAGACGTAAAGGTATGAAGGGAAAAATTCTAACGTTGCTTGTATACTGCGAGAAAAGGCTTTAAGGTCATGTTATTTAGTATAGTCACGTGCTCGATATATTTTACTGTGGGCACACGTGACCCCTGAATAACATGACCTTAAGGTCAAGAAAATATTTTCATACCCTCACTATATACCTACAAAATTTACATTAATATAAACGCAAGAGAATGGAATTTATTTTTTAATATTTTAATAGTCTTTTCGGGTCAAGTATTTGACGAAAATATTATTAATTCTGCTTTACGTATTCACTTAAAGTGAAATACTCGGCGGTCGTTAGGGTCGTCAATTACGAATCCAGTGTTAGTTTCTAAAAATTAAAAATTTCGGGCATGCCATTTTCTTAATTTTAGATTTCTCCCCAAAATAATATGGTTTAATCTTAAAAAAATTAATCATGCGGTAAAATAAGAAAAAGTTTCGCAATAAATTAAAAAATGTTTGCAGTTACGTGTGAATTGCACTTAAGTGTGAATTGCATTATGGTCCATTTACAATATGAATTTACTGGAAATGGAATAAAGCAACACAAATGCGGAGCGTTGCACAGAAAAAAACAAAATTTCCAAAACTGCCTGCTTATTAAAACGAGAAAGATTGAATAGTACTAGCTTTAGGGTTAAAATCAGATTAAGTCTTAAAAGATTATTAAACTATTAACCATTGCTATTAATTATTAAAAATGGTTATTGTAAATGGTTTTTAATTCAAATGTGGGCAGAAAGTTAGATTTTTTTGAAATAAAAAATTAAATTAAAATCAAATTAATTAATAAATTAATCAAATTAAAATTGTGCAATGTACCTATAAATTATTTTGTATTGCAGAGAAACCTATAAGGTTTAAGCGTTAAAGGGGTAAAAGCACAAAAGTTAGCGAATGTTCCATTTTATGCTTTACATTCAAAAACTTGTTGTACTCAGCCCTTTAGGTGAAGTGACAATGTAGTAGTAAAATTTACCACAAGGAGCTCTGAAAAGGGTCTTTTAAAAAATAACTAACGCTATTAGAGGAGAAGTTATTAAGTTATTAAAAAATAACATTAATATATGTGACACGATCTGAAGAAAGGGACCTTAGAAGCAAATCACTTTAAGGTTATGTTAGTGTTACTTTTTTAGTAATTAAAAGTTTCTTTTTGCTTACTGTAAATTAAGATCAGTATTTATTAAATTTTTTAGTTGTAATGAAGACCTAAACATCACTGCGATTTACATTGTCAGTTGATTCTCTTTTTGTATTTTTATTTCAAAAATTGCAAACATAACCTATAATTTTTTGCTTCTAAGGTCCCTTTCTTCAGATCGCGTCACATATGCAAAAGCAGAAAGGAATGGTAGGGTTAATATTTTCCGAAAATAGCGTTACGTACACTTAAGCAAACATAGAAAGAAAACTGGAGGGAAAAAATTAAAACCAATTTGTTTTGTTTACGGATTATTTTAGGTTATGTGCGACAGCGTGTAGCAACAGGAGGTGAAAAAAAAGAGAAGAGAGAAAGAGGGAGGAGACACAAGACGCGCGAACTCGGTGCAATTTAAATTTTAATGGAACTCGGTGATTTTATGCTGATTATGCTGGGATGCCCATTATGCCCTGGCGTTGTAATGAGATATGCAGTGTGCGTTTTATTTGTGCGTCCAGACGGCCGACGGACATTGCATTCCGATGCGTTTGGTAACGCATTTCAGTTATACTTAAAAAAAAAACATATTTTTCCTTTTTTTCCTTCTTTTTGTTCTCAGGCAACTTATTATAAAAGACCGCACACTGCCGGAAACCAATATTACAGACTTTTGCGCACAGGTGAATAATATTAATTAATCCATAATTCAAAATCCCACGCCTCTTTTGCAATAGTCACCGTTGTCATAAGAAGTTTCTTTTTATTAAATATAAATTTTCCCAACCGGTATTTTAATCACTATTTCAAAATACGACATATCTATATTTATAGTCTCTAGTCACTCTACGGTAGTTTTTTTCTATACCTATACTTTTTTCTTATTTAGAAAAACATTTATACTTTAGCTAAGTTGCTAAAGCTAAGCTATCTTTATATAGTAAAAAAAACGATGAATTGAAAATTGAACTTAATTTCAAAATTCAGTTTTCTCTCTCTATTCTTTGTTGCGATTAAAAATGATTCTAATATTCTCTTCTTGTACGTACGCGTATTTAGTTCGACTGGAAGAATTCATTCAAACTTACCGAACTGAACATCATATGATGATTTTCATTCTTGGAATGAATTGACAAATCGGCATGTATGTGCGTCACAAAGAAGGTTAGTGCATAGATGCACTTTTTTTTCAAACCCAAACCCTTGAAGAGGAGACAGATGCTTCTTTTTACTCACTCACTCACTCTCCTCCCTTTGGGAGATGTGGGTCAGCGTTCCTCAATACTTTCTCCTTTCTTGAATTTCCTTGCCCATTGTAAGAATGCCACACACGTATATATAAAAAAAAATTCTTCTCGCAGTCCCCAAAAAATTCAGTCTCTCCAAACAAGATTTCAAATCCGTTTCTCGCCAACTTATATACTTCTTTCAGAATCTTTCAGCACCCGAAAAAACGTACAAAGAGAACGAGGACAAAATACCACTCCATAGAAAAATAAAACGTAAAATTCTTTTTAAATAAAAAAAAACCTTTTTTCATTCTTCTCGATACCAAAATGAAATCTTTTTTTTGGAAAATATTGTGTATAAAGAAGAAAATTGCACCCTAGGATTAAAAATCAATTTCGACGATTCGTTTTACAAGAAAATTCCCCATTGGCACGAATCCCAAAGAAAAATATATTTATAAAAAAAAATGCAATCCAAACGAGCCAAACTTGGAAATTAATTGAATTTCACCAGAAATGAGAACCTGCGTTTAACTCGATTGGTAATCGATTTTCGTGACACGAACCGGGATGCGAGAAGCAGGCTTTACCAGGGATTATTGCGATTATCCGAATAATTACCCGGGATCGGTTTCAAATCCACATCAGCAAATAGCGCCTGTACTTCTCTATATAGATATGTATGTACAGAGGAAAATTCGAAACTTTTACAATGTTTAAACTTCACAAATAGATCTTTCCACTTTCGGATGATAAAATTTTTTGCTTTAATTTGTACAAACAGTTGGAAAAGTTCATTAGAATTTATTGATACTGGTCAGAAGGGATTTTTTCCAGTGGTTTTTTTTTAATACTGTATGAAAATAAGACAAAAACAGTTATATAAATTTGGTACCACTTTTTTCAAAAATAAATATTATAACCAGAGTTCTAGGTATAGTTTGAAAATAGTTCTACAAGTTCTACAACAATTTTTTAATATAATTTTGTCAATTAACATTAAAAAACTCAATGTTATTTCACATATAATAGTCATTTGACATGATACCATTTAACATAAATTATAAACATAAAACAATTTAACATAAAATATATTTTTGCCTAAAAAACATATAATTTGATATTCATTTGAAATAAATTTTATTAGACATACAATTTACATTATATAAATATTATTTGACATGATATCCATTTGACATATATTTCATTAGACATAAAATTATATGACATTTGACATAAAATGTTTATCAATTTTCCCGACATTTTCCTAACAATTTACTGACATAAAAATTATTTTCCCTGATAAAATTCTTTTTATAAGAAAAAATAAAAAAATTAACTAAATCAAGTAAAAATTGTGAAATTTTGTTTTAGTTTTTGGAGAAAAGTCGAAAAAGTCGTAATTTTTCAAAATAAATCGAAAAAAGTCACAATTTTCTTAATTTCCCTGGCAAAAATTTTTTTTCTGACATTTCCTTGACTTAACTGACAAACATTTTTTTCCCTGACTTAACTGGCAAACAATTTTTTTCCCTGACATTTCTCTGACTTAACTGACAAAAATTTTTTTCCCTGACTTTACTGACCGTATAGATATGTGGACGCACCCTGTTTTTTTATATATATTTCCCCGGTGTCCATTTGACATAAAAATATATTTGACATGGATTTTATTTCACATAAAAATTACTTGACAAAAGATTTATTCGACAGAAAATTCATTTAAAATAAAATTTGATTAACATATATGTCATTTGACATTGCATTTGATATTTATTTTTATTTTACCTAAATTTAATTTATTTATTTGAAATAAATTTCATTTGATATTAAATTATTCGGTATACAGTTCATTGTGACTTAAAGTTTATTTGAAATAAAATACATTTAAAATGAATCTTATTTGACATAAATTTCATTGAACATGAAAGGTTTTTAAGAAACTCCCCAATTAACATAAAATTTATTTTACGTATAAATTTAATTTGACATAAAAATATAATTTTGAAATTCTGGCCTATATTTTCATGTCAAATAATATTTATATCAAATTAAATATATGTCGACTGAATTTTATGTCAAATGAGAATTATGTTTATTAATTTTTATGCCAAAAGAAATTTAAGTCAAATGAATTTTTTGTCAGATGAAAATTATGTTAAATGACTTTTATGACAAATGAAATTTGTGTCTAGAGAATTTAATGTCAAATGAGAATTATGTTTATTAATTTTTATGCCAAAAGAAATTTAAGTCAAATGAATTTTTTGTCAGATGAAAATTATGTTAAATGACTTTTATGACAAATGAAATTTGTGTCTAGAGAATTTAATGTCAAATGAGAATTATGTTTAATGATTTTTATATGTAAAAAGAAATTTAAGTGAAATGAATTTTTTTTGGAAAATGAAAATTATGTTAAATGACTTTTATGACAAATGAAATTTATGTCCAGAGAATATTATGTCAAATGAGAATTATGTTATAGAATCTTATGTCGAATGATAATTATGTTATAGAATCTTATGTGATATGAAATTTATGTCAAACGAGTTTCATATACCAAATGAAATTATATCAAATGATTTTTATGTGAAAAAAATTTTAAGTCAAATGAATGTTATGTCAAATGAATTTTATGGTTTATGAAGTTTAAGTTAAATAACCTGACTCGGAATGATGGTTAAATTCAGTGATTAGTAAATATTTAAGTTAAATAAATTTATGTCAAACAAATGTAATATCAAATCAAATTTACGTAAAATGAATTTTATGTCGAATAAATTAAACAAATTTGATGTCAAATGAACTTTTTGTCAAACAAATTTCTGTCAAACTTTAATATCAAATGAAATATATGTTAAATAAGTTTTATGTCAAATTGAAATTTATGTCAAAAAATTTAATGTTTAATGATTTTTATGTCAAATGGGAATTATGTTACATGAGTTGTATGTAGCACGAAATTTGTGTTCAATGAATTTTATGATTTATGATATGATATTTATTATTTATTATTTATTTTATGATATTTATGTATAATGGATTTTGTGTGCAATAAAATTTATATGAGAAATAATGTTCAGATAATGTAAAATTTATGTTAAGTGGTTCTATATCAAATAACATTTCTGTCAAATGAGATTTCGTGAATAAGCATGCGCTGCTTCATAAATAATTCTACAAATTAATCTCACGAACTTGATTTAGAACTGATAATTAAAAGAATCACAGAACTTTGAATAAAAAATATTAAAAGTTGATACAAAAGCAATTAAGTTTTTTCATGAGATTTTAGTCTGTTTTGGCAAAAACTTGAAGATGTTTAATAGAAAACAACTTTTCGCTGTTCATTTTGACAATTTTCCTAAACACTTTTCTTTGTGTCACAACGCGTGCCATATAATTTTTTTCCTCCTTTATTATTATCATGACAAAACAATTAGCATATCAGTCCAATAACACGATAATTGACTTGAACGCAGCCTATCATGCTTTTAACTAAACAGAAAAATTATTAGCTAACAGAGCAATACATTATGTCGTAGATATCATAATCACAGCAATTAGCTGTTCACGCTCGACCTTATCGCAAATAGGAGGGTAAACCCTCTGTGCCAAGAGAGTTCAGAGCGCGACGCGACGCGACTGCATCAAAAGAATAAAAAATAAAAATAAAGTAAAATAATAATGAAAGAAGTAGAAAAAAAAGCAGGAAAATAAGGCGAAGATTTATGGGTTCTTAAGGGTCGAGTGAGGTTGCATTTTGCCAGGCTTGAAACATGACGTGCCTTCTTTTCTACCCTGCTTCCTGAGAGGGTGATTTATCGGGTTGGTACATCAGAGTTTTCAAAGCTCAAGAAAGAATATAGACAAGAAAGGAAAAAAAATATATATATATATAGAGAGAGAGAGAGAAAGAGAAAAGGGTGAAGATGAAGGAGCATTATCCGAAAAAGAATTGGGAGAGAAAAAGTAGTTTACATTAAAAACGGGAAAAGGATTTTCATCGACTCACCGAATGCCTTGCACAATACGCCCTTCAGGGAATTTCCTGCCAGTTGTATTATGGCCATGAAGATATCGCCAACCATGAGGCAAGCGACATGATGCGTCTGGCACCGCCAATGGAGAACGTGGTGAGATGCTGGTAAGAGCCATCCTGCTGCCAGTGTTGCTGCCAAGAAAATGGCACTCACAATGAAACCAAAAGCATACACGGTGAATCTGATGTCGCCACCGCGGTTCGTTGATCTGGAACAAAAATATGCGGAAATTTTCAATTTATGCCTCTCCTATTGTGAAGGAAAACGTATATTCAAGGTTGGACCCTAGTCAAGGTATAGAAATATTACCTTCGCTATTTTTTCCACAAAAAAAAGTTTCTACACAATGTGAACAAACATCAAAAATACATATTTAAAAACAGGAAATCGTCGAGATTGTAAGTAATATTATTTTACTTTTTACCGCGAAACTGCGATTTTCAGATATTGTACAATTCTGTGTATGAGGTTCAACCTTATTTTTAAATGTTACAAAATTTCTAAATTTCAAACCAATCAATTTACGATGAAATTTTTAACAATTCAGCTCAATTGCTTAAATTTATTATTTTCTAGTAAAAGTTAGAAACAAAGTTTTAAAAGTGATAAAACTTTGACTATTCTAGGATGACAATAAAATTTTGAAATTTTATTGTACACGTTTTGAGGTACAGAAAATAATTTTTATTTGTAAGTTTTGATAGAAAATAGGGCCGTGATTGATGATAAATGGAACGATTACAGATTTTTATGAAAAATTCGTAAATTGCCATCAGTTTTAACACTTTTGTTTTCATTTAAGTATAAAAATCGACTTTAAATTGTGACGCGCTCCGAAGAAAGGTACCTAAGAAGCAAACGAATTATAGGTTAAGGTCGTGTTAGATTTCTCTTGATTAAAAGTTTATTTTTAATTATTTGAATTTGAAACCAATTTTTACAGAATATTTTGGATATAATGAAGACTTGAAGATCAATAATTTTTAATTAATAATTGATTTTCTTTCTGTATTTTTATTTGAAAAATGAAAAACATAACCTCAAATTTTTTGCTGCTTAGGTACCTTTCTTCGGAGCGTGACACAATTGTTAATAACAATCATAATTATTTATGAATAAACAATTAATAAAGCTTTTTTAAATCATTAACGTAACTACTATGTTTCTCGGGGTCACGAAAGGTTTAATGAAAATTCTTCAAAAAATTAATAATTGTTTTTTTAAATAAATGAACATTTCCTTAAGAAACTCAATCGAAAAATTACATTAAAAAAATTTTTTTAAACTAATTCTCAGAATTGTTTTTTTATGATTTTTTAAGATTTATAATTATCTTTGAATACAGTAAATGAAAATTTTATAA
The DNA here is from genome assembly GCA_032872475.1 of Leptopilina myrica (nomen nudum). Lineage (NCBI taxonomy): Eukaryota > Metazoa > Arthropoda > Insecta > Hymenoptera > Figitidae > Leptopilina > Leptopilina myrica (nomen nudum). Next base: position 37,397,905 of record CM065464.1, on the reverse strand, counting down.
AATTTACTTTTTTAGATTTATGAAAATTTTGGAGAAACTACGTTCTTATTTATAATTGAAATTGCTAAATTTTTTTCATTTTTCTCAAAAATTCAATTATTTTTAAATGATTTTGCAAAATTTCAATTGTTTGGAAATTTTTAATTTTGTATACAATTGAAAAACTATTTATCTTTCAAAAATTATGTAAAAATATTCTTAATAATTTAATTACTTTCTTTATTTTAATTTTTTAAAAATATTACCTGTGTCTAAAAAAATTTTACAGTTACAATTATTATAAAAAGAATTGAATTCTCAAAGAACATGCGGAAAATTGTTTTGAAATAATTGATTTAGAGATGAAGTTTGGTTAAAAATTGTAGAAAATAATTGAATTCAGGAAGGGTTATAATTGTAATTTTTCGAAATAATTAAATTTCCAAAGGTTTTAAATCTAAATTCATAAAATTTTATTTTCCTTGAAAAAACAATTATCCAAGTTTTGAATAATTGAATTTTTTAAATTTGTAGTCGACTAAAGCGACTTTTTTCGACCCTTAAAGTCGATCCACGACCTGTAATTTCATTTTCATAATTACTTTTTTATAGATTTTTATTTTTACTTTCATTAACCACCGAATGGTATTTATAAATCCTCTTATTTTAATCCTAGCGAATTTCGTTCTTTCTCTTCAAAATTTGTTTTTTTATTAGCTTTCTCTCAGTATTGTGGACAAAACTTCCTAATCTCTTTGGATAGAAACTTAAAACAACTTTAGTGTATTTTTCCCAACGTTTTCTCGAACTTTTATACCGAATTTGAGTGTTTCTTCACTTAAATACCCCTGAAGCTCTTTTTGGAAGGGATATCGTACCTTAGAACTTTTAAATCTTTGAAAATCGTTGGCAAGCATTTTAAATTCTTCTCGCAGCTCTCTTGCAATTAGTTTTCTGAATTCTTAGAGGAAATTTCCAATTACCTGGAGTTTATTTAAAAGAAAAAGACGAAAGAAAAATTACCAAACGTATAAAACTTTACGCAGTGTATATATAAAGATTTTTTTTCAATTCAAATTAACGTGTGCTGAAAAACAAATATTTTTCCAGCTATAGATACGAAAATAATAAATAAACTAATTGTTTTTCATTAAAAAAAGTATTATTGTAATCGAACCGGGAAAATCGTTAAATTCGCTCGACACTTGATTACTTGGTTCTCAGAGAAAAAAACTTTGCAATTTAATTAGTCGTCTTTGTCTTTTTGTTATTATCGGATTGTTCAGTTTCGTATAAATGAGTATCTGATTTTAAACTCTTGTTCTAATTGAAAAGAAAACTTTAAAAAATTGCTTGTTTTTCTCTCGATGTGGATTTACGCAGAAATTAAAATTTTTTGGTTAGGCAACCTTATAGTAAACAAGAGCAATTTTGATGGTTTTTGTATATTCGTGTCTACTCGTGTTGAAAATGAGGCTAAAATCGAAATATCCGCAATGATTTCTTTTCCACAGTTAATTCGTCTCTAATTCTGAATTTTTATGGACTTTACTTTTTCTTCAGAGGACAGTAAATTGAAATTTGTGACCAAAATAATTACCAATTTTTGACCATGATCGTTTTCTCCAAAATATTAAGAATAATTCTAAAAAATTAATGTCTAGAAATTGAATTACATCTTTCTAACATTCACATTAGTTTTAATCGTGTTTAAAAAATAGAAACGACTCTGTAACAAAAAATACACCTTTTAACGCAGTCTTTAGTAAGTCTCTAACATATTTTACAAGTTCCACGAGTTTAATTTTTATTTCTCAATTTCGAAACTCAGTAAAAAAGAAAGAAGATTTTCCCGCAAAAGCCATTAAGGAACAAACTCGAAGTATTCTACAAAATTCGAGCAATTTTTTCCCCCCTTAGTCAAAGTGATTCTTTTAATATACTGCATTAAGGAACATTAAGATTGGATGAATAGTCGAGTAGTTTTTTATCGCTCAATTACTATATCGCCTGTCAAACTAAATTTCCCAAACTCTCAAGAATTCAAAATGTAAATCTTGGGAGAAATTTATTTGCCTCAAGTGTATCTTTATAGCGCGTAATGTATCGTCGGCGACTATATAATATTAATCAAAGGAGGTGCGAAGAGAGAAAAAAAGAAGAAAATTATTTCTCTTCTAATATACATAAATATGGTCGAGAGAATCTGCAAGGACATAAGGGGTTAGTGATTCGTGAGTGAAGAGGGTTTTCAGTGGTGGATTTTAATTAAATTCGAGGCATCCTCTTATCCACGTTCTCCTATCGTCAGGATCGATTGGCTGCAAGCCAGAAACTGATACACGTGAATATATATGCATTTCTAGTTGCACTAGTGTTGACGACTGCGTGTATATGCATATAGGCACGCGGTAATTCAATCGATCGTTTATTTTGGATCATCCGTTATGAAGCACGATCGTAAAATGACGATAAACGTACAAACGCGTGGGACAAACCTCCCTCCCCTTTACCCCTTAGTTTAGATTCACACACGCATACACAAATCCAGTTACTTTGTGGTTACATATTAGCTGCTTAGTGGGCTGCTGCAAACAAGTCATTTTCCAACTTCTTTTTTATTCTTATTCTCTCCTATGGCCTCGAATCATGCTCCAGATATTGAGTTATTTGCCGCTCCTTTATAACTTTATAGCCATAGTCAAACCGGAATATTTTAAAAGACATTTTATACATATTAGAAATTGTATGTCATCTTCTGGGTTCAACGATTGAGAATTTAAGCAAATTATCCCTTATCAACGAAGGAGACCTTTAATTATAACATTAAATCAAAGTGATTCGTCGACTTTTTAATATCAAGTCTTCCTGCGCCTTATTCGGAAATAAAATGACCGCTATATACTCTTAAACGGTATAATTTAATTGAGATTTTAAATTATATCTGTTCAGGAAGGTGTAAAAAATTGTTTTTATGTGTTTAAATTTTCATTAAAAAGTCTAGAATTACTGTTTTTATGGATGAATATTAATATATTTTCCATTGGGTTGTAAATATTCAATGACAATCTTAATGTACTTGCATGAAAGGAAATATAATTTTATACGAAAGCAGGATTGTCAATTCATTTCCCGACAGATTTTCATTTTTTCACTAATCCGGATAATAATTTTCACTCTGACTCTTTGAAAAATTCAAATTTTATCTGAACTTTTAATTAATATTTTACAAAAACTCGAAAATCTAAAATATTATGATGAAACTGAAGTCAGAAACGTTATTAAAAATGAAAATTCAAAAATATATTTTATTCGAGTTAAATTCATTTTTAATATCCAGGTGCGTAAGTTTTTAAGAATTATTACTTAAAACAATTTTTTAAAATTGAATAAAATTTCTTCTTATTTTAAAAAATTGAAAAATAGTCCTTTATTCAAGGTGAAAGATAAAAAAACATAACCTATAAGATTTTTGCTTTCTTCTCAGTAAAACTTTTCTTTAGAACTTTAGTAGTTCTTTTTCCTCTCTTCTTTCATAAATTTCCATTTTAAAACCTTTGAAATTTAATTATTTTCTAAACATGAGGGTCCTTAATAATTGGCGTTGACTCTAAATGCTGATAATATCAATTTCTGTTTCACGTCCAAAAGCCTCTAATAATTTTTGACTCTATAAATTTAGTGTCATTAAAATTAGAACTTTTAACGCTTCCAAATTTCAATTTTTTTCAAGAAGTGTTAAATAAAATTATTCACTAAATCAATTATTATTTATTAAAATAACTTTTAAAAAGTTCTTTAAGAATTAAACAGTTAAAAAAGCTAACTTTCAGTAGTCTAAAATTCAATATTTTGAAAAACAAGAATAAATTTCATAATTTTTAATTCAAATTTACTATGATTTCGAAAATTTTCAAAAGAGAAAAAATAATTTAGTTACAATTCAAGGAGAGGGTAAACCTTATATTTTAAAGTGTATCGAGAAAATAATTTAAACATTCCATAAAATTGTTTTTCTAGTAAATTTTTGAAAGAAATTCAATGGGCATAAAATAATAATAGAAAATAGATAATAATAGATGTTTTGATCCTTATTGAATTTTTATTTTTCTTAAAAATTATTATTATTACAGAACAAAAAAGTTAATTTTTATAATTCTCGAAGCATTTTTTGGAAACAAAACTAATTTTCATGCTGAAAATGATAAAAAGGACAATATTTTTATTTTCTATTCTACATTTAATTGAAAATTCATTTGTTTTTTTAACTAGTTTCATATCATAATTATTGTTTATCTTATAAACTTTGAAATTTCAAAAAAAAATATTATTTTTATCTTTGACATATTTGAACTTTACAGAATAAGAAATTTAATTTATGTTAAATAATTTAATTTCTGAAGAACTAAAAATTATTACTACCTATTGAATTAATTAATTAATAACTTTACATAAACATTTCAAAAACTATTTTATTTTATTATCCAATTTCCGCAAATAATTGAATTAAAGAATAGTTCAATTTCAAATTTCAGAACATTTGAATACATTTAATAAGAAATTTTGTTGAATATTGTTTTTGAAAAAATTTAAATTCAACTTCTTTTGACATTACTTGAATTCTCTACTATGCATATTTGATTAATAAAAATATAATTGATTTACAAAAGATTTTTCTGAATTAATGAAAATAATTAATTTAGAGTCACATTTTCTGAGTTAATAAAAAATAATTGATTTAGAGGAAAAAATTTCCAAAAAACGTTAAAATGAATTGATTTAGAGAAAAATTGTATACAATTTTAATCTGTACTTTTATTACTTTTAATTAATAATAAATTCTTAAAGAATTAATCTTTTTGAAAAGTTTTAATTAAAATTCTCTTAAAATTGACTTTTTTTCTTTTTAATAAGTATTTAATGAAAAATTTTTCGAATAATTGAAATATCATGAAATTAAATTCTAAAGGAATGAATTTCAAAACAAATTTAGGATAAACTTCATTATTTTGTGAAGAATCGAATTTTAAAAGAATTTTGTCAAAAAATATTAAAATTCGTAATTAATAATTAAAAGTATTAGCATATTTTTTAAGAGTATCTGATAATTTTTAGAGTGTATCAGAATATTTTTTAGTCAGGGGAAAAGTAAAAATTCTGTCCGAAAATTAGGTAAAACAGAATTAAATTTTTTCGTAAAAAAATGTTTTTTTTAAATAAGCGCAAAAAATTTCTATTTATTATAAATACGTTTTGAAAATTAAATGAATTTTTAATAAATATTAAGTGTAACAATAAGTAGTGCTTTTATTTAAACTTGTTGGCATTATAATCCTAATTTTCAGTAAGAATTGTCGAAAGTAAGTATAAACAGTATTTTCCCTACTACTATGTGCCATTAAATATTGAAACTACTTTCAAGAACTTATGTTCTCGAAATCTTCTGAAAAAGTGGCTTTTCAACTATTTTCTTTTTTTCCCTCCAATCTGTTTTTTTCTCTCCGCGAAGATGCGCCTCTTTGGAAGGAAAGAACATTTGGACGCGAATAGATGATAGGATTAAGAATGACGAAGGACAAGTCGACGTTCGATTTATATTCAGTGACTTTGAGGGAAAGGGGAAGTATTTTGAATCCGCAAGCGACGACGAAGACGACGGTCGTTGGCTCCAAGTTAACTTGGCCGTGGGCGAAAGTGAATCGGTGACTGCGAACACACGCAGGTTTTGTGTTTCTTTAGTCCGACCTACTTTAATGTCCGGTGTGTGTACAAAAGTGTTTCTCTCTTTTTTTTGTGTTTGTTTTGAAATCTTTTTTTTTTGTTGTTTTGCATTTTTTTCTCTACCATTGGTTTAAATATCATCAGCACCGATCTCAATTTATCGAACAGCTTAATTGCATTCAGGATGTTGCCGAGTCCAATAAACGATTGTGCCTGTAAAAGGGAACCCAATCGATGAGATGGCGAGCGCGACTACTTGAAAAATGTAAATTCCTTTTACTTTCGCGCAACTTCCAAGAGTAATGGAATTTCTAGGTCGAGCAATATAAACAACACCACTAGAATCACACCACCGTTCCCTTGTAGTCGATAAATTCTCGCATCCTTAGAATACTTGTAAGCAAGCCAATCGTATTATATAGAGAACTACCTTTTACGAATGATATTTTAATTATTTAATTAATTTTATCATCACCAACTGCAATAGAAAAGATTGTTTCTAATTCCTTTCATGAAAAAGAATTATATTTGATACATATATTTGAATTATCAGAAAAAGTTCCCTTTTTTCAAGAGAGTGAAAGCCTCCTAGAATCCGGGTTTAATCATCAAAAATCCAAGAAGTGCGCTTTCACTCCTCTCTTATATGTTATGACTCATTATTTGAGGGGAAACCCAAGTATTCCTTATCTTTGCGTATTTGCATTTTTCCTTTCGTTTAAACGAAATTTCTTATTCTGTTGGAATAATATTTGGATTACTTGCACTTGTTCGGATCATTTCTCTTTTTCTCTCTAATAATAATTTTACTGTTAACCATATTCGACCTGACATTTTAATTTGTGAAAATCTAGTTTGAAATCACTGACCTTATAAGCCGCGAGGCACAAATTCTTATGTAAATCCATTTCATTTATCATGTCAGTCCGCCATATTTAATTTTGACAGTCTTAGAAGCGAATAAATTCCACTTGAACGTGAATGTTTATAACTTTAACATTACTCCAATTTGTCGATTATTTATTCCCCGTAAGGGAGATGCAATTTTTATTTGTTGTTAAAATCACGTTTTATTGACAAACAGGAACGGAAACTTAATTATGTGAGAAAAACATTGTAGATAAAAATTGCTTACACTAAAAAATAAAAACACTTTTTTCCAATCAAGTCTCTGATTCACTGCTAACTTAAAAGTATTAAATGGCAACCAATTGATACCAAAAATGTGGATCAAATAAAAAATTGATTCAGATCCAAAAAAAATTGTACCTCGTGTTATTAAATTATGCTCCATTTAAACTATCAGAAACATCAATGGATTTCTGGCATCTTTTACTATATTTTCGAAGTAAAAGTTGCTACCTTCATACACAGAAAAAACTTGAATTGAAAATGAGTCAGAGAAGTGACTCATTATGAGCTGCAACAAAAATGAACCTCGTAGATACTGACATGTTTTATGTCAATTAACATAGACTCATTTTGAGTAGCAAGAAAAATAAGTTAAATTTTTTTTGTGTACTGGTCATGAATTATTTTTCCCCGTTATAAAGAATTACTTTTAAAATTTCCTAAATTAAATATTTAATTATTATTAATTCTCCACAGGTAATAAGATATCAAAAAAATTTTAATTTCTAATCCTTTAAAATTGAATATTTTAATTTACTAATAATTTGATTTAATTATTATTTAAAAATTTTAACTAAACTATTCCTTAAATTAACTTATTTCCAAGACAATTTTAAGAAATTTCAAATCAATTAAAAGTTATTCAATGAAATATATATATATTTTAAAATAAAACTAAAAAAAAGAATTAAAATGTTTTAAAACACTAACTTTTTCAGAATTTTCAATTAAAATTTTTTATAATTCAACTTTTCTAAAACTTTAATTTTAAACTTTTAGTAATTCAATCCATATTAATAATATTAGTATAATATTAATTTAATATTCTAAAGAACGAATTTATGTTAATTCAAAATACGGTTTTTAAAAATTTATTTTTAAAGAAAAACAGAATTTTTTATAATTACTTTATTTATCACTTACACGGAGAAAAATTCTTTTTTAATGATTACAATAGTCTACAGTACAGCTCGGATATGTGACCACTTTTTGTGATGATTACTATAGCTGTTGTAAGGAGTACAAATTAAAAGGTATCCCTTACAACAGCTGTAGTAATCGTTCCTACTCAATTCTTAACATATTACATAGTTTTCGTAATCATTGCAAAAAGTGGTCACATATCCGAGCTGTACTGTAGACTATTGTAATCATTAAAAAAGAATTTTTCTCCGTGTAAAAATAAATTCTTAAAAATTTTGTATCACTTTTATTCTAATTAGTTTAAATTTTATTTAATTCACATTGAAATAAGTTTTGTGATGATTTTATTACTATGACAAAAATAAATTGCTTTATCTTTTACTATAATTTATAGGATGTGAAATTTTTCCTTTTTCAAATTTTTTCGACGAATTTAATTGAAATTATATTGAAAATAATGAATTTTGTTTTAAAGAATTATATTAAAGTTGATTTTGTTCAATTATTATTAGGAATAGAGAAGAATTTAAAATTAAATTTAATATTTTCTTTTTTTAAGTCTCTTACATTGGACAACAAAATTCAGAATTTTTTAAATGCATTTTCTTGATTTTTCTGATCTTTAGCAGTCCTAAATATGTATTTCAAATCATTTTTACATAATAAAACTATTTTACTCTCCAAATTTGAATCAGTTAAAATGGTTATTAATTTGAATTAGTGATTGACTTTTTGCTTTTGAATTAGTAGAAATTACTATTTATTTATTAAACTTTACTAATTCGGATTTAGAGAGTATAAACAATCATTCAATCTTTTTTAATATTAAATATTGTTAATCGTCAGGGTATAGAAATTTAAGTCTTCGTCTATTTTAATTATTATATTTTGGTAAGATAATTATTTATTTATTTTAAAAATAATGTTATTTTTTCTTTTACTTTTAATTTTATTATTTTTTCTTATATAATTTATTTATTTATTATTTTAATTTTGTATATTTTTTTGGATAGACTCCCTGAAGAGGAAATCATTTAGATTTCGAAACGTTGGAGTAAATAAATATTTTATTCATTGTCCGAATGTTTTCGTTTAATTTGCCTTAATTAAATATTTTTTTATTAATAATTTTGAAACAAATATTTCTATTTTTTCTCACAAAATAATTAGAGAATAAAAAAAAAATTTTTTAATGGAAAAATTCAAATTTCCTGGTAAAGATAAAAATTCACTGTCATTTCCCGGTCTAGCTGCTACCGTGTATAAAATTCAAAATAATAAATCTAATTTTCCGGGTAATTTTCCAAATATAAATGAATTTAAAACCTGCCACTTGAATGACTTCAAGAATCTAAAGACATATTTAATAAATGTTAAATAATGAATCCAGTATGATTGATGTTTTGAAAATAGATCAGATTTAATTTGAAAATTATTTCCAAAATAGTTTTTGTATCTTTAAATACCATTACATTATTAAAGTACATTTTATATTAAATCCTTACAGGTAAAAAAATACACAACTTTTAATTTCACATTTTTAAATATTAGAATTTTATCCTACATTCGTATTCTATATAAGAAGCGATCATCGCGGTAAAAGTGAGCAAGAATCTTCTTCCCAAAAGTTTGAGTGACATCTTCCTCATCTCGATTTCATTCTGACGGAGTGAAAGTAATTCTTATTGACATTGAATACATTAAAGGAATAACTCTATGTATATAAGAAAGTGTTCCACTTTTTACAAGAATTTAATTTTTTCTTCTAGTTTCTTAAAACGTATGTGAACAAAAAAATTAGATTACTAATTCTAATCTAAACTGTTTTTACTGACAAAAACTTGGAAAATTTTAGAAAATTGAGTTTTTAGTGTACTGTAAATCAAATTGAAAATTATTTTCAGTAGGGGAGAGATCTATACTTCCCTCTCGACATATCTATGATTAACCGCATCGAAAAAATTCCATTTGTATCAAACCGCGTCCTCAGTCTCCCCTAAAATATAATTTCTACAAAAAAACAGAAAAAGAAATAAAGTGTGAAAATTTGTTCCCTTTGTAAATGAACATTTTCCGGTTGACGTATCTATTTAACGTAGAATTCTTGGTATAAAATTATACACGCAGTAGCAGAGTTGAATTATTAACGCAAGATACAAATTTATCTCTCAGGATATGAAAAACATTTGTGCAGAGTAATTGCACATGGAGATAAAATCAATAATTGTAATCTTAGATAAGAAAAAACCCTCTGGGATATAAAATTCAAGGCGAATACAAAGCTTCCATTAGAAACACGACTACAATAAATCTTTCTTCGAGCAGACTATAAGCATCTCTCCAGTTGCACAATTGCATAATACTCTAACTCGATTGATTCGCATATAGAGAGAAAAAAGAGTGAGAGAGAGAATGAGAGAGCAACAATGTGTACATCTGGCAAAAAAGAATTAACTTTCGAGAGAACCGTTAGTGATTTCCTCGAAGACAAATGAAATTTAATCATCTTGAACTCGCCTCGCTTCCTCGATTAACGTATACATATAATTCAATCCAATACTCCCTGCACTTTTTTTCTAAAAGCTCGAGTCGAAAATTTATGACATTTCTGTTTACAATCGATTGAGAACTACTGCGCGCAAATCTCAATAAAAAGCAATAAACAAAAAAAAAGTGTAAAAACAAAAGAGTCGAGCTGTCCGAGCATTTAAAATATCGTTTATTCGACCTGGATTGCGATCGTGGCGACGCGACGCTTCTGTGCGGCGGCAATAGCAGCACGGAGGGCCCCTTTGTGATTTTGACATCGAAACAGCTTCTCGTAATTTTATTCGATTCGAGAGCAAAGTAGAAAAAAGAGAGTTGAAAGAGAGAGAGAGAGAGAGAAAAAGAGAAAAGAAATCGGGAGAGAGCCCCCAAGGGCGATCGCACTCGAGAGGAATCGTAAATTTATGCCGCACAAAACGCGACCCTGCTGCCAAGCAGTTTCAATCGTTAAACGCGAAACGGGACCTCATAAAAAAACGGAGGATAATAACCAGCCCTTGGACTTTCAAGCCGAGACGCCCTTATACGCCCTTTTGTGACTCATCCATAATGTCCTGTATACATCTATTATCTATTCTTGCGTCGATATAGAAATGGTCAGAAAGAGCTTCCGTTTCACTATACACGTATAAATGTATATTATAACAGTCACAATATTCTCTCTTTCTCTCGAATGTTGACAAGGTAGACCGCACTTTAATCCCTTTATTTTTCATTTTCAATCTATCGCCTTTGTATATATTTAAATATATTATTATTTATTTAGTATATTATTTTAAAAAAAAATACATCGTTAAAAATCTCTACAAAATATCGATGGCTCCTAAATGAAAACATATTATTCGCGAGAGGGTTTATAAAACACGTAACTCACGAAAACAAATAGAAAATATGCTTATTTAAAATGACAGTTTTTTGAAGGCTATGTAACATTTTTTAATATTTATTATTTTTAAAGTGTAAACAAATGACAAAAAAATAAGTTAATAAAATTGTTTTATTACAGCTAATATAAATTAACTTTGAATAATAAAAATTCTTTATTTGGCATTTTATGTTGGCTGAAAATAAATGACAAAATTTTTAAAAATTACCCTAATTACCATTTTAGGTGAATAACGCTTTTTCTATTTTTTTCGTGAGTTACGTGTTTTATAATTTCTCTCGCGAATAATGTGTTTTCATTTAGGAGGCATCGATATATGATTAAATTTACTACACGAAAAAAAATCTTCACCTGGAACAACTATAAATTTCAACTATATATTAGCGAAAGTTTTAGTTACTGCAGCGAATACTTTCGCTATTTTAGCGCAAGTTATCGCTGTTCCAGTTAAAGGTTTTTTTTCGTGCATCAAATACGTAACTTCAAAACACGAACTTTTTCCACTTTCAAATTAGTTGTCGCTTATTTTTTTGTTTCCCAACTTTTTTATTAGTTTTCCTTTTTATTTACAATTTTAAAATAAATTTCATTGAAAATCATCGAATTGTTGACAAGAATTTTATCACAAAATGTGATAATAATAGAATTCGTCGAAAAATTTTATTATTTTGGAAAATAATTAAATTCTCGCGAAGAATTTTGTTGAAAATTAAAAAATGTTTACAAAATTCTTTTTGAAGAAATTCTTTGTATTTTTTATGGACATTTGAACCATTATGACGTCACCGGTTTAGAATACATGCTCTGTACAATATGTAAGGTCAAAATGTTTCAAATGCCCTTAAATAATGAATTTTTTAAAATCATTTTAATTCAAAATTTATTTATTGATTTTGTTTAAACTTTAGAAAATAATTCAACTTTTTTGAAAACTGTTATTAAAAATTTTTTAAATGCAATTCTTTTATGAAATGTTATTAAGATTGTATTAAAAGATAGAATTTTTGCAAAAAAATGCTACTATTTATAAATATAATGAATTATTTAAAAAGAATTTATTAAAATTTTTAGAAATAATAAAACTTTTTTTAAAAATAGATTTTTTCCATGTAATGTTATTAAAATCGAATAAAATATAATTGAATTTTTCAAAGAATTAATTAAGTAATTAATTAATTATTATTTTTATAAATATAATTGAATTATGTTTCAAAGGATTTATTAAAAATTTTTTTAAATAATAGAATTTTTTCGAAACATATATTTCATAACAAATTAAGAATAAATTATTAGTAAATTAATTAGTAATTTAAGTTTTTAAAAGTATGAGTCTGAAATTATTCAATTATAACTCTTCCTGAATTCAATTATTTTCTACAATTTTCAACTAAACTTCATCTCTGAATTAATTAATTTGAATAAATTTTCCAAAAGTTCTTCTAGAATTCAATTATATTTTTAAAAACTTATTCAATTTTAAAACATTTTAAAACAATTAAAATTTAATGAATTTGTTTAAAAATAATTGAATTTTTAAAAAATATAAATAAAAATGATAAAATTTGTGATAAAAATTTGTTTGAAGAAAACAGGAGGTTAATTGTAAAAATTTTTAGTAAACTCAAAAAATTTTCATATATTTTTATTTACATTGTTCCAAGGTAATTAAATCTTAAAAAATTATTATAAAACAATTCTAATTAGTTTTTAAAAAACATTTTAGTGAAATTTTTAAAGTTGAAAAAAATTAGTAATTAATTTTTTTTATGAATTTTAATTCAAAATTTTGAACGTTTTCTCAAAAATGTTAAAAATAATTCTAAAATGTTATTATTTTTGCATGTATTTAAATTTTTGGAAATATGTAATTGAAAATACTGAAAATGTTGAATTTAAAAAAATTAGAAGCTAATTTTCATAACGCGGTGCAAAAAAGTGCTCATTCCAAAATTGACAACTGCTCGCACTCGTTACGAAATATACTATTTCATTCTTTTTTTTTAAATTTACCTTTAAAGATTGTTTATTCTTTAAAAATTGTAACAAAATACTTGAAATATATTAATTATATTCAATTACATTTTACAAAATTTCAACTATTCAAAAAGATTTTTATTAGAAATATTAGAAAATTTTCATTGTTTAAAAAAATTATTCAAGAACAATTTTTGAAAGATTTGTTTTTAGTTATTTTTCATATTTTAAGAATGGTAATAAGTTGTACTTTTTTGTACTAGAAATTGTGGTATTTTGTTGCAATGTTTGCATAAGAAAAGTCGAAAAAGTCCCATTTTTTAAAAATAATTCAAAAAAATCTCAATTTTCTTAATTTGCTTGAGAAAAAAAATTTCTTCTGATATTTCGTTGAATTTACTGACCACCCAGAATGTAGTGGACGATTTTTTGAAAGCTTCACAGTTTTGCTTGCAACTTTTCTTGGTCAAGTTCGCAATTAGAAAAAAAAACGAAACTAATGTTTAAAAGCATACGATTCAGTTTCTACATGTTTAAAAAACTTATTTGACATTATACTGCAGTTTATGTAAAAATTAAATTTACTTCAAATTCAGTGATTACCCCTAAAAACCCTCTATATTTCATTCCAGTCAGAATTTTCAATAAAAATTGGTTTTAAGTTTCAATAATTAAGAAACAACTTCTAATCAATATAAATTTAACAATAATTTTAGTATTAAAAAATTTTACGGTTAATTGTAGTAATATTTTAACATTTTACAATTATATATACTCCCAATATTTCAGTGTAATATTACACAAACTGCAATTATAATAATAATTAATTACAGGAACTATATTCAGTGGAATATTAACTCTAGACGGATATATTATAATCCTAGTGCAAAATGACTGTAATATTAGACCGCAATATTGCAAATCTCAAGGGTAATGTTTAAGTATATTTCAAGTCCGATAAGTATCCATCTGATAAGCTTCAACTCCCCTTATCCCGTTATCACACATACGTTAACCCACTCTAATTAGATGTGACCCCCGACCCCACTGTCAGTTATCGAAATCCTGCAGCGACTGCGCAAAATACGGTGCCACTGCGAGCTACCTTAATCTGCCGGTGGGGGAAAATTTATTAAGTCTCAAATTAATCGAATTTTCATCCCTCGCAGCCCCACAAAACCATTAAATATTTATTTGCTTAACGCTACTATCAAACAAATCGTTAAAAGTTATCTGTTATATAAACGGGAATCTTTATCGTTTTTTATAATTTGACTCTAAATCTGAAATTTTAACTTTCTTGAACTTCATTCATTATTTGACTGTTGGGCTTTTTTAATAAATAAATAAATAAATTCCAATTGAAAGAATGATTAAGTACATAGTTTGATGTTCATAAAGGAGAAATTAAATTTTTTTCTATTTATGTTTCGTAATTCTTTTTTCCAAACTGCGTTTTGATTCTCCGATGTAAGTAACAAACGAAATGCATTATATTTTCAATAAGTTATGCCCGCCATTTTGAATGTTGGAAAAGTAACAGATTAGTAACCAGAGGCCCCAAAAACCATCAAGTTTCAAGCTAATTCAATGAATTTAAAAAAAGTGCTCGCCATCTTGAATTTGGTTGATTCCTAAATAATTCGAAACAAAATTTGACCCAGTTCAGTGTCATTAAATATTCGGAGTTCAAATCCTCAAAAATTAATCAACCACTTCAATATTCACTACATATTTCTATTTAAACTTTCGAGGGATGGATATTCACGAAAATAATCATTGAAATGGCTTTTCATAAAAGAACGAAGTTCTTTGTGCTTTTTTTACGCCTGCCAGTCTTTTATTACTTGGCTTAGTCATTAGGTAATAAATAATTTTACTCAAAACTCAAAATATTTTTCCCTCTATCATTTTTACATCTCGTAAACATTTTCATTCATATTTTAAAAAAATTATTTTTATACCTACTTTTTAGTGTATATAACTACAAAAAAGTAATCTAATGGCTTTTCATGAGGACGCGGAGATACATTTTTTAATCTCCATTTGCAAAAAATAATTATGTTCTTTCAAAGCGAGTGTATAATATTAAAATAAAGTTATATGAATATGAATACACGATAAACCGTTTATCAATAAAATTCTTCATAGAATTGAATAGAATATAAGAAGAAAAATTATTAGTATATCTGAACTATACTGGAGAAAAAGTTAATCTGTATTATCACAGGTATAGCAGTAGTTCTCGCCGTAACAATAGGAAGAATAATAACAATTTTCTCACATTCCTCGTCGCTTCATCAAAGAACAATTCACTTCCGAGTGATGCTCACATCCTTATTATTCATTGTTTCATTAAGGTTAAACTCATTCCCACTTAAACTGATTATTATAAACTATCAATTACGTTACTACAATAATATGCAACAGAGCTGAGAGGAAATTTCTCGCGTGTCTTTAAAAAAAATCCGTTATCTGTGTTCTTTTAGCAAGTTTATCAAACCAAGGTTTGTCACGGTTGTTTTCAAGTCTTTTATGATAATCTCCATTGATATTACTGTTTGCCTTCGGAGAAATATAGAAAGAAAAAAAAACAAATAGAAAATACTTACGTTTTGATGGCGTCATTCGAACAGGCGAAGACCTTCACAACATAATTCGGCTCTTGAATTCTCTCAACGCAATATTCCTTTGCTAAAAGTCTCAGTTGTTGCGCTTTAAATACTAAAGTACCATCGGGTTCAAGAATTGTATCCTTAACGTCGCCGGCAATTGAGAAATTTTTTGACATTGGACAATGGGGAAAGCCTGCTTTTACTTCAAATGAGGAAGAGAGATTCGGAATCAGAGGTGGAGCATCTTCTTTATCTTGAGATACTACACAAGTCCTCCTGTAATAAAACAAAACAAAAAATTGAAAAGATTTTTTAAGTGAATGAATTTAAAAAGACATAGGTAAGATTTATAGAAAAAATGTAAAATTTGAGAATTGTAAGGAATAGGAAAATGTTGTATTATCTGTTTTGTATGCTTTTGAATTATGAATAAGATAATGCAAAAAGGAAAGAATTTCTGAATTCTTTTTCTGAAACGGAAAGGGTGGAAAAAAGGGCATAAAATTTCTGAAATGACCACTTTTTATGTAAGAAAGCATCTGTTGGCAGCACATGCAACTAATGCTATGCAACATCTGTTTAGATTCTGGATAATGAGCGAGACCGACTTTCCACCTCAGTGAAATTGAAATATACAAGCATCCTTATTATCTATTAAATGCTTCTAGACGACTAAATTATAGAGGGTGGTGGTATTTCGCTTCTAAGCTTAATTATTGAAAAGGCTTGTTTTTAATTCATTACTAACAGTACTCAAGTGTGTTTGGTATTCATAGAGTCGAAGAACTTTCTGTAGCTTTATAAAAACAACCATAAAAACAGTTTATAATGTACACACCAAAAATGTTATATTTTCCCATACAAGTAACCATCCAAAATTCATATCCTTTCGAAATAAAAATTTCCCTTACATTTTTTAACCCACTTCGTTCTAAATATTAATTTTACTCCAAAATTCCAAAGACTAGAGATCAAACTCAAATCTTCGGCCACACTGATTACGAATACATTAGTTTTAAGTAATTAAATACAATTCTTTCTCTACAAGAAGGCAAAAATGGAAAGAATTCAAACTCTCTTTATCAAAATCAATTATTTCTTTCTTATTGATTTTAATCGAGATTTCAATCATAAATTTTGATGTTCATTAAAAGAACCATGTTGGTATTATTTTTTATACAAGCAATCATAAATTTTCCCTCAAGTTATATTTTTCTTCCAAATTCTAAAAGAGGAGGCTTATATACATAAAATGTACCTTATGCAAATTTTTTCCAGGTCTCCAACATCGAAAAAGATGAGCGCAAATATGAAGAAAATAAAATGGACATTCCAGACGAAATGGGTTAAAGCATTTTTTTTTAAATACATTTAATACTTTTATATATTAAAAAAATATATATAAATTTATAAAAACGGGATTAAAAATTGGTTCGCTTTTAATATTTAAATACTCTATAGAACAAATTTATAAGCTTTTGAATAACAGTAAAAGCCTTTAGACCATTAATTTTTTTATATTTTCAAATAAAACGAAAATTTTCCAATAAAATGTATTTTACTGCAAAGAGAGTGGAAGAATTTTATTTATAATGACATTTCGAGTTTTATTATATTTAAAGCAAATATATATTTTTAATATTCATAGAAAATTAAAATTTTGTGAATGTAAAAAATAATTACTACATTTGCAATATAATATCATATAATTTGCAATGTAAAACTTTTAAAAAAAAATTTTAATAAATTCTTCGTAGAAATTTAGTTAATTTCAAAAATATCTCAAACTTCAATTAATTTTTAATGTCTACTATATCAATAAAATTTCACAAAACAATTCAATTATTTAAAAAGAAATTTTAATAAAATTAGTTTCAAGAATTCAATCATTTTCAAAGGTAACGTAATTTTCTTCGCAAAAATCCAATTATGTTCTAAAATTCGCCAAAAAATTACCGTCAAAATTTAAATTCTCTTTATATAAATAATAACATTTTTCTCCGCAATTCAATTATTTTTAAAAATTTTAATAAAATTCTTGTCAGCATTTCAATTATTTTTAATATAGAACATTTTCATCTTATTTCTCAGAAAATGAAATTATTTAAAAAACTTTTTGAAAAGCATTCAATTATTATTTAAATATTTGTTGATAAAGTTTAATTATTTAAGCAAACATTTATTTTTAGAGTTAAATAATTGAATTGAATTGAATTTATTAGAAAATTCTACAAGAAATTAATTATTTAACTATAAAAATAAAGAATAACAATAATTTCATTTTTTGAGGAATTTGATGGAAATCTACGCTGGTGAAGTTCACAACGTTTATATTCAACGATTTCGGAAGAAAATGATTTTTTGAAGCAAATTTTCAATCGTTGATCATACCCATGCAGAAATTACCCTACTAGGGCCGTAGTATGGGATGAAACGCCGCGCCTGATCAGGGCCAGATCGGGGCGACAAGAAAGTGTGGATTTCCTGATCAGGGCCACATCGGGCGCGGCGTTTCATTCCCTAATAGGTCGGCCCTGATCAGGGCCCCAGCGAAATTTCTACACGGGTAAACGTTGCAAACTTCACCGACGTGGAAATCTTGTATTTTAAAAATAATTGAAATTTTGTCAAGAATTTTATTTAAATTTTTAAAAATAATTGAATTTCAGAGAAAAATTTAGAAAAAAAGAAAATTTAGAATATTTAAGTAAAAGTAGATTTCAAGAATAAATATAATTAAAAAACAACAATTTTCCAGGATTTTGATCAAAATTCCCTGATGTCTTTTCAAGGTTTTTTCAATTTTTATAAAATTCCCTGTGACCTGTTGAGTTGTAGAATAATTAACCTCATTTTTAGATTTTAATTCATAAAAGTATTTCGACATTTTTGGACTTTTTGATTTTTGGCAGCTATATTGGCATCGAAAATGGACATTTTTATAAAATGCCCATCGGCATTTTAAAGTACACGAATATAGAAATCTTTTAGGCACTAGAACGTTTAAATGTAACAAAACAATTTTCGTTTGGACTTTTTGAGAGTTAAAAAAAGGGAGTTAATATTTACAGTGTAGAAATGCTAAGTTTTTAAATTAACTCTCTTTTGGAGTTGATTTTTAACTCGCAGAATTTTACTCTTAACTCCCGAGACTACCAACTCCCTAAAATGTTTTTCAGTGTAGTTAAAATTTCTAACATTGTATTATTTAAATTACATTTTAAAATTATTTTTAAAAGCCATATTTCAATTATTATGTTTTGTATCGAAAATAATAATAAATGAACCATTTCTGTTACTTTTATAGCATCCAAATATTTTACTTTTGAATATTATTTTCCAATATATTTTAATAGTTTTTTTTTCAATATTTATCATTGCAAAAGTTGGTGTCGTTTACAACTGTCAGGATTTTGATCTCTGTACCCTTTTCGGTTCAAATAAGAAACTATAAATTTTCAAAATTTCGAAGGAATCTATAGTAGTTGAGTCAGAATTTAAATATTGACTGAACATTTGATTTATTTGCTATTTTGTCCAATTAAAATTTATATCTAAGATTTACAGGGAAATAAAATTTTATAAGAGTTTAGTTTTGGGACATTTTAATTTCACAAACTTCCACTAGACCAAAAACAATTAAATCGTAAAACGTGACCTTTTATATGAGAGATAGATATTTCTATCCGTTTCGGTTTTATGTCACCCAATATGAATTTTGTATACTGCTTTTACTTACTAGAATTACTTTTCCTTGGAACTCTCATTCGATCAACATGCAGGAATTTTATATGTAACATAACCCAATATCTTCGAAAAACATGTCTATACACAATTTTCTGTTATTGTGAAGTCAATAAATATAAAAGAAAGGATTTTTATTTGTAACCCGATTATTTTCCACTCTTCAATCTCCACTTCGACACTCAAGCTCAACAAGCGAAACAGGGTTCGGAAGTACCTATATTACTATAGTCTTAGAGAAAATCAAGCAATTTAGATTCCGAACCCTGATTCTGCTCCACATCGAAATATCGAATAATTGAAGTACCGATCCCTGTACGAAGCCTGTTGCTGCGCCGAAGGGCCAAAGCAGAAAATTGCAACTAAGTTTTCTTTTTGTTTATTTTAAATGAAATGTTAATTATAGTATAGTAATAGTTTTTGTACTTTGTGTTTCAAACCAGCTTTTTTCCAGGTGCATCTGACATTGTGAGTATATATGAAATTGTATGAAATAATTAATTGTTTTCACGCGGATCGATTTTGTTCGTCGACAGAATAACAATGGTAACAATTAAATTTTACCGTTTTCTCTCATTTCTTTCACCATGAAAAGAGTCGGAAAAAATAAAATCAATTTAACCGATGTGTACCTATCATTAAACCATTCAGAAAAATTTGTTTCACTAAACTATTCAAATATAAACTTTTTCCCCCATGCCTCGTAATAAATACTTTCAAAGTTTGTTCGTTTAAATTTACCTATATAGTAAATGAATGAAATTTTTATATTTGCTCTTTTAAATTCTTCTCCATTTGTTTGTCCTCATTTTAGATTGCACGTGTATGTTTAGGTTAGGAATGTCATTTGTATTTACACTATCAACCGTGTTAGAAGAATCTTTTGAGTTTTGTTTTAGGTAAAAAAATTTTTGAACAGTGGTTTTTGTCTTTAGAATACAATATAACAACTATATCTTGAATGCTATTTTGATTTCGAATTTAGGCGTTATTGGTTACATCGTTTGATTCCTACTGTGAATTATTTACGATAATATTTATTATTTTTGGTTATATTGTTTTTTTTCAAAATTGCAGGAATGAATAAAGAATTTATTGCCATGAATATTCAAAACTCTCGCGTATGGAAAAAAATTTAGTTTACAAAATACTTGTAATTTTGTGTGTGTATATGTGTGTGATTCATGATCAGTGTTTGGATTAAATTCAAGGGAGATATACTGGAATGAACTTGAAAAGCAGTTCCCAATCAAAAGGTACCTGTTCTCGTCGTAGGCAGCATGCGAACCACAACATCGACGAATACTAGGTCGCATTGTAGAAGCAGCACGCTCGTCCGTGTAGTTTAATTCACAAACGAGCAATGCATTCGAATCAGCACAGTACTCTTCGGGATTTAAATTTCTACCTGATCCAACTTCCAAAATCGCAGCACCCGTGTCCGTTAGAATAAATGGTGAATATGGATTGTATGGTATGTAATTTAAAACATGCGACTTTGGACACTGAGGTTTTTGTCCTTCCGTAATATTCCATTTGTTTGGAATTTCCGTCACTTTCTTTCCCTGTTTAACTGAATAAATAAATGGTTGCCATTGATTTCTGGTGGGAACACATTTCGGTGGGGATTTTTCATTTTCACGCACTAAGTGTTCCATAAAGCGACAACACTTCAAAATGGAGATTTTCTCTTTTATCGAATCCTCCGGCTCGGACGCCACTATTATAAGTAGCGTCACGAGAAAACTACCGAGGAATACGCTTTTCATGTTTTCTTTTTAAATTTCTTTACTTTTCTCCCACACTTAAAAAATAACTGTGGGACGAGTAACGTCAAAGTCTATTTTGAATCACATAAGGATAGTTCAAGAACCTATCAATTCTTTGTTTACAAAGAAGATCAAAAATCGCGCGTCACACTGAATCACACTATTTAGATTATCACTTTTAAACCAAAACACTCGACATTAAAAAATGTCATTCACAAACTGAACAAGTATTCCATTTAATGAGTATTCCACACAGTTTTTTTTTCAAAACACAAGAATTTCGATTGTTCCAAGATGTGAAAATTCACTAATTCGCAATATATTGTTTGATTTCATTAGCAATTGATAAATTTCGAAGACTTTATTAAAGTACAATGATGAAGAACAATTTGTTTACGATTGTTTTGATCGTTGAAAATTTCGAGAGAAATCCGGTACAGAGTCTACCTCACGACGGTTTCGGAGTTACTAAAGTCCACGCGGTATTTGAAACTCGCCGGCCACTGGCAGCGTGGTCGACAGATGCGCGCGCACCATTCTAAGCATTCTCCTTGCGTCTCGGCTCCCAGAAACCAGGTGCATTTTCTCCCACCCAGAACCCGGAAGTGCAACGGTACCCGCCTATCCGTGAAATACGCGCGCCAACGTGCTGAGGGTTAATTGCAATAATACGAGGAGTTTTCTAATTACTATTACCCGACTGCGATTACTGAGGTTAAACCACAAAGATTCTTGAGATTTTCGTACACACGGGTATTAATGTTTTTATTCAAATGATTTTTACTTTATAATATTTACATACGCACTTATAATGAGAAAATAACCCTAATTTAAATTTTTTCAGGCTTCAATGATTATGGAGAAATTATGGATATGCAAAAAAATGGTAATAAATCAGGAAGTACAAATTTTTACTGTTTATGAATAAAATTTATATATTTCTGTTAAGGGGCTTTAGACGCGTTAAAAAGGTATTTAAAAAAATTTTTTTTTAGGTTAAAATTGTAAATATTGTCATGTGAGGTTTTACAAATAAGAAAATACTTATTCTCGAAGTGTAAGAAAAAAATCATTTTATTTTTATATATTTAATATTAAAATTTAATATATTTAAATTTTAATTCTTTTATTTAAAAATAGCTAATAAAAAATATTCGATGTCCAGTTTTGTTTTATTGATATTTTTCATTAATCATTTGTAAATAAAAAAACATTATTTAAAAATTTTAAACAGTTTTTTTCTCGCACTTCGAGAGTGAATTTATTATGTATACATAACCTCACATGTCAATATTTATCATTCAAACCTGAAAATTTTTTTAAAAATAGCCTTTTTAGCGCGTCTAGGTTTGCAAAGACCACTTAATTAATAATTTTTTATTCTTTTACAGATTGAATATTTGCGACATAACCTCCAAAATACAACAGAAGACCAGCGATTACTATTTCAGAGTAAGTATTACAACTGGAAATAGGTTGTTTTGTTGAAAATTTGAAAAGACATTTGAGTAAAAAATAGCCAAAAAATTCTAAAAGGACTTTTATATATGAGACATTCCATTTCAAAACGACTCCCTTCGTAAACAATTGCCATTGTAAAGCAATTTTTAAATAATTATTTCTCCTATTTATTGAATCCAAACTTTATTTACTATTAGTGTTTTCAAGAGAAAAGTTTCTCAACTTTACGATAGTAAAATATTCTTTTTAAAAAATAATATTATTTATAAAAAAAATTAAGTTTGAAACTTATGTCAAAATAAAGCTTAAATATTCTATTAGTTTCATTTCCTGTCAACATTGTAATGGACAATTCAAGGGATTTTATGAATTTAATTTATTTTTATAAGAATTTCAAAGGTTATAATTTATATTTACTGAGCGGAATTTATTTTTTTTAAGTTTGGCCCATAGTTTAACCTGTGACATCTTTGTACAATTTAATTAATTTCTTAAATTCTCCTATCTGAATTGTCCATTATAATGTTGACACGAAATGAAACTATAATATTTAAGCTTCATTTTGACATAACTTTCAAAAAATTTGGATATAACGTGTTTTGAGATAGTTAAAAGGTTATCTTTAAAAATTAATTTTTTCATAAATATTATTTTTTAAAAAGAATTATTTACTATCGTAAAGTTGAGAAATTTTTCTTTTGAAAACACTAATAGTAAATAAAGTTTGAAACCAATACATAGGAGAAATAATTACTTGAAAATTGCCTTACAATGGCAGTTGTTTATAAAAGGGGTCGTTTTGAAATGGAATGCCTCATATACAAAGAGGACAATTTTTTACATTTTAGACCCCCCCTCTCCCCCTTTCTTTGACAAATTTGCGAAACAATAGCGAGAAAAAAATTTACAAAATATAAAAATTTTGAGAAAAACAAAATATAAATGAGATACTTCAGTCAGATAAAAAATACGCATTTGAAAATATATGTGACACTTTGGGAAGAATTTTATGGTGATAAAAAATGTCATATACTTTATGCTAAACGACAGTATCAAAACATAACGAAAAGTACATATGTATGTTTTTGGAGAAAATATACAAGATATTTGTCATTTGTTTTTGTTCAAGAAAAGGTCAAGATCCTGTACATAACTCATAAAACTTTATGAGTGCGGTGAGAATCTCGGAAATATTTAGTCAGGGATCTTTTGTTTTCTCAAGAAAATAGCATATTATTCTAGCATTTAACTCCTTCATTCGTTTTAGTACTTGAACAGATAATAAAATGAAAATATCTTTTTATTTTCTGAAAAACTTCTTTCTAATCTAAATGTTATGAAGAAGAATTTTACATAGAAGTGTTAATTATTTATTTACTTATATACAAGAAAATGTAGCTTTCGTTGAACTTGAATAATTTTGTAATATTACATTAGAGATAAGGCTTACCTGAAAAAGTTGATATTGACAAAGGTTTCTTAAAATTGATCTTTTTCTAAACATTTTATTTTTATAAATTGCCCGAAAAGAAAGTTATTATGAAATTATATAAAAATTGTTTTCAAGTGTTGGACAAAATACGACAAAGGTAAATTTTGATATCAGAAATACTAAACCTTAAAAAAACTTATATAAAATTTAGTAAAGTTATATTAAAATTTGTAAACAGTTGTTGATACTTGATGTAACTTTACTAAATATCTTATATATTTTTTAATGTTTAGTACTTTTTATATTAAAATTTACATTTGTCGCATTTTGTCCTACACTTGTAACATACTTTTATAAAATTTGATAATAACTTTCTTTCCGTGTGTATATTATAAAAAGTATAATTTTATTTTGAAATTGCAATAGAAATTTATTATTATATTATATACAAGTGAGGTTTAGAAAGTAAAAGAATAAGAGCATGAAGATTATTATAAAAGTCACGGTTACTTTTTACATATAAATATAGTGAAACGGTCAACGTCATGAAAGCAGTAAATAGCGCACAAAAGCGCTGCTCTGGTACTTGAAGAAATGAAACGCCCTTGCATGTGCAAGTAAGCTAGAATTCCAGTGAGATACTTCCGTGAAATCAATGTTTGCAAGGAAGATGTAGAAAAATATACACTGGCAGTTCAAACTCGATTATTATTGACAAACTAAACACGAATTCTCCCAATGTAACATATAGTCTATCTATACGTTGCATGCAAAGAATCTGTTTTAAACGGATGTTTCCGTAGATTTTCATATTTCTTCTTTTATGCGAATAAAACCGCACTTCCACGAAAAGATAATTTCATTTCAATGTCAATATCTGAACTAAATTTCTCTTAAACACTTTGGAAAATTATTAATTTTTTTCTATTTTTATTCAGAACGGAATATTTTTATTTTGAATTATATTTATCTAGTAATTATCGGAAACAAAAATAGTATAGTTTAATTCAAAAATATATAGGATGAAAAAAATCTCTCTGGATATCAATTCTTTGTATCTTTTATTTATTTTATTTAAAGATTGTAGCTTTTTAGAAAAGAAAACAAGTGTCATTTTGCGGCGAACTTTATAAATCAAGGTAAAGACATAATAAATCAATGAAATTAATTGAATTGATTACAAAAGTATTATCAGGTTTTAGTGAAGAAACCAGAATATAAAAATATCGAAACAAACAATTCTGACGACTATAGAGGAATCGCGCGTGTTATCGTTGAAATCAATCAACACCCACGAAATCTAAAAGAGTAATACCGAAGGTGTAAAATATAGATTAAAACGAAAGACTTGAGAATTTTCAGAGGAAGCATTTTAACTGGCACATATTAAGAATTGGAAAATCTGGACTATCTGATGTTCTAGTTCTAAATGTCACACATAATTAGAGAAAGAGAAACTTTCTAAATTATTCTAATTAAAAAAAAGTAGCCTTTTAATTACTTGTATATTTTAATGAAAGTCCCTATATATCTGCGCTTTAAAATTTAAACGAATGTTTCGTACGATTTCATTTTTTTCATACAGATAAACCTCTTTGTCGAAAAGATAATTTCGCTTCAATGCACGGTGGGACTGAACCAACTTTGAATCAAGCTTTTATCATCTCTGGAGCACTCTTCCGAACTGTGAATAGAACCATTTTTTAAAAGTTGTTTTAAATTTACCCACTGTTCATAATTAATGAACATTGAATTTTTTATAATTAAATTATCAATGACAAGAATATAACAGAAGAAAATCAATGGAATAAAAAAGTAGCTAACTTGATGAATTAGTTATTAGAAAGATTTAAGATGTCAGAGTATTATTCATTTTGATTTATCGAATCATGGAAATCTCTTGGCATTTCTAATCGGATTATTTTTCAATATTTTCCAAAGTTTTTGTTGTAAACCCGTGTTATTGAAATTCGCGCTTCTTTATTACTCGCAGTCTGGTCACAAGTTTCAGTTTATCAATTTCCCTGACAATTTACTGACATTAAAATTATTCAAAAGTTGATAATCAAAAGTTGTAACAAAATATTTTAAATAAATTATAATAATTAATAATTAATTAATTAATAAGTTGCAATTTTTTAATTAAAATTTTGCTCTCTAAATTTTAATCAGTACCTGTTTTTACTAATTTTTAGTAGTTTTTCCAAATTATTAGTAGAAAATTTACTAATTTGAAATAGTAAAAAACATGTACTACTAATTGAATTAGTAATTTTCTACTAGCAATTAGTAAAAAACTACTAAAAATTAATAAAAAATGTTACCTTTTCAAATTGGTAAATGAATCCGCACTAATTCAGATTTACAGAGTGGTTTTTTGTTGCAATGTTTGGAATAAAATACAATTTCTCAATTCAATTACATTTTATACAATTTTCAACGAATCTTCATCTTTAAATCAATGAATTTAAATAATTTTGCAAAAGTTTACTAAAATTCAATTATTTAAATATATAAACACAATTTTTTGATAATAATTGTGACTCTCCATAGTTTTTTCTCAAGTTATTAAGGTATAATATTTTGAAAAATTATAAAGAAATTCTTACAATTAATTTTTAAAAAATATTAAAAATTAATTTTTGAACGATAATTTAGTTTTTCAATTTTGAAAAATTTCCAAACAATTAAAATTTGGTAAAATATTTTTAAAATAATTGAATTTTTGAAAAGTATAAATAAAAATGATTAAATTTTTTAAGAATTTTAATTATAAACAGGAGCATGATTTTCTCAACAATTTTAATTAGTCCAAAAAGTAAATTTTGAATTTTAAAAAAATTATTACAAAACAATTCAGAAAATTACTTTTTAAAAATATTTTAATGTAATTTTTCGAAAATAATTGTATTATTTAAAAGAAATTTTTTAATTTTTAAAAAACTAATGAATTTTAATTAAAAATTTTGAACATGATTTCTTTTTCTCAAAAATGTTAAAAATAATTCTTAAATGTAATTATTTTTGGAAATATGTAGTTGAACATATTAAAAATATTGAATGTTAAATATTTAGAATCTCATTTGCATTTTTAAATTTATCTTTCAAGATATTTATTAAAATTTTTGCTAATTCGATTATTTTCAAAATTTGCAATTTAAATACCTCAAAAGTTGATTTTCAAAAGCTGTAACGAAATACTTGATAAAATAATTATTGTCAATTAAATTTTGCAAAATATTAAACTATTCAAAAAGAAATTTTTAATTTTGTAAACAATTTTTAAAAAATCAAATTTATTTTTGGCATTACAAAAATCAAAATAATTTGCATTTTTTGTACTAAAAATTGTAATAATTTGTTGCAATGTTTGGAAGAAGAGTCGAAAAAGTCTCAAATGAATGAAAAAGTCTCAATTTTCTTAATTTCCCTGACAAAAAATTTTTTTCACGACATTTACCTACGGCTTGACTGTCAAACATTTTCTTTTAATATGTCATGAAAATTTTTTAATTTACCGCCTGGGAATCATGTAAAAATCATGGAATTCTATAAGAAGAAATTTGTAGACACCCTGCAAGTGACAGTCCTTACCCTTTAGTTTTATGAAGAAGATTAATATTTCTACATCAGAAAAAATATTTTCGTAACTGTAAAGACAATGCTTTTATTATAATCATCATGACCTGTTGTTTTAACCAAAAATGACAAGCATATTTCTAAATTTTAGAATTTCGAATTAATTTCTTTCTCGTAAGATGAGGAATACTAATAAAGATCGGAGTGAGATAAGAGCTCTTTAAGTCAGAGTTATGAAGGTAAAGAATGGAGAAAGAATCACGGTAGTCTGGAGGTGACGAAAAGGGGAAGAAAAGGTACAGCAGCTTTGAAGAAAGGACTTGAATGTGACGGAGAAACCCCAAAAACTCAGTGACCAAAAAAAAGATCTGATTAAAATCACAGACAAGGGGGATTTTACCGCACGTTGAGTTAGTTGGTCACCAAGGTGGTTGGAATCATCAAATAATTAAGGTTCAAATAAATCGAAATGTTATGTTTAAGATCCGAAAGTTGGATCACGGAAACAATATAGTAATAATTTATATGTTCCATTAGATTTACAACGATAATTGTAGAATATTAATATTAGAAATGAATTTATTGTTCTACTGTAAATTTTAGTCCAAATAGTTCATAATGAATTGAATTGCCTATTATATTTGTTAGAGAATAATTGAGTAAACCGAATATTAATGAAAACTTGTTTGGCCTACAAGCGAACAATGTAAATTTATTGACATACTCTGCTTTAATCAGGTTGTCGATAACTCAATAGAAACGTAACAAGATTAAAACAAGGTTTAGGCGCAAGAGGATATACATAATCCACAGCGGAAATCACTTACTTCATTCGATCTGAGCGCATAACAACATCGGCAAGTTCTCCAGTAAAGTGATTCTAATTTAACGTTGAAACGGAGCATAACCTCGTAAACGTAGAATCTGTATATTTACTCCTGGCATTCAGGAAACGATCCCACTCTCCTCCTCTAGCACTTAATTCGTACTCGATTGCCACCACCTTCTTAGGGGGGTCAAAGTGCACGCTTCCGTATTTTTCTCCTCTCTCGCATCATCAGAAAAAAAGCAAAAGCAAAAACTGTTTGCCTCCAACTTAACCAGAAACACTTTTAAAACTTTGTTAACCGAGCGCCTGTTATGGCTGCACCAATTAAGCTTCTTCTTTTTGAAAACATTGAAAATTCACGCCTGAAAAGAATGTAAGCACCTCAATTTTCTCTCGTATAGTTGGTCAACAATTTTCATTCTTTTTTTTAAAGCTTTATTGTTATTCTAATTTTTGTTTTTTAAGAAACTTTTAAGAACCATGGTATATAGGTTGAAGTGGAAATTACTTGTAAAGTTTAAATTGAATTTTTCTATCATGGTACAAGGATCATCTCTATATAAAATATTTGCTCACTAGATATTAGAATTCTGTTTACTTATATATATCTTTAAAGTATACGTTTAGAGTGAGATTGTATCTTTTTATTGTTGACCTGCTATCCGCTTGATATGTTTACCATATAAACGTCAAACATTTAGAATAATTTAAAAGCCTAGATCGAACATTTTATTGTCAAGATAAATAGATTTGACAAAGTATT
Source organism: Leptopilina myrica (nomen nudum) (assembly GCA_032872475.1). NCBI lineage: Eukaryota > Metazoa > Arthropoda > Insecta > Hymenoptera > Figitidae > Leptopilina > Leptopilina myrica (nomen nudum). The sequence continues at coordinate 37,368,551 of CM065464.1, read as the reverse complement.
TTTAAATTTATTTACTTTCAGAAAAAGAAAGAGGGAACACGATTGCAAAGAAATGAACTCATCAAGAGGGATTACGGACAGTTGGGAAATGATATCAAATGCCCTTTTCTGAATAAAGACAACGATTGTGGATATATACAGTAATACCTAAGGGATTAAGTATATATAGTGTGAATATTTTCAGGGAAATTGTTTCGACGCCATTTTCAGGTTCCAGTGCACGAAACTGTCTGGCTTTTGCCCTCTTTAGAAAGCCCATGTAGACAAGGGGTAGATAAAATCAGTATCACAGCCGCATTTAGGGATACGCACACGCTAACCTATTAATGAAAACAGGCACAAGTATACATGTAACGCAAGTCCCAACGCAGGCAGGAGCAAACCCACCAATATATAGTGGAATGAGGTACAAAGAGAGGGTGATAGAGAGAGAACTGCGTACATGCGAGGGAAACCATTGTGATTTACACGAAGCTCCAGTGCCATGGCAAATTCCAAACCATAGGCCGCCGATTCCCATTAACCTGTGGTGATCAGAGCTAGATTAAGGCCGCCAAGTACTAACTGCCTTGATCCTCACTGGGATCTATCCTACAATTCAGGAGATTCCACAAATTTATGGTCCATTGACGAAATTCGAGGGAGCGCGATAACGTAATATTCAATTTAATTTACTTTCTACATTCAAACTTTTTATTCGATAATTGTTTTCAACGATTAATTTTGTAAACCTATAATTTCTGTTGTATGCAGATTTCAAACCTTTTATTTCGTTAAATGTTATACATTGTAAAAAAAACAATTTATACAAATAGAATCGTGCAACATGTTGGTCATGCAGTCAACATGCGGCTCAATATCAAACAATATTAAAACCTACGAGATTCATTTTTGTTGTAGCATGAAATATGGGTCATTTTTAAAACTTATGAGTTCAAAGTATACAAGGAAGAATTCTGATGCTTTGTTGAATCGATTTACTCGTTTGATTTTCTGTATTTGTTTGATTCCTTTTTGATAAATTTTAACCTGTGCCGACTTAGGGTTTAAGTTTAAATGGGGTTTAACATATAGGTTTAGTGCACTTTTTCAAACTTTGTATTATAACTTTTTCATTTCTTAAAAATTTTACTTGAATGTTTTTCTATAATTTTGTTGAGTTTTTTAGACGCATCTTTTAAGCCCTCAATGAACATTTTTCGCCCATACTCACTGGAGATATTAAACTTTAAAAAGTCAAAAATTTAAAAAAAAAAGATTTTTTTGAAAATTTGGTTAAAAAATGTAGAAATAACTTTCAAACTATAGTTTGCAACTTGTAGAGCATTAAAAAAGCTTCGAATTACCTATTCTTGAAGCTAATTCGATTAGAAATAAAGAAGTTATTGACATAAAAAAAATATTACAGCAATTGAAAATAATTGTTCAAAATTTATACTTGATTGTTATTAACATTTCTATGAGGAATCAAAGTGTTCATGAAATGAACACAACGAGATTTGCGAAAACGAATGAAATTAGCACCAAAATTATAACAAAAATGTATAACTTGGCAGTGGTTTTTAATATATTTTGTCAGTTGACCGATGTCAATTTAGTAGTCAACTTCAATAAAATAGAAATTTTAAAAAATTTCTAATTATTTTTTATAAATTATTTTTCAAGAAAATTTAGTTTAAACCTAGAAATTCAACATGTGTTAGCAGTTGACAACTGTCATACCAGCTATCAACTTATATACACCAGTATTTTTATAAAGCTTTTAATTAATTGGCATTTTTACAGCTTTCTCAAAATAATTATTAAGTTTACATTATAGTAATAAAAAATTATTTGTAAGAAAAAAAAATTATTTTTGAAAAAACCTTACACAAATTCCATGTTACATAAGTTGACAGCTGTTTTGACAGTTGCCATATTTTAAAATATATTAAATTTCTAGGTATAAACTAAATTTTCTAGAAAAATCATTTTTAAGAAATAATTAAAATTTTTTAAAAGAATCCTATTTTATTGAAGATGACTACTAAATTGACAGCTGTCAACTGCCAAAATATATTAAATACCTATATCTAAATCTACAGAACCGTTTTTTGTCATGATTAATTTAAAACTCTTTAAAAACTGATTTTTATAAAAGTTGACGCTTCATTTGACAGCTGTCAACTGTCAAAGTGTAATAAATTGCTAGATATTAACTGAAATTTTTATAAGAAACCTTTTAATTTGTAAAAGTTCATGAAAAAATCGGGAAAATTCTCATTGTTCAAAATTTGACAGCTTTTTTGACAATCGGTAGCTGTAAAAAGATATTTTTGGCACCATATTCGTAGTAAGCAAAGTGGTCATAGATCCAAGTAAAATTTTTAAGAAATGGGAAAGTTATAATACAAAACTTGCAAAAATGCACTAAAACCATAACATGTAAAAGGAAACCCCATTTAACCTTTTTAAAAAATTATAATTTTTTTAAAATTTCTATTGTCCAATTAATCAACTTTTACATTCTTATCACATGAGAAAGTATTTATTCCTACTTTTATTTTAAAATAAAAACAGTGGACTCATTTTTGTTGCAACTCATAATGAGTCTATGTTAAATGACATAGAACTTGGCGCCATCTATGCGGTTCGTTTTGGTTGCAGCTCATAAAGAGTCACTTTTCTGAATCATTTTGAGTTCAGTTTTTTTCTGTGTACACTTTTTCTCCTTGACACATTTTCATTTCTACTTTTATTTTTACTTTTACTCTCATTTTTACAGATTTTTATTATATCTTTTATTTAAAAGTGAATATTATACTTTCAGTTACAATTTTTCAAATTATTATTTTCACTTTTACATTCATTTTAATAGATTTTTATTCTTACTTTAATTTTGATAATTATTCGATTATTATTTTCATTTTCACTTAGGTAAAGTTTTTAACTTTCACTCTCACTTTCAGTTTTAGTTTCATTGTCACTTTTATTCTAAAAAATTACTACTTTCATTTTCATTTTGAAAGAATTTGGTTTTTAGTTGCATTTTTACTTTCACTTTGATAGATTTTATTTCTTTTATTTTTCTTTCACTATGATAATCCCCTGAAAATGAAATAAAAGTCTTTGAAACTAAGAGGTAAGTTGAAGAAGAAATCAGAGTGAAAGTGAAAATGAATGTAACAAAAAAAAAATAAATATCTGTCAAACTCAAAACTAAAGTAGAAATAAATTCCCTCCTTATGTCACAAATTTTATATTCTTTGGCTTTCTTCTCCTAGGGATCGTAAGACCTTGTTGTTGGTGGAGAAGCTTACGGGCCTAATCGGGCAACGTCTCTGGACCCCTTTCTCTCTCTCGTAGTCTGTCGGTGAGGGCCCACTCCCCGTAAAGGAGGGACCGTCCGGGCAGCAGAGGGAGTAGAAAGGTGAGGAAGCGACCATTGGTGGGAAGTAATGACCACCACTGGAAGCGGAGGAGACTGTTGCCTGCGGGGCCTTAACTAAGAAACGGTTCCTCTGGTTTCCGTGGCAAAGGAACTAGAGTATTGAGCGCGAGCTCTGCCCCCAATCTAAGACGTACGGATACGTGTCGATGGATGGATGGCACCAGGGTTACCAAAGCCGCCGCGTGTCCCGGGCGGATCGGCCGGACGTTGGTCTGGGCTGTACTGGCCGGGCTGTGAACCCGTAAAGCTCGGGGGATCGGCCCGGTTGGGGCTCTGGCTGGTGGACGTTCGATCTGTCCGGGGCGCTGTGGATGGTGGTGTCGCAAACGGCGGTCAGGGATACCGGGAGACCTCCCTGTACTAATTTGACTCCTTACTCCTACATGCGGGGCTCTGTAGGAGTGGACATTCTGTTTTCCCTAGCTACTCGTGGGACTTATATGGAATCTCATTTTAAGAACCTAAAAATCGACACACGCCAAGGAGACGAGGCGGCTGCGTCTGAGGTCTCCTCGGAGGCTAAAGACATGACGGCCCCTGTTCCCGAGGTGGTGAGCCAACCGCCTCCATCGGCTGGCCCAACGGTCCCATTGCGGGCTGACGGACCAACGGTCATGGAGCAGGTTGGATCTGGCTCGACTGAAGGGCCCCAGAATAAAAAAAGGAAAAACCTCACCGGTTCTGCAAAGAAACGGTTGAGGAAACAACGGCTGGAGGCCGGTAATAATGATCCCACTTCTTCGAAAGTGGTCGAGACCGGGTCGAAAAGAAAAAACGACCAAAAGGACTCCCCACCGGCGGATAAGTCGGACCATAAAAGACCAAAGTCGGTCCATCATGAAACCAGGAAAGATGGTGGAGGGGCTGGGCTAACTTTGGCACAGAAGACTAATCCTCTGACGATGGTGGTCTCCGACGTCGGCTACCCGGAGGAGGTCCTTTCTGAGGAGCAATTTTGGCTTTTCAGGAAGGCCTTAACGCCGCTCGTTCGCAACGAGCCGGCGGACCGGCTGCCGAGGTTTGAGGCCTCCTTCTTTAGAGGAGGAGTCTTCATTTTTGTCGCATCCAACCCGGAGGCTAAAGCTTGGCTTACAAAAACCGTGGCCGAGCTAAGGCCCTGGGAAGGAGCGCGATTAAAAGTCAGTGGGGTGGAGGTGCTCCAAAGGATGCTGAAGGCTACGGTGCGGATCCCGGGTGAACTGGAGGACGTGCAAGTGGTCTTCAAGACTCTTGAGGCGTACAACCCCTCACTGAAAACGTCAACTTGGCGTCATGTCAATATTGACGGACCTCAGGCGGCTGGTATGGCTGAGAGGAACTTTCTCTTGGTTATACAGGTCCCTGAGAGTCAAGCGAGAGCTCTTGCTGCTCTCAACTTCAGACCCTTCTATGACTTCGGTCGGGTAACCTTTAGGGTTGCTAGCCTTGGTCAGGATGGGTCTGAAGGAAAAGGGGCAAGTGAACAGCAACCATAAGGGCTGCCTGTAAGCTTACCCTTAAACAAATTAACTTGCATCACAGTAAAGGCGCCTCAGCAGTTTTGATGAGGGGCATGACTAGGATGCACACAGGCATATCACTAATTCAGGAACCATGGTTAGTTCGAGGTGCTATTAGGGGACTTGGGGGGGCTGGCTTTAATGTTTACAGGGACCCCAAGGCTACCAAACCAAGAGCGTGTATCCTTACGAAGGGCATTAATGTTGTACCTTTGCTGGACCTGTGCACTGGAGACCTGATGGCGGTATTGACCGACTTCGAGGGTATCGGAAGGATGGTCATTGGATCGGCTTACTTTCCGTATGATAGCAAAGTTAATCCCCCAAATGAGGTATGTAAATTGGTGGATTACTGTGTAGAGAGGGGACTGCCCCTTTTGTTGGGCTGTGATGCTAACTCGCAACACAGGGTGTGGGGGAGCTCAAAGAACAACCAAAGGGGACAGGAGCTATTGGAATATCTATTGGGAACAGGACTGGATATTCTAAACACAGGTAAGGTACCGACATTCAGTAATGCTGTCAGGGAGGAGGTGATTGATATCACCCTCTGCTCGTGCAGTATTGCACATAAGGTAAGAAGATGGAGAGTATCTAATGAACCTTCACTTTCTGATCATTTACAGATAGTCTTCGAGCTGGACGCTGTGGTCCCTTCGGAAACCAAGTGGATTCGTAATCCCAGGAAAACGGATTGGGCTAAATACAGCGCAGAACTGAAGGAGACACTTTCTGTATTACCAGGCAGGATTAGAGATCATGAAACCCTGGATGAGGTGGCTGGTACTTTTACAACAGCCATAATAACAGCTTTTGAGAACAGCTGTAAACCAACGAAAGTTCGTTCGGCAAAAGAGACCTACTGGTGGAATGAGAGGCTAGAAAACCTCAGAAAAGAGACCAGGAAGTTATTTAAACGTGCTAAAAAGTACCGCACGGCTGATAGTTGGTCCACATATGCAAAAATGAGGGACAACTATAGAAATGAAATAAGGAAGGCACAACAGGATAGCTGGACTGCCTTCTGCTCTAGTATCGATAAGGGCAAAGAGGCAGCGCGGTTAGACAAACTGCTTTCAAAAAACCCAGATGCAATTTTAGGCACCTTAAGACTGCCTAACGGAGGATTTGCCGAGTCGGACGAGGAGACGCTGGCTCACCTGGTCCAGACCCATTTCCCAGGCTTTTCTAGATCTGAGAAGGGCGGTCCCGATTCTCGGCCTCTGAGTAAACTACCGCAGACTGAATATAGGCCGCGGAGACAGTTGGCTAATGGAATCGTGACTGCCGAGAGGGTCAGGTGGGCCGTGGAATCCTTTAGCCCTTATAAGTCTCCCGGACCAGACGGCGTTTTCCCCGTCCTTTTGCAAAGGGCGATGGATCAGGCGGTCGGACCGTTGGTAAGGCTTATCAGGGCAAGTCTAACTCTTGGATATGTCCCAAAAGCGTGGAGGGGCACTAAAGTCGTCTTCATACCAAAGGCTGGCAGGAACGGATATACCTCACCAAAGGATTTTCGTCCAATTAGCCTAACATCTTTCATTCTGAAGTTGGTTGAAAGATTAGTGGATAGATACATCCGCAGTGAGATCTTAAAGCAAAATCCTTTGCATAGAGATCAGCATGCCTATAGAACGGGATGTTCTACAGAATCAGCCCTTGCCAGAGCTGTTAACTTAATAGATGGACAGCTACAGGATAAGGGTTTCGCAGTGGGTGTTTTCATGGATATAGAGGGAGCTTTCAATTATACCTCCTCGGAGATTATAAAGGAAGCCATGATCTCTCATGGTATTCCCACAACCATTGTTGACTGGACCTGTCACATGTTGGGTAACAGGAACCTACTAACAACTAAAGGGAGCTCAACCCTTCGAGGAACAGTTAATTCTGGATGTCCTCAGGGAGGAGTTCTATCGCCCTTACTTTGGTGTCTGGTAGTGGATGAACTGCTAAGACTCCTCAGTGAGAAGGGATATCATGCGATTGGTTATGCGGACGATATCTTATTAATCGCTCGCGGTCCTCATCTGGATGTATTACTAGGTGTGGTGCAGCAGGCGTTAAATATGGTAGATGAATGGTGCGGACAAACTGGTCTGTCAGTCAATCCAGCAAAAACGGAAGTTGTTATTTTCACCAGACGATACAAGTGGAAAGCCACATGTATGCTAAAACTGGCTGGAAAAGAACTCCAATTCACAGAGAAAGCGAAGTACCTAGGAGTCATCTTGGATAGTAAGCTTCTTTGGAAAGAACACTTGGATGAGAAGTGTAATAAACTCACAGCTACTCTATGGCAATGTAGGAGAGCTATAGGATGTAGCTGGGGTCTTAAACCGGATACACTTTTGTGGATCTACGAATCGATTCTGCTTCCTAGGCTGACCTATGCGTCTGTGGTCTGGTGGAGCAGAGTTGAACTTAAAACGGCAAAAGACCGGTTGGAGGGCGTAAGGAGGCTGGTCCTGAGGAGCATCACTGGTGCTGTGCGCACTACGCCCACGATGGCCCTTGGTGCTCTTCTGGGACTAGAACCTTTACCCCTGATCATTAAAGCAGAGGCGGCGAAAGCTGCCCTGAGATTAGGTGGGGACAGAGGCCGTAGGGAAGTTGGCAGATGGCGTCTCCCCAGCAAATTGGTGGAAAAACCCATTCTCAATATGATTAGGGATAAGGTGACTCCACTTTACCTCTTTGACAAGAAGTATAGAATAAGTATACCTAATAGAGAGGATTGGCATGATGGGCCTGCCCTTCTTCCCAGAGATGCTATTGTCTGGTATACGGACGGATCGAAGGGAAGAATTGGCGCGGGCGCAGGTGTCTATCAAGAAGCAGTGGGGGTGGCTCTCGCATATAGTTTGGGAACCATCACTACTGTTTTACAATCCGAAATGGTAGCGATTCTCTACGGTGCTTCTGAGGCTCTAGAGTGCTGCCAAGATAGAAATATCTATATTGCTTCGGACAGCAAGGCAGCCATTTGCGCTTTGAAACGATATGTTACGACATCCCAACTGGTCGGAGAGTGCCACGAGGCGCTCAACAGGCTAGCTGGAATTAACCGTGTTACCCTCATCTGGGTCCCAGGACACTGTGGAATTAAGGGTAATAACGTAGCGGATGAACTAGCCAAAGAAGGTGCTAGGAAACGATTTATCGGACCAGAACCAATAGTTGGTGTCTCCAACAAGTGTCTGACTTTGGAACTTAAACAATGGCGGACACTAGAGCACCAAAAAGAGTGGCGGGCAGTTGCAGGTTGTAGACAGGCCAAAGCACTCATTGGGGAAAACTTAAATCCTAAAAGAGCGGCGGATTTCCGCAGGCTTAATAGGAAAGAGGCGAAAGTCATAACAGGTTTGTTAACAGGCCATGGAGATTTACGCTATCACAGGCATAAGATGGGTATCGTCGAGGATCCCAAATGCCGTAAATGTGGTGAGGAAAACGAAACCTCAGCTCACATTCTGTGTCGATGCCCTGCCTTGGTGAGGGAACGATATCAGATCACAGGTTGTTACTTCCTTGAGGAAACAGCAATCGCTACTAAAGAACTGGCCGCGGTCCTGTTTCTATGGAAGGGGCTTTGGGCTTAGGTCAGGCGGTTTAGTAGGACTTTGGGGACGTAAAGGGATTATCCAAGCGTCAGCGGCTGCTAAGCGGCTGCAACCCTAATAGTTAATAATAATAATAATAATCAAGCTAAAATAACCCCTCGCCTGTTGAACGGCATGATGTAATTTATAAACTGCGCCAAAGTGAAAATTTTCATAGTAAGAGTGAAAGTAAAAATAAAATGAAAATAAATATCTGTCAAAATAAAAGTGAGAAAAGAAATGTGTCAAAATGAAAGTGAAAATGGATAAAATTTCCTGAAGTGGACCTCTAATTTTTTTTGGATCAGTGAATGTTTTCCATTCCTATTTGTTACGATAGCCAATGTAGGTATAATAAAAACAAAATTTGCAAAAGTTATTAAAGGCCAAAGTCTTTTGTATCATTTTAGTAAATAGCTAATTACTCGCTGTTGGATTAAATTTGGGATTCTTTATTACTTTGAAAAATATAATATTTTTAGTAAAAAAAAATTTTTTTTAAGTAAAAGATATTTAAACTTTGACCTTTAATAACTTTTGCAAATACTAGAATTTTGGAAAACTATTTACAAGTTTTTATTATACTATCATAGGATATCGAAACAATTAAGAATGAAAAAAATTCACCGACCCAAAAAATTTAGGGAGCCCACTTCAGGAATTCTTACTCAAATAAAAGAGATAATAAAAATCTCTGAAAATGAAAATCTGTCATAGCAAGAGTGAAAGTAAAGATCTTTTAAACTGAAAGTGAAAATGAAAATCTGTCATAGGGAAAGTAAAAGTAAAACTAAAAATGTGTCAAAAGTGTAAGTTAAAATGACAGTGAAAATAGAAACGTGTCAAAGCTAAAGTGAGAATGAGTGTGTAAGATAAAATGAAAATAAAAATCTGTCAAAATGGAAATGAAAGTGATATTAAAAAAGAAAATGAAAGTCTGTCATGGGTAGAGTGAAAGTGAAAATAAAAATGTGTCAAAGTGCAAGTTAAAATGAAATTGGATCTAGGAATTCGTAAAATCCGCACATAGTATTAGGTACATAAAAATGTATTAATTTAGGATATTCTTAAAAAGGCCTAAATATGTTCTAAGTGCAACAAAAGTCCTCACCTTCATTGAGAATATAAAATTCGTTTGTCACATCTTGTATTTTAGAAATAGAAGAAAAATAATTGCAATTAAAGCGGAATTATCACATATGAGACATTTAATAGCTATCTACTAATGATACTTTAATAAATAACGAGTGGTGTACTTTTTAAGACTTAAATTACTTTTATAAAGCAGAAATATCGATCTAAACTGATTGTAAGTCAGCCAAGCGAACAAACGATAAACGAAGCTTCATTAATTGAAGGAAACAAGTTATCGTCTCTACATCCTTCCTATTCTTACATATATATATATATATATATAGATTTCTCGAAAGTATCGAAGGATCGGCAAAATATATACTAAAATTAAGTTGTAAAAGTTTGGTCCAAAATTGGAATTACAACCAACCTGATATCGTGTTTAATGCACCGTTATGATCTTTTATGGTCTTCCTTTTATAGGCTATTACGATTGAGTCTTTCACACTTTTTTGAATTTAGACGTTTATACGTCGGCGTACATTACAGTCAACAAACACGAATAAACTTATTCGTCTTTTTCTCTGTAGATAAGCCCCCATGATGATCATCCCCCTCCACTTTTCAACGCAAAAAAAAGTATTTACTTCTTTTTCTCAGCACTTTACATGCGCCTTGATATTCGCAACGTGAAACGAATTCAGAACTTTATTTTCTCACGATTTTCAACCAATGTCTAACTTTACTTTCGCCATAAAAGTCACAATTCTTTTTATCGCAGTCTACAATATTTTTGGTGTCAGGTTATCATCGATAAAATTTATTGCTTAGAGAAGGCTTCAATCGTTTTTCATATTGTAGTGATTTTATCATCAATTCGTTCGATAGAATAGTTGGTTTTATTTTTTCTTCTCGGGTCACTGACTTTTTATGAGGAAATTTTAAATTATATGGATAATAATTGCATTTATGTTAAGATAATCTTTCTGTCTGGAGAAAAGTTTAGTTCCACTTTTTTTTAATATAAATTTGCAGCGAGGTAGAAAAAGTAGAGATAGTCAACCCATGTTCTGGAACTTTAAGATTTCTGAATTTAGATTATATGCTTAAATTCTTTGTTACCTGCGAAAAGAAAATTATGTGGTTAATTCATATTTCATTTGGAATTCATAGATCATGTTTGAAAATTCATGTCTACATTTACAGCCTTATCTTTTTTTGGTTGCGGTTAATTGTTGTCGAAATGACTCTTTTAATAGTGAGGAGATATTGTATTTAAGACTGTACAACTGTTGATAGATAAGCGGGGCGCCAGCGTTACTGGAATATACGCGCGCCAATTTATTCACAAGTGCCGGAAGTCGCACGAAAAACTCTCAGGGAAAGATGGGCACCTACTTTCTAGCAGGCAAAATTACAACTGCTAACTCGAGACTGAATTTCGAGATAAGATTTCAAATCACAGCACAAATTGCTTTCCACTGAACTTTATTATTAATTTCACTGGAAAAGTTTGTTATACTTTTCTTTTTTTTATTTTCAGTGGGTATGGTATTTAATTTTTTCGCAGATTTGATAAAAATTTATAGTTTTAATAAAAATGTATGTATTAAAATAAATAAGATGATAATTATAATTCAAGGTTGCGACAGGTCAGGGAATTCAGGGAAAAGTCAGAAAATGTTATTAAAAGTACTGAAAAAAAATTCAATTTTTACCATTTATAAAAAAATTCCGAATATTTGTCTTCTTTTCATTGCCTCATAAATTATAAAATTACGACGAATTCTAATGTGAAACTTACAATTATTTTACGAATAATTTTAATTAAATATTTCAAAATTAATTCCAATAATAAGAGTTTAATTTATAATTTTCATAAATATAGATAAACTTAACAAAATTTCAATTTGGAATTTTATATAATTGCAATTTTGAATAAATACAATTAGAAATTTTGAAGAACTTACTTTTTTCAAAAATTGTAATAATTTCAATACTTCTGAAATTAGTTCCAGTTTTTAATGTAGATATTTAATTAATTATAAATTAATTTTAAAAAAGAGAGTTATAGTTACAAACTTTTTAAAATATCGAGTTTTTGGAGAAATTAAAATTATTAGCAATTTTCAGAAATAATTGAATTTGAAAAGGTTTTAAATTCAAATCTATGGAAAATCTAAATTTTTCATAATTTTTTAATAATAATTCCGTAGAACTAAGTATTTTGAAAAACTTTAATTTTAATTCTATTGAAATTAGTTAAAATTTAATATTATTTAAAAAATTTTAATACAATTTCCTCAAAAGAATTCAATTATCTTGATAAATAGAAAATTCTTCCTATAGAAATTGAATTATTCTCAGGAATTTTAATAAAATTCTTTGCAAAATTCAATTATTTTCATAAATTGAACATTCTTTACATAAGTTTAATCTTTTTCAAAAGTTGTAAAAATCTCCTCAGAAATTGAATTATTTATAAAAGGAATGAACTTCGTCACAGAAATTTAAGTATATTTTCAAAAAATATAAAAAAAATTTTGTAAAAATTTCTAATATTTTCAAAAATATCATTAGATTATTTTCAAAATTTTAATTATTTTCAAAAATATTAGTAAAATTCTTGACAAAATTTTAAATATTTACCAAAATTAGGTATTGATAAAATTTTACACAACGTTCCATTATTTTTCAATAAGTAATAAAAATTTCAAAGAAACTCAATTATTTAACAAATAATTGGCTTACATTTTTTTGAAAAAGTCAATTATTAAAAATATTTTTTATACAACTCTTTGCAACAATTCAATTATTTTCATAAATTATAAAACTCATTGCAAATTTTTTCTTATCTGTAAGAAAATTTTAATTGAATTCCTGGAATAAATAAAATTATTTTTAAAAGTTTTATTAACATTCGTCGAAACATTTCAATTATTTAAAAATTTGTTTGATAAAATTCTGTACATATGAATTCAATTTTATGAAACATTTAAATAGATTTTAAAATTCTCTAAATATTTTGTCAAAAATGATAAAAAATAATTGATTTGAAGAAAAATTTTAGTTAAGAATTTTAGAAAAAAATAATCATTGAATATTTACTTGGAATAAAAAATTGATATTTTTGAATAATTTTCCAATTAAACAAATTCGTAAATAACTGTTATAGAATATTTTTTTGAGTATTTAATTATTTTTAAAGTGATTTAAAATACTTTTCTTGGGGAAAAAAATCAGAAAGAATCTAATAATAATTAAATATTTGTGGCAACTCTATAATAAAAAGAATAAATTAAAATTATTTTGTGAATTTTTACAGGTACATTGTTAAAAATCGGACTCCAACTTTACACCGAAAGATTTAAAATTATATATTTCAATCTCAAAAACTTTGAATAGGGTAAACCAGACATTTCTAAGGTGATCGTAAACAAATATAAACTTTTGTAAAAGAAAAAAAAATTTTGGACGGTTTTTGAAAGCTTTTAAAAGAGGCCGATTACTGTCGGATTCTTACTTGTTTATATTTACTAATTTTTTTTGACGAATAAAAATTTTTTTTCATGAACATGATTGGTTTAATAGTTTTGTGTGATCGTAAGAAACAACATCACATAAAAGAATTCGAAAAAAATATGAATTCATCTTTTAAAACATTGTTAATTAAAAAGATTGCTTTTAGGTCAGTGACAGTAGTCACTGTCGGAATAAGAATTTTTTTTTTGTAAACATGATTGGTATACTAGTTTTGTAATTTTAATTGTAATTTTTAAACACCATTTATTAAAAAGATTTTCTTAAGTGGCCCACTACTGTCTGGTTTACCCTACTTTCATTTGATTGGATTCACTAAAAACTCAAAACCAATGAAATGCAAGAATTCACACTTTGCGAGATTGAAATAAAATTTTGGGTAACTTTTGAATGTTCAATTTTGAATTTAGAATTATACTTTCTTATTTCTTTTTCCTTCTGGACAAACTTACCAATTTTTATAAAGTAATTGTGAACGTTCAAGTAATTCTTGAATTTTTGATTTTAAAACGCTTCACGTTACTTAAAATGAAGATAATTCCTTTGATTAATGATATTTAAAAGCATCCATTCATTTAATGGAAATTCACAATGCTTTTCTCAAATGAATATTGGCTGGAAAAAGAGCAAAGTGGGTTGCCGGCGTAAAGAGGCAGGAAAATTCGGTTGTTAGTAGCAAATTGAGAGAAGTTGCCACCCACCTTCAACCTCCTTAACGAAGCCTGCTTTAATCATCCTCAATGAGCCCGAGGGTGCGCGGTCCCGTTCTAATTGCATTAATTGCAAAATGTCTCCAGTTCGCGTTCTCAGTTCATTTGCCTCATCAATGCGCGTTGCCAAGTTCTTTTTATTTTTTCTCTCATTCCAGTTCTGAGAATTTAAAAATACGATCCTTCCTTTTGAGGCAAGCAGCCAGAATGGTACTTGCAGGTGGCTCTTTAAAATTTTCAGTCAAGACACATTTCTTTCATAACGTTTAACAATTTAAATTAAATCCTATGTTATTACAAAGAGAAATTATTATATACGTGATTCCATTGTAAACTTCTATTGTCTGACCAACTTTGTAAAAATAAAACTTGGATGAATTGAATTGAAATAGAACATATACAATTCAGCAAGATAAAATGTGATCTAAATTTTTGAAATACTAAATTAACTCATTGTCCTTTTATTCATCCATTCTACTGTTCATAAAATTTTGCATAAAGGGCAATTATTGTGATACAAAAATATAACAATAGATGTAGAGAGACATATGAAAGAATGGAGTCATTAATATAAAATAATCATCATTGAATGACTAACTTTCGTATTGAAATAAAAATTGTACTCCATTGGGGAGAATTCTGTCTGTTAAGAGTTAAATAATTAATTTTGAGAAGATATATAGGATCGATATTACACTGACTTTTTGAAACTGGAGTAGAAATGTGCACTATACGATTGGTACCAAGCACCATTATATCAAGATATCTTCTACATTTTCAAACACTCCACACCATTTATGAATTAATTTCGCTCGAATCCTCATCGCATTACGTGAAATATTTCCGCTTTTTAAATCCACTACTCTAATAAATTATAAAAATCAAGTGTTTTAAAAGTCCAACATAAATTTTTTTTAATGAAATCTAATAATTCAGTGAAAATTCAAATTTTATAGGCGAATAGAGAAAAAGAATTTCCATTTACGAAATTTTGATTATTTTGACATGATTTAATGGATTTTTTTAAAGACGGTGAATGAAAAATTTGATCTATAATATCAAAGGGATGTTTATGGAAAAGTAAAGTAAAAAATTTTGTTTCGTATACTCTTAATCCCATCGCAATGTGAAAAAATCATTTTCGAATTAAAAACAGTTCAAGAAAAAAAATTTTCAAAAAAATGTTATTTAAATTTAATTTTTCCATCAGAATTAAAATATTCCAAATGGCGTATCCAATATGTCGACGAAATTTTTAAAAAGTTTCAGATTCACTGAATATATAAGTTTATTATCAGATTTAAATTTAAATGACGGATCTAATATAATAATAAACAATCATTTTTTTATTTTCCAACATATTGAATCTTATATTAAAACCATCATTTAGTTTTAAAAAAATGGAATTATCAATTCCATCATCAAATTTTAATTCGGAAACTGCAAAAACTCCAGTTAGCAAGTTTCCTGCATTTCTGGCTAATTTTAAAAATTTTTAGTCGCCATATTGAATCCTCCATTTTTAACTTTTCAAAACTTAGAAATATTTTCAAAGCTTTAATAGATTTTTGATCATTTATCTCAGTTTGATAAATTTTTATTTTATTTTAAGGAGATGATTAGGTAATTTCATTTTTAGTTTCACTTTCATTTTCATTTTTGCTTTCACTTTTTTTTGCTCTCACTTCTTTTTTTACTTTGATAGATTTTTCCTTTTATTTTAACTTTGACAGAATTAAATTTTCATTATTACATGACAGAATTATTATTTCTCTTTCTTGTTCGTTTGCATTTTGACGTATATTTTTATCTTCAAAATAAAATTTTAAGTTTAAAAAAATATTAATTTTGAAAATGAAAATTTCACAAGGTTTAATAAAAGAATCAACAAAATGATAAAAATTAAGAAATGTTTGAAAAATATTAATTAACGTTAATCAATTCTATGTGAAAAATTAAGAAAGTTTTGTATACGGGACATATTTTTTCCCAGTCGCATTTTGTTTATAAAATTGTCATAAACAAATTATGTTTTTGACTTTAAATTGTTTGTTTTAATTAAAATTTATTTTACTTGGGATAAAACACAACTTATTCATCATAATTTGTTTATAACAATTTTTTTAACAAAATTACGACTTGGAGAAAAAAGTGATGTATAAATTCAAAAATTTTCAAGGTCCCACTGATTTTTACATAAATTTCAAGGTCAATTTGAAGAATAACAATTGTTTTTATCACTAGCTTCTAGCTGGTGGAAACCCCCTATTTTATAAAATTCAAAAAAATGGATATCTACACTTCTACTAATAATAGTAATATTTTAGCAAAGTTTCGAAAAAATCCAAAAACATAAATTTTTTGACCTGGGCAGTTGCGAAATTTTGCCCATATTCTGTTATGTAATTTCACTTCACTTTCACTTTACTTTCACTTCAATTTTATTTTCACTCCTCTTTCATTGCAAATTTATTTTTACTCCTCTTTCACTCAACATTTATTTTCACGATTCTTTTTCGTTGGTCTACGTTATGGATTTAAAATTCGGCGAAAGTAGTCTGAAAGTGAAGAAAAAAAAATTTTGAATAAAAGTGTGAAATAAAAATGGAATGAAAATAAATGGTGAGTGAAAGTGAAATAAAATTAAAGTGATAATAAATTTTAAGTCAAAGTGAAAGTGAAGTGTAAGTGGAATAAAAAAAGTTTTGAGTGAAAGTAAAGTAAATGTAGAATGGAATTAAATTTTGAATGAAATTGAAAATGGAGGGAAAGTAAAGTGAAATTGGAGTAAAAAGAAATTTTAAATGAAAGTGAAGTGAAATTGCAGTGGAAAAAATTTTGAGTAAAAGTGAAGTGAAATTACGTAATCGACCCCAGGTATAAATTTTTTTCATTTGACTTAAGGGGTTAAAGTAAAAACGAAAGTGAAAATATAATTCTGTTAAGTTACAGAGTGAAAGTGAAAATTTGGCTTTTGATTGTCAAAGTGAAAATCAAAGTGAAAATTAGAGAGATAATAAAAATCAGTGAATAAAAATCTGAAATCGAAAGAGAAAATGAAAACGTCTTATAACGAGAGTAAAAATAAAAATCTGTTCAAGTGAAAGTAAGAATAAATGTGAAAGTTGAAATTATGTAATCAACCCTCAAAATAATCACCACGCAATATTCCGGCAAGCTTCCTATAGGGTGTGACTTTTGAAGCTCTCAGCAATTTTAATGCAAAATTTCCTGCTATTTTACGCTGACTTAATTCAAACCAAGAGAAATTTACATCATAAAATAAACACTCCTATACAACCAATCCTAAATAATATTCATTCGCGTTTATACACTTTAAATGATAGTCAAAGTAACGAATGACTTTTTTTTGCACACTTTAAGCAGAATACGTTAAATATTCATCAGACATAATGGCATGTTTCGCACGAAACGTGCAGACACGAGGGTAGGGCTCATTTTATGAGGGACTGCGCTTTGTAAACTCAATTTCTAACTCGTGCGATAAGGGACGCGCTTATTTCCTTCCGCCCCTAACTTTTTGATTTCATCCCTCCACCTTGCACTCTGCTCATATCATTTCTCCCACTCTTCTCTCGACGCTTTGATATCGATGAGGGTAATTTACGTGAACATTGTTGGTGAAGAAGATTGATGTTTCGGGTGCATGTTGGCCCACCGCCTCCCTTGCGTCTCGTGATGAATTGCATTTTGACACCCTCACAGTGAGGGATATACACGTCCCGAGAATGTGTCAAGAGATTTGCATCGTCATTCGTTGCATTACTATGTGTACACCGCAATGCAATGTCCATATCGAATGCAATCGATTCAAATTATTTCTGTTTCTTTCGCTTCTATACTAATTGAAACACTGTTAAGTATTTTTACCATTCCCACATCGCAACATGCGGTTCCTCTGATGAAACAACATGAGTTGTCGGGGATAAGAAACTTATACAATAGGTCTATATAGAGAGAGACGGGGGGGCTTTTCATTTATTTATAGGGTGCCTGATGCAGAGATGAGAAGTTTAGAAATGACTAATTCAGTATCGAACTTAAGGGAGTGAGTTTTTGGTAGAGGATTGCTTATATTATTCCGCGAGAGAGTTGTGTGCATGTCGAAACCTCAAAAGGATTATTGAAAGATGATGGAACAGTTTCTGTTGTTGAGTGCTTCAATATAGTACATCTCTGCTGTATTATTTATACATTTCATTTCGTATGATATTCGTGTGTATACGAAGAGTCAATATTTGTTTTATTCAATTTTTTCAAGAGAGCTTTTCAGAGAAACGGTATAGAGAATTTCATTTACAGTGGTGCAATTTTCACCAATGTTAATTTGCACCAGCTTTTTTTTTAATATTATACAATTTTTTTTATTCATCAGGTTTGTCTGAACTGTACAAAGGAAGAGTTATTTTTTTATTGTAGATAAAAATACTTTTCAAGTTGGTGTTATTCTCGGAACAAAACATATTTGAATCAAAAAACAATGGAATTGTTTTTATAAATAATCTGTCGATATAAGGAGTTCAAGTTTTCATTGTCAATCTGAATAATAGAGAAAATGTATAATAAGTTAAAGATTTTTAATAAATTACGAAAAGTATTATTAGGATCTACTTAACGGAATGAGAATATCGACACAAACAATCATTACGCCTACAGACGAATGACGCGTTATCGATTAAATGAATCATCACAAACCAAATCAAGAAGAGTAAGGCGAAACCTTAAATTATGTATTATGTTTGAAACAAAAAGCTGAAGATTATCATGAAAGCAATGGCAGTGTCCTAAATAGGAAATAAGTCATCTTCATGCTCTAAACTGAAAGTATTCTCAGTTAAATACCAGTTGTTATTTTCAAATTTTCATTAATCACGTTACAAATTACAATTTTCCTATCTAATTACCTACCACTTAACCGCTTTTTACGTTAGGCTAACTGAAACGGAATGAGTAGCACTGTAATATTGAACAAATATTCCAATAAGTCTCGTTACCATGCACCATAATGTAAACTCGATAAGTAGAACGAAATAAAAACATGAAAAAAATGTATCGTACGAGTTAAAAATCGGACTCCTACTATACACCAAAAGATTGAAAACTATATACTTTATAACTCTAAAAATCTCTCGGAAAAATATTTCTTAAATAAAGAGGAAAATTCTTCTTCAAAAATCCTCTTAAATTTTATACTCACATCAAGAATATTACTAAATCGGAGAGTTTTTTCTATTCTTTTCAA
Organism: Leptopilina myrica (nomen nudum); assembly: GCA_032872475.1. NCBI lineage: Eukaryota > Metazoa > Arthropoda > Insecta > Hymenoptera > Figitidae > Leptopilina > Leptopilina myrica (nomen nudum). The sequence continues at coordinate 37,349,433 of CM065464.1, read as the reverse complement.
GAGGATTGAAATAAGAGGACTATTTTAGTACATTTTATTCTTAAATTGAAACTATGAGAATATTATTTTTATAATGTAGAATAATCTTTTTGTTTGAATTATAATCCTCTCACTTTAAAAGGATTTCCTCTAGAAATTCGCACATGCTCAACTATTGATTTCGTCACATCAATATATAATGTCGACGGTGTGTGTGATTTGTAAATACTTTCAATTGATTCGATTACAACAAAAACTTTAAATCATTGAAATGAAAGTGTATAGTCACATTTCAGATCATTATTTTGAAGCGGAATTAAAAATAGTACGGAATTTAGTAAAACATTCTATCCAGAGGATCTTGGGGTCACTTATTCCCGGTAGGAAGTTAGCTTTTCAAAATTCAAAATGGCGGATCCAATATGGCAGACATAGTAATTAAAATTTTATCAGATTTTAAAAAACATTGTATGTACGGGTTTTTTGATCGCAGATTACGAATATTAGGTCAGTTTTTACAAATTCAAAATAGCAGATTTTAAATTATTCTAGACATTAAGTCCAAAAAAGTTTTTGAATTTTAATAAAACATTGTATTTATTTTTAACTAACAATAAATTACATTTACATATCGTACAATCTGATTTCAGACCACTGTGAGTTGGCTCTGTTTTATACTGACAATATGTGACGCGATCTGAAGAAAGGGGCCTTAGAAACAAATAATTTTAAATGATAGAATCATCATTATTAATTAAATGATTTAAAGGTTATGTTGTAAATTGAATTCAGTGTTTATTAAATATTTTAGTTGCAATCAAGACTTAAATATTAATGATTTACATTGACATTTGATTTTTTTGTATTATCATTTAAAAAATTGTAAACATAACCTACAATTTTTTACTTCTAAGGTATACCTTTCTTTAGATCGCGTCACATATAATCATAAAACGTTGATTAAATATTTCTCTCAAATATTGTGTTATTTGAGTTATAATTAATTATCATAGAAAATAATGCTGCGTAAAATAGCGATTATTATTTCTTTCAAATATTAAAATAGAGTAATTGCACGGAAAAAAAAGAAGTTTTTAAAAAATTTAATTGCCATGTTTCTGGAATTTCTCTTTTTTATTAAAAAAGCAAGAAAGTGAAGATTTTATAACGACAAAACAAACTTCAATTTCCCAGGTGACCCATCTCAACGCTTAATGAAGTTTCTTTGTTCGGGGAACTTTTGATTCCTCAACCTCTTGTTTGCCTTATTTTCAGAGGCCACTTTATTCTTTACAATCGGTTTAAGCGAATTATTTGATATTTAAGACATGCCGCAGAAAATTATCCAATAAAAGGAAATTCCATGTTCTGGTTTCGAAATATTCTCCAATTTTTATATGTAATGATAATTAATTCACACAAATTATTAAAATAGAGATTCGCACAAATTATTATAATAGAGATTCGCATTTCTGTGCATATTTTTCAGAAGAATTGGTAAAATTTTTAATTTTTATGAATTACGTGTTTCATTTATAATCGGTGAATAAAAAGAAATTAACTTTAACTTTAACTTAAAAAAGTTTTTCATATATTTATATTATTATTATTAATATTCTTTATAAGAAAGCAAAGTGTTCATGAAATGAGCACCAAAATTATAACAAAAGTGTACAATTTGGCAGCGGTTTTTTATTTTCACTTTCACTTTGATAGAAAGTGAATGTAAAAATCTGTCAAAGTGAAACCGAATGTGTAAGTGAAAATTGAAGGCACCTTTTAAGGTTTTTTTTTACACCTGATCACTCTTAACTCGGAGTGGTCGACTATTTCATCATATTATTAATTTATCGACCGACTGATAACATCATTACTATGTATATCGAATACAAATTAAAGAAAAATTGAAAATATTTGAAAAAATAAAATTTTCTACCTAGAAAAAATTGAACTTTTTAAATTAATTTTAATTTATCGTTTCCCACTGGAATTCATTAATTTTATCGCAATTTTTCGAAATTGCGTGTTGAGAACAGTTATAATGTTGGTAATATTATCAATTCCGGAAGCTAATTTCTTGCTGTGCGAATCTCACTCGATTGAAAAGTGCATTAAACGAGAGCATTCCATCTACACCTCCTTGATCTCTCATACAGTTTCCTGGTTCGATACGCTAGACTGAAGATCACAGCAGCTGTGCACGGTATTCCCCAAGCTGGTCATGATGGATGTTTTCACGCATGACGAAAACCGTGTAACATGCGTCCTAGTGTATATATATGTGGGGTGGTCCCGCTTACGCTTGTACATACCATCATATAAACCTCCATAGGGTGCCACAAGAAATGCACGATAAGTTCTTCCTACGGATTTACTTCCTTTCAGGCTACAAGTCAAACTTCTCTTTAAGGATAATTTACGATCCTAGAATCTTTAATATCTCCTTTATATCATTTCCAAAACATTGAGTCTATCCGAAGTTTTTGTGTTTCCTAACTCACTCTCAGAATTCCATTCCATCGAGTGAGTGATTGTCGCAAGAAGCTCATTTTTCAAACGAGAAATTTAAATTCTGTCCAGGTCAGTTATGTTTTATAGTTGGAAATACGAGGCTTGATCCACTGTTTGTGGTTTTAGGTTTTCTTATTTATTTTTAAGCTGGTGGGATTTAATTACTCCAAGATTTAGTGCATGATTCACTCCAAAGTAAGAATAAAACTGAAGGGGAAACCTAAAAGGACGGTCTAACATTGGTTCAGCAATGTCTGCCGAAAAATGGTGGCACAAGTTATTAGGGGTTACTACACGTTAATTTTTTTCACTAACTTCTGATTTCACGTCCACCTTCATTTTGACTTTCACTTTTGAATTCACTAACTTTCAATTTCGCTTCCACTTTCATTATTACCTTTAATTACACTACTGTCTTCAAAATTAAATTTACTTTTACAAACTTTTATTCTTAACTCCCCTCGTTTCACTCATTATAGATTTCACTTCCACTTTTAAATTATTTCCATTTCATATCCACTTTTATTTTCACTGATATTCAATCCTATTTTTTTTATAATTTTATAAAATTTCAATTAATTTCAATTAATTTAAATGTCATTTAATTTCATTAAAAATTTTAAAGAGCTTAGATTTTTGATAACTTTTACTAATTTAAACTCATCTGATATTAGTTAAATTTCTTTTAATACATTTTTTTGATTAATTATTAAAAATAATGGATGTATGTATAGAAGAATTTTAGTTAAAAATACTTTTAAAAAATTGCATTTTTGAGAAGTTTCAAATAAATTCAAAAATTCAATTATATAAAAAATAATACAATTTTTCGCAAAAATTTAATTATTTTCAAAAGTTTTTCAAAATTGTTATCAAAATTTCAATTACTTTTAAAAGCAATAAAATATATTCTTCTCCAATATTCAATTATTTTTAAAAATTTTCCTCAATTCAGTGATTTCCAATATGTATTAATTAAAAAAAAAAAATTCTACGCAAACATTTGATTATTTTTAAAAAAATTTCATGGGGGATTTAACTACTTACAATTTTTTAAATAAATTATTTCATAAAAATGCGCAGAAATAATACATTTTTTGCAAAAATTCAATTATTTTAAAAAATAATAAATTTTTTTAGGAATTTAAATATTTTCCCAAGTAATGAAACTCAATGTAAAATCGCATTTATTGTTAATATAATTTAATTCGAATTAAAGTTTGGCGAAAGAATTCAATTATTCAAAAATTTGTTGATAAATTTCTTTACAAAATTTGAATTTTCATAAACATTTAATTATTAAATAAATTACTAAATTGTTCTATTTTGATAATAGAATTCTCCTGAAATTTTCTTAAAAAATTTGATTTAGAAATGAATTTATCGTTAAAATTTTAGATAATAATTAAATTAATTAATTAATTTTTAAAATGGAATTGTAAATGAATAGATTTAAAAATTCTCAGATAAATTTTTTAAAAATTATTGAAATTAGTTGATTTAGAGAAGAATTTTAGTTAATAATTCTATAGAAAATAATTTTGAACTTAGTCATCTTTAATTATTATAAGTTGTTGAATATCAATAATGTTTGAATTTGAAATTTTTGAATATCTTAATTTCTATCAAAAAATAATATTGATTAAATCTATTTATTTATTTTTAAATTGAATTTGAATATTTTTTAAGGTAAGGGAAGAAGTAAAAATTTTGTCTGGAAATAAGGAAAATATTTTGAAAAAACAAAATTAAATTTATTCACAACCCTGATTCACTTACTTTCAATTTTACATTTGCTTTCACATTTCACTAACATTTAACTTCACTTTTTGTAAATTTTAATTTATAGAAAAATTGGAAATGCTTATGAAGTTATAAGTCAGTAGATGTGTATATGAAATGAAAATTAGTGAGAGTGGAAATAAAAGTGGAAGTGGAACTGAAAACGTAGGTGAAATTATAGGAGTGAGTGAAACATCGATTAAAGGATATTCTAATTTTTTAAAATTAAAATATTTCGCATTACTGCTATACTTTTTAGTCATTTTTATTTTCGCTCTTAGGATATCGAGTAATTTTTAATTTTCTTCATGAAAATGCGTATGAATATTGAGTTTAAATTTTAATATAGAAATATAACCTGTCACTTTATTTGCAAGTTAATATTTTTAATATTATATATTAACCTGAAATTTTGTGCGATGAACGATGGGTTTTCATTGGGGAGATCAACGTCACGATAATATGTATACTGTTTCAAATAAGCGAACTGAAACCCTGTGGGGGTGCAACAAACCCCATAGGGAGGTTTATCCCCGCTTCGGCGAATTTTGAGCCAGAGGGGCGCAATCCTAATTTTCTACACTGAATTCCCTTACGTCTGATTGAGTTCAAGTTATGTTGTACCAGCGTGAAATATTTATAATCTCCCTTTCTTTACATATATATATATATATATATATATATATATATATATATATATATATATATATATATATATATATATATATATATATATATATATATCGCTCACTTAATTTTCAAGCATTCACACACTGATAAAAATTCATGCTTTAAAATTAAGACAGAAACTTTAATTAACCTTTCTGCGAATAATATTTGTGAATGTTTTGCATTTTCTATTAAAAAAATATCTTTTGTCCATTTTCACTTCTATTCTTAAAAAATTTGATTTTATAGCTATTATTAACTTTGCACTTTAGCATTTATTGTCAAAGTATCCAATAAAAACGTTTTTTAACATATTAATTAAATGTATGTTTAGTTTAGGGGAAAGGTACATCGATATTTTTAACATTTTAATTGACTCTTTTTGAACTTTTAGTTTTACTAAAAATTTGATAATTTGGAAATCTATGCGTAATTTTGTAGAAAATATGATTTGTAAAAATAAAAAAGTAGCTGAATAAGAAAATTGCCTTTGACTATAAGTTTGAAGCAATTTTTGACATTTTTAACATTTTTTTTGCTACATTGCATAAATTATTTTGAATTTTTTAAAACAAACATTAAATTCTGATTTACCTACATCAAAAACCACCAAATAAACAATTTTAGACAAATATTTTTAAAAATTTTTGGTCGACGCATTAAAATTTGATTCATCAATTTCACGTTCGTGGTTGACGGATTCAATGTTAGTTTTTCGAAATTTAAAATGTCGGATTCAATATGGCGGACAACTTTTTTAAAAATCGATTAATTTTGCTTGAAAGTCCTTACTCGGGGGTTTTTGGGGTTGCTAATTACAAATCTAATGTCAGATTTACAAAATTCTTATTAGTTTCACTACTTTGAATAAACTAAAAATAAAAGATAACAAAGATTATATAAATCAAAAATAAGATTAAAAAATTTAATTCTTTGTTTTTTTTAGTGCAATTATAAATATTTTTTAATCATAAAAATGTGCATATAAATTTTACTCGAAAGTAATGTATGAATTACTAACAAAACGCTTCTACTATATTTAAATTTTTCTATTCCTGTTTTTCTATAAGTTAAAAATATTAATTTTTTAAAGCTAAGAATTCTAAAGGAAACTTTACTGAAAAAGTGTTTCACTTAAAAATCGTTTAAAATAATAAGTTTAGAATATTTAATAACAATGAATCAGAAAATTAAATTTGTCAATAACATTTTAGATCTGCAATCCTCATCTTTATTTGATTTGAAATTTTTGATTTTAAAATACATATATCGATTAGCAATCAGCGACTCCAAAAACGTCTGAGTAACGAGTTTTTTTTTAATTTTACCGCCTTTTTGCAAATTTTGGAAAACTGCAGATTCGTCATCAGTGAACCTGAAAACCCCCAAATACGAAGTTTCATAGAAAATCAACAATATTTTTAAAAAGTCGTCCGCCATATTGGATTCGCCATTTTGGATTTTGTAAATCTGACATTAGTTTCGTAATAAGCGTTCCAAAAAGTCTCTAAATATTAAAATTTGATTAAAAATTCATATTTTTTAAAAGATATCTTGTCACTTTTTATTTAAGGGGTGATTTCACACCTAGAAGTTATATTTTTATTTGGTTTCAGTTTTTTGAAAATTTTTTGTTTCTGTATGTGAAATTCGCATTGTAAATCTGAATGAGTGAAAATTTCACTGATTTTAATTCAGCCCAGCTGAAAAAGTTCTATAGAATTTCATTAGAATCATTCTATAGAATCGTTCTATATGAATTCTAGTGAATATTCTATAGAATTTCACTAGAATGATTCTATAGAATTTCTACATACCCAGCTGAAAAAGTTCTATAGAATTTCACTAGAATCATTCTATAGAATCGTTCTATATGAATTCTAATGAATATTTTATAGAATTTCACTAGAATGATTCTATAGAATTTCTACATAAATACTATTAAATTTTAGTGATTTTTAATTAGAAAAACTTTAAATTTGTAAAATAATATTTTTCAACAAATTTTAGGCCAAAATAATTGTTTATATCCTTTAAATATATAAAATTCATTGAACTTTGTAACCATACATATAACTATAATGTTAAAAAAATTATTTCACGAAATTTATATTTCTTCTAATTAAAAACCACTAAAATTTAGTAGAATTCACGTAGAAATTCTATAGAATCATTCTATTGAAATTCTATAGAATATTCTCTAGAATTTATATAGAATGATTCTATAGAATGATTCTAGTGAAATTCTATAGAACTATTTCAGCTGGGCAAACACTATTAAATTTTAGTGATTTTTAATTAGAAAGACTTTAAATTTGTGAAATAATATTTTTCAACAAATTTTAGGCCAAAATAATTGTTTATATCCTTTAAATATATAAAATTCATTGAACTTCGTAATCATACGATTACGAAATAAATTAAAAATTAATAGTATTTATGTAGAAATTCTATAGAATCATTCTAGTGAAATTCTATATAATATTCACTAGAATTCATATAGAACGATTCTATAGAATGATTCTAGTGAAATTCTATAGAACTTTTTCAGCTGGGAGTGGACGAGCGTTCTTTGATGAGTCAGTGAGATTTTTCTAACAATTAGTGATTTTTACTGATTCTCAGTGAATTTCTACTCATAAATTGAAGAAAACTCGTCCACTGAATTAAAATCAGTGAAATTTTCACTGATATAGATTTAGAATAGGCGTAGAACAGTGGTTTTGTTAAATAAATATATGTTCATGTGTTACTAATAAATAATTCATGATTATTTTATGCATCGTCATCTTCTGCTATTTAAAGAAGAACCAAATCTTTTTAAAATCATAGTTCCTATAATATTTCACTATACTTGAGATCTTGACAACTCCTTAGAAAAGTATTATTATTTTTTGAAAAATATCGAAACGGAGAGATTTCCAACTACCATCAAAGGTCAGTCACGTTGAAGTGTTTGCTGAAGTGATGCCACTGAAAGAGCAATTGGAAAAATGAGTTTCTTTCCAAGCATAAAGTCTCATCGAGGCGAGGAGGGTCGATGTAATATAAACAACTGCAGACGTTCATTGGTTCATTCAATTCACGAACTCAAAATTTTTACCCATGTACAATATGTACACAGAAATTTATATAATTTTTTCGTCTTTTATTCTTTTCTCGTCTGACTTTAAATGTATTTTTCTTTCTTCCTTGTATTTTTTTCTAATATTATTGATAATTCGATTATCTTCGGTTCTCTTTGCACTCTTCAATCGTCTTCGATATATCGTCTTTTAAAA